>CM035628.1:48696964-49946964 GCA_020496765.1 Gossypium stocksii
TTGTTTTGTAAATTGGGCTTTTAACATTAAACTTGGGCTGTAATTATGCTATATGTAAATGGACATTGGACCTATTTGTTTTATTTAGATTTGGTTTTATTTTGTTTTTTGGTTTATGGGCCCGGGCAGATTGGGCCTATTACAAACCTAAAGCGCTACCACGCTTGACGTGAACTCAAAACCTCACACACAACTAGAACACCTAACCATTGAAGCAGACACACATTTATTCATCTCACACACAACTGTTATCCAACGAATAAGCAATCAATGTCATTCCCACAAATAACACACAAAATCATTACACCTGACAGTCATACCTGTCTCAATGTCAACGCGGACACTCCTTAATTCGATGCTCCGTGGACCTGCATCAAAGGCACGCTCCTAACTTCTTTCAAGTAACACCCCCTAACCCCAAACCGTCACCGGAACAGGGTTACGAGGTATTACCGGACTTATACACTAACATACGAATAAAAACAAGACATAAATTTGAGTTTCAATCTAAAACCATCTAATTTCCATCAACTAGTCCTTAATATAGGCCTACGGGGCCCAAAATGGGTTTAGAAAATGATTTGGGATTAAACCGGGAACTTTGAAAATTTTTCTTTGAAAACAGGGGCACATGGCTGTGTGGCTTGAGACACCCCCGTGTGGCTCCCCATGGCCGTGGGGCCAGGCTGTGGGCAGATCTGACTTGCCACATACGGTCGTGTAACTAGCCTATGAGCAAGTCTGACTTCCCCACACGGCCTGGGCACACACCCATGTGCCTTGGCCGTGTGAAAACATAATTTTTCACCATTTTAAGCTACTTTTTACCCACTAAACATACCCAATTCATGCCTAAATCATTAGCTTATAAATCTTCATCAAATACCATTCATTTCATTTTCAAAACTTAACCAAAACTCATTCAATCATTCCAACAACTTCTTAAGGTTTATAAGCCATATTTATATCCAAAATATTAAACATTTACAAGTGACAAACACTAAACCTAGTACATGCCACATTACCAAAAGATAGATACATCACCACAAATTGGAGCTGAGATCGGGATTAACTTGGATGCTTGATTGAACCTTAACTTTACTTAATCTGTGCACGGAAAACAACCGTACGCTGAGTGTTGGAAATACTCAGTGGTATTACCATAATTCAATTTACAAAAACAATAAAATATCATAACCTTACATAAACAAATATCTGATTATACATATAAGTTCATACCATATTATCATCAATATAGATTTCAACAATCCACAAACTTTAGATCATTTCTCAAGCATTTACAATATTTCAAATCACATTTCAATTTAAACTTTTCATGAATGTTTGATTCATGTATTCATACTCATCATACAAATCTCACATCAGAAATTTCATTTCACATCCCATATCACAAAATCTCTTTCGCTTTTCATCCATAATTTCGAACAATCAATTCAGATAACTTACTTATTTCACTTAAACACCCCTATTAACTTGACTCGGACTTCAACAGATACACTGACCCAATTAAACATATTAGAATGGTGACCAACACCTCATCGGCTTAACCGAAGTAAAGTTGCTACCAAAGCCTCATCGAAACTATCCGAAGCAAATCTATGGCACACCAAGTGCCTCATCGACTCGAGGTCGAAGAATCCTTAAACTGTTCCGATCCTATGGCATGCCAATTATATCCACTAAGCCCGACTAGTTAATAGGGTATCGGAATCACTTATTCATTTCACTTCCACTTTCAATTGAATGAAATCATTCAAATTCAATCATAATAGCATTTCAATCTCAATTTGCTTCAAAATCACATAATCATACATTCACCAATCAATTCCAAATCAATTCACATAATCATACATTCACCAATCCATTCCAAATCATATTGAATTCAAATATCACTACTTTCCTTAATTTCATTCTCTATACACCTATATTAAATTTAAACACATAACAATTAATAACTTGAATTAAGGTAATACAAACCCGAATTTGTCGTATTTACACCTTGATCGCTTTGTCCTTCCCTTTCATATTTAATGCCTCGATTTCCTTGTTTGCTATGAAAATTAACATAATTACAAGTAATTAATAACACACATATTTTATATAAATTACTAACTTTCCATGCAACTTTTTGCCATAATACCAAATTTGTCTTAAACACATTCATCTTCTTCCTTTTTACGATTCACATCATTTCCTTATTCAATTTGCATTAAAACTTCAATATAACTATCAAATTTTCATCATTTTTCTATAATTTCAAATTTCTTCCAATTTAGCCCCTAAAACTCAAAACTTATAACCTATTCTACAAATTAGTCCCTAAATCAATTCAAATCAATAATTTTATCAAATTAATCCCTAATTCTATCATTTTCTGAACATAAACCCTATTCAAAAGTCTATCAACTTTCAATATTTCCACATAAATTCAAGAGTATTCAACTCTAAACCTTCAAAAACATTTAAAATCACAAGAAAATGGCTTAATTAAACTTACCAAATAATCCTCAAGCTTCAAAACCTTAATTTTTCCTTTCTCCCTTCTTTCTTTCTTTTTCTTTTCAATTTTCATGGGTTTCTCTGTACCTTTCTTCTTTTGTTTCTTTTTCTTTTTGTTTTATTTCTTTATTCTTTTTATTTACTTAATTAATAATTAATTATAAAATATCTAATTATAACTAATAATAAACATACATTTGTATATACACACATTATGACACATGTAATTCATCATCACCATCCAATTGTCAAAATTCAACTTATCACATAAAAATATTTTGATAACTATAAATAATAAATAAATAAATAATTATATATATATTTTCTTAATTACTAAGAAAATACACATATTATGGACATTTGTACTAATGATTTTAGTACACATGGATTTATTCATTACCACACACATGTCACTAATTTGGTTTAATAACTAATTTAATCCCTTAATATTTTTCTATTCCATAATTAAACTTTTATTCTCTATTCAATTTAGTCCTTTCTACTAATTATTTCTAATTAGACTAAATTCTCCTATTCAAAGCTTAATTATACACACAACTAAACACTCAAATATTTCTAATAATTATTTACTAACTCGATTTACTAAGATAGAGGCCCTACGACTCGTTTTTCCTAAGGAGGGGGCCTTAAACTTACTTTTCCGGTGCCCGTGAAATTTTGGATCGTTACATTTCTTCCCCCCTAAAAAAAATTTTTTTCCTCGAAATTTACCTGAGAATAGATGGGGGTACTGAGCTTTCATAGTTTCTTCCGGTTCCCAAGTAACTTCTTCCACTTTATGACTTCTCGAAAGTACCTTCACTAGTGGAACTTGTTTATTTCTTAACTTTTTTACCTCTCGTGCTAGAATCTCAACTGTTTCTTCTTCATACGACAAATCCAGTCGGATTTCAATATCTTCAGTAGAAATAACATGAGAAGGATCTGATCTATAGCGTCAAAGTATAGAAACATGAAAAACATTGTGTATCTTTTGTAATTCCAGAGGTAAAGCCAACCGATAAGCTACCGATCCAATTCTCTCCACTATTTCATACGATCCAATATAACGAGGACTTAATTTACCTTTTCGGCCAAATCTCAATACTTTCTTCCGTGGAGAAACTTTAAGAAATACTTTGTCCTCAACTGAATACTCAATATCCCGTCGTTTCAAATCGGCATATGATTTTTGTCTATCAAAAGCTTCTTTTTACCTTCCTTGAATTTTTTTGACTGTTTCTTCTGTTTCTTGAATCAACTCCGGTCCAATCACTTTTCTTTCGTTTAAGTCTGTCCAACACACAGGTGATCGACATTTCCGACCATACAATGCTTCATAAGGGGCCATTTGAATACTAGATTAAAAACTATTATTGTAAACAAATTCAGCTAAAGGCAAATAACGTTCCCAACCTAATTCAAACTCAATGATACAAGCTCGAAGCATATCTTCCAATATCTGAATCACTCGTTCAGACTGTTCGTTTGTTTGTGGATGAAATGCAGTACTAAAATTGAGTCGTGTACCCAATGATTC
The DNA here is from genome assembly GCA_020496765.1 of Gossypium stocksii. Lineage (NCBI taxonomy): Eukaryota > Viridiplantae > Streptophyta > Magnoliopsida > Malvales > Malvaceae > Gossypium > Gossypium stocksii. The sequence continues at coordinate 48,701,025 of CM035628.1, forward strand.
GTGTAATTGTTTCCAAAATCTCGATGTGAACCGAGGATCTTGATCTGAAATTATAGATGATGGAATACCATGTAATCTAACAATTTCCCGAATGTATACCTCAGCAAGTTTCTGCAATGATCAATCTCTTCTGACTACTATAAAGTGAGTTGACTTGGTAAGTCTATCAACTATCACCCAGATAGCATTCTTTTTACTCACTGACAACGGTAATCCTAAAAACAAAATCAATCGTGATGCGATCCCATTTCCATTCAGGAATACTGATAGGCTGAAGTAAACCTGTCGGTACCTGATGTTCCGCCTTTAGTCGCTGGCATGTAAGACATTTACCTACATATTCAACTATGTCTCTTTTCATTCCGGGCCACCAATACAAATCTCGTAAATTACGATACATTTTGTACCTCCCGGGTGTAAAGCAAATGACCTATCGTGTGCCTCTCGGAGTATTAACTCTTTCTACATTGGGAGGTTGGTTTCTAATTGGATTCACACTAGGTGTAGCTGATTCACTTTCGTCTAAATCATATGATTCTTCATTCATTTCTTCATATATATCATCAAGGTGTTCATCAGACATCTTTAATTTATAAACAAAAACAATTAAGTAGGTCAGCATCCAAAAACCCCGACTTAGTTTTGACTTGACTGTGGCATGTACTTCTAGACTCACTTACAAGCTGGATTTAGTCCGAGAATCGGCTAAACCTATAGCTCTTATACCAACAAATGTAACACCCCCTAACCCCAAACCGTCGCCGGAACAGGGTTACGAGGTATTACTGGACTTATACACTAACATACGAATAAAAATGAGACATAAATTTGAGTTTCAATCTAAAACCATCTAATTTCCATCAACTAGTCCTTAATATAGGCCTACGGGGCCCAAAATGGGTTTAGAAAATTATTTGGGATTAAACCGGGAACTTTAAAAATTTTTCTTTGAAGACAGGGGCACATGGCCATGTGGCTTGGGACACCCCCGTGTGGCTAGCCCGTGTGGCTCTCCATGGCCGTGGGGCCAGGCCGTGGGCAGATTTGACTTGCCACACACGGCCGTGTAACTAGCCCGTGGGCAAGTCTAACTTTCCCACACGGCCTGGGCACACGCCCATGTGTCTTGGCCGTGTGAAAACATAATTTTTCACCATTTTTAAGCTACTTTTACCCACTAAACATACCCAATTCATGCCTAAATCATTAGCTTATAAATCTTCATCAATACCATTCATTTCATTTTCAAAACTTAACAAAAACTCATTCAATCATTCCAACAACTTCTTAAGGTTTATAAGCCATATTTATATCCAAAATATTAAACATTTACAAGTGACAAACACTAAACCTAGTACATGCCACATTACTAAAAGATAGATACATCACCACAAATTGGAGCTGAGATCAGGATTAACTTGGATGATTGACTGAACCTTAACTTTACCTAATCTGTGCACGAAAAACAACCGTACGCTGAGTATTGGAAATACTCAGTGGTATTACCATAATTCAATTTACAAAAACAATAAAATATCATAACCTTACATAAACAACTATCTGATTATGCATATAAGTTCATACCATATTATCATCAATATAGATTTCAACAATCCACAAACTTTAGATCATTTCTCAAGCATTTACAATATTTCAAATCACATTTCAATTTAAACTTTTCATGAATGTTTGATTCATGTATTCATACTCATCATACAAATCTCATATCAGAAATTTCATTTCACATCCCATATCACAAAATCTCTTTTGCTTTTCATCCATAATTTTGAACAATCAATTCGGATAACTTACTCATTTCACTTAAACACCCCTATTAACTTGACTCGGACTTCAACAGATACACGGACCCAATTAAACATATTAGAATGGTGACCAATGCCTCATCGGCTTAACCGAAATAAAGTGGCTACCAAAGCCTCATCGGATAGTTTGAAGTACATCTATGACACACCAAGTGTCTCATCGGCTGAGCCAAAACAAAGTGGCTACCAAAGCCTCATCGAAACTATCCGAAGCAAATTTATGGCACACCAAGTGCCTCATCGACTCGAGGTCGAAGAATCCCTAAACTGTTCCGATCCTATGGCATGCCAATTATATCCACTAAGCCCGACTAGTTAACAGGGTATCGAAATCACTTATTCATTTCACTTCCACTTTCAATTGAATGAAATCATTCAAATTCAATCATAATAGCATTTCAATCTCAATTTGCTTCAAAATCACATAATCATACATTCACCAATCAATTCCAAATCAATTCACATAATCATACATTCACCAATCAATTCCAAATCATATTGAATTCAAATATCACTACTTTCCTTAATTTCATTCTTTATACACCTATATTAAATTTAAACACATAACAATTAATAACTTGAATTAAGGTAATACAAACCCGAATTTGTCGTATTTACACCTCGATCACTTTGTCCTTCCCTTTCGTATTTAACGCCTCGATTTCCTTGTTTGCTATGAAAATTAACATAATTACAAGTAATTAATAACACACATATTTTATATAAATTACTAACTTTCCATGCAACTTTTTGCCATAATACCAAATTTGTCTTAAACACATTCATCTTCTTCCTTTTTACAATTCACATCATTTTCTTATTCAATTTGCATCAAAACTTCAATATAACTATCAAATTTTCATCATTTTTCCATAATTTCAAATTTCTTCCAATTTAGCCCCTAAAACTCAAAAACTTATAACCTATTCTACAAATTAGTCCCTAAATCAATTCAAATCAATAATTTTATCAAATTAATCCCTAATTCCATCATTTTCTGAACATAAACCCTATTCAAAAGTCTATCAACTTTCAATATTTCCACATAAATTCAAGAGTATTCAACTCTAAACCTTCAAAAACATTTAAAATCACAAGAAAATGGCTTAATTAAACTTACCAAATAATCCTCAAGCTTCAAAACCTTAATTTTTCCTTTCTCCCTTCTTTCTTTCTTTTTCTTTTCAATTTTCGTGGGTTTCTCTGTACCTTTCTTCTTTTGTTTCTTTTTCTTTTTGTTTTATTTCTTTATTCTTTTTATTTACTTAATTAATAATTAATTATAAAATATCTAATTATAACTAATAATAAACATACATTTGTATATACACACATTATGACACATGTAATTCATCATTACCATCCAATTGTCAAAATTCAACTTATCACATAAAAATATTTTCATAACTATATATAGTAAACAATTAATTAATTATATATATATTTTCTTAATTACTAAGTAAATACACATATTATGTACATTTGTACTAATGATTTTAGTACACATGGATTTATTCATTACCACACACATGTCACTAATTTGGTTTAATAACTAATTTAATCCCTTAATATTTTTCTATTCCATAATTAAACTTTTATTCTCTATTCAATTTAGTCCTTTCTACTAATTATTTCTAATTAGACTAAATTCTCCTATTCAAAACTTAATTATACACACAACTAAACACTCAAATATTTCTAATAATTATTTACTAACTCGATTTACTAAGATAGAGGCCCTACGACTCGTTTTTCCTAAGACGGAGGCCTTAAACTCACTTTTCCGGTGCCCGTGAAATTTTGGGTCATTACAATAGTTGCCCGAATGACGCTTCTTACAGTGCTCACAAAACGGAGTGCTCGCACCACCACTGGCACCCTCCATAAATCCGCTGTTGCCACTCAAATGCGTTCTAACACGCTTCGCAGAACGAGACCCCAACCTCAGAGAACTACAATCTCTTTTCTTTCTACAATCCACATACCTACCTTGAACCAATTTTCTATTTCTCTCTGAGCTACCCTCAAAAACTTTTTCTAGAACCTCTTTCATTACTCGAGTCAACACCTCGGTACCAACCTTCAGGTTATCGCTACCCGAAGCTGGCAGAACAGCATTAACGCTTAACTTTTGAACAAACACATGTCTCGAAAAAGCAAACGGCTCTTAGAAAGTCTCACCAGATTGACCATTACGATCATGCTTACCATCAGAATCCATATTGAGCTTCGAGCTAAACCCAAGAATCTATACTACCAAAACCGAACACAAAGATAAATGCCTAAACATTATAGTTCTAATCTTACAGAACTAATTTGACAGGTTCAGAATTTCGCACGGACCAGCATCGGAGTTTCAGATATTTTATTTCCTCAAAAATTTTTTAAAACACTATGGTACAATTTTTCAGAAATATTTTTTAATAAACACGCATGCATATGGATACGTAAAAATACAAGTTGAGTTTTTGTAAACCTGGCTCTGATACCAAAAATGTAACACTCAAAACCTAGCCTAGAAATTTAGATCGAATCTCGAATGTTAGATTGATCACCGAAGTGATAGTAGGAATATTTTACTAAACAAGTTATCTCAAATTCCATTACCAACATATTTATCTCTTTACAAACCAAGAATATTTAATTTTCTTTAGATTTCAAACAGAAGTATTGCAGTTAAGTTTAAGTCACGAATAAAATTAGATTTACAAGAAAAATCGAAAATAGAACTTGTACCACAGTATCAATAAAATCTTACAATATCAAATAGTATATCAAAATGAAATCTAAAAAGAAGAATTGTTATTTTATTTTTAACCATGACTGTCCGAGACCTCCGGTATACTGAGTCTAGCTACAGATTAAATGAGTACCTGAAAAAGGAAAACTAAGGGGGTGAGGTACACGAGCTCAGTGTGGGTTTGACACGCGACTATTAACAGAACTATGAAACTTAATTCAATAGCGAAACAGACTTACAAATATACACAGAGTTAGAAAGTAACTTGGAACCAACATCCCAACAGAATGTAACAACCCAAGCATACAAAGTCACATACAAAAACTCAAATATAAGTGTTATTCACTCGAACAAAATACAGTTAGATAATATTACACCCAGATCACTCAAACAGATGTGTATGAATGCAGTCAAGTAATAAAAAAACCACCAATCTAGTCAAACACCTCTCTGTCCCCCGATCACACCTCAAAGAGCCGTTTAAGCTCATCCAACCAAGCACACCGCATAGGACCTCGAAAGGCCCATCCAAACCTACACACCAAATATGTGGACTAAGCCACATAGATATTAATACGCAGCAGGGCTGGCGTATATGCAGTACAATGCAATGTGGTAGCCTGCAGCTAAACTACGAGATCAGATAATAGTACGCAACAAAGTTGACGTACATGCGGTACAGTGCGCTAAACCGCTATACCGATAAGTTGCAGTTACACTTCCAGATCATATCAGAACCAGTCTTCCTTCTCTTCTCAACCAATCCAAAAATCACTTTATGAAAGTGTATGTATGCTTGCAACTCACAGACATTATGAACAGATCAAGAGACAGTCAGACAAAAACAGATGCACACACACACCCTGTAACATCCTGAAAATTGAGGGTCAGTAGAATTGGGTTTTAAAAATAGAGAGAGAGTGGTCATGTCTTAATTTTTAAGATTATATATGCATTTTAAGGAAATAAATAAGGTATTGTTTTGTTGGTTAAGTGTTAGTGAAATGTTCCTTGAAACCCAAGTTCAAATTTCATTTCTCTTACCATTTTTCTTATTTTGCAAATTTTTCCTTAAAACCTAGTATGCGACATGTCTTTTTTTAAAAAAAATAAATATTGAAAAATTATTTTAAAATTTAGAAAATATCCTAATGGTAAAAAAAATAAGGGAAATAGTGGAAATTAAATGAGGTCCCAAGTTTGAATCTCTTCCCTAGTAAAATAATTAAATTTTCCAAAATCCGTTATTTTTTTATTATGTGTGCCATTTATACCCTTGAATGTGTGCCATTTATACCCTTGAACCCTAAGTATAAGTATAACTTTTTATTGTATTTTTCAGCCTTTAATTCAACTTTTACCTACCCAAGCCATTCACCCTCTTCCTCTCCTCTTTTCTCTTCAATTTCTTATTTAATCTTGTCCATTCAAAACCTAAATTTTAAGATCTAGAATTTTAGGGATTTTAAATAATTTTAAAGGTATTTTTTCAGATTTTAATGAGATCTCAAACTGTTTTAAAATTTAGCTCCAATTTTAGCCACCCTAGGTGTAGTGCGTACGCCTATGTACAAGAAAGGGGATTGTTTTGTTTCTTGGTTCTTGCCTATATATTTCCAGCATTAATTTGAGTTCTTGAATCCTCCTAATTATCTTTTAAACCCATTCCAATTAGGGAATAATGTTCTTGATCGATTGGCCATTCAGATCCCACAAATCGTGAAGTGTAAGTGCAATTAACGGTAACTAGTTTGTTAGTTTGACATAGTTGTTGAGTAAAACTTATGAATTGATTAAATGAAGGTATTTAATCATTAATTAGCTATTGATTTTTCAGTATATTATTGAATTAGGTTCTGACCCAAACGCCCAAAATCATCTGTAAAGGCGAAGAACGATTGTACATACAGTTCGCATTGATACAGTGTAAGGAATCTAACTAGTTTGGATTCATAAAATAGTTATAATTTCAACGATTGGTTTGAACTCATAAATGGGTGTTTGGGGTCTGTTTTAATGATAAATTGATTTAATTTATACTGAATTTTTGTTTAAGTTTGTTTAAGGAATTATTAAAGAAAATTGGAACATTCGCTAGTATGCTGCGAGGAAGCGAAAAATAAGGTGTGTGTCCTAAACTGATAAAATTGTTTGAAAATGTTAAATATCATGTTATATATTGAAAAATTATCTTGTTGAATTGTCTTAATAGCCAAATTATTGATTTTGTGAATGGTCGAACCAGGTATGTTTCAAGTCTTAAAAGATTGACATGTTGGAAAAATTGCTAGCTTGATAGTATGGATGTTTGATTAAGTTTGTAATTGCATATTTGAGTTATGAGATATGAGAATGTTTGACTGAATGGTTTAATGTGTTGAGATATTAAACGTATGTATGATTTAAACGCATGAGATATTTGTTATATTTTGTACTGAAAAGGGTGCGATTTATGTACAATGAAAATCCGTAAAGTATGTGAAATTGAACGATATTGATTGATACCAACATAATGGTAATTTGAAAGATTGGAACACTGTTTTCATTTACTGAAAGTATGTGATTATTGAGGACATGTTGAGCATGTCAAATAAATGTGAAAAGTATTGAGATACAATTATGTATAAGATTGTGTGACATATTGCATATGCATTGGGTTGGAATTTTGTGGTTGGCGAAGAAGTTCCGTGGAGTACCAGCGACATATTACTGCACCTGGAGTATCGAGGGGATTGGCGATTTTATCGCATATTATATGTTATTGGTAATTGTATTGCACTATTTGATAACCGGTAAATTTTCTATATTATTGACTATTTGGTGGTTTTACCATATCGAGCTATGCTCATAATGTTTTGGGGTTTGGTAGACGGGTTCTAGGGATCACGTGGTGTGTAGCTGATGGTATGGGTAGGAACCTTTTTCATTACATCATGTGCACGACATATTCGAGTGTTATTGATTTATGCTACTCATTGTAATTTATTGTATTGAATGGTATCGAAATGAATAATTGTTACTCGAATGAATGATGACCTATGCTCATACACCGTTTGACATCAATTTGATAATGGCTATGTAATGATATGAAATTCCTATGATGGTTCTATTTTCTTCTGTTAGTGTTAATATGTTTCATTGTATTTGATGTTTTTGCCGTTTAAATAATTATTCAACTCACATTGAACTTTTCATAAGCTCACCCCCAATAGTGTTTAACTTTTTAGGTAAACCTCAAAATTAGGACCGGACTCGGCATTCGGAGAATCACCTTAGACTTTGGATTATTATTTTTAATTAAGTAGTCTTAAGTCTTTATTGGTTTTGGCTTGTAATTTTTCATTATTTCTATTCTGTAGCTTGGTAACTTTTCTTCTGGGAATTTTTGCATGCATGAATTTCTCAAGCATAATAATTGGATAATGCATGATATCGGGCTTAAGTAAAATTTGATACTATTCTCTAGTTTCCACTACATTGCAAAGGAACTGTTTTTGAAAAACAAATTGATAAGGCAACTAATTTTCCAAAATGACTTGAAAAATAGTTTTTCCGCTACATTAGTTTAACTTCGAGTTTTTTTTAAAGAAAGGCAACAAGCAAACAATTTTTCTAAAACAATATTGTCAACAATAAAAGGAATTCTAACCATACACGAGCTAATGAATGAATGCTTTTAAGATAGCTCAAAGTACAACTACGATTTTCTCTAAAATGAGTTTATTTAAGTCTTCAAAAGTAACGTAAGTTAGCTTAGCCATTTCGGTGGCTAATGTAGCCTTCTCAATCTAGTCATAACGTCTAAGCCGGGTTTGAGAGGTTCCATTGAGTGGTATCAGAGCCTTGGTTCCAAACCTTAGACTGAGTTTTTAAATCTACTTAAGTAAGTCTGCATGCATGCATACATAAAAAAGGAGAAATTTGGGAAAAACAAGCCATAGAGAATTTTGAAAATGATATTTTACAAAGAAAATCAGGTTCGAGACTTTGATGCCGGTTGCCATAAAAAAGATGCAGCTAAGTTATAGGTAAACACTGAGGTGTATTACTGTAGACATAGAACTAAAATAGTTAGTATTTAATTTTTATTTGAAACTATAAGATAGGAAATTGAAAATTGATTGAAGTTAGCTAGTGATTTTTTTTCTGAAACTGTAGATCAAATTTAAGACCATAGGATACATAATTAACAATTGTAGAATGAGGAACCATGGGGCTCAGAGTTGAGTTACCCAATTTGAGTCATTTGCTTTTCAAGGAATCATGCCTAACCATAAGAAGGCTGACATCGTGATTGCGCCTACTTCTGAAAGCGAAAACCAAGAGGTTGGGGATGATGCATTGTTTATCCCAAGCGATATTAAAAGTTTTAGAAAAGGTTTTCAAGATTACGGTTGAAAAGACTAATATGGAGGGAGAGACCAAACGCTTGAAGTGCAAAAGAAAGGAAAAGAATAAAGTTCAAAAAAGTAGAGACTCTGCTTCCACTAGACCAAATCCGTGACCTTTAAAGTAGGCCAGATGAGTCAGACCTCAACGAAAGGTTGTAGTAGTTATTATTGGAGAAACTGTTAGATTAGCTAGGATTCTGATTTGTAGATATTGTGGTAAGCATAATCTAGTAAAGTTTCTATCAAAATTGGGAATTCAGATAAAGGAATTTGTTAGTAAAGTTTTGGTAATTAGAGCTGCAAGATATATGTTGGGAATTTAAGGAGATGCACTGTTTGGAATTGTGTTCGAATCAGAGTTGCGCAGTGACAGCTTGTTGCCTAGTTTGAAGGAAAATGGGTAATAGATTTTGTGACTAAGAGAATTTCGAATACGAAATTTTTTTTAAGGAGGGGAGAATTGTAACATCCTGAAAATCGGAGGTTAGTAGAATTGGGTTTGTAAATCGAGAGAGAGTGGTCATGCCTTAATATTTAAGATTATCTATGCATTTTTAGGAAATAAATGAGGTATTGTTTTGTTGGTTAAGTGTTAGTGAAATGTTCCTTGAAACCCAAGTTCAAATCCCTTCTCTCTCACCATTTTTCTTATTTTGCAAATTTTGCCTTAAACCCTAGTATGCGGAATGCCTTGCTTTTAAAATAAATATTGCAAAATTATTTTAAGAATGAGAAAAAATCTTAATGGTAAAAAAAGGGGGAAATAATGGAAATTAAATGAGGTCCCAAGTTCAGATCCCTTCCCAGCGAAATAATTAAATTTTGCAAAAACCTTTTTTTTTAATGTGTGTGCCATCCATACCCTTGAACCCTAAGTATAAATATAACTTTTTATTGTATTTTTCAGCCTTTAATTCAACTTTTACCTACCCAAGCTGTTCACCCTCTTCTTCTCCTCTTTTCTCTTCAATTTATTAATTAATCTTGTCCATTCAAAACCTAAATTTTCAGATCTGGAATTTTTGGGATTTTAAATGATTTTGAAGGTATTTTTCTAGAATTTAATGAGATCTTAAACCTTTTTAAAATCCAACCCCAATTTTGGCCACCATAGGTAGTGGTGCGTGCGCCTATGTACAAGAAAGGGGCTTGTTTTGTTTCTTGGTTCTTGCCTATATATTTCCAGCATTAATTTGAGTTCTTGAATCCTCCTAATCAGCTTTTAAACCCATTTCAATTAGGGAAAAATGTTCTTGATCGATTGGCCATTCAGAACCAATAAATCGTGAAGTGTAAATGCAATTAAAGGTAGCTAGTTTGTTAGTTCGACATAGTTGTTGGGTAAAGCTTATGAATTGATTAAATGAAGGGATTTTATCATTAATTAGCTACTAATTTTCCAGTATATTATTGAATTAGGTTCTGACCCAAACGCCCAAAATCATCTGTAAAGGCGAATAACGATTGTACATACGGTTCACATTGATACAATGTAAGGAATCTAACAAGTTTGGATTCTCAAAATAGTTATAATTTCAACGATTGGTTTGATCTCATAAATGGGAGTTTGGGGGCTATTTTAATGGTAAGTTTTTTGAATTTATACTTAATTTTGGTTTAGGTTCATTTAAGGAATTATTAAGGAAAATTGAAACATTTGCTAGTATGCTGCGAGGAAGCAAAAAATAAGGTGTTGGTCCTAAACTCATAAAATTGTTTGAAAATGTTAAATATCATGTTATATATATGATAAATTACCTTTCTGATTGGATTGTCTTAATAGCAAATTATTGATTTTGTGAATGGCCAAACCAACTATGTTTCGAGCCTTAAAAGATTGACATGTTGGCAAAATTGCTAGTTTGATAGTATGGATGTTTAATTGAGTTTGTAATTGCATATTTGAGTTATGAGATATGAGAATGTTTGACTGAATGATTTAATGTTTTGAGATATTAAACGTCTGTATAATTTAAACGTATGAGATATTTCTTAAATTGTATACTGAAAAGGGTGCTATTTATGTACAATGAAAATCCATAAAGTATGTGAAATTGAACGATATTGATTGATACCAACATAATAGTAATTTAAAAGATTGGAATACTATTTCCATTTACTGAAAGTATGTGATTATTGAGGACAGGATGAGCATATCAAACGAATGTTATAACAACCCGAATTAGGGCCTAGTCGGAATAGTGGTTTCAAGACCACAAATCTGAAATAGAAAATTTTATTCTATGATTATTTTTAAGCTTACGGTATGTTTGCATGATATTAAGAATTTTCCATGAAGGAAATTTTATGAATTAAGGATCAATTTACCTTTGAGGGCTAAATTGTAAATTATGAAATTTGGAAGGGTTAAGTATGAAATAGTATTAAAGAAAATTTATTTGGTATTATTTTATGTGTTATAATATTTTTATGAAAATGTAGGAAAGTTTTGGTAAGTTAATTTATGCGATTGAAGGCTTCATCGCAAAAAAGGAACTAAATCGAAAAAGGTAAAAGTTTTAGATTAATAGTGAAATGAGTTAAATATTTAGAGAATTAATTTTTTAGGGTTTTATTAGGCAAATATGCCCCTTCCTGCTAGCTTGGCTGGCCATAGGAAGCAATTGGGGTAGGAAATGTAAAAAAAATATGGGTATTAGTTGACTCAAGTCATAAAATAGTAACTTATTTCCTAGGCCTTCATCTTCTTCATTCTCTTTCTCCTTGTGCATCGAAAATATCAACTCTTGGGGGTTTTTGAATGCAAAAATTTCAGCCAAGCTATTCCTCTTGATAGTAAGTGATTTCCATGGCCTCTCTTTAAAATTTTTACATATTTGAGACCCTCATGGCATAAGTTTCTTATTGAGGGGTGTATTAAGCATTTTGAAGTTTAAAGTTTTTCCATGAAAGGGTAGGTGTCATTTTTTAGGGTTTTATGAAAGATAATGAATGTAGGATGCTTAATAAACAAATTTTAGAAATGGATGTTCATAGACAACACCTAAATAGGACTTGCTTGAAAGAGAATGTGTTGTTTTGTTAAATGCTTGGATAATGGTTATTTGAAGTTGTCATATGCATGAAAGGGCTTAGATAAGCATGAGAAATAAGGAAATTTAATAAAAATTAATTTCCAAGCACAAGGGCAAAATGATCATTTTGCCAAAGTCTTGGGGCAAAATGGTCAAATTGTCAAAATTTGTGAATTTAGGGTCGTTATTAGTAATTTGATGAGTTAATTATTGAATTCTATTCATTATAGATTAAGAAACTAGAAGCCCGAACCAAAATAAGGGAAAGGGTAAAGTGGTAGACTAAACTGAGCACTCATCATATTTTGAACCCGAGGTAAGTTGTATGAATCAATTTAGCATTAAGTGTTGTGAAATGACTATAATGAATTTTTATAAATTCTATATCAATTTTATACAATTTTGACTTATAATGCTCAAGAAATGACTAAGGAATAAAAGAGAAATTCTACGTAAATGTTAATGTATACGAAGGATACCGTTGCCATATCAAAGAATTGTAGGTCCTGTATAAGACCATGTTTGGGACATGGCATCGGCACCGAACTGAGATCCCATGTAAGACCATGTCTAGGACATGTCATTGGCATCGATATGTGGTCTGATATAAGACCATGTCCGGGACATGGCATGGGCATCTAAGAGGGATCCTGTATAAGACCATGTTTGGGACGTGGCATCAGCATCCTATGAGATCTTGTGTAAGACTATATTTGGGATATGGCTTCGGCATCAGTTGGAGATCCCATGTAAGACCATATCTGGGATATGGTTTTAGCATCCTAGCAAGAGAATGGCATTACGGTTATTCTTCGATATTCTAAGTAAATTAGTAGAGAAAGTATTCAAGTTGATTCAATTATTTGATAAAGACTAAAGTCTATGATGAGTTTTACAGGTTTACTTGAATATAGTTATGAGAAAATGATAATGTAAAGTATGAGACTAAGTGACCCATAAAAACGAGTAAGTTACGAGATTAAGTAAGTCTTGGAAACGAGTAAGTCACATTATTGAGTAAGTCTCGAAAATAAGAAAGTTATAAGATTGAGTAAGATATTAGATGAAGTATCAATGCCTTAAAGTTTTCTTATGTTTTATTGTTTATGATTGCTACATTTATTTCATGCAACTTACTAAGCAAATTATGCTTACTCCCTCCATTTCCCTCTCTATGTAGATTTGTCATATAGCTTAGGGATCGTTATTAATCGGAGCTCAAAGTCACACTATCAAGATCTTCATTTTGGTATAGTTATGTTAGTCATTTTGAATATGGCATGTATAGGTCTTTAGTCATTTTGTTGCACAATTCATGTTAGTTAGCCAATTGTGTTGGTCATTTATACTTATAAATTTCATTTTGTACATGGCCTTTGGAATTGACCTAAATCTATTCAAGTTGCTTAATAAAATGAGATGAATTTACATGGAATTTGTGCAAAGTTGCTTAGTAGTTATGCTTGTATTTTGGACTTGAATTGGTTGATGTATGAAAACCCATTTAGGGGCATTTAGATGTGTATTGGTGCTATGCTATGATGCATGTAGATTGGGGTTTTGTTTGTATGTGTTTCAAGGTGGCTAAGGGCTTGGTAAATAGTCCTATATTGCCGATACGGGTAGGCACATGAGCATGTGTCTAGGCTGTGTGAGACATACAGGTAGCACAAGGTGTGTGGCTCGACCGTGTGTCCCCTACACCTTGCATGGATAGCATTAAATGCCACCAGAATCTCCCACGGGCATAAGACACGGTCGTGTGTCTCAACCGTGTAGAGGACACAGCCAGTACACAGGCGTATGCCACGGCCATATGAATGATGATGTTAGAAGCAGAGTGTCCAGGTGGTTGCACACAGGCTGCGACACGGATGTTTCATGGCCATGTGAAGGACACGGGTTGGGCATACAGGCGTGCGCCAGGCCGTATGAAAACTTCTGTAGGTTGATGTTGGAAATAAATCCGCACGGGTGAGGGGCACGGGCGTGTCCCTTGATAGTGCAGGCCGTGTGAGGTACATGGGCTATCAACACGGCCATGTTTAGAGACCACACGAGCGTGCCACCCTTCCCACACTAGCGTGTTCCCTGTTTTACTAATTTTTGAAGAAATTTTCGCTAGTGCACGACATGGTCCCGAATCATTTTCAATCCATAAATTAGGCCTCGTAGGCCCATAAGAAGGCTCATAAGACAATGTTGAAAAATTTTAATTGGGATACATTTTCATGAGTTTAAGTCAAAAGTTTACGTGAATTTTTAGTACAGTAACGCGTCATACTCTACTCTGGCATCGGTTATGGGTAAGGGGTGTTACAAATGTGAAAAATATTGAGATACGATTATGTATGAGATTGCGTGACATATTGCATATGCATTGGGTTGGGATTTTGTGGTTGACGGAGGAGTTCTGTGGAGTACCGGCAACATATTAAGTCTGCATTAATTGTAGTCAGTGCACTGCACTTGGAGTACCGAGGAGATTGGCGATTTTATCGCATATTATATGTTATTGGCGATTGTATCACACTATTTGATAACTGGCAAATTTTCTGCATTATTAATTATTCGATGGTTTTACCACATCGAGCTATGCTCATAACATTTTGGAGTTTAGCAGACAGGTTCTGGGGAACACGTGGTGTGTAGCAGATGGTATGGGTAGGAACCTTTTACATTGCATCATGTGCACGACATATTCGAGTGTTATTGGTTTATACTACGCATTGTAATTTGTTTTATTGAATGGTATCGAAATGAATAATTGTTACTCGAATGAATGATGACCTATGCTCATACACTGTTTGACATAAATTTGATAATGGCTATGGAATGACATGAAATTCCTATGATGGTTCTATTTTCTTCTGTTAATGTTAATATGTTTCATTGTATTTGATGTTTTTGCTGTTTAAATAATTATTCAACTCACATTGAACTTTTCATAAGCTCACCCACAATAGTGTTTAACTTTTCAGGTAAACCTCAAAATTAGGACCGAACTCGACATTCAGAGAATCACCTTAGACTTTGGATTATTATTTTTAATTAAGTAGTCTTAAGTCTTTATTGGTTTTGGCTTGTAATTTTTCATTATTTCTGTTCTGTAGCTTGGTAACTTTTTTTTTGGGAATTTTTGCATGCATGAATTTCTCAAGCATAATAACTGGATAATGCATGATATCAGGCTTAAGTAAAATTTGATATTGTTCTCTAGTTTCCACTACATTGCAAAGGAACTGTTTTTGCAAAACAAATCGATAAGGCAATATTTTCTAAAATAACTTGAAAAATGGTTTTTCCGCTGCATTAGTTTAACTTCGAGTTTTTTTTTAAAGAAGAGCAACAAGCAAAAAGTTTTTCTAAAACAACACTGTCAACAATAAAATGAATTCTAAGCACACGCGACCTAATGAATGAATGTTTTTAAGATAACTCAAAGTACAACTTCGGTTTTCTCTAAAATGAGTTTATTTAAAGTCTTTAAAAGCAACGTAAGTTAGCTTAGCCATTTTGGTAGCTAATATAACATTCTCAATCTAGTCATAATGTCTAGACCGGGTTTGGAGGTTACACACCCAGCTAAGCGAGTTTAGAAATCAAACATCTCACATACAACAGTCACTAATTATGCATATACAGAACACATGGCTATCGATATAAAGATTTAATTACCCTCACTAAAGCCTAGCCAAGGGTTAGAATACATAGACACATTTTTAGCTCAAAAACATACACAAACCAAAATTTGGTGTCTTAGGACCACACAGTCGTGTGCACTGGCAGTGTTGAAAAACCTAGGCCGTGTGGGGGTCAAAATACCCGCGTGGAGGGAGGCACACGGTCGTGTGGCAGAGGCACATGCCCATGTGAACCAGGGACACAGCCACGTGAATAGGCCATGTAGCTCTTTGTCAATTTGTGCTAAAATAGAGTGCAGGGTAGACATGGTCGTGTGAGGGTCTCACACACTTGTGTGTCCACCAGACACAGTCGTCTATCCAAAACACACGTCCGTGAGGGATCCCGAAACCCTCGAATTTGCCACACAGCCGTGTTGCTAGGCCGTGTGGCACCAAATCACTAAATCCTTAATTCCCAAACACACACGCCCATGTGACCAGAGGACACAGCCGTGTGGAAAACGAAAAAAATCCCTAAATCAGCCACACGGTTGTGTGGCACCAAAACCTGCCAAAGAACCCTAATTTCTAAAAAAAGGCATGGCCATGTGAACCGGCACACGCCCGTGTGTCCGCCTGTGTGATCACAAAACCACCCGAAAATAGCCTTAAAAAATCGTGCTTTCACCCTCAAAGCACTTCCCAGCCCTCGATAACTCGAGACTATACCAAATCAAACAAGTTCTAAGTACGAAAATAGTGGTACAACATCATAACTAATCGATTTGTAAACACACAAAAATTGCCGACTCTCACAAAGTCGATTTTAGAATTCGCAAATAAACAAGAAAGGATACAGAACCCACACCTGATTCGTGATTGAAAACGTCCAGATGCTGACTCGATGACTCCACTAGCAAAAACTGTTTTTCCAAAGGAAAAAGAAAAGAAATAGAGAAGAAGAAAAAAAGGAAAGGAAAACATCCAAAAAAAGAAACAAGAATAAAAGAACTAATAAAATTAAATAGTTATCTTTTTAACCTAAAACAAAACTAATATTTAACAAGACAAAAAAACATAAAAA
The DNA here is from genome assembly GCA_020496765.1 of Gossypium stocksii. Taxonomy (NCBI): domain Eukaryota; kingdom Viridiplantae; phylum Streptophyta; class Magnoliopsida; order Malvales; family Malvaceae; genus Gossypium; species Gossypium stocksii. Next base: position 48,717,724 of record CM035628.1, read on the forward strand.
TATTTCTTCAAAACGTATACACATGGACTCAAACCCAAAACCTAGAGGTACACTAGCAGTCTCTCAACCACCAGACTAGCAAGTCCATTCTGATATTTAAACGCGCAACCAAACACAACAACACAACCTACTCACTGACCCTAACTATAAACCTCAAAACTTCTAACCCAAAATTCAGAGTGTTGCATATAAAACCATTAATATATTTAGATTTTAATACAATAATTTTAAAATCGAATTGGTGGTCGAATTGATCAGTCCACTGGTTCAATTAAAAAATCATTAAAATTTATAAAAACAAATTTATTCATCCCGATTAGTGATTTAATCAATCTGATACCATTCTCTAAATCAATCCAACTGACTTATTTCTAATGCAACCAATCCAATCAATTAATTATTTGTCCAACTAATTTGACGGACGAATCCAATCCTAATCAAACATCATTGCATTTGTAATAAATTTTACAAAACTCTATTTTTAAAAAGCTTTTGTTCAACCCTTTATAATCCTGATGAAAAGAGAAGGTAAAAGAAAAATAATGAGGTGCAATTTGGAGTAAAATAGTAGGAATTTATGACAGTGTGGATTATAGTCATGAAGGGGTGAATAAAAGGTTGCAGATGGGGATTATAAAGGGCTGAATACAATTTTTGACATAATCACATGCATGGTACATAAATAAAAAAAATTAGATAAAAAAAAAAGAAATGAAAAATATGGAAGCACCACTTGTCGCATAGTCGACAATGTATGTGCATTAATCTTCCTTTATAAAATAAAATATAGTTATGTTGGAAGGCATATGAAAGTTATACAAAACCCCAGAAATTGTGACATCACATTGAAGAAGAAAAGGTGAAAAAGGAAGAGTAGGCAGGTTGAGGTATTATATTGAAGAGTGCAAAAACACCCATGCAATAGAATTCCTCATAAGTTTCAAAACAGCTGACCAGTGCTTTGATTTTATCCCATAATATATCTCTCTTTGAAAGCCATTTCTCAACTGTAACCTTTTCTATTTTTATTTATCAACATCAATGCATTGACCACTACCTACCACCATAATTGCCTATTTCCTTCTATATCTTTCTACAATCTTTCTGCCTGCATTTACACTTATATTAAACCCTAAATATATTTAATTACAAATTATAAATATAATGTATTATTCAAATTAATTGTTTAAAAAGTATTTAAAAGCTATATTTCATATATTATACTTTTAACCATGATTTACATTTAAATATTTTTATTATAATTTAAGTTGAATACTTGTTAATACCAATATAATACTAACATGACATCAAGGTCATAATACAAAAGGAATAGCATATACTTGCAATTTAGTCAACTATTTCATCCTTTATGTTATCTTTATATGTGATTTCAATATTAAAAATATGATTTATGTATTGAAATTAAATTTTATGAATGATTTTACTAATTGCTTTAAATTATTTAAAATTTCTATTTCATATTTTAATATTATTTAAATTAACTTACAATTTTACTTTATATGTCTAAAATAAACATTTTAATTTTTCATAACATTTTTTTATAACAATACTAAATATTTATAATCTTAAACCACTATTTAAAAATTTAATTTTCTAACACATTTTTAATGACACATTTTTAAAATTAATAATAAATTTTAAAACTTTTATTTATTGTATAATTAAGTTACTTTCTATGTTAGTTTTATCGTCCATGAAGATTCTTTTAAAATTCATGACTATTCCTTCAAATAATATATTTCTCTCGTTTAAAACCTATTTTGATTTACATTCAGAATTTATTTATTTTTCCTTTACAAAGAAGATTTGAAGTAAATGGAGTTATAGATGAGGAACTTATAAATTTGTTAAATTTCGTATCTTAAAAGTAATTACATGAAGTATTTTAAATTAAACCTCGAATTTTACCAAAATTTTTATACAAATAATATAAAAAAAATATGAAAATTGTGAAAAAGATATTATCAACCAATCAGGCGACACCCACATTTATTATAGAAAATAACTTATTTTCGTAAATAATTTTAAAATTTTTATAATTTTTTTATTACTTTTATTAAGACAAAACCCAAATTTACCTCAATTTCAGAAATTAGTGTTAGACTAAGACTAAGGTATATCTATCTTATGTAAAGCGTGATAATCATTTATGCCCTGACAAATAATAATGACCTTCTAAATACCTACTTCCTAGTAAATCTATATAAAAAACTATAGGGTCCATTGCCATTAAAAAGTGGAATTGTAATAAACAATGTGGTACATATGATATTACAATCTTAGTCGATAGATGGTATGTTATTTTCATAATCTTTTTTTTTAATATTAAGACGAAAGGTACAGGAGAAAGGGTTTCCTAAAGCTACACGAAATTCAACGTGATTTGCAATAAAGAAGAAACAAGAGTTTGAAAATAGGATAAATATATATATTTATATATGTACTTGAGAGATAGAGAAAGATGTGCAGATAGGACTATCAATCGGTTGAAAAAAAATGGCAATTCAGTTGAGTTTATTAGCTCAGTTTCAAACATGACATCTAGAAAGAAATTTATATTTAAATTGCCATTTCCAATACAGATGTAAATGATGTTACCTAACCAGGTAAAACTGACATGAGTCCTTTATATATGAAAGTTTTAAAGGAATAGTACATCAGTCAGACATTTATTTCTTCTAAATATAGCTGCAAATAAATCAAGCTTGGAAGACACAGACAAGAGTTTTAGAGACATAGAAAGAAAATGTTTATGTCTTGGGTTCAGATGTTGCTGTTTGTGTCTCTTCTATTTCCAACATCGGTTCTGTCTGAGATTCGGCACTACAGTTTCACTGTAAGTTTTTCATTTTTCTGTTAGGAAATGTTTACAAATTATGAAATTTATCTTCATTATGTTGGGGACCAGGTGGTGTTGAAAAACACAACAAGACTTTGTGCCACCAAGCCTATTGTAACAGTGAATGGGAAGTTTCCAGGGCCAACTCTTTATGCAAGAGAGGACGATAATGTACTCGTAAATGTCACCAATCTTATTAAAGACAATGTTACAATTCACTGGTAAGCAAGTTTATGAAAACAGGTCCCAGTTGAAGTTGATAACTAATATATCTACCCTGGTGTGGTGACTTTTGTCTTTGTTTGTTGGAAATGGTATTGCAGGCATGGGGTGAAGCAACTTCGAACAGGGTGGTCGGATGGACCAGCATATATCACACAGTGTCCGATTCAACAGGGTCGGAGCTACCTATACAACTTCACCCTTATTGGACAAAGAGGGACACTACTTTGGCATGCACATATTTCGTGGCTGAGGTCAACCATGCATGGTGCCATTGTTATATTGCCAAAGAAAGGTGTTCCTTACCCATTTCCCAAGCCTGATAAGCAAAAAGTAATCGTATTAGGTGAGTTTGAGTTGAGTTGACGTTTATATTGTGAGAGTAAAATGCTAATAAAGTGGAAGTTGTTGATTGAATTTTAGGGGAATGGTGGAAATCAGACACGGAAGCTGTGATCAACGAGGCACTCCAAACTGGTTTAGCTCCAAATGTATCAGATGCACACACAATTAATGGACACGCTGGGCCAGTTCCTAACTGTTCCTATGGAGGTACTATAATGGCTTATATAAATAAGTACATACATCTATCTATTTTTATCAAAGATATGTCGTCCAGGTCATTCTAGATAAATAATAGCAAAGGTAGGGGCTGCTAGAGCCTGGACACCTCAAAATTTTTGAAATTTGATTTTTAGCCTCTAAAATTAATTAATATATATATATAAAAAAGGACAAATCTACTTGCACAGATGAATATGTAAAACTAAAGTGATTTTTCATATTTTCATATCCTTTTGTACAATTAATATTTTGATAATTTAATTATTAAATTTATTGATATAATTATATTTATTATGCATGTAAAATTTTGAATTGTTCCGATATTTCTATCATAGCGATGTAAAATTATATATATTAATATTTATTGAACAATTAAATTTTTTACATAAAATAAATAATTAAAAAAATTAATTTACATCAAAATTGATATGCATAATTTATATGAATGAAATACAAAATATGAAAATAGTATAAAAAATACAAAAAAAATATAAAACTAAAAGTATAACTGGATACTCACCATAAAGATGTAAATCATGTTGCGCTCCCCCAAAAATTTTTGGTTTAGCTTTTTTTTTTGTGTTTTTTGTTTTAATTTGATTTATTTTTATAGAATTTGTAGTTTTATACATTAAATTTGGTAATTATTTTAAGTTTAAATCACATTAATTTTATAATTTTAATTTATTTCTTACCTCTTCAATAAATAAAATAGATATATTTGCATTAATTATGGTATTAATTTTTTAGGTATAATTATAAATTTAGTTCTTAATACATTCAACCTATGAAGTTTGGTTAAATTGTTGTTTTTAGATGAAAAGAATTTGTTACCAGAAATCTATATATTATTTGCAATATTAATAACAAGCATATATCTAAATCTAATAATTTCATACTCAAATGTTTTAATCAAGTTTGGATAGAAAAATATTTATCCAAATCCTAATCTAACCAGTAAGGCCTTTGAGTTCCTTTTTTTTTTTTTTTAATATTCATAAATTATTTATTAATTTTAAATATATTTTAAATTAAAACAAAATAGGATATATTTTACAAGTCTCTTTTTAATATTTTAGCTTTTACTTCAAATCAAGGATGGATTAAGAAATTTTGTATTCGAGATTGAGATAAAATTAAAAAAATCTAAAAGGACCAAAATTTAAAAAAATTGAATTAAAATAGTCTAAATTGAATAAATAATTTTTTGTAGGGGTAAAGATGCAGACTTCCCATTTGGTCAAAGCTAACTTAATTTTTAAGAGACACTAAAAGGAAAATTATATCGAGACCAAGACCAACTGCTCCTGGCTTTGTCTCTGCCTACCATATATATATATTGTGTGACCTCATTTACAATATTTCTAGTTTTGCTATCACATGTCTCTCTTTTTTTTCAATATTTATGTTTAAATATTTTATTATATCTTTATAAATTAATTGTCAAGCTTTTCATCACGTTTGTCAAATCTAAAAATTTCATTAATAGTGTGCTAAATATTACATTATTTAATCAAAGTAAAATGAATGTGTGAATGCAGGCTCATATAATTTACATGTGGAAAATGGCAAGACCTATTTGCTGCGAGTTATCAATGCAGCTCTAAATGATGAATTATTCTTCAAAATTGCTGGACACGATCTGACTGTTGTTGAAGTTGATGCATCTTACACTAAACCCTTCAAAACAGATACCCTATTTCTAGGTCCAGGCCAAACCACTACTGCCCTTCTTACAACTGATCGGGGCATTGGCAAGTACGTAATAGCCATTTCTCCATTCATGGACACCGTTGTTTCTGTTGACACCTTCACTGGAACAGGTTACTTAATCTACAACAACACCCTTCCCTCTATTCCGACTACCATGACCACCATGCCTCCTGTAAATGCAACATGGAAGACATTAGTTTTTGCCGAATCTCTTCGAAGCCTGAATTCCAAACAATATCCTGCAAATGTTCCTTTAACTGTTGATCATTCACTGCTGTTCACCATTGGGGTTGGGATTGACCCTTGTGCTACATGCTCTAATGGTTCTAGGGCTGTTGCAGCTATTAACAATATCACTTTTGACATGCCAACCATTGCTATCCTGGAAGCACATTACTATGGCATAAAAGGGGTTTTCACCGATGATTTTCCTGGAAAACCCTTGATGCCTTATGATTATACCGGTGTTCAGCCAACCAATCTACAAACAATGCATGGCACCAGGGTTTACAGATTGGCCTATAATTCAACAGTGGAGCTAGTGATTCAAGGGAACTCTATGTTAGCCCCAGAGAGCCATCCAACCCATCTGCATGGATTTAACTTCTTTGCAGTTGGAAGAGGGTTAGGAAATTTTAATCCAGCTAAAGATCCCAAGAAATACAATCTAGTTGATCCTGTTGAAAGGAACACAATAAGTGTACCAACTGCAGGATGGACCGCAATCAGATTCAGGGCAGATAATCCAGGTACCCACCAAACCATAAAAATTATTGAATGCTTGTTTGAATATTCATGAACACAAAAGAAAAAGAAAAATAATCATGAGTTGGTGGTTTTGTGTAGGGGTGTGGTTTTTCCATTGCCATTTGGAAGTACACACAACATGGGGGCTAAAGATGGCATTCCTGGTGGAGAATGGGAAGGGGCCGGACGAGTCAGTGGTAACACCCCCGAGAGACCTTCCACAGTGCTAGAGCTAAGATAAAGTTCCATCATGGCTTTGAGAATCAAAGTTTGAGGGTAGCGATATCAAATATATATATTTTTTGTGATTGAAAAAGAAAGAATAAAGAGATTTCAGGAAGCTATTAGGCAGCAAGGATGATTAGTAAACATTTTAAGTTATACACACATATCCTGAATCCAAGTAATATTCCCTTATATTTTCAATCTCTCGTTTGGGGAGATGGAGTGTTAAAAATGTTAAGTTGTTTCTTTTCAATTGAATAACGATTGTGCATTTTACAAACAAAAGAAGAAGATTCAAAACGCGCCAGATAGGGGTCGGAACCTATGACTTTCTGCTTAGGAAACAGACGCTCTATCCACTGAGCTGCAGGCGCTTCTATTAACAACTTACTTTTACATGTACAAATAATTATGTTTTACTTTCACTATAGCCTATATGTTACCGGTAAGATTGATTTTGATATATGACGAAGATGCTTGGACAAAACCGACTATTTGTCAAAAAGGGTTATTTCCATTTCATTCAGCAGAATTAACAATAATAATAGTAAAGGGTTTCAAAATTGTAAGAGTGAAAGACAAGCATATTACATGACAATAAAGTCTAGAAATCATATGGAGCCCACTTAAAAAATTAAAAAGAAAGGGTACAAATTTTTATCAATAGGTGGTGGATAAGAGAAATAGAAAATGGGTCAGCTTTACAATAGTCAATATGTTGAATGGTCGTTTTACAAGCATATTGAATGGTCGTTTTAGGCTTTGGGAGTCTTTTACGTTGTTTCTACTTCAAACTACTTCAGGTGCATTTTGAAAACTCGACTTATTGCGAAATTCAGACATTGGGAAACATGGTTGTCGACGCCACACGACCATGTGGTAGGTCGTGTGCTAGGTTGTGTAACTCACTGCTCACGAATTAGAGACATAAGGGTTAGGGACACGGTTGTGTACTAGGCCGTGTAACTCACTGTTCACGAATTAGAGACACAAGGGCTAGGGACACTAGCGTGTGTCCAGACCGTGTATGGAAATGTTTAGTGCAGAGTTTGTACAGGCTAAGGACACAACCATAGGCCTAGCCATGTAACACACTATTAGCGAATTAGGACCACACGAGCCAACTATCAAGGTTGTATGAAACCACACAGGCATGTGGATTAATATTTAAAATTTTTCCTCGAGCCTCGGGTATCATTTGAAACGAATGTAGGCCATCCATATGGTCCGTATAAACTGAATTAGATTGTATAATTTGACATTCTATGATCTAAGACTAAGTATAGAATATCTGCATGTGTGTTGAGTGTGAGAACCATTAATGAGATTGTTATATTCTGTATAAGTATAAACTATATATGAATGAACGTATAAATCTCCTTATTTACTGTCATCTGAGGTCTGTATTTGTATTGGGGTGGGAATTTGTATAAAGAAGGAAGTGCTCTGTTATGAATTAGTGATTAAATCACCGATATCTGTAATCTGACCTGGCAACTAGACTACAATTACTGAAACATGTCATTCTGACACTATGTGGTGTGTAGGGCTGAATGGGTATTAATTACTCATTTTGGCGTGTTGGGTTGGTTGGAGATTGTGTGTAGCAGATGAGGGTAGGATAATTGCATCTATTCTAATTTTTTCTATATCTAACAATGATTTGACTCATTATCTGTTTGGTCTTTCTGATCTATTCTGGTTTGTTAATTAAACGAATTACCTCCTGAGTCTGATTCAGAATCTAAACTTGGAACCTTATTGGTTTACTCAGAACTCTACTAAATATGTAGTTATTTCCTCATTACATTGTTAATTTATTTTACTTGTTGATTGAATTACAGGTAACACATAGACTTGATCAAGTCGGCGGATCGGAAGCTCGGCCATATTATTTATTAGCTTTTGTTATTATCAATGTTAGTGGCTTATTTTCAGTATATTCGAGAAATTCGAATTACTAAGATTGTGAACCTCATATTCAACTTTATGTTGTTAAATTTCTTTAACTTCTAGATGACTTTAAAAACTAAGTTTTGAGAGTTATGTTTTTGATAAATATTCTATGTAGCTCTCAAGTCTTGGCCTTGTCGTCTAGGCCAAGTATGGAGTGTTACAGTTTCTCCAAATGATTTTCAATTCAGAAACTAGATTGGTGTTTCAAATCTCTAGCAAATATATGGTTTTTCACCAATTTTTACAGCTCAGTAATAAATATAAACTTTCATAGATTATGCGTAACAGCCTATTTTCAGTTAAGTCAGAACAGTGGTTTTGAGACCACAAATTCGAGTCAGAAAGAAAAATTATTTTAATATTATTACATGGTTTGCATTATGATAGGAAAGACTTACGAAAAATTTGATAAGAAAATTTTACCGATTTCATGTATAATTATAGAAAGGACCAAATTGCATAAATTGCAATAGTTGAATTCTAGTAGCTAAAAGGATCAAATAGCTATGGAATTCAAAATTAGATGTCCTAAATTAAGAAATACATGGACTGATATGGTTATATGTAGAATTTGGCTAGGCTTGGATTAAGGATTAAATTGTATAAATTTTATTTTCCAAGCTTAGGGAAGAAATCGTCATTTAGTAAAAGTATAGGGGCAAAACGGTAATTTTTCCTAAGATATGACTTGGGTAGAATTGAATGTAAATTGTATTAAATTGATGTTAAATTTACTCGTATAGATCCGGATAGATCAAAATCAGAGTTAGATCGCGAAAAAGAAAAAGTATCGGATTAGTAAACTACAATTCACGAACAATTGTCGAGGTAAGTTCGTGTAACTTAGTTGTGTAATTATATGCTTGAATTGAATTGAATGATTGTCTGTGATTTATATAATGACAATGTATATGAAATTTGATAATATCCGGAAATACCCGACAAGTATTAAGTTCCATTTGAATGAATGAGATTCGATTGGATACAGGGTTCTGTTTCCCGAAATGGTAGTGTCCCTGCATATGTTGCGGACATACTATAGCTTGAAAGAGCGTCCTGTTACAAGCCCTCTCAAGCTTCCCATAATAGTATTCTTGCGAGCTTCCCATTAAATACTCTTCGGAGCATCCCGAATGGTAGTGATCTGCATATGTTGTAGACACGCCCACGCATAAGAGAGATAGAAAATGGGTCAGCTTCACAGCAGCCAATATATTGAATGGTCGTTTTACAAGCATATTGAATGGTGGTTTTAGGCCTTGGGAGTCTTTTACGTTGTTTCTACTTCAAACTACTTTAGGTGCATTCCAAAAACTCGACTTATTGCGAAATTTGGACGTCGGGAAACATGGTTGTCAATGCCATATGGCCATGTGCCAGGCCGTGTGGTAGGTCGTGTGAGCCAAACGGTCATGCGCTAGGCTGTGTAACTCATTGTTCACAAATTAGAGACACAAAGGCTAGGGACATGGTCGTGTACTGGGCCGTGTGTCAGGCTGTGTAACTCAATATTCGCGAATTAAAGACATAATGGCTAAGGACACTAGTGTGTGTCTAGATCATGTGTGGGAATGTTTAGTGCATAGTTCGAACGGGCTAAGGACACAACCGTGGGCCTAAGCCATGTAACTCACTGTTTGCGAATTAGGACCACACGAGTCAGCTATCAAAGCTATATGAAATCACATAGGCATGTGGATCAATATTTGAAATTCTTCCCTCGGGCCTCGGGTATCATTTGAAATGAATGTAGGCCTTCCGTATGGCCTGTATGAACCAAATTAGACTGTATAATTTGACATTATGTGATCTGAGATTGAGTATGGAATATCTACATGCGTGTTGAGTGTAACAACCATTAATAAGATTGTTATATTCTGTGTAAGTATAAATTGTATCTGAATGATCGTATAAATCTCCTTATTTACTGTTATCTAAGGTCTGCATCTGTATTGGGGTGGGAATTTGTATTAAAAGAAAGTGCTCTGTTATGAATTAGTGATTAAATCACCGGTATCTGTTATCTGATCTGACAATTAGTCTGCAATTACTGAAACGTGTCATACCGACACTATGTGGTGTGTAGGGCTGGATGGGTATTAATTACTCATTTTAGTGTGTTGGGTTGGTCGGAGATGGTGTGTAGCGGATGAGGGTAGGATAATTGCATTTATTTAAATTTGTTCTGTATCTGACAATGATTGGACTCATTATCTGTCTGGTCTGTCTGATCTATTCTGGTTTGTTAATTAAACGAATTGCCTTCTGAGTCTGACTCAGAATCTAAACTTCAAACCTTATTGGTTTACTCACAACTCTACTGAATATGTAATTATTTCTTCATTACATTGTTAATTCATTTTGTTTGTTGATTGAATTACGGGCAACACACAGACTTTATTAGGTCAGCGGATCGGGTGCTCGGTCATATTATTTATTAGCTTTTGCTATTATCCATGTTAGTAGTTTATTTTCAATATATTCGGGAAATTCAACTTACTAAGATTGTGAACCTCAGATTCAACTTTATGTTGTTAAATTTCTTTAATTTCTGGATGACTTTAAAAACTAAGTTTCGAGAGTTATGTTTTGATAAATATTTTATGTAGCTCTCAAGTCTTGGCCTTGTCATCTAAGCCGAGTATGGAGTGTTGCAATTTCTCCCAATAATTTTCAATTTAAAAACTAGATTTGTGTTTCAAATCTCTAGCAAAGGTATGGTTTTTCATTAGTTTTTACAGCTCAGTAATAAATATAAACTTTCATATATTATGGGTAGCCTGTAAATGAAAATAATATTTCGAATCACATATATAAATATTTCAAAATGGGTGCATCGACTATCAGCACCAACACTCTATGTTTAAGCTTAAAAGACTCCCTTCCACTTAAGCATATTATGAAAGAAAATTTGAATTTTCCTTCCTTTATATCATAATCTAGATAGTCGATTTGAAAGTAATGGGTCTGATCACAAGCATATGGTATAGAGTTGCCAGTCTTGCACCAATGAATGGATTTTCCCAGAAAATCGACTACAACCAAACCAAAACATAGTCAGTTTCTAATCCATTAGTACTTTTTTGGAAGGGTAACAAAAATACTAATGAAGTTAAAAGCAGTTAAAAAATTGTGAGGGGGGCTGGGCTTTGCTTGTTCTTTCCAAGCATACTCTTTGTTGTACAACAATGTCGTAACAAGACTACGAGCAGGGTTAATACCGGTTGCATTAATTGGAATGGTGGCTAAGTGTACCAAGAGCACCACGAACCTAATTGGCAAGTGTGCCAAAATCTAGCATCACTAACACAAAGTCAATTAAACTCATACTCCTTTACACAATCCTATAAATTTAGCATTAACCACTCATCTCATCCATTGCTTATAGGGATGTGGGAGTCTTTGGCACTGCGCTTGCCATTGGTGGCTAACAAGACAGTGTAAACCAGAATAAATATAACAGCCCGATTTTGGGTCTAGTCGGAACAGTGGTTTCAGGACCACAAATCCGATGTAAAAAATTTATTTTTAATAGATTTTTATAGTCTAAAGTTTTATGGAATGATTTCGTGAAAATTTCATTCGAAAATTTTGACGTTTGGGCACTCAATTTAGTCTAAAGGACTAAATTGTAAAAAGTGAAAAATGTGAGTTCTATAGGTTAAAGGTGTCTAATTGTTATGAAATTTTAAATTGGAGGTCCTTAAAAGGTAATTAGACCATTGGTTAAGTTGGTGGACAAAAATGGGCATGGTTAGGCATGTTTCCAAAGTGTTTCATTAAGGGCATTTTTGTCATTTGGTAATAAAATGAATTAAAAAGCCAAATTAAAAGAAAAATTTTGTCTATCTTCCACCCTAGGGCCGAATGTATCAACGAGCAACCATGGCTAGGGTTTTTCAAGCTTCCAAGCTTGATTGTAAGTCTATTTTAGCCCCGTTTTTAATGATTTTTACATTTTTGAAATCCTCGTAACTTAATCTAGCTTTTCCAAGGATTTATTTGAAGTGTTATCAGATTTTAAAATTTTACCATGTTATACATGCATGGATTTTGATGTCTAATAGTAGAAAATGCATGTTAGTCGTAAGATAAACGACTTTTGCTAAGTGATTTTTGATGAAAATATAAAAAAAGACCTATTTGTAAAAAGGTTGTAAAATGGGCATTAAGTGTGATTAAATGAAATATGTGAGCTGCTATAAGTATGTATAAGGTTTGGCTAGGCTTGGGATTTGAGAAAAATGAACACATTTCATTTTACGAGCCTAGGGACTAAATTGTAAAAATGTGAAACTTTAGGGGCAAAAAATGTAATTTTTGCCATAATGTGATTATGGGTTTTTTTCAATAGTATAATGATTAAATAAGTTAAATATGATGTTATAGATCGAGAAAAACGAGATTCAAAATTAGAACGGGAAAAACGAGTATTTGACGGTTAGGTCTTTTTCGTCACTTTTATGCCGAGGTAAGTTTGTATGTTAATAAACGTTATTGAATTGTGTTAATTATGTATTATTATCATATATTTGATTGAATTGCGAAATTTAAATTAAATGTTCAAAACAAGTAAAGATGCAAAATCCATCAGAATCGTTTCATAACAAAAAATGAATTGACAATAAAGACCATGGTTGGACCATGGCGAGTTATAATTTCGTATAATACCATAGCTAGGCTATGACTTCGATATGTGATTCCTTGTAAGACCATATTTGGGATATGGCATCAGTATGTGATATGTGATTCCATGTAAGACCATAGCTAGGCTATGGCATCGATATGTGATTACATGTAAAACCATCTCTGGGATATGGCATTGTACTATGCATATGTGATTCCGGGTGCTGGTCTCATACGTCCTACCAGTGGCTGGGTATTCCAGCATTTGTTGCGAATACTTGATAGTTTGTGTGAACAGCACTATGTAACTACGTACCAACTGACAGTTTGTGTGAGCAGGCCTGTGAACAGCTCGAGAGTGAGCCTATATGTGATATGAAATGTGAGGTAGCTTTGGTTACAAATGTGGCACTTATGTGCAAGATTTTGATTATCCTTAATGATTTTGAATGATTCAATGGTAAAGTCAAGACGAGAATGTAGGTACTACTGAATTAAGTAAAATAGGTATGTACAAAACCTATGTGAAAATCGAATGGAGGTAAATTAGTTAGTTTATAGTGTATCATGTATATGATACGAGAAAGATTTGTGTATAAATATGCTTCATGACGTATTGTGCTTATTCAACTATATTGGAATATGAATTGAAAGATACATGAGATATGAGTTATAAATGTTTTACTATACATATATATGGCACACAGTGTGTGAAATAACGCTTTATGGTGATATTTCACCTAATTTACCCTAGATAAAGAAAATGCGATAAGTATTAGATCAAATGAAGTTTACGGGTATTCAATTGTTTGTATTCATAAATGTAAGCAATTAGTTAAATATGTATTTGATCCATACGAACGTAGAAATGAGTAAACTTGTGAAACTTATGCTTAATTATGTGGTTGGATTTATGGTATAAATGTAAAGTTAAATGAGTTTATATATTAGCTTGAAAATGCATAACAAGTGTTTATTCGGTAAGCTGATTTTATTATCATACGAGCTTACTAAGCTTCATAGCTTACTTTGTGTTATTTCTCTTATGCTTATAGGATTTCAAAGACTTGCTCAGGTTGGAAGCTATCGGAGATCTCATCACACTATCCAACTATCATATCGATACTTAAATCTTGTGAATTTGGTTATATGGCATGTATAGGCTAGTTGGTTTATGAAATGTATGTCTTTTTGGCTATTTAATGCCTAAATGGGTTTAATATGAACAGCCAAGTGTTTTGGTTCATAAATGATGTAAATGTTGGTGTAATCGGCTATTTAAGTTGGCTTATTGTGAGATTTTGGTATTTGTAAGTGAAAAATATATGTTATGCCTTGTGAGTTGGACATGCTTTTGGTAGGAAAATGGTTAGGTTCTGATAGGTGAAATATGATAAACAATGAGTATGGTGATTGTCATATTGAAATGGCCTATAATGTGCTTATTTATGGATGTTATGTTGCTCAAGTATATTGTGTTTTGTATCACTGAAATTGTGTAAGTGTATGAGGGAATAAGGGTGACAAAATGGCTTGGTAAATAGCCTTGTTTTTGTCCACACGGGTAGACACATGGGTGTGTGTTTAGGCCCTATGTGACACATGGTCAACCCCATTGGCGTGTGATTAGGCTGTGTGTCCCCTGCACCTTTAATTTTTAGAAACAAAATGCTCAAGTTTTATCACACGGGCAGAGATACGGGCATGTGTCTTAGCTGTGTGAAGGGCACGGCCTTGAACATGGCGTGTACTAGGCCGTTTGAAAACTGCTTTAGCTTCAAAATGAAAAATAAATCAACACGGGCTAAGCACACGAGTGTGTGGCTTGGCCATGTGATGTAAATTTGTTCGTAAGTTACAAGTCAGAGAGTTACACAGGGTAAGGACACGGGCGTGTGTGACCACACGGCTTGCCCACACGGGCGTGTCCCAAGTCCACACGGGCATGTGACCCCTGTGTGGTGGAATTTTTAAGTTTTGTAAAAGTTTCTAATCTTCTCAATTTAGTCCCAACTCACTTCCAAAGCACGTTTTAAGGCCTCTAAGGCTTGTATTAGGGACTTTATGGCGAAATGCAAAAAGTTTTAATTTGGTGAAATTTTATGGCTCGGAAATGTGTGTTTTAGTGTGTTTAAGTCCGGTAACGCCTTATACTCTATTCCGGTGATAAACATGAGTAAGGGGTGTTACAATAAAGGTGCCCATAATTTTAAAACCAAGCCCATCTCCTTTGGTGTAACTAGGAGAAACAGAGCTGACTTCACCACCATATAAATTGAATGTGCTCCCCATGAATCCTTTTAACTGCACCAGCACTACATACGACTCTCAAGTATTGCATCACCATATAGAAAATTGCTCTTGTCATGGTTAGTTTCCTTGCCAAGAACAGCCCAAATGTCACTGTCGGGTTGACGTGATTGCCTATCCACCACCGTCACCATACTGCATCAAACAAAGGAAAGAAAGAGATACATAAAGATATGGGTGGTTACTTGAAATTCTAGAAGTGCAGTAAACAAGAATAAAGATGGTGCCACCAAAAGCCTAAGCGATGCCTTCAAACCCCACAGTTGAACAATTATTTGTTTCTTGAACAACTCCCAAAATAGTCAAAATGAAGATAAACAAGAGAAGGAAAGTAGCCATGAATTCAGCAATCCCTGCACTATAAAAAGACCAAGAGGTCAACTCGTGAGGCTCATAAAATGATGTTGCTACTGCTTCAATATAGGCTTTTCTATCATCTTGGGTCTGAGCTGCATTCTCAATAGGGTGTCTCTCTAAAAAATTATTGGCTCTCAATCTAACATCCTCTTCTTTACCTTATATTCTCATTCTTTTTAGTTCATCTTTAGAATTAGACTCTAAAAACCAAATACTATAAGCTAAAGAAAGAAGACTCTGTGTTTCTTGAGTTAATGACACGATCAAGTTTTAGGCCTAAACTGGATGTGAAAATGAAGGGTGGGGGATCTTCGAAAAATGAGTAGCAAAAGTTATCCAATTTACTCCAAAATTTATTTCACTAAATTTTTGAAAATTACCCAATTTTTTTAAAAAAATTATTAGATTAGATCTTTTTTTTTGAAAAATTATGGGAATGGGCCAAAATCATGAAAACGTTTTCAGCGAGAAGCGTTTTCAGTTAATTTGCATGAAAATGCTTCCAGTTGGAAGCATTTTCCCTAACGGTCACCCCTCCCAACGGCTACTCCCCCCTTTAACGACTCATGTCTCTTTTCTATATAAACCCATATAATTTTCTTATTTTTTTCAATTCAATCTCAACTATCTCTTTCTCAGATTCTCAAATCTCTCTCAAATTTCTCTCTTAATTTCTCACCCAAAATTTATTTCTCTCTTAACTATCTTTTTTTTATTAAAATGGTATTAAGATTTTCTTAAATTATTTTTTCTATTACAATTTATTTCCTGTTTTTCAAAATTAGTAATGAAATAAATCTCCAATCCATTTAGATGACAAGTACATTTTGACCAATCAATTGCAAATGGCAATAATTTTTTTTATATTTAATCTAATTTAATTTAAATATTTTCTTGTTATATTGAAATTTAATATTTTGTATATATTTTTACATACAACCAGCATATCAGATTTTGGAGACGTATATTCGTAATCTACCAGGTCCTCCATCACCCTTAATCGAACCCTAGTTGAGAAATGTGAGATTTTTGCACGAGGCTCTTATGGGTAAGGGGTGTAAATTGGACTCCACACTTGTAAGCACATTGGTGGAAAGGTGGAGACCCAAGACACGGACATTCCATCTTTCATGCGATGAGTGTACTATCACTCTCAAGGATGTACAGCTATAGCTCGAGTTACCAGTGGATGGGCTGGTAGTGAATGGGTCAGTTGTTTGAGCCGATTGGAAAGACATATGCAAGCAACTTTTAGGAAGGGCTTCGAAAATGATTTATAGAGCCTGGACAAATATGAATTGGTTAAGAAAAAATTTTAGTGGGCTCGATGCAGATTCAAAAGAAGTCGAAAGAGAACAACATGTTCGGGCATACATCCTTATAATCATCGAGGGTCTCCTAATGCTCGATAAGTCATGAAATCTTGTCTATTTAAGGTGGTTGCTAAAACTCATTGACTTTAGATAAGAGGATGGACTCAGTTAGGTGTCAACCATGTTGGTGACGTTATAGAGATGTGTTGGACGATGGAACCATAGAAAATTAAAATCGATGGTTGCATACTACTACTACAATCATGGGTGTGGTACCGACTGTCATTTTTACGCCCTCAAGTGGACCACCCTTATATATTCTCACTCTTAACAAGGTAAAATTCATTAGATAATATATATACCATAATAATTTGTTTTAATTTTAAATTATTGTGTTAACATATTATTTCAATAGGTGGAACTATAAGCCGAGTTACATGAGACTACTTGATGTGCTTCGAGATATACGGCATCTGTTAAACCAACAATCAGAATCAAAAGGATGTATTTTTTAAATTTGAATTATATAATAATAACATAGTTGATTAAAAAATAAATAGTATATATAACTAAAATTTTTATTATCATAGTTGATTAAAAAATAAATAGTATATATAACTAAAATTGTTATTATTTTAATATAGTTTGAATGGACGCTATACTCTGATCCAAAAATTCAAGAATGCATCCCGTTTGAATTCTTGGTGAATCCTAATATGTGGCACATGAAGGTGCCACTGGTAGTGTATGTTATGGTGGAGATGCACGAGTTGGAAATAGCGTTGCAAAAGTTCAGGTTTACGTAAATGATTCCATTGACACCCCAAGACTTCGAAGATCTGCACCATATCAACTTACAGGGAGAATGGATGTGTTGGAAAATTTGCCCATACTGTAGTAAACATGTAACTATTTTCAATTTATTTAAACGATTAATAAATAAATAAAGTTAATATTACATTTCACTATTATGTCTTTTGTATTTATATCTTTTATATTTTGCATGTATAGTGAAATTGTGACAAGCAAATATTATTCCTTTGTACGTTAATTGGACTACTGAAGTATCATATTCAAGAAAAGTCCCAACAAAATTCCCCAATTATTTCGCAACACCCTCAGACATGAAACCATGAGGAATATCATTTACCAAAATCCAGAAATTCTCTTCTGTTAATTGCACAGTCAACAGATTCTCCCCTTGTACTAAACGATGAAGAACCAATAAATGGAAATTAAAATTCCACAGGCCATTCCTCTCCACTCGATCCGCATCAATTTCAAAATAAAACCGAAATAAAAACCAACCATTCTCAAGATCTGATATAGAAACTCCACCAATAGGGTGCCAAAAATTGGCCAAAGTAGATCTCATCGCTTGAAAATGAACCTCACTAGAGGTGAGGAACGTTCCAACAAAATAATTCGCATAAGAAATTCCATTATCCACCGATTCAGCCCCTAACTGAATAAAATCCTCTTCCACCTCCTCTAGAGAAAGACTTGCCATATAGTTTTCCATTTGTGAAAAACTTCATAGAAACACGTAGACTGCAGAAAAATCAAGAAAAAAAACTATAGGCAAAATAAAATTAAACGTGCTATCAGGTGTAGAACAAAACATGTCAAAAAACAGAGAGTAATAACATGTCAAAAGATAGAGATATATCCACTACATTTTTAAAAACTTTTATTTGTGAATTAAAATATTGGTCTAGAGACAAATAATTTGTCCTAAGATAGTAAAATATATTTAGAATAATTAAAATATTTTTTAAATACTTATTTAATTGAAATACTATTATTTTTCATTATTTAAATAATTTACAAAAGAACTTATCTAAATTTATCACCTAAAAAGATCTACCAATTATATATTCTGATTGATTGAATTAGAAAGCAATTATCATATATGGTATCTTTACAAGATACAATGATCTCATATTCAAGTTCTAGTTTATGAGATTTATAAAATTTTAAAGGCTTAAATAAAAAATTGACCCCTAAACTATAGTGTTATTTTCCCACTTAGGTACTTAAACTTTTTTGTTGTTGTTAGAAGTGGTATTTAAACTTTGATTTCGTTAACACTTTTGGTCCAATCATTACTTTCTATTAAGAAAAAAACTATTAACCAATCATATTGTGCAATGTGACATTTTAAAACAATAATAGGGACAAAATTAGTAAATAAATGAGGTAAAATATCATATAAGAAATAAGAAACTCGAGGGATTTATGTTACAAATAACCTATTTACTTATTTTTTAAATTAAAAACTCAACAAAGTCTTGTTTATATATATATATATAATATGTCAAAACCTTTTTTTTTTGAAAAACTGGGATCGACTTTAAAACGAAAAATGGAGTCGCCACCAATCTTTTTTGTTTAGGTGTGATCAGAATCAACTTGTAAAATGTTTTTTTTTAATTAGAACATCAATTTTGGCCTACGAAATTCAAGAAAATGGGTTCGGGAGTCGGTTACGTAGGAGGAAGGATTAGCACCCTCGCAACGCCCAAAATTGGTACCTAATTGATTAATTAATGTCCTAACGTCGAAAATTTGAAAAGATTTTAAAATACAATCCCTTTTAGAAAATGTTTGAATAACTCGAGTTGGATGTTAAGATTCTCTTGTCCCGAAGTAATAAAACATCATATCCAGTACGTTAGGATATGACATTTTAAACCTTCGAAACTAAGATCGTCTCTTGATTTTCAAAACTCATGTATTGAAATTTTAAAAAGGATATTTGGTTATTTGGGTCAAACGAAAAATCGAAACCCAGCACGTTAGGGCACGATTTCCTGAATTTCTAAATACGAAATATTACCTTTATTTTTTCATTTAAAACTCATAATTTTGAAATTCGAAAGGATATTTGGTTAATTTGGGTTGAGTGAGAAAATTGAAACCCCGTGAGTTAGGGTACGATCTCTCAAATTTCCAAAATGCGAAACATTGCCTCATTTTGAGAAACTTTGAATAAGAGCGATTATAAAATCACGATATGCATTTATTCGGTTTGTCTGGAGTAAGAAAATAAAATGATCGATATCAGACAAATAAGTTGGAATATGAATCACGATGCGATGACAAGAAACAAAAGCATAATATCGAGCATGGAATATACACAATAACATATATATATACAAAATACGAGTATACAAATCAAAATACGCACAATGACAATAATCACAACACACATTATCTTAATATCCACATTAATACAAAAAGGAAATAAGTAATATAAAATAATCTAAAATAAAATATAAAACAATTCTAAACCAATAATACATAAAACAAATTTAAAATGGATGCTATAAAGGCAACTTAAAATATATAAAATATTTTTTTAAAAAAACTAGTATACAAATTAATTTAAAATAAAATAATATATAAAGCAAATTTAAATAAATAATTTATAACTCATCTAAAATTTCATATAAATAGTTCAACGTATATAATGTAAAAAAAATTTAAAAATGCATAATATATGAAAATATTAAAGTAAATGATGTATAAAAATTTGGAATGGATGTTACATAGAAAAGTAAAATAGATAAAAAAATTTAAAAATAAGTAATATGTATGTATAAAAAAATCAAAATAAATAATATATATTGATGAGGTTTAAAACAAAACAAAAATTAAAACAAATAATATATATGAATAAACAGTTTAATACAAATAATATCTAAAATTTTAAATAAATAAAATAATTTACATAAATGTTTTAAAACTAAAAAAACATGTGTGATAATTAAAAAACAAATAATGTATAGAAATGAAGTTAAAAGGGTTAAGTATTGAATTGCAAAACAATATAAAATTTGAGGCATAAATTAAAAATGTGAAAGATTAATAAAACGCAAATATAAGGGGCTAAAAAATGTGCAAAAATGTCGAGGGACCCATCGAGCAATTAATTCCGGCCTTCTATACGCAGCGTTTAAGGTGGATCAAAACAACAGGATCAAAAAGGCGGGATAAATTTAAAAATAAAATAAGACGAAATTAAAATAATGAAATAAAACAGAAGGATTAATGGCGCAAATATCCCATCAGAACCAAAACACGCAAATCCGGACTGCGTCTGGGTTGGGTCATCGGGTCTAAGGTCAAAACAACGTCGTTTTGGCCTCTGAACCCATACCACAAAATGACGCCATTTCCATATATTATATATTTTTGACACAAAACCATTTGAGCCATTTATTCTAAAAAAACAAAACAAAAATCTCAATCCCTCTCAACCCTTGCTCGACCGACCAAGAATATCAATGTTCAGCCACCATAACGCTACCATAATCGGCGGACAGTGACAAGTTAAAACCCCCTAACACCACTTAGAAACACATTTGAGGGTCTAACCCTTTTTGGTCCCAAAAAAGAAATCGAAAAGGAGTAATCCCCGACCCTTTTCGGCTTAGATCTCGGTGAAGGAGACAAGGCTCCAACGACGTGCCCATAGGACGATTAAGGTGAGTACTTTCTCTTTTTATTTTTCATATGCAAAAGGAGAAAATGAAAGACTAAAAAAGTAATTGAAGAAAAAAAGAAATCCAAAAAAATTACACTGTTTACACTAGGCTTTTTATAGCCAAAGTAAATCGAAAATAAAAAATATGAAAGTCTTTTTTTTCCTGATTTTCGCTAAATTACTGTTATTCTTTGTGGTTATCTGCTATAGCTGTCATTCTGTTTCTTCTTGCAAGTTCAACAGTGATGTGGTTGTAGGAGCTGCAACGTAGGGAAACCTAAGGTTTCCAGAAGCTTCAATTTGCCTGGGCCATTTGGGCCAGTTTTGAGATTGGGCCATTAGGTCCATAGGTTTAGGTTAAGGTTATCAGTTGGGTTTAGGGTCTAGGCCAGTAGATTTGGGTTATTCAGTTTTATTTTGGGTTTTAACTTGGGTATCGAGTTTGGGCCTATTATTTGTAAAAGGACTTGGACAATTTTAATTAACTTGGTTTATAATTTTATTTTTTGTTTTATTTATTTGTATGGTCTATGAGCCTGGCGAAATGGGCCTATTACAATTGCCACTCTTTGCTCATTGTCGTGTAATGGGAATGGAGCAAAGACTTTAAAAGGGTCAATTTTGCCCGGTCTTTCCAAATCTTAACTTCTTGGCACTTCTTTTCCTCGAATAGCCTCATTCCTTCCCACTGCGTCTTTAGGGGTATAAGAATTGATGTCTCGATCTGCTCCAATAAAATTTCAAGGAGAAAAGATTTGTAGCTTCGATATACTCCGTTGGAACTTTAAGGAGATAAGAATTGGTAATTTCAACCTACTCCGCTACAACTTCAGGGAGATAAGGATTGGTGGCTTAAATCTGCTCCCCTGCTACCTCGGGAAGAAAAGATTTACCATCTTTGATCTACTCCATTGCTACTTCAGGGAGATAAGATTGGTGGCTTAAATCTGCTCCCCTGCTACTTGGAGAAGATAAGATTCACCGTCTTTGATCTACTCCACTTGCTACTTCAGGGAGATAAGATCTGTAATCTTTAGTTTACTCCCTTGCTATGTCAGGGAGATAAGACTGGTGGCTTAAATCTGCTCCCCTGCTACCTTGAGGAGATAAGATTTACCGTGTTTGATCTACTCCACTTGCTACTTCAGGGAGATAAGATCTGTGGATTCACCGATCTTGCTACACCATCTTCTGGGGGACATGTCCTGTAGAATCGGTTTCATGGGCCTATGCTTATGCCTAGTGATTAGGATGCTATGATCAGAATGAATCAAATGCTCCTAACTATACATGTTATGAATGATATATGAATGCAGAAATGTCATGAGAATGATCCCTTTTTAATGCTTAGGGTGTCATTGATCGTCGTTCATCAGGGCTTTATCACTGACGTATTACACTGCCATCTTGTTCGGCTGGTATTTTTCGACAGAAACCCTAAAGAAACCATCACATTTTGCTCAACTATTAACCTCAGGGTCCATTCTACTGTACCTCTAGGACATAAAGTTTGTATCATCTTCAAACCATCCCACTGCAACTCAGGGGTATAGGATCTGAATCTTTTTCCATCCATTCCTACTATAATTCAAGGGTATAAGATTTGAATCTTCTTCCATCAATTTGGTCCATTACACCATTCCCTGGTTGTCATGACCAGATGTTCATGCATGAGTGTAGAATTTCCTTCTCCAAGAATAATCTCCTTTTAATGTTTGGTGAACATTGCTTGTTTTTTTATTGAAGCTTTATCACCGACACAATATCTTATCGTTTTGTTTAATCAATATTTTTGCCAAAAAATTGGAAGAGATAGTCAAATTTAGACTTTTCCTTCTCAGATATTTCTAACCCTTAAGCTTGGTGAGTTCTAAATAATAGTCTTGTTTCCGGTTCTTGTATTATTTTGAAGCTTCTAGAGTAATATGCAGAACTTCTTTTGTGAAAGTATTATTAGTCCATCAATCATTATTTCAATGTAACATACTTGAAAAAGATCATAACAATGGACAAGAATAGAATTGATTTGGAGCATAGCTCGAAATGAATAAATTATCAAAGATAGCAAAAAATAAAAAGGGAATCGATTGGGAACGCATATCTTGAAAAGAATAAAATATTCAAAGATAGTAAATTCAATATAGATAAGATGAAGACCAGGTGGCCCAGATATCACAACCTGAGCTTCTCTGTATGAACTTCTTGAAGAACGTTTTGAGCTTGACATGTGTTTAGGAGATCCAGGGTACTTAGTCGATGCCTCAAGATGTAGCATACCTTTCTCTTGTTAATTCAGGTACCACATGCCCCATCTTTGATCAAAATTTGAGCCGCCCTTTTCGTGTTTTCAACTCAAAACCCCTTTGGTCTCAAGACGCCCTTTGCAGGTTTTCACCTTGGCCTATCCTTTTTTTATATATAATAATTTTTTAGAAGGTTTCAAAGTGCCCTTTGCGGGTTTTCACCTTGGCCCCCTTTTCTTTTTAGAAGGTCACAAAACGCCCTTTGCGGATTTTCACTTTGGCCTCCTCCCTTTTTAAGTAAAGTACTTATTGACTAAATCTGAATTTACAGGATTAGGTAAGTTTTCTCCATCCATTTCGGCCAAAATCAGCACTTCTCCAAAGAAAGCCTTCTTTACCACATAAGGTCCTTCCTAATTTGGCATCCATTTCCCTCTAAAATCCTTTTTTATGGGAAGGATCTTTTTCAATACCAGGTCTCCCTCGTGAAATTTTCTTGGGTGAACCTTTTTGTCATAAGCTCGCATAATTCGCTTTTGGCACATCTGAGCATGACGAATAGCCCTTAGCCTCTTTTCTTCAATCAAGTTCAACTGATCATATCAAGACTAGATCCATTCTGCTTCATCTAATTTTAGCTCTGAAAAACACGAAAGGAAGGTATTTCTATTTCAATGGGTAAAACTGCCTTCATTTCATAGGCCAATGAGAAAGGTGTTGCCTCGGTGGAAGTTCTAATAGACGTTCGATAAGCATAGAAAGCAAATGCTAACTTCTCGTGCCAATCTTTATAAGTTTCAGTCATTTTCCCCACTATCTTCTTAATGATTTTATTGGCTGCTTCCACTGCACCATTCATTTTAGGGCGATACAACGATGAATTGTGGTGTCTAATCTTGAATTGACTGCTATCGTGTTGTTGTTCAAGTTTAGTGCATTGTCAGATATGATCCTTTCAGGCATTCCATATCAACATATGATTTCCTTTTCTAGGAATTTGCTGACTGCCGACTTAGTAACACTGGTATATGAAGCAGCCTCTACCCACTTGGTGAAATAGTCAATAACTACAAAAATGAATCGACGCCCATTCGAAGGTTTTGGCAAGATCAGCCGGATGACATACATACCCCATATGGAGAAAGGCCATGACGAAGTCATAACATGCAAATGCGAAGAAGGTACATTAATTTTGTCTCCATAAATTTGGCATTTGTGACATCTCTTGGCATAGTCATACAATCTCCCTCCATAGTGGACCAATAGTATCAGAATCTCATAATTTTTCTAGCCATTGTGAAACCGTTATCATGTGTTCCACAAATGCCTTTGTGGACTTCTTCCAAAATTTTCTTAGCTTCCATAGTGTCTACACATCTCAATAACACCTACTCTTTTCTTCTTTTATACAAGATCTCCCCGTCTAAGACATAGTCACAGGCTAGTCTTTTTAACGTCTTTTTGTCATTTTTAGATTCCTAGTCAGGGTATTCACGATTTCTCACGTATCGCAATATATCATGGTACCAAGGATGGTCATCCCTTCCTTTTTCCTCCAAGTTGTAACAATGAGCTAGAGTCTCGTAAATACTCATCTGAATGGGTTTTATATCCTCTTGTTTGTTCACTTTGATCATGGAAGCTAAAGTAGCCAAGGCGTCTGCCATCTGGTTTTCGTCTCGCGGGAGATAACTGAAAGTGATGTCATGAAACTCCTCAATTAACCTCAGAACTATCCTTTAATAATTGATCAATTTGGGGTCTCTTGTCTCCCATTCACCTTTAAGTTGGTAGATCACTAGTGCGGAATCTCCATATACTTCTAGCGCACTGATTTTGTGTTCTATGGCTGCCCAGAGTCCCATGATACATGTTTCATACACTGCCATATTATTTGTGCAATCAAAATCCAATTTAGATGTGAATGGATAATGATCTCCATTTGGAGATCCCAGGACTACCCCAATTCCATTACCCACAGCATTTGATACTCCATCGAAGTTCAGTTTCCAAAGATGATCCTTTGTAATATCTCCTTCAGTAGTTGCCACATACATTAACTCCTCATTAATATTTGTTTACTGGTAAGATTTTCGGGGACAAAAATCCCTAAAGGAGGGGAGGATTGTGACAGCCCGAAATAGGGCCTAATCGGAACAGTGGTTTCGTAACCACAAATCCGAGAGGAATAAGTTAAATTTTGTGAATTTTATACTGCATAGGTTTATCAATTAAGTTCTGTGAGAAAATTGTTTAGAAATTTACTATTTTTGTGATTAATTAGAAAACATGGACTAAATTGCAAATAGGGGAAATTATGAGTATTAGATGAAATAGGGACTTGATTGAATTGTGATATGAATGTAGGAGTGTTTATGTTGCAATTATACCATAAGTTAATAGGATGGACACAAAAGGGTAATTCTAGAGAAATTTTCAAGAAACATGGCTAAGGGCATTTTTGTCCAATTGATAAAAATTGTCATAAAAGATGAGAAAAAAATGAAAATGTTCATCTTCTTCTCATGTTTCTACCGAATTTTCTCTCCACCATTGCTAAAGGGGTTTTGAGCTTTGTCAATAAAATTGTAAGTGTATTTCAACCCCGTTTTCAATTATTTTCGTATTTTTGAGTCCCTTGAAGCTTGAATTTCATGATTTTGCTATTTATTTGAAAAGAAATTAGGGTTTGAAAATTACCCATTTTAGAGAAATGTTGTTATTTGATGAATTTTGGTAGTAATTGAGTTATTGATGTGTTATTTACGTGTTTTTACAAGTGGTTTTTGATAAAAACGTCCCTAAGGGACTAAAATAAGAAAAGAGAAAAGTTGCTCATAAATAGATGAATGTGAGTGATTTTTTGGATGATTTTATTGATAAAAGAAGCTAATTGAGTTTAAAATGCAAGAAAATGAAGTAAAATTGAAATTCCAAGACTAGGGGTAAAATGGTTATTTGCCCAACAAGTCCGATTTATGAATGTGTTGGATAGAATATTGATAAATGTGTTAAATGCATTTATTTAGATCAAGAAAGAAGAGAGGGTGATCGAAATCGAGGAAAGGAAAAGATAGTAGAATAGCACGAGTTAGTCGATTTGTTATCGAGGTAAGTCATAAGTAAATTATAGCTTATCTGCATCATTGTTAATTATTTGATGATTCAGATGTGAAAATGTGTGAATATGATATTGAATTAAGTAAATGTGTAATTGTGATTATTTGGATAAACCCCAGTTGGACTGTAAGAATGTTTTCGGATATGTATGACATGTCACTTGAGGGCTCTGAATCTGTCTAATTCTGTATCCCGGGTGCTGGGTGTACTAGCATATGTTGCAGTCACCTGTCAGCTTATGTGAGCAGACCCGTGGATTACGTCTGTGTATCTGTGATCTGAGGTAGCTACGGCTACATATTCTGGTAGCTTCGGCTACCTACTCTGTTGGCTTGCGCCATATTTCTGTGATTGGCTTCGGCCATATATCTGTGAAGCATTTTGGTGCTAACCTCTGTATATCCGTCTCTGTTCTGAATGTTCAACGGGGAAATTAACTTGATTATGTGAAGTAATTGTGCAGGTTGAGAATTAGAAATCAGTTGAATACAAAATAATTGTAAATGTCTATGTTTGAATATTTTGGTAAGATTATGCATGAGTAAGTACACCAATATTGCACCTCTGTTATGTTAGAACCAACATCTTGGTTAATTATTGTGCATTTGGCTATTGATTTGCTTATGTCTTACTAAGCTACTTGTAGCTTACTCCCCTTTTCTTTCCTTTTTCCTTTAGATTATCAAGTGAAGAGCATTTTGGAATTTGTGATCCAAGGAGGCTCGTCTCACACTATCAAGCTACCGTTGAGTATGTGCTATGGTTTGATAATTTGAGATTGGCATGTATAGTTGGCTAGTTTTTGTATAAATGTTATTTAGTGGTTAGAATGAAAAGGATGAATATGTGTAACTTGTTTTGTAAATGAGATATGAATGTAGTCTTCGAATGTATGTCATTGAAATTGGTTAATATGAATGAAATAAAGTTGTGATGATGTCTCAGGGAGGTTAAGGCTTGGTAAATAGCCGGACACGGCCTGCATGGCAGGGCACACGGGCGTGTGTCTCGGCCGTGTGGGATTTGACAGAATACTCCACGGGGTAGAGGCATGGGCGTGCCTAGGCCGTGGTCGAGCCATGAGCCAACCCCACAAGCATCTGAAAGTACACGGTCGGTTCCCACGGGCGTGTGATATAGTTTGTGGCCGTGTCGAGTAAGTTAGAATGTTCCACGGCCTTTAAACATGGGCGTGTGAGGGCCACACGGCCTTATCACACGGACGTGCCTTGTGTCACACGGGCGTGTGACATTGTTTTAAAAGTGGAAAATTTTCCGAGCTTCCGACGCGATAGGATTCGAATCCTAACCATCCGAAGGGTTAGTATTACCATAGAAAACCCTAGGGAAGAGTAATATTTCATTAATTTGATTGAAAAATGAATCCGAACTCCGGTAAGTTTAGTAACACCCATTACTCGATTCTGGCGACGGTTTCGGGTAAAGGGTGTTACATTTTTAATTGGTATCAGAGCATGGTTTAGTCGATTCTCGAATTAGTGAAGTTAGTGTAATAGTCAGTCTATACATGCCAATTTTTAGACTTGATAGTGTGACGACTCCTAATGATTTTGAAATGTTTTTATTATAGTAAATGGATCCCAATCGAGATACTGTTGATGATGCTCAGAGTAATGCGCCTGCTCCCGCGCAAGGGACAGTGCCTGTTGAGAGTAGACCCGAGACCCAAGGTCAGGGAGATGAGGCTCGGGAAGCCTTTCTCCATAGAATGAGTAATTGGTATACAGAGTTTATTAGGGCGAATCTGAATGCTCAACCTCCTCCGCCCCCTCCTATTCCTCAAGTCGTTCCCATAGTTCCTCCACAATCAGAAGTGGTAAGATTATCTAAGCCTCCAGTAGATAAAATCAGAAAATATAGGGCTGAAGAATTTCGAGCTAATGTTGATGATGATCCAGAGAAAGCTGAATTTTGGCTAGAAAACACAGTCAGGGTGTTAGAAGAATTGTCTTGTACTCCCGATGAGAGTTTGAAATGTGCTGTCTCATTGCTGAAAGATTCTGCTTATTATTGGTGGAAGACCTTGACTTCCGTTGTGTCTAGAGAAAGAGTGTCCTGGGATTTCTTTCTAGGGGAATTCCGTAAAAAGTATATTAGTCAGTACTTTATCGATCAAAAGCGGAAGGAATTTTTAGACTTGAAGCAAGGGAGTATGTCAGTAGCCGAATATGAAAGAGAGTTTGTTAGATTGAGCAAGTATGCCCAAGAGCTGGTAACCACCGAAGAAATGCTTTGTAAGAGATTTGAAGATGGACTGAACGAAGACATTCGATTACTTGTGGGAATCTTGGAAATTAAAAAGTTAGTAGTATTAGTTCAACGAGCCGTCAAGGCCGAAGCTTTAAGCAAAGATAAAAAGAAGGCTGAGAAAAAGAGGTTGATGGGCCAATCATTTCAATCACAATCGAAGAAATCAAGAGAGATGAGTTCTCGATCAAATGCTTCGGTAAATTTTTCTCAGAGAGACCGTGGTAAACAACGTTTTAAACCAAAGGGACAAACCACTTCGGCAACAAGTGTTGGTAGTGTAAGATCTGATAGGCTCGAATGCCAGCATTGTGGAAAGAGACATATGGGTGAATGTTATTTGTATAATCGAGCTTGTTTTAGATGCGGGTCCCAAAATCATTTCGTTAAAGATTGTCCCGAAAGAGAAGAGTTGGAGAGACCTCAAAATGTGAAACCAAGTAATGTGAGCAGAGGAAGACCATCGAAGAATGTGGGATCTGGAAATAGCAGCAGAAGTGAAAAGAAAGATATTACTATAAGATCTGAACCGAGAGCTCCAGCAAAAGCATATGCTATAAAGGCTCGTGAAGAAGCTTCTTCGCCTGAAGTAATTACTGGTACATTTTTTCTCTGTGATGATTCTATTTTTGCGTTAATTGATCCGGGATCAACTCATTCATATATATGTGTGAAAATAGTGTCTGACAAGAATTTGTGTATCGAGTCCACTGAATTTGTGGTTAAGGTGTCAAATCCATTAGGAAAACATGTGATAGTAAACCAAATTTGTAAGAACTGTCCCTTGATGATTCATGGTCACTGTTTCCCTGTTGATTTGATGTTGCTTCCTTTTGATGAATTCGATGTCATTTTGGGGATGGATTGGTTAACTATGCACAGTGCTAAGATAAATTATAGACGAAAGATCCTTGAATTGAATTGTGGTAATGGTGAAATACTCCGAATTGAAACGGATAAATCAGATTGTGTTTCGTCAATGATTTCTGCAATGTCTGCTTATAAATGTTTGAAAAATCATTGTGATGCATATTTGGCCTATGTATTGAACACTAAAGTGTCAAAAAAGGAAATTGAATCTGTGCCGATAGTATGTGAATATCTGGATGTATTTCCCGATGAATTGCCTGGATTACCTCCGGACAGAGAAATAGAGTTTGGTATTGAATTACTTCCGGGTACTGCTCTGATATCGATTGCTCCGTATAGAATGGCACCAGCCGAGTTAAAAGAGTTAAAGACACAGTTGCAAGAGTTGACTGACAAAGGTTTTGTGAGGCCAAGTTATTCTCCCTAGGGTGCTCTGGTTTTATTTGTCAAAAAGAAAGATGGAACATTGAGACTTTGTATTGATTATCGTCAACTTAATAAAGTGACAGTGAAAAACAAGTACCCGTTGCCTAGAATTGACGATTTATTTGATCAGCATAAAGATGCCTCGGTATTTTCAAAAATTGATTTGAGGTCTGGATATTATCAATTAAGGGTTAAGGAATCTGATGTGTCCAAGACTGCTTTTAAAACCCGGTATGGTCACTATGAATTTCTGGTAATGCCATTTGGATTGACTAACGCTCCTGCCATTTTCATGGATCTGATGAACATGATTTTCAGACCTTATTTAGATAAATTTGTGGTAGTCTTTATTGATGACATTCTGATATACTCTAAAAGCGAGACCGAGCACGCGGAGCAATTGAGAATAATATTGCAAATTTTGAGAGAAAAGAAGCTTTATGCTAAATTTAGTAAAAGTGAGTTTTGGCTTAATGAAGTGGGATTCTTGGGACATGTAGTTTCAAGAGATGGTATTCGAATGGATCCGAGTAAGATTTCTGTAATTGTAGAATGGAAGCCTCCGAAAAATGTGTCTGAAGTCAGGAGTTTTCTGGGCCTTGCCGGATATTAGCGTCGTTTTGTAGAGGGCTTTTCAATAATAGCTTCACCGATTACGAGACTGTTGCGGAAAGAAGCCAAATTTATATGGACGGATGATTGCCAGCAAAGTTTTGAAAGGTTGAAAAAGTGTTTAACAAAGGCACCAATATTAGTGCAACCGGAGTCGGGAAAGGAATTTGTTGTCTATAGTGATGCGTCTTTAAATGGACTTGGTTGTGTTTTGATGCAAGAAGGAAAGGTAATCGCTTACGCTTCTCGACAACTAAAGCCACATGAAAAGAATTATCCGACTCACGATTTAGAATTGGCCGCTATAGTTTTTGCTTTGAAGATTTGGCGACACTATTTGTATGGTGAAAAGTATAGAGTGTACACCGATCATAAGAGTTTGAAGTATGTGATGACTCAAAAAGAGTTAAATTTGAGACAACGGAGATGGTTAGAATTACTGAAAGACTATGAGCTCATAATAGACTATCATCCGGGTAAAGTGAATGTGGTTGCGGATGCTTTAAGTAGAAAATCTCTGTTTGCTTTGAGGGCTTTGAATGTGAATTTTTCGTTGGCTGATAAGGGTTTGTTGATGGCCGAATTAGTGGCAAAGCCATTATTTTTACAAGAAATTTGTGAAATCCAAAAAATTGACAGTGATTTGTTAGCAAAGCGGACTCGGTGTGAAACTGACAATAGTTCTGATTTTCGAATAAATTTCGATGGTTGTTTGTTGTTTCGTGATAGGATATATGTGCCGAAAAATACTGAACTGATTCAGAAGATTCTACATGAAGCTCATGATAGTCAATGGTCAATGCACCCTTGTAGTGTGAAAATGTATCAGGATTTAAAGAAAATGTATTGGTGGTCGGGTATGAAACGAGATATTTCTGAATATGTGTTAAAATGCTTAGTGTGTTAGAGAGTAAAAGCAGAACATCAATTGCCTTCTGGATTATTGCAGCCAATTATGATTCCCGAGTGGAAATGGGAAAGAATTACGATGGATTTTGTTTCTGGATTGCCTTTAACTCCGAGAAAAAAAGATGCTATTTGGGTAATAGTTGATCGATTAACTAAGTCAGCTCATTTTATTCCAGTGAAAATGGATTTTTCTATGGACAAATTAGCGGAGTTGTATGTCTCTGAAATAGTTAGACTGCATGGTGTGCCTGTGTCTATTATTTCTGACAGAGATCCTCATTTTACTTCAAGGTTTTGGAAGAAATTACAAGAGGCATTAGGTACCAAATTAAATTTTAGTACTGCCTTTCATCCTCAGACAGACGGATAATCGGAAAGAGTGATTCAAGTGTTAGAGGATATGTTGCGATGTTGTGTTTTAGAGTTTGAAGGTAGTTGGGACAAATATCTGCCTTTGATTGAATTTACGTATAATAATAGTTATCAGTCAAGCATTAAAATGGCACCGTATGAAGCTCTATATGGGCGAAAATGTCGGACTCCGTTGTATTGGACTGAACTCCGTGAAAGGCATATTCATGGGACAGATTTGATAAAAGAGACAAAGGACAAAGTGAAGGTAATACAGGATTGTTTAAAAGCAGTATCCGATCGCCAAAAGTCGTATGCAGATTTGAAAAGGAAAGAAATTGAGTTCCAAGTAGGAGATAAGGTATTCTTGAAAGTCTCCCCGTGGAAGAAAATCTTAAGATTTGGCCGTAAGGGTAAATTAAGTCCGCGCTATATTGGTCCGTATGAAGTAATCGAAAGAATAGGTCCAGTTGCCTATCGGTTATCTTTGCCTCCGGAATTGGAGAGAATTCATAATTTATTTCATGTCTCTATGCTTCGTCGATACCGGTCGGATCCATTGCATCTAATTTCACCTACTGAGATTGAAATCCGATCAGATATGTCATATGATGAAAAACCGGTTAAGATTCTGGCACGAGAAGTAAAACAGTTGAGGAATAAGAAGATTAAGTTAATAAAGGTATTATGGCAACATCATGGAATGGAAGAGGCAACATGGGAAACGGAAGAGACTATGAGGACTCAATATCCATATTTGTTTACTGGTAAGATTTTCGGGGATGAAAATCCCTAAAGGAGGGGAGGATTGTGACAGCCCGAAATAGGGCCTAATCGGAACAGTGGTTTCGTAACCACAAATCCAAGAGGAATAAGTTAAATTTTGTGAATTTTATACTGCATAGGTTTATCGATTAAGTTCTGTGAGAAAATTGTTTAGAAATTTACTATTTTTGTGATTAATTGGAAAACAAGGACTAAATTGCAAATAGGGGAAATTATGAGTATTAGATGAAATAGGGACTTGATTGAATTGTGATATGAATGTAGGAGTGTTTATGTTGCAATTATACCATAAGTTAATAGGATGGACACAAAAGGGTAATTCTAGAGAAATTTTCAAGAAATATGGCTAAGGGCATTTTTGTCCAATTGATAAAAATTGTCATAAAAGATGAGAAAAAAATGAAAATGTTCATCTTCTTCTCATGTTTCTACCGAATTTTCTCTCCACCATTGCTAAAGGGGTTTTGAGCTTTGTCAATAAAATTGTAAGTGTATTTCAACCCCGTTTTCAATTATTTTCGTATTTTTGAGTCCCTTGAAGCTTGAATTTCATGATTTTGCTATTTATTTGAAAAGAAATTAGGGTTTGAAAATTACCCATTTTAGAGAAATGTTGTTATTTGATGAATTTTGGTAGTAATTGAGTTATTGATGTGTTATTTACGTGTTTTTACAAGTGGTTTTTGATAAAAACGTCCCTAAGGGACTAAAATAAGAAAAGAGAAAAGTTGCTCATAAATAGATGAATGTGAGTGATTTTTTGGATGATTTTATTGATAAAAGAAGCTAATTGAGTTTAAAATGCAAGAAAATAAAGTAAAATTAAAATTTCGAAACTAGGGGTAAAATGGTCATTTGCCCAACAAGTCCGATTTATGAATGTGTTGGATAGAATATTGATAAATGTGTTAAATGCATTTATTTAGATCAAGAAAGAAGAGAGGGTGATCGAAATCGAGGAAAGGAAAAGATAGTAGAATAGCACGAGTTAGTCGATTTGTTATCGAGGTAAGTCATAAGTAAATTATAGCTTATCTGCATCATTGTTAATTATTTGATGATTCCGATGTGAAAATATGTGAATATGATATTGAATTAAGTAAATGTGTAATTGTGATTATTTGGACAAACCCCAGTTGGACTGTAAGAATGTTTTCGGATATGTGTGACATGTCACTTGAGGGCTCTGAATCTGTCTGATTCTGTATCCCGGGTGCTGGGTGCACTAGCATATGTTGCAGTCACCTGTCAGCTTATGTGAGCAGACCCGTGGATTACGTCTGTGTATCTGTGATCTGAGGTAGCTACGGCTACATATTCTGGTAGCTTCGGCTACCTATTCTGTTGGCTTGCGCCATATTTCTGTGATTGGCTTCGGCCATATATCTGTGAAGCATTTTGGTGCTAACCTCTGTATATCCGTCTCTGTTCTGAATGTTCAACGGGGAAATTAACTTGATTATGTGAAGTAATTGTGCAGGTTGAGAATTAGAAATCAGTTGAATACAAAATAATTGTAAATGTCTATGTTTGAATATTTTGGTAAGATTATGCATGAGTAAGTACACCAATATTGCACCTCTGTTATGTTAGAACCAACATCTTGGTTAATTATTGTGCATTTGGCTATTGATTTGCTTATGTCTTACTAAGCTACTTGTAGCTTACTCCCCTTTTCTTTCCTTTTTCCTTTAGATTATCAAGTGAAGAGCATTTTGGAATTTGTGATCCAAGGAGGCTCGTCTCACACTATCAAGCTACCGTTGAGTATGTGCTATGGTTTGATAATTTGAGATTGGCATGTATAGTTGGCTAGTTTTTGTATAAATGTTATTTAGTGGTTAGAATGAAAAGGATGAATATGTGTAACTTGTTTTGTAAATGAGATATGAATGTAGTCTTCGAATGTATGTCATTGAAATTGGTTAATATGAATGAAATAAAGTTGTGATGATGTCTCAGGGAGGTTAAGGCTTGGTAAATAGCCGGACACGGCCTGCATGGCAGGGCACACGGGCGTGTGTCTCGGCCGTGTGGGATTTGACAGAGTACTCCACAGGGTAGAGGCATGGGCGTGCCTAGGCCGTGGTCGAGCCACGAGCCAACCCCACGAGCATGTGAAAGTACACGGCCGGTTCCCACGGGCGTGTGATATAGTTTGTGGCCATGTCGAGTAAGTTAGAATGTTCCACGGCCTTTAAACATGGGCGTGTAAGGGCCACACGGCCTTATCACATGGACGTGCCTTGTGTCACACGGGCGTGTGACGTTGTTTTAAAAGTGGAAAATTTTCCGAGCTTCCGACGCGATAGGATTCGAATCCTAACCATCCGAAGGGTTAGTATTACCATAGAAAACCCTAGGGAAGAGTAATATTTCATTAATTTGATTGAAAAATGAATCCGAACTCCGGTAAGTTTAGTAACACCCATTACTCGATTCTGGCGATGGTTTCGGGTAAAGGGTATTACACATGCGGAGGTGAAAACCTCATGAATGTATAGTTTCTCACTCCCACTTAAAAGGTGTAACCAAACGGCCATGCAATGCAATGCAAGAGTATTCTAAGAGACTCAAACCACAACAAACACATGGAATAACACAAACAAATGCAATCAAAGGATAGTAAATTTTTAAAATCAGATTTTTAATTTTCAAAAAAAAAGACAAAAAATAATCAATTTACGGCCTGACTCTCTTATTGATCCCAAGTAGAGCCGCCAAGCTGTCGAAACCATTTTTTTTGAAAAATAGGGATCGACTTTAAAACGAAAAATAGAGTCGTCACCAATCCCTTTTGTTTAGGTGTGATCTGATCAACTTGTAAAATATTTTTTTTATTAAAACATCAATTTTGGCCTACGAAATTCAAGAAAATGGGTTCGAGAGTCAGTTACATACGAGGAAGGATTAGCACCCTCGTAACACCCAAAATTGGTACCTAATTGATTAATTAATTAATGTCCTAACGTCGAAAATTTGAAAAGATTATTAAAATATAACCCCTTTTAGAAAATGTTTGAATAACTCGAGTTGGATGTTAAGATTCTCTTGTCCCGAAGTAATAAAATATCATATCCAGTACGTTAGGATATGACATTTTAAACCTTCGAAACTAAGATCATCTCTTGATTTTCAAAAATCATGTATTGAAATTTTAAAAAGGATATTTGGTTATTTGGGTCAAACGAAAAATCGAAACCTAGCACGTTAGGGCATGATTTCCCAAATTTCCAAACACGAAATATTACCTTTATTTTTTAATTTAAAACTCATAATTTTGAAATTCGAAAGGATATTTGTCTAATTTGGGTTGAGTGAGAAAATCGAAACCCCGTAAGTCAGGGTACGATCCCTCAAATTTCTAAAATGCGAAACATTGCCTCATTTTGAGAAAACTTTGAATAAGAGCGGTCATAAAATCACGATATGCATTTATTCGGTTTGTCTGGAGTAAAAAAATGAAATGATTGATATTGGACAAATAAGTTGGAATATGAATCACGATGCGATGACAAGAAACAAAAGCATAATATCGAGCATGGAATATACACAATGACATATATAATATACAAAATACGAGTATACAAATCAAAATACACACAATGGCAATAATCACAACACACATTATCTTAATATCCACATTAATACAGAAATGAAATAAGTAATATAAAATAATCTAAAATAAAATATAAAACAATTCTAAACCAATAATACATAAAACAAATTTAAAATGGATGTTATAAAGGCAACTTAAAATATATAAAATAATTTAAAAAAAAACTAGTATACAAATTAATTCAAAATAAAATAATATATAAAGCAAATTTAAATAAATAATTTATAACTCATTTAAAATTTCATATAAACAGTTCAACATATATAATGTAAAAAAAAATTTTAAATACATAATATATGAAAGTAAATGATGTATAAAAATTTGGAATGGATGTTATATAGAAAAGTAAAATAGATAAAAAAAATTAAAAATAAGTAATATATATGTATAAAAAATTAAAATAAATAATATATATAGATGAGGTTTAAAACAAAAGAAAATTTAAAACAAATAACATATATGAATAAACAGTTTAATACAAATAATATCTAAAATTTAAAATAAATAAAATAATTTACATTAATGTTTAAAACTAAAAAACAGTGTGACAATTAAAAAACAAATAATGTATACAAATGAAGTTAAAAGGGTTAAGTATTGAATTGCAAAACAAAATAAAATTTGAGGCATAAATTAAAAATGTGAAAGATTAATAAAACGTAAATATAAGGGGCTAAAAAATGTGCTAAAATGTCGAGGGACCCATCGAGCAAGATCAAAACAATAGGATCAAAAAAGCCAGGGTAAATTTAGAAATAAAAAAGACGAAATTAAAATAATGAAATAAAACAGAAGGATTAATGGCGCAAATATCCCAATCAGAACCAAAACATGCGGATCCGGGCTGCGTCTAGGTCGGGTCATCAGGTCTGAGGTCAAAACGACGTCGTTTTGGCCTTTGAACCCATACCACAGAACGGCGTCGTTTCCATATATTATATATTTTAGACACAAAACCATTTGAGCCATTTATTCTAAAAAAAACAAAACAAAAATCTCAATCCCTCTCAACCATTGCTCGGCCGACCAAGAAAATCAATGTTCAACCACCGTAACGCCACCATAATCGGCGGACAGTGACAAGTTAAAACCCCCTAACACCACTTAGAAACACATTTGAGTGTCTAACCCTTTTCGATCCCAAAAAAGAAATCGAAAGAGAGTACTCCCCGACCCTTTTCGACTTAGATCTTGGCGAAGGAGACAAGGCTCCAACGACGCTCCCGTAGGTCGATTAAGGTGAGTACTTTCTCTTTTTATTTTTCATATGCAAAAGGAGAAAATGAAAGACTAAAAAAGCAATTGGAAGAAAAAAAAAAAGAAATCCGAAATCACCTTGAAAATACTCTGCTATCGTTTTTATTAGTAATTGTCTGTATGCGTCCAAAAAAATTACACTGTTTACACTAGGCTTTTTATAGCCAAAGTAAATCGAAAATAAAAAATATGAAAGTCTTTTTTTTTCAATTTTCGCTAAATTATTGTTATTCTTTGCGGTTATCTGCTATAGCTGTCATTTTGTTTCTTCTCACAGGTTCAATAGTGGCGTGGTCATACGGTAGTGACGAGGCCATTCGTAGGAGCTGCAACGCGAGGAAACCTAGGGTTTCCAGAAGCTTCAATTTTCCGGGGCCATTTTGGCCAGTTTTGAGATTAGGCTATTGGGTCCATACATTTAGGTTAGGGTTATCAATTGGGTTAAGGGTCTAGGCCAGTAGATTTGGGTTATTCAATTTTATTTTGGGTTTCAATTTGGGTCTCGGGTTTGGGCCTATTATTTGTAAAAGGACTTGGACAACTTTAATTAACTTGGTTTATAATTTTATTTTTTGTTTTCTTTATTTGTATGGTCTATGGGTCCTGGCAAAATGAGCCTATTACAATATATATATAAAGGTTACGTTTTCTTTCAATATAGAAAAATCTTATTTTATAATATATATATATATATATATATATATATATCTTGTAACATAAATTTGTAAGCATTAATAATTGTCGATTTTTAATACCAAAAGCAAAAATTTTAATCCATTTTAATTATCCTACACGTATTTTTTTAATTTTTATTTGTTAAAATATAATTTAAGGATATATGTTGACTTCTTAACCCTACTTTTGTAATTATTCTTTTTCCTAACAATACTGCAAAAGGAGAAATTTTGAATCAAATGAATTTCAATACAATTATTATTTATTTCTAATTAAATATGTGGATGAATTATTTCATTTATGGTCGATCATGAGTTGTATGAGTTTATAGTAAGGTATCATTATATGTACTCTTCATATGGTTAATATAAATTTATTTATTTGAATGAGCAAAGAAATAAAGATTATCTTATTACCAATTAATATAATTAATTAAGAGTTAAATACTAAATAAGAGAGTTAACCTTTGTAATCCATTCATTTAGAGAAATTATATCCTATGAGAACCCTTTCATTGGTACTATAAAAATAGATCACCTCTAAATCACTCAACTTATGTTTACAACTTCATAAATATATTTAAAATAAACCACTATAACTCAACAAGAGTTCTACTTTCTCTTCCTATAAATAGATGGTACCAGTAGAGTTATTTAAAAAACTTTTAAGAGATTGTTATTCTACTAAAAAATAAAGAGAATTTATTCTCAACTTATAAAAATATTTTTCAGAATAACAATTTTACCGGTTTCTATTAAAGAAAAGAGAATTTCTTTTTTCACCATAAAAGGAAAACTTATTCTAGTTCTATGTTTTGATTCAATTGGTTTGAGCCCACACTCGAAGCAATTCGTAGTACGAGAATAACAAAGAAGATAATTTGGTTGAAAGTCAGAAAACATCAAGGATCCACGTACCCAAAAACACAAGTACGAATTTGGTTAAGGTTTATTGCTATAAATATCATAAACTGGTTCAATTTTCAAAATTTTAATTTTCCGTTGTACAAGAAAACCGTTTTTAAACCAAGTTTTTTCCAACAATATTTAGGAATTGTTTGCATGTCTATAGATTCTTGCTATTTCGTAAAGTTTTGTTTTTTTAATGATTAAATAAGTCGTTTTATTTTCTTTTAGCCAAAGAAATGAGAGAAGGCCTCAATACTAAAGGGAAGGAACGCGTAGAGTAAATAAAGCTCTAAGTAAAGAAATCTGGTGAGTTCTTTCATACCTTGAGGCTAATATCTGTGTTATTTCGTTTAACCTTTATCATTGTGCATCCAAGTAAGTGGCTTTGTCCTTTGGCTCAAATGCTCATGTCTAAGGAAATGAGTTTAAAAAGTTAGTGCATGCAAAGGTATAAACAGTTAAATGGACTAAAAAATATGGTATATACATTATGTAAATACTCATTCCTTGGTTCACAAGCTCTGTATCCAGACTGATGTAAGGAGGCATCAGAAGGATGTTATGTATGATGAGTAAAAAAACATAGGATAATATGATTTTCCTCCGTTATGACACTCTAGTGCAAACCATGACTGGTGAAAACTCAACCTTACGAGGGAGCACAAGTGTGTGTTCGAAAGTAAGTAAGAATGTTAGGGGGTACGGAGGAGATGAATGGTAAATAGCTCTGATGAGCAGTATGAAGATATAGGAAAATGGTTCTTCAAAACTAGGATTAGAAGCTAGCACAAGGAAGGGAATATGTGGGAAAATGGGTGTATGTGTGTAAAATAAGCAATGCACATTGCATGAAATGTAAACAGTAAGCCTGACAGTTAAAAAGGGCAGTTCGCATAAGTGGCGTATACACGAAGCAATTGTGTCCATGTTTGTCTCATGCGAGATTCCAAAACCTGTTAGTGTCTGCCAATAGAATGAGTCTGATCGCGGTAGTATCCACCAGTAGATACATCGGATTAGAAAGAGTTCTATATCCACCAAACATGATATGTTAGTCTGTTAGTTGGAGTCTAACCCCCTTGATGTCTGATGGTGTTTTTAGGGGATCCATTTTTCGGGAACTCACTAAGTTCTTTCAAACTTACCTAGTTTTTTCTTCTTACTTTCAGGTTGTTAGTTGAATATGGTGATAGTAAGGGAACAACCAGACTAGTGACCCATTTGTGAGCCTTCTTGATTTTCTTTTTGTGACATGTAATTGTTAGGGGGTATTAGGACAATTGTTAGATGTCGTTATTTAAAAATCATTGAACTGCATTTTGAAAATGATATTTTGTACTTGTGAATGTTTATTGGTGGCCTTTTCGGTGTATTATTAATTATGGTTTATGGCATTATTAGATTAAATTGAGTTGAATTTTAAACTTTAGCTTAAGCGATAACTTGAAAGGAAATTTCGTACGAACTATTGGATATGTTTCTAAGTTATTGTCAAGTGCCGTGGTACCATTATAATTTCACTTTCAATTATACATTCAAATTTACAAAACACCACTCTAGTAAATGGGTACCCCACCAATTCTGAAAGTTGGTCTTAAAAAGAAATGTTTAGTGATTTTAACGGTTAACTTGTAGTGTTCCATACCCAGTTTTAACAATCAGGTTAGTCGTAAGGTGTTACAAAAAAGTTCTACAAGTTTAAGCTGCTAGCATGAAATGAATAAAGGATTTAAAAACCTTGAATTTACAAAGGAAAATTGGTGAGCAAATAGTTGGGATAAGGCACCTCCCTGAGCAATTTTCGATAGGGAACATAAGGCTTATAAATTCCTCTCACATGTCAGAAACGAAGGCACATATACCTTTTGACTCCAAAACTTTGTCTCACATTAATTTTTCTTATAATATTACCGACTTAAGTATTGAAGGGTGTTCTAAAGGTCGAAGTTTGGAGCCTTCTAATTAATTTCTCCTTTTATAAATCGCTTATGGTTTACTAACAAAATTGAGATCAACAGACCATTTCTTATATCACCTTGAAAATCAATCAAGTAATGATTTCTTTGCACTTTTGATGTGATCAAATTTCCTTAAATAAAGAGATCATGTTTCTAAAAGAAGTCTACTCCTAAAAAATACATATTTGATACCTTATTGAAGATTTGCATTTAAGGAAAAACGAAGTTCAAGATTGAAGTTTTGTAAGCGTTAGAGAAACTTACTTTAAAATATTCTTCATTGATGCGGTCGTTGAAGCACAAAATATATCCTATCCCTAATAAATAATGAAAAAGAATAGTATAAGGGAAGTAGGGTCAAATCCTCATGGACTGGATTTGCACAAATGCTTGTTCCTCAAAATCCCAGACAGATTCGTGCCCAAGAAAACCAACGTTCCTAAAAAAATAAGAAAAACAGAATTAAAAGTTTTGATCTAGGGAAAATAAAATAAAAACAGAATTAAAAGTTGATTTGAAATTGCAGAAATTGAAACTAAAACAGTAGAGATAAATAGAGTTGAGGAAAAATATATTCTTATGAAGAGATTCCAGCCTCCGGCTGTCTCAATCCGCCTTGGGTTTAATTCTTAGCTTTTAGATGATCCTTCTCAGATAGAATAAGTCAGTTATAGTGGAAGAGGACGCCTAAGACCACCAGCTCCAAGAATTTAGACTTACAATTTAGCGGAACCTAACTCTAGCTAACAATCGCTTCTGTGGGATCATCTTATGCTAGATCATCACTTCTCAATGGCGAATCCCACGCCATTTTGTCTCTTGGGCTCGCCAATCTCTGACGCAGTAAGCTAATGAACCAACTGTGCAACCTTCCCAATACAAACAAAGCGGTCGCCTTTGCACACGTTGAAAAAATCACCTTTTAAGGGACATGGACAGAAGCGTCAACCCGGTAATGTGGAGAAACAATGAATACTCGTCGAGAAGGCTAAGAACGGATTCTAAGCCTCAAGAACCCTTTTTGGGGAACTTTGACAACTTTCCGCTAGATACATTTAGTGGCTCATGATTTTTTGGGAAAAGGAAATAAACTTAATGGAAACGGAATTTTTATTGAAAAATATGGAAAGAACAAAGGCAAAGCTTTTTGAGAGAGGGAGTGTTTACAAAAAAAAAGAAGATGTTATCGATTTGTGTCACTACATCCCCTATTTATAGTACTAGAAAACATAGTCTATTACTAATTAAATTTCAAAAGATAAATACAAATAAATAAAGAAAATTAAAGATAAATAAAGATAAATCCTAAAATTAAATCTAAATAATAATCCTTAATAATTATCCTAGTATAATTGGAATTAAAATAGTCTTATGATATAAAATCTCTACTTTACATTTTTGTCCTTATGTCTTCCATGCTTGCATTTTCGGCACCACTTTTTTCCTGATGTCCCATATTGGCTCATTTTATCTTTAAATTCACGCTTTTTGCCCCTAAATTGCTTTTTGCCTCTAATTTAGTCCCTACAAGATAAAAGAACATAAATAGCTCAATTTACTATGATCATACTCAAAATAAATATGCAATTAACAC
Organism: Gossypium stocksii; assembly: GCA_020496765.1. NCBI lineage: Eukaryota > Viridiplantae > Streptophyta > Magnoliopsida > Malvales > Malvaceae > Gossypium > Gossypium stocksii. The sequence continues at coordinate 48,760,702 of CM035628.1, forward strand.
ATAAAAATATGTCGTTCTAGAGTATTATCAAATTTCCCCTACTTAGCCCATGTTTGACCTTAAGTATGGTTCCTATCCACTGTGAAATTTAGAATTTATCAAGAAAGAAATACCACTCCAAAGTTTTATAAAAATCAGTCAAAAATGCATATGAAAAATAAAGAGAACCCTAAGTTTGCTTTAAGTAAAACTGAAAAAGTATTCCAATTAATACATAAAAAAATTCAAATCGACTTGAATTATTTCATGAAAATTAGGTAAATTACCAAACCTATCAAGACACCCTATTTGTTTCTACCTTTAGTCCCCAAAATTTATTATTAATACATCATCTTCTTTTCTCTCTTTTTTTTTCTCTTTTTTAATTATTATTATTATTATTATTATTATTTGCTTAAGAATATATTGAACCTTTTGACGCGAAGAGAGATGACAACCAAGTACCTCACCCCGTAACTCAACCCAACTTACTCCTAATTTATTATATTTTTCTTAAGAACATATCGAACCTTTTGATCTGAAGAGAGATGGCATCCAAGCACCTCAACCCGATTACTCAACCCAACACATTCTTAAGAAAATTAATTTCATTAGCGGAGTTTTACCTAACATGTCACACAACCTTTTGATGCGAAATAGGATGACAACCCAAGCACCCTACCTCGGTTACTCAGCTAGTCACGTCTTAAGTTGCAGTCATAACCACGGAAACATTATTATTAAATGAAATTTTTAATTTTTGGAAGATTTAGGAAAAACAATCAAGTGTCAAAAATAAGTTTCAGTAACCACCTTAATAGTCATGAACATATTTTAGCATGCAATTAAGTGTCCGCTTTGCATTAAACTTGATCGGTTTTACGAAAAGTAAGATAAAGTTAACTCTATTAATCACAATTATTTTTAGCCTAATAAAAATAAAATAGTGGAGACGAAATCAAACTAGCAAAATAATAATTTACTCAGTAGATAAGAATCATGCTCGCAGGTCAAACAGTAGGCAAATCTTGGTAAAAATCTTGGTAAAAATTAAATATAGGCAGAAACGAGCACAAGGCAGTAGCAACAAAAACAACACTAAAAATAGTAGATAAATTACAAAAATAATGAGGAATGTCTCCCCCTACTTAAAACACATTGTCCTCGATGTGGAAGAAAATAAACAAATAGGTGGAAAAAAAAGTTTAGAAAAACTCCCCATGTAGTTACCGTCGTTTCGTCAGCCAAATCGACAGGTTGGGGTGCCGAAAACTGGTGTCGACGGCTATTGATGGTGAAAGACAGTTCGATGGTGGCTCGACTTTGGGTTCTCACCATGGTGTTGGAGGAATCGAAGGTAGAGGGGTAGAAAGAATGTGCGGCGGTTGGTGGGGGTTTGAGTGAAAATGGGATAAGTTTTTAAGGCTTGGGGGTGTATAGGGAGAATGTTTGGCTGAAAGGTGGATGTTTGGCTGTAGGTTTTGGATAGTCATAGGCAGGGATGCGCTATTCCTAGTAAGAATAGGGAAAGAATAAGGGTTGTTCTATACCATTTTTTTCCTTTTTTTTCCTATTTTTGCTTCGGTTTACCTAGATAAAAGAAGATAAATTTATTAATATCTAAACAAAAAATAATAATAAATAATAAAAGAAAATAAAGTAATAAAAAATAAAATAATAAATAATAAAATTAAAATAAAAATAAAAATAAAAATTGGGTTGTCTTCCAACAAGCGTTTGTTTAACGTCGCTAGCTTGACGCCTCAACTAGTATTGGAGCTGTTCCAACTGAATTCTTTCATTCGTACGGGCTTAGAAATTCTCCTTTTCTACCACATCCACTATATTTGGGTTCAATCGTCCTTGTGTCTCTTTCTTTGGTTTCGTTTTTTCTCTAAGAAAATCTTATGTGTACCCATCAAGGGGTTAATCCCTTTTAAGTTGGTTATGGTCTCATCATTTTCCAAAAATATGCATTTGAAATGCTTAGGAAATGGTTTTAATTCTAGATCTGGTGCCTGCACAACAGAAGGTAGAAGTTTAGTATCCATAGGAGCCAATAATTTATTAACAAAAAACTCATTAAACATCATTTTAGATTTATCTCCATAAGATGACTCAAAATTTTTTTCTATTAATGAGTCCATTATGTCGACACGATTTAAATTCAAGATTTCACTTGAATGACTAATAGGATCGTAAACATTAAACTTCATGATCTCCCCGTCAAACTCCATCGTGAGGGTTTCGCTATGCACGTCAATCTTAGTATTTGTAGTACTAAGGAAAGGTCGCCCCAATAAGATGTTTGAAGACCCAAGAGTTTTATCCTCCTCCATTTTTATCACATAAAAAATCTGCATAGAAAATAAACTCATTAACTTTCACTAATACGTCTTTAAGGGCTCCTACGGGATGTACAACAAACCTGTCCACCAACTGTATGATAACACCTGTTTTCGTAAAAAAGCCTAAGTTAAGTGATTCATAAATAAAAAAAGGCATTACATTTATGGAAGCCCCTAAATCACACATAACCTTTTTTATTCCCAAGTGGCCTATTTTTCATGGTACTGCGAACATGCCTCTATCTTTGCATTTCGCCGCCATCTTCCTCTGTAATACCGCGGATATGTTCTCACCAATGCTTACCTTTTTATTACCTGTTAATTTTTGCTTGTTAGTGCAGAGCTCTTTAAGAAACTTAGCATATCACAGAATCTATTTGATGACATGCAACAGTGGTATGTTGATCTCTACATTTCTGAATGTTTCGAGGATCTCCTTATCCTCTTTACCTTTTCAACATTGGTAGAACCTTTCTAGAAATGGAGGTTGAATTATGGACAATGGAGGTTTCGTTCGGACTTGTTCATCGTTCTCAGGCTTTTCTTGGGCAAAATATTGGCCATAATTTCTGCTAGGAATTGGTTTCAATACCTTTCCACTGCGCAATGTCACTGCATTGCGTGTTGTCTCGGGTTCAGTTCTGTTTGTGACTGCAGCTTCCCTTGAGAGTTTAATTTCTCAATTGATATTGTCAATTCTTTTATAGATGCCTTGATTTTCTGTTGAAAATCCTTCATTTTCTGCTGAAAATCAAGGACATTAGCCGCTAATTTAATGACCAAAGTTTCTAGAGAATTACCTAAATCTTGCGGCTGTGGTGGGAGTCGATTTTGGTATGGCTGGTCATATCGTGGATTGGCCCCATAACTCAAGTTAGGATGGCCTCTCCATCCTGGATTGTAAGTGTTAGTGTAGGGGTCGTATCGCCTTTTTAGGGGCCCAGGAAAGTTTCCCACAGCATCCAACAAGCCATAGTATCATCATACAAACTAGGACATGCATCAGTTGTATGTTCAAGTGTAGCACATATTCTGCATAATTGAGCTGGTTTTGCTTCTTCTGCAATAAGAGAATTCAAAATATTAGTAAGTCTATCAACTTTATCTTCTAAGGTTGAATTACTTAGCTGGTGAATCTTTCTAAGGGGTTCAAGATTGGCTCGAAATTGCTGAGTATTTGTAGCTATCGTGAATATCAAGTCCCTTACTTGTTAGGGAGTCATGTTGACCAACGCTCCTCCACTACTGGCGTCTACTATATTCATCTCCATGGGTTTCCCTAGAGAAGAGATTTTTCTGTTATATCATGTTGTGGGCAACTCGCTCCCAATAGTCGTAAAGAGACTTTATTTCTTTTTGCCTTATTTCTACGATCTCCCTTCTTAGCTCAACTGCTCGCGGTGCTAGAGAAAACCTATTAAGAAACAAATGAGAAAGATCAGCCCAAGTTGTAATAGATCTAAAGGGTAAATAAAATAGTCATTCCCTAACTAAATCTACTAAGGAAAAAGGGAAAACACGTAATTTGATTTGATTCTCAGTTACCCCCTGAGGCTTCATGCTAAGACAAACCATATGAAACTCTTTTAGATGTTTGTGGGGATTTTCATTCTTCAACCCACGAAAAGTTGGTAGTAACTAGATTAAACTTATCTTTAGCTCAAAATCAGTATCCATAGTAGGATATGCAATGCACAATGATGGTTGTTTTGCCGGAGCTTCAGCCAGTTACTGAATTGTTTGAGCCATTAGTTAATGTGCTAGATTTGGGTTTTTGTCAACCTTAGTGTTAAGCACTTCTTCTGGTGAGTCGACTTCTACTTTCTCGCTTTCAAGTGTTTGAGTAGGGTTTTCGTTAACCTTAGACTCTACTTCGTCGTCGACTTCAATTTCTGGTGGTGGGTTACTTTAAGTCCCAATCACCACTGACTGTTTTTTCCTTAGTTTTGTTTCCTTGCGATTAGCTCTTGTAATCTTCCCTACTTCTGAATCAAACGCAAGATTACCTGAAGCAGATCTGGTCATAAGAAACAAAGAAACAAGATTAATATGTTACTAGTCCCTGACAACAGTGCCAAAGTTTGATGCGGTTATTAAAGCATCAAATATATCCTATCCCTAATAAATAATGAAAAAGAATAGTATAAGGGAAGTAGGGTCAAATCCTCAGGGACCGGATTTGCACAAATGCTTGTTCCTCAAAATCTCGGACAGAGTCGTGCTTAAGAAAACCTGCGTTCCTGAAAAAATAAAAAAAAAACAGAATTAAAAGTTTTGATTTGGGGAAAATAAAATAAAAATAGAATTAAAAGTTGATTTGAAATTGTAGAAATTGAAACTAAAACAGTAGAGATAAATAGAGTTGAAGAAAAATATATTCTTATGAAGAGATTCCAGCCCTCGGTTGTATCGATCCGCCTTGGGTTTAATCCTTAGCTTTTAGATGATCCTTCTCAGACAGAATAAGTCAGTTATAGTGGAAGAGGACGCCTACAACCACCAGCTCCAAGAATTTAGACTTACGATTTAGTGGAACTTGACTCTAGCCAACAATCGCTTCTGTTGGATCATCTTATGCTAGATCATCATTTCTCATTGGCGAATCCTACGTCATTTTGTCTCTTGGGCTCGCCAACCTCTGACGTAATAAGCTAACGAACTGACTATGCAATTTTCTCAAAAACATACTATTGTAGGCTAATTTTGGCCCGTTTTTAAACCAAACCAACCCATAACCCGTTACAATCTAAAACCTCAAAATATTACAACCCAATAGGCTCAAAACAGTAGCCCAATTATTACCTAAACCCCTAACCCGGTCGGCCCAATACCCAAATCAGATTCCAGCTAGCCGAAACCCTAGCCACGCCCATGTGCACCGCACCTCCCTCGATCACATCGCCCGAGCCTCGTTCCAAGGCGCCTTGTCCCAAGGTCTGTCATCCTTTGCACCAAAGAAGAAATCCTTTTCCTCATTGACCCTTTAAAGACCTGCAAATAAACGAAGATGGAAGTAGCAAACAAAGCCAGAAAGCCAGCAAAGAAATCACAGTAGCAACAGAGAACAGATAAACAAAAAACAACAACCAAATAATTTTTTATATTTGTATATTTCGGCTATAAAGACGAAAATAGAACATTGTAAAAGGGGGGTTCTTTGAAAAAGAAAAAACGTTGTATTACACGCATTTTTCAGAAATCAAAAGCAAAACAACAAAGAAAAGGTCGATTTTTTACTTTCCTTTTTTACATTTCAATTTCCTTTTCATTTATATTTTATGCTTCAAATTTTTAAAATAAAAAGAATAAGTAAAGAAAGGAGAGGAAAAGGCTTACCGAAACCCCCACGATGGCGTCGTCAGAGGGTCTTCTCCGTCGTCGCAATCGGATTCGAAAAGGGAGCCAAAAATCCTTGTCCTTCGTTTCTTTCGGGTGCCAAAAGCTTGACCCTCCCGCTCGCATGAAAACGGGGCCTTAATAGCCTGTTGTTGCGCTTCGTCGGCCACCGGTGTTACGGTGATGCGGTGTACGACGGTGAGAAGACCCATCGTCGGACAGAGAAGACTGATCGTCGGCCAAAGGAGAGGGGGTTTCTTAAGAGTTTTTTTTAGTTTTTTTTTAAGAAAGGGATCTGAAAATAAAAAAGTAAAAAGAGCATTGGGTTTTTAAAGAGGAAGCAAACGGTGCAGTTTAGGGGCTCTCCCTATTTTTGGGTTATTTGCGCTAAAGGGACCTCCACCTTTGCTGTACCATTCGATGGAATCCCATGCTAATTTTCCTTATTTTAATTTGGCCCCATACTTTGATTTTTGTCGCAATCTGGTCCTCAGACCATTTTTAAGGGAAGGACATGTGAAGCAGCGCCACTTAATGCTTTTATTTATGCCCGCAGTCCCTTGAGTTTTTAAATTCTTTAAATTAGGTCCCTAATAGTCTTCTTTCATTATTTATATACTTTACCTTGAATTTTGTATTGGTTTCATACTAATCCTTAACCTATTTAACCTATTTTTTTACTGTTTATTATGTATCTTAAAGTATATTATACACTATTAGCTTCAGTTTTTTTTATATATTATTTATTTTACATTGTTTTATGTTTTGTTTACCCAAAATTTTTTTATTATGTATTTTAAATTGTTTGACATATATTTTAATACATCATACATTATTTTAGATTCTCTTGGTATATTGCATATGTTTTATTTCAAATTGTCTTCTTGTATATATTATTCTTTTAAAATTATTTTTGTATTTTATTTATGTTAAATTTCTCTTTTACACATATTATTTTTAAACTTTTTATATACTATCTTGAATTGACTTTTATATTACCTACTTTAAATTATTTTATATACTTTTGTAAGCTCTCTTTATTTATTTTAAAATGTTTTATTTATTATCCATTTCAAGATTTTCCCTTATTTATATATATTACTTATTTTATATCTTTATACGTATATATATTATTTGTTTTAAATTTTTATATCACCCTTTTTAAAGAATTTGTTTTGAATATATATTGTTTTGAGTAGTTTATATATTATTTTGGCTTTTTCTCTCAAATCGTTATTATATCAAATGTTTAAACTATTCCATATTATTTACTTTGAATTGATTTACATACTATTTTTAAACTTGTTTTATTTATTTAAAGATTGTTGTATTCATTCATTTCAAATCGTTTTACATACCTTATTTCAAACTCTTTTATTTAATTATTTTACTATTATTTATATTGTTACTATTATTATTATTATTATTATTAGTATATGTTTTATTATCATGTATATATCTTTAATATATATATACATATATTTATATAGTATTATTAATAGTTGCTTTTAATATTATTCTTATTTCTAATATGTATATATTATGTATATATTTTTAATACTGTGTATATACTTTTTAATACTCTTATTATGTTCATATTTTAATATATATATGTATGCATATAGGTAGCATTATTAGTGTTTTTAATATTATGTTTTCGCCGCCTTGCTAACTATTATGTATATATATATATATATATATATATATATATATTCATTGTTTTATTTCGAATTTAATACCATCATTATCATGTTTAGCATCATACGCATTGTTATTATTTTTATCTATTATCTGCTTCGTAAATTCTTAACTCTTTATTGTTATTTGCCTGTTTCGGATTTAGCATATTAGATTACATCTTATTTCAACACCGATGTTAGTTTTCGTGTTATTTTTAAATATTTTCCTTTATGTTTTAAAATTAATTTCAATAAATAAGGCAACATGCCGATTTAACATTAAGTCGTCAATTTCATCGCTATGTTGGGTGAATATTGTCGGCTCGTGTTAAAAACAAAACATCCTTCTCAAGAACTGAAATTTTAAAGATTCTCGTGTTTTGATCGGATCACGATTAAATTTTAAATGGAACTCGCATTTTTGAAAATCAAGACGACACGTGTTTAATGAGATACCAATTTTGGGTGTCGCGGGGGTGCTAATACCTTCCCCGCTCGTAACCGACTCCCGAACCCTATTTTTCTCTAAATTTTAAACGTAGACCTAAACTCAGCTTTCTTTTTCTAAAAATAAATTTTAAAGAGATGATTTATTAGGTGTCCGATCACACCTAAGAAAAAAAGATCGGTGGCGACTCCTTTTTTAAATAAAATCAAATTTTGGTTTTCTTTTTCAAGTTTCCAACAAATCGCCACAATTAGCGACCAACCTAAAAAATTTTACGTCGCTACACATACAAAGCGGCCGCCTTTGCAAATGTTGAAAAAATTACCTTTTAAGGGACATGGACGGAAGCGTCAACCCCGTACTGCCGAGAAACGATAAATACTCGTCATGAATGCTAAGTAAGGATTCTAAGCTTCAAGAACCCTTTTTGGGGAACTTTAACAACCTTCGGCTAGATAAATTTAGTGGCTAATGATTTTTTGGAAAAAGGAAATAAAATTAATGGATACGAAATTTTTATTGAAAAATATGAAAAGAATAAAGGCTAAACTTTTTGGGAGAGAGTGTTTACAGAAAAAAAAATTATCGATTTGTGTTACTTCATCCCTATTTATAGTACTAGAAAACCTAGTCTATTACTAATTAAATTCCAAAAGGTAAATACAAATAAATAAAGAGAATTAAAGATAAATAAAGGTAAATCCTAAAATTAAATTTAAATAATAATCCTTAATAATTATCCTAATATAGTTGGAATTAAAATAGAGTCTTGTGATATAAAATCTTTTCTTTACATTTTTGTCCGTATGTCTTTTTGCTTATATTTTCAGCACCACATTTTTCTCAATATCGCATGTTGGCTCCTACCCTTAAATTACTTACCTCCAATTTAATCCCTACAAGATAAAAGATCATAAATAACTCAATTTAATAGAATTGTACTCAAAATAAATATATAATTAACATATAAAAATATGTCGTTGTACAGTATTATCATTCATATTCAATTTGTAACTTAATGGAGGGGGAAGGGGGAGGCGATTAAGTTAATATATAGAAATAGTTTCGCAACTTGATTAATGAATTAAATGTGAATCATTAGATTTATAGTAGGTTATAATCGAAGTAACACCTTATAAACTTAAAAATCTTTCAAATTGTATAACCAAAATTTTATATTATCTCTATTTTTACTATTTTTTACTATGCTAGTTTTCGTTGCAATTAATTTTCATAAAATTTAAATGGATATTATTCTGTAACAAAGATTAACAAATTTATAGTAATTGGGTACAGTGTTATAAATAATGGAATTCTATTTTACAAGAATAAGTATACAAAAAAATTAAATATAAGAACAATAATAGACTCTCAAGCATGAAGACTAGAAAGAATACTTAATCTTCTGCTTCCTTTCTATTTTCCAATCTGTGTATTTTTCTTTAGTTTCTAATCAAAATGAGTGGCACCGAGTCATCACTTCTTCCATTGAGTCAACCCAGATCCACCGAGTTCATGATTCCAAAACTCGCCCAAAAAAGTTTTAGCCGCATCCAAACTAGGGAAATAAGTAGGCTCTAAGAATACCTGGCTCAACGAATCGACCGAGCCGGAGCCGGCCACGACTCGGTTCCCTTTCGCTTCTAAACTCCCCATAACCACCACCAACACCTGCTTATAACCGTAAAAGAACCGTTTTAAAGCTCCTTCGATGGCTTGCAAAGCTTGTACGAGGAAGACCTTATTGCCCTCCTGCTTCTCTGAGTACAATCTCATCGCAGCTTCTTGGATCCTGGGTCCGCCTTTAGGATCCACCTCCACACCCAATATAAACGGAACCTTGTGTTTCAACTCCTTGGACATTTTCGTAATTTCAACCAAGCCTTTCGACCTGAAACAAAACGCTTCCGTTTCACTGACCGGTTTTATCAGTAGCTGACTTTTGAGGTGAAGGAAATCGTCGGGGTCCATTAAGAGGTGGAGATCTTCGATTTCCGCTAGAAGTTTCCAGATCCTTTCCATCAAATAACAATCGCTCGCAGCGGTTTCGAAGATTTCAGCGTCAATCCTCGAAGCGATGCGTTTCAGTACTTGTTTCGCCGTTTGGATCCACGATTCCAGGATTTGATGCGTCGTGAAAAGCGTTGCGTTCTCGTGGTTCTCGATGCAGTGGTCGTACGGGCTCCTTTTAAGCGCGTGGAGGTCGTTTGGCTTGCAAACGGCGTCGTAATCGAGGCTCGGTTTGCCGGACAAGTTCGGCTCTCCTAAACCTAGAGTGTACGGACAACGCCTCATCTCGCACTCAATGGTGTAAAGGATTTTCTGCGCGGCATCTTCAGATTTCTGCCACGTGGCGAGTCGAGGCAACAAGCTGTCTTTGCTGGTTCGGCTGACCACCGTTGTTTCTCCATGAAGCTTCCAGACCTCGGTGGAGCTGCTCTCGCGAGCTAGTACTCCGTTCGAAGAAGTTAGATCGACGATTGGCGCCGTACCAGCGGCCGTTTTGTCCTCGGTTTCGTCCTCGCAAAGCATAGCGATGAGTTCGATCTGACCCTTGGTGAGTGACTCGAGTCGACGCTTCCATTCGCGACGGTTCGAATACGATCTAGGATCAGACAAAACAATCGAAATAAACCTGAATGTGATCTCGAGAGCATGCAAAGCTGGCTTCACAACGCGCTCGTTTTGCCAAGCTGGAAACTCCTTTGTCTCCCATAACTTCCGCAACTCCGGTAGCCGGAGATAATAATCGTAAGCGGAGGAAGCCGGAGCTGAAGTCGAAAGTGGAGATGAAATATTGGAGAAGCGAAACGGCGTAGGAATCGAAACCTGAAGCTTATTTGAAAGTTTTGGGGATTTGTTTGGGATATCGGAAGAGACCATCTTCGCTTTCCAATCTAAATCAACCATCTTCTGGAAACGAATGAGAAAAAAGAAGATGGATTGTAATTTTATTTTTACTTCAGTTTTGGGATTTTAAATTCACTAGACTGATTTGGAAACGAAGGGAGATCGGGTGTGCGTGTGTATAAATAGGGTGGGCGTTTGGGTAATAGGAAAATGGCGTGTGGAAATGTCGAGGTTTTTGAATTATTTTTTTTTTTGCGGGAAAAATTAAGAAATAAAAATGAACCTTATCCAAAAATTCAGACCGAAGTTTGGTCGTGTTGGAATGGGTTGTGGTAAAAGTGGGCGAGAACTGTTTCAAGATTGACTTGGGTCGTTTCCAATGTCCCGCTTAGACCGTTGATCAACTACATTTCTTCTTAGCTGATCCACTCACCTCATACCGCCACTAATTCACCAAATTCATTTTATAATTTTAAAATACGCAGTTTGGACGTCAACTAACCGAATAGTCTGTTTCTTTTTACATAAAACCCTTAAATCGTTTAAAAACTTTGAAATATTGCGATGTAAATTGTATTGGATAGGGCATTATTTGATCATTTTTAAATATAAACATTGAAATATTCCTTCATAGATTTGTACATCTCATACATTAAATAGTCCAAAGGATGCCAAATTAACATTCAAACATAGAGAAGAGTCAAAGCAATCACAACCAATTTGAACATATTTTAGACGAAATTGGTAAATGAAGAAATGAATAGGCAGGGTCGTTGCTGATGTTTGACTATTAATTCCTATGCAAATACATGGGATGCTTCCTCACTCTTGTTGTCATAAAGAAACAGAGAGACAGATAAGCCCGCCAGTCGGGTCAAATCTCAAACGCTTACTTTTTTTTCCAAATTTATGCCTGTCCTTATCCACTACTTACCATCGTGCCATTGTCGCTCTAGGTCTTCTCAGCCCAAAATTATAATTAATTAAAAACTTCAAATTTACCGCTGCTTTTTTTTTTTTTTTGGATGTTGTTAGGTTAAAGTGAAAACGACGGCCGCCCACCTTCTTTATTCACTCGAAAGCTGCTCAAATTTTCAGTTTATTTCTCTTAACCAACGCCAAAAATTAATTGCACTATAAATATATACAATTAGTAAAATAGTAAATTATACATATTAAAAAATATATAAATATTATCAAAATAAAACTTTCATTGATTGATTAATTTAATATTTTATTAATTTAATTAGTGTAAATTTAAATCTTTTTCTATATTTTTTTGTTTTTATTAAAAAATATTTAATTAATTCGTAATGTAAATTTAATAGTTTTTTTTTTATTTCTTAAACTGTCTACTAAGATCAACCTAATAATTAACTCTCACATAACGTTTGGTTGGATGGAATCGCTATTCCATTCCTGGCCAATTCCGCGTGCTACAGTAATTTTTCTCTATTACACCGTTTGGTTCACCGTTTGCTTCATTCGACAGTTTTGCTATTACGCTCATATTCCCTCAGACGCTGTAATAGGTATTCCGTGGTGGGGGCGCTGAATTGGTATTCAACACCAGACGCGTAAAATTTATCCCCAAAATAGCCTGCTTTCTTCTCCATTGGTCCAGATTTCTTCCAACATTTTTCCCCTAATTAATAGCGCGTTCGCCCTTCATCTTCATCTCCGGTACGTTTTCTTTTTTTATGATAAGCTCCTGTTTTCTATTTCTCCTTCCTCATAACTTCATAACTCTTCTCATGGTCATCTTTGATTGTCAAAATTTGTTATGGGTCTCTGATATATTTCTTTGTTTCCTTGGCTTATAAAACTGAAGGCACCGATTGTTTTTTTTTTTTTGTTTGATTCTTGATTGACTAATGTCGCCTGGTAATTTGATGTTAGCTTGGCTAAGCAGTTTTACAAAAAGTTGGGTTTAAGACTACAGTAGTTGGGTTTACAAAAATTTGTTATGGGTCTCTGATTTTCTGCAATTTACCAACACTACAGTAGTTGGAACTTGGGATCGATTTCTTTTTTAATCTGGTATTTTAAGTTATCATCCGTTCGACACCATTTTTGAATCCTTAAGTAATCATTTGTATAAATTCTGACATATTAAGAATGAACAGTATGGTATAGTGTGTGGTCTCTGTGATTGTTAATCCTCTCTGGATGTACCTTTATCTCTTTCTGTTCTTGTGTTAACAATGCTTTTCTTAGTCTAAAACTTAACCTTTTTTTTGCAATCAGTAGTTAGAGTTTGGAATTCAATAGTACTGATAGGGCACATTTTATTGGTTTCATCCATCAACACCAACTGTTGCCCATTTTTTTGGTTCCATATATGTTGTTAACATCGAGCCCATTTCTTCATCAAGGATATAAGCATTATCTAGTCTTTTAATACCTTCCACTAGTGGCCGAATCTTATAGTTGTAAGTAGAAACCTTGCCCTCTAGGATATGTTGAAGCACTTTACAATTATTATTGAGAATCTCACTTCTACTTCCCTCCTGTTCGCCTGAATCATTACCTCACGAACCGCAGACAATGTTGCCTATTGGAGGTCTTCTATCTATTTACAATGTTTTATTAAACAGGAACATCAATTGTTGATTTCTATGCCTGCCCTTTATCGTTCTCCTAGTAATCAGACTAAAGCAGAATTAAAACAATCTTATTTCAATCTTTGAAACCTTTCTCTATTTTTCCTTTTCATTATGAATATTAAAGGCTTCTCTCCAACTATCGCTCAACTCCTTGGCTTTGTGAATTGTAGTTTCTACCTTAGCCTTTGTTCCCTGAAAATATCATTCATTTTTCTGCAACCATATATTCCACAATATGCTTATCTACTTTGAATTTCAAAACCATGTCTATGACACCATGGAAGTATTGGTCCTTTGAAACAGGAGTTGTCTATTGTAACCACATTTTTTGTTGGCTTGTAAGAATTCAGACAATTGGATGGTTTTAGATCAATTTGTTTCTTGCAGATATGACTTGCTGTTATTACAATGCTGGATTTTTTTTTTTGTTGTTCATGTTTGACGATTGGCTTGTTTTTTCAGTTGAATTTATAACTAGAGACCTGATATAATTATTTGTTCATTCTTCAGAGGAGGATATTTGTATGCAATGGATTTCTTAAGAACAACATGAGCTATCTTTTAGTCTACTTAGTTATAAGCTACATAATTCTATTCAGAATAAAACAATTTTTTTTTTTTTTTTGCGTATGCAATGTCTTTTTTATTAGATGCGAGCTTGATGCTTGTTAGCATACTTTATTTTGTAACATAGTATTAGATGCAGAAATGAACTTCTCTTTAATTTCTTTAATTTTAATTTTATTTATATTAACTCTAATTTTAGTATTAAAAAATGCTGGACAGTATCAACTTCTCTACTTTTCAGTGTTTGCGTATTGAACAACATGCACAATGATCATGTATATTGGACAACAAAAGGAAAAAAAAAAAAGCATGTTTTGTAGGATAAGTTGGATAGGCTTCCATGCCTTAAGTTTGTTATATGCATACACATGTGTCAATTAATACGTTTTTGCTTTACTTATTCGAGTAAGTAATTTTTTTTTAACATCATATGCCTTGGGAAAATAATGGTAGACACAAATAAGGGTTAAACCACCTAGAGTGCATCTTGCGCTCTTGACAGCACTTGTCATATGCGTTGGTTTCTGTTTCAGTAATGGAATTATCTTTCTGTCCTCCATAGGAATTTACATCATCAACCTTGGCAAGACCTGGGAGAAGCTTCATAACTACTGGGCAAGAGAGGTTTCGTACAATAATTATTGGGTATTGTTTTGGGTATTGTTTCGCATAAATTTATTATTATAATGTTGTAACTTTTTGATGTTGTAAAATATTAAAACATATGGATTATGATATATATAAACTAATGAAATCATGTAACTTTTTGTTAATATATGAATATTATGCTTGGATGTGAAATATAATTTTCAAGTTATTTATTACTTTTTTAGTAATGAGTTATTTATTACTTCTAATATTTAATTATTTTTTATTGTAGAATAATTAAATTATTTGTTTCAGTAATGATATTTTAGCATATTAAATATTTATTGCAGTTTAAAAATAATAAAATAGATTATATACTTTTTATAGTATTATATATTTTAATTTTCTAATTCATATAATAATAATTATATAAATAATGTTATCAAATTATATTTTTTATTAAATTATATTTAATAATAATTATGTTAAAATATGGTTAAACTATTTATTATTTTTATTAAATTATTTTCAATAATAATCTTATTAAAATTCAATAACAATAACAATCATCTACCTTAAAAAAAAATTTCTGCTAAGGGTATTCTGGTCATTTTAGTTTTTTTTCCTTATGCTATTACAATATCATTCCATTTAACCAAACACAAGAATATTATTACAGTTCTATTCCATTCCATTCAACCAAACAGTTGAATTACTTATTACAGCTCTATTTCATTATAGCTCTATTCAATTACAGCCCTATTCCATTACAGCCCTATTCCATTACAGCCTTATTCTATTACAGTGAACCAAACGCACTGTAAGTATTTTATAAACTTATTAAAAAGTAAATACTGATTATATATTTTAAAATTTTTCCATAGCCAAGGTGGCGCGGTTCCTGTTAATAATATAGGTATTAAATTTAAATCACCTTTTTCTCCGAGCCGATAGGACCGAAATGCTATCCAACACGGTGGCGCAGTGTTTCGCCTAATAATCACGCTTCCCCAAACACGTGGCTCTTCTTTATTGGTTAACATCCATCATGCTTGTCACGTGCATCACCCACTGCACCCCTCTTCCTCCTGTCGGCTCCTATCAGGTTCATTTGGCGGTGCAGAGCAGATAATTTCGGTCTTGGCACGTGGCATTTAATTGCCTTGTACGATCCTGTTGATTTATGGACCGCCGCCTAATAATGAGTTTTAAGATAATTATTAATTGTAGTCCTAAAATCCATACAAACTGGTGACAATTGGCGAAAAACGAAGTATATAATTATCTTAAAAGCAAAATAGGAATTATATGAAAAAGAATAATGGGGTATGTTATGTATGGGGCAATGTAATGCGGTGGTGTTAGTTTGACTTGGAAGATAGGAATGGTTTTCTTGAAAAGGAGCATATTTCATGGCTGATTTCATGGGGTAACATGCACCATCATGAATCTCATTTCCCTACTTGATCCACTTCTTGTTCTTAATTAATCTTTTTATTATCCAATTTTAGATAAGGAATAATAATTTTAAATTATTTGATATCGATATTAAAGAATATGAAATTCAAGATTGAAAAAAAATTATTAACAATTCTATATATTTATATAAAAAAGAGTTGATGAAATTTACATAACATAATGGAATGAGATTTGAAAAACAGGGATGAATATAAATTAAATATAAGAACTTAAAATACTAGCAATAGCATTTTCCGTTGGGCTAAGGAAACGATTGGTTGGGGTTAACTTTGTCATGCGTAATTTATAAACTTGGCAACTTGCACATTAAAACTACCCCGCCCAGTTTTATTTTTCTTCTAATTTTAGTAAAAATATAGAAAATCGCCATGGTTTTGTTAGAAATTTTATTTCATAAATTAAATCCACCAACTCATATATATAAAGTAGATGCTTGGGACGTTTAAGTTGTTATTTTATTAAAGTGACCTAAAAAATTTTAATATTTATAAAAATGACTCAAGTTCAAAAATAATCACTAAAATAATCTAAAATAAACAGTAGAATGGGGTTTTGGCCTGTCAATGGTCACTACCAACTCGTATTTTGGATCTATAATTGCCTGATAATTGCGTCAGGCTTTAAAAAATTAAATTTTTTTGTTTTGATCTGTCAATGGCCACCACCAACTCGTATTTTTTTTAAAATCGTATCATACTGGTATACAAAAATATTAGTATTTTAAAAAAAATTTAGTGCTGGCCTGCCAATGGCCACCACCAAATACAAAAAAAAATCAAAATCTTTTGGTGTTGGCCTATCAATAGCCACCACCAAGTACAAAAAAAAAATCAAAATTTTTTTGTGCTGACCTGTCAATGGCCACCACCAAATACAAAAAAATCAAATATTTTTTGTGCTGACCTGTCAATAGCCACCACTAAGTACAAAAAAAATCAAAATTTTTTTGTGCTGACCTGTTAATGGCCACCACCAAGTAAAAAAAAGATCAATTTTTTTTGGTGCTAGCCTATCAATGGCCACCACCAAGTACAATTTTTTTTTTTGGTGTTGGCCTGTCAATGGCTACCACAAAGTATAAAAAAAAATCAAATTTTTTTGGTGCTGGCGATGGGTAAAATTAATATACGAAAATTTTAAATTCAAACTTTATATATTACAGATTAAATTAAATTTACAGATACAAAAAAAAATTCTAAGATATTAATACACGAAAATATAAAAATGAAACCTTAAATCCTAAACAACTATATTAAATTTACAGATATAAAAAAAATACAAACATTGTTAAGAATTAATATAATTATTTTCAATAGTAGTTTTTTCACAATTAATCGTCTTCTGCTTGAATCAGGTCTACGTTGCATCAGTACAGGATAATTGAATATCTGAAACGGTCAATAAAATTAAAAAGAAACATTTGCATTGAGACTCTACTAACCGGTTCCAACCACAAACTAGTTGCGGAATAAATACTATTGCACCATAGATAATGTCCATCTGCGTTGGACAACTCAATTAGCCATCTATGGTGCAAATAATCATTCAACCCTTAATGGCATAACCTTTAGGGTGGACATGACAGTATAAAATTCAACTCCGTTAAAACATGACAGTATATAATTCAACCCCGAAATTCAATTGTACACTACGAAAAACTCCAATCTACAATCCACTACAAAAAACTCATTTGATGATATACTACAAAACACTCTCATTTTGATGGCTCTCTCAATTTTTTTTCTCATTCCATTTGCACTATCAAAACCTAAATCACCCCCTATATATAAGGTTTGGTGCCAGCCATTACAAGGCTAAAATAAATTTTTTTAATACTGGGTCTGGTGCCGACCATTGATAGACCAGTACCAAATTTTTTTTTTAGAAACACGTACTCTGGTGCCTGCCATTGACAGGCTAGCACTAAAATTTTTTTTCTAAAACTCGTACTTTGGTGCTGGCCATTGACATGCCAGCACTAAAAAAAAATTGATTTTTTTTTGTACTTGGTAGTGGCCATTGACAGGCCAACACCAAAAAAATTTGATTTTTTTGTACTCGGTGGTGGCCATTAACAGGCCAGCACAAAAAAATATTATTTTTTTTGTACTTGGTGGCGGCCATTGACAGGCCAGCACTAAAAAATTTGATTTTTTTTGTACTTGGTGGTGGCCATTAACAGGCCAACGCCAAAAAAATTTGATTTTTTTTTGTTCTTGGTGGTGGCCATTGACAGACCAGCACCAAATTTTTTTTAAAATACTGGTATTTTTATATACCAGTATGATTCGATTTTAAAAAAATACGAGTTGGTGGTGGCCATTGACATGTCGAAACTAAAAAAATTAATTTTTTAAAGCCTGACACAATTATCAGGCAATCATGTGTCCAAAATACGAGTTGGTGGTGGTCATTGACAGTCCAAAACCCCATTCTATTGTTCATTTCAGGTCATTTTGGTGATTATTTTTGAACTTAGGTTATTTTTGTAAATATTAAAATTTTTTAGGTCACTTTGGTAAAATAACCTCTAACTTAACATATGACGTGAAAAAAGAAAAGCAAGTAGGTGGTTGTAATTGGTAAATAACATAAATTATATCACATGAAAATATTTATATATTAAATTTATATGAAATTTTGATATAAAATTATATATAGAAATATTTTTGGTTTAAATTTTATACTTGGTTAGGAAATTGCGGAAAAATATTTTCATCATTAAAATAAGTTATATTATTTGAGTATAGTTTAGTCTTTTTATTTTAATAAAAACCAATAAAATTATACATCTAATGGGATTTTAACTCACATCAATTGAATTAGTAAACCCTTAAATTTATTCCTCAACCAAAATTTTATTTTATTATTTTTATACTTTTTTTAATCTATGCTATTATAAGACCCTAACCGAATTGGTGTCACAGGTCAACTCGACACCAACTCGCAATTGATGATAAAATCATAATAAATAATTGTAGTGCATTTAGCATTATATATCTGGTATATTTGTGTGTTTAAATGTGGTTTTAAATAATTTAATCTAATTTTTTTATTTTAATATTGTACTTATTTCATAAGTTATTATGATTAATTAGTTTCAAATCGTATGTTTCTTTATATGTTATTTTTAAACAATATTTGTGTTTTAAATCTGTAATTTCCGCACACATACATGTGTGATTGGATTTCTAGTTCTTGTTACGTGTATGTATTTTCTAGATTTATCAAAATATAGAAAAAAAATTAAATGCCATAAAATTTATAGGCATAATGATAAATTTAGACTATAAAGTTTACCTCTTTTGTCACATCAATCCTAATTTTATTTTTGGATCACTTTAACCCCAATCTTCAAAATTTAGTCAAGCTAATTTTTTTGAGATGGAAAAGTTGCCTTCACTATTAAAATTTTAATGGTACTAACGTGATAACTCGTGTAACAATTAACATGTACTTTATGAAAATTAAGAAATACTTCATAAAAATATTTTAAAAATTCAAATGTTTATAAAAATTAAAAATATATATCCGTGTAAGCAAAAGCAATGAGGTACCACATCTGTGTAGGTAAAATTTTAATAATTTAATAAGTTTTATTGCAAAAAAAAAAATCGATTAAAATTATAAGGTTTAGAGTTAAAGTGATCCAAAAATAAAATTAAGGTTAAAGTGACAAAATAAATATTAAAAAATAAATTTATCATTATGCCAAAATAATATTAATTATATTGTAAAAAAATAACTTTTAAATAATTTTAGACTGAGTTGAGACCATGGTACCAATTTACTTAAAGCTAAATTCATAAAATTAACTTCTCATTTGTTAATAAGTCCATGAGTTAATTAACCAACCATTAATACAAAAATAAAATAAATGAAAATAGAAAAATGTATATTTGAAAGAAAATGAGATGGAAATTGCATCTATCTATCCTTATTATGAAACTTCTCTATGAATTAGGTTAATCAAATATCAACTCAATTGAAAAAAATATATATGTACCTTTCATTTTAAATGATAACAAATATTATTAAGACGATGATTTCATATTTTTATTATCTTTTCATAACTTTTTAAATATATAGTATGTGGAATTTTGCCTCGCATTTTGGACTAAACATTGTGTGACCTCGCAACGAGGAAGTGTTCTTTGTCCCAACGAGCAACCGATGTTATGACGAGAAGAAAGCCTTCAACCCAGCGATGTAATGCCACATCATGACGTGATGATGTGCAACTTAAGTTTTTCGATTTTCTTCTCCCAGTTAAACTTTGTTTTTAGTTTTCCACTTAAACTCTGATTATCCTTGGGTTGTTGTAGTCATATATGCTAAGAATTTTAGGTTATAAATAAGCCCTAGTAAATCTAGGTTTACACACAACAAAAATATTAAGATTGAGAGAATTTTGCTCTTTGTATTGAAAGGTTTTGTTTTTGGGACTTCGGGTTTTTCTTTAATTCTCTCCATCTTTTGTACTCTCTTTTATTTTAGTGAAATCTCTTTTTGCCTATGGTTTTTATCCTCATTTAAGGAGTTTTCTCCATACAAAATTTGTTTGTTTGATCTTTTCGATTTTATTGTATTTACTTTTTTTGTTGCATACACAGGTTAATTCCCTACAAAATGGTATCATAGCTAGTTCAATTTCTACATTCATCCTGTTCAGAGATTGTAGCATCAAGGTTTAAATATTGACAAGTTCAACTGCATCGCAAATTTTAGTCTATGGCAAGTTTGCAGGTTAGCAGTTTTGACTCAGAATGATCTTAAGAAGATCCTTGCAGCGAGGAAACTTGATGACTTGGAATTGTAACCTCCTAAAGCTGGCCTAGATGTTGCGACCGAATCGTGAATGCCATATTGGATACCTTAGTGTCGAACCTCTCTAACGACAGTTTAAAACCTTCAAGTACTCTACTTTATAAAACTGTGGTTTCTATTGTTAACTTTGGAAAATGTCTTTTTACTCAGTCCAACTATGCTTTAGTCAAATTAGATAATTCGGTGCATTTTATAAAACCTAATTGTCGGCATTGCTTTAGAAAAATCATTTTGAATATCTTCTTAGCAGCGGAAAAATATCATTACTAGTCAAATTATTAACTTAGACATGTATCATGCATAGTCCAATTTCAATATGCAAGATCCGTAAAACTAATCCAAGTATGAGTGTCATACATGCATGGTAATCCCCAAAACACAAATAGTCCCTAACCACATTTTTAAATAACTTACAATCCAAAAACCGAATAATAAAAATAATGAGAAAATAAACGAAAAATAAAATTAAAGTAAAATAATATGACGAAATTAAGTCTGAAGTCCGTCGTACGTCTGCATGCCAATTCCGATCCTAATTTCGTTCATTACTTGAGAAGTTAAAGTAATGGGGTGAGCTTAACAAGCTCAGCAAGCTTAGTGTGAGACTAGACAAACATGCATTAAACATTCATTCAAGCAATTTATAGAGATACCCATAGCACATTCAAACATTATCAATAACAATTTAAATGCACATGATTGTGACAAATGCACATGTGAGATCCTATCTATCCCATCCGCTACCCACCACGAGTTTCCCGGAACTCGTTTGCCAAACTCCAACAAATGTGAGTATAACTCAATGTGGTAAAACCTTTAATAATCAATAATGCAGAAAATCTACTGAAAATCAAATAGTGCAATACAATCGCCAATAACATATAATATGCGAAAAAATTACCAATCCTCTCGGTACTCCAAATGTAGTGCACTGACTACAAATATATGCAGACTTAATATGCCACCGGTACTCCATGAAACTCCTCCGCCAACCACAAAATATCCCAACCCAAAACATATGCAATATGTCATACAAACTCATACATATTCATGTTTCAATACTTTTCATATTTATTTGACATGTTCAACATGTCCTCAATAATCATATATTTTCAGTAAAAGGAAACAGTGTTCCAACTTCCAAATTACCATTAAGATGGTATTTATCAATATCATTCAGTTTCACATACTTTATGAATTTCATTGTGCATAAATAACAACCTCATGAATATACATCATAGCAAATATTTCATGCATTTAAATCATGCATAAACCTAATATCTCAATAATTCATACCATTCAATCAACATTCTCATTTCACATAATACAATTATGCATAACAATCTCAATCACACCTTCATACTGTCAAATTAGCAATTTTGCCAACACATCAATCTTTTAAGGCTCAAAACGTACTCGGTTTGGCCATTCACAAAACTAATATTTTGGCTATTAAGTCAATCCAATAAACAAGCTAATTTATCAAATATAACATGACATTTATCATTATCAAACAAATTTACGAGTTTAGGACCCACACTTTATTTCTCGCTTCCTTACTACACATTAGTGAATCTTCCAGTTTTTCTTAATAAATTCTTTTACGAACTTAAACCAAAATTCAGTATAAATTCAATCAATTTACCTTTAAACAAGCCTCCAAATACCCATTTATGGGTTCAAACCAATCATCGAAATTATAACTATTTTACGAATCCAAACTAGTTAGATTTTTTATACTGTTTTGATGTGAATCATATGTGCGATAGTTCTTTGGCTTTACAATTGATTTGGGACATTCAGGTCAGCACCTAATTCAATAATATATTGGAAAATCAGTAGCTAATAATGATTAATTTCCTTCATCTAATTAATCCATAACTTTTACCCAATAATTATGCTGAAACAACAAACTAGTTTACGCTTAATTACACTTACGCTTCCCATTTTGTGAGTTCTGAATGGCCAATTGATCAAGAATATTTTTTCCTAATTGATATGGGTTTAAAAGCTAATTAGAAGGGTTCAAGCACTCAAATTAAGGCTGTAACACCCCAAACCCGGCCCAGACGTTACGGGCAAGTCTGGTGTGTCACATTGAAGTGTTTTTCGAAAATCGTGTTTTCATTGAAAACCCTTCTTAATGTTTAGAAACTTTTACCGTTAAATTTGCATAAAACCTTAGCTTGTGTTTATCTTTCCAAAACGTGAGTTATCATAATAAACAAAACTTTGTTAACAACCTTGTAAAATCTTATGGGAAATTTTGAAAACTCGTAAACATATGTAGTTGCGGAAAACATGTTATTTTAAAAATAGTTTAAGTTATCAGAAAATCAGTTCCTCTTGTTATGGCTTGAAGTGAATGGATACTATGC
The DNA here is from genome assembly GCA_020496765.1 of Gossypium stocksii. Lineage (NCBI taxonomy): Eukaryota > Viridiplantae > Streptophyta > Magnoliopsida > Malvales > Malvaceae > Gossypium > Gossypium stocksii. The sequence continues at coordinate 48,783,787 of CM035628.1, forward strand.
ACCAGGTAGGATTCAAGAGAAGAGGAGGTGAGTCATTTAGACTGCTTAAGTACCAAGCTCTTCCTAGGTCCACTCCTAGACATGCACACATCCATTGCCACACTTTAACCTTGTGACTTGTTTACGAATAAATTAAGTTTGAATGTATTGAAGATATACATTTGTGAAAAACACTTACATTGCGGAAGCTTTGCTCTACTTATCGAGATATTTTGAAAACAAGTAGCTTTTATAAAACCGTGCCCTAAAGCTAACCCATTAAGAACAATTTATATAATATCATACTTAAGCTAAAACAAATTAAAAATTATTAAAAGGCCCTTATTACAAACCCAAAATCAAAGTAAAAGTAATTAAGATTAAACTGAAATAATTAACTTGATTTAAACCATCAGTCCTGTCTAAGTGGCCACTCTGAATCCCTCCCAGCTCCAAGTCCACCAATCTAAGTTCACCTGCGAGGATGGAAGAAGAAGGGGTGAGTTTGGAAAACTCAGTGTGTACAGAAGCCCATCCAAAGCCCAAGTCAACTCAAGCCCATTGGGCCTAAGCCTAAACCAATCTCAGTCAGATACTGGGCCGAAGCCCTATTCAGATAATAGTAAACTGGGCCTTAGCCCCTTTACATATAGCAGTACGGCCCATAGGCCCATTACAGTAACAGAACAGTATTAATGATAACAATGCATGAATGCAAGCCCATGATCCATATGGGGAGACTACTCAACCCATCCAACCGCTACACACCACCCGTACCAACCATCACACCATTTGGGGAAGCTACTCGACCAACCCAACCGCTACACACCACAGAATTTGCAGCGAGGCTGCCAGATATTGTGAGAGAGTCACCAGATACAAATATTGTGGCGAGGCCACCAGAACAGATATATGTGGCAAGGCCACCAAAACAGATATATATATATGTGGCAAGGCTACCAGATTGCAGCGAGGCTGCCAAAACGCTTCCTCCATCATAAACCCAAACCCCATGCAACAAATATCATGATATGGCATACAGTAACAGAAATAGTAAATCATGCAATTCAGTCAGATTCAGCCCTAGGGGTATAATGGTCATTTTACACCTAGGGGTAAAATGGTAATTTCGCACCCTAAAGGGTATTTTAGTCATTTACACTATTATCACAAGTTTCAAGCATGTTACAGTCACTAACAATCATTATTTTCGTCTTAGCAGTCAATTTAACAGTTTTTAACAAGTTCCAGTTACTGGGCCCTAAAACCCCTAATGGGCCCTATAGCACCTATTAGTAAATTAAGCCCATTTTGTCCGAGTTTCATATTCAGTTATCGATTTTAGCAATTTCAATCCTACAGTCTAACAGAACATACTTATTACCTATTTTTACCTAATGGGCCCAAAAGCCTATTGGGCCTACATTCGACCCATCAAGGCCCAACTTACCAAAGTGCACGTAACTACACACTCAACCAACTTACCACTTACGGTTACAGATCCCACGATTTTCCAATCATCTTGTGAGCATTCGCACACTCACAAGCCCATATAATATCAACTTTTGTGTTAATTGGCCTTGCCGAATTAGACTAAGGAAGGGTTCGATACACACCTGATTTATGTCGAATCGTTGACGAGATCTCCTACGTGATTTCTCCTACAATCCATTATTTAAACGATTAACCAAAGAAACTACGAAAATCGATGCTAAGATTCCTTACCATATTCGGCCACACCTTTAATGGCCATAAAACCTTACCTCTATCGATTTGGATCTACTAGATCTAGATCTGGTTGAATAGATTCCTTCAGTTCCTCGCTAGATCACCTCCTTCGCTAAATAACACATATAAGAACCAAAATATATCGTTAAAACACCCTTAGGCCATGTCGACAGCCTCCCTACATGTATACAGGGATTTCAGCTACTCTTAATTTCCAAAATAACGAATGAGAAGGAGTTTAGTTACTTACCAAAGATTTATTCGCCAAAAACTTTCCCACGCACCACTTTCTTTCCAGCTCTGTTGTAGATCTAATCCCCAAAATACGAGTAGAGAACAGATTTAAATACTAACTCCCGAATCACTGAAATATGGAGATTTTGGTTTTTAATATTTATGAGTAAAGAGGAAGAAGTATTTGAACGGATAAAAGGGATGTAAGTTGTGATTTAATTATAAGAAAAGGGACCCTGTAGTCGGTTCTACTGAGAAGAAAATAAAAAAGAATAGAAGTAGGGGAGAAGGTTCGGCCTTGATGAGAAATAGAAGAGAAAAAGAGCAAAATAATAGAACAAGAATCGTTTGCTTGAGAACCAACCTCGGCTAATAGGGAAAGAAATCAAGGGAAACAAATTGAAAGAATCAATGCAAAGGATTTTGGGTAGAGAGAAAATAAGCAACAAAAATAAAACAAAACAAAATAGTTTGAATGCCAAAACAAATTCAGCTAATTGGCTAAGAATAATTTCCAATTTAAATCTCGTGCCTATCTCCTTATTTTTAGCCACCCACCGAATTTGATTTAAATTCAAATTCTTCCTACCAACTGCAGCCACCCATTCAAATTAACTTCACCCTTATCTCCAACCGATCAGCAGCAGCATCCACCGACTGACCTGCTTTAGCAGGCTGCTAGGGAGCGCCCTAGTCCCGCACGGCACCTCCCACGCGCGCGCAGCTAAAATCGGCTCTCCTCGCGTGCAACGCTACTCGAACCTGGAACCTGCAGGTTGCCCAGCACGCTGCTGGCCACTGGGACGCGCGTTCTTCTTTGATATAATAGCGCCGCGCTAATTCTTAAAGCTTACCTGCCGCAGACCTGGGTCCATTAAAAATAAAACAAAACCTGCACCTACCTGGACTCGAACCCGTGCTCCTATGGAACTCCTAGCACACTGCTGCCACTGCACCTCAGGCGCTCTTGTGGCATACCTCGGTCACGACTGTACTTAAGCCTTATCTTAGCGTGGCCTGGCTTCTAAAAATAAAAAGAAACCCCCGCGCGCACCGTGCCTTGAACCCAGGTACTCCTACAACCCCTAGCGCGCTTAGCCACTGAGCCAGGCACGTTCCTTTGTGCCTAATTTTGCACAATTTATTTTAAAAGCCTTATTGACCAGTTCCCTTAACAAACAAAAACTAATTTCTTTGCTAAAGTCTTGGATTGGACCAAAATTTTTCCCACACTTTAAATACTTCTAAATTCATTTAAAAACTGAATTTAAACACAAAATTAGTACTAATGTCATATATATTTTTATATAAGTAATAAAAATAAAAATAATAACAATAATAATTTTATAAATATATTTTTATAAAAATTTCAAATACAGTAATTTTTCTCAATAATAATAATAGTTATAATTTTCATAAATCAGTAAAAATAAATACAGTAAAATTTTTTTAATAATATTTTAATTTGAACACTAAATTAACAACAATAATTTTATAAATATATTTGTATCTAATAATTATAATGATAATAATAATAATTTATAATTTTCATAAAAATTTAAAAACATCAATAGATACAGTAAGAATTTAAAATATCAGTAATAATAAATTCAGTAAGAATTTTCTAATAGTAATTCAAAATAAAATTTTCTTAAACGATAATATTTAAAACTTCTCAATTTATTCAGGTTTTCTTTTATTCGAACCCAGACTTCAAAACCCAATTCTTCTAGGCCCAAATTCAGGGTGTTACAAAGGCTGAAATTAAATGGGCAAGATTCAAGAAACAAAACTATCCCTTTTTCTACACATATGCACAAGATTACCCAAGAAATTAAAAGAAAAAAAGGTCTTACACAAGATAATGGAGATGGGCTGCAATGACACTTTCTTGGCAAGGTTGGAGATTATCTTGGAGGTTCAAGAGTTCAGTTTTGGAGCTTGTTCTAATTGAATAAAAATGGCAGCAAGATAGGGATGAAGATGATGCTCACTCTTGAAGACAAAAGAAAGAAAAATTAAGAGTGAATGGTGGTGATAGGTGCAACGGCAACAATAGTGGGAGAAGGAGAAAAGAAAGAAAAAAAAATAAAGATCAAGAGAGGGAGATGAGGTTAGGGATGGCTAAGGTAGGAGAAAAGAAAGTTAGAGGCTAATTATTTTGAGTAAAAATTATATTTATACCTAGGTTTACTAGGCTTGGACGACATCACATTAAATAACAAAGGAATTTTGCAAAAAATTTTTTTTGCAAAAGATGAGACTTGAACTTGGAATATTCAAGATATTCAACTAACTTTCATGCTTCCATATTTAATAACCAACCATTGGGCCAAAACCTTATTTTTTTTTTATATATTTCTACATTTTTATTGAGCTAAATTTTGGGATGTTACAGGAACAATCAGAATGGGATATGTTAGATAAAAAAACTCTATCCAAAATTCAATTATGCCTAACAAATAATGTGTTACAGGAGGTTTTGAAGGAAAAAACAACATATACATTATGGATGAAGCTAAAAGCCATGTACATGGCAAAATTCTTGGCCAACAAGTTAATATTAAACCATTTCTACACATTCAGAATGGTTGAAGGTGAGTCTATTAGAGCTCATATTAGTGAGTTTGTTACACTTCTTAATGACTTAAAGAATCTCGAAGTAGAGATTAATGACGAGGATCAAACTATATTGTTGTTATACACTTTTCCCTCTTCTTATAAAACTTTTAAGGAAGCTCTGATTTATGAGAGAGATCATCTCTCATTTGAGGATGTGAAAGGGAATCTACTGAGCAATGATAAACTCAACAACGAGTTAAGCCCAAATAGAAAGTCAGATGGGTAAGCCTCAGTTCAATTTGCAAGAGGTAGATAACAATTCAGAAAGCCAGATCAAAACTTATCTAAAGCGATATCTAAATCCAAGAACCGTGACAAATATTGTGGAAATTGCGAAAAGGTGGGCCATGTTAAGGCAAAATTCTAGAAACTTCAAAATAAAATTAAGTAAGATGCTGAAAAGGACGAGAATGAGAATGATAAGTAAAAAGCCGAAGTTACTTATGCTAGTATAGCTGAAGATAGATGTACTAATTTCTTATTGGTGTCGACGAGCATTAGCTCCTATCACATGTATCCCACCAAGGACTAGTTCTCCACATACAATTCAGTTGAAGATGGAGTTGTGTTGATGAGGAATAATTGTAACACCCCTAACCCATGTCTATCGCCGGATTAGGGTTACGGAGCATTACCATACAACTGAAAACATTTAAACTTAATATCATTCAATAATTTAATCATATAATAAACCATTCATATACATGCATACTGTCCTTAAATCAAACCCTTGAGGCCCTGAAAATAACTTAGAAACAATTTGGGATCAATTTGTACCAATTTAAAAAATTTGGGAAAAAGTAGCAAAATTTGAAAACAGGGGTCACACAGTCGTGTGCCTCACACGGTTGAGAGACACATCCGTGTTTCAGGCCGTGTAACTATCGAACTAGGGACACACGGCCATTTCGAGCCCGTGTCCTCACCCGTGTAACTCACTGAATAGGTTCACATGGTTGTGCCACACGTCCATGTGCCAGGTCGTGTAACTCTTTGAGTTGCCCCACACGCTCGTGTACCAGGCCGTGTAACTCACAAACTTGCATATAAAGGAAATCATCAAATGACACAAAACCATGTCACCAGGCCATTTTTGTCACACGGCTAAGTCATATGATCGTTTCTCAGGCTGCATGGACCCAAAATTTACCTAAAATCAAGCAATTTCCAAGACCATTTCATGCATGACCTTTCAACCCATTTAAGTACACTTCAAAGGGACCTAAACATTACCAAAACATACACCAAAATGCCATTTGAAGGTCCTAATACAACTAACCAATATTCTATTCAAAGGCACCTCAAACATATATAAACAACACCTACCTAAACATGTCAAAAATACCACAATCCAAGCAGCAAGTTCTAGCTCAATACTTACCAAAACATACCATAAACATGACCATTATCATACCATTCCAAAATTACTACAAAGAGCCATACAAACATGCATAATAAGGTAACGAAAATGACACAATTTGATAAGGCATCAAATGATACCAACTAAGATAACTTCCAAAACTTATACATGCCAAAACACCAACAAAACATTCATCAAAATACCATTACAATTCATCCTATACATGCCATTATAAACCTTGGTCAAAATGTTTAAAAACTACTTAAAAGACTTCTGGATAGTGTGATAGATCTTCAATGAACTTCCAAATCAATTGAGTTTCCAATAATTTATAAAAGAAAAGAAAAACAGCAACGTAAGCAATGAATGCTGAGTAAGCTCGTATGAACCAAACTTAACTTACCATTTCATATGCATAATATAAAGTATAAGCATAAAATCAATCATAACCATAAGCTTGGCATAAGCCTAAACAATATTATAAAATTCACAATTTAGTATACTTATTCATATATATATGAAATCATCCATAGGATATATGATTTATCATGTATAAACATAACATTTTGCATCTTTAATGTTCCACAATGTCATGATTCATTGCATTTACGTACTTACTATTTCCTTTTCATTTTCTTACTCATTGAACCCACTAGAATTACATCAGATACTCAGAGCTCACATGAAGTGTGCCTTTACATAACCGTAACCTTGCCTTTACATCATTGCTCACACAAACTGTGAAATGGGCATGCTCACACAAGCTGTGGGTCTAAATGTAAGCTACACGATGCTGCTTACACGAGCTATGGAGAATCCATAACAAATGCAAGACCTCAGCCATTGGTAGGACATTCGAGACCAGCATTTGAAACATGAAACCCCTAATGACATGTCATTTGTATCCTATAGGACTAAAATTACTTACATGCAATTTCATCAAAAATCACTTAAACATTTGTATCCTACAGGACTAAAATTACTTACATGCAAGCCTTTCTCTTAACTGAACCTTAAAGCTCAAAAATGGAGGTTTCTTCTTCAATATTTCAGTGGAAAAGATGAATAAAGAATATGAAGAAATTTTTGTTTTGTTTAATTTAGGTTTAATTATTCATTTACCATTTTATCCTTTAAAAACTAACAAAATTTCAATAAAATCATGCCATGCACATTCACTAATTCATTAAATGGTTTATTTATCGTTCAAGTCCTTTAATTTAAAGTTTCATAGCCATTTGACCTTTTTAATTAACAGAACTCAACTTTTTCACATTTTATGATTTAGTCCTTTTCACTTAATTAACTACTTAAATATCAAAATTTCTTAACGAAATTTTAATATGACCTTAATTTAATCCCATAGACATTAAAATAATAATAAAATAATAGTTTACTTATCAAAATTGTGTCCCAAAACCACAGTTCTGGTATCACTGAAAATAAACAATAATTCTTCATGTAAGATAACCGATACAGGAACCATACAAATAAAGATTCATGATGGAATAATTCAGACACTGTCAGATGTCAAGTATGTACTCGAATTAAAGAAAAATATCATCTCATTGGGAATTTTAAATCTAATAGTTGTAGGATCATTATTGAGTCAAATGACTTAAAATTTTTTTATGAGGGTCTCGTTGTGATGAGAAGATAGAAAAATGGGCAATCTATACATTCTGCAAGGTTCAACGATGATTGTAGTAGAAAGAACATATGTTTTCTCCCTATTTATTGTTTAAATTGTTCCTATTTAGTTACCCTTAGCATACATTTTAGCATGTTTAGTTTAATAAATTACATTTTATAAGTTAATGAATCATAGCCTATTTTATCTTTAATTTTGCTATCTTTTTGCACTAATGTCGCTATATGAGTTAATTTCAGATTGCGTTTGGAATTATCGTTGCAGTTGACAAATATGTTGCATGAGTTAATTCTAGATGGTGTTCAGAACTATTGCCACAATTGATAGCTATCTGATAAGAGCCAACCATGAGTGAGCTGTCCAGTCTGGTGTAACTACCCTGTACGAACATGGTCAGAAGAATCCTGAGAGAAGGACACTTGTACTGTTGAGGAAAACATAAAAAGATAACATGAAAAGAATGAAAGAGGAAGAGGAATTTTTGGTGGACCACAATTCTCTTACCCTATTTTGAAACTTATGGCTATGGTAGCTTGAGCTTGTCTTGGTTGAGCCAACGTGAAGACTGATGCAGATCCACTCCTGACGAGAGATCTAAGTGCAAAAAAAGGGGAAATGGATAGATTCAATTGATTAGCCTAAGAATATTATTCTCTATTTGATTCTTTCTCATTTCTTGAAAACGTTGGTAATAATTACTCAATGTTTTTGTAACAGCTCGTTTTTAGTCAAATCAGTATAGTGGTTTTGGGACCATAAATCTGAGGTAAGAAAATTTATTTTATTATTATTTTGAGGTTTACAACATGATAGAATAATAGTGTGAAAGTTTCGTTAAGAAATTTTACTGTTTGAATATTTAATTTGATAAAAAGGACTAAATCGCGTAAAATGCAAAAGTGATGTTCTAATAGCTAAAGGTGTCTAATAGGCATGGAACTTTAAATTAGAGGTCCTTATGTGGTAATTAGACCATCAATATCATGAGTGGACAATTATGGACATTATTCAAGTGAATTTAATGTTATATGACAAATGTTAAATTTGTAATTTGGTTATTAAAGATTAAATAAATAAAACAAAACCATTATTTTGTATCCATCTTCTTCTTCAACTGACTTTAACCTAAATAATCCATGGATATGTTCAACCAACCTTCCTAGCTCAATTGGTGAGTGAATTTTGTCCCGTTTTTAATGATTTTTATTTTTTTGAAATCGTTGCAGCTTAGTCTAGTTAGCTCAGGGACTAATTTGAGAAACTGTTAAAGTGTTTGAGTTTTTCCATTGATGAATATAGGTGTATTTTGATGTTTGATGATAGATTTTGAATGGATGTTGTTAGATAAACAACATTTGTAAAGTGATTTTTAGTAAAAAATGTCAAATAGGGATTAAATTGAGAAATGTGAAAATTTTGTGGTTAAAAGTGTGACTAAATGAAAATATGGGCTGATATGGGATTAAATAGAATTCGTCTAAGCATGGGTAGGATGAAATTGCATGAATTTGTAATTTTATGTGATAAGGTCTAATTTGTAAAGAAATTGAAATATTAGGGGCAAAAGTGTAATTTTTCCAAAATGTGTAAATTGTGCTAAATTGAATAGAATGGAAATTGAACAAGTTAATTTGATTATATTTAGATAAATAAAAGAAAAGATCGAAATTAGATCGGGGAAAAGGAAAAGTTGACGAATAGACGATTGAATACATCTGGGCGAATACGAGGTAAGTTCGTATAATTAGAATTGAGTAATTAAATTTATACTTAATTGAATTGAATGTATATGTGATTTGAGAAATTAAAGTATATGATATTTAAATGCCTAAACTGATGATTTCCGAGAATTACTGAGCCCCGTTAGAACCGTAAGAATTTGTAATATACAAGTGACGTATCATTAGGGTTACCGTTTGGTTGAGATCCTACATTTGTTGTTCACTCACCGCAGCTCGTATAAACTTAACGATATTCAACTCATAAGAGCTTACTATTTCTCAGCTCGATAGAGCTTATTGTTCCCTCAGCTCAAGTAGAGCTTACTGTTATTAGCTCGAATGATCGTATACTTACATGAATTGATGGATTATCGATTAATACACTTAGTGTGTATCACCCGTGTATCTATCGATATTCTAAGTGGTTCTACGGGCATAAATCAGTTACGGGATATTTGAGTTGATATGTATATGCACATGAGTTATATGAATTACATGGAATTTATTAGATATGATGTAATCAAGTATGAAACTTGAATGATGATTGTATACATTTATATGAGTAGATGATTATATGCACTTATGTGACTAACATGTTGATGAGTATTTGTGTTTAGGCATCTAACAAGTTGGTTGGCTTTCTATTATGTTTAATTAGTGAATTGTAAATAAATGGTAAGTTTAATTCTATATTATACGGGCTTACTAAGATTTAAAGCTTACTCTGTTTTCTTTTTTATGTTTTATAGAGTTTCGGAAGCTCGCTCGATTCAGAAGTTATCAGAGATTTGCATCACACTATCTAGTTGATGATTTGGTACTTTTGAACTTGTTTTTTCGGTTATATGGCATGTATAGGGGTGTGGTCATTTTGGTATGAATGTTAGTAATAGATTTCGGCCAATTATTTTGGCTTGTAAATGATGTATAATTTGGCCATGCTTATAGCCATGTAGTTTGGCTTGTTTTGGTACATTTGGTATGTATATATATATGAGTTGATGGCCTTGCTTTGTATGGTTTATAGTTGTCTTAATGATGCCTAATAGTTGTTTTGGCATGGTTTGTGGTGGATTGGTATTGAAGGTAGCATATGATTGAAATTTGAGATAGACATGCTTGTGAATTAGATATGAAATTGAATGACGTATTGTGGTATATAAGTGCCTTGCATAAGTTGGTAAGGAAATGGTAATAATTATGCTTGGTTGAAATGCCTATTTATGTCATATTATATGCTATTTGGTATGTTTTAATTAATGTAGGTTTGGGTGAGAAATGTGGCTTGTAAACTAGCCTATTTTTGTCCATACGAGCAGAGACACAGGTGTGTGTCTCAGCCGTGTATGACACATGGTCAAAAGATATGGCCGTGTGTCCCCTGGTGTGAAATTGGAAACCAAGTCAGTATGCTCCACATGGCCCAGCACACGGGCGTGTGACTTGGTCGTGCGTCATAAGTCAGTATACCCTATAGGTTTGGCATGGCCTAGTACACGGGTGTGTGAGGCCACTTCGAAGGGCACACGGGCTAGACACACGGGCGTGTGGTCGGCCGTGTGACCCCAGTCAGAGAGTTACACGGGGTAGGACACGGGCTGAGACACGACCATGTGATCCCATTTTGAATCTTATTGCACCAAAAATAATAGACAAAAGACTACCATCTCTGTGGGATCGATATTCGACAGACTCACATCTGTCTATTATACTTGCATCGACAGTGTATGCTTGCACAATATTGCTGTGATATTTACAGCTAATCAAGTTTTTCGCGCCGTTGTCGGGGATGGCGGTTGTTTGATGTTTATTTTTGTTTTTGTGTGTCTTTTTACTTTGTTTTCCTTAATTTTTAGTATTCACTAACTTGTTTTCTCTTTGTTGCTATTTTTCAATTTCATCTTAGGTGTTTTATGACCCAGAGCAATTCAGATTTTCTTGCTGACTTTGATCCAAAAATTGAAAGAACTATTCGGCGAAGACTTCGAGAACAAAGAAATTTGGATTTACCAGGAGACAATGTAGCCATACCCTCGATACAACAGCCAAACGTTCATAACCCATTGTTGCCTCAAAAAGCTTACATCCACAATAGAACCATATGAGATTGTGTAGTACTGTAACACTCCTTACCCGTATCCAATGCCGGGATGGGGTACGAGGCATTACCTTACTAAAACACATACAAACGTTCATTTCTGGATCATCAAACTTCGTTCCAACTTAAAACTTTTCAAACATTGTCTTATGGTCCTAGATATGGACCTACGAGGCCCAAAAGATGGTTTGGAAACAATCTTGGACCATTCCGAGTACTTAGAAAAATTTCAACAAAAACTACTAAAAACAGGGCACACGCCTATGTGGATGGGCTACACGCCTGTGTGGATGGCCGTACTGAAGGCCCGTGTGGGTCACACGGCCTAAGCATATAGGGACACGCCCGTGCCACTCGTCTGTGTGGATTTATTTTCCAACTTCGAACCTACAGCAGTTTGCACACGACCTGGCACACACCCGTGTGCTTATTCCGTGTCCCTCACACGGCCTTGACACTCCCGTGTCACAGCCCGTGTGCCAAAACATTGGTATTTTGTTTCTAACGTCAGCAACCATTTAAGGTCACACAGCCATGGCACATGTCTGTGTGCTAGGCCGTGTCTTCCGCACAATTAAGACACACGGCCTCGTCTCAGCCCGTGTAGTTACTATTGGGCATTTAATTTTGCCAACCTAAGGTGCAGGGTACACACGGCCTAACCACACGCCCCCGGGGCAGACCGTGTGTCACACATGGCCTAGACACACGCTCGTGTGTCTACTTGTGTGGACAAAAATAAGGCTATCTACCAAGCCTTTTGCCACCCTGAAACAAGATCAAACTCATACAATTCATAGCAAGGCCCAGTTGCTCAACCAATGACCATAATTTGGTATTCATATAACTTCACATAATCAAAACAACCAAGTATTCATATTACTATCCTAGTACTCTTGTTTATCTATACTACTTTGCACATTCACAAAATGATCATTTGCATATTTTAATAATGAATATTTGCCATTATCCATGGCCTTATACAAAATGAAGTATCCTCAATTAAGCCAACACATTTGGCCCAAGACAAAATGACACTTAACAAAGACTAAGTCCCTATACATGCCATTTCTCAAAATATAAGAAGCTAACTATACCGAATGCTTTAATTGATAGTGTGAACGGAGCCTTCGACGTCCTTTGATCCACGAGCTAATTAGGCGACACTATAAGAAAATGGAAAGAAGAGGGAGTAAGCACTAAGCTTAGTAAGTTGCAAGTAATAAATAACAACAATTTATCATGCTTTAACCTATTCACAAAACATCACAATTTGCACATGTTATAATAAGGCTACAAGCACTTACTCATTCTGTAATGCCCTTTACCTGTATCCAATGCCCGGATAGGGTACGAGGAGTTACATTACTAAAACACATGCAAACATACAATCTCGAGTCAATGAAATTTGTCCCAATTTAAAACTTTTCAAACTTTGTTTAACAGCCCTTAAAGTGGACCTACGAGGCCCTAAACTTGTTTAGAAAACCATAAGGGACCAATCTGAGTGCTTAGATAACTTTCAAGAAAATCAACTAAAAACAGGGCATACGTCCATGTGGAAGGGCAACACGCCCGTGTGGCCTGTAGACATAGCCATGTTGAAGGTCCGTGTAGTTCACACGGCCTAAAAACCTAGGGACACGCCCGTGCCCCTCTTCCGTGTGGATTTATTTCTAACATTGAACCTACAGTGGTTTTCACACAGCCTGGCACACGCCCGTGTGCTCAGCCCATGTCCCTCACATGGCCATGACATGCCCGTGTCACAACCCGTATGCAAAAACCTTAGTATTTTATTTCTGACGTCAACAATTCTTAAGGGCACACAGCCGTGGCACACACCTGTGAGTTAGGCCGTGTTCTCAGCACGGTTGAGACACACGGCCGTGTCTCAAGCACGTGTGAAAAACTGTTGGGCATTTAGTTTTACCAACCTAAGGTGCCAGGACACACCGCTTAACCACACGCCCGTGGGGCGACTGTGTGTCACACATGGCCTAGACACATGCCCGTGTGTCTACCCGTGTGGAAAAGAATAAGACTATCTACTAAGCCTTTTGCCACCCTGAAACAAGATCACACACAACCCAAAACAACACAAGGCACCAATACTCAACCAAAGGCCATAAATTAGCATCCCCACATATTACTCCTAGTACATACATTCACTCATGCCAATTTCTCATTCTTGAAACCATCAACATTTGCATTTATAACTCAATAGAAATTGTTAGCCAATATCCATGGCTTTCTAAAAAATGAAATATCCTAAAATAAGCCAACACACTTGGTCCATCATAGAATGACACTTAACTAAGACTAGTTCCTATACATGCCATTTATCAAAATAGAAGAAACTAACTATACCGAATGCTTTAATTGATAGTGTGAAAGAAGCCGCCAATGTACTTTGATCCACGAGCTAGCTAGGCAGCACTATAAAAAAAATAGAAAGGAGAGAAAGTAAGCACAAAGCTTAGTAAGTTGCAAGTAAATAAATAACAACAATTTACCATACTTTAGCATACTTTCAATGCATCACAATTTGTGCATGTTATATAAAAGAAATGGCCACAAGTATAACTTACTCATTGTAATCTTTTACTAATCATACAACATTTTATTGAGCTCACATTTCATACATCTTATTTAAGTACCTACACCACTCACAAGATCATCATAATATCTCTCGATTTTAAAACTAACTTAACTTTTCCATTGAACTATTTAGAATACGAAAGGATATTCGATAAGCCTCATACATAGGGTATCAAGCCAATGCCATGTCCTAGACATGGTCTTACACTAGCTTACATGTCAAGTCGACGCCATGTCCCAGACATGGTCTTACATTGACTCTCAAGTATCGAGGCAAATGCCATGTCCCAGACATGGTCTTACATTGGCTCTCCTCTATCGGTGCCGATGCCATGTCCCAAACATGGTCTTACACTGACACATATCCAAGTCGACGCCATGTCCCAGACATGGTCTTACACCAGCTTGCATGACGAGGCCGATGCCATGTCCCAGACATGGTCTTACACTAGCACTCGTATCAATGCCAATGCCATGTCCTAGACATGGTCTTACACTGGCTAGCACATATCTGTGTCAATGCCATGTCCCAGACATGGTCTTACACTGACACATAATGAGGCCGATGCCATGTCCCAGACATGGTCTTACGCTAGCTCTCTAATCCCTCGTGTGTGTGATGATGATAAAGCAATAAAGTGATCGTACCTAGAAACTAACTATTATCATGATAAAAGGCAAGCGCACCTATCAGTTAGTAGTATAGTTAGTGGCAAGACTGGATTGTCGAACTTAAAGGAACTAAAAGTACTAGGAATAAAGGGAGGTTGTTTGTAAACTAAAATTCTAACTGACTAAAGACACGACAAAGAATAAGTTGGGGAAATACTTTGGGAAAACTGATCGATAAAAGTAATACCCAAGGAAGAATCCACGTAGACTTCACTTGTTATTTAACTCTAAACTAGACGATTTATTCATTCAACTTGATCCGTAGAGATCCCTAAATTATGTTAATATCTCTGGCGAGACTAAGAATAACTAACCCTAGGTTGATTATTTGAAATCTCTTTCTAATTAAAACCCCTAGTGTTGCATTAACTTGATCTATGGATCCCCCTATCAGATTTGACTCTAATCCGGCAGATTTTTGTTGTCCGATGTTTAGGATTGCAATCAACTCTGCTTAATTGCATTGGATCTACTCTTAAACAGGGACTCTTACTCCTCTGAATAAGCACATTCGACTTGAATTAATATCCTAAAATATCAACTCAAGAATCATAAACACAATTAAGAACAAATCGAATATGCATAATATAATTTAGATAACAATAACAAGATTCATCTTAGGTTTCATCCCCCTCAGGTATTTGAGAGTTTAGTTCATAATAAAAAGGGAAAACATCTCAAAATAAAGAAGACAACAAAACATAAAGAAAACCCAAAACTCCTGAAAGAATTAAAGGGAGATCTTCAGTCTTGATGTAGATCCTTCCTTCTGAGATGGATCAATTGGCTTTCCTTGAGTAATTCCTTGCTCTCTATTCTCTGTGTCCCTTTGCTCCTCTCTTAGGGTGTTTTTATAAGCTTTGGAACACCTTTCTTAGCCCTTAAGTAGACTTTTCCGCGTGAAATTAAAACAGGTCACGATAGGGACACGCCCGTGTGGCACATTCGTGTGACTCGGGCTTCGGCTATGTTCGAGTCTGCTAGAAAGACACAGGCATGTGGTGTACCCGTGTGAGGAACGCCAGGCAGTGTTGATTTCTCACTCTGGCCCATTTTCTCCGGTTTTGGCCCGTTTCTCGTCTTTTTGTTCTCCTATGCTCACCTAAGTATAAACCATGAAATTAAAGGATTAAGAGCGTCAAATTCCACAAATCAAGAGATAATTCATCCAAAAATATGCTAACTATGGGATAAAAATATGTATAAATTACAGTTTATCACTTTCGTATAACCCTAGTATCATGGCAAAGAATATCCAATCTATTCATACAGTTCAATCGGGATTTATTACATGAATTGTAGTCAATGCATTACTCTAATTCACATTTATTCATCTCATGCAAAAATAAAAAATCTCATGCATAATTATAGAAAAGTTGCATTATTTACCTACAACTTACTTCGGTTTACAAAAGGTAGACGGATAATTTGGTTTAATCCGTTAGCTTGGCTTTCTCCCGGTCAAGATTCTGGTTTCGCACTTCTTGATATAAAATGAATAAAAATTCACTAATTTAATCTCTATATCAACTAAAACAATCCGAAATTCATAATTTGGCAAAATGACCATTTTGAACCTAGACTTTCATAAAATAACCATTTTATCCCTAGGCTCAGAAATTGATTTTTATCGAATTTCCTTAATAGCCAAGCCTAACCGAATCTTTTTCACTCTTATGATAGCCCACAATTTCCATTATTTCGTACAATTATTACATAATTTACCAACTTTACAACTAGGTCCATTTTAGGTGTTTTTCATGAACACCCTTTTACAAAAGTTGTTTATTTAACAACCTATATTCATTTTCCTTCATAAAATTCCAACAAACCACACAAGTGTTCTCATGGCAAAATTTTAAACTCTTAACCATTTTATAAAATAGCCCCCTCATTAGCTAGATGAAGCTTTAGGGATCCTAAAAGTACAAAAATTTATCAAGAAAACCATCAAAAACACTTCTAGTGTGGGTCTAAAGTTGCTGCAAAATTTCAAGCTTCCATCGCCACTTTTCTTGGGAAAAATTGGTGGGGAGGAGAAGAGAGATGAGAAGATGACAACTTTTGTTATTTGTTTTATTTTATTAACAATTTAGTCACCTAATCACCTAACCCTTTGACTTTTCCATCTTTTTCTGTTCTCATGGCTAGCTATCACTCTAGAATTGGCCTAATTGTCTATTAAAGACCCCTACATTAAGATTCATAGCTATTTGACACCTTTTTTTTAATAAATCACAACTTTGGCCTTTTATGCTATTTAGTCATTTTTCTCAATTAAGCGTTCAACCGCATAAATTAATTCACCAAAATTTTCATGCACTTTTTGAAAAATGCTATAACACATAAAATAATATTTGAAATAATTTCTCCAACCTCGGGTTAGTGATTTCGAAACTACTTTTTCGACTAAGCCCAAATTCGGGTTGTTACACATTCTCATCTCTTACTAATAATGCAACATAAGTTTGTGCTCACATAGCATACATTTCATATAGGTACCTGTACCACTCACAATGTCATCATCATAATTCTTGTTCTTGACATAACTTTAAAATTTTCCCATTGAACCATTTAGAATACGAAAGGATATTTGATAAGCCTCAAACATAGGGTATCATGCCGATGCCATGTCCCAGACATGGTCTTACGCTGGCTCACATGTCAAGTCGATGCCATGTCCCAGACATGGTCTTACACTGACTCTCACATATCGAGACCGACGCCATGTCCCAGACATGGACTTACACTGGCTCTCTTTTATCCGTGCCGATGTCATGTCCCAGACATGGTCTTACACTTACACATATCCAAGCCGATGCCATGTCCCAAACATGGTCTTACACTAGCTTGCATGTTGAGGCCGATGCTATGTCCCAGACGTGGTCTTACACTAGCACTTGTATCAACATCGATGCCATGTCCCATACATGATCTTACGCTGGCTAGCACATATCGGTGTTGATGCCATGTTCCAGGCATGGTCTTACACTGACACGTAATGAGGCCGATGCCATGTCCCAGACATGGTCTTACCTAGCACTCGTATCATCCCTAGTACCATGACATGAATATCCAATCTATTCTTAAGGTTCAACTAGGTTCTATCACATAGATTATCATCATTTCGTTACTCAAAACCATAATTTATTATTTAATACTAAATAAATGCTCTCATGCCTAATTCATAATCACAATTAATCATTTTATGCCCAATTAATAAACTCATACATAATTATAGAAAAAGTTGCATTATTTACCTACAACTTACCTTGGTATACAAAATGTGATCAACTTATCAATTTAGTCCGTTTGCTTGGCCTTCCCCCGGTCTAAGTCCGGATTTTGTACTTCTTGATCTATAATAATAAAAATTTCACCAAATTAATCATCGAATCAATTTAGACATTCAAAGATTCACAATATGACAAAATGACCATTTTGCCCCTAGGCTTTCACAAATTGACCATTTTACCCCTAGGCTCGGAAATTGATTTTTATCGAATTTTTTCGTTTCTTATGCCTAGCCGAACCCTTTTTACTCATATGTCAGCCCCCTATTTCCATTATTTCATGCACTTACTACACAATTTATAGCTTTTACAACTAGGTCCATTTTAGGTGTTTTCCATGAACACCACTTCACAAAAGTTGTTTATTTAACAACTAAGACTCATTTTCTTCCATTAAGTTTCAAAAAACCATATGAACACATTCATGGCAAAACCCTAGACTTTCTATCATTTTGCAAAATAGTTCCTTTAATAGATAGCCCATGCTACAAGGGTCCTAAAAGTACAAAAATCATTAAGAAAAGTCACCAAAATCACTTACTTGCAAGGATGAAGAGTGGCTGAAATTTTTGAAGCTTCAAAACCCTTAAAATGGCTGGTAATTTTGGTGGAAGAGAGAAGAAAAATGAAAAAGATGACCACCTTTTCTTTTTGTTTTATTTATTGCATAATAAGCTACCTAATACCAACAAATTTTGACTTTTCTACTCTTTTTGTCTCCCTTGGCCGGCAATGGCTCTAGCAAGGATCTATTTGTCCATTAAAGACCCCCAATTAAAGTTCTTCAGCTATTTAACACTATTTACTAGTAAATCACAACTTTTACCATTTATGTGATTTAGTCTTTTTTCGCAATTAAGCTCCCAATCGTATAAATTAATTCACCAAAATTTTCATGCACCCTTATAAAAATGCTATAACACATAAAATAATATTAGAAATAATCTTTTTGACCTTGGATTTGTGGTTCCAAAACCACTATTCTAACTAGACTCAAATTCAGGCTGTTATAAGTACCTATTCTAGATGATCTACAACTAGGAGTTGTTGGACCAACTATTCAAGCTGAGAGCTTTGAACTTAAGCCAATGATGTTTCAAACACTGAACTCCAATGCCCAATATGCTGGACTGCCACATGAAGATGCGAGAGAACATCTTAAATCTTTTTTTATTAATTTATGCTTCCTTTAGTCAACAAGGCGTTCCTGATGATGCCTTAAGGATGCAATTATTTCCTTATTCCTTACAAGGGAGAGCTTGCACTTGGTTTCTTGGGCTACCTGCTAGATCAATCACTTCTTGGAATGCTCTTGCCACGTAATTTGTGTTGCGATTTAACCTATTGATAATGAATACTCCTCTCCGAAACGATATTACTACTTACCATCAACTGGATGATGAAAATCCTTACACCACATAGGAACGTTTTAAGTCTTTGCTTCAATGTTGTCCCACGCATGGCATTCAACTAGAAACACAAATTGAGATTTTTTTATAATGGTTTGAATTTATAAACTAGGAATCTTGTCAACACATGAGCCAATGGACCGCTGCTGGATTGTACTTACAATAATGCTATGAGAATTCTTGAGAGAATTGCTCAAAATGATTACCAATATCTCATCTCTAAAGCTACACAAGCAAAGACTACTCCAAGAGTTATTGAATTCGATACAATATCCGCGCTAAGTGTCCAAGTCTCTTCACTCACAAACATGATTAAAAATATGCAAGGGACGAGTGACGTTGAACTTATACAGGTTGCTCAACAATTGGATATTCCTACCTTTTGCTGCAAAATTTGTAGTGATAACCATAGTTATGAAGATTGTCCGCAACATGCAAAAATTACCTGTTATGTTAGTAATATTCACAACATTTCTTATGGCAACTCTTCCAACAACTCTGCACGCAACCAACAGCATTGGATAACTCAGAATGTTGGACAAAATGCTGCGACATTGAGATTTAGGAATGCATCTGCTCAGGGCAATTATAATCCACGAGAAGGGAACTATACTCAACAATAGCAGAGCTACAATCCGTATCCTAAGAGGTATCAACAACAAGGGCTAACACAATCACATCAAAATCAGATGCAACTAAAACATTATTCGATGACGAATCAGTATATCTAACGACATGAGAACAATAGTGTATACACATTTCTACTTCTGACACATTAACGACTCTTGAGGTGTTAATGAGGGAGCATATTGCTAGCGCAGAACCTATTGTTCAAGGAAATTCATGTTCCATTTGATCATTAGAGGTAGCTCGGTTCAAATCTAAATACTCAACCACAAGGCTCCTTACCAAGTGACATCAAAAACCCCAGCCCGAGGGAGAAAGAGCACTATAAAGCTATGACTCTTAAGAGTGGTAAACAAACTGGTGAGCCGGTTATCAATTCTAATGTAGCATCCTCAGATATTGGTGACATAAGCCCTGATGGAAAGGTTGATTCTGAAGAACTTCTTGATGTACCAGACAAAGAAGTACCAAAGGTATAGCCGCAACCGGATGTTATTCCACATGTACCTTTTCCACAAAGATTCAAGAGGAATGAAAATGATAAATAGTATCAGCAGTTTCTGGATACACTAAAACAACTGTAGATCAACATTCCTTTAGTAGGTGCTTTGGTACAAATTTGAGTTATGGAAAATTT
The DNA here is from genome assembly GCA_020496765.1 of Gossypium stocksii. Classification (NCBI taxonomy): domain Eukaryota; kingdom Viridiplantae; phylum Streptophyta; class Magnoliopsida; order Malvales; family Malvaceae; genus Gossypium; species Gossypium stocksii. The sequence continues at coordinate 48,804,419 of CM035628.1, forward strand.
ATGAAAGACCTCTTATCCAAGAGGAAAAACTCACTGATGTTGAAACTATTGCACTCACAGAAGGCTGTAGTGTCGCCTTGACAAACTAGTTACCCCCTGTAATACCCCTTACCTGTATTTGACACTGAAACCGGGTATGAGGCATTACCGGACTTAACATACTAAATCATACAAAATCATGCCATAAATCTTCATTCCAACTTAAAACTTTTCATTCGTATTCATAACGTCCCTATTATGGGCCTATGAGACCCAAAATATACATATAGAGTTGTTTGGGACTGAACCAGAAGCTTTCGAACACTTAGAAAATTTTTACTCAAAACAAGGTCACACGCACGTGTGGAAAGAAACATGCCCATGTGGGCATGCCGTGTCATCACACACGCCCATGTCCCTAGTCCGTGCATATTTTATTTTTCATTTCGAACCTATAGGGGTTTTCACACGGCCTGGCACACGCCCGTCTCTATGGCCCGTGTGCCTCACACGGCCATGGCACGCCTGTACCTTAGCCCGTATGTGAAAACCTTGACATTTTGTTTATGATGTCAGCAAACATTTAAGGTCACACGGTCAAGTCACACTCCCATGTACTAGGTCGTGTGGCAAATTGAATTCTCACAATTAATGTGCAGACATCACACGGCCTAGGCACACGCCCATGTCCTGAGGCCGTGTCCTTCACACGGCTGAGACACACGGCCGTGTCTCTGCCCGTATGTTTACTATTGGGCATTTTGTTTTGCTAAATTTGGATGCATGGAACACACGACCTATCAACACGCCTATGGGGCTGACCGTGTGTCACACACGGCCAAGACACACGTCCGTGTGTCACACACGGCCTAGACACATGCCTGTGTGTCTACCCATGTGGACAAATATAAGGCTATTTACCAAGCCATTTGCCACCCTAAAAAGCAACCACACTGATACCATTTCCAACAACACATAGCATAACAATAATGTACCTCCAATATCCACAATCAAGACATCTACACCTCAATTTCATACTATGTTCATCATGTATATACTTCACACATTACTCATTCAAATGTGCAAGCTTGCACTTCATGAATTTCATCATCATTGAATAAATATAACTTAACTAGTATTGGCCAATTCCAATAGCCATTTACAAAATGAAATAACTAACATTAATATCCAACACATGGCTAACCAATATGACATATAAAAAATGACCAAGTTCCTATACATGCCATACCCAAAATAATCAAACTTTACTATACCCAAAAGAATAACTTAATAGTGTGAATCGAGCTCCGACGTCCTTCGATTCTCGAGCTAGCTTGGTGATACTACAAGAAAAGGGAAAAGAGAGAGTAAGCATAAAGCTTAGTAAGTTAGCATGTAATAGATAACAACATAAAATCTTGTAATAACATCCACATATTACATTATGAATTAACAAAAAATTCTCAAGCAAAAATTGACATGGCTTACTCATACTCATTCTTACCGACCAACCACATATCACATACCGGACTCATTTCTCGTGAGTTTCGCATATGTACCTGTATCACTTCATCACATAACTTTAGCCCTTTTTTCCACTTCAATATAAACTTTAATTCTTTTCCCTGTTGAACCACTTGGAATATCAAAGGATACTCACAAAATGTCATACACGTGGTAAATTGCTAATGCTATATCCTAGATATGGTCTTACATGGGCTCACATGTCGATGCCAATGTCATATCCCAAATATGGTCTTATACGGAATCTCATATCGATGTCGACACCATATCCCAGATATGGTCTTACACGAGATCGTATATCAATGCCATGTCCCAGACATGGTCTTACACGATTTCATACTGAAGCTAGGTCCCAGACATGGTCTTACACGGAATCACTATTTGATGCCGATGCATATCCCAGATATGGTCTTGTGACAACCCAATTTTGACCCTAATCAAAATAGTAGTTTTGAGACCACGAAATCGAGTCAAAAAATATTTAAATATTATTTTATGTGTTTATTATATGCAAATTAACATGTGTGAAAGTTTCGTATAAAAATTTGATTGTTTATGTGTTTAATTTAATAAAAGGACTTAATCGCGTGAAGTGAAAATGTGAATAACAATTTGTTAAAGTATCAAATTGCTTTGTTCTTTTAATATGGGGTCTTTATGAAGCAATTTGACCATGAATGAATGTGATGGATGGTTTTATGCTTATGTTATAATGGTTTCATATTATATTACAAAGGTTAATATAGTAAAATGTAAATTAATAATGTTATAAGAAAACATAAAATAATTAAAAGACATGCAAATTGTTTTCTTCATAACCAAATACTAAATAGAAGAGAAAAGAAAAAGCTTGGGGCATTCAGCTACTTGTTAAGCTAATTTGAGGTATGTTTTGTTTCCAGTTTTTGATACTTTTTACGTTTTTGAGATCGTTGCTTCGAGTACTTTCCGACCCATGTCTAAATTTTTCATTTTGATGATCTATTCATAAGTTACCATTATTGATATTTTAGTGAAATTGATGCTAATTGTGGTTAAATTAAAGATATATGTTGGATTATTAGATTTTTATTGGAAAATTTCATGAAAGTTAAGTAAATAGGGTTTATTTGCAAAAGTAGTGGTAGAGGGACTAATTTGCGAAACAAATTATTTATAAGGACTTATGGGAGCATAGTGAACATTCGGCCGTAGCTTTGAGTAAATAAATCATGTCGTTTTGTGTTTTTGAGAATTTAGGATTTAATTGCTACATGTGCAAAATATTGGGGTAAAATGCAAATTTACCCATTTATAATGTTGTAGGATGAAATTGAATGAAATTTTGTTTAAATGAGGTTAATTTGAAATTATATAGATCGAGAACAAAGAAAATCGAATTTGGACTGGGGGAAGACAAAAATAGTCGAATAGCCGATTCGAGATGTTCAACGATATCCGGGGTAAGTTTTAAGTAATTAAACATAGATTTCCTTTGAATATACCATGATATGTATCCTGAGGAATTTATCAATATTTTTTTATATATGTATTTATATAGCCGAATGGAAGTATGGAAATAAACTTTGATGGTTGATATGTATATATGTATTTATATAGCCGAATGGATGTATGGAAATAAACTTTGATGGTTGACATGTATATATGTATTTATATAGCCGAATGGAAGTATAGAAATAAACTTTGATGGTTGAAATGTATATATGTATTTATATAGCTGAATGGAAGTATGGAATATGTATATATGTATTTATATAGCCGAATGGAAGTATGAAAGTAAACTTTGATGGTTGATATGTATATATGTGTTTATATAGCCGAATGGAAGTATGAAAGTAAGCTTTGATGGTTGACACATATATATGTGTTCATATAGCCGAATGGAATTATGAAATGCAATTGGGGTAGTGATATGTATACATATGTATTTGAATGATGCTAAGGCTTAATGATGTGTTTGTGTTACATAAAATGATATGTGAAACATTGTGCATTGATTTTAAAACTGTGATAATCGGGCTTTAGGCTAGCAAGCTTTAAGCTGGTGATTTTGAATCGGGCTTCGTGCCTAGTAGGCATAATGCCGGTGAATGATTATCAGACCTTGAGTCTAGCAGGCCTTGTGCCGGTGACAAATTCAGGCTTATGCCTAGCAGGTTATATACCGGTGATTTGTTTTCAAGCTTGCGATTATAAGTGTTCAAGTCATTGTGAATAATGCAGAGGAGTAATTGAGTACATGACATTGCATAAATTCGGCCACATAGGTAAGTATATGTTGGCTCATATTGAACTTGTGTATTTGATTATTATGTGGAGTTAATTTGAATAAGCATATCCGGCCAAATGTGTTGTTATATCAAAACTTGAGCTATAGGTGATATTGAGCACTTTACTTATCCTTTGTATTCAACTACATAATTAAACATTTATGTGATGGTATAATTGATATAGTATAAATGGTTAAATAGTAAACACCTTTGTGATATAAAGATATGGTATTGAACATTTGATAAGAGTATATTATCGAATGAAATATAATGTTATTGATTATAATATGTTTATTTTAAGCGTTAAAATTTATTTATTAAGTTGTTTAATTCACTTAAGACTTGCTAAGCTAAATTGCTTACTTTGAAAGTTTTGTAATTTTATTTTTATAGATTTTAGAAATAAATTACAAGCTCAAGGATCAGCGTCAAAGTGATCCACTCTATCATCAATTCTTCGGTACTTATAAAAGTTTACATTTCGAACCTATGGCATGTATAGGCTAAACCATTTTGTGAATGTTTTGAATTTGGTATGTATAACAAATCAAGCCATGCGAATATGGCTTAATGGTTAAGATAACTACGTTCATATATTTTTTATTAACTAAAATGGTTGTCTAGATTTTGGTATATATTTTGGCATTGTTTTTGACTCGTTGAGTAATGGTACAAATGGTTATATTGGGTTGAGTATTATATTGAGAAGTATGGTATATTGCTATGTGTAAATTGAGTGATTGTTATAATGATATTTTTATAAATAGTGGACGAATTGGATATGTATGAATAGATGAATTATTTTAGACATGTTTTGTTCAAAAGTGGATAATGGATTTGATGTTTAATTAAATGAATGTGATAATTCATGTTATAAGTGAATGACTTGTTAACTTGGTAATGTTATAATGAGAAATGCATATCATGTTGATATATGTACTAGGTTCATTGAAATGTTTTGACTTGTGTAATGATTGAGTTAGGTTGAAAGTAAACACTTGATGAAGCATAAATAATAGGTATATAGCATTCGGCTTAAGTATAGGTAAAAGACCAAATGAATAGTATCTTTTTTAACAAATGAAAATGTTGAGTTTGAGTGTTAATCTATGTTCGGCCAAATGGTATGACTTTATGATGTCATGTTTGTTTGAATCATTTGATAATTTAAAACGTTTTAAACTGGTATTAATATTTGTTCTATCAGGTTTAGGAATTTGGTAAATATACTCTAAAGTTTTAATACCTACAGTGAGTATTGTAAGTTAATAGACTTTGTTTAAGGAATCTTTGCCGCATGAATTTTTTTATATATATGTGTCTTGATACATGTTATATTAAATAATAAATGCATGATTATTTTGTAACTATTAAATTTATAATGTGATTTATTAAAGGCATAAAGTTGTGCATTGTTTGGTAATACCTCATAACCCCTTCCAGTGACGGACATGGGTTTAGGGGTGTTACAAGTCTTACACGGGATCTCAATTCGGTGTCAATGCCATATCCCAAACATGGTCTTATACGGGACCTAATTAATCTAATGTCGTCACAAGGGCATCTTTTCTATTCCTAAGGTTCAACCGGGACTTCGATATAGCATTACTTCATAATTTTTTTATTGAGACCTCATTAACCAATTTCGTAAAAAGAATATACATTTCATGCAATGTCAAGCATTTAAATACATAACATCATAATGTTGATTTATTACACACAAACTTACCTAGGTACCAATATATAGATAGTTGTTCAATTTAGTCCACCATTTTGTTCTTTCCTCGATTTAGGTCCGGACTTCGTGTTTCTTGATCTATAATGAAAAATTTCACTTATTTAATTATCACATTAACTAAAACAACCCATGAATTTGACTTTGGCAAAAATTATAATTTTCCCCTAAACTTTTACATATTTGCAAAATGGTCCCTAGGCTCGTATGATAAAATGTACTCATTTACTTGGTTACTTGAGCCTAGCTGAACCTATCTTAAGCTTATAATAGCTCACATTTCCCTTCAAATTAGATTTTTACTACACATTTGATCACTTTTACAAATAGGTCTTTTTAGGTGTTTCCATGAAAAATCACTTAAAGAAAGATGTTCATCACACATCAAACTTCCATATTCCTCCATTAAACATCAAAATACATGCATGTCATGCATGGATAAGTTTTTTTAACATGAACCCTAACTTAATCGAGCTACGAGGATCTCAAAAATGTAAAGAACATGAAAAACGAGGCTAGGATGCACTTACTTTAAGCTTGAAAAGAAACAAAACCCTAGCTATGGCTTCTCTTCAATTTTCACCATCTAGGGAAGAAGATGGGCACCAATTTTGACTTCTTTTTCCCTTTTTCTTAATTTATTAACTAAATGACTAAAATGCCCTTAAAGCCCTTCATTGAGATTTTTCCCTTCCATGTCCATTTTTGTCCATCATGAGATATAATGGTCTAATTACTAAATAGGGGCCTTTAATAAATTTTCCAATACTATTTCATACTTAAAACTTCTAGAATCTCATATTTTACAACTTTTGCAATTTAGTCCTAAAAATTAAATTAAGCACTTATTCACAAAATTTCTTCATGAGACCTTCTCATAATCATGAAAATATGTTATAGACCTCATAAAAACCATAAAACATATATTTCTTCTTCGTATTTGTGGTCTCGCAACCACTATCTGACTAGGTCCTAAATCAGGTTGTTACACAGCCTAAATTGAAAGATCCTGGCAGTTTTATAATTTCATGTTCGATTTGTAATCAATATTTAGGCAAATTTTTATGTGATTTGGGAGCTAGCATCAACCTCATTCCACTATCTACTTTTAGAAAGTTGGGAACTAGTCATATGACCCCCACTATAGTGACATTGCAATAGCCAGATTGATCTTTAGCTTAACCTGAAGGGCAAATCAAAGATGTTTTAGTTCGTGTGGATAAATTCATTTTTCCAGCCAATTTTATCATACTTGAATGCGAAGTAGACAAGGAGGTTCCCATAATCTTGGGACGACCATTTTTAGCCCCCGTTTGAACTCTCATTGATGTTTATAAAGGAGAGCTCACCATGCGACTGAATGATGAGCAAGTTACCTCTAATGTTTATGAGTCTGTTCATCATAAAAATAAAGCAGAGTGCCATACTGTCGATGTGCTTGATGATTTTATTGAGGAAGAATTCAACAACCAAAGCACAGTCATTGCTGAAGAAATTGCAGTGACATTTGAGGCTGAATCCATAGACAATTGTGATAGCATGGTTGACGCTAGTACTGTTAAAGTCAAGCATAGATGGCAAATTGAATCCTTAGACCTAACCAATAGAACCACTCCAATTTTAAAACCATAAATTGTAAAAGCTCCCACTCTGGAATTGAAACCACTACCTCCTCATCTTAAATATATCTTCTTGGGTGATCACAATACTCTTCTAGTTATTGTCTTCGCAATACTAGATGCAACACAAGAAAAGAAATTGACTCACATTCTCAAGCAACACAAACAAGCTATTGCCTAGAGTATTGCTGATATTCAAGGTATTAGTCCTTTTGCATGTACAAAATCAAGTTAGAAGATGAAAGCCAGCAGTCAATTAAATCGCAAAGAAGCTTAAACGAGAAGATGAAGGAAGTGGTCAAGAAAGAAATCATAAAATAGCTTGATGCAGGACCCGATTTCTGATAGCAAGTGGGTGAGTCCAGTGCAATGTGTCTCGAAAAAGAGTGGCATCACAATAGTTCACAATAATAAGGACGAATTACTACTAACACACATCCCAACGGGATAGCGAGTTTGTATGGACTATCGTAAATTAAATGCAGCCAGAAGGAAAGATCATTTTCCACTTCCCTTCATTGACAAAATGTTAGATCAACTTGCTGTAAAAGCTTATTATTGTGTCCTAGACGATTATTCTAGGTACAACCAAATTGCTATTATACCAGTGGACCAGGAGAAAATAATTTTCACTTGTCCCTTTGGTACTTTTGCTTTTTGCTGTATGCCTTTCGGTCTTTGCAATGCACCAGCCACATTTTAAATGTGTATGATGGCAATATTCTCAGATATGATCGAAGACTCTTTAGAGGTTTTTATGGATGACTTTTTAGTTTATAGGAATGATTTTGATCATTGCACTGATAATTTGGATAAAGTACTGCAGCAATATAAGGACACTCATCTTGTCTTGAATTGGGAAAAATGTAATTTTATGGCAACTGAAGGAATTGTATTGGGCCATCACATCTCTAATCAGGGTATTTAAGTAGATAAAGCTAAGGTGTAAATCATCGAGAAATTACCCCACCAATAAATTTGAAAGGTATTCGTAGCTTTCTTGAAGATGTAGAATTGTACCAACGGTTTATTAGGGATTTTTCAAAGATTACAAAACTATTGTGCTCATTGCTAGAAAAGAATAAAAAAATTACTCTTTGATGAGGCATGTCTGGATGCCTTTATTCAGTTAAAGAAGCAGCTGATCAATGCCCCCATTGTCATTGCACCTGATTGGTCTCAGCCTTTCGAAGTTATGTACGATGCAAGTGACTGCCGTGGGTGTAGTGCTAGGACAACTCAAAGGAGAAAATTTTCACGCCATCCATTATGCCAACAGAACTCTTACAAAAACTTAACTCAATTATACCACCATAGAGAAAGAATTGCTAGCCATCATTTTTGCTTTCGACAAGTTTCGTTCTTATCTTGTCAGTGTAAAAGTTACGGTATTTACTGACCATTCGGCGTTGCGATATCTCTTTGCAAAAAAAAAAATGCTAAACCAAGACTGATACGATGGATTTTATTATTTTAAGAATTTGACATTGAGATAAAAGACCGTAAGGGGCCAGAAAATCAAGTTGCTAATCATTTGTCTAGATTGGAAGTTGGTAGTGAAGATGGGTAAATACTTTAAATTATCGACACGTTCCCAAATGAGATGTTATTCACTATTGATGTAACTCTTTGGTATGCAGATTTGGCTAATTACTTGGTGTGTGGTAAGCTCCCATTGAGTATCAAGGGCAATAAAAAAGAAAGATTTCTTCGTGACGTAATGAAGTACCATTGGAACGAGCCGTATTTATTCAAAGTATGCAATGGCAACATCATTCGGTGTTATGTTCCGAAAAAAGAGATGCTTTCAATCCTGAAGCACTGTCATGATGCTCCTTATGAAAGCCATTTCAGTGGTATAAGAATTGCTGCTAAGGTTCTACAAGTAGGATTCTACTGGCTATCATTGTTCAAGGATGCTCATTATTTTGTGAATCAATGTGATAAATTTCAGCGCACAGGTTATATTTCTCGAGGTAATGAAATGTTGCAACTGCCAAGTATGGAATTTGAATTATTTGATGTTTGAGGAATAGATTTTATGGGACTGTTTCCAAGTTCATTTGGAAATTTTTACATATTAGTCGCTGTTGACTATGTTTCGAAGTAGGTGGAGGCTATTGCTGTCCCAAATGATGATGTAATGACAGTGCTCATATTTTTTCACATGTATATATTCACCCGTTTCTGCACACTAATGACATCAATTACTAATTAGGGTACACAGTTCCATTACAACCAAGTGATAGCCGTATTAAAGATATATAGAGTCAATCACAGAATGGCCACTACTTATCATCCACAAACCAATGAACAAGCTAAAATTTCAAATTGACAAATTAAGAACATTCTTAAGAAGGTTGTGAACCCTTCGAGAAAAGATTGGTCTTCCTAATTGGATGACGCTCTATAGGCTCTATGGACAACATACAAGACTTCTTTAGGGATGTCACCTATCAATTGGTTTTTGGGAAAGCATGTCACTTGCCAGTTGAATTGGAATACAAAGCGATGTGGGCAATTAAACAAGTAAACATGAACTATAACGCTGCTGGAAAGAAAAGGCTGTTGCACATTACTGAACTAGAGGAGATTCGAAGAAATACTTATGAAAATGCTGCGATTTATAAGGAAAAGACCAAATAATGGTGTGACAAGATTACTTTACAGTGACAATTTACCGCAGGACAACAGGTTTTATTATTCAACTCTCGACTTAAATTGCACCCATGTAAGTTATGTTAACGTTGGTCTGGTTTGTTCAAAGTTGTTGACTTATTTCCTCATGGTGCAGTCACAATTTGAGATTTACGTGATGGACACCAGTTCAAAGTCAATGGACAGATATTGAAAAACTATTTTGGAAATAAAAATCAAGAGCAAGAAGAGACCATTAATTTGGTCCAAACATTTAAAAATTTTAATTTATTATTTTGAGATTTCATCTATTTTTATTCATGTTTTGGTAAAGCTTGTTTTCTTTCCTTTCTATAGAATAATAAGGTACCAATGTCGACACAACAAGATTTGGTTGTCAATGCATTCCGTTCCACTGTGCTATCATTAATCAGAATAATGCGAACTTCAATCTTCATTGTTGGATCGACACCCACCTAGCCGTTTAATCCATTTGAGCAAGCACAATTCTTATTGGACGCCATTTTTCCCACTACTATTGTATCTATCCACAAAACATCACAACTCTATATCTTTCTTTTTTACCCTATAAAGTCTACACCACTATGCCGATTGCAAAACGTGCAAACAACCATTTTTATTCTTTTTCCTCACTCAAGATCCCACATTTTTCACTTGAAATCATCTTTCTTCTATAAAAGATGGCAACAACAAGAGGTTTGACCAAGAAAGCCAACAAAAGTTAGCTAAATGTGTGTTAGGATCCTCATCCTACAAACCATCAAATTGTACAAACTGTGGAATCATTTGAATAGTGTTAGGTTTCAGTTCAAAATTATTTGCAGCAATAGCAGGCCTAACAACACTAGATTCAGTACCAGCTAAATTAGGCTTAGCATAATCATACATAGAATGTGGAACAGGATTTTGATTCACAGGATCTGCGGCTACCACAGGAGGTAGCTGATTCTTTTTATTTGCTTCCATCTCTTCAGTAGATTGGGGTTCGTTTTCTTGTCCTTGTTCTGTGTACTGTAGGCTTCGCCTTATGTCTCTTTGGTTTCTGCAAACTGTGGCTTCTAAATCGCTATCAAACAATAGTGGTCTTGACGGGTTTCTTCTAGTCATAAACTAGAGATACCTATCAGAGAAGAAGAAAAAGAAAATTTTAGTCAATAAAACCTAAAAATAAAAATAGAAAATAAATTGCAATAAAAGTAAAAATGGCTAAAATAATATAAATAGAGTCTTCCTAATATCTTAGTTTCCCGGCAACGGCGCCAAAAACTTGATCATGGTTGTGATGAAATAAAAATAATGATCGTACCTAGGAACTAACTATTATCACGATAAAAGGCAAGCGCACCTATCGAATAATAGTATAGTTAGTGGTAAGACCCGAATGTCAAATCCAAGAAACCAAAAGTACTAGTAATAACTTTCTTCCTATTATCTAGCCTAGAAATAAAGGGAGGCTGTTTATAAACTAAAATTCTAACTAACTAAAGACGCGACAAAGAATAAGCTAGGGAAATACTTTGGGAAAACTTGATCGATAAAGGCAATACCCAAGGAAGAATCCACCTAAACTTCACTTGTTATTTAACTCTGAACTAGACGATTTATTCATTCGACTTGATCCATAGAGATCCCTAAATTATGTTAATATCTCCGTCGAGACTAAGAAAAACTAAGATTAGGTTGATTAATTGAAATCTCTTTCTAATTAAAACCCCTAGTGTTGCATTAACTCGATCTATGGATCCCCTTATTAGATTTGACTCTAATCCGGTAGATTTTCGTCATCCTATATCTGGGATTGCGATCAACTCTGCTTAATTGTATTGGATCTACTCTTAAATAGGGACTTTTACTCCTCTGAATAAGCACATTCGACTTGAATTAAAATTCTGAAATATCAACTCAAGAATTAAAAAACACAATGAAGAACAAATCAAATATTTATCATATAGTTCAGATAACAATAACAAGATCCGTCTTAGGTTTCATCCACCTCAGGTATTTAGGGGATTTTAGTTCATAATAATAAAAGAAAACATCTCAAAATACGGAAAACAACAAAACATAAAGAAAACCCAAAACTCCTGAGAGAAATTTAGGAAGATCTTCAGTCTTTATGTAGATTATTACTTCTAAGATGGATCAATCAGCTTTCTTCGAGTAATTCCTTACCTTCTACTCTGTGTGTCCCTTCAGTCATTTCCTAGGGTGTTTTTGTAGACTTTGGAATACCCTTCTTAGCCCCTAAGTAGCTTTTTTCGCGTGAAATTAAAACTCGTCATGACAGGGACACGCCCGTGTGGCACGTCCGTGTGCATCGAGTCCAGGCTGTGTTCGAGTCTGCTAATGTGGCACAGGCGTGTGGTGCACCCGTGTAAGGAACTCCAGGCCGTGTTGATTTCTTACTTTGGCCCATTTTCTCCGTTTTTGGCCCATTTCTCGTTCTTTCCACTCTTTTATGCTCACCTAAGTATAAAATATGAAATTAAAGGATTAGGGGCATCAAATTCCTCAATTCAAGGCATAATCCATCCAAAATTATGCTAAGCATGGGGTAAAAATATGTATAAATTACAGTTTATCAAATACCCCCACACTTAAGCCTTTGCTTGTCCTCAAGCAAAATCCTCAACTCACAATTAAAACTCGTTCTTCTCAACTTATAACCTTTATCAATAATGTTTCAAATCAATCTATGAGTAATCATACATTGAGAATTTGACTAAAAGAATATTAAAGTTTCAAACAATCTAAATTGAGAATCTTATCATGGAAACATAGGTATTCTCCCATCTTCTAAGTAATTACCATAAATTCAAAATCAACTAGAGTTGACATCCTCACTAAAGATTCGCTCTATTCACTCGAAGTGTTTAGAGTTCAGAAATTAAGCACTCATTAGTCAACATGAAAAGTTATTACCATAAGCTTGCATGAAAATCAAATCTCCACCACTATAGATTGAGATGATACATCGATCCAAAGGTCTTTAGAAGGTTGTAAAGGGGCTTTGGTTAGGGATGTGGATAAAGCTAAAAGAAAAGGGTTAGAATCGCAATTGAACTGAAAAGTCATCTAACTAGAAAAATCTCTATCACTGAAATATATTCCTAACTTTGAGCTTTTTCCTCATGAATAACATCGTTTAAGATCCATAGTACATAATTACATAATAATATGCTAAACATTTAACTTACAACTGGGTTGTTTTTAAGAACAAATCATATATTTTAAACTTTACTAATTAAGGGGGAGAACATAGCTAGATAATTATTCAACTGAAATCTCGACAAAAATGGGGATCAAATTAGAGTGAGGGAAATTCTCAAAGAATTAAAAATAGGTTTATGGGTTAATTTTAAATGTAAATCAATAAATGGTTTATTAGGCTCAAGGGAGTTCACTAATGGTTAATTATAAGGGTAGGCTTTTATGGAGTGAGTGGGCTAAACCTAAATGCCTTTATCATCTCGACATATCAAATCAATTGTGTGGTCTTGACATGCATAATTGAAGCAAGTTCTAGAACAACAAATCAATATTGACTCACTCAAAGCAACAATAAAAGTGAGCATGAAAGGATATATGCTCAAAAGGCTCAAAAATCTCACCAGAATTATGACTTTTGATGTTAATCCTGTGAATTTCAAATTTCAAGATAATACCTAAATTTTGGGGGAACAACCAAGAAAAATTTAAATTCTCAAAAATTTCAACTTATCACGCTTGATTCTCTAATGTCTTAAGTTTGAATAATCAAAGCATAACTACCTATATCTTAATCCTAAACATATCAATAAAAATCATAAATCAATCAGAATTTATTCTAATAGTGATATGAGAAAGTGACTTGAAAGACAAGACAAAATTCAAGGATTTGAGAATAATGTAAAAAGTGAAAGTGAGTTCCCCCTACACTTAAGATTTACATTGCCATCAATGTACAAGGGTAGATTTATTAAAATATAAGCATAAAATCATAAGATAGGGTGAGAAGTGAAACTCCCTGAAAATTGGATGGTATCCTTGAGTTGGAAGTGTGGAAACTGGATTCTGAGGCTAGGGCAAAAGTGAGGTTGGAGGAGGGTTTTCTGTGTCAAAAACTTTGTGGCTATAGTCGTGGTTGAGTAGGACATGGTAGTCGTGGAGTAGTTGTCCCATTAGAGTTGGATTTGACAGAGTACTATTGAGCTTTTAGGCTCTGTGTAACTGCGACATCATTACTAAGACTTTAGGGAATATAAATTAGCATGGTCACTAGTCGTTTAGCCCGTGTGATTCGAAATTTTAGGGTTTGGCACCCCTGAAAATTGGCCCACGCCTGTGTTCTTTGGACGTGTTGGTTCGCACAGTCGTGTCATGCGTTGTTCGCTTCTCCCACGCCCGTGTATGATGTCACACGCCATTGTTTAATTAGCAGGTTTGACCACACCCGTGCTAATTTCTCAGCTTCAACCACGGCCTGAGGACACGGGCATGTCGCACTGTAACGCCCTGATTTTCGAGATTTTTCGAGTTTTTGTGATTTTTGGTGAAATTTTGAAATTTTGGTGTTCTGGATACTGAAATTGTGTTTAAATGTGTTAGTGGGCCTTTAGGAGGCCCAAGCCTAAGTTAAAACCTGGCAAAAATATCAATTTTGGTTTTTAAGTGAAAGGGGACTAGGTTAAGTGGGCCTTTAAGAAAAAGTTAGTAAATAAAGACACAAAGAGGGCCTTGGTAAAGTGGCAAGGTGGTGCCACTAAGTTCTTAAAAAAGTGGCATGTGGACTGAGTTTAAGGGCTAGAGTTCAAGTCACAAGGTAAGCGTGTTGATACTTTTATTTTTGTGTGCATGTGCCGGGCATATGATAGAGCTTAAGTGGAAATTCGGCTAGGGCTTTAGGAAGGTTGGGCTGTGGGTTTGAGTGGCCATTAGGGCAAGCTTACTGTCTTACCTGATTAGGGTTAGCCACCTAGAGCCTTCACTTTCGTTCTATTCTCTTCTCAGTTTCACAAAAAGTCGAAAACACAAGTTAGATCTTTTGAGTGCCGAATTCTTTCTTCTCTTCTTCTCTCTTCCATTTTTTTTCTTTTTCTTTTCTTCTTTACCCGAAATCACCTCTCCTCCTCACTCATCTTTCATTCTTTTCTCTTCAGAAACTGAAATTGCCACTCTTTTCTTCTCAAACTCATCAACTACTAAAAGCTAAAATCCTGAAATGTTGCTTCCTGTGGCGATTTTCCTATAGCTGAACCCCCTTTGTTTTACATCACTTGTAGCTAAATTTCATACTCTCCAAACCCTTAGGCCCTGTTGACAAACACCCCTCCAACCATAGTCTCAAATCATATTTTCTTTCACCACTTAAAAAGCCGAAAACACCATAGTTTTTAGGGACATATAGCCGAATCTTTAGATCTCTAAGAATCAAAATCTGCTAGTGTTTAGGGGCTAGATCTACATCAGATCTGAGTAGAAGAATTGCTTTGATTAAGGAAAACCTGTGGTAAGTACTCGACATCTCAGAGCTACTCGTTATATTTGGATTTAAGAAAAGTCGAAATCCCTAAACTCTTTAAGGAGGCTGTTGAATGTGGTGATAGGTAAAGGTAGTTCTTTTAATTGGTTTTATGTGTACTTGTTGTGGAAGGGGCAAACTAGCAAGGAGCATAGGAGGCTTGGATCTTTGGAACGGTTGGATTTAGATCTGGTCATTAGCTTCGGCAAAGGTAAGTGTATAAGAGACTAAGGTTATGGTGGCCGAATAGGTATGTGGGGGTAGTAGTGGTTATTTGATTTGGTTTTTAGATGTTAACGTGATCTAAATGAATGTAGGATTGTTTTGGAGCAGATCTTATCGTTTTTCGTCGCAAATCAGGTGTGTATCGAACCCCCTCTTGTGGTTCAATTCGGTAAAAGCCAAAATGCCGAAATTCTAGCATTTCATGGGCTTGCGAGCGTGCAAACGCTCATAGGTTGGTTGGAAGTGGTAGATCTATAACCAAAATCGATAAGGTTGGTAAGTGCGCGATTTCGTGCACTTCGATAAGTTTGGGCCGCGATGGGCTAAATGTGGGCCCAATGGGCTTATGGGCCCATATGGGTAAGATAAGCAATAAATGTGTTCTGGTAGATTGTAGGTCCAAAACTGCTAAGATTGGTGGACCGGTGGTAAAACTTGGACTTAATGGGCTTAAGTAGCTAATAGACACTGTAGGGCCCATTAGGGGTTTTAGGGCCTAATAACTAAAAACTACTAAAACAAGTTAAATAGATTACGGAGATGAAAATTGGGTTATTAATGATTGAGATATGCTTAAAACCCTAAAAACTAGAATAAATACTGAAATACCTTTTAAGGGTACAAAATTACTATTTTACCCCTAGGTGCAAAATGACTAGTATACCCTTAGGGCTGATTTGGACTGAAATGCATGCTTTACTGTTTCTATTCACTGTATGCCATGACATGATTATCTGTTGCATGGGATTGGGATTATTTGATAGAGGAAGTATTGAAAAGAGGCTTTGCCTCAGTTTACTGAAAAGAGGCTTTGCTTTAGTTTACTAAAAAAGGGGTTTTGCCCTAGTTTGCTAAAAGAGGCTTCGCCTCGTATTACTGTACTAGTGGCTTGGCCGCATTATCTGATTATGCAGCTATGCTGCCACTGTAGAGTGTAGCGGTTGGGTGGGTTGAGTAGTTTCCCCAATGGAGTGTTTGGTTGGTACGGGTGGAGTGTAGCGGTTGGGTGGGTTGAGTAGTCTCCCCACATGTGATGGGCTTTGCATTCATACATGTTATCTGTACTGTTACTGTAATGGGCCTATGGGCCACACTGCTATCTGAAATGGGCTAAGGCCCAGTTTACTGTATCTGAATAGGGCTTCGGCCCAGTTATTACTGAGACTGGATAGGGCTTAGGCCTAGTGGGCTTGAGCTGATTTGGGCTCCGGATGGGTTTCTTTACACACTGAGTTTATCAAACTCACCCTTTTTCTTTCCATCCTTGCAAGTGAGCCCTAGACAGTGGACTTGGAGCTGGGAGGGATTCAAAGTGGCCACGAAGGCTGAAATACTGGTTTAATTAGATTACCTATTTTATTTCTATTTTTATTTATTACTTATTTCATTTATTTTTTTATGTTTAATTTGGGTTTGTAATAAGGCCGCTCTATATATTTTTATTTTGGGTTTTTAATTATTTATTCTTACATTATTTAAATTATTTCGAATATAGCTGCGCAAGTTTTTCCCTTAAAATTAATCAAACGTTTTCAAAACCAGTCACACGAGTCATTTGAGCAACAAAGTAAATCTTTATAATAAATCTCCTAATAACCGGTAGTGGATAGGACGTTCACCTAATAAACTGGGAATTTCTCTTAAAAACTCTAATATCAATTTTGCAAAGCTCACCCTAATATTAGTAACTAGGTAATGTGGTTAGGTGTAGGTGATGTGACACACCGGACTTGGCCGTAACGTCTAGGCCAGGCTTGGGGTGTTACACACACGCCCGTGTTGATTTAGCAGGCTTGTCCACGGCCACATCGCACGGTCGTGCCTATTTGTCAAAAGCCGTGTTTTGGAAAAATTTTTGCCTTATTTTCACACGACCGTGTCTCTGCCCGTGATGTGTCCACAGCCTTAGGCACGCTCGTGTGCCTGGCCGTGTGGTTCTGAAAAACCTACATTCAAGGATTCAGTGAATGATTTAGATGTTAAATATTGAAATTAGAGAGATTAGCAACGTTAGTGCTCAGGTTGCCTCCCGAGAAGGACTTATTTATAGTCTAAGCTCGACTTTTCTCAAGCTCACACGGTCTCAGTAGGTTAAGGAGTTGAAACTCCTCCCTCCTACTATCAGTTCTAGTATCAAGATAAGGTTTAAGTTGAGTAAAATTTACCTTGAAGGTTCCAAATTCTTTATGTGTTATCTTGACTGTACCATAGGGAAAGATTTTTATTACTATAAAGGGAGGTGTATCATCTGTGTGAAGCTTTGAATTTGAAATTTGAGGATCCTCCTCCTCTAATAATACCTTATCCCCTACCTTAAATTAATTCTTCTTTACCTTAGAGTTATCATGGTAATGCTTTGGTTTAGCGTGGCATATTTTAGATTTCCCCTTGCTATGGCTTCGCCACTCGTCGAGTTTATCAATCTGTAACATTCGCTCTTCATGGAAGGCTTCTTTATTGTAGTATGAATTTGACTGTGGCTTAATTGTACTGTCGCTAGAAGTATCCTACAAAGAAGATTGAATGGTGGGATTATTCTTATTATAAGAACTTGTAATAACATCTTTATCATTAAAATGTCTATTAGAATTACGAGCCTGCAGAGTGATTGTGTCATTGCCTACACGAAGTGTGAGTTCACCTGTGCCTACATCAATAATAGTCTTAGCAGTTGCGAAAAAGGGTCGCCCTAAAATTAATGGTACATCACTATCTTCATCGATGTCTAAAACAACGAAATCAATTGGAAATATAAATTTGTCAATTTTAACAAGCACATCTTCAATTATGCCTCTAGGAAATCTAATGGTTTTATCAGCCAATTGGATGCTCATCCTAGTTTTTTTGGGTTTACCAAGACCTAGTTATTTAAACAGTTTATAAGGCATTATATTAATACTAGCCCCTAAATCAGCCAAGGCATTTCTAACATTTAAGCTACAAATTAAGCAAGGAATTGTAAAACTTCTTGGATCTTTTAATTTGCTAGGTAGCTTGTTCTGCAAAATGGTTAAGCAAACTGCATTCAGCTCTACATGCAACGACTCATCCAGCTTCCGTTTGTTTGCGAAGAGCTCTTTTAAGAATTTAATTGCGTTTGACATCTGCGAAAGAGCTTCAATAAATGGTAAGTTAATATGTGATTTCTTTAAAAGTTTAAGGAATTTACCGAATTGTTCATCAGTACGGTCTTTCTTTGTCGCTTTTGGGTATGGGACACGAGGTTTATACTCCTTACTTATCGATTTTTGTGTACCATGACTTACCTCAATTTTATCATCACTTACCAAATTTTCTTTCCTCTTTTCAGATTTACGTTCAGCTAACCCTTCTTCGTCGTGCACAGTGATGGCATGGAGTTGCTCCTTTGGGTTAGTTTCTGTGTTACTTGGCAAACCACCTTGTGGTCGTTTAGAGATCAGCTTAGCAAGCTGGCCTATTTGGGTTTCGAGGCCTTGAATTGATGCTTGCTGATTTTAAGTGCCTTCTCAGTATTCTGAAAACAGGTTTCTAATACTGAGATAAATTTCGTGAACATCTCTTCAAGGTTCGGCTTTTTCTCTTGCTGGTAAGGTGGTTGTTGGAAGCGTGGAAAGGGTGGTGGTATCTGATTTCCTTGACCTGCCCACGAGAAATTGGGGTGATTCCTCCAACCTGCATTATAAATGTTACTATAAGGGTTATTTTGAGATCTAGAATTGTTACCCATATAGTTGGCTTGTTCGTTCTCTGTGCTATGGTCGTGGGATGAATAATCTGTGTTGTACATTCCTCCTCCATTTGAATTGCACCTCATTATTGGATGTACCTGCGTAGAGCCAACTAAACTGTCAATCTTTTTATTTAAGAGCTCTACCTGATTTGATAGCATTGTGACTACGTCAACATTAAAAACACCGGCAGATTTTTGTGGCTTTGTCTTCATGACTTGCCACTAATAATTATTCAGTGACATCTCTTCTATAAACTCATAAGCCTCCTCAGGTGTTTTGTTATTTATGGTTTCACTGGCAGCTATATCAATCATCTGTCTTGTTGAGGGATTCAAACCGTTGTGGAAGGTTTGAACCTATAGCCACAAAGGTAACCCATGGTGAGGGCACATTCTCAATAAATCCTTGTATGTCTCCCAAGCATCGTAGAGTGTCTCTAAATCCATCTGCACAAAAGAAGAGATATCATTCCTCAACTTTTCTGATTTAGTCAGCGAAAAATATTTAAGTAAAAACTTTTTGATCATTTGTTCCCAAGTAGTGATAGACCCTCGTGGTAGAGAGTTCAACCACTGTTAACTTTATTTCTCAAAGAAAAGGGAAATAACCAAAGGCGGATGGCGTTATCTGATAACGCCATTGATTTTAAATGTGTCGCAGAGTTCCAAAAAGTTAGCTAAATGTGCGTTAGGATCCTCATCCTGCAAACCATCAAACTGAACAAACTGTTGAATCATTTAAATAGCATTAGGTGTCAGTTCAAAATTATTTGCAGCAATAGCAGGCCTAACAACACTAGATTCAGTACCAGCTAAATTAGGCTTAGCATAATCATACATAGTGCGCAGAACAGGATTTTGATTCACAGGATCTGCGGCTACCACAAGAGGTAGCTGATTATTTTGATTTGCTTCCATCTCTTCAGTAGATTGGGGTTCGTCCTCTTGTCCTTGTTCTGTGTACTGAAGGCTTCGCCTTATGTCTCTTCGATTTCTTCAAACTGTGGCTTCTAAATCGCTATCAAACAATAGTGGTCCTGACGGGTTTCTTCTAGTCATAAACTAGAGATACCTATCAGAGAAGAACAAAAAGAAAATTTTAGTCAATAAAACCTAAAAATAAAAATAGAAAATAAATTGCAATAAAAGTGAAAATGGCTAAAGTAATAGAAATAGAGTCTTTCTAATATCTTAGTTTCCCGGCAACGGCGCCAAAAACTTGATCGTGACTGTGATAAAGTAATAATAATGATCATACCTAGGAACTAACTATTATCACGATAAAAGGCAAGCGCACCTATCAACTAATAGTATAATTAGTGGTAAGACTCAAATGTCGAATCCAAGGAACTAAAAGTACTAGTAATAACTTTCTTCCTATTATCTAGCCTAGAAATAAAAGGAGGTTGTTTATAAACTAAAATTCTAACTAACTAAAGATGCAACAAAGAATAAGTTGGGGAAATACTTTGGGAAAACTTGATCGATAAAGGCGATACCCAAGGAAGAATCCACCTAGACTTCACTTGTTATTTAACTCTGAACTAGACGATTTATTCATTCGACTTGATCCGTAGAGATCCCTAAATTATGTTAATATCTCTGTTGAGACTAAGAACAACTAACCCTAGGTTGATTAATTGAAATCTCTTTCTAATTAAAACCTCTAATGTTGCATTAACTCGATCTATGGATCCTCTTATTAGATTTGACTCTAATCCGATAGATTTTCGTCGTCCTATGTCTAGGATTGCGATCAACTCTGCTTAATTGTGTTGGATCTATTCTTAAACAGGGACTTTTGCTCCTCTGAATAAGCACATTTGACTTGAATTAAAATTTTGAAATATCAACTCAAGAATTAAAAAACACAATTAAGAACAAATCGAATATTTATCATATAATTCAGATAACAATAACAAGATCCATCTTAGGTTTCATCCCCCTTAGGTATTTAGGGGATTTTAGTTCATAATAATAAAAGAAAACATCTCAAAATAAGGAAAACAACAAAACATAAAGAAAACCCAAAATTCCTGTGAGAAATTTAGGAAGATCTTCAGTCTTGATATAGATCCTTGCTTCTGAGATGGATCAATCGGCTTTCTTCGAGTAATTCCTTGCCTTCTACTCTATGTATCCCTTCAGTCCTCTCCTAGGGTCTTTTTATAGACTTTGGAATACCTTTCTTAGCCCTTCTAGCTTTTCCACGTTAAATTGAAACTCGTCACGACAGGGACACGTCCGTGTGTATCGAGCCCAGGCCGTGTTCGAGTCTGCTAATGTGGCACGGGTGTGTGGCGCACCTGTGTGAGGAACTCCAAGCCGTGTTGATTTCTTACTTTGGCCCATTCTCTCTATTTTTGGCCCGTTTCTCGTTCTTTTCACTCTCTTATGCTCACCTAAGTATAAAATATGAAATTAAAGGATTAGGGGCATCAAATTCCACAATTCAAGGGATAATTCATCCAAAATTATGCTAAGCATGGGTTAAAAATATGTATAAACTACGGTTTATCACTCTACAGGATTTGTGTATTGAAGGAGCACCGTGGATAGAGTCGCATCCAAAGAATTTTACAATGCATCAACGTTTCTTAACATTGTACAGCAAAATATGGTTTCACTTTGTTAACTGTAGATTACTGCCGTCCACCCACAGCACCATCGTTAATCTTGACAAAATGTGTTTGATACATTCCATTATCAAGGGTAGAAAAATTGATGTAGACACAATTCTTCATCTAGAAATTGCTAAATGTGCCACCTAGCAGACTGGCATTTTAGTTTTCCCATAATTTTTAATGTCACTCTGTTGCCAGAAAGGCATTGTTCCCCTGAAAGATAAAGAAATCATTGTGAATAAGGGTCCAATCAATGAAGCCTCTGTCGAGAGGATGACTCGTGGCACAGAAACTATTGTTGAGAAGGAACTTGATGCTACCAAAGAAGAAGTTGTTGTCGAAGCGAAAGTTGTTACTGAAGAAAAAAATGGCTAAAAATGAGAAAGAAAAAGCAGAGGAATATTTGGTTAAGAAGGTTGTCACCGCACCCAGATCTGTGGGTGCAAATATTGATAATTTGGAGCAAACTGGAATGAGACTGGCGAAAGTTGCTGAGGTCACCAATGAGGGGCAATGCAATTATGGGCAATAGTGGTCTATGTTGGACCACTTTAAGTGGTTTCTCCTACACAAACAACAGCCAATGATGCCAAGGCTGAGCCAGGAACTGATGAGCAATCTAAAGGCCACGCAAAGCACAACGAAAAGAAAAAGAAGTGCTCCAATGATAAAAAAAGAAAGAAGGAAGAGAAGAGAAGAAGGAGAAAGAAGCATCATGTAGCCACATCAATGGTTGAGGATAACTGAGTTAGTTTGTTTTAAGCTTTAGATATAATATTCATGCATTGCATGTAGTTGTATGTTTTGTTTTTATAAGTATACATTGTCGTTGCAGTTTTGTTGTCATTACATATTCCTGTCAGTGCATTGGAGACACTGCAATCTTTAAGTTTGAAGGAATGTATATGGAATTAGAAATACACCCACATTTCAAAATATTTTTTTTGAAGCATGCAAGGTTTATGAATAATTATTCGAAATTTTTTTGTTACATTCGATGATTAATTCTTAGATCATGTGAATTGTCAATGAATAAGTTGGATAAATTTGACTGAATGTTATATCTTCAATACTTTGATGAATGCTTTAAGTTGCATTAGTAATAAATGACTAGTAGCATTCTTTGAATCTTAAATGAAATTGCCATCTATAGCTACTTATGTATTGATAGTTATAAATAAGTGACACTCCAAAGTAGGTTTATTGTAGAATGTTAAAAAAGGAAAACACTAATAAAAGCATTAGAAAAATGAATTTGGCCAAAAGCTGTCACTGCATAAGTATGTGTCAACACATTTACGTACTCCTTAGGGGTTTGTTGCACCCCATCGTTATTTTTCAGGAACAAGGGTACAGTAATATTACGATATCCCTCATTCTGTAAAAAAAAAACTCATTCATAAATATAAATACTTAGTATTGTATAATAATGATGTATTGGTAGATAGAATTTAGAATTTGAAACATGATGCTGGCTTTGATGAAAGTGCAATCTTACTCATTCATGCTTATTTATTGTCGATGCAATATTCTTTCATCTGAGTGTAACTTATTCATTAGGGTTTTAGGTGATTCAAGTGACTAAAATGTTCATTTGCCTTACCCAGTAATGTTTTGCTATGTTGTTGGCTCCTATTTTACTTGAGGACAAGTAAAATTCAAGTTTGGGGGTATGATTGTAGTAGAAAGAATATATGTTTTCTCCCTACTTATTGTTTAAATTGTTCCCATTTAGTTACCTTTAGCATACAATTTAGCATCTTTAGTTTAGTAAATTGCATTTTATAACTCAGTGAATCCTAGCCTATTTTACCTTTAATGTTGCTATCTTTCTGCGCTAATGTTGCTACATGAGTTAATTTTAGATTGCATTCGAAATTATCACCGAGTTGATAAATATCCACAATGTCGTTGCATGAGTTAATTCTAGATGGTGTTCAGAATTGTCACTGCAGTTCTGTTTGATAAGAGCCAACCATGAGTGAGCTGTCCAGTTTGGTATAACTACCCTGTATGAACAAGGACAGAAGAACCTTGAGTGAAGGACACTTGTACTGTTAATGAAAACATAAAAGGATAATGTGAGAAGAATGAAAGAGGAAAAGGAATTTTTGGTGGACCACAATTCTCTTACCCTATTTTGAAGCTTGCGGCTATGGTAACTTGAGCTTCCCTTGGGTGAGCCAACGTGAAGAGTGATGTAGATCCACTCCTAACGAGGAGATCTAAGTGCAGAACAAGGGGAAATGGATAGACCCAATCAAGTAGCTTAGGAATAATATTCTCCATTTGATTTTTTCTCATTTCTTGAAAACGCTAGTGATTACTCTATGTTTTCTACTGTATGACAGTATAATGAATACTTTGATAAACGTTATCTTATTAAATCTTATTTTTGTTGTTTAATCTTGGGGGTTTGAACGTTCTAAACATCAATGTGTTATTTTAGTCATTAACACTAGAAGGTGTAGTGATAATTTGAGCTAATAAGCTTTTCAGCGAAAGTTGAGTAAATACTAAAGGAATTTAGTCCACTTGTTCTTAATAGTGCCCTATTGCCATCATCGGAAGGTGTGGTTAATGTGCATGGTTAAGTCTCAGATTAAACAAAAGAATGGCATTTGGTAAGATATACATTAATTTTATTGCGTTGACAATCACCTATCTTTTATACTGTGTGAGTACTTAGCATACTGCTGAAGATTCATGTTGGGGATCCCAGTTTATCCATAGCATACTTTATCTTATTGTTTTCGAGTTATTGTTTCGACAGCTATATTCACAATTTACCTCGTTTCTATCTAGTTATTGCACCGATATTAATAAACAAAAGACAACCATCCTTGTGGGATTAATATCCGAAAGACTCACATCGATCTATTATACTTACATCGACAGTGTATACTTGTACATTATTGTTGTGACATTTACAGCTAATCAAATGGTAATTGGTGCGGCTGTAATTATCAAATAACATTCAAAATCATCGCCACATTAAGACAAGTAAGACCTCGACATCATGATGACGTAACGTCCTGACAATGATATTCTTCACATCGCGATACCGCAGCATGATTCTTTCGCTAGCGGTTCCAATTCAACCAAATTTTGGCACATGTGACTGGGTCATATGAGTGAGAAAGGTATGCTAGTCTTGTGCAACAGAGGTCATCTCAAAGATACTGAAGTTGGTAAATTAGGTTTCAGTGAGAATTGCATTTTCGGGAAGCAAACTCAAGTTAGCTTCGATTCAGCAGTACACAGAACAAAAGAGAATCTTGATTACATTCATTCCAATTTATAGGTCTGTATCCTGAAATCTCAAAAAGAGGTAATAAATATTTCCTAACTCTTATCGATGATCACTTTAGAAAATTTTTGGTTTATTTTTTAAAACAAAAAAGTGAAGTCTTCGTAATCTTCAAATAATGGAAAACATTATTAGAAAAACAAATCAAAAAATCCATGAAGCAGTTGAAAATAGATAATGGCCTTGAGTTCAGCTCGTCAGAGTTTAACGGTTTCTACAAACAAGAATGAATTAAAAGACATCAAACCATTGTTGGAACTCAACAGCAAAATGGAGTTGCAAAAAGAATGAATAGAACTTTGCTGGAAAAGGTCTGATGCATACTTTCTAATGTAGTATTAGGGAAGGAATTTTGGGCTGAAGTCGTAAAACAGTCAAGTTATTTGGTGAATCGATCTCCTCATCGAGCATTGAACGATAAAGTTCTAAATGAGGTATGGTTAGGTAATCCTTCCAATTATTCTAATCTTGGAATTTTTGGTTCTGCTGCTTATGCTAAAATTAGTTA
The DNA here is from genome assembly GCA_020496765.1 of Gossypium stocksii. Lineage (NCBI taxonomy): Eukaryota > Viridiplantae > Streptophyta > Magnoliopsida > Malvales > Malvaceae > Gossypium > Gossypium stocksii. The sequence continues at coordinate 48,830,083 of CM035628.1, forward strand.
GGAAAAGGTCGATCTAAGAGTCCTTAAATGCATCTTTATGGGATACTTTACCGGTACAAAAGGTTTTAAGTTATAGTCTTTAAAAGCTGACAAAATAATTGTTAGTAGAAATGTTACATTTGATGAACCTGCCATGTTTTTGTCAGAAAATGGGACATTTACTTTTAAAGACATGACAAATCAGAGTGTCTTGAGCAAGGTGGAGTTGAAACCCTAAATAGGGGGCGATGTCGCGACGACACGAAGAGCCTTATTGTGACGTTATGACAAACAGGATCATTGTCCCGACAAGAAAGAAAGCGACGTCATGACGACGTGACGAAATCTTGACTATTGTAAATTTTAAGTTGTTTTGAATTAGTTTGAGACTTCATATAATCCTTAGGTACCTTCACCATATCAGTTAACTAATTATAAGTTGGTTCGTGATAGGAAAATGCGATGGTTCGTGATAGGAAAATGCGAGAAATACGACTGCGATAGAAATGTTGTGAAGGAAACCTAGTGGCTTATACTCTAACTGTTGCTGATAGCATTGATTCAACCAATCCTACTATTGGGAAATATGTCCATATTGAGTAAACATGTTACTGTTTTTTATTTATTTGAATGATGAATAAATAAATAAAGTTAATAGCACATTTCATATTATGCCTTTTGTATTTATGTCTTTTGTATTTTGTATGCATAATGAAATTGTGACAAGCAAATATTAGCTCATTGATTGTCTAAGTGCAAACTGAAGATAAGTGGCATTGTAAGAACATTTACATTACGAGAAAATCAACTTACTTCAGTAGATAATCTAAATAAGTCTGTAATCCCGTAAAAGAATCAAAGTGAGCATTTGATTTAAATACTGAGAAAGATTATTATGTAGACATAGATGTATTCATTAGTAGAATGATACATTGGACTAGACCTAAGATAAATTAATTCTAAATCTGTTTGTGAATTAATTTACTTGTAACGTTCATGATATGATTTACCTAAATCTTGAGTTAGTCACTGACCATTCGTATGCCACTCATGTGCTTTGATATAAGTGGAGACTTATTCTTTAAAGATTATCGAGCCCATAGCCGGTATGTTGTGTACATGACTTGTTTATGGCATGAATTTACTAGAAATAGGGAAATTCATAGCTCAATTAAAAGGTTAATGATATCTTCTCATTTGCATTGTGTGGAATATGGAATGTGGCCATGGGTTGTTTGTTCTCAAACGAGCAAATTATCATAGTCATTTGTTGACAGTGATCATATTAATTATTAAGACACAATGGTGACAATGAGAAAAAAATAGGATTGTATTGAGTGAATAGATTAACTTAAAAGAATCAAGGATATCATATGTGGGTAACACACACATGATAAGGTCATTGGACAAAACAGTTGGATGAATTGTTTTCTTAAAAAAGCATACAATAAGTAGTTTTCAATCATGGTACTTCTTGTAGACTGACTCCATGATTAAGTAATTGTGAATTATCAAAACAATATTTCTGGACATAATTGCAATCACTAGAGCCTAATTATATATGTCTGATTGGTCCCTCTGCTAGCTCAACAAAAACTCGATCAGACTGTATTTGAATTAGAAGAAAATTCTAAGACTTTGGAAATAATTTAATTGAGTCAATTTATTCGATATGGAATTAAATTAGGTGGACGCGAGAATTGTTCAATTAGAGAATTTAATTAAAGAATTTTCTTGAAAAATTAAGTTGCAAAATCTAAGTGATTTTTGAGAAAATTAATATTGATTAATTAAAATTAATATGATGTGTTTGAAAATTAATTTTCAAGTTAGACAATTGGCTTAATGGGTAATTGAACTTGAAAATTGGACCTAAGATCGTAAATTGGCCCCGGGAGTCCAAAACCAATACCAAGGCCAAAAAACTAGTTGAACCGAGCTCGATATGTGAAATTAGACCGACGGTCCAATTGGTGGCTAGACCGAACAGATTGGGTCATCACTGGCCCAGACTGAACATACTTAAGGTGCCGTAAAGGTAGCACACTTACATCACCGAACACAGCGTGCCGACGACTACGATGGCAGCGTCCCAGTGGCCAATGGCGGTTGGTCTTCGTTGGTTGAGCAGCTAAAGAGTTATACTCCTATTGGGACTCTACCAGAGAATTTGATTTCAGATTAACTATTTCAAAAATATTATTATTTTAATAGTTTAATATGAAATTTAATTTAATACTTATCTTAATAGTATTTTATTAATTTAATATTAAAGTGATTATCTTAATATTAACTTTAATTTAATGTTTATCTAATTCTATTATTTTAATCATAGTTGAACTTTCTAAACTTTCCATATATAAAGAGAGCCTTGAGTCATTATTTTACACACACTTGAATTCAAGAGAAAGTTGTAGAGAGAAAATTCTCTAAAGAGATTATTTCAGAAATTTTCTAGAGATATTTTTCTGATTTACAACTCAAAAGTTTAAAGAAATTGTCAAATTACCCCACTGGTATTTTTTTGTGAAAATTTTTCTAATTCGAAGCGAGCCAACACTCGACAAACATGAACTTGAGGATAACGGAGAAGATTACTAGGTCGAAGCAATCATCCTAGTACAATTTTTGATTAAGTGTTTATCACTTTAGGTATCACAACTACGATCTTGTTTTGAAAATTTTTTTAAAACCTTGCTTTTCCTAAATTTATTTTTCACTGCGTTTTTCAAACCCGTTTTTTCCAACACCTTCATGTTATTATGTGATACGATCCACCTCGGGGTGAGTTGAGTCGTATTTGTTGCCTGATCGTTAAAATGGAGAAGTATCGTTCTTGAACAGAGTAATGGTTGAATTCGGCTAAGTAAGGTTTTAAACAAAGGAAACAAATGTGAATAAAGATAAGGACTGAATTGGCTAAGTGAAATGATGAAGGAAATGGCTAAGTGAACGATGATGGAAATGGATTAAGTGAATGATGATGGAAATGGATTAAGTAAATGATGATGGAAATGGATTAAGGCCAAGGAAGAACCAATACTAATGGGAGTATTGACCCGAACCTTATACGACACTTAAGAAGGATGGATATTGAAAGATAGGACCTTGACCCGTTACTTATGAAGGTAAGAACCAAAGGTATAGTTTAGTGAACGCCACACTCGAAATGAGTGATAAGTTCAAAAAGAAATAGGAATGACGCTACTAGCAAGCTAGATAAGTCAAGCTGAGTCTAACGAAATAAGAGAGTTGAAAAACTCACAAAAATGTTATAAACATTCAAAAGATATCAAAAGTCGAACCAAAACAATGTCTTCTTACAAACTATTTATAGGCATTATTATGACTATTCAAATGCTTATTTGTGACCTTTCACCTTCAACAATTAAATAAAATTATTACAAGCTTTAAATTCAAATTAAACTCATGTAATGAAGCCAATAAGTCATGTCTCTTCATTGGAACCTGATGTAGTTGAAAAGGCATGTCAATTCTCCTTAATGAAGACTTAAAGTATCCTTAATGTGTTTGATGATGTCCCTTCAACTCCCTTGTAACCATATGATAAAAGCTTGTGTAACATCCTCTTAAATGGCTACATGATGAAGACTTAAGACCGCAAATACGTTCAGACTTGAAGAGTCTCTTTGGGTCCATTAAACAGCCACCATAATGAGCTTTGAGTGCATGAAACCAATCAGACTTGAAGAGTCACTCTTGGTCCATTTGAAAAGTCACCATAATGAGCTTTGAGTGCTTCAATATCCACCAAAAATGTTCCAAATATGCACCAATTATTAAGTGACCAAATGCATACTCTTTTATGCCAAAACTGAACAACAATTGAATGTGACAGAATTTGTTTCTTCTTGGCAAATGAACAGCCCTATTGTAGCTTTAAATATGTGACCAGCCTTTTGGACTTTCCTACAACAATTACACAATCAATTTATTTAAGAAAAATTAAACACACTATAACTTAAGCATTAAAAAAAATAATAGCCAAATTAAATATCATACTAACTCAAACAACTAAGATGTTTAAATGCATGATTTAATTAAGATGTAAACTAAATGCACAATGAGTTACTTAATACATGACTTCGTTTTAAGATGCACACTTTAATTAACATGGGAGTTACATAATGCATGTCTTAATTTATGATGCAAACTTTAACTAACATGGGAGTTACATAATGCATGTCATAATTTATGATGCAAACTTAACTAACATGAGAGTTACATAATGCATGACATTATTAAATGTAGAACACATAATGCATGTCACAATTAAAAGATGTAGATCAATAATGCATGACATTAATTAGAGATGCATTTAATAAACATGACATAATTAAAGACTAAAGTAACTAAAATAAATAAATCAAAGTCCTTATTCTAGCAACCAAATTAACAAACTGAAATTAAAAGCCTCATTTTGCACTTGGGCCCCTCGAGTTTGAGCCAATCTCGGTGTTGTGGAGTTGGGTCGTAACATGATGCGACTTGATTCGCATCATACCCTCCCTCTTGAAGATGATTTGTCCTCAAATCGGGCCACTTGCTCGCGAAAAATCTTTCATTGTCACAAACTTGGAAAATGCACAAAACTCGAAAAGAAAGTAGACTAGTCACTTGCCCTCCCTCTTTAGGAGGAATCCATTTCAAAGTGTCACCTTCACAAAAATGAAAGAGGTTAGTGACAACACGGATAATGAACTGGAAAGAACTTTTGAAATCATTATGCACAATTTGAACATATGTATCAATGTCGGAATCAAAAACAGAAATTGAATTTACCTTGTTCCTTGAAGGAAACAAACCAGAATCATAGAGCATTCGAAAGTCATAGTTTTGGACAAAAAAAATTCATGGCTCAAATCTTTTGAACAATGATAAAGAACAATGATCTCCGGGATCGAAAACAATATTTCCTCTTACCTCTCCAATCTGACTCAAAAGTGTCATGAACAGCAACCTAGAAAGAACATGTAGCAATTGAGTAGTATAATCTTGCAAAACATGATCGAATCTTTTAAACCACAATTTAGAACAACCTCCGGAGTCAAAAATTTGAGTTTGACTTTGCAAGCTAACAAAATTCACTTTTATTTTTGAACAAAATAACAAAATTAGAAGCAGATAAAAGGTTCAGCACATTTATTTAAAATGAAATTACGATACTCACATTTTCTTAGTAACAACTCAAAATTACTTGCTCCGGGCTTAAACACATAATTTTGGTCGTTCATTGTTAAAAGTAGCAAAGGCTTTTCTTTCATCAACAACTCACATATACGAACCACCCTTTCACTTTTCATCCATTGTTTGTTAACCCACTTCCATACTAATTTTCATCTTTATTTACGCTAACCAAATTTATATAAAATTCCCATCCTTAAACCTATCTTTGAAATCCCTTTTGAATAGCTTCCGCGTTAATTTACCTAAGAACATCCTTTTAAAAACGAGCCAAATGATACTTTCTCGTAGACGATCGGGCAACTATCATATGACTAGACTCACCCTGAGATGGATCGTATCATTATGTGGCAGTTCAAGCCTCTGACTTTAGCAAATGGCTCATTGCAATGGAATAAGAAATGAAATCGCTTCAAAAAAATGAGACTTGGAGACTAGTAAAACCACACATCGGTAAAAGAATCATTGGTTGCAAATTGGTGTAAAAAAGAAGGAAGGTTCAGGTTTTAACGACACTAGGTACAAGGAAAGATTGGTTGCAACGAGCTACAGTCAAGTGGAGGAAGTTGGTTTTCATTATGTTTTCTCTCCCATTATGAAACATACGCCTATTCAGGCACTTTTGGCTCTTGTGGCATCAAACAATATTGAATTAGAGTAGATAGATGTAAAGACTGCTTTCTTTCACGATGGCCTTGAGAAGGACATCTACATACAACAACCGAAAACTTCAAATTTAAAGGTATAGAAGATCATGTTTGTCTTTTACAAAAGCCTTTGTAATGTTTGAAATAGTCTCCTCGACAGTGGTATAAAAAGTTCGACTCCTTCATGTTGAGTACTAATTTTTCTCGAAGTAAGTATGACAATTGTGTTTACCTACAATGTCTTGATGATGGTTCTTTTATATATTGGCTACTTTATATTGATGATATGTTGATTGTGACTAAGAATACATCTAAAATTGATTGTCTTAAAACCATGCTTAACTCTAAGTTTGAGATGAAGAATTTAGGTGCAGGTAAAGAAAATTTTGGGATGGAAATTTCGAGAGATAGACATTTCAAGAAATTACTTTATCAAAATAAAGGTACATCAAAAAGATCCTTGTGCGATTTGATATGTAAGATTCAAAATCGGTAAGTATTCCTTTAGCTGCACACTTTAAACTCTCAATTTCAGATTCCCCATAGAATGAAGATGAAGAAATGTACACGTCAAAAGTACATTATCCAAGCACAGTTAGAAGTTTGATGTATGCAATGGTATGCACTCATCTCAATATTTCACATGCTATTAGTGTTGTTAGTCGATACATGACCAATCTTGGTAAGTTACACTAACATGCAATTAAGTGAATTTTCAGAAATTTATGGGGTTCTTCTAACAAGTGCTTAGAGTTCGAAGGAACTCAAAAGGGTTTAGTCAAATATGTTAATTTTGATTATGCAGGAGACTTAAATTGAAGAAGGTCTCTCACAAGTTGCCTATCTACTTTTGGGAATTGTGTCATTAGTTAGAAAACGACACTTCAAGCTACAATAGCTTTGTCGACTACTGAAGCAAAATACATGGCAATTACTGAAGTAGTAAAAGAAGCAATTCGATTAAGAGGCTCGTTTAGTGATTTTATAAGTGAAGAAGAGGCAAATGTCGTATATTGTGATAGTCAAAGTGCCATAAATCTCACCAAAGATCAAATGCATCATGAAAGAACGAAGCACATAGACATTTGTTATCATTTTGTTCTAGAGGTGATCTTTCAAAAGGATGTTCAAATTCTTAAAATTGGCACAGAACACAATCCGATTGATATGTTGACAAAGAGAATTCCAGTTTCAAAGTTTGAGCATTGCTTGGACTTGGTAAGTATCTGACCAAAAATCAGTTAGGACCATAACAGGGCTTGACAAGAGAGTTAAGTCAAATACCAGTAAAGGTGGAGATTTGTGGAGTTACGTCTTGCATTTTTTACTAAACAGTGTGTGACGTCGCAACGAGGAAGTGTTAATTGTCCTAACGAGCAGCCAATATCACAATGAGAAGAAAGCCCTTGTCCTGACGATGCGATGCCATATCACGACGTGACAACGTGCAACTCAAGTTTGTCGAATTTCTTCTTCCAATTAAACTCTGTTTTTAATTTCCCACTTAAACTCTCATTACCCTAGGGTTACTGTAGTCATATATGCTACGAATTTCAGCCTATAAATAAGCATTAGTTACTCTAGGTTTACACACAATAGAAATATTCAGATTGAGAGAATTCTATTATTTGTTTTGAAGGATCTTGTTTTTGGGACTTCAAGTTTTCATCTACTTCTCTCCATCTTTTATATTTTCCTTTATTATAGTGAAATTTCTTTTTACCTGTGTTTTTTTATCCTCATTTGAGGAGTTTTTTCATATAAAATTTACGTGTTCGATCTTTTTAATTTTATTATATTTACTTGTTCGTTGTATACACAAGTTAATTCTCTACATAGTTTTATATAATTTTATTTTATTTTTTTGAAATAATATAATTTTATTTCTATATCTATCTATATTTAAATAAAATTTTAATTGAATACTAAAATAAACTTTTAAATAGCCATAGCAGTAAAAAAAGAACATGGTAGGAGCAGTTTGTGGCGATGCTTCAACGTGAACCATTCGTAGGGGATAAGCATTGAACAAGAAAGGCCGCCATTAATTAAAAAAGGCTACATTTAAGCTTTGATGGACATCCTGATCCAGGTGTTACAAAATAAATAGGCAAGGAATAGCCCACCCCACCTTCGTATAGCTTGCCCTTTTCAGATATAATTAGTAATATCTTTTAATTTAACACACTTTTGTTATTGACTCAAAAAGATAAACGTTTGGGATTTTGAAGGATAAAGAATTAAATTAAGTTGTGGTCTAGGGACTAGACTACATATCTCATTCAACAAATTAAACTAATCCCCTCATAATTTATATATAAACACTTTTTTCACCTTCCCTTTTTATTTTAAAGTCATTTAAATTTTTCGTTTTTTTAATTCATATATTTGTATTATTTATTAAATCATTCGAAATGAATGAAAAAATTAATAATTTTTTAAGCCCTTTAAAAAATAAAAGAAAATTATAAATTTTATAATTATATTTTTAACTCATAATAATCCTTAAAAGAAAAAACCTCACATGGGACTTAAAGCTATAGTTGAAAGATTGAAGGTTGAAGGCGTGATCCATGAAGGTGCAGAGGAATGAGATACAACTTTCAAGCTTAATTTTAGATTACTTTTTAATTGGAACTAAACCAGGTAATGGATAATGTGTAATTTAATTTTAATTGTATTTTGTTGTTCATACTTTAATTGGGTTCTTGAGAATATAACCGTTATAAAAAGTTTACTGGGTTTTTCATTATTGGGTAATACAATTTTAAGTGGGTCATTAGATTTGGGTTATTGCGTTTGGTTTAATATCAAAATTTATATATTATATTTATTTTGATAGCATTATATATTTATTATATAATACAAATATATTTAAAATAATTATAAACTAATATATATTAAGTTAATTAAGTCCTTCAGTTCGGTTATGAAGTTTAATAATTAATAATTGACTAACAAAATGAAATTTCAACCCAATTAACTGCAAAATTTAATTTAATTAAAATTGACTTTATAAAATAGGTTGGTTAAGTCTGTTACGTTGGTTTTAACAGACTAATGCTCTTCCCAAAATTTCATTGATATTTTATATAATATATTTCATATGCATATAAAAAAATTTGGGTTCGTGTTAAATGTACTTTTATTCAATTCTTACTATTATTCATAACCCTCAAACATTTAAATATGAAGATAATATATATTTAAGTATGCTCAAATCAATGTACTTTTATATTTTGCAATAACTTTGGTTGAAAAGCACTTTCAAGCAAAAATAATATTCGCCAATATTTTTTTCCAAACAATATTTGCCAATGTTATATCGATAAATAAACTTTATTTGCATATAAAAGTTAGTTTCAATGTGAAATTATAAATTTGCCCACAATTTATATTAACAATAAATTATAAATATGTTTATATATCCAACTTAAAGAAATTTATATTAATTACCTAAAAATTATTTAAAATTTATATTTCATATATCATAATATTAACAATGAGTTATTATAAATCCTTTTATTATATTTGTATAATAATTTAAGTGAATATTTGTTAATACTGAAATAAAAAAGAGTTGAATTTGACTATCATTAATTTTTCAAAAGAGTTTAATTGTTTTTTTTTAACGGAAATACTGACTAAAACATTAAATTTTTAAATATGTCAGTCTGGATGACAATCTACATGTACTTTATGCTCTTTTTTTTAAATATTTTATGAACTTTTATATTTTTAAAATTTGATTTTTTTAATTTTTAAATATTTTTATAAATTTTAAATTATTTGTTGATGTATATAGGACAAATAATATTATGTCAACATGAATTACACGTGGATCATCACGTGACTTGCCACACTAGCATTATTTAAAATAAATTAAATTTTTAGTCAACCTTTCCATTAAAAAGATAATTTGACTCTTTTTTAAAGTTAATAGTCAAATTTAGCTCAAAAATAAATAAGGGCCAAATTGATCACTATACCTTTAAATTAACTTATATTTTTATTTTATAACACCATATTTAAAATGTACATTTTAACTTTTCACAACACTTAAAATCTTAAACAAAACTTCTCAACAATAATCCTAAACTAACCCTAAGTTTAACCTACTAAGATAAAATGGTTCATATGTTTTTGGTGTTTTTGTAGGTAATTAGTAAAGGAAGACAAGAGTTAACCTGGTACTTGTGATTTTGGTATGGATTGGAATTTCATTTTATGCCTCTGCTCTAAGATAGTCGGTGTCGTATCGGTGAACATATTATTTTTTATTAGTATTAGTATGTATCAATATTGATACGTATTGATATCGGTCTGTTTCGATATATTATTTTAGATTTATCAGTATTTTTGAAAAAAAATGATATATGTATCAAATAATAATGTTAGATAAATCTCAAATATAAAATATTCATCAATTATATAAAATACTTTTCAACAAGCTTCACAAATACAATCCATCATTAAACAAACTTAAAATAAACAAAAAAAAAAATTATTCTATAAATTAAACAATAAAATCTTCTCAACCTTACATATGATAATCCATAATCAACAAATAAATAATAAAATTACTTATTTCTATATTTATATTTTACCAACTATATCTTGGTGAATATGGGCAGAATCAATTAGTATGCATGGGTAAGGCCAAAATGGATCAAATTTTACACTGAAACGAAATTTAATATTTGTAATTTCAATTTACTCCCAAAAGAGAGCATTCTAATTGATATGGGCAGTACCAAAACCAAATCGAATACCATGTTATGACCTATCAACAGGGCAATGGACTAATGGGCTACTAGGTTAAACAAAAGAATCGGAAAAAATTGAATGTTAGATTTGAATTATAGTATTTGGTTTGATTTTTCTTCATTTTAGAGTTGGAATCGGTTTTGATTTATTTACTAATTAAATATTTTCCCCTGGATTTAATTTTTAGTTCATAAGTAAAAAAGAAACCACAATTGATTGTATCCATTTTTTTATTTAATTTACAATTAAACACTATTTCTATAATATAAAAATAAATATTTAAATTTAAATAGGTGAAAATAACTTTAGAATATTATATAAAAATTATTCTTTCACAAATCCGAATAGGTGGAATCCAATTTGGATGAGTTTATTTACCTTTAAAAAAAAATAGTACACATTCATTAACCATATTATTTTGTAGGTCAAGACATCATTTCTTTTTGCTTGGAATTTTTGAAACGAGAAATTGAAACATTATTCTCCTTCCTTAAACACTTGTCAAGCTTTTCCCTTACAGGCTTGTCTCAAAGATTAAAACACGTTTTGCTTAATTGCGTTAGTAAGAATCATTCCAAACAGATTGAGCAGAGGCAGACATGATTCATTTGCTTTGATAAAGTGGAATGACCTTTCTTAAAAGTAATCATGCAGAAATTAGGTTTTGATTATAAATGGTTATTTTATTATAATGCATTGTGTCTTGAATAATTTCATAATGTAGTGCGGTTAACAAGAAGGTTAAAAATGCATTTTCCAAGGGTATAAGATGAGTGTTCATATTTTATTGCATAACATTTTACTTAGCTTTGCATACTTTTTCATTTTTTAATGCCTTTAATGTTATTTCTTTATTTTTATTTTTTTTTAACAAGTGTTTATATGATTTAATGAAAGTTGGGATATGTTTAATTAAAGATTTGTGGATGCAAGAAAAGTGACACAATTGAGCAGTAGAAGCGGAAAATAGATTTAGAGATGGGCCACAAGTGTCGCGGCATTGCAGCGCCATTGGGACTTTTTGCTTCGTATTTTAGAAGCCTATATTGGTCTTTTCCCATTTAGATTGGCTTCTAACTCTAAAATTCATTTGAAACCACATTTAAATTGTTAGTTTTATTAGACGTAGTAGAGTAAAAACTATTTTCTTTGTTTAAAAGCAATTGCTTGTGGGTTTCAATTAACTCTTTGAAGGGACTTGTGCTTCCTTTGGAATAAGATTTTTTTTACTCGTTTCTTCAATTTGTCTTTTGTTGTTAATTATGTTTGGAGTTTATTTGAATTTTCATATCAACTAAACCTTTCAAGTGATTAGGAAATAATAGGTTAATGTCACAGTAATTGAGATACGATTAATTGTTCAACTTGTAATTAGAAATTAGTGTAAGTGACAATTAGATTGATGAAAATACTTAGGAAAAATGCAATGGAATGTTGGTTGTATTCTAGTTAAACATGCTAGGGTTTGTCGTCCCTCTCTTAAACATGAAGTGTTTTTGGGCATCTCCATATCGGGTCAATTGCAAGTATTTCTTGGACTTTTAAACTAGTCCTTTATAATTCAATCCAACCCGATAATAGTTTTTCTATTTCCTAAAATAAACATCTTATCAATTAAATAATTTCTCAACTCAATTCTAATTCCGTTAAACTCAAGATGACTTTATCGTAAAAGAATCTAAGAGAAAATATTTTTAAATATTTCTACATTCAACGGATTTACTATGACCAAATAATTTATTTCCATTTTCGAACTTCATTTAATTTGAAAAGCATAATTTTATTTCTAGGCCATTTTCATTTTCAGTTTGGAGAAAAACACATTCATTTCCAAATGTTTCCCATTTCTCCATTTTCATTTTGGAGAAAACCATATTCATTTTTTATATGTTTCTCATTTCTCCATTTTTACCATTTCTATTCATTTCATTCAACATGAAATTCATTTCTACTTTCAATATATGCAATTAAAGTTCAAATGATTTATAATTAAGTTCTAGCTTTTCGCTTATAAATTATAAACTCATTTAGTCATAAAGTCATTCCAATATAGTATCGTGACTAAGCTCTCCCCAATGACATTCCATTACGAAATCAACTCGATCAGTGCTCGTCTAATGACCTTTTCATAAGTGTGTTGCCCTTATAAAATATCCTTAATCTCTTTGGGATAGATTCGCTCTCCCAATATGATCCTATTTTATCTCATGGTAACCATTATATTTTCCTTCATGAAAAGTCAATTACTATCAAATAGTAATCAAGTCATTCATCACAAAGACAAATATAAGATATCTTTCCGTATTACGATTCGACCACGTAATATTGCTTAGTATTAGTTTAAACATTAGACAACTAGTGAGCTAATATTTACTTCTATTTTGCTTTGCATGCAAAAACCACATGAGGATATTAATGTAATCCATGAATTGTTTTATTAACCAATCTGTTCAAAAAAAATTACAAGTTTAGAAAAGAATATACTACACTCAGGGCACCAAATCCAACAAAGAGATGGGGTGTTACTACCATATGATCATGAGATAGAATAAACATTACACAATCATAGGAAGATCCAAACTAGATATAGTAAATTAGTTTCTAGAGAGGCCTGAGGCACATAGTGCAACAAATGCACCAAATGCCCAAAATTCAGTCTATAAGAACCTTAGAGATTACTCTATACATGATGTTGATAGAAGTCAAGGTAATATTAGACGGCTTGATTTTGATATACACACATTTGAGATTAAGCCTATTACCCTAATTATGCTCCAAAACACTGCATAATTTCATGGACTACATAATGAGGAACTTAGTTTACATGTTTCTAATTTTTTAAATGGATGTCAGACTTGCAAGTTTCCTAGAGTGACTGAAGATATTGTAACGCCCTCTAACTAAAGTTAACGATGACCCCAATTAGATGGTGCTACATACAATGCTCAGAGGCATCTTTGGTGGTTTTATTGATAAAAATTGTCTAATTGATTATTGGGGCAATTCGGTAATTGCATATGATTAGTTAGTGTTAGATGTCTATTATTTCAAGCCCAACTATGCAAACTATTTTTACCTTTAAAATTTGACATAAAGTATTGATACCTTATATAATATTGATAGTTGGAAACTTGTAGGTATCAATACTCAATTGTTAGGGACTGATACCATGATCCCTTATTTTGCTATTTTAATTTCGATGTGTATTTGTGCTGATACTTGAGCTAAAATTACTTACCTAAAGGTTAGGTACCAATACATATTGTTCTCAAAAGGGATATTAGATATTGAATTTGTAGGAACCAATACTTAAGTGCAGTTGGACCCAAGTTAGGCACCCAAACCAAATGATTTCTTTTCTTGCAAGGTCTTATAATATCTTTGGCAACACTCTAACTATTTAGAAAATAATATGGAGGCTTAAATGGTCATTTAAAGGTTAAATTTTGACATCTTATTCAAGCTTACTCTAATTGAAACAATAGCATGCCAATTTTCATTTCAAGACACTTTACAACTAGCTAATTTTTAACTATTAGCTATCTTAATCTCTTATTTACAAGTCTCTATCATAAAGACTCCATTCAAGAATAAATTAATTCACCAGACAAGCAACTTAAGAACGAGGTTATATGACTTATTAAATAACCAATACCAAAATATGTGAACATCTAAACATGTATTTAAACTATGATATTATCGAAAAAGTTCAACCACCAACATATAAAATAAACAACTATCATCATGATGGCCTTATGACCCTATATACAACTCAAAACAAGGTTCAAATGTCCACTACCAAAATACCCTTTATACATGCTACAACTATAATGACCAAGATCAAAATATGTACATCAAGAAATGATGACTCTTCAGATTTGATGCAACTTTTTGTATAGCTCCTCATCAAAATTCAACAACCTATATAAGAAACAACAAGTTCCACATGTTGAGCTTTCCTTAAAGTTTAGTGGTGTTCAATCAAGATCTAATAATACCATACATTATTCTTTATTCTATTTGAAGCTAAATTGTTTATTATTCCATTACTATTTAGTAATAAGCTATCCTAATGGACTTTATCATTATCATTACTGCAATAGCCCAAATTTGACCGGGCTTTGAGACTAAAATAAAATAAATAAATAATGTTTATTTAAGAGTCCATTTACAAAGGCCCAACAGAGACCAAATTTTAAACTATTACCCGTGTACCTAAATACACCCTTAACCCAAACTTAACAGACCCAATTAGCTCATTCTCGAATCAGGCCTAGGATGCCCATATGACCCAACGTACAACGAGGCCCAAAAAGCCCAACTAAGAACTCTAGGGTTTCATTTTCTAGTCACGCCGCAAAGGGATCTAGAACCTTCGAGGAGCATCCTTCTCGAGCCGTTTTAGCTCCTGATCATGGCCTCCGGCAGTACACCGTAACTCCGGCCCCGAATCACGCACGATTGGTACATGAATCAGTACCTTAGTCACTGGATTTCTTCACGGTTACCTGTAAGAAATGGAAAGCGAATCGCAGCAGATATGCAAGAAATGGAAAGAGAATCGCAGCAGATATAGGGAATCGCAGCAGATATGCAGGAAAAAGAAATAAAATCACAGCAAATATGTAAAGGAAATAATGGAAAGAAATCTTTGATTTCTTTCCAAAACTTGTAATTATTAAAGGCTATAAAAGCCTCTTTTGTAACAGATAAATTTTTTACGCACACATTAAGAGAAAAAGCAAATACAGACAGTTTTCTTTTAAAAAGGTGATTTTTTTATTTATTCTTTCGTTTTGGTTCTGTTTCCTTCCAGTTTCATCTGAATACATATCAAACAGTTAGCTTTTTAAAATAAATAAGAAGAGGAAAAGAAAGTACCTAATTGGGAAGGTTTTCGAGCTTTCTGGCTGTCGTACGCGGTGGCGCGTGGAGCGCGTAGGCATCCGATGACGGAGGCTGTTCAGAGCTCCGAGGATTTCCCCCCATTCCTCTTTTCAAAGGATCCTTTTGTTTTTTTTTTTTGGTGTTTCGTTTAAAATGAATTTTAAATCGCGATTTTGGCTTATATAGCCTGGGTAAAACGGCGGCGTTTCGCTTAATTCAATAAGCGTTTAAACGACATCGTATTGGGCTTAGGATCCGCGCGTTGACCCGATAACCCGGGGAGGATCCGCGTGTTTTTATTTATTGGGATAATTTCCCAATTGGTTCTTCCGTGTTTACTGTCTTTGCAATTTCCTTTTATTTTTATTATAATCTAGCCCTAACATTTTATTTTGGTTTCAATTTAGTCCTAACAGTTTCATTAAAGCTTATTCCCAAGAACGGTGTCGTTTTAAAGGGGAGGGTTCAATTACCCTGTAAGTCTCTCACAATTTACGCGCGTTTCCTCTGGGTCCCTGATTCGATTTATTTCCTTTAATTTGGTCCCCTGTAATTTTTAAAATTTAAAAATAGCACTGCATTATTTATTTTTATATTTTAATCATTTATTTTGTTTTTATTAAATACTATAATTATTTTATTTATTATACATTATTATTAAATATTGTATCTTTACTAATTATTATCTTATATGTTATATATCGTATCTTTAACATATATACAACTATTTCTATATATTACTGTACATTATTTATTTGAAGATTTATTATTAAATATTTTATTTTTATATTATTAAATATTTATATCATTTTACACTTTATATCATATACTACATTATCATACTATCCTATATGTTATTATATATACTTTTTAGTTGTTATTATTTATCATATTTTATTCTAAATTGTTATATTACTTTATACTTTAATTATATATTATATATTACTTTATATTTTTATCATTTATATATTTTATATTTTGTTATATTTTCATCGGCGTTAGATTACGAAATCTATACAAAATAATACTATTATATGTATATTTAGTATATTATATTATATATTATTTTTAGTACAAATTAGTTAATTTAAAATTGTCTATTATCATTTATTGTGACCAAATATGGAATTTTCTTAGTTTGTTTTTTATTTTTGATTTTTTTTCCATTGGTATTTTATTTATATATTTATGATAATTTATTTTAATGTGTACTTTTACTGCATAAGTTATTTATTATTATTGATTTTATGTTTGCATGAAAGTCGTTTATTTACATTGTATTTGGAAGTTATATTTGCATGAAGTATATCCTATTTGCCTTATTTGTTATGAAATATTAATACATGAAAATTTATCTTACATATGCTTATTTACATGAAAATGTATGTTATATTGTTATCTTTTATGTTATATTTGTATTAAAACATATATTATAATAGTTCAATTTTAATCTATCATCTTGATTACATCATCGTCTTAAAAAAAAAGATGTAAATAAAAATGTTTTTTAAAAAAAAAAACAAAGGCAATGTTTTTCGTATTTAGGAATTTGGGAAATAGTGCCCTAACATGCTGGGTTGCAATTTTCCGTTTGTCTAAATGCCTAAAATATCCTTCTCAATGATTTTACAAATTACGAGATGATTTTAGTCACAAAAGTTTTAGAATATCATGTCCTATCATGCTGGATGTGACATTCGTATTTCTTTTGAACGAAGGAATCTCGGTTTTAAACACAAACCATTCTAATTCTAAAAGGGATCATATTTTCAAATATTTTCAAATTTTCACATTAAAGACAGAAAGTTATTCAATTTGGTACCAATTTTGGGTGTACGAGGGTGCTAACCCTTCCTCGTACGTAACCGACTCCCGAACCCGTTTTATTGATTTCTTAGACCAAAACAAATGATTTCAAACAAAATGTCTTAAAGGTGATCCAATCACACCTAAAAAGATTGGTGGCGACTCCCATTTTCGTGTTTTTAAAGTCGACCCTGTTTTTCCAAACCCTCTTAAAAAATGGTTTCGACAGCTTGGCGACTCCGCTGGGGACCAATAAGAGAGTCAAGCCAAAAATTGATTACTTTCTGTCTTAATGCTAAAATTTGAAAAAATGTAAAAATAAAGATCTCTTTTCATGTGTTTGTTGTATATGTTTGTTATTTTATCTGCACACATTGCATTTGCATGACCGTTGGTTACATCTTTAAGTGGGAGTAAGAAACTAAGCTTTCGTAAGGTTTTCACCTTCGTATGAGTTAGTGGACTGCTTTCGGGAAACATCTGTACCTATAGACTTTGTGAGATTTTCATCTCCGTATGGTCGTAAGGAAATGAATCCCCCTAAACCGAACTTGGACCATATGAGCCTATAATGGGTGAGGATCGAGGAATATGCTGGTTTGGGTACCCTTTACTTTAGAACCAAACTTCATGTAGTGAGCTTTAAGTGCTTGCCTTAGGTAGTAGGGTGATAACTTTTAGTACCTACCCTTTTAAAGTATTTGTTTATTATATTTTTTATATATGGCACTAACATATTCTTCTTATTTTTGTTGTCATTGTATATCATTCATCATTAAAAGGTATCGATTCAAGGTTTGATTTCTGAGTTAGAAAGTTTTGTAATGGGGAACGAATATCTTAATAAAGCGGGGGACAACTCTTTCGTCTGTACATGGTCAGAGAAAACCCAGTTAGAAAAAAGGAGATAGTGTCATTGAGGGCATACATCGGAGTTGTGGGACTTCACTGTATCAGTTTGACACAGATTGGGTGGAAGGAGTTGAAAGACATTTAGACCCATTAGGATAATGAAGCCAAGCAGTTATTCAACTATGAGGACTTGCAGTATTTGCTTGACGGAAGGATAGATGGACAATTCAAAGTGAAGCGTGGAAGTATTGATGGACACTTCTACCATTACAGCATTTCCCTTTCACATGAAGATGGTCGCCCCGTGGATGGTAAGGGTATTGGAGGAAAGGTGATTGACAGAATGCATAAGACCTACAAATGTGAATTGGATGGAAAGAATTTTGCCTATGATGGTAAAAAGGTTATTTACTATAGGACCGTTACCAAATGACAAGCTTGAGTTTACTAGGATGTTGCAGAAATAATGGACATACAAGATTTGGACAAATGGGCGAAGAGGTTAAAGAAAGACCGTATCAGTCAAAGACCTTTAAAGTGGAGATTAGCTATACTCTGTAGGGGGAGAAATCTGAAGACATTCAAGAAACATTGAGGATGTTGGATATCATTTGAAGGCAGCATGTTGTGAAGCAGGAATGCTTATTTGTTCATCAATCTTTCTTTCAAGATAATAAGAACAACTTCACAGGTATTGGAAGAGGTGTCATTGGCTGTAGGAATTACCTCATGGGTAAAGTCATAGTCCAGATTCAAGAGGTTGCTGATCACCTACAAGATTTGGCAGTACAAGCTAATGTATTAAGTGTAAAATATGAGCTAGTATCAAATAGAGGTCGAGAGTTAGCCTTGTTACTAGATAGG
This sequence comes from Gossypium stocksii, assembly GCA_020496765.1. Classification (NCBI taxonomy): domain Eukaryota; kingdom Viridiplantae; phylum Streptophyta; class Magnoliopsida; order Malvales; family Malvaceae; genus Gossypium; species Gossypium stocksii. Next base: position 48,849,090 of record CM035628.1, read on the forward strand.
GTTAAGACTCTGGGCCTACGGGTTAAAGCGTATTTGTAATCCATTTTATGAAAAGACTTTTGTTCCTTAAATAATGTTTTCTAAAATGAAAATGAATCAGAATTGATATCCTTTTGCATTCATGCATTTGCATCTCATAGCATCTCATCACATCATATGCATTCAAAGTTATAGAAAGACCCTAATTAGTTAAAATTACTACAGAAAGTAGAGAAAGGGAAATCTGGAAATCACACACCCTTACGGTACTCGTACCAAAACAAAGTATATGGATCAAAGATTTGAGCAGCTTCAGAAGGAAATGCAAGACCAATTACAAGAGCAGTTGGTGAAGATGTAGAATGACATGAGAGAACAGATGCTAGAGTCTCAAAGGAATATGATGGGGGAGATGGCTCAGTTGCTGAGAGCTACTGATAAGGGAAAGGCTCCTATGGCCATCACTGGTGAAGAAGAGAAAGATCATCCTCCAGGTTTTACCCCACCTCATGTCCAAGCACAGACTGAGGCACCCCCAAGGAGGCCATCTGTTACTATAAGACCACAGTATGAGCCGGTCGATGTTGGAATCCTAATGAATTTCCCAACTGCTTCGGGATTTAATTTGGGTGATAACTCTGCTAATCCTATCGCTCCTGACCTGGATATAGTGGAGAAAAAAAGAATGGCAATTGAATCTTCAAAGAAGTTAGAGGATCGCTGCAAGTGGTTGGAAGAAAAGTTCAAGGCTTTAGAAGGTGCTGATGACCATTATGGAATTGATGCCAAGGATTTGAGCTTGGTCCCAGATTTGGTACTCCCTCATAAGTTCAAAATGTCGGAGTTTGAAAAGTACAACGAGACTACTTGCCCAGAGGCCCACATCACAATGTTCTGTAGAAGGATGAAGGGCTATGTAAACAATGATCAACTGTTGATTCATTGTTTCTAGGATAGTTTGGTTGGGGCAGCAGCCAAGTGGTATAATCAACTTAGCCGGGCCAGAATAAGTTCATGGAAAGATCTTGCTCAGGCTTTCATGCAACAGTATAATCACGTGACTGATATGACTCTAGATAGGATCACATTACAAAATATGGAGAAGAAGCCTAATGAGAGCTTTAGGCAATATGCGCAGAGATGGAGAGAGGTAGCAATGCAAGTTTAACCACCACTGATGGAAAAAGAGACCACCATGTTATTCATCAACACTTTGAAGGCTCTATGCATCAGTCACATGATTGGAAGCACCACTAAAAGCTTTGCGGATATAGTTATGGTAGGGGAGATGATTGATAATGCCATAAGGGGTGGTAGAATTGAGGGGGAAATGGCCAGAAAATCGACCCCTAGGAGAAAAGACAATGAGGTGAACAACATAAGTAGCTGCAACTCAAAGGCAGTCACAGTTGGACAACCCAAAGCAGCTGCGGTTGGGCAACAGGATCCTCAAAGGCAGGAATCTAGCACAAGACACGAGAGGAAGCAATTCACACCTATTCCTGTGACGTATCGTGAACTTTATCAAAATTTATATGATGCACATGCTATTGCTCCTTTCCACTTGAAACCGCTACAGCCTCCATATCCTAAATGGTATGATGCAAATACCAAATACGAGTACCACGCTGGAATATTGGGGCACTCGATGGAAAACTGTACTGGATTTAAGAAAGCTATGGAGAGGCTTATCAAGATGGGGGTTGTGAAATTTGATCCCCTAATACTAAAAACCCGTTGCCAAATCATGGTGACCATGGGATAAATGACATTGGAGGAGCTGATAAAAGAAGGACCAAAAAGAATATTGGCAATGTGAGGATGCCAATGAGAGAAATTTGGAAGGAAATGTTGAAGAGGAAAATGTTGATCTCCAGAGGAAGAAGGGAAGGAACGAGTAACTACTATGAGTTCCATGAAGAAGAGGGTCATAAGATCCAGGATTGTGTTGAGTTCAAGGCCTTGGTGCAAGGCTGTATGGACAACAAGGAGCTACAAATTTCTGAGGGTAGTTCTTAGGAAAGACAAAATGTATGTTGGAGAAGTTCCATAACACAAGGAAGAGACTAAATGAAGAAGCCCGTGAGACATTCAGCCTTATAAACTTGGAAATATTCTGGAAAATTGGTCTGTAGAAGAAATTTTTGTAATTTTTTTAAGAAATTATGCAGAATAATGTTCAAAACATTCTTATTGCTCTAAGGCCTAGGAGTAATAAGATTTCATTCGTGAAGTAGGCTCATGTTCATCCATCATTGTTTTAATAAAACATATCTTTTGTGATCAATTCGAGCCAATATTCTTCTTTGATCTTCTAATTTTCATCAATTTTTTTCATTCATACCATGTAAATAGTCATTCTTGAATTCATTTATTCTTAGCATATTCTTTTGAGCCTATCATAGGTTCCTAGATATCAATGACGTGGGTAACAATACTACAGATTTAGAGTTTATTTTTGAGCAAAACATGTGTTTAAAGGAACCTCAGTACTTTGAAGATTCGACAGAAATTGTAACTTGTTGAAAAAGGAAAAGCAAAAGAAGGAACAATGTTACCGAATGAAGAAGGGATAGGGAGCGTAGCCTTAAAAGAAGGAAAAGTTGTGAAATTGGAACACGCGTAGCCAGAGAGCCAAAACAAGACCTTGTAGAGGCTATTATGGAAATTCGAAAACGTTGTCGAGGACGATACATGATGAGGTTTGGACATTGCTGGTCCATCTTGGAAAGGGATCGTATCAGATGTGCTATAAATGCCGAATTTAAGGAGTCAAGACCTATGGGGCATGTATGTTATGGGCCTGTGCTCGTCAAAAGTTTCAAGCTGACAATGGGTCATCTTTGTGGTTGTTGGTTGCTCCATTAAGAGGGAGGGAGTAGCTTTATATGCCAATATTACAAAGTCAATAGTTATCGGTTCAAAAAAAAAGAAAGAAACATAAAAAAAAAAGGAAAAAAGAAAAAGAGGAAAAGAAAAGATAATTTTTAACTGCACAATGTCAAAGATTTGCAGTCCATTCAAGGATAAGGCACCCTATCACAGTACATCAAAGGTTCCTAAGAGAAAGAAAGGAAAATCAGCAAAAATTATAGAAGATGACTGAGACTTTGTAAAAATTGGCATAAAAAGCTACTACTTACTCTTTATGTTTACGCTGGGGCAAACGCTTTCAAGGGTCCCAAATAGTTACCAATTTTTTTCCATAGAGCATCAAACTATAAATAGTCTCCAAAGCTTGAAATGATAAATGCTCTTTTCAAACCAGTTTCTGACAAAGTGGATAGGTAGATCATGGGAGAAGCTCTCTTAGACTTCTATACAAGTTCAGGGAAGAAGAAGCCTGATCAGATCATTATTTTCAGTGATGGGGGTTAGCGAGTCTTAGTCCAATCAAGTTTTGAACAAAGAACTTGATCAAGATATTAAGGCTTGCAAGCTCCTTGACAAGAATTGAAACCTTAAGTTTGTGGTTATTGTTGCACAAAAGACCATCATACCAAGTTTTTCAGCAAGAATCTCCTGATAAAATGCTACCCTGTACTGTCATTGACAACAAAGTATGCCATCTGAGGAACAACGATTTTTACCTTTATGCTCATGCTGGAATGATAGAAAGCACAAAGCCGTTCCACTATCATGTTCTCTTAAACCAAGTTGGGTTTCAGCTGATGATCTGCAAGAGCTTGGTCATTCTCTATCCTACAAATGTCATAGTCATATCTGTTGTGGCCCTTATTTGTTACGCTCATTTGGCAGCTTTGTAACTGGGGCAATTTATGAAGTTTGTGGATGTTTCAAGGGCATCATCGAGCCATGTGTTCATCAAATGATAGCCAGAACTGCTTTTGGGGCAATCCTTTTCTCATGGGTTTATGAATTGAGATATTTTCCTCTAAGCCTTAATGGAGTCGAGAATCGAATACCTCTAGGGAACTTGAAAGTATTCATCCTAATGTACCAAGAATGGATGACACAGATGAAGAGGGTTTGTCCACAAGATTTACTCGCGAAAGCCAACGTGAAAACCCGCAAAGGGCGCTTTGAGTCTTCTATTCTAAAAAAATAATAATAAAAAAGAAGAAGAAAAAGGAAAAGAAAAAGAAAAATGGAGAGGCCAAGGTGAAAACCCGCAAAGGGCGCCTTGAGACCAAAGGGGTTTTGAGTTGAAAACCCGAAAGGACGGCTCAAATTTTGAAAGGCATGCAGCAACTTTGGTATACCTGATTCAACAAGAAGCGAAGTATGTTACATGTTGGGGCATCAACAAAGTACTTTGGATCTTCTGAACACATGTTAAACTCAAAGCAATCTTCATAGAGCTTGTATATAGAAACCCAAGCTGCGATATCTAGGATACCTAATTGTTGTCTTACCTACTATCTTTGGATTCTTTTTCTTCTCAAAGATATTTCTCCAGATTCAATTCCTTTGTATTTTTTATTCAGATCTAATTCAATTTATTTGTCCTCCATTATTCATAAAGTGTGCGGCATTGAAATAATGATTGATGAACTAAAATATTTTCACAAACGAAGTTTTGCATATTATTCTGGAAATCTCTAGATAATGCAAGAAACTGAAACAGGACATTTGTTTAGAAGAATTCCTGTGTATAAAGGTCAGAGGTACTCGTGAGAACTTCTTCTTTAATCCAAATAATGTTTGGACAATTCAAACGATTCGATCCTAAGAGAGGATCATTTCACGAACATCTCCAGCAGACCATACGATCGGGGATGGTACAATGAGATCAAATTGGTTCAAAGCATACGAGTAGAGTATGATTGATACGTCAAGAGGAGTAAAAGATAAACTTTGATGAAGGAATGAGTGGTGACGTCTGGATTAGGAGTCATATTCATAAACATTTTGCATCATAACATGTCTAATTAGGAGCATTTGATTCACTGCGATCATAGCATCCTAATCATCAGGCATAAGCACATACGCATTCTGCAGGATATGCAGAGCAAAGATGATACGCCTTAACCCCCTAAGTAGTAGGGTAACAGGCCGAAACATAGCAGATCTGGCATTCAGATGTTTATACTGAAGCAGATCCAAGATGATTTAGCATCCTTGTGTTCACAAGGAGCAAATCGAAGACATAGCTGATTTGGCTTTCAGGTGTTTACGCTGGAGCAAATCTAAGATGATTTGGCGTCTATGTTTTATCAAAGAGCAAATCGAAGTCTGGCGTCTCCATTTTTGACGGAGAGTAGATACATAGCAGATCTAACCTTCAGATGTTTATACTGAAGCAGATCCAAGATAATTTAGCATCCTTGTGTTCACAAGGAGCAAATCGAAGACATAACAGATTTGACTTTCAGATGTTTATGCTGAAGCAGATCCAAGATGATTTGGCATCTTTGTGTTTTACAAAGAGCAAATCGAAGACGTAACAGATTTGACTTTCAGATGTTTATACTGAAGCAGATCCAAGATGATTTGGCATCTTTGTGTTTTACAAGGAGCAAATCGAAGATATAGCAGATTTGACTTTCATCAAGGCATATCCAAGATGGTTTGGCATCCCTATAATGGACAAGGAGCAAATTGAAGACGAAGATTTGGGCATCTCTATATTTGACGGGGAGCAGATCGAAGAACTCAAGACTCGGCGAGCCCGGGCAAAATTGGTTCTTTTATAGTCTTTGCTCTATTCCCATTACACAGCAATGAGCAAAGAGGGGCAGTTGTAATCACTCAATTTAGCCCGGGCTACTAAAGGCCCAGAAACAAAATAAAAACAAATGGAAAAATTAATTAAACAGTCCATGAATGTTGTTTTTTTACAAAAGTGGGCTTGGAACCCAAAATCCAAATACAACAGACCCACATTACACCCTTAACCTAATTAGCCTATTCTACCCAATAACCCATACCATAACCACGGCCCGAACACCCTTCTACCCAAACAAGCCTAAGACTAAACCCATACCCACTACCCTTTAACCCATTTCTAAACCTACTCCCTAGACCCAATAAGCTGCAGCCCGAAGGCCCAAACGCTCAACCCTAGGTCAGGAATCCTAGGGTTTCTATGTTCTTCAAGCGCCGCAAGCACCCAAGGGCCTCCATCGGCACGCCTTCATCATCGCCATCATCAAGCCTTGATCACCGCCAAGATTTTCGCTTTCAACCTGCAAGAAAAGAGAGAAAACATCAGCAAAGAATGGCAAGAAATCGAAAAGCAAAAAAAATACCAAATATGTAACAATGCATCGGGGGTTATATAAACTCGAATATGAACACTGTAAAAGGGGGATAGAGAGATCTATAGAGAGGATTTTTACCAAATAGATACGATTCACATGAATACAACAAGAGAAAACAGTGAAAACACAAGCAATAAAACTTCGAAGGTCTTTTAATGTCTCTGTTTCTTTTCTTTACTTTTTTTAGTTTCGTTTTTTATTTTCTTCATTTTATTCGTGTAATAACAAAAGAGGAAGAAGGATAAACACTTACTTGTTTGAGGGAGCCCTCGAATCCTTGTTTGCTTCGTCGAAATCGAAGCCTTGATAGGGATTAGAGGATCGGATTTGGAAAATGGAGGAGAAACGGCGGTGGAAGGGTGCCCTAGGTTCGGCCGAATAGGGGTTTTGAAGGAGCTTAGGGTTTGGGTGTTTTAAGAGAATGGTTCTATTTGGTTTAGAAGTAGGGAAAAGGAAATTATAAACGGGTTCAAAACAGCACCGTTTGGTGCCCAACCCGTACGCTTGACCCGATTCATATTGGGACCCCCGTGTTTTTTCCCTAAATGGGTTTATTGCACAATTGGTCCTCCTTCTTTGCGCCTTTGTTTTAATGCATCCGATTTCTTTTTTTTTTATCATTTTAGATTTCCCCCTGAAATTCATAAAATATTTCTGCTTGGTCCCCAGGCCTTTTAAATATAGGATTGGAACGGCGTCGTTTTGGGATTAGGGTAATTTACCCAGTGAGTCCCTAGAATTTTAATCCGTGTTCCAATTGAATTCTTTTTATTTTAAAATTAGCCCTGTAATTTTATTTAATTTTAATTTTAGTCTTTTTACATTTTCCATTTTCTTTAAAATATTTTATATATTATTTATATATTACTATAAATATTATTATACTTGTAAGTATTTTTTTTATATTATTATTATATTATATTATATTATATTATATTCATTATTTTATAGTATTTACTATTTATTATATTTTATTCTATCATATTTTATTATATTATTATATTAAAATATATTTTTATTTTATATTATTTTCATATATAAATTGCCTTTTTTATCAAATGTCATATTATTTTTAACTATTATATTATTTATACTCTATTAAATTATATTATTTATATCTTATTTTATATTATTTTTATATATATTATCATGTGTGATCTTGAAATCTATGAATTATTATTAAATACTTTATATATATATCAAACATTTATTTTATCAATTGTTATATTGCTTTATACTTTATATTATATATTTTATTATGTATATACTTTATAATATTATGTATAATTTGTAAATTTGTAAATTATTCCTTAAATATTATATTTTGTATATTAGATATTTAATTTATATATTATAAAATTTGTTATAAAATCCTATTTATTATATTTTCCTTAATATATATTAAGATACTATATTATATAATATTATTAATTAATTATACACTAATTTTACTCTTTCAAAATATTTTTTTTCTTTGTTTTAAATTTCTTTTAATACTTCAAATATTTTTTTTCCCTTTTTGTCTCTTTTATATATATTCGAGATTTATTTTCATGTGTTTCATATATTTGCATGAAAATTGATTATTACGTGATTGCTTTAAAATATATTTGTATGAGATATTATGTGAATTCTTTATGTTTTATAATTGTGATATGAAATGTAAATTAGTATAAATGTGTGATTTATTCTCTATATTATATGTTGCATAAAATATTAATGTATGAAATATTGTTATATTTGTATTTAAGCATGAGTTATAATTGTTTAAACTTTGTTATCCTATAATGTATCATTATAATTGCATCATATTAAAATAAAATATAAACAAAAATATTTTAAAACAAAGGCAATGTTTTTGTATTTAGGAATTCGGAAAATAGTGCCCTAACATGCTGGGTTGCAATTTCCCGTTTGTCTAAATGCCTAAAATACCCTTCTAAATGATTTTATAAATTACGAGACGATTTTAGTTACAAAAGTTTTAGAATATCATGTCCTATCATGCTGGATATGGTATTCATACTCTTTTGAACGAAGGAATCTCGGTTTTAAACTCGAACCATTCTAGTTTCAAAAGGGATCATATTTTCAAATATTTTCAAATTTTAGTATTGAAGACAGAAAATTATTCAATTTGGTACCAATTTTGGGCGTTACATGGGTGCTAACCCTTCCTCGTACGTAACCGACTCCCGAACCCGTTTTATTGATTTCGTAGACCAAAACAAATGATTTCAAACAAAATGTCTTAAAGGTGATCCAATCACACCTAAAAAGATTGGTGGCGACTCCCATTTTCGTGTTTTTAAAGTCGACCCTGTTTTTCCAAACCCTCTTAAAAAATGGTTTCGACAATTACCAAGAATGACTTAGGTGAAACTAATTATGTTATTGGCATTCAAATCCATATGGATTAAAATGGCAAAATGATAGCTTTATCTTTAGCTTTATATAAAGATAAAGTTTTTAAACATTTTGTAATGACTAACGAGAAGAAAAGTGCACAACCTTCTACATCAGTATTTAACATTTCTTTGGAAAAGTCTTAAGATAGTGGAAGAAAGAGCGCATATGCATAAGGTTCAATATGCATCTAAAGTAGGAAGCTATATGTATGCAATGCTTTGCATACTTCAAGACATTTGCTTCATAGACAGGACAGTAAGATATTAGAAAAACCTTGGACTCAATAGCAAGTAATGAATCATACACTCAAGTATATATAGAGAACAAGGAATTATATGTTTTATATTTTGGAAGGGATATAAAATATATTAGATATGTGAATTTTGATTTTCGGACTTGTAGGGATTTAAGGGAATCGACATCGGACAATGTGTTTGTCTTAGGCGATAGAGATATGGTTTGGAGGAATATGAACCAGACTTATATTGTTGACTTCACTACGGAAGCCAAATATGTGGCTACTTCAAAAGCAACTAAATAAGCTATCTTGCTTCAAAATTTTGTAACTTATCTCGAAGTAGCTCATGTTATGAAAAAAGCTATTACATTGTATTGCGATAATAGTTTTGTTGCTGTTATTACTAAGGAAACCATAAATCATAAAAGGACAAAACATATTGATTGCAAGTATCATATCATAAGAGAGATAGTAGTAGATGGAATAGTAGATATAGTCAAAGTAACATTTGAAGGCAACCTTGTAGATTTATTTACCAAGACTCCCATATTTAAGAGTTTTAAGAAACATGTTGAGGGAATGTGAATCTGAAAATATGACTCATTTACTTGACTAGTACTATTTGGAGTGTAACACCCCCAAAATTTTTCGATATTCTGTACAAGACTATTTCGATAATTTTATCTATATATCCTATGGGAAAAATTCTTTATAAATATATTTAACTATTCTTGAACTATAGGGGAGTCATTGGAAAGCCATTTGAGCCATTTTTAAAGTTTTGGGCCAAATCAAGTAAATACGAGTTGAAGGGGCAAAATGATAATTTTTCTCCTAAGCGCATTTTGGTTAATTGGGACCAAAATATGATTAAATATTAGATTTATAATTATGTGTGGTGATGAGATAATTTTTGGAATGATTAAATATGAATTTAGCCTTAAAATTACATTTGGACCACATCTTTTTGTTAGCATTTGACTTGTTGATTGAAACTTGATATTTAAATACTATAAAACAATAAAAGGGGGAAAATAAACCTCCCCATACCAAATTTGAACAAGAGGTCACCTAAAAGAAGAATAAGAATTTTCCTTCATTAAAATTTCTCACTTTTTACTTAGTTTTACTTCTATCTCCCACCATTTTTCTTTGTTTTCTTGCAAAAACACCCTTTAGAAACCACAATAGAACCAAAACCCATCATCAATATCATCATCCACATATCTAGGGTTTGAGCTTAGATTGAGAACTCTAAGCTAGTGAGAGAAAGAAGGGTCCTTAGTAAGAGCTCGTGAATTTCTAACATATCATTATCTCATGTTTAGAAGCTTTGAATAAGTTCTTGAGGGATTAATATGGCCATTTAATGCTATTTTAAATTTTTTTTAAAAAAATTATATTTTGTATATTATTTGAAGAGAAAAAAGTTCTTAGATGTGGTTTATGCAAAGGGAAATAGGTGGGTGGTGAAGTGAAGGCTTTGGAGGAGCCTCCATCCATTTTTGTTACTTTTGGAAAGGTAAGTTCTCATGAAACTTACTATATTTCCATATTATTGTGTGTATTAGTTGTTTTGATATGTTAAATAAGTTATTTGAATGTGAAAATATGGTAGGTAATCAATATAGGTAACGTGATAGGCAAACATGGTTGTATATTTAAAAAGGGAATATTAATCGGTTGTTGAAATGAGAAAATTGAAATAGAAAATAGAATGTTTACATTTGTATGATTGACCTTCGTAATGGTTGGTGGAATTATGATGTGTTATTCCAAAAGGATATACAAAATCGAATGAAACACGTAAAGTGGAAACCTTGAGTACTTATGAATCTTTTAACCATGGAAAAATGAGATTCGATTGTAAATGTTCTCTTGGTACTTGTTCCTGTAACGACTCAGTTTCTAGTGGTGCCGAAAAATTTGATTTCAAAACATTATTTTTGTAAACTGAGTCCGTAAATATAAAATAGGAATATTGTTAAGTTTAGTTAAGTAATTTAGCCGAAAAAGTAGTTAAGTAAAGCTCAAGGACTAAATTATAAACGTCCAATCGCTATTGAGTTTTAATTAAAAAAAGGCTTGGGGACTTAAATAGAAATTATCCAATGGACCAAAATGGTAAATAAAATAATATTGAATAGTGGATAGTGGATGATGATGGTGAATGCCATTAAGTTTAATTAATAGATGATTAATGTAAATTAAACTAAGATTAAACAATATTAATAATAGTATAAGAACTAAACATAGTGAAAAAAGATGAGAAATATCATTATCTTTCTTAAATTCCCACTGTCCAGCATTTTTAGAAAAAGGAGAAAGCTTCAAACCTTTTTGTGCATTTGACCTTTATTGCAAGTAAGTCCCTAAACCATTTTTCTTTGATTTTTATGGAAATTGAATTAGGGGAGCTTGATCTAGCTAGCCCATGTATCAATTTGTTCAATTTTTGAAATTTTAGCAAGCCACTATTGTTGAGAAATTGATGAATTAGGTTAGAAATTAATAGATATTAAGCTTCGATTATGAAACGGACTAAATTGTAAAGCTTAATAAGCTTGATTGTTAACTTTGTAAAAATTAGGGACCAAATTGAATAAAGTGAATTTTTTTATGAAATTATGCTAGGAATAGAAAATATAGGGTCCCTAAGGAGTGAATGTGAAATCGGGTTTTGATCTGATGCTAAATATCGAAAAATATGCTTATCCCGAGTTTAGGACTAAATTGAATAAAATGAAAAATATGATTGACCTTATATTTGAATGTTAATTGGATGAATTTTGATATTTTTCCTTTATTAATTATTGACCATAGCTAAAGACAATGTCAAGCCATCAAGGGGCAAAGGAAAAGCAAGAGTCGTTGACGAATGATGCGAGATTTTGGTTTGTGCTTTTATGATTTGAGATTAATCTATTTATTTTCATATTCATGTTATATTGCATGATTGAGTATCAAGGTGAGTTAATAACGGTCGTATGAATTGATTTGTTATTATTGATATTGCATATTAAGATAGTGGATTGAATTGAATAAAATGAAAAGTAGTATAATTTAGTGGGGACATGATGTGTGATATGAGAATAGATTGAAATATGCTATATGATATGAAATATTTTTTTTGTTGATGATGAATTGAAATGAGATTATGAAATTGAATGTGAACTGGAATGAATTGAAATGAAATAGGATTGGTGATTAGTGATTAATATGTGGTAATGTAGGGTATGAAAATGCAAATGTGACTGGTTATAGGGTATGTTATACAAATTTAAATGGTACAGGGTATGAATATTTGAATATGTATGATTGATGGCCATGTGAACTTAATAAAATGTTAGGAGACAATTAGCATACCAATAAGGTCATATGTGTGCTTGTACAGGATATGTGATGATATAGAGATTATGGTAGGTTATATAGAGATCCAACATATGTTCGGGATCATTGAGTATTTTTGTCTCTATGGAGACTTTGGTGTGGTGGAAGGATGTAATCGAAAATGTTTAAACATTTGATGCCTATGGGCTTTGCACTTTGGTACTTTGGTGCAGTGTAGTTTAAGCTCATATGAGCTATCTTGGTGTGGTGTAATTCACTTGTGTTTCCAAGTCTGTTTTACCAAGGTTCCATTGGACGAAACATTGAAATCAAATATTGAAATTAGAAAATGAAATAAAATGAATTTTGGTAAGCTATTATAAAGTATGATTTGAATTAAATTGGTATGAACTTGTGAATTGATAAGAGTATATATAATGATTTGATGATATGGAATTATAGGTGTGCATATATGTAATTCACGATAGAGAAAGTATATAAAAGATTATGTAAATCAGTTAGAATTGAGCCTTGGAGGCCGATTTAAATATGAATGAGCCATAAAGCTTGAAAGTGACTAAAATGATATAATGAAATTAAAATTCAATTTGATGAATAACTAAGTATAAGTATATGCTTATAGATGATAGTAGGAAATGAATAAGTAGGATGTGAAATAAATAGAAAATGATTTTGTAAGTACTAGAAAGTATTAGTATCCTAGTGTTGAATGTTATAATATGCCAAGTTGAATGCTAATGTCAATTGAAATGTTGTGCAAAATAGTTGTATGTTTAGTTCTCATGTTAATGGAAGTATTTGGTATGAAAGTTGTGTGAAATAGCTAAGCTTAATACTAAAATAATAGTATACAGTTGGTTAATGTTTTGTTTTATTGACTTGAATCATAGAAGTACCGCTATACAAATTGTTTATTCATCATCTAGTGCATCCTGTTGTACAGTTTTATTGACTTGTAAATTTTTTTACATTTTGATTTAATGGCATGTATCTAGGGTTGGAATGGTTATTAGGTTGCAAATGGTCCATTTTTGTATAGTTGAGAAATGGATGAATGATAATGAAATTGTTTATGCAGGGCTAAAGCCTATTTGGGTTGAATCATGAAATTGAACATGTATATATAATTTTGATGTCATATTGAGTCTTGGTATGATGCATATTTTTATTAAATGGCAAGTTGAAAGCAAAGAGGATTGTTGTTGTATTCCGCCTATATAGTCGCGACACCACCCTATAGATGTCACTGAACTAGCCTTCCTTGTCGCGATGTCCCTCATTTGATGTTGTGACATCATGCCCCTAAAGTCGTGAATCTAGCCCGAAATGTTTTGAAAACTATGTAGTTTAGGCCTGTAATAGTCTCGTGTTATCAATAAATATTTCATAAGTTTAGATAAACCCCGAACCAGATTATATATTATACTATGACAATGAAATGAATATGTTAGAGCGTATAGAGAATTGAAATTAATAATAATTGTAACTGTAGTTGCTTTGGCAACAAATTTGGCAACCTGTAGCTCGGACCTGGCGGTCAGGTCGGGTATGGGGTATTATAATTCCTATGTAAACATGGTAGAAAGGTTAGGATACAGTTGGTATTCCGATGAGGGTCATATGCGTATTTTTGTAAAAGATTGTTATAAAGTTGGAGCTGTATCATGTCATTCAATGATTTAACATTTGTTGTGGATCATCGAATGTACATCATCTCTTCAGAGACTATTTCAGTGTGGCGGAGGGATGTACATGATGCCTTCAGACTATGCACTTATATGCCTTGGTGTGGTGTTCTATGCTCTTATGAGTACTCTTGGCGTGGTGGTGGATTTTCGTGTGTCCGAATCCATTTTACTAAGGTTACATTGGGTGATAAGCTTTATAAGGATAAGTATTTGATCAATGCAAATTAATGTGAGTCTTAAAGCAAGATTGACGTCTTAACATGTCTTGTTATGTTATTTGTCAGTATGTAATCTGCTATAATTTGAAACGTCAAATTAGGCTCTCCATTACACTTTAGGAGTTTATTCTCGTGCAATTTGAGTGTCTTTTATATGTTTTTGTCGATTTTTAGTTTTGTTGTTAATAAATTATTTTTATTAGTTTTAAGCCATTTTTTAGACCTAACAAGTTGATTGAGTGTTATAAGGAGTTGACAGTGGCCCGAGCATAAAAAACTATCACCGAAAAAGGGGGTTTCATGATATCGAAGCATAAAAGTCGTGATACTCCCTACAGTGCTGAAATGAGGAGAATAGAGGCCATCTACAATGGTATTGTGATACCAGACCATGGGTATCACGATACCGAGACCCCAAGACTCCAAACCTGAAGACTATTGTGAGTATCGAGATCCCTAAGCATGAGTATCGCGATACCACTGCTTGATGAGTGAAAACTGCAGGGGCAATTTTGTGTCCTAAAAAGCTTATGTCTTCTTTTTACTTAAAGGAAAAATGGTCACTGTTAGGTTAAATGCTAGTAGACTATAAATACTACTTTTTGAGCCTTTGAACTCAGATTTTTGGTGGCTAAATAGTTTCTTTAGGCTTTATAGTTTTTAGGTTAGGTTTTCTTTCTCTTTTCCTTTTCTTTTCATTTTTAGTTTAGGTTTTCTTTGTTTCTTTCTAGGTTAGATCTTAGTGTGACAGTTTTCTTTCTTCCTTATTATTAAAGATTTTGTAAATGAGGATGAACAAACTCTTGGGCTTCCTAAACCCTTTGCTTTCATTTTATGCTTACAATATGTTTGATAAAATGCTTGTTTGGAATTTGAGTTTGAGTATGTGCTAAATTTGTTGGATGGTTCATTGTTTGGTTGTTTGTTAGCTTAAGTTGATGTCTATTCTTGATTGATTGGTTGTTCTGTTATACCAAAATGCTTAATATGTTATAATTGACGCCTCTAGTGGAAAACTTAGATAAACGAGACTGAGAGAAGAGTTTACCTTAGCTAGTTCAATATAATCGTGTCGAATAGTGAGATCGAGAGGTAATCTATATGCCTATGTAAGCCTGAGAGGTAATTTAACTTTTAGTCTAGGATGAGACTGAGAGGAGATTCCTAATTGAAAGTGACAACCAACATAATCAGTATAGGCTTATTAGTTTAATTAGCACTCAACTAATTAATCGACTATCGTTTAATCATTTACATTATCTAAAACATTAGAAAGAAAATTTAGCTTAGTTAGTTTAATTAATAGTTTAATTTTAATTTTAGTTTATAAACAATTTTATTTGGACTTGCACTAATAATTTTTGACTTGATTAGATTAGTAATTACTTAACTTGTAATTAACTTGATAAACACAACTACCCACTTGGCAATCCTTTGGGTTTGACCACTTGGAATACTTTGTGTTACGTTGAAACTATAAATATTACAACTGACATTGTACGCTTACAATTAAAATCGATCTTCAAAATAGTTTTTCCAAAATTTGTTGTTTTAATGCGCGCGCGCAATAGTGAATATGTGCAATAATGGTTACAATGTTTGACATAATTATAAATTCTTATGCTTAACTTGCCTTACGAGTTGTAGTTGTGAATGTTAATTGTAACACTTATGTTCTTACGGTATTTGGTATGCTCACCACCAGCAAGGTAAGTGTCGTGTGTGAATATGATATGTGATTTGTGCAAGTATAAACGTCAAATCAAGTAATAAAGTGATGAGTGAGTATTGTTCCCACAAGGATCAGATCGAGGAACAAAAGTGGTCAAGTTATTATAATAAAATGCGATTAATGCTATGGTAAAGCTATGGTAAGTATGCAGTCCCAATTAAAGGAATAATGATGTGTGTAATATGTGTAACTAATAAATAATTGGATGAAATGGCAATGCAAGAGTAAAAATGCAATGACAATTATAATAATAACTATGCGAATAACAAATAAATGGAAAAATAAACAACTAAGAATGCGATGAAAAAGATACTACAACAATGGATAAGTGATAAGGGATAGATGATGTTGATATGGAAGGCCAGGATTACCTAGAATCAACCCTTACTATTAATAATGCATTGGCAAAATCGTATCTACTTTACTGCACAGAAGAGTTCTAAAATGGCATGCCTCTCGCGAAAGAAAAACCTCAAGTTACCTTGCTCCTGTCTATAGGCTTTTTAGATATCTTGCATGGGTTCCTTCTGTATGATCATGACTTGATGTCTAGATTTGACTACAAGTGTCTATCAAATACTTGCTCATTTCATGTAATTTTAATCCAACCAATCCAACCCTTTTGGAATTAGAATCAAAGTATAAGTATGCGAACAGTCTTCTATGTTTAAAGATCATTTGCATTTTAATTAAGAAATAAGAACAATCAAATGAAACAATACAGTAAATTAGAGATATACTTCATCCATAAAAACAGTTTAAGGTTTCATCGAAAGTAATCCTAACCCTATGATATTTAGCTCATGTGCTGGGGAACAAAATTCCAAACCAAAATATTATCTGACATTGTGTTAAACTACTTCAATCCAATCTTTCAAAGGAACACTAATGAAAATAACGGAAGAACTTTGGGAAATAGCTTTTGCTTGCCTAGTTCGCACGTCTTGTGATGGCTAAGAAAGACTATCTTTGACCTCCTTCCTTTTGTACAGTCGAACCATTATTCATGCCTAAGGATCTCTCTTAGTTTTTTTCTTTGTCCCCTTTTTAGGTTTCCTCCTTTGGCTTTTTATAAGCTTTTCCCTAGGGTAAATCCAACAACCTATGTTTATCTTCTCCTCTTTTTAAGTTCTTTTTTCAACAACCTAAGATTATCTTCTCCTCTTTTTAAATTCTTTTTTTTCTAGGATAAAAACCAACAACCCAAGATTATCTTGTCCTCTTTTTTGGGTAGATTTTTCTGCTACAAGTACAGTTAGGGTGAAACTCGTATGCATTGAGTGTTAACTCAGTCTTCCTAGAATTGCCACGGCATTCATGCTGACAAAATGTCCAACCTTTTACCCTGACAAACCTTGTAACACCCTGAATTTGGGCCTAGAATTATTGGGCTTTGAGTCCGGGTTCGGATAGAGGACGGCCCGAAAAAAATAGATGGTTTAAATTTTTATGGAAAATTATTATTATTATTATTATTATTAAAAATATTTATAATTATTAATTTTATGTTTAGTTTAGTTTTTAAGTAAATTACAAAGGATTTATAGTGTGGGAAAAGTCCTGGGCTCGGCCTAGGGCTTTAGTAAAATTTTTTTGATTTTTGCTTTCTTAGGGGAATTTGGGCAGTAGGGCTTATAATTATGTTGGGCTAAATTAGGCACAAAGGAGGGACCTGGCCCAGTGGTTAGACACGCTAGGAAGCAGGACGGGGGCCACAGTTTAAGGCACGGCTCGCGCAATGTTTGTTTGTTCTAGTAAACAGAGTTGCGTTAAAATAGGGCTTAAAAGAGGTTGCGTTCGGAGTATGCCACAAGAGCGCCTGTAGCGCAGTGGCAGCAGCTTGCTAAGGGGGTCCAAGCGGGCACGAGTTTAAACCCAAAGGCATGCGAAATTTTGATTTTATTTTTAAGTAGCCTGTGACTGAAGCAGGTAAGCTTTATAATTAAATGCAACCGTATTATATTGAAAACAAAGACACGTCGAAGTGGCCAGTAGCGTGTGTGGGTGCCTAGAGGTCTCAGGTTCGAGCTGTTGTGCACGCAGGAGGGCTGCCTTTTTGCTGCACGCGTGGGAAGAGTAAGCAGGCTGGACTGAAACTCTCCTAGCAGCATTGTGAAGCGGTGCAAGAAGTGGATAAGGCTGCTGCTAAGCGGTGGGGAGAAGTTTGAATGAAATTCAAACTTTGTATTAGCTAAAATCATGGAATTTAATTTTGGGAAGGATTCTTTTTATGCCGAAATAGAGTTATTCGGCTATAGCAATTATGTGCCGATGAAGCTTTTGAAATTTGGTTTTTATGAGTTGTTCTTCTTCGTTGGTTTAGGATATACTTTTAATGATAGCCGACTTTGATTTTATTTTTTCTTTCAATCGGTTTTTGTTATTTTTGCTCATCTACTCTTCTCTTCTTCCATCGTTACTCTTTTCTTTTCTTTCAATAAATCAATTCCACTTTATCACCTTTCTTCTAAACGGAATCTACTCTTTATTTTTCCTTTTCTTCTCAAGTCTACTAGTTGATTACCACCAAAAGCCGAAACCCAACACCATAACTCTGTCGACATCTCCTCTTTTGTATTATAATCTCTACCTTTTTCTCTTTTATCTTACCAAAAGCCGAACCTTCATATTCATAGTGATTCAGGATTTAAACCTCTAGATCCGTCCTTTATTCACACTTTAAGTTAGATCTGTATCAGCTCGAGATTTGGAAGGTGATTGGGGTGATTCTCTGGCAAGAAGACTTACGGTAAGAGTATCAAAACCCCTCTTCCATTCGTTGTTTGGGATTTAAGAAAGGTCGGAATCCCTAAAACTCATTAGGGAGGCTGTCGATTTTGGTAGAAGTGATGCTAATCTCGTGATGTGGTTTTATGTGCTCTTTGTTCGCAAAAAAAAGGGTGTTTTAGCAAGGCGCAGTAAAGGTTAGAGACGTGGAAGCGAACTAGATCTAAATCTAGTAGTTAAAGATCGACATGGTAAGTCGTAAGAATGCCTATTATGGCTGAATGTGGTAAATAGGTATTATGTTAGTTATCATCGATTTGTAAACTAATACCTTTAGTGATCGATTGTAGGGTAATCATGTGAGAGATCTCATCGTAGTATTTCGCAAATTTGGTATGTATCAAACACCCTCTTGTAGTTCAAATCGGCAAAAGTCGAAAAGCCGAAATGCCGAAATTCCAGCATTTCGTGGACTTGCGAGCGTGTGAGTGCTCATGAGTTGGTTGGAAGCGGTAGATCTGTAACTGAAATTGGTAAAGTTGGTGAGCGCGCGATTTCGTGCACTTCTGTAAGTTTGAGCCTCGATGGGCTAAAATTTAGGCCCAATGGGCTTACGGGCCCATATGGGTAAAAATAGGCGATAAGCATGTTCTGGTAGACTGTAGGTCTAAAACTGTTAAAACTGGTGAACCGATCATAAAATTTGGACTAAATGGGCTAAAGTAGTTATCAGACACTGTAAGGCTCATTAGGGGTTTTAGGGCCCAATAACTGGAAACTGCTAAAATGGGCTAAAGTAACTACTGAGATGTAAGTTGGACTATTAGGGACTGAAATATGCATAAAACTCTAAAAATTGGAATATTTAATGAAATACCCCTTAAGGGTGAAAAATTACTATTTTACCCCTAGGTTCAAAATTACCGTTATACCCCTAGGGCTAAGTTTGACTGAAATGCATGTTTTTCTGTTTCTGTTCATTGTATGCCATGACATGATTATCTATTGCATGGGACTAGGTTTATTGATGGAGGAAGTGTAAGTGGCATTGCCACGATTACTGAAAGAGGCTTTGCCTCATACTGATTACTGAAAGAGGCTTTGCGTCGTACTGTTTACTGAAAGAGGCTTTGCCTCGTTATACTGTTAGTGGCTTGGCCACATTACTTGAGTAGTGATGCTGCGACTGTGGAGTGTAGTGGCTGGGTGCATTGAGTTGTTTCCCCACATGGAGTGTAGGGCTGGTACAGGTGGAGTGTAGCAGTTGGACTTAGGATGGGCTTTGGGATTTGCATTCATGCATGATATCTATACTGTTACTGTTATGGGCCTATAGGCCGCACTGACATCTGAATAGGGCTTCGGCCTAGTAACTGAACACTGAATAGGGCTTTGGCCCAGTTTACTATATCTGGATAGGGCTACGGCCCAGTTATTACTGAGACTGGATAGGGCTTAGGCCCAGTGGGCTTGAGCTGATTTGGGCTTTGGATGGGCTTCTTTGCACACTGAGTTTCCAAACTCACCCCTTTTTCTTCCATCCATGTAGGTGAGCCCTAGATTGGTGGACTTGGAGCTGGAGGGATTCGGAGTGGCCACGTAGACTGCATTTATGGTTTAATTAAGTTATTTAATTTAATTTATTATTTACTTTAATTATTTTTATTTTGGTTTTTGGATTTTTAATAAGGCCGCTCTAATTAATTTGTTTTAGCTTAAGCATGATATTGTTTAAATCGTTTCAAAATCGGATAGCTCTAAGGCATGCTTTTATAAAAGTTACTTGTTTTCAAAATATCACGATAATAGAGCAAAGCTTCCGCAACGTAAACATTTTCATAAATAAATATTTTAAATAGACTTAAACCTAATTTGTTGTTCGTGGTGAAGTCATAAGGTTAAAGTGTGGCAATGGGTGTGTGCATGTCTAGGATTGGATTTAGGGAGAGCTTGGTACTTAAACAGTCTAATTGACTCACCTCCTCTTTTCTGGAATCCTACCTGGTGCATAGTATCTATTCACTTTAAGCCATAACGAAGAAGGTCTGATTTTTGTTACTCAAACTGTTTTGAAAATAACATGTTTCCGCAAACTACAAAGGTTTACAAGCTTTCACAATTTTCCATAAAATTTTACAAAGTTGTTAACGATGTTTGAAAAGGGAATTATTATTTCAATGAACCACGTTTTGAAAAATAAACAAACACAACCTAAGGTTTTATACAAGTTTACCGGTAGAAGTTTCTAAACACTAAGAAGGGTTTTCAATGAAAACATGGTTTTCGAAAAACACTTCAATGTGACACACCAGACTTGGCCGTAACGTCTGGGCTGGGTTTGGGGTGTTACAAACTTCACTCCTTTATTTCTCATTCCTCAACCTGCACCTGCCAAACCACCAAACACTGCCTTTCCACGAGCAATTAAAAGTACGTAATATTTAAACATAGTCTAAGCTCCTAATGAAATGATGAAAGTATGAATGAAATGTCCTAAAATACAACTAAATGTACCTAAGTACAAGCAACTAGCTAGGTTTAAAGGCATGAAATATAATTCTTTTCAAGAGTTATCAATAAGTATAGTGAATTCCATTTGAACTTATGAAAAGCATTGTATGCTTACGCATTGTTGTTTTTGCATGTAGATTTTCGATTCATGGATCATTAAAGCCTAGCTCAATCTAAGACATCACACTATCATCAAGACCTATAAGAGTATGAAAGTAGCATATTTTTAGCTCATGACATGTACTAGAGTATCTACATAAGTAAATATGTTAATTTAATAGTACTTGGTCTTTGTATTGAATGTTACTTAAATTTGAGCTTAGAAGCTCAACTTGTTATTTCACCATCATATCCTTCTTTCAATCATTTGATGATATGCATATTTATTCTACTTTAGAGATTTTTTTATAATGGATTTAAGGTGTCTCATAATAGTTTTAAAGTCATCAAGGAATACCTTAAAGCCATCATTAAGATAATTCTATGTTATAGTGAGTTCTTGAATGGATATTTCAATGTTTTTAATTAATTCTAAGTCTTGTAATGTGCTTGAATGAATCTGAGGTGTTTTAGTATGATTTTTAGGTGTTTAGAACTTAAAACTTTGGTCCCCTGCACCCTGGGTTCAATACACATGGTGTAAGTTTCGATTCCTAGTTGAAATGGAGCTAAAACTAAATCCTAGGTGCCTAGAGTTTGGTAACCTTGTCAAACGTATCGCACCCAGGGTCAACAAAATGCTCCCTATAATACTTGGGATGCTAATAATGTAACACCCCTAACCCGTGTCCGTCGTCAGATTTGGGTTAAGAGGTATTACCAAACAGAAAGAGGCTTTCGAACAATTTCATAAGTTCATAAATCATCTTCACATAAATATACATGTGGCGGATTTAAATATTAAACATGCTTCATTAAATCAAATACAACTACAATTCGTACATCATCATTTTTTTTTTCATTTAGATAATCACTAAAACAAACGAATTCACAAATATAGCATACTCTAATTTTATCATCAAAACATTCCATGACTAGTAACTAGTGCATGCGATTCATAACAAATCCCAAAAATGTTATCTATAGTTTATTATGCATAAATATACACAACCAAAAGCATTATCGACATAAATAAAATACATTACCAAACATTCATAATTATACATAAAAGCACCAAAATCACATGCATGTCTTTGTAATTTACTAAGTCATTTTATAAGCATTGAAATCATATATACATGCGGCCAAAAATGAGGATAATTTGAAATGACTTGTTTGGACATCTTATGGATTTATACCAGGCTTATACGAAGGATAATCATGCTACTCATATGCTTATTTAGAGTTTTAATATTTAAAGACTATATAAATAAATTTTGCACATTTAGCCCTAATTAAATTAACTGTTTTATAAACATATGACACTTAACAGTACACATATTGCCTATGTAATTTACATCTTGGTAAACATAAAATAAATATCTTTAAAGTACAGTTAAAGTTTGGACAACTTAATTTGTTGCTTATTTATTAGCTGTCGTGACCTACCATATTAGCAATTACATGGCAAATGGATTTAAGATATAATCATCTCCCAAACAGGTTTGACTGAAATATCATACCAATCTTTAACACATATAATCAAACTATAAGACATTGATCAATTTTAGACAGACTCAAGTATAGCTCCTCATACTGTACACTATCCTTGAAGAAAATTAACAACTATGATGCCCTATTCAGCCAAACCGTACACTCTTCCCCCCTTAAGGATTTTCGTCCCTAAAAATCTTACCGGTGAATAGGTTCAGATAGCGTTCTCTCATTGCATCCTCTAGCTCCCATGTTGCTTCCCCAACTCCGTGTTTATGCCACAGTACTTTAACTAATGGAATCTTCTTATTCCGCAACTCTTTAACCTCACGAGTCAAAATGCAAATTGGTTCCTCTTCGTAGGTCATATCTGGCTGAATTTCAATCTCAGAAGGACTAATCACATGCAAAGGATCAGATCGATACCTCTGCAGCATTGAAACGTGGAACACATTATGTATCTTTTCTAACTCAGGTGGCAATAACAATCTGTAAGCAACTGGCCCAATTCACTCTATAATTTTATATGCCCCGATAAATCTCGGACTCAATTTGCCTTTACGACCAAACCTGAGTATTTTCTTCCACGGTGAGACTTTCAAGAAGACTTTGTCCCCAATCTGAAATTCTATATCTTTACAGTTCAAGTCCGCCTAAGATTTCTGACGATTGGATGCTACTTTCAAACTATCACGGATCACTTTCACTTTCTATTCAGTTCCTTAATCAATTCAACCCCGTGTATCTTATTTTCACTGAGCTCAGTCCAGTACAATGGCGTACGACATTTACAACCATATAAAGCCTCATAAGGTGCCATTTTAATGCTCGTTTGGAGGTTTTTATTATACGCAAATTGAATTAGAGGTAGGTGTCGTTCTCGTGTACCTTCAAACTCGAGAACGCAACATCTCAACATATCCTCAAGTATCTGAATAATTCGCTTAGACTGGCCATCTGTTTGCTGATGGAAAGTAGTACTGAAATGTAATTTCGTACCTAATTCATCTTGCAGTTTCTTTCAAAACCGCGATGTAAACCTCAGATCTCGATCCAAAACAATGGTTATAAGCACACCATGTAATCTCACAATCTGGGAAATATACAATTCAACTAGCTTATCAAGTTAGTAGTCCGTACGTATCGGAACGGAATGAATCGATTTAGTCAATCTATCAACAACAACGCAGATTGCATCTTTCTTGCTCAGTGTCAACGGTAGACCAGATACAAAATCCATCGTAACTCTATCTCACTTCCATTCTGGTATCATAATCGGCTGAAGTAACCCTGAAGGTACTTTATGCTTAGCCTTTACTTGTTGACAGACTAAACACTTTGCAACAAAGTCAGAGATGTCTCGTTTCATACCATGCCACTAGTAAAGCTGTTTCAAATCATTATACATCTTTGTACTACCTGGATGAATAGATAATCGATTACTATAAGCTTCATTCAAAATCATCTGAATCAACTCTGAATTCCTCGGAACACACATTCGATCTCTGAATCTCAAACACTCATTAGCATCAACTCTGAATTCTGAATTAACATCTGTCTCACATTGAGCTCGTTTTGCAATAAATTCATTGTAAACCTTCTGGGCATCACATATTTGTTGAATAAATAACGGTCTTGCTTTCAATTCAGCTACTATTGAACCATCATCGGACATGGCCAAATGAGTGTTCATTGCTCGTAAAGTAAACAGTGATTTTCGGCTTAAAGCATCAGCAACAACATTAGCCTTTCCTAGGTGGTAATCAATTACAAGCTCGTAGTCTTTTAGTAATTCTAACCATCGCTGTTGTCTTAAATTCAGATCTTTCTGAGTCATCAAGTATTTCAGGCTTTTATGATAAGAATAAACATGACATTTCTCACCGAACAGATAGTGACGCCAAATTTTTAGGGTAAAAACAATAGCTGCCAATTCTAGATTGTGTGTAGGATAGTTCTTTTCATGCAGCTTCAACTGTCTCGAGGCATAAGCTATCACTCTGCCTTCCTGCATCAGAACATAGCCCAACCCATTTAATGATGCATCACTATAAATAACAAATTCTTGCCCGATTCTGGCTGAACTAGCACCGGAGCTTCAGTCAAAAGGGCTTTCAATTGATCAAAGCTTTTCTAGCACTTCTCTGACCACTCAAATTTAATATCTTTCTACAACAGCTTCATCATCGGGGTTGCAATCATAGAAAAACCCTTCATGAACCGTCTATAATAACCAACAAGTCCCAGAAAGTTTCAGACTTCAGAAACATTTTTCAGAGGTTTCTAATCCAGTATAGCTGAAATTTTGCTCGAATCAACCTGAATAACTGATGCTGATATCACATGGCCCAGAAAACTGACTTCGCTTAGCCAGAACTCATATTTACTGAATTTCACATACAACTGCTTATCTCACAAGGTCTGCAACACAAGTCTCAAATGTTCGGCATGTTTCGCCTTATCACGAGAGTAGATCAAAATGTCATCTATAAACACAACCACAAACTGATCTAGATACAGTCTGAAGATCCGATTCATCAAGTCTATGAAAACAGCAGGTGCATTAGTGAGTCCGAAAGGCATAACCAAAAACTCATAGTGTCCATACCTTATTCTGAAGGCAGTTTTTGGCACATCTGAATCTTTAACTCGGAACTGATAGTAACCTGATCTCAAGTCTATCTTCAAAAATACTGTAGCCCTATTCAATTGGTCAAGCAAATCATCAATCCTTGGTAACGGATACTTATTCTTTATGGTCACTTTGTTAAGCTGCTTGTAATCGATTCACATTCTCATAGTTCCATCTTTATTTTTCACAAACAACACAGGTGCACCCCACAGAGAGAAACTCGGTCGTGCGAAGCCCCTATCTGTCAATTCTTGCAACTGAGATTTCAATTCTTTTAATTCTGTAGGTGCCATTCTGTACGGAGGTATGGAAATCAGAGTCGTCCCAGGCATTAACTCAATACCAAACTCTACTTCCTAAATAGGTGGCAAACCCGGTAATTCTTTTGAAAACACGTCAGGGTACTCACACACAACAGGTACTAATTTAATGTTTCTTTCTGTCACTTTACTATCGAGCACGTAAGTAAAATAAGCTTCACACCCTTTTCTCACATATTTTTTAGCAACATTGAGGAAATCATTGCTGGTAAACCGTAAAAATCACTAGATTCAATCCATATAACTACATCATTCTGGCTCCGTAGACCAATGGTCTTTCTTTTACAGTTCACAACAGCGTCATGTAAAGTCAGCCAATCCATTCCTAGAATTATGTCGAACTCGTCAAATGGCAGTAACATTAAATCAGCTGGGAAACATAGATCTCGAACCATCAAGGAACAATTTTTACATACTTTATCAACCATCACACACCGGCCTAAGGGATTTGACACTCTAATCTCAAACTCAGTAGACTCAACAGGTAGAGTCTTGTTGAATACTAATGTCTTAAACACATAAGAATGGGTAGAGCTAGGATCAATCAATGCAATTACATTAGTATCATAAAGAGTGAATATACCAGTAATAACATCTGGGATGAAGCTTCCTCTCGTGCGCGAATAGCGTAGGCTCTGGCAGGTGCATGAGCCTTAGATCTGGCTGCCGTATCTTTAGTCCCTCTTCGATTGCCACTCGTATTACCAGCATTTTTGGGCGACCTACCCCGCGCTGCAGTATTACCCGATCTCGTATTCTGTACTGGATTTTCTTCAGCTAACATTGGGCAATCTCGAATGAAATGACCTGTAGATCTACATTTAAAGCAGGCCCGATCATGCAATCTGCAACTACCAGGATGTCATTTACCACAATGCTCACACTCAGGTTGATTAGATCTAACATTACCCACACTAGCTACCGAGGTAGCTTTTGAAGTAGCGGGTGGTCTATTTTGATCCCGTCTGGAGTAACCTGAAGTGACTTTAGAATGGCTGAAATCATCTTGGAACTTCTTTGATATCGATTGGAAGGACTTACCAGGTGTTCTTTTGCGTGTATCCCTAGCTTTAAAGATAGTTTTTTTTTTCTCTTTCCCGAGCTCTTCAACTTTGCAGGCTCACTCAACAAGTACCACAAACTCTTTTATCTCGAGTATGCCCACTAACAGTTTGATATCTTCATTCAGCCCATCTTCAAATCTTTTACACATTATTGCTTCAATGGAAACATACCCTCTGGCGTAACAACTGAGTCTCACGAATTTTTGCTCGTACTACGTCACAGTCATCTGACCCTGTTTCAGCTCCAAGAATTCTTTATGTTTTGATCAATAAATCTCTGACTGATATATTTCTTACGGAACTCAGTCTGAAAGAATTCCCAGGTCACCTGCTCTCTCGAAATCACCGATACTAAAGTATTCCACCAGTGATATGTTATGTCTCGAAGTAAAGATATGGCGCATTTCAAACATTCATCCGCAGTACAAGACAATTCATCAAACACACAAATAGTATTATCAAGCCAAAGTTCAGCCCACTCGGTGTCATCATCATCAATAACTTTAAACTCTTCAGCCCCATGTTTTCTAATTTTATCAACAGATGGCCTATTTGATCTCAACAGATCACTTACTTGAGGTATAGCTGGCATCTGAAATGGACTAATTGGGGGTGGAGGTTGTTGTGCAGCCAGGTTAGTCCGGATATATTGAGTGAACCAGTCATTCATCATTTGATAAAAGGCTTATCTAGCCTCACTCTCTTGATTAGTCAAAGTCAGTCGAGAATCAGCCAGCGCTGTCCCTTGCGTGAGAGCAGGCGCTACACTCTCGACATCATCAGCTACAGCTCTGTCGGGATCCATTTACTATATGAAAACACATTTCAAATGTAAGAAGTCATTACACTATCACGGTATATACTATGGCATGTATAGCTAGACTTACACGCGCTACGTTAGTCCTAGAACCGACTAAACTGTAACTCTGATACAAATAAAATGTAACACCCCTAACACGTGCCCATCGCCAGATTTGGGTTAAGAGGTATTACCAAACAGAAAGAGGCTTTCAAACAATTTCATAAGTTCATAAATCATCTTCGCATAAATATACATGTGGTAGATTTAAATATTAAACATGCTTCATTAAATCAAATACAACTACAATTCGTACATCATCATTTTTTTTTTCATTTAGACAATCACTAAAACAAACAAATTCAAAAATATAGCATACTTTAATTTTATCATCAAAACATTCCATGACTAGCAACTAGTGCATGCAATTCATAACAAATCCCAAAAATGTCATCTATAGTTTATTATGCATAAATATACACAACCAAAAGCATTATCAACATAAATAAAATACATTACCAAACATTCATAATTATACATAAAAGCACCAAAATCACATGCATGTCTTTCTAATTTACTAAGTCATTTTATAAACATTGAAATCATATATACATCCTAAAATGAGGTTAATTTGAAATGACTTGTTTGCATATCTTATGGATTTATACCAGGCTTATACTAAGGATAATCATGCTACCCATATGCTTATTTAGAGTTTTAATATTTAAAGACTATATAAATAAATTTGTGCACATTTAGTCCTAATTAAATTAACCGTTTTATAAACATATGACACTTAACAGTACACATATTGCCTATGTAATTTACATGTTGGTAAATATAAAATAAATATCTTTAAAGTACAATTAAAGTTCGGACAACTTAATTTGTTGCTTATTTATTAGCTGTCGTGACCTACCATATTAGCAATTACATGGCAAATGGATTTAAGACATAATCATCTCCCAAACAGGTTTGACTGAAATATCATACCAACCTTTAACACATATAATCAAACTATAAGACATTGATCACTTTTAGACAGACTCAAGTATAGCTCCTCATACCGTACACTGTCCTTGAAGAAAATTAGCACCTATGATGCCCTATCCGGCCAAACTGTACATTAGTATCTCAATCATTATATATATATATATATATATTAATCGAATTTACGCATGCTATGTCCAAATTCAACAACCAGCCACAATTTACTACTTTATAACAGGATTTATGACTATACTTAGCTCACAGCATAACACTAAAATGAGCTTAAAACCAAGCAAAATTAAATCGAATTCAAGTATGGATAACGAGCCATTTTGGCATGGCCTTTATACAAACCAAGGTTCATTATTTCAAAATAAATTCCAGCCTATACATGCCATAGTTTAAGTTCAAATATTTAAATACCGAAGTAGTGGATAGTGTAATAAACTTGCTGACGATCCCCCGAGCTTGTAACTTGATCCAAAAATCTATAAAATAGAATAAATAAACACATAGTAAGCTAATTTAGCTTAGTAAGCCACAAGCAAATGACAACCAGTTAATATAATTAATTTAATTAAACTAAATCGTGTAACAATATATGCATATTAATATATTTTTCTTATCTCAATTACTAAGATTCACAAATTATACATTGTCATATTCAACATTATTTTAGCCGAATTTTAACATAATTTAAGAAAATGATAACCACCCAACCTTCAAATCAAATCATCAATATATGTACAACAAATATACACCTACTTACGTACTTGTATTCGAATGTACATCAAGGCCTTATTTATAGATATAAGCTTGCATGGCCGAATATACCATACTCATACATATATATACATAACTAAAAATCATCTCAAAAATATTTAAGTTATTAAGATGCAAAACCAAATTCACCAATCAATTTCACATGTATTTCTTACTTTGATCGCATATGATTTTTAATCAAGCATTAAAAATGTCCACTTACCTTAACTCGTATGAGTAACAAGATATTTCATTCCTAGCCCCTTAGCTCGTTTTACTATTCGAACACAATGCCCCCTGCCCAATGAACCATTTGGAATTTGATAGGACACTTGGATACTCACATATATCGTACAACGCCAACATCCCATACGTGGTCTTACATGTACTCACATATCGATGCCATTGTCCCAGACAGGGTCTTACTCGAATCACAAATACCGGAATCACATACCGATGCCATGGTCTTACTCGCACACGTATAACAATCCTATGTCATGACATATGTATCCTAGCTATTCCTAGGGTTCATACGGGACTTTCGGGCGTCGGAGCTTAATCGAATCAAGTTCAGAAACTTTATAGATTAGCCCTCTCATATATGGCTATGAAGCATGACAAATTGTACCTTTCATTTGAGCATATATATTTATCATTTAATCAAACTTTAATACGTCTATTTGCCTGTGAACTTACCTCGAACGATGAAAAACGAGACGGAACGGCTAGTCGACAACTTTAGCTTTCCCCCGATCCAATTCCAATTTCTTTGGTTCTTGATCTAAACATATTCAAATTAAGCTCATTCAAAGATATTTTCATTCAATTTAGTCCAAAAACACATAAATAGGGAATTTACCATTTTACCCCTGTCATTTACAATTTTTACGATTTAGCCCCTAATGTACAAAACATCAAATTATACAAAACTAACTATATATAAGGTTAGTCGAATGCTCCTTATGCCCAAATAAGGCTATATTACTCATAAATTTCACATTTTAGTCCCTTCACATTTTTATTTTTACAATTAAATCCTAATTACTCAAAATCATCAAAAATTCCTTTACAAGATATCTTAACCCATTCCATGCCTTCCATAATTCATCATCAAACAAAAGAAATCACAAGTTCTCAACAATGGCATCATTCAAAATATTCATCAAAATCAAAAATTAAAGCTTCGGTTTTGTAATACTCGAAGCAACGATTTCAAAAACGTAAAAATTATCAAGAACCGAGCTAAAATTTACCTTGTATTAAGCTTAGAAGTGTACGAACCCTAGCTTGGTGTTTTCTTCTTTTCTTGTTTTTATGTTCGGCAATGGAGAAGCAAAAATTATGAAAAATAAAAGATTTATGATATGTTTTACATCATTATAATATTTCAATTTACTTGTTTCCCTATTTTGCCATTAATGAAATCAAGAACAATACTTGTATAATAAAGACATTTTCGTCCACTTCACTTATGCATAATTAATTTACCAATACTTTATTATATGTTTTATTCATACATATTTCTACCTAATGTCGAACCTAGCATGTATACTTACAATAAAAGAAAATAGGCTATTTACATATAAAATACTTCCACTTAAGAAGCCAACTCTAATTTAGTCCTTACTATTAAAACTAGCTAAAGTTTAATTTACGCGTTCAAGTCCTTACTACCAAAATCGAACACTCAACAACAAAATTTAACCACGAAAATTTCACAGATATCAATTCACACAAAATAAACACAGAATATAATTATTAAATATTTTTCTGACTCGGATTCGTAGTCCCGAAACCACCGTTCCCATTAGGGCCTAATTCGAGCTGTTACAAATAGTGCTACTACACTATTTTGTGGACAGTGAGCCCTCCAAGGTTCGTATATGGTCCCGGACACCTCCAAACACCCTTAAATCGATTCAAAATGGTTTTAACAAGATTCTAAAACTCAAAGAATGATTTTATCTATTTTCTATGATTTTATAAAACGTATTTTATTAATTAATTTCTTAAATTAATTCGAGATTTTTGACATAAAAGTGGTCTAGTGGTATCTCCCATTCATACCGTTCGTCGGGACGAGTGAAGGGTGTTGCATAGGATTTGTGTGCTTAGGGTAGTTTTTTTACCATTATTTACTTGTAATATTTCAAACTATTTGATTTAATAATATT
This sequence comes from Gossypium stocksii, assembly GCA_020496765.1. NCBI lineage: Eukaryota > Viridiplantae > Streptophyta > Magnoliopsida > Malvales > Malvaceae > Gossypium > Gossypium stocksii. The sequence goes on from CM035628.1 coordinate 48,880,501, forward strand.
TCCATATGATTATTTAATATAATTTATAATTTTGTTTTTAATGAATTTTACATGAAAGTCAAAATGAATAAAAAAAATATGGCTCATTGATTATGTAAGATTTTACTAATATTAAGTTGCATTACAAGAAATGCGTGTAATGCAAAAAATAGCTTATCTTACTAAATAACCTAAATGATTTGTGCTCTATGGGGTCATGATGAGCAAGGGACCTATATTAAGACAAATATATCGGCTATAAGTCCACTTGCAACGATAACTTATCTTGTTTACTGGAGTTGAATTGAGTCTCAACGATAGAGATATAACGCAGTTGTTTGCATTAAAATACATTGGACAAGATCCAATTCAATTTAGTCTCACATCCATTTATAAATTAATTCATATGTGATATTTACAGTGTAATTTACCTAAATTTTGATAAGTGAATAATTATGTGTAAACACCTATTTTTTTTCCATGATCTATATTGATTTTTACTGTGATTGCACTTCAAATTCATCAATAATGGGCTTCCATATTGGTTTAGGACTTATTTGACTTCTTCTATTTAATTTTAAAATAAAAATAAAATTTAAAATTAATTTTAAGGATTAAATTGAATTTTTAAAATTTAGATTGATAACTAAATTCTTTTTTTTTCAAAATATCATATAAAAACCAGATTTTATTCTAATTGGATTTAAATTAATTTTAAATCCAAATTGAATTGTCGTATTAACAAAATCCGATGTAAAAGGATAGATAAAATTGATCAATAATCGAATTTTGAATAAAATTAAATCGTTACTTTTAAATTATTTATTTATTAATTTGGGTTAATATTATGAAAGAAACTCCAAATATATTTAAAGTAAAATGTTCCAAAATTTTCTAAAATTTGTAGTCTACGTTCAAGTTTAATTCCAATATTAATTATTGGCCAAATTCAAGATTCCAGATTCAATTTAAGGTTTGATTTTCGGTGTTAGAGTTAAGGTTTTTTTTTTTTATACATGTATCATCTTTAAGGGCCCAATGATACCCTCAATAAAAGGAGAAGGAATAAGAGCTGAAGGTGAGAGGAGAAGAAGAAGAAGAAGAAGAAGAAGAATAAAGGAAAAAGCTAATGAAAGTCGAAGGGAAAAGATAAAAATGGAACTTTCTGTTCAATCCTCCTTCTACTCTTTTGAGGGATCATCCGGGTCCCATTTTATACAAATGTGTGGCTAATTTGAATAAAGGAGACGTGGTAGTGGGGGAAAACATCAAAACTATTTTTGATCTATTTTTATCCATTTATGCATATGTATATTAAATTTTTATGTATTTATAAATATTGAATTTATATACATACATTATATTTTTTCTAATTTTTTTTAAAATGAATTTTGTTTTTTATGATTTTTATATAAAATTAAGATTAAATAGACAAAAACATAAAAGTTAAAAGACTAAATTTTTACAAACCCAGTCTAGAAAATGTTAGTTTCTAAATTGTACAAATTGGGATAATAATCTAATATGATTCGGGACACGTAAAGAGCATGTGAATCATGGACAAATTATGTTTGGTGACTTTTTTTGTTCTGTTGCTTAATGTGTTTAGTAATCAGTTCTCAACAACAACAACCAAAAAACCATAATCTATTTACTCAAAAAAAAAAAAAAAAAACGTGTACCAAAAAATTATTTACTAAAAAAAATCATAATCAATCTATGGACTTTGGACCTAGAAGAATTTTACATAAAATAAAATAAGGCAGAATTTTTCAAATATACCGAATTTTTTTGGGAGAAATTACTTTGTTTTTCTCAAAATTTATCGATCTATACTATTTTTGGAGAGAGAAAGGAAAACGCACCCTCTAGGATGCAATTTCACTTCACTAAAAATTATTTTTTCTTGTGGTTAGAAATTAGAAATTTGTAAATTTATTTTTGTTCGTGTTTGAGAGAGACATGGTTATAGTTTTAAGGAATGTCTGAATTTACAGTCGTGTCGTACAATTGGGTGACCTCCAAATTTCATTTGCCATGTGAGTATGGAGCCATCACCCAGGAAGCCGGATCGCATTGCAACTCAAGATCCCAGTTGAAGGTGATTCTACGATTTGGGGTTGACGTGTAACTAGGGCTTCGAGTTTAAAAATGTTATTTTGTCAAAGGATGGAGCATAAATGGGGCCGCAGTTTGCAGTGGTTATACGGGCATGACAACCAGTTTTTCCTTGTCATATGAGGATGCTTTATAAAATTGAAACTGACTTACGAGGAAGAAAATTGTATTGGTGTTTTAGTATAATCAATTATTTCGTTTTATCTATGTCCACCAAAAGCGGTGACCCCGTTATTATAACATGTGACAACACGAATTTCTTAAATATACTAGAAGGCCCATGCGTTTTTCTTCCTTGCACTTCTGTGTGGGTTTTATAAAGCATGCTCCTCTGATGAGGAGAAACTGGTTGTCGTGTCTGCATAACCACCGCCAACTAGGGCCCCAATTATGCTCCATCCTTTGACAACATAGCATTTGTAAACTTGAAGCCCTAGTTACACTTCAACCTGAGACGATATAATCAACACCAGCTTGGACTTCAAGTTGCAAAGCAATCTTGGTTTCTCAAGTGATGGTGCAATACTCACATGACAGGTGAAATTTATAGGTTACTAAGCTTCATGACATCACCATAAACCCAAACACAACTTAAAAATATGACCATGTCTCCCTCAAAGCGAGAGAAAAGTAGATCTTTAAATTCAAAAATTTCAACACGCAAGAAATAGAAAAAAACAATTTAAATGAGACTGAGATATGGGTGAGTAGGGGATGGGAGCGTGCATTTATATAGGGGATGGGGTGAGGTAAAAAGGGAAAATGTTTAATTCCAATATCAATTATTGGCCAAAATCAAGAGTCCAGATTCAATATCAATTATTGGCCAAAATGAAGAGTACAAATTCAATTTAAGGTTTGATTTTCGGTCAATGTCGAAATAAGTTAGAGTTAAGGTACTTTTTCTTATACCTGCAACATCCTTAAGGGTCAATGATACCCTCAATGAAAGGAGAAGGAATAATAGGTGAAGGTGAGAGAAAAGAGAAAGGGAGGAAAATAGAAAAAAAAAAGAACAGAAAAAAGAAGAAGAAAAGAAGAAAAGAAAAGTTAATGAGAATGCAAGGGAAAAGATACAAATGGAAGTTTTTGTTCAGTACTCTTTGTACGCTTTTGAGGGTTAATCCGGGTCCCATTTTATCCAAATGTGTGGCTAATTTAAATAGAGGAGACGTAGTAGAGGGGAAAAGCATCAAAACTTATTATTATTATTATTATTATCTATTTTTATGTATTTATCCATATATATATATATATATATATATTAAATTTTTATGTATTTATAAATATTGAATTTATGTACATATATTATATTTTTCTGATTTTTTTAAAATGAATTTTAATTTTTATAATTTCTATATAAAATTAAGATTAAATTGATAAAACCATAAAAGTTGAAAATTAACTATTTATGAAATCAATCTAAAAAATTTGATTTCTAAATTATATTTTTTTTTAATTGAGTAATCAAAATAAAAATTATTACCAATATATATTTCACAAAAATATACAAATTGGGATAATATGATCTGGTACACGTAAAAAGCATGTGAATCATATACAAATTTTGTTTGGTGACTTTTTTTGTTCTTTTGCTTTAATATGTTTAGTAATAAGTTGTCAACATCAACCAAAAAAATCATAATCTATTTACTCAAAAAAAAAGAACGTGTACCAGAAAACTATTTACTCAAAAAAAAACACCATAATCAACCTATGGACTTTGGATTAAGAAGAATTTTACATAAAAAAAATATGGCAGAATTATTCAAATATGTTGATTTTTTTTAGAAACTATGTTGGTTTTTTTTTTTAAATTTATCAATTCACGCTATTTTTGGATAGAGAAAAAAAAACGCGCCTTATAAGAAGTATTTTCACTTTGCTAAAAATTATTTTTTTTCTTACAGTTGGAAATTAGAAGTTTATAAATTTACTTTTGTTCGTGTTTGAGATAGACATGGTTATAGTTTTAAGGAATGTTTGAATTTACGGTGGTGCCGTAGAGCAAGGTGACCTACAAATTTAATTTGTCATGTAAGTATAGAGCCATCACCCAAGAAGATGAATCACATTGCAACTCAAGGTCCTAGTTGAAGGTGATTATACAGTCTGGGTTGAAGTGTAATTAGGGCTTCAAGTTTACAAAGGTTATGTTGTCAAAGGACGGAGCATAAATGGGGCCGCAGTTGATAGTGGTTATGCGGGCACAACAACCAGTTTTTCCTTATTAGAGGAGAATGCTTTATAAAACCCAAACAGACATACGACGAAGAAAAATGTACTGGCCTTTTAGTATAATCAAGTATTTTGTTTTATCCATGTCCACTAAAGGCGGTGATCCAGTTATTATAACCTGTGACATAATTAAGGTGTAATAGGTTTTACTAATAAGGTCACTGCCTTTGGTAGGCATGGACAACACGAATTACTTGAATATACTAGAAGGCCCTACATTTTTTTTCCTCGCACTTCCGTGTGGGTTTTATAAAGCATGCTCCTCTGACGAGGAGAAACTAGTTGTCGTGCCCACATAACCATCGCCAGCTAGGGCTTCAGTTATGCTCCATCCTTTGACAGCATAACATTTGTAAACTTGAAACCCTATTTACACTTCAACCCGAGATAGTATACTCACCATCAACTTGGACCTTGAGTTGCAAAACGATCTTGGTTTTTTTAAACTTGAAAATTTCAACATGCAAGGAATAGAAAAAAAAAAACAATTTAAACGAGACTGAGATATGGATGAGTTAGGGATGACAACATGCATTTATATAGGGGATGGGGCGGGGTAAATGAGAAAAGTTTTGTTTTATCCTAGGAATCTTGGGTTGCAGGGGCTCAGAAGTAATCAAGATTGCCTAGGTGTTGAAATGGCCAAAGAGAAACACTCCCTGCAGGGGCGTTTTCTTTCTATACATTTCGACCACCAAATATGATTTCTTGTGAGCGCTTGCAATCCCTGATTCTTGGGATAAACTTGATTGGGGAAAATGTAAAAAGCGCCCGTGTAGAACTTGCATGCTCCTTTCGAGTTGGTACAGTATAATAACCCACAACGCAAGCCAAAAGGTCATCCAAAGTCAACTTGGATACGAGACAATATGGATATTCAGGAGTGGTGAGACACACCGAGGTTATGTGGTTACTGTAGGAACCCAGAGCATACAAAGTCAACATGTCCACACAACTCGGGAGCATCAAGGAGAAAAACTAATTAAAACACTAACTAATGCTGTAAAAACACTAATTTATTCATTTATTCATTAATTTTTTTAAAGTGTAAGTTAATATTAATTATTGAAGTAAGATATATTATAAAACACAATCCAACGTTTTAATCTTTTTCTAAACCTTTTGAGCAATTCTTTACTTTATCAAAATATTGTACTTAACAAATGGATAAAGAAAAACTTAAATGAAAAAGTAACATAAATAATTGTAAATTTTAAACTCATAATATGATATGGTACAAAGCAAACCAATTTAATAAATTTGTTTCGTATATTGTAAATAAGTGTACATCTGGAATGTAAAACAAAGCATAAAATTTGGGAAACTTACAAATAACATAATCATCGGCGTCCTAAATGTGTTCTTCAACCAAGTGGGTGTCAAGCATGCTTAGGGTTCCATCCCACTATTTGGGTTAGCGTCTCTTCATAAACTTCATCTTCATCTTCATGTGCACGTCAAGGTTAATCACCACAATTATCTCATTTCTTCGTCGTTAGCTATAATCGTGTCCTAACCACCCATCATACATCTCCCCTATTTTAGTTGGTGGTTGCGAGGATGACCCATCTCTGTAGAACAATGATGTTAGGGGTATTTGCGACACTATCGACGGATGATTATACGGTGTTACATAGATCGATTGCAGATAAATGGTGGGAATTATCAGCGATAACGAATGTGTTGGTGTTTTTGGCGATATGTAATATGATACGGTGGGTGGCGGTCATGAAATATATGTCCCTGAGAAGGTGTTGATGCATGGAATGATTGCGAGTGTTGTGGCATTTGTGTAAAATAATCTGGTGCTAAATGTGTTGATACAAGGAAAGGTTGTGTGTGTTGTGGTGCTTCTGTAAAATAAGCCAGAGTTGAAGGTGTTGATGTGGGGAATGAGTGTGTATGTTGTGATGTCTATGTCAAACAAATTGGGTTAGAACCAAAAATAAATAAACCTTATTGACCAAGAGGTTACACGACAATTGGGTCCTCCGGTACGGATGGAGTAGATGTTGATCCCCCCGCGACATATTCTATCAACCTAGGATTAATGGGCCCTCATCTTGGCCTCCTACAGTGACATTACCTACTCCTTTCTAAAGCCAACAGTAGATACAGCTTGTTGTTTTGTCTGAACCAATCCATGTAACCCAGAGATGTTGCCAACTCCGGTGTGAAAAATCCTACGTTGCCAAATCTTGATATACTTCTTGTGGAATATTGGCCAATATTATTCGAGTTTCCCCCATATCTCGATCTTGTATAGTGATATTCGCGATATGAATTAATAAAATTTATAATAAATGATCACACCAGAAACTAACTATTATCACGATTTAAGGCAAGCGCACCTATCGAACAGTAGTATAGCTTAGTGGCAAGACCGAGATATCGTACCCAAGAGAACCAAAAGTACTAGTACTAACTTTCTTTCTATTATTTAACTTGAGAATAAAAGGGGATTTTTATTAAACTAAACTAATTATTAGACTAAGCTAAGAATGTACAAAAATTGAATTGGGGAAAAACTCTTAGGAAAACTGAATGATTTGGACAATACTCAAGGGAGAATCCACCTAGACTTCACTTGCTATCAACTCTTGAACTAGACGATTTATTCACTTGACTTGATCTGTAGAAATCCCTAACTTATGTTAATATCTCTCTAGAGACTAAAAACAACTAACCCTAAGTTGATTAATTGAAATCTCTTTCTAATTAAAACCCTTAGTGTTGCCTTAACTCGATCTATGGATTCCCTTATTAGGTTTGACCCTAATCCGGCAGATTTTCATCGTCTTATCTCTAGGATTGCGATCAACCCCGCTTAATTGTATTGGATCTACTCCTATGCAGGGACTTTTGCTCCTCTACATAAGCACATTCGACTTAAATTAATATCCCAAAAATATCAATTTAAGAGTTAAAAACACAATTAATAACAAATCAAATATTTATCATATAATTCAAGAGAAAATAATAACAAGATCTGTCTTAGGTTTCATCCCCCTCAAGTATTTGGGGGATTTAGTTCATAATTATAAAAGAAAACATCTCAGAAGAATAATGATAATAAAACATAAAGAACCCAAAAACCCCTGTAGGAATTTGAAGGGAGATATTTAGTCTTGAGGCAGAATTCGGCTTCTGAGAGGGATCAATCAGCTTCTCTTGGAGTAATTCCTTGCTTCTAGTCTCTGTGTTGGCAGAAATAAGGCACTCTTTTATGGGAGAAAAAGTACACCTTAGTAGTTGCCCCCTAGGGTCTTTATATAGAGCTTTGGAATGCCTTTCTTAGCCCTAAGTAGCCTTTTCCGAGTGAAATTGAACTTTCTCATGACAGGACACGCCCGTGTGGATCGAGGCCCAGGCCGTGCTCGGGCCTGTTAAGGTGGCACGGTCGTGTGGTCTGGCCATGCTTGTCGGGGTTGGATCGTGTTCGAGCTCTAGGTGGCACGGCCGTGTGGCGAACCTCCAGGCCGTGTTATTTTTATACTTTGGCCCATTTTCTCCATTTTCGGCCCGTTTCTCGTTCTTTTCACATCCCTATGCTCACCTGAGTATAAAACATGAAATTAAAGGTTTAAGAGCATCAATTTACACAAATCAAGGGTAAATTCATCCAGAAGTTAGGCTAAGCATGTGGTAAAAACATGTATAATTTATCGTTTATCATACAGGTCATTGAGTTCTTAAGATGGTGGTTGAATACATTACGTACACTCGAACTGTCACATCACTTGGTTAGATTCGTGCATCTCAATAGTCACAAAAATGATCAATCGCATTTCCACATGCCAAATGTTGCGATTAGCCAAAAATTCGGCTAGGATGCATCTTAAATGCTTGGATTCGCATATGACATCCATACAAAATGTAGTACGAATTTACAAAGTTTAGCATGTGCCTATTATTTAATTTCAAATGTTAGAATAAAAAACTGATAACTTTGAAATTCATAAACTAACCTCCTCTTCAGTTTATTAATCTAAAGCTAGTCGGATATCTTCGAGCTCGGTCGGTATACCACTATGTTTCACGGGGTTTTCCACTTATTCAAATAATATGTTATTTCAAAATTACAATAATGAAAAATAAAAGTGGTAATGATATTTTCGAATGAATTTTACCATATTACAAGTGAGAATTTGTAAGGTAGTTCCACTCAACAGTGTCAAAATGGTAGTCGATACCATGCCCACGGTTGAAGGAGTATGCAACTGCCAATTTAACTTTTTCTGGTATCATTGCTTGACACATTTCTTAGTATAATGTCGCCAGCATCATTGATCCCCAACTAAGTCGTCCTGCTTCTTTTAAGTCAACTAGTAGTAGTAGCCACCTTAAATGTAATAGATTGTGAGATTTATCTGGCATTAGCCGACCCCCGATCAACCTCAAGATGAATGTGCATGCGAATTGTTCTTTTTCAACGTTACTTGCAAAGGCCTTGATAATTTAGAAGTTTTTCTCCAACCATCTCATCTCGATTTGACTACCCCTAAACTTTTTTGGCACCTTTCCTAGTAGTTTCTTGCATGTTGCACTCTAATAGGCATTAATCATTGGCCCTGTAACGATTTCCCCATCGACCGGTAAATCTAGTTGTAAAATAATATCTTCGAGTGTAATTATACACTCACCATAAGGAAGATGGAATATTTATGTCTCTGTTCTCCATCTTTCAACCAAAGAACTGATATGTGGGGGATCAAATTTAATCCCCCTGAGCATGCGAGCCATGTATAAAAATCCTACATCTCGCAAGTGTCCATAAATGACATTTAGTGCATCTTTGCTTAAATTATTTATGTATGTCTCCAAAATTCGATCTTCGAGCTGAGTATATAAATATAAAAAATTAATAATCTAAACAACTTAATAATTAACTATTTAAAATTAAATAATTTAATGATATTTTCTTACTGTTTGTAATTGAACGTTAGAGATATGTTTTTCATCCAAACGGACAAGTTGATTTGTCATTTAAAAATTATAATGAATAAAATAAAATCTAAGAGCATAAAATTCAGAAAAAATTAAAAAAATAATTGAGAATTGAAAATTGAAAATTGAAAATTTAGGATGGAAGAATGAATATTGAGTATTTAGGAAAATTTCTGGCTATTGGAATCATTTTAGCCATTGGAATAGTTACCGTTAAAAGGAAATGCATCTTAAAAGGCACGTTTTCATTGCCACATCAGTGAAAATGCGCCCTATAGGACTTGTTTTTATTCTCTCTCTTAAAAATATGTCCTGTAGGATGCATTTTAACTGATATGGTAGTGAAAATGTGTCCTGTAGGACATGTTTTCTTTTCTCCATCCAAAAGTAGTGCAAATCGATAATTTTTAAAAATTTCAGCCTACTTTCTTAATTATTTTTTAACATATTTATAAAAATTTACCATAAAATATTAATAGGTGAATATGAACTTTTGTATTAAGAGTTGAAATTAAGTTATAAACTATTGGTGGGATGGAAATAAAATTATTATTATTTTAATTAATAACAATTCTCTTTTTTATTTTCTTTTTGAAAAAAAAACTGTATTATAACTTGAAGGTTAATAGTGTGGTACACGATGGACTGGTGAACACTTTGTGGTTTTTCTTTAATCCAGTACAAATGAGAAAGTAAATTCAAGCTAAGCTTGACAAGTTTGTGGGTCATTTTGTTCAGTCTCCTTTAATATGTAAGATTGGGTATTCTTCTATAATTGGTCCTATCATTAAGAGATCTTTCTCTAAAGACAGAAGATTTTTTTGTGACTTAGGTAGCGTCTCCTTCCAGTATGATATGCCTAAACCTCATTTCCTGAGCAATTTCAAAAGTTTTTAATGCTGCAACAAATTCTTCCATAATTTGGTTATTAGCTTGGTTAAGTTTGAGTGTTTCTGCTCTCATTATAAATGCTTTGTGATCCATGATAACCACTCCAATTCCCCCATTCTTACTAGAAGAGACAAAACTAGCCTCGAAGTTAAATTTCAAGTAAGATTCCTTTAGAGCTTTCTAGTAAACATTCTTTGGCTTTGCTTCTAGACTATAAATGAATAAAAATGAAGGCATTTTGATAAGTTTTGACCTCTCCATAATGCTTTCGGCTGATTACTTCATATTTCTGAATTTTGCAGAATTTCTAGAGTTCTATATCATCCATAGAGTAAGCAATAATCTGTCAAATAACTCTTGCTGGAGGACTTTTGCAACCTTTTCAAGCTAGTTAATATAGTTTTCCATTAGTTCACAACAAACATTAATGGGCATGAGACTCAATTCTAATGTTTTCCAGGGCATAGGACTATTTTTTAGCACATGAATCTCAACTTCGACGATCTCATTACATTGCACACAAAAGACTCAGCATTGATTCTATCTCTAATTTTCTATGTTGTAGAGAGGATCCCATAACATAATCTCCATTTGAAAGCTTTGACTTTTGTAGGGACTTGAAATCTCTATATGTGTTTCCAGATAAACCCGTGAAGCATAAAAGAAGCCTCCCTGTCGTAAAGGCATTTGTAACCACTTTTAACCGAGTAGTGCCCATTACGTTCAAGCCTTGAGTTAAAGTTCCTTAGCATCCAATAATCCCTTCATGATGTTATCCCGTACTCATTAAATTCGAGTCACGTATGTTCCTGATAGTAAAATTAAAGAGTATTCATTCTAACTTGAAGTAGGCTGAAAAGTTGGACAAGTATGGTTTGAAAACAAAAGGGTAAGTGTTTTAGGGAAGGTAAAATAGGCTCGGCTTTGAGGCTAAAGAAAGAACCAATATTATATGGTAATATTGACCCGAATATTATATTAGCTCTTAAGTTGAAATTGGTGCTGAAAGTTTAACTGTGACCCATTATCTATGAAAGATAGAAACCAAACAGTATAAGTTGAACACCATACTCGTTGGGGTGATAAGTTCACAAAGTGATTTAGGTTGACGCCACTAGACTTAGCTAGATAAACCAAATTGAGTAACAAAAAAAGCAAAGAGAGTTAAAATAACTCACAAATGATATAATGTTCATAAAAAAGTCAAAAGTCTGATATACATGAATTGAGCTTAATATTTATAGCTCTACAAAGGTCCAGCCGAATGGACAGATTTTAATTCAGCTTTATTGAGCTGATTAATCTTTGAGCTCTTCAGCATGTCTCTTGAAGTCTTCAAAGCCTTGGTGACGCCAACAACTATGACCATTAGTGATCCCAATTAACTGGTTCATTTGAATTAAGGAATGAGCTGAATATGCTTGAAGATGATCAGTCAAATAGTGTAAACAAGCTTAAGATGCTCCTTGGAAACCCGAATAGACTTTAGCTCTTTAATGGCAGATTGTGGCCCATGAATGGTCTCCCACATGAACAGCCGAATTTGATTAGTCCTTGGGTGTGAACACTCAAAGTTGAATGGTTACTTGATGTGAACAGAATTTTCAACTGAAATGAACAAGTGTGAAAACACTTGTGGCCTTTGCAATCCACGAAAGGTTTCATGGAAGAAAGCAATCAGCAGCTCCACCCTTTAATACCATCCATTCATCATCCTACAAAACACATTAAACACAGCTAAGACATAATTAATTGGTCTGAACTCAAAACATGTATTTAAGATGTCTAAACTAAAACACATTTAAAACATACTAGGACATATTTAAAACACTTATTTAAGATGTCCTAAACTATGACATAATTAAAACCCTTAATTAAAATGTTCAGATTATGACATAATTAAACTCATATTAATGATGTTTAAATTATGACATAGTTAATGACTTAAACTAATTTAACTAAAATAACTACAACCAAATTAATTATTTATTCCAACAAATAAAATGCACAAGCTGTAGGGAGTTAAAAATTAAGCTAATTGAGCTTGAAGCAAGTTGCATGGCACGTATGGATTGCACGTCCATGATTGTTCGATAAATCCCACAACAGTTTCACCCCAAATTTAGTCAATAAGGCTAGCAACATCTTCCTTGAACCTCTTAGCTCGAGCTCGAGTAATCGGCCCTGTTGGTAGCTCTATGGGTTCTATGGTAGCTTTGGGTTGGTTTTGGACCTTGATCGCATCATCCCCTCCCTATTCGAAGTGATTTACCCCCAAGTCGTTGCCTACATCATAAGGAGAAAGGTCAAAGACATTAAAACTTGCTCTTATATTGTACTCACCTAGAAGATCGAGTTTGTAGGAATTATCGTTGATCCATTCCAATACTTGAAAAGGACCATCACCCCTCGGTAGCAATTTAGACCTTCATTGGGTAAGAAATCTTTCCTTCCTCATATGAATCCAAACCCAATCTCCAGGTTCAAAAACTACTCGCTTCATTCCTTTATTTGCTTTGTGCACATATTATTTGGTTCTTGCTTCGATATTCTTCCTCACCTTTTAGTGTAGTTGCTTCACATACTCAGCCTTCCATTTAGCATCTACATGCACAAGTTTATCGTTAGGTAAAGGAATCAAATCAAGGGGAGTTAATTGATTAAAGCCATAAACAATTTCAAAGGGAAAATATTTAGTTGTTGAATGAACAGAATAATTATATGAAAACTCAATGTGTCTTGAGATTCTTCCTTATAATAGCCCTCAACAATGTTGACAGAACTCATTTCACCTCATTTGTGGGTGGCACGTTATAGAAAACAATAGTTTTGTGCCAATTTTTCCCCACAATGTTCTCCAAAAGTGGTTGAGGAACTTCGCATCACGATCGGACACTATAGTCCTCAGAACTCCATGCAAACGCATGACTTATCTAAAAAACAAACTAGCAACATGTAAGGCACTGTCAGTTTTATTACAAGCTATAAATTGTGCCATTTTCCAAAACCGATCAGCCACAACAAATACTGAATCTTTTCCATTTTTAGTTCTAGGTAGACCTAGGACGAAGTCCATCGAGATATCAACCCAAGGCTCCCAGGGAATAGGCAAGGGCGTGTACAATCTATGTGGTTTAATTCTTGATTTGGCCCTTTTGCAAGCTATGCAATGATTGCATACTCTCTCCATGTCACATTTCATCCTTGGCCAAAAGAAATGCTCGTGGAGCATGGCCAATGTTTTTGTGACTCCGAAATGGCCCATGTGGCCTCCGCTATGCACCTCATTTACTAGAAACTCCCGAACGGACCTTAAGGAATGCAAAGCTTACCTTCTTGAAAAAGGTAGTCATCATGTCTATAAAACTTTTTGAAGGCTCTATGTTTACAAGCCTTATACAATTCACCAAAATCAGCATCATTTTCATAAAGTTCTTTCAAATGCTCAACACTAAGCAATTTTTAATCTAAATGGTCTAAAAGTGAATACCTCCTCGATAATGCGTTCACTATGACATTTTCTTTACCTTTTTTTATTTTTTATGACATAAGGAAAGGATTCCAAAAACTCTACCCACTTGGCATGTCTCTTGTTTAACTTGTTTTGGCCCTTGAGGTGTTTCAACGCCTCATGATCAGTATGAATTATGAATTCTTTGGGCCACAAATCATGTTGCCACGTTTCTAATGCTCGAATCAGCACATACATCTCTTTGTTTTAGGTTGGATAATTTAGGGTGACACAATTTAGCTTTTCACTTAAGTAAGCTATGGGATGCCCATCTTGAGTCAACACGGCGCCAATACCTATACCTGAGGCATCACACTCAAGCTTAAATGTTTTGTTAAAGTTAGGCAAGGAAAGTAAATGAGCATTTGTTAAACAATCTTTAATTAAATTAAAGGCCTTTCCTTATTCCTCACTCTAATGAAAAGAAAAAGTTTTTTTAATTATACCCGTCAATGGAGCAGCCAAGGTGCTGAAATTAGGAACAAAGCACCTATAGAAGCTCGCCAAGCCATGGAAGCTTCTTATTTGGCTTATGCTCGTGGGTCATGGCCATTATCGAATCGCATTCACCTCGTCTTGATTAATTTCAAGTCCCTCCGGACTGACCACAAATCCTAGAAAGACAACCTTGTTAGTACAAAACTAGCATTTCTTGATATTAGCATACAAGGTTTCTTTACGCAATACTTCCAAAACATATTTCAAATGAAGCAAATGTTATTCTAAGGACTTACTATAGATTAAAATATCGTCAAAATAACCTACGCAAAATTACTAATAAAGGCACATAACACATAATTCATTAGGCGCATGAAAGTGTTAGGTGCGTTAGTTTAGCCGAAAGGCATAACCAACCACTCGTACAAATCGTGCTTTTTCTTAAAAGCCATTTTCCACTCATCTCCTTCACGTATTCGGATCTGATGATATTTGCTTTTAAGATCTATTTTGGAGAAAAGTTGTGCACCACTTAATTCGTCTAACATATCGTTAAGGCACAGTATTGAATGTCGATACTTGATTGTGATCTTGTTGACCGCTCAACAGTCCACGTACATACACCAAGTTCCATATTTTTTTGGCACCAAGAGCACAGGCACGACGCAAGAACTTAGGCTCTCTCAAATGTATTTCTTCTCCATTAAATCTGCTACTTGCCTTTGAAGTTCCTTGGTCTCTTCGGGGTAACTCTGATAGGTCAGACAGTTTGGAATTGTAGCTCCGGGTATGAAGTCAATTTGATGCTCGATCCCTTGAATGGCTGGTAAACCACTGGGGACGCCTTCTGAAAATACATCTTCAAAATCCTGCAACAAAGATACAATTGAAGAAGGTTGTTATTCAAATCGTTAGTGCTGAGAAGATTTTCCTTGTACATAAGTACAAGTAGTGGTTGTTTCAACAATAAAGATTTTCGAATCTCTCTCTGTTTAGCATAAACACTCAACTTTTCAACCTCTTTTTCATCTTTTCTTTCTTTTTCTTCTCTCATTCTTTTTTCACTTTCTTTATTCTTTTCCCTCATTTCTCCCTCTTGTTTTCCTTTTTTATTTTCAGTTCCCTTTTCTTTTTCTTTTTCTTTTTCACTCTCTTCTTTTTGTTCTTTTTCTCTCAATTGTTCAATAGAATTTTTCAATCTCAATTGATCCTCGTACACTTGCTTGGGTGTTAATGGCGCCAATGTCACATTCTTTCTAAGATACTTGAATGTGTATTGATTGGTGTAACCATCATGGATCACTCTTCGATCATCTGAGATGGCCTTCCCAAAAGCAAGTGAGCAGCATACATTGGCACCATGTCGCACAATACTTCATCGCTATATTTGCTTATTGAAAAGGCAACAATAGCTTGCTTGGTGACTTTTAACTCACCTCCATCATTAAGCCATTGGAGCTTATATGGGCGTGAATGTTTGGTTGTTGGCAAGCTAAGCTTCTCCACCAACATACTGCTTGTAACATTTGTGTAACTTCCACCATCAATGATCACACTACACACTTTGCCTTGGACATGGCATCATATGTGAAAGATATTCAGGCGTTGCTGTTCATCCTGCGTACTTTAAAGGCTTAAAATTCACTTGATAATGAGTATCTCACCATCAACAGCATACTCGAGATCTTCCTTCTCTTCAGTAGGTGCGTCAGATTCATCCTCTTTCTCTTCTTCCTACTCAATCTCACCATCAGGTCTTACAACCATTATGCTTCTATTGAGGCTTTGGCTCTCAGTGTGACCCCTCCCAAGGCACTTGAAGCACTTGATGTCACAGGTGCGATTAGGCACGGCTTTATTTTTGCCTTTGCTGATTTCTCCACTCAGCTTGTTGGGCCTTGTGGACACTAAGGGTTACTTTGCTCGAAAAGAAGTGTCTTTCTTACTGGTACCTAGGCCTCATTTTGATGTGGAAATGGAGTTGGAATAGGCTCATACGGCACCTTTCCGTTTGAGTTGTTTCTCTACTTTGATGGCCATATGCACCATATCTACAACTTTAACATAGTATTGTAGTTCCACCACATTGGTGATTTTACGGTTTAATCCGGCTAATAACCTCACCATGGTAGCCTCTCAATCCTCCTTAACGTTGACTCAGATCATGGCAATCTCTATCTCCTTGTAATAATCCTTCACACTCCAGTTGCCTTAAGTAAGATTTTGTAGCTTTTGATACAACTCCCGGTGATAATATGCGAGAATGAACCTTTTTCGCATAATAGCTTTCATTTCGGCCTATATTAACATGTGTCGTTTTTCGTTTCTTCTTCGGTTTATGGTTAATTGGTCACACCATATGATTGCATATTTGAAAAACTCAATAGCTGCGAGTTTGACTTTCTTGCTCTCCGAGTAGTTATGGCACTCAAAGACAGCTCAATCTACTTCTCCCATTCTAGGTAAGCCTTTGGATCGGTCTTCCCTTAGAATGATGGAATAGCCATATTAATATTCTTTAGATCATCATCTACTCTTTCTTGCTCCCTAGGCCTTCGGTTTCTATGGCCTTGTCGTCTTTCACTTCGGTTAGATGCTTGATCACTATCCACATTGCTAGGATTGTGGAGATCGTCTTGGTTTAGTCTCAACCAACCTCGCTCTCTTCTCAGATTATGGGGAGTTCTTTCTCGCTGGACTCATTCTTCCAATTGTTCCAATTGCTCTTATATAGGCCCTAGAGGCCATTAGAGCATTCAATCCATTTCACGGATTAGTGCTTGATACGTCAAGTCGGGCACTCCTCCTCCAACAGTAATGTTTCTTACAGGGTGCACACCACAAACCTCACCAATCCACTCAAAAAGAAGAAAAATAGTTGTGCTCTCCACTCGTGTTTTCACTAAAACTTTGGCTTTTATATCTCTCTAATGATTTCACCACTCTCTTCCTTTTTCCACTCGTATTTGCCTCTCTGAGTTCGTAAGTGACTACCTTAGACTTATTAGCAATTCTTGTGGGTCGGCTTCAAAAGTGTTGCAAGGGGGAGGAATTGATATTGGTGTAGGGTAGGCTGAAAGATAAGGAATGGTCTTGGAGTATCGCGTAATGTTTGTAAAGGAAATTTCTTTAAACTCGGGAAAATAATCACTTTCACAAACTAGCCTTTCTTTTTTTAAAAAAAATTGTCACGCTTTGTACTTCAACTATACTATGTATCTTTTTTTTTGCACAAATTTTTTTCAAAATTTTTCTTCAAAAACTCACCCCGGGAATGCCAAAACGTCGATACTTCTCAATTTTAACCTGCTCTGATATCAAATGATACGATCCCGTACTCGTTGTTGAATTTGAGTGGCGTATGTTTCCGATCGTAAAAGTAAAGAGTATTCGTTCTAACTTGAAATAGGCTGAAAAGTTGGACAAGTGTGGTTTGAAAACAAAAGGGTAAGTGCTGCAGGGAAGGGTAAGATAAGCTCAGCTTTGAGGCTAAAGAAAGAGCCATTATTATATGGTAATATTGACCCGAATCTTATATTAGCTCTTAAGTCAAAATTGGTGCTAAAAGTTTAACCGTGAACCACTATATATGAAAGATAGGAACCAAACGATATAGGTTGAATGCCACACTCGTTGGAGTGATAAGTTCACAAAGTGATTTAGGTTTACGCCACTAGACATAGCTAGATAAGTCAAATTGAGTCACAAAAGAAGCAAAGAGAGTTGAAATAACTCACAAATGATATAATGTTCATAAAAGAGTCAAAAGTCTGAAATACATGAGTTGAGCTTAATATTTATAGCTCTACAAAGGTCCAGTTGAATGGACAGATTTTGATTCAGCTTTATTAAGCTAATTAATCTTTGAGCTCTTCAACATGTCTCTTGAAGTCTTCCAAGCCTTGGTGATACCGACAGCCATAACCATTAGTGATCCCAATCAGCTGGTTCATTTGAGTTAAGGAATAAGCTGAATATGCTTGAAGATGATCGGCCAAATAGTGTAAACAAGCTTAAGATGCTCCTTGGAAACTCGAATGGACTTTAGCTCTTTAATGGCAGATTGTGGTGCATAAAAGGTCTCCCACGTGAACAGCTGAATTTTATTAGTCCTTGGGTGTGAACACTCAAAGTTGAATGGTCACTTGATGTGAATAGAATTTTCAGCTGAAATGAACAAGTGTGAAAACACTTGTGGCCTTTGCAATTCAAGAAATGTTGCATGGAAGAGAGCAACCAGTAGCTCCACTATTTTAATGCACGTTTAAGTGCATGTCTTCACCTTTAATGCCGTCCATTCATCATCCTACAAAACATATTAAACACGTCTAAGACATAATTAATTGGTCTGAACTCAAAACATGTATTTAAGATGTCTAAACTAATACACATTTAAAACATACTAGAACATATTCAAAACACTTATTTAAGATGTCCTAAACTATGACATAATTAAAACCCTTAATTAAAATGTTCAGATTATGACATAATTAAACTCATATTAATGATTTTTAAATTATGACATAGTTAATGACTTAAACTAATTTAGCTAAAATAACTACAACCGAATTAATTGTTTATTCCAACAAATAAAATGCACAAGCTGTAGGGAGTTAAAAATTAAGCTAACTGAGCTTAAAGCAAGTTGCATGGCAAGCATGGATTGCACGTCCATGATTGTTCGATAAATCCCATAACAGTTTCACCCCAAATTCAGTCAATAAGGCCAGAAACATGTTCCTTGAACCTTTTAGCTCGAGCTCGAGTAATCGGCCCCGTTGGTAGCTCTATGGGTTCTATGGTAGCTTTGGGTTGTGTAACATCCCTAACCCGTATTCATTGCCAGAATGGGTTACGAGGCATTTCTGGACTTATAACACGATTTAAAACATTTGTGTCTGATACATTCATTATTTAACAATAAATATCATACATATACAATCATATCGTCCTTAAAATGAGCCTACGAGGCTTCAAACATCATTCAAGACAAAACTGATAACATACGAACAATTATGGGTAACACAGAAAAATTCTCAAAACAGGGGATACACGTCAGTGTGAACAGGTCGTGTGTCTCACACAGTCAAGAGACACGTTCGTGTCTCAGGCTGTATGGACATTCAAAATGGGAGCACATGGCCGTGTCCTAGCCCGTGTCCTACCTCGTGTAACTCTCTAACTTGGGTCACACGGCCGACCACACGCCTGTGTGTCCAGCCTGTGTGCCTTTTTGAAATGGCCACACATGCCATGTGCCAGGCCGTATGCTAGGCCATGTCAATCCTGTAGGGTGTACTGACTTATGCTACACAACCAGTCACATGTCCGTCTATGAGGCCGTGTAGACCATACTGACTTACTTCTAGATGCATCACCAGGGGGCACACAGTCATGTACTATGACCTGTGTCACACACGGCTGAGACACACGCCTGTGTCTCTGCCTATGTGGACATAAATTGGCTATTTACCAAGCCATTTTGCCACCTAATTTGCAATCACCTACACAAGATCAATTGGTACCATTTCAAGACATAACTAAGCAGCCAACAACATTATTCAGTGCACAAGACATACCATTCTATGACAACCATTTCAACACTCAAATCATCACGATTTACTCATTCAAACACATGCCAAAACATATAAGCTTCACAAGCTAAAGTAACCATAATCATCATTTTCATTTCTAGCCTATACATGACAATTTAGACATTTACAAATTTCAAAAATACCAAATCATCAACTGGATAGTGTGATGCGATTCTTCAACGTCTTCCGAATCGAGCAAGCGTCCGAAACTCTATAAGACATAGGAAAGAAAACGGAGTAAGCTATATAGCTTAGTAATCCTGTATAATGCAGAACTAAACTTATCTATCATTTATAATTTAAGCAAGCAACTTAATATAACCAAATCAAATAATTCAAATGCCTATCATATGAATACATCAATAGGTTAGTTCATCAATATGCATATAACCATTAATTCAACAATAAGGAACTCAATTGGTATTCAAACTCATGTAATTCACATATAACATATAACATTAATACATAATGCACATATAACATTAATTCCATATAATTCATACATCTCATATAACTCTTGTGCCAACCCCACTTAATCATATAACATATAACCGTATTATACCCGTTGAACCAACTAGAATGTCGATAGATACACGGGTGCTACACACTAAGTGTATTAATCAGTAATCCATCAATTCATTACCATATTCACTCTTTTCGAGCTATGATCGATAAGCTCCTTCCGAGCTGATGGATAGTAAGCATTACTAAGTTGAAAACAGTAAGCTCTTACGAGCTCAAATATCGGTAAGCTCATACGAGCTGCGGTGAGTCCACAACAAATGTAGGATCTCAACCAATCAGTAACCCTGGTGATAAGTCACTCGATCATAATAATTTCTATGGTTCAAAGAGGGCTCGGTAATCATCAGACTATAACAATTAGGCATTTGAATTTCAAGTAGATTACTTACTCACTATATACATTCATTTCAATCAATTACAAGCAATTAAAAGTTTGATTCTAGTTATACGAACTTACCTTTGATGCTCAAATAGAAATGATCGACTATTCGATTATTTTGCCTTTTCCCCAATCTTGATCCGATCTTGGCTTTTCTTGATCTATATAATATCAAATTTAACACATTCAATATCCATTCTATTCAAATTAGCCCATAATTCATATTTTGGCAAATTTACACATTTTCCCCTAATGTTTCACACTTTTACAATTTAACCCTTATTGTATAAAAATACAAATTCATGAAATCTAACCTTTACCCATACTAGTCGAATATCTAATTAGTCCCTAGCAGCCAATACTTTTCATTTATTTCACAATTTAACCACTTAATTTCAACATTTTTCAATTTTATTCCTAAATGACATTTTTACTCAAAATCACTTAACAAAACTTATTTATCTATCATTAAACGTTCATAATCTATCATCAAACATTCAAGCTCATATAACTTCATCAATGGCAAAATCTTTAATAGTTTTGAAATCGAAGGTACGGGCTAGAGAGATTGAGCTACAGCGAACACAAAAACATAGAAATCATGAAAAACCGGGCCGAAAATCACTTACAAATGAAGCATGCACTAGCCGAACCTTTGAAGTCTTTAATGGCTTCTATTTTCTTTCAATATTCGGTACAAGAAGAAGAAGATGGAAAACCAATTTGTTTTATTTTACTTATTATAACTTTACTAACCAATTACAAAAATAACCTTTAATTAAACATATAAAAATCATTTAAACCATGTCCAAATATGTCCACTCATGCTATTAATGGGCTAATTGCAACATAGATCCCTTAACTATTAAATTTTATAGCCGTTTAATACCTTTAGATAATAGAACTCTACTTTTACGCTTTACGCGATTTAGTCTTTTTTACCGAATTAAGCATTCAAACGATAAAATTTGTTTACGAAACTTTCACACAATTTGTATTCAATTCTTTGAAAAGCTGGCGATGTTGCTTAGGTGTTCACAAACTCAATATTTTTGATGTGTTTTGGCTGTATTGTGCTTAGAATTCTTAAGTTTTGGTGTATTATCGAACCATCAAGGACTAGGGGTGGTTTTGGTGGCTAAAATGCCACACGGGTATGTGTCGACTCACACGGCCATATGCTTTTGTAATTTAGGGTTTCCAGGAAAAACTTAACGCAACACGACCATGTGGTCGATTTGGGATTTTTATCAATTTTCACACGATAGTGTCCTCTGGTCATACGGGAGTGTGTAGTTGAGAATTATGGATTCAGGGATTTGGTGTCACACGGCTTGGCCATGTTACTGATTTGGGAATCTAGGGATTCCACATGGGCGAGTGTTTTGGGACACACGGCCGTGTCTGGTGGACATACGAGCCTGTGAGACCCTCACACAGCCGTGTCTGCCTTGCACTTGATTTTAACGAAATTGGACAGTGAGTAACGACCTAATAACACAGTCGTGCCTCTACCTCACACGAGCTTGTGCCTCTGCCACACAGTCGTGTGCCACCCTCCACATGGCGTTTGGACCCTCACACGGCCTAAATTGTTTCTTACGGCTGGAGCACACGGACGTGTGGCCTTATTTTTCAAGTTTTTGTTTTAGGTCGAATTAGAGCCTAATTGTGACATTGTCAGTTCCAACCCTTAGTTAGGCTTTAGTGAGGGTAACTAGACCTCTGTAATTGTACCTATGTGATCCGTGTGTGCATGAACTGAGATTGGTTTGTGATTGATGGTAGGATATATGTAAATTATGTCTGCGTGAGTAATTTTGTAACTGACTAACTAAATGTAAATGACTATCTATAATTTGTATTCTGATACTGTTTGTTGTCTACACGCATACATATGCATAAAGTAATTTTTTGGGTGTGGTTTTGAAGAGAAGGAGACTGATACTGTACTAAACTGGCAATTTTACTGTAACTGGATTGTACAATGGATTTCTGCACTACATCGTATAGCATGTATGTTAGCTACGCTACGTACCATTGACTGATCTAGCAGCTTAGCTATAATTTACTGGTATAGCAGTTTACCGCATTGTACTGTACCGCAACTACGTTGGCTACGCTATGTACTATTGATTGATCTGGCAGTTCAATTGCACGTCTATACTACATTTTACTGTATGGCACTGTACAGCTAAAATGCTAGCTCTGCTGTATAGCATATTATTTGGTAGTTTACCTGCTTACTGTTAGCCCCAATACCCAAAGGGTTGTGGGTAGTCCCAATACCTTAAGGGATGTGGACATTGCTGATAGTCATCGTTATTGGGCAACTCGAGATGACATCATATGGAATGTAGGGTTAGGTCCTATATGGTGTGATTGGTTAGATGAGCTAGATAGCTCTTATATGGTGTGATTGGGGACGGAGAAGTGTGTTGGCTGGTGGGGTAGTTTATTTTATAATTTAACTGCATTCATACGCATCCGTTGACTATTCTATGTGATTGACTTTTTGTTTGTACTGATCGACTGAAAAACACTTGTGTCTGCGTGAGTTTTGTGGACCCCGATTGTACCTGTCTGACTGAATAGCTACTGAGATTGTGTGACTGATTGAGTATTACTGTTGCTGCGACTGAAAGGTACTTGTGACTATGTGTTATAGTGTGCTTTAATATGTTCTAAATATCACTATCTACCGGTACGTTAGTCTCGAATGTACCAACTGGTTCTATATAGCCCTGTAAGTATGTTCTATTTTCAAACTACTATTTGGCATACTATTTTCTGACCTTGTAGTTAATTGGTTTTAATCTCACACTAAGCTTGTATAGCTCATCCCCTCTTCTGTCTTCCCTTTTAGGTACCTTGCTGAATTCTGACGCTGGACTCAGTATGCGAAGGCCTCAGACAGTCTCGGTAGAAGTAATTTATAAGTTTTTATTTTTTGTTACTATTTGAAATTTTAAGGTTTATTAAACTGTGGTACTAGTTCCATTTTAACCTTTAATCGGTAATTTAAATCCGGTTTCTGTTAAACTTATCTGTAACTTTTATTGTCTACAAATTGTAAAATTTTATCACGATCACTTCGGTGATCAATGTAGCATCCTGAATTCAGTCTAAACTTTTAGGCCGAGTTTAGGGTGTTACATTTGGTGGTATTAGAGTCAGGTTTGCAAAAACTCAGCCTGTGATCCACGTGAACGTGTGCGCAAGTAATTGTTTTTGAAAATTATTTGGAAAACTGTACCACAAAAAATTGAAATGGTTTGTGTTTTGAAAATGGTTTACAAAAATGTAATGTTTGAGACTCTAGTGCTGGTCCAGGTAAAATTTAAAACTGTTGGATTAGAAATGTAGAACTTTGTACTTACTTTGTGTATGTTTTCTGGAAGCATAGATACCCTAAGTTAGTCTTATGACAGATATGGATTCTAAAGCTAAGCAAGATCTTGAGGAGTCATCTGCCTCTCCGAAATGTGTGACTGTTCAGGAGTTGAAGATTAATGCGAGTCTTCCAACTTTGGGTAACGGTAACCCAGAGCTTAATATTGAGGCATTGACTCGTGTAGTAAGGGAAGTGCTAGAAGAAGTGTTAAAGGCTAGGATAAGAGGAACTAGTGAGACGCTTCAAGATCGGTGCATGCATTATGGGAAGAAGAGAGATCACAGTTCTCTAAGGTTGGAGCCTCATTCTGCAAAGTGTGTTAGAACGTATCTGAATGATAATAAAGGTAGTGCTGGTAGTAGAACGAGCATACCGTTTTGTGAGCATTGTAAGAGGTGCCATCCAGGAAAATACTGGAAGAAGTTGGGAGCGTATCTCAGATGCGGGTCTAAGGAGCATCAGATTCGAGATTGTCCTTGACGATTTTGAATCAGGTATGATTAGATATATGTAGATGTGTTAAATTAGGTATAGTAATTGTGTGAGTAATATTTGTCTGCTTCAGTGGTTATGTGTTCCGGGTGTGTGAAAGGTCTTAAGTTCAAATTGAGTGTGATAGTGTTCTGGGATTAGAGTGCGCAGCGAGAGCGTAGTGGAATAATTTATGACTGTCTTGTTAGTTGGAAATTTCAGGAACAAAATTTCTTTAAGGAGGGGTGAATTGTAACACCTCGAATTTTGGGCCTAGAAGTTTTGAGGTTTAGTGGTTAGGGATAGTGAGGAGGGTGCACATATGTAATTAGTTGTGCATTTTAGTGTTAGAATGGGCCTGCTGGTCGGGGGGTTGGGAGAGTGTTAGCGAACCTTTGGGTTCTAGGTTCGAGTCCTTGTGTGAACTTTTTGGAGAGACATTTTATACTGATTTATTCTAAGTTGATATTTATAACTTTTTAATTTTATTGTTATTTTTATTTTTATTACTAACTCTATTTTCTAATTCTTATTCTTCTAATTCTTGTTCCGGACGTGTTTTTTTCTTTTTACTTCTTTTTACTTTTTTTTTGTTTTTTTCGGTTATTACTTTTTTTAGAAACGGTAATCTTGTAGTTTATGGAAGAGTCACTCCTCTGTCATCATCACCATTCATGAATCAGATGTGGGATTCGAACCTTCTTCTATTGTATTTGTGAATTTGTATTCAATTCTCTGAAAAGCTGACGATGTTGATTAGGTGCTCGCAAACTCATTATTTTCGATGTGTTTTGATTGTATTATGCTTAGAGTTCAAAATTTTTGGTGTATTATCGAACCATTCAGGATTGGGGGTGGTTTTGGTGGCTAAAACGGTGCTTTTGGGGCTATTTTAGGGAGATTTTGTGACTTCCCCGACGGCCACATGGGTGTGTGTCGACTCATACAGCCGTGTGCTTTTGGAATTTAGGGTTTCCAGGTGAAGCTTAGCACCACACGGCCTGGCCACACAACTATGTGGCTGATTTAGGGATTTTATCGATTTTCACACAGCCGTGTCCATTAGTCACACAGGCATGTGTAATTAGGAATTAGGGATTCAGGGATTTGGTGTCACACGGCCGCGTGACTGATTTGGGAATCTAGGGATTCCATTTGGGCATGTGTTTCGGGACACAGGACCGTGTCTGGTGGGCACACAAATGTGTGGGACCCTCACACGGTCGTGTTTGCCCTGCACTTGATTTTAACGGAATCAGACAGTGAGTTATATGGCCTAATAACATAGTCATGCCCCTACCTCACACGAGCATATGCCTCTATCACACGGCTGTGTGCTACCCTCTACATTGGTGTTTGGACCCTTACGCGGCCTAAATTGCTTCACAAGGCTAAAGCACACGGGCGTGTGGCCCTATTTCACCATTTTTTTTGTTTTAGGTCGAATTAGAGCCTAATTGTGACTTTGTTGTTCTAACGTTTAGCTAAGCTTTGGTGAGGGTAACTAGACCTCTGTAACTATACCTATGTGATCCTTGTGTGCATGAACTGAGACTGGTTTGTGATTGATCGTGGGATATGTGCAAATTATGTCTGCGCGAGTAATTTTGTAACTGACTGACTAGATATAAATGACTATCTGTAATTTGTATTTTGATATTGTTTGTTGTTTGCACCCATACATATGTATAAAGTAATTTTTGGGTGGGATTTCAAAAAAAGGAAGACTAATACTATACTGAACTGGCAGTTTTACTACAACTGAACTATACAATGGATTACTGCACTACACCATACAGCATGTACGTTAGCTACGCTACGTAGCATTAACTGATCTGGCAGCTCAGCTGGAATTTACTAGTATAGCAGTTTATCGTATTGCACTGTACAGCATGTACGTGAGCTACGCTACGTACCATTGACTGATCTGGCAGTTCAACTGCACGTCTGTACCGTATTTTACCGCGTGGCATTGTATAGCTTAAACACTAGCTCTACTATGTAGCATATTATTTGGCAGTTTATCTGCTTACTATTAGCCCTCAATACCCAGAGGGTCGTGAACATTGCTAATAGTCATCGTTGCCGGGTAACCCGAGATGACATCATATAGAGTGTAAGGTTGCATGGGCTCTTTAAGGTCCTACATGGTGTGATTGGTTGGATGAGCTAGATAGCTCTTATGTGTTGTGATTGGGGACGATGAGGTGTTTTGGCTGGTGGGGTGGTTTATTTTATAATTTAACTGCATTCATACGCATCCGTTGACTGTTCTATGTTATTGATTGTCTGTTTGTACTGATCGGCTGACAAGCACTTGTGTCTACGTGAGTTTTGTGAACCCCGATTGTACCTGCCTAACTGAATAGCTACTGAGATTGTGTGATTGATTGAGTATTACTGTTACTACGACTGAAAGGTACTTGCGACTATGTGTCATAGTGTACTTTAATATGTTCTAAATATCGCTATTTGCCAGTACGTTCATCTCGAATGTACCAACTAGTTCTATATAGCCCTGTGAGTATGTTCTGTTTTCAAACTACTGTTTGGCATATTGTTTTCTGAGAAAAATCACAAAAGTTTTACTTGAGCAATAGGAGAAAAAATAATAATATTTTAATAGAAACACATATAGTCCCACTAGGACTACATGGTGGGTGGCAGCACACACAGTGGTATATCGCAGTGTGCTGCCCATCCTACTTCTAGTAAACTTTATCAGGCATTGTATGTAATCGATCCAATTTCATGTATTATCCAATCTTGAAACCAATTCATATAATTTAACCAGCCCAATAACTAATTTTCTATTCTCAAAATACTATTTAATTAATTAATTAAAATAGATTTAATTGATTCTCTTAATTAAATTATTTTCTTAACCCAATTCTAATCTCGTTAAAGTCATAACGACTTTACCGTACTAGAATCTATGAGTAAATAAATTTAATTGTCTTATTTTGTAAAACTGTTCTAATTGCTTAATTTAATTTCTACTTTGAATTTCAATTATTTAATTACAATCAATGAAATAATAATTCAAAGAAACTAAATTAATCACTAAGTCATCATTTGTTTCTTTGTAAGAAACTGCATTCACTGCAAATAGTGATACATCTATGCAATCCATTTCTCTTTTTGTTTGTAACACCCCTAACTCGTCTTCGTCGATGGATTAGGGCTACGGAGTATTAAGACACATATCAAAGCATTTAACATCGTTAAGTCATTCATTTATTAATTTAAATCTAAATATTCAAAATTAAATGTTATTCATAACAGAAATACATTTACAGACCTTAAATCGAGTTTACGAGGCCTTAAAACTAGTGGCTAGGTAATCCTGCATTTGCTGTGGATACCTATTAGCTTGTGTAAGCAGTACTAAATAGTTTCGACTATACCGTCAGCTTGTGTGAGCAGACTCGTGATTAGCTCATCATTGTGCCTTCATGTGATATGTTTTAAGTGGTAGCTTTAGCTACAAATCATCGGTAGCTTTAGCTACATTATGTGTGGCACTTATGCCTTATTCCGTGTATCCTTTAGCATTCCACGTGGTTCATTGGGTTATTTGGATTGATTTGATAAAATGTGATTGTATGTGAAAAGATTTGATCGTGTGTTAAGAATGTGTATATGCAGGTTATATGAAAAAAATTTCATGTGTACTAAGTGCTTAATGTATGTATTGAATCATGTGGTAAGACTATATGAGTAAGTGATAATCCCAAACTTAATGTGATAATAAGGAAGCTTATTTTCATTAGATATACATTTTCAGTTATGAATTATTAGTTTTAAATACTCATTATTTTGCATATAGACATATTAAGCTTTATAGCTTACCTCTTCATTTTTCCCTTCCCTTATAGGTTCGTCACACTAACCCAAGGTCTAGTGATCAAGTTGGGATTCCATCAACACTATCAACAACAATTTGGTATTTTGCTAGTAAACTTGAAATTATGGCATGTATAGGTGGTCCAATGTTTTGAACTATATGTCATAGTCTTTTGAGTCCAATGTTGTTAGTATTGTTTTGGTAATTGGCCATTAGAAATGGGCCAAATTTGGTTTAAGTTATATTTTGTCAATGTATTGTAAAAGATTAATGCAAATGTGTTAATTATTTGTGGAATGTGGTGTGGATGTGTACGTTTGTTTAAGGTAGACATAATATGTATGTTTGAATGAGTTATTGTGCCATATTGAATAATGGTAAAATTGGTTGGAATTGGTTTATGTTTCAGGTTGGCAATTGGCTTGGAAAATAGCCTATAATTGTCCACATGGGTAGACACATGGGTGTGTGTCTAGCTCGTGTGTGACACACGGCCAGCCCTATGAGCGTGTTGATAGGCCGTGTGTCCCCTACACCTGAAATTATGAAAATTAAATGCCCAGTAGTAAACACATGGGCAGAGACATGGCTGTGTGTCTCCACCGTGTGCTTGACACGGCCTAGCCCACAGGCGTGTGGCCTAGCCATGTGATGAAAATTTCGCGATGATGTCATAAACAGAATACCCAAAATTTTTCACATGGGCTAAGACACGGGCCTGTGCCCGGCCGTATGAAGGACACGGCCTAGGAAATAGGCATGTGCTTGGCCGTGTGAAAGCCCCTGTAGGTTCAAATTGAAAAATAATTCTGCGCGGGCTAGGGACATGGTCTTGTGTGACCACACAACCTGCCCACATGGGCGTGTCCCTGTCCCATACAGGCGTGTGCCCTATTTTGAGTGAAATTCTACTAAGTGTCTAAAAAGTTCCAAATCAGTCCCTGATCATACCCAATGTATCTTTTGGGCCTCGTAAGCCCATAATAAGACTGTTTTGGATAAGAATGAAAAAGTTTTAAATTTGACGTGGAAATTAGATATCATAATCGAATGTTCGTGTGAATGTAAATACGTAATGCCTCGTACCCGTGTCCGAGGATGGTTACGGGTGAGGGGCGTTACATGTACAGCCGTGTTGTCAAGCCGTGTGGCTCAAGAACATGGTCGTGTGGCCAAACTGTGTAAATTCAAAATGAGGGTCACACGGTCGAGTCGCAGCCCGTGTACAAATCGAAATAGGGTCACACAACCATGTCGCAGGCCGTGTCCTAAACCGTGTTAGTATTCAAAATGAGGTCACATGATCGTGTCGTCAACCTGTGTAACTCTCTGTGACCGTGTGGACAAACTTGCATGTAAAAATCAAGAAGACACACGGGCATGTATGTAGGCTATGTGTGACACACAACCATGTGACAGCCTATGTCCCAAGCCGCGTGCACCTTAAATTGCTTCTAAAACAAGCCAAAACACTAGCCATTTCTTAAGTGCCAAGCCAAAACAAAATCACATATTTACAAACCTTCAAAACACATTCAAACAAACTTAAAACGTAATAAATCATTCAACCTAAGTGCCTAACCAATGTGCCCTCATTGACACCAAAATTCAATTATCAAACCAAATTACATTCAAAACTCACAAGTCCATACATTAACACATACCAAACTTGCCATTTCATCCAATCCATTCATATCTACTTCTAAAATAATCTATTCATTCATAAATAGCATATACCAAAATGACCAAAACTTATACATACATGGACCTTTACAACCCAAAAACTAAAAGCATAAACAAGTGAGCCAAAAACCAAGTTTACACAACATCATCATCCAAGTACAAAATGCATCACAAGGGATAAGTATTCAAATACATACAAGATATCTATTACATGCCATATAACCTCAAGCTAAACTTGTCAAAATCTACAAATAGATCTCTAGATAGTGTGATCTTCATGTTGATCTAATCTCCTAATTCCGCAAAACAATATCTACAGAGAAATAGGAAAATGACACAAGTAAGCTTCTATAAGCTTAGTAAGTTCAACGGTTAAAATGATAAAACTTACTGAATAAACATATCATTACACAATACAGTTAATAAACAATAATCCTGTCAACCATAACCATTCAACAGGTGAGTTTTTATGTTTATACACATATTGTATAATCTGATCAATAAAACTAGATCATTCAATACCAACTCATTTTATATACTCAAAAGATCATGTAGGCATTTATAAGATTAAACAACAAATCATATAAACATTGAAAACCTGCTCGATGAATGAGATAATGGATTCAGATATGCGGTTAACCATCCAGAACAAACTAGAACGCTTAAACGAGCTTAACCAACCGGGAACACACCTAGGCACCAAATGCCTAGCCCGTTGGCTAACATCCCTCCAAAACACATCTAGACACTAAGTGCCAAGCCCGAAGGCCTTACATCCGCCCCCGATAACATACTAGAATCACTGTAAATATAACACGATAGTCCGCAACAAATGCTGAACTTCGGTATATTTAGAGGTCAATAACAAATCATCACAAGTCAAACCCGTACCGCATGCAATAAAAACCTATTGGCATGCCAATTGTATCATATGTTACGTTTATCTAACTCAATATCACATCGAATAACAATGTTTAAATCAATCGCTTTCTTGACTCACATAAATTTATTACAATTCAATTATATTAGAATATCCAACAATCTCCACTCACAATTAATATAATATTTCAATTATACAAAATTAAATCGTACGAACTTACCAAGTTTGAACTGCAGTGATAGCAAAAGTTCAGGGACTAATCAACAACTTTTCCTTTTCCTCGGTTATCTACTTGTTCTTGATCTATGAAATAGTTTATTTCAATTTATTAACTTTAGTTTCATTTAATATTTAATTTAGAATATATATTTCTTTCTATTTAAAGCTTTTCACTTTTTGCCCCAAACTTTTACACTTTGTTCAATTTGATCCCTAAAGCTAAAACAAGATTATTTTTTTACAATTAAAATTTATATCCATAGAACCGAATTTACAACTATTCCAAATCAATCCTCACATACTAAAATTTCATGAGATAACATATCCTATTTTTACTATTTTTAATTAAATTCCTAAACTTGAAAATTATACAAAATCACTTAACAAAATATTTCTATTTAACACCTAAGCATCATATTCTACCATTAAACTTAAAAAACACCCCAAATTCATCAATGACATCTTCCAAAATATTTAACAATTTTACAAATTAATTAATGAGTTAACTAAATTATGCTAAAACGATTATAAAAACATAAAAATTACTAAAAAAATACAACTAAAAATCACTTACATACACCCAACCTAGCTTGGTCGAATCTTAATTCTTCAACTAAGATGTTTTTCCCCTTTTAATTTCGGTGGTAACGTGAAGATGATGATAATTTTTTATTTAATTTTTAGTTTATGTTAATTTTTTATTACTTTACTATTTTACCTTTATAAACATAGCTTAATAACTAACCAAGCTTTCCATATTTGTCCACTAACTCTGAATATGGTTTAATTCCCATAAAAGTCCATCAACTCACATTCCAATAACCATTTAATACATATAACTATTAGAAACTAACTTTTTAAGCTTTTATTATTTAGTCCTTTTTAATTAATTAACTACCTAAACATGAAAATTTCTTAACCAAAGTTTAATACAACACTAATGACCTCGAAAATATTAACATTACAGATTGACACGTTGGAATTGTGGCCTCAAAACTATTGTTTCTGACATTACTGAAAAATGAGCTGTTACATTGTTGTTTTCATTCATTCAACATATCGATTCAAATGTAATTCGTACAGTTGTGTTAATTTTACAGAGGTGCTGATTAGAGATATAGAATTAGGGCACAAATAATTTGTAATTACGTTTCGACTCTTTATCTATTAATTATAACATTATTTATGTTGGAAAAAATCTTGTTCACAAATTATTTTCTTGCACAATAGAAAATTAAAATTTTCAAAATTGAAACGCTTTATAATATTTATAGCAATAAACCCTTTACCGAAATTGCATGTGTTTTCGATTAGACAGATCCTTATCATTCCTGACTTTCAACCAAACGCCCTTTTTCGTTATTCTCGTACCACAAACTGCTTTGAGTGTGGGTTCGAACGAATTCAAATCAAACATAAATCCAGAAATTATTTACTTTATTTTTAGTGTGAAATCAAATTTTCTCTTTAATAGAAACTGGTGGAGTTTTTATTCTAGAAAAGAGAATTTATACTTAAAAAACAAATTCTCACTATTTTCTAGCAGAATAACAATCTCAAAGTTGGGTGTTTAGCCCTACCAGTACCATCTATTTATATGGAGAACAAGTAAAACTATTGTTGAATTAGTAGAAGTCTATTTCAATAGAAAAAAAATCCTAGTCTAACTAGGATGAGGGGGCGATGACCTTAGTTAAATATACCAGTGTTTGACGTCCCTAGTATTAGCATGAGGGGCTTTTGGGTCTCTCTCATATCAAATCCAATTATAAGTGCTTCCTAAACTTTTAACCCAGTACTTTATAACTCAATCAAACCCAATACATGTTTTTCTATTTTTCAAAATAAACATCATAAATTAATTTTCTAATTAAATAATTTTCTCAACCCGATTCTAATTCTGTTAAAATTATTGAAACCTTATCGTAAAAGAAACTTTGAGAAATTTTAATATTTCTACATTCAAAAAATTCACTATGACCAATTAATTTAATGCCATTTTCAAACTTCAATTATTTAATTAAATAATAATTCAAAAACCCATAAATTAATTTTTCTGGTCATTTTCACTTAGTGAAAACTACATTCATTTCTGAATGTTTCCAATTTATCTAACATTACCGTTTCTATCTATTTATGTTCATTTGATTCAAAATGCAATTAATTTCTGGTTTCAACGAACTAGCAGAGGGACCGATTGGACATACATGATTAGGGCTCAAATGATTTATAATTAAGTTTCAGCTTTTCGCCTATTGAACTATCCTTTATTATATATAATTACAAAAGCAATTATTAGTTATGTTTGTCCAATGACCTTGTCAAAAGTGTGTCACCCTCATAAGATATACTTTATCTTATAGGGTTAAATTTGTTCACCTAATATGATCCTATTTTATCTCATGTAACCATTCATCTTCCTTCAATAAAAATTCTATTACTAACACATGGTAATAAAAATCATTCGTCTTAGAGAAACAACTCGTGGCCACGTTTCTTTTTCATCAACCATGCAATGCTAGTCAGAGGATACTTTTTACCCTTTATTGGGCTATAAATTTCACTATTGTAACAAAAATTATGTCATACATAAGACATATACCCAACATATCAACTTTCGACTCTATTATTGATTGAACTCAGACTTTAAATACATCAAAGTATATGAGTTATATACACATGGTCAATTACTTACTTAAGATCGAGATAAGTTACACGATAAACGTCACAAGTGAATAAATCCATAAACGAATCTAGGATAAATTCAACTTGAGTATTGTGCAATATATTGGTAGTTTAGATAATCATCATATGTCTTTATCTTTCTAGGAGTCATCTGCCTCAATACCCAAGATAAGGTATTTCTCCAATTCGACTTAATAGAGAACATAATAGTCCCTCGAATTAATTTGCTCAATTTTGATTCTTTAGATTGTGAAGCATTTAGATTATCTATTAATATAAGTTGTCTTCTCGCATTATGATCCTACCATAGGATGCAATTTGATATTAGTTAAATGTTAAGTAATCAATGAGCTAATATTTGTTTATACATTTTACTTTTCATGCAAAGATCATTGAGAGCAATTATATGAACTTTTCTATATCAAATCAAAATTTTTACAGAAAGAAAAAAAAATTTAAAAGGCTAAAGGAGAATTTTACAATTTTGGGAGGACATAATATAATTTTACCAATTAGTTTTTGTTACCCTACAATTAAAATAACAAAAATTTAAAAATATTTATGCCTTGTGAATGTATCTAATAAAAGAAGAATATTGTATTTTCGGAAGAAAAGAAAAATTTGAAGTCATAAAGTTTAGAGAGTGGCACTTGTCCTATTTAAAGTATAATAAAGAAAGGAAAAAAATAGCATATGATAATATGTAATACCCTGAATAATTTATTTCTGTTTCTATAAATATTTGACACAAATGTGTATCTACTTCAGTGGTTAAGTGTTATGGGTATGTCTGAGAGGTATTGGGTTCAAGTCCCAGTTTTGTTAATTTTGTTAATTTTTGGATCTAAGCCTTATCCTTGTCAGTGGGCTTATATTTAATTTCCTGTAAATTCGTACAAGAATGAACTTGTTGGTTTGGATGGTAAGGGAGTTAATGTGTTAGAGGTCCTATGTTTGAACCCCTGTGAGGGTGAGCATGTTATATTTTTGCTCAGTTATCTGATAGAGTTTGTGTAGAGCCAAACTTCTGAGGTAGTTGTGAGTAAGTGGATTAGTGAGAAAGAAAAATGGGGGATGTGATTTCAAAAGATGATATTTATTTTTATTTTCCCAAAAATTTCGGCTTTCTCTCTCCCCTTCTAAATTTTTTATGTTAGTTTTGTTCTGCCTTTCTTTGCATTCTCGTTCTTCTTTTCTTCTGTTACCTCTTTCCATTTTGTTTACTAATTGTTACCAATCTCTACACTTTGGTTTTTCGGTTCTCTTCGTTTGTTTCGGTAAGTAAGATTTTGGTATTTCTATTACTTTCGATTCCCATTTGTTGGTTAGAACTTTATTATCTAGTTTGACAAGATGGTGTATGGCTAAAGGTTTTAATCTCTGTGATGTGTGTTGCGTAGGAGAAAATTGTGTAGCAGTAAATTACACACCAGTGACTTAGTGCACATTAATGGTGGTTTATTGTCAGCAGTAAGTCAATTCCGCGTTGGACTTTTATTAACAAATGCATTTAGCAATCTTCTAATAAGTGTTTAGTATGTTGTTTTTAGGTTTCAAAAAGCCTGGTGTTTTTTCCGTAGCAAAATAGTACTAGGTGTGTACCCCTTACACTGAAAATTGAGTTTCAGCGAAAGCCAAAAATGGCCACCGTCGACGCCACACGGGCGTGTGGCCAGTCGTGTGGATGACCATAAGTGAGACACAGCCGTGTGGTCGATAAAGGCATGACTGTACATTGTACACGGCCGTGTGGTGGCTTAAGTGCGGCCGTGTGGGCCACACGAGCTCAGCCAGGTTAGGCGTGTGGGCTATACGGGCATATCACATGGGCATGTGGATTTTGGGCCAGGCCGTGTAGGCCATACGGGTAAGGCCAATTTGGGCGTGTGTGCCCATATGGGCATGTGGACCCATATTTCTGTAATTTTCTCTAGGGTCGCATAGGTCACTTTGATCGATTATGGGCCTACAGTAGGGTTGTAAGGGCTAATTAAATCCTATTTTGAGTGTTATGATATTCTGATAAACCGACTGACTAGGATACTAAGTGTATGTCTGTCTGTACTGCAACTATGTATATATGTTTCTATATATAAGCATGTTGAGCATGTTTAATTTGATATATCTGTATCTAATTTCTGCATCTGTGTATTGGAGTGGGATTTGTATACGTGAAAGAAGTGTTCTGAATGGCAATTATGACCTATATTCAGGCAACTTGGTTGCACATTATCTGATATGTTTCGTAATGGCACGATATGGTATGTAGGGTTGGGTGGCTGTTTTTAACCCCACATGGTGTGATGGGATGGTCAAAGTTGGTGTGTAGAGAATGGGGGTAAGATTTTGATTATCTAATCTAAAAATCTAATTCTGTTTACTATATCTGAAATAGGCTTAAGCCCGAATCTGTATATGACTGTTTAGGTGTTAATCTGTACATTTGCATGCTTAATTCTATTGGGTTACACACTGAGTTTACGTAAACTCACCTCCGTTTGTCTATTCTGTTCAGGTAATCCAACGAGTTAAGTAGATCAGTGCGATAGAGACTCAACGGTGACCACTTGACCGTAAACTATTTAAACTTAACAATTTATGGTTTTATTTACAGTTTTGGTTATCATTTTGACAGTTTGTAATTTTTGGGACTCTCTGGATTTTTTGTTTTTTAAACTGTAGATTTTTAGTTTGATGGTTTTCTACATGTTTGATTAAATTATTTTTATGAATTGACGGTTTTTACATAAAAAGAGGTTTTTCTAAAAATACGAATCTGATTTCTAAAATGTATTGGTTTTGTTAGACTTCTGCTGTAAAATAAGTTTTGGCAAATGAACTAGTTAATCAACATTTTCGAAGATGATTATAAAATACGTGAGTTCAATAACTGAAATGATTTCACGTAAGTAAACTCATTTTCTACGACATCTCTGGATTCGGCCATAATGTCTAAGCTGGGTTTGGGGTGTTATATTTAATGGTATCAGAGCCAGGTTGCAAAACTCAGCCATGAATTTTAGGCTTGAAAGTTGTATTTTGAACAGAATTGGTTTTCTAATAATTTGAATAATCGAGAAAATATGTGGTACATTGAGTCTCCGACGCCGATCTTGTAAGTATTTCTAAAACTTAGATAGTTTATTCTGAAAACACTGTAGGTAGTACCTTCTGATACTGTACTGAAATAGTTAGAGATTGAAACCTCTGAAAAAAAATCTAAATTTCTGAAAATTTATGCATAAAACATCTGTTAATAAATATTGGAACTGATGTATAAAACTTTATAATGTAGATAAATTCAAATTATACAATGAGCAAATATAGAACTTGCGGACGTGGTATTCGAGGCTGTGGTAGAGGTTGTGGGGGCTTAAGCTGAGTCTTCTTCTCTGGGTAGTATGCCAAACTTAGACACGAGTAAGATACCGGTTTCGCCAACTATCGAGAATGGGTCTCAAAGCCGTTCAGCTAGGGATGACGCACTGTCCCAAGCCATGCTCAGGATTTTGGAGAGGGTTGCTAGACCCCATTCTAGAGTTAAAGGTGAGGGTCGGTAACTGAACGACTCCAGTCTAATGGTGTTATGTTGTTTAGGGGTGTCACTAGAGTCACCCCTAATGTGACCGAGTATTAGTTAGAAGCCACTGAAAGGATCATGAATGATCTAGACTGTACTCCTGAGTAGAAACTTAAGGGTGCAGTCTCTTTACTTTGTGATGAGGCTTATTAGTGGTAGTTGACAGTTGAGGAGGGTACTTAGCCATATCGTTTGAACTAGAATTTCTTTAAGACCACCTTTAAGAGTAAGTATATAGAGGTGAGTTATATGGATGCTCGCAGGCGTGGGTTTATGAATCTCACACAAGGCGACAGATCCATGGCCAAGTATGATACTGAGTTTTTTAGGTTGAGCCGGTACGCTTGAGCATGGTAGCGTCGAAGTATGAGTAATGCATCCAGTTTGAGGATGAATTGAAAGATAACTTAAGGGTATTGATTGCTCAGTAGAGAGAGCGGGAGTTCACGGTTTTGGTTGAGAAGGCGAAGATCGCTAAGAATGTTAAGCACGTGGAGCGCTAGAATAGAGACTAAGAGAGACAAAAGAACAAGAGGGATTCAAAGCCCTCTAGTTCTACTCAGAGGCCTAAGAAAAAGGCCAAACCTGATGGATTGGTTAGAGTAGGAGCTCCTGTTACTCCTTTTGGGTTACAACCATGCTGGGATTGTGGTAGACGCCGTCCGGGTAAATGTTGGAGGAGGATAGGGGCATGTCTGAGGTGTGGGTCTCTAGAGCACCGTATTAGAAAGTGTCCGTAGTGAGCTGATCAGATACAAGCTTTAGGACCGGGTACTATACAGCCTCAGAGGGCAGTTCAGCAGCCACCTAGGGGCCATGGACAAGCTAGAGGTGGTAATGGTATGGGCCGAGTGTAGAGAGCACCAAGCAAAGGTGCTGGTCAGACTGAGGCGAGATAGCTTACACTGGTTTATATTGTACGACATCGAGAGGATAGAGACACTCTAGATATTATCATTGGTACGTTCTTAATTTTTGATGTACCTTGTACTATTCTGATAGACATAAGTTCTACACACTCTTATGTAGCTAGTTCTATTTCTGAAAACCTGAGAATTTTGTTGAGAGTACTACTAGTGAGGTTACTTTACTAAGTCCATTGGGGCGGTCTGTCTGGGTTAGTAAACTTTATAGG
Source organism: Gossypium stocksii (assembly GCA_020496765.1). Classification (NCBI taxonomy): domain Eukaryota; kingdom Viridiplantae; phylum Streptophyta; class Magnoliopsida; order Malvales; family Malvaceae; genus Gossypium; species Gossypium stocksii. The sequence goes on from CM035628.1 coordinate 48,919,015, forward strand.
AACGTCCCGTTAGAGGTACAAGAGGCTGTATTTCTGGTGAACCTCATAGAGCTTCTGTTTGGGGAGTTCGATTTGATTTTGGGTATGGATTGGCTGGTCAAACACCGAATCAGTCTGGATTGTATGAAAAAGAGTGTCGTTTTGAGGACTGAGGATGATAAATAAGTAGTTGTGATCTGTGAGTGGTAACGTAATATCCGCTCTTGTGACTGAGAAACTAGTTCAAAAAGGGTATGAGGCATATTTGGCTTATGTTAGTATTTTTGCTTCTAGGGACTCTTCTATCGGAGATATCAGAATTGTAGGGGATTTTTTGGATTTTTTTCTGAGGAGTTACTGGGTTTACCTCCTTATCAAGAAGTTGAGTTTGGCATTGAGCTTCCATCGGGTACAGCTCCGGTGTCCATCGCTCTCTATCGAATGGCACTGAAAAAGCTTATAGAGCTTAAGGTTCAATTTCAAGAGCTTTTGGATCATGGTTTCATCCGTCCTAGTGTGTCTCCATGAAAAGCACCAGTTTTGTTTGTTAAGAAGAAGGATGGGACCATGAGGATGTGCATAAATTATCGGTAGTTGAATAAGCTGACTGTGAAGAATAAGTATCCACTTCTGAGGATCGATGACTTGTTTGATCAGTTCTGAGGGGCTTCAGTGTTCTCTAAGATAGATCTTCATTCTGGGTATCATCAGTTGAGGGTTAAAGAAGTTAATGTTTATAAGACTGCATTTAGGACTTATTATGGACATTGTGAGTTCCTTATTATGCCTTTTGGTCTGATGAATGCTCTGGCTGCATTCATGGATCTAATGAACTAAGTATTTCAGCCATATCTAGATCAGTTTGTCGTGGCTTTCATCGATGATATTTTGGTTTACTCTAAGACCGAGGATGATCATGATGAGCATCTTAGAGTAGTGCTTCAGATTCTCTATGAAAAATAGCTCTACATTAAGTTGAGTAAGTGCGAGTTTTAGTTACGTGAGGTAACTTTTTTAGGGTATGTGGTTTTTGCTGAGGGGATCCATGTTGATCCGATGAAAATCGAGGCTGTGCTGGATTAGAAACAGCCTAAGAACGTATTTGAAATTCGCAGCTTTCTAGGTCTGGCTGGGTATTATCGGTGATTTGTTGAGGGGTTCTATTTTATTACAGTGACTTTGACTAAGCTTCTGCGTAAGGGTGTTCCTTTTGTTTGGACTGATACGCAGCAATCGAGCTTTGAGAAGCTCAAGTCTATTCTGACTCAGGCTCATGTTCTGATACAGCCCGGATCTGGTAAGGAGTTCGTGGTGTATAATAATGCGTTGCATGTCGATTTGGGATGCGTACTAATACAAGATGGAAATGTTGTGGCTTATGCATCCCGTCGGCTTAAGATACATGAGGGAAATTACCCAACGCATGATCTCGAGTTGGCTACAGTAGTTTTTGCATTAAAAATCTAGAGGCATTATCTATATGGTGAGAGATGTATTATCTATACAGATCACAAGAACCTCAAATATCTCCTTACCCAGAAGGAGTTGAATCTTAGACAACGTTGTTAGATTGAGCTGCTCAAGGATTATGACTGCACGATTGAATGTCATCTTGGTAAGGCCAATGTAGTGGCCGACGCTCTAAGTCGTAGAGCGATGACTAATTTGAGAGCGATGTTTACTCGACTTAGTCTGTTTGATGATGAGAGTCTATTAGCCGAGTTGCAAATTAAGCCAACTTGGATTAATCAGATTCGAGATAAGCAGTTGGGGGATGAGTCTTTGGGATTGCAGTTTTGCCAGATTGAGAGTGGTAGTACTTTTGACTTTGGGCTGAATTATAAGGGAGTTATGTGTTTTTGAGGACGAATTTGTATACAAAATGATGCTGATTTGAGGCAATCAATTCCGAGGGAGGCACATAGTAGCCCTTATACTATATATCCCAGTAGTAATAAGATGTATCGAAAGCTCTGTGAATTGTACTGGTGGCTAGGTTTGAAATGTGAGGTTAAGGATTTCGTTGTTCGTTGTCTGACGTGCCAGCAAGTTAAAGCTGAGTACCAATTGCCTTCGGGTTTTCTCTAGCCAGTTAAGATTCTTTTATAGAAATGGGAGCGAGTGATGATGGACTTCGTTAGTGGGTTGCCCTTGAAATCCACTAAGAAAGATTCTATTTGGGTCATCATAGATCGATTGACCAAGTCTGCTCACTTCATTCCGGTTCGGACAGACTTTTCTCTACAGAAGTTAGCGAAGCTCTATATCTCTGAAATTGTAAGACTGCATGGGGTCCCTATTTCGATTATTTCTGATAGAGACCATTGTTTCATTTCTCGGTTCTGAAGGAAGTTGCATGAGGCTTTGGGTTCGAGATTAGACTTTAGTACTACGTTCCATCCTCAGATCGATGGTCAATCTTAGAGGGTGACTCAGATACTGGAGGTATATGCTTCGGAGTTGCATGATTGATTTCTGAGGTAGTTGGGAGGACTATCTATCGCTAGTTGAGTTCGCCTACAATAACAGTTTTTAGTCTAGCATTCATATGGCACCTTACAAGGCTCTGTATGGTCGTACGTGTCGTACTCCACTGTGTTGGACTGAGTTGGGTGAACGTCGAGTTTTGGGTCCTGAATTGGTATATGAGACTGATGATAAGGCTAGATTGATCTGGGATCAATTGAAGGCAACTTCTGATAGACAGAAGTCTTATACCGATCTGAAAATGCGTGATATTGAGTATTCTGTGGGGGACTTTGTCTTTCTTAGGTTTCTCCGTAAAAGAAAATTCTGAGATTCGATCGTAAGGGCAAGTTGAGCCCTGGGTTCATTAGGCCGTATCGAATTCTAAAACGTGTAGGACTGGTTACTTATCAGTTGGAGCTACCTCCAGAGTTGGACCGTATCCACGATGTGTTTCACGTCTTGATATTGAGGTGGTATCGGTTTGATCCATATCACGTTGTCTCTGTTGAGGAGATTAAGGTTAGACTGGACTTAACTTTTGAGGATGAGCTGGTTTAGATTCTGGAGCGAGATGTTAAGGTTCTGAGGAGGAAGTCGATACCGTTAGTGAAGGTTCTCTGGTAGAATCATGACATTGAGGAAGCTACTTGGGAACATGAGGACTCGATGCGTTAGCAATATCCTCATCTGTTCTGATCAAGTAAATTTTAGGGTCGAAATATCTTTTAGAGGGTAGAGTTGTAACACCCTAAATACTTTATTTATGCTTCTGTAAATATTTGACACAAATGTGTATTTACTTCAGTGGCTAAGTGTTCTGGGTGTGTCTGAGAGGTCCTAGGTTCAACTTCCACTTCTGTTAATTTTTGGATCTAAGATTATCATTGTCAATGGGCTTATATTTAATTGCCTATAAATTCATATAAGAATGAGCCTGCTGGTTTGGATGGTAAGGGAGTTAGTATGTTAAAGGTCCTGTGTTCGAATCCTTGTGAGGGCGAGCATGTTATATTTTTACTCGGTTATCTGATAGAGTTTGGGTGGAGCCAAAATTTTGAGGTAGTTGTGAGTAAGTGCATAAGTGGGAAAGAAAAATGGGGGATGATATTTCAAAAGATGAAATTTATTTTTATTTTCCCAAAAATTTTGGCTTTCTCTCCTCCCTCCAAATTTCTGATGTTAGTTTTGTTTTGCCTTTCTTTGCATTCTCGTTCTTCTTTTCTTCTGTTACCTCTTTCCATTTTGTTTACTAACTGTTGTCAACCTCTGCACCTTGGTTTTTTAGTTTTCTTCGTTTGTTTCGGTAAGTAGGATTTTGGTATTTCTATAACTTTTGATTCCCAATTGTCAATTAGAACTTTATTCTCTAGTTTGTCAAGATGGTGTATGGCTAAGGGTTTTAATCTCTATAATGTGTGTTGCATAGAAGAAAATCGTGTAGCAGCGAATTGCACACCAGCAGCTTAACACGCATTAGCGTTGGATTGTTGTTGGCGGTATGTCAATTTCGTGTTGGACTTTTATTAACAAATGCATTTAGCAATCTTCTAATCAGTGTTGGGTATGTTGCTTTTAGGTTTCAAAAAGCTCAAGGTTGTTTTCGCAGTAAAATGGTACTAAGTGTGTACCCCTTACATTGAAAATCAAGTTTCGACGAAAGCCGAAAATGGCCATTGTCGACACTACACAGGCGTTTGGCCGGTCGTGTGAATGGCAGTGTGCGAGACACAGCCGTGTGGTCGACGAAGGCATAGTCGTGCGTTGCATATGGTCGTGTGGTGGCTTAAGTGTAGCCGTGTGGGCCACACGGGCTCAGCCAGGTTAGATGTGTGGGCCCACATGAGCATGTCACACGAGAGTGTGGATTTTAGGCCAGGCCGTGTGGTTCACACAAACAAGGCCAATTTGGTCGTGTGGGCCACAAGGACATGTGGGCCCATATTTTTGTAATTTTTCCTAGGGTCGCACGGGTCGTTCCCATTGACTGTGGGCTTAGAGTAGGGTCGGTAAGGGCTATTTTGAGTGTTATGATATTCTGATAGACCGATTAAGTAGGATACTAAGTGAATGCCTGCCTGTACTGCAACTATGTATATCTGTATCTGTATATAAGCATGTTGAGCATGTTTAATTTGATATATCAGTATCTAATTTCTGCATCTGTGTATTGGGATGGGATTTGTATATATGGAAGAAGTGTTTTGAATGGTGATCATTGCCTATATTCTGGCAGTTTGGCTGCACATTATCTGATATGTGTCGTAATGGCACGATTTGGTGTGTTGGGTTAGGTGGGTGTTTTTAACCCCACATGGTGTAATGGGATGGTCGGAGTTGGTGTATAAAGGATGGGAAATGATTCTGATTATTGATCTAAAAATCTGATTCTGTTTATTGTATCTGAAATGGGCTTAAGCCAGAATCTATATCTGACTATTTTGGTATTAATTTGTATGTTTGCATGCTTAATTCTGTTGGGTTACACACTAAGTTTACGTAAACTCACCTCCGTTTGTCTGTTCTGTTCAGGTAATCCACAGAGTTAGGTGGATCGGTACTACAAAGACTCAACGGTGACCACTCGACCATAAACTGTTTAAACTTAGCAATTTATGGTTTTATTTACGTTTTTAATTTTCATTTTGAGAGTTCGTAATTTTTGGGACTCTCTGGACTTTTTGGTTTTTAAACTGTAGATTTTTGGTTTGATGGTTTTCTGCATGTTTAATTAAATTATTTTTATGAATTGACGATTTTTACTCAAAAAGAGGTTTTCCTAAAAATATGAATCAGATTTCTAAAATGTATCGGTTTTGTTAGACTTCTACTGTAAAATAAGTTTTGGCAAGTGAACTAGTTAGTCAACGTTTTCGAAGATGATTATAAAATACATGAGTTCAATAACTAAAATGATTTCACTAAGTAAACCCATTCTCTACGACATCTCTGGATTTGGTCATAACGTCTAGACCGAGTTTGGGATGTTACATAATACTTGAATTTTGTTTGAAAAATTAAAATTAAAATTAACAGTGTAACAAAAATCAACTCTTTATTTATTACTAGATTTCATGTCAACCACTTTGTGCTTAAGAAAATAGTCTTTTCTTTTATTAATAATAATCTAAAATATTTTTTTATTAAAATTAAAAACAAAGTTTAAAATAATTTCTATATTATTAGTTACGAGTGTGACTCAACAAAAAAATATTAAAATAATTTTTTATATTTTAAATAAATTATATTATTATGAGAATATTTTTATCTTTTACTTATTTAAAAAATAAATAAATAAGTTAAAGATATTGAGATTTTAACCCATACTCTCAGCATCTATAACATCTTTTCTTTGCCGTTTCAATTAAAGTTTTATTTTAACAATTTTATAAATTTCAATGTTATTACTCAAATTGCTTCATCCATATTGTTTATACATTTATAAGTCTATACTATTATTTGAGTGTGTGATTGAGTTGATGTCATGAGTCAATTTGATACCAACTAAGTCAAAAAATTACTAAAATGTTTGTGAATATTTTAAATAAGTTATATTATTACGAAGATTTGTATTTTTAAAACCAATAAAAAATTACAAATGTTGAGATTTAAACCCATGCCCCAACATTTTTATAATCTTTTTACCACTTTAACCAAAGTTTTATTTTGATATTTTCATACATTTCCTTATACTCACAATTTCAACTATTTTTTAACTTTAATTTCTTACATATCACTTTTATGTTATTATTATTAGTTTCAAACTTTACGTTTAATATTCTTAATATGATGTATTTACCTATTTAATTTTTTTATTCTCAATTTAAACTATTTTTATTTTAATTCAAACAAATTGCATATGTATTATTATTAGTTTCAAATCTTACATTTTATTATATGTTAAATATTATTTTTAAACGTATACTTATATTTTAAATACATGCTTTTCATACCCATACACGTATGATAAAATTTCTAGTTTTAAGTTTATTTTTTTTGTTGGGTTAGTTGTTTAAGTATTTGAGTGGGGTTTTTTTTTTTACCAATTTAAATGACATTTATTAAAATACCATAATGAAGTTTAGAGTTTTTTTAGTAATTTTATTATTTTCTTTTTGATACAAATGATGTTTAAAAGTATTTATAGTCCCTCATCAACCATTAAACAGGACGATAAATGTCAATCAAGTTAATACTCAGTTGACTAACAATTTCATTATTAAATTAGTTTTATTGAGTCAAGTAAAACCAAGCCAATTGAGTTTTAGCTTGATTGATATCAATGTTGTTTGAATAGCAAATAAAAAGTTAGATTTGAATTTGGACAAATTTAAGTCCAATTTCTTAAGAGCTAAATTTTAAATTTCAAAATCCATTTTAAAATTTGGAATTTTCAAAATCCAAGATTTGATTAAGAAAATGTCTTGTTAAATATGACTCCTATTTTTAGTCAAATTTGAGAAGTAATCTTCAAGTTAAACTCTGTTTATTTGTTTCAATCAAACACTAATTAGTTTAGATTATTTTATTATTATTTGACCTTTGAATTTAGCCTATAAATAGACTCTTTTGCAACCTTAGAAAGTACACCCATTAGAGATTAGAACTCATAACACATTTAGAGAATTTTTTGTGTTTACGTTTTGAGGGTTCTTTATTTTTCGGGTTTTTGAGGTTTAGTTATTATCTCCATCTTTTGTACTCTTCGTTCTTTTGCCATTATAGTAAAATTATCTTTGCCCGTGGTTTTTTATCCTCTTTGGAGGGGTTTTTCCACGTTAAATTTGTGTGTTCAATTTCTCAATTTCTTCTGCTAATTTTACTTGTTCGTTGCTTAATCGGGTCCAATTCCTAACAATTGGTATCAGAGCTAGTTAAAATTTCATAGATCAGCCCATTCAGATATGGCAGCAACAAGGTTTGAAATTGAGAAGTTCGATGGTGAGACAAATTTCAATCTATGGCAAGTTCGGATGATGGCAATTCTAGTTCAATCCGGTTTGAAAAAGGTTGTTACCGGGAAAAAGCCTGAGAATCTAAATAAAACAGAATGGGAAGAGCTTGATGAAAAGGCTTTGTCTGCAATCCAGTTGTGCCTCGCGAATACGGTATTGCAGGAGGTATTGATGGAGAAGAACTCATCTGCCTTATAGAAAAGGTTAGAAACTCTTTATGCGACTAAGTCTCTAGCTAACCGTTTAGTGTTGAAGCAACGCCTATTTACGTTTCGCATGAACGAAGGTGAGCTTCTTAGAGATCACATCAGTCAATTTATTACTCTTTTAAATGAATTAAAGAACGTTGAGGTTAATATTGATGATGAAGATCAAGCTATGCTATTATTGTGCTCTTTACCCCCTTCATACAAGTCTTTCAGGGAGACCCTGGTTTATGGCAGAGACAAACTCTCATTCGAAGATGTGAAGGGTCATTTGTTGAGTAGAGACAAACTCGACAATGAGCTTCATTTGGATAGCAAGGCAGATAGGCAAGCTTCTGTTTTGGTAGCATCAAAGAAACGAGACAAAAGGTGTCGCTATTGTAAAAAGTTAGGTCACGTCAAAGCAGATTGTTATAAACTGCAAAATAAAAAAGCTGCTAAGAGTAACGAGGAAGATGTAGCTGGTGCTAATTTAGCCGATGAAAGCGGTGATGATTTCTTGTTAGTGTCAACGGGCGATAACTCTAAGCTTACGTCCGAGTGGATCCTAGATTCTGGATGTTCTTTCCACATGTGTCCCAATAGAGAATGGTTCTCCACATACAGTTCAATTGAAGGTGGAGTTGTGCGCATGGGAAACGATTCATCTAGTAAGGTAATTGGTATTGGTACTGTTAAAATTAGGATACACGACGGGACGATTAGGACACTCTCAAATGTCAGGTATGTACCTGATTTACGAAAGAATCTCATCTCTTTGAGTATTTTAGACTTGAAAGGATGCAAAATCAACATCGAGTCAAGCGGTATTAAAGTATCTCGTGGATCTCTCGTTTTATTAAAAGGTAAAAGAACTGGCAGTCTTCATATTCTGGAAGGTTCTACAGTGACCGGTGAAATCGGACGTCCCTCGTCCGTTACAGAGACAAAGTCAACTCGTTTGGAGCATAGGCAACTTGGTCATAGGAGGGAAAAATGTATGACCATTTCGTTGAAGAGAGGTTCTCTTTTAGATGCAGGTTTTGAAAAGTTAGGGCACTGTGTTCGTGATAATCACACCAGGGTTAATTTGGCAGTGTACAAGTCGAAGGTTAGAAGTCTTCCAGTTTCTAAGCACAGATTCGACTCAGTTAATTCCCTGCATAGTTCAAGATAGGCTCGTGGCGAGCTTTGGCAAAGATGGCGCTGTGGAAATATGAGTCAAGGTGGAGATTTGTTAAATATGACTCCTATTTTTAGTCAAATTTGAGAAGTAATCTTCAAGTTAAACTCTGTTTATTTGTTTCAATCAAACACTAATTAGTTTAGATTATTTTATTATTATTTGACCTTTGAATTTAGCCTATAAATAGACTCTTTTGCAACCTTAGAAAGTACACCCATTAGAGATTAGAACTCATAACACATTTAGAGAATTTTTTGTGTTTACGTTTTGAGGGTTCTTTATTTTTCGGGTTTTTGGGGTTTAGTTATTATCTCCATCTTTTGTACTCTTCGTTCTTTTGCCATTATAGTAAAATTATCTTTGCCCGTGGTTTTTTATCCTCTTTGGAGGGGTTTTTCCACGTTAAATTTGTGTGTTCAATTTCTCAATTTCTTCTGCTAATTTTACTTGTTCGTTGCTTAATCGGGTCCAATTCCTAACATGTCTCAACATTTTTTGTTTACTCTTCTTTCACACTTCCTTCAAAATTCAAACAATAAAAAAATAATTTTACTTATAATAATTAACTTTTAGACTACTAGTTTCCGGTTCAACCAATTTGATTGGTTTGATTGTATAAATTATTTAAAATAAACATATTTAAAAATAGATAAAATTGATTCGATCGTTAGTTTGATCGATTCGATTGGTTCAACCAGTTTATGAGTCAATTAATCTGGCCCTTTATTTTGGACTGATACTTCGATTGATTTTATCTGATCGATCTAATCGACTAGTCTAATCCAATTCTGAAAACAGTGAAGCTTCGTGCATTTAATTTAAATTTAGAGTTCTTTTTAAATATTTTAATCCAAAAAATTTATAAAAATAAAAAATTACCTTTTGTTTACCAATGCATAATTGAAAAAAACTACCTCTTTCAAATAATATACAAAAAAATCATTGTTATTTTAAATTGTTCATAATAAAGTGGAAAAGCCATTTTCATTCAAAATCAACGTTTTTAGAATCGAACTAGTGGTCTTGTTGGTTCAATTGGTTCGACTGATACAATTGATTCAACTGTTCTATCTGGTTCTATTAAATAAATTATTAAAATTCATAAAAATAAAATATTAAAAAAATAAAAAATTGGTTTCATGGCCCAATTAACTGATTCATACCGATTCCCAAGTCAACATGTTTAATGTCTTTCTCCAAACGATACTCTAGTCGATTCTCGATCAGTCTAGACCAGTTCAAATAATAATGTTCAGAATCCTCCTAAATAATTAAAACTTTTAAATATATATATATATATATATTTAAGGCTTAGAATGAGTTGAAATCCAAATCGAAATTTGAATTATCCAAATAATAAATTTAGATTAATTCAAAATCTTAAATTTAAATATTTTAATTTCGAGACAAAGAATTTATAAAAAATAATTGATAAACCATAAATTTTAAAATTAAAATCTTTAAATCTAAACCTAAATCTAAATTCAAATTCTAATTTCGATTTCAATTTTTTAGGAAAAAACCTATAATATATCTGTGTAAGATTTCACCAAACTCATACTAAAAAAGAAGATTCTGTTTCTAAATTAATTACAAAATTTGTGGATGACTGAATAAAACCTGAGACGTAAGTTACCATATCTGACTGATTTAAGAAAGAAAACAAATTTTTAAAACGTTTTTCATACCATAAATTGGAAAATGACAATCACAAAATCCTAGAAAAACGCTTTACTTGAAAAAATTTACTATATAAAAGTTCTGAAAATAATTTTAGTTAATGAATATTAGATGCAATAATTTGATTCTTAAATAAATAAATATAAAATTAAAATTGAATCGGTATAATAAATTATATAAATATGAGATGAATTAAAGCATAATGCAAATATTTGTGAAAAAAATTAAATATAATATAAGATTGAGTTTTAATTTAATTAGTATCGTTTCTATTACAATAAACTAAATTAAGTGAGTTTAAATGCGCTTAAAAATACAATTTTTTTTACTTTAAGGATTGGCTATAAAGGTAGTCATAGGTTTGTCTAGGTCGAGTTTAAATATGATATTAAAACACTCTATACTTGTTCAAACCTGGTCTACTCCGAAATAGAAGTCTAGGATTTTACCAAAACTCAATTATATTAATAAACAACTGAACATTATATTATAGTATTATATATTATTATAGATTTAATTTTTATGTGTTATAATATAATATGAAAAATATATATTACAAAATTAGAAATGGATCAGCTCAGACCTTGAATGTTCTAGCTCGAGCCGAATTTATATCTTAAACAAATTTATTTTTTTATCCAAATCTATTTTTTGAATTTAATATTTTTATCTAAATTCTCTTAAATTTTAGAAAAACTTTTAGACTTACGTAGTCCAACCTTTGAACAAACTAAACTAAGAGTTATGAGTTATTTAGATATATAAAAGATATTTTAATTATAATTATTTAAATGTATATTATTCATTATTGTAATTATCTAATATTACAATGTGTTTTACTCAATTTGTGACATCATGTGGTAATTGAGTTAAAAAATTACCAAACCCTATATGATTTCATAATTTTTTTAAATTTAATATACTTCCATAAATTAAAAAAAAGGTAAAATATAGTAGTTTTTACTAATCATTTCAACTAAACTCACATTTAGGATTCATATTTATTTTTTTATATTTGTGAGTTAAAAAATTATTATATTTTATGTTATTTGTGAATTTATTTTAATCTAAATTATTCTATTGTAATTGTAGTTTGTTTTAGAAAAGAAATGGTAACGTAAAACAGATTTATGGTTGGAAAAAAGGAGTGGGTTTCTTATTGTGATTTTGGGGGTCAAATCCCTATCTTAACATTAGATGAAGGGGGGACACTTTTTCTTTTTTAAATTAATTATATATAGATTGTGAAAAGTGTGAAATGAGTGAAACGGCTGGTCAGGGCTCTCCAACTCATCTCTATTTATTTCAGTAATTGTTAGAATAGTGCTAATCAACAGAATCCAGGCATCCATGTCGGTTACCTCGACGAACTCCACATTAGCAATGCCAATGCAAAGCAGCCTTGGATTCTCTCACCGTTTCCTTCCTTCATCTAATCGGTTTTCTCAACTTCCGATCACCCGCTTTTCTCCCGCTCCTACTTCACTCAAATGCAGGGGCTCTCTTTCAAGCTTACCACTTGGTAAACTTTTTTTTTTTTTTTAAGTGAAAGAATCACTCTTTTTTTTCCTTTTGCTGTTTGGCGTTTGAGAAAATGCGGGAAATTTGAAGAAAATTTTCAGTCTTTTTTTTTTAATTATAGAATGAAAGAAATGAGAAGTGAAATGATGAATGTGAACTGCTTTAATAAAGAAAAATTAATGCGAAAACGAATCTGGTTTGTATTTATTTTCTTAATCATTTATTAATTGAAATGCTAAATAGTAATCTTTTTCTTTTTTTTTTCTTGGGCTTAGTTTGAACTGTTCTGAAATGTGAATAAATTCCCCATCCGTTTGTTTACTGAGAAAATGCGGGAAAGGAGGATTTAAATTCTCAAAATAATTAAAAAGAAAAAAAAAAAAAACTCTTCTGATTGAATAAGGAACGATTTAAGGAGTAGAGTTAAGCAAGAACAGTAGATTTCTTTTGGGGTTTAGTCTCCATATGTATAATTATACTTTAGATTCTAATCAAAGTGAGTGCAAATTGACTCCATTTATTTTTGTTTTTTTTTTTTTCAGTTAATGATGAAAAGAAGTTTGTGGAGGCAGCCAAAAAAGCAAATTTAGTCCCCCTTTATCGTTGCATTTTCTCTGATCAACTGACTCCAGTGCTTGCATACCGGTGTTTGGTTAGAGAAGATGATAGAGAGGCTCCAAGTTTTCTCTTTGAGTCAGTGGAGCCTGGTTCTCGGGTTTCTAGTGTTGTACGAACTTTAACATATGCTTATTTGTTTGGTTCTTTTTCCTCCTATGTGCAGAGTTATATTTACTTTTATGAGTTGGATTTTGATTGTGTTAGGGTCGTTATAGCGTGGTTGGAGCTCAACCGACAATGGAAATTGTGGCAAAAGAAAACAAAGTTATGATTATGGATCATGAGGCAGGGAATTTGACTGAGGAGGTCGTTGAGGATCCGATGTGTATTCCTAAGAGAATCTCAGAGACTTGGAAACCCCGACTTGTTGAAGATCTTCCTGATGCGTTTTGTGGTGAGAATGATTCCTCTTGTGCATGTCTAGTTGCCACAAATATATATTTGATATGTTTTATAACTTTGGCTTTGGCATTTCTCTTCTTGATTGGTTGTTTTTATCTTCTATGTTCAGATTAAGGAAAGTCGATTAATAATTAGTTGGCTGTTGTTGGCTTGTTTGTAATCTAACAGCTCCTTTATTGTTGAATGACACTTGAAAATCGAGGGATTGATATAGCAATGCAGTAAATTCTGGTTTTGGAGTTATTTGTGCTACCTCTCATATTTGGAATGCTGATTTGTTCAAAACAAGTGCTCGTATTTAGTTGGAAACAAAGTGACTAAAAGTCAATATTACATGGTGCCGACAAAACATGATCATAGAGTTAATATTCATAGTGCGGGAAAAAACATGATCATTTGTCGTAAAGCAATTAAGACAATTGAAAGATCTTCGACACGTGTAGCTGTCTTGAATTCCTGTTATAATTGTGACGGTTACAATATGACCGGTTAGGTATGTGGGCTTTTAGTACTACAGCTTGACATATAGCACGACAGAATTCCGTAGTTCTCATGATTTGCTAGCAGGTTTTATGGCTGTAATTCGTTTTATGCCACATGTAGAATGCTGTGTGTTTGTCAGACTTAGTGAGTTATGTGTGAATTAAGAAAGTTCAGGGGTTTGAATGGTTCAAAAGTGCATGATTGGGTTAGCATAAAGTATAAGTTATATTATGGGGGATCTAAAAAGTGATTAGTGATTGAAGAAATTGTAAAATTTTAGCACTACAAGTATGTGATGTGTGCATTGCGTGAAGGATGGTTAAGAGTTGTGGATTAAATAGGGTGCAAACCTACTCTTAAGTTCTGTATCTGGCTATAAATGATAGAGGACTTGAATGAAGGTACCCTGTTTTGCAAATATATAGATTTATACATGTAGTAGTAATCAAGTATTTTGAAATTAAGCTACTTTGTTGTATTCAACCAGCAACATTTAGGGTCCCTTAATTCTTAACCTGTTAGGTGCAGGACTTTATTAAGGTTTTCCCATTGTAAGTAGTTGGTTTTCATGACAGTGTAGGAAAACTCTGATGTCATTTTATTGTGGATCCATATGGTTTCTTTATAAATCTTTATGCTCACATTTTCTAATAATTCCTGTAATGCGTAGGTGGATGGGTTGGTTATTTCTCCTATGATACAGTTCGTTACGTGGAGAAGAAAAAGCTTCCGTTCACAAAGGCACCACGTGATGACAGAAACCTCCCAGATATACATCTAGGACTCTACAACGACGTGATTGTATTTGATCATGTGGAAAAGGTATTCCATTTTCTCCATCAACAATGCACTTTTTCTTTCTAGCAGTACTAAAGTTCAGGATTTTTGTTCCGATTATCAATCAAGTCTGCTAGAAATGACAGTGAGATGGAGTAATATTAACAGTTGCTTTTATTTGCAGAAAGCATATATAATTCACTGGGTGAGGCTAGATAAACACTCGTCTGTTGAGGAAGCTTATAATGAAGGAGTTGACCACCTAGAGAAATTGGTTGCTAGAGTACAAGATGTTGAGCTGTGAGCACATTTATACTGTTCTACTGGTTTGATTAAGTTTAGATGCCTTTTAATTTCTCTGACATATATTTTTTTTTTCCGATTTCATTCTTAGACCAAAGCTATCTCCAGGCTCTGTAGCGTTACAAACCCATCACTTTGGCCCTTCTTTAAAGAACTCAAATATGGAAAAGGAAGAGTTTAAGAAAGCTGTACTGAAAGCGAAAGAGCATATTCTGGCAGGGGATATTTTCCAGATTGTATTAAGCCAACGTTTTGAACGGAGAACATTTGCTGACCCCTTTGAAATATATAGAGCTTTGCGAGTTGTGAATCCAAGTCCATATATGGCCTACTTGCAAGTAAGTTTGTTCTTTAATTACCTTTTAGTTGTGAACTGTTTCATTTTTATTTCACATGCCCCTTTCAGGCTAGAGGAAGCATTCTAGTTGCTTCAAGTCCCGAAATTCTTACCAGGGTAAAGAAGGTAATCTTTTACACTTTTTTTCTTACTGTTTTCTTTTTCCTGATTTTAAATTGTCTTTGGGATCTGAGGTTCTCAATTTCGTTTTTTATGATTGGCATGAGCAGAATAAGATTGTGAATAGGCCATTGGCTGGAACAACAAGGAGAGGAAAGACTCAGGCTGAAGATGAGCTGGCAGAAAAGCTATTGCTAAGTAATGAAAAGGAATGTGCGGAACACATCATGCTTGTTGATTTGGGTCGCAATGATGTTGGAAAGGTTTTTCCTTGAGCAATTTCAATTATGTCTTTTTCTGCTCTATCTTTGTATTTGGTAGTGCATGACAGACTTTAAACTTCACCGTCTGTCCTTTTTTTTAGCGCAGAAAGGTGTGTAGCCAATCGTTTTTACTGCATGTTATTGATGTAGGTCTCCAAATATGGTTCTGTAAAGGTGGAGAAGCTGATGAATATTGAACGATATTCCCATGTGATGCACATAAGCTCCACGGTATGAAACTTCGCTTTTATCGTCTAAACATTTATTGACTTATTTTTGTGAAAGGGAACATATATGGCTCCTATGGTTCCAACTTTATTATTTTCTTTGTTGCCTCTATGCATAACCAGTTGAAACAATACGACACTCTTTAGATCCTTCATGGTAGCTCCAAATTGCCCTTCGGCTCAAACTTGTTAATATTATGTTAATTGAGTGCAATACTTTATTTATAAATTGCTGTAAATTATGCAGGTTACTGGTGAGTTGCAGGATCATCTCACTAGTTGGGATGTCCTCCGTGCTGCGCTTCCAGTTGGAACTGTGAGCGGAGCACCAAAGGTACCATACCTGTTGCCCTTTTACATGTTTTGCACAAATCCTGTTTTCTCAAATAATGATTGGATGCTTTCAAGTCTTTCCTTTGATTCTGGCATTACGGTCCAGCCCAGACAGCTTATGAGTCAAAGCAGCATTGCATATCACTGACAGTCTCCTTAATCTAGGAAGTAATTCCCTCCTCCCGTCTAGGCTTTGATGAAATTGAGATATTGGTATAGGTGAAGGCGATGGAGCTAATCGATGAGTTAGAGGTGTCAAGACGAGGCCCTTATAGCGGAGGATTTGGGGGCATTTCCTTCACTGGGGATATGGATATTGCGTTGGCTCTCAGGACCATGGTATTCCCTACAGGTAGCCGCTATGACACAATGTACTCGTACAAAGGTTCCAGCAGACGCCAAGAATGGGTAGCTTATCTTCAAGCCGGGGCTGGTGTAGTCGCAGACAGTGATCCTGATGCCGAGCACCTCGAATGTCAAAACAAAGCTGCTGGCCTTGCTCGTTCCATTGACCTAGCGGAGGCTGCATTCGTTCATAAATGACATGCAAACTTTTATTCACCACAGCAGTTGTTAGCTAAACATGATCAGCCCAATTTTTCTTTCTGTTGTTTGGAACAATAGTATGAAAATACATTTCAGCCTCATCTGGGAAGCTAGGGAAAAAGAAGAAATACCAAAGGTAGATAATCTAAATTTTATGTCGGTTATGTAAGAAAATTATCTTCCATATGAATTACAGATAAATTTCCGAAATTTGTCTAAACTAAAATTATCAAAATCAATCATCCTGTCTAAACTAAAATCAAACAAGCAAATATTTTAAAATTTAATATATATACATATAAAAGAATAAGCAAACAATTACCAATCTGATCATTGCCAAAAAAGAAGTAAAACATACAAACAACAGAATTATGATGGATCTGAGTGACTGTGGATGATCAACGCATGTTATCATAATCAACTATCTCGGAATCCGTAACGGATCTGGAGTGCTGCACTATGGAGCGTCCGATGGAGTTGATCCAATCCTCCTTTTCTTTCTCCGAATCGGCAATGAAGTACATGGTCTCCTTCCTCGTCGAAAGCTCAAAAGCGTACTGCTTGTTCAAGATATCTTCGGCTCCCTTCACGGTTAAACAGGTAGCAACTGGGATCACACCACGCGGGCGAGAGGCGCGTGTGATTGATGATTCCTTGAACCAGAACAGCCTCCCTTGTTTCAACACGAACCAGCGGCGACGCCAGGTTTTTATGTACTCACCTTGTTTAACTAACTAGCCGGTTCGTTCGGGATTCGACGAGAATTCCACACCGTCGTAGTCGTTCGGTTTCTCCGTCAGCGCCGTCGCTGCTCGCCATAGGCTCGCCATAGCTATGATTCGAGACGTCGAAGGAATGGAAGAGTGTTGAGAGAGAGAGAGAGAGAGAGAGAGAGCAAGAACAGTGTATCAATCTCATTTGATTTATTTATTGAGCAGTGGTTGATACTTGATGGACTAAATTAGTAGATCAGCATCATTTATTCCTTCTCTCTGGATTTGGTTTAACTAAAATTTTGCTATTACAAATTCTACTTAGTGGTTGAATTTTAGTTATATATTTTTTTAAATATATAGTGTTTGATATCAATTTAAATATTATAATAAAAAATTTTTAATTAATAATCAAAACATTTTAAAATCATAATTTACATAATCGCGATAATTAATATATTTAGAATTCTATTCAATTAATAACTTAAAAAAATTAGCACTAAATTTTTATATCAAAATTTTTTAACTAATGGTGATAACTTATATTTTTAATTATCACAACTTCTTCCCTATATTTTATGCTTAAAATTTTATTCAAGTGACACTTCTATTAAATTATAATAATTATTTTTAAATGTATAATTATCAAAAATTTTTATTTTATTTTGACTTTTTAACTAATAATTTTAAATTAACCATTAATTATGCTTTTAATTTATTAAAATATTAAATTAACCATTAATTTTTAAATTTACTGTCAATTTAGTTTTAATATTAAAAGTTATTTTTAAAATTTTATATTTTAAATATATTTTATTTTAAAACCAAATAATAATATTATCAGTTAAAAAGTAAATCTTGTTTAAATTTAACTTGTGTAATTGATATAAGATTATTTAATATATTTTTAATTTTATAATAATTTATTTTTGTAAGTAAAATAAGAATTGACATTAAATCATCCAGTATTATAAAAAAATGAAACAAATTAAAGAAAAAAAACTTAAGTTTCTTAAAAATAATAAAAATAAATGTAAAAATCCAACTTTCTAAAATAATTAAAATAATTATTTTAATACTCCATTATTTTTTACGTACTTCTAATTTATTAATGTTAATAATATTTTTTTAAGCCTATAAAAATAACTAATAATAATTAGATTTGACTAAATCACAAAATGATGGTGGAAAGTATAAAATCAAAATGCAAACAAACTTTATCATTAGAATCTTATATTGTTGATCTTTTTTATATTACAAATGTTCCAATCTTCAAATTCCCCTTTTTCCTCCTTGAATATCTCCATGACTCATTCAAATTCCAACCTGCAGAGTTCTAGTCAAACCCCACTTCTCATGCAATAAGGAAGTAAAATAAATACTCCCTTATGCAACATGAGACTCGAACTCCAGTCCCCTTACAACCTTAATCATGCCATTTACTACTTTACCAACAAGTTTTCTATGTTACACTTTAACCACAAATATTTAAAAGACCTACGTGCTAAAGGCGAGGTTTACTTAAGAGGAAAAACTAGAATTTTTGCTAAAGCACAGGTTTGAACCCAGGACTTCTCCAACACTTCTCAGGACCTTTAACCACTGAAGCAGACATTTAATTATGTCACTTTCTTGCACAACTAAATCTTTATGTGTCGTCTCCTAACTGTTCCCTTGCTCAAGGCCCAATACTTCTAGGCCCAAATTCAGGGCGTTACAATTCACCCCTCCTTAAAGAATTGCACAAACCAGACTACACCACTACGCTTCCGCTGCGCACTCTGATCCCAATAACACTAACACACTTTAACTTGAACTTGGAACCTCTTACACACACCCAAAACATCTAACCATCAGAGCAAATAGATATCACATGCATACAAGATATACTTGACCCAAAAGCGACTTGGCAATCCCAAACCCGATGCTCCTTAGAGCCGTATCTGAGACATGCTCCTGACTTCCTCCAGCATTCACCCGAATGACACTTTTTATAATGCTCGCACGCTGGAAAGTTCAGACGCGTTTTAACACACTTCACAGAACAAGGCTCTAACCTCAGAGAACTGTGACCTCTCTTCTTCTTACATTCCAAGCACCTAGCCTGAAACGTTTCACCAATCTCTTTAACTCTGGCCTCAAGCACTTCTTCTAGCACTTCCCTGACTAACCGAGTCAGTGGCTCAGTACTAAGCTCTGGGCTATCGCTACTCGAAGTTGGCAAACCTACCCTGACCACCGTCTCTTGAACAATCTCATGATCCGGTGAAATAGGCAACTCCTTGCGACCTTGCTAACCTTCGAAATCCATATTAGTACCGTCACTAACTTAAAAATCTACATTCCAGCACACACACAGAATAAATACAAAATCTAAATTCAAGTATCACAGTACAGTCTAGTATCTAAAGCAATCTCGGTGTTCCCTATTTATTGCATTTTAATTTAAAACAGTCAACAATAACAAGGAAACTTACATATTCGGCGCCGGAGACTCGATGTGCCACACAATTTATAAACATTCAAAAACACTTTAAGTCATTCGAAAATAAATTTCAAAAATGTCAAAAATTAAAAACCCATTCCACAGCCGAGTTTTGTAACTTGACTTTGATACCACTAAATGTAACACCCCAAACCCGGCCTAGACATTATGGCCGAATCTGGCGATGTCACATTGGAGTGTTTTTCGAAATTTGTTCTTGCTGATAAAATCCCGTTTGAAGGTTAAAGCTTCTTTGTTAATTCTTAAATCATGACTTGTAATTTGCTAACCACTTTAAATCGCCATTACTTTTAAAACATTGTTTGTTGCAGAAGCATTTCAACAGTATTGCGAAAACATGATGTTTTGAAAACAGTTATCGTTTTGGAAGACCGCGCTCTACTTCTAACAAATATGAATCAAAATAAATAAAACCCAATTGAAAGCTAGAAAATTGGAGAGGTCTTATTACACAAATAAAAACCCAGAATGAAATTTAACAATAAGTAAAAGCCAAATAAAACAAAATAGGAACAGTAGTGTGGCCACCTTCGAGTCCTTCGCAGCACTGATCTGCCTAAGGCTGGGGATTACCTGTACAGTTAAACAATGGGGTGAGTTTACGAAAACTCAATGTGTAATCCCCTAATATAAATAATCAGTCAGACATACAGAATGCAGTAACATTCTGGGCCTAAGCCCATTACAGAATAGTATTAGTGTGGGCCTTAGCCCACAACAGTATCAGAAATCAGTAAAAACAATATGCAATATCATTTATCAGTATGCATGATGCATGTTACCCCAACCAACCCTGCACTGCATCTCCTGTCAAACCTTACACTTACTATGGGGAATAAATTACCCACCCATCCCTACACTTACAGAGTTAGCACTGGTTGCGGCACTAACTAAAATAGCAGCAAAGATGCCAGTAAACAAAATGGCCAAGAGCCCTCAACAAAATGGTTATAACCTATAAACAAGATGGCACAGAGCCATAAACAGGATGGCACAGAGCCATAATCAGGATGGCTAGAAGCCATGCACTTCATCCGTTAATAATCAGCCATAGTCATATATATATATATATATTATATTATATAGCAAATCAGTCATACATAGTATAATGAGCATAACGGTCATTTCCCCTTACAGGGGTATTACGGTCATTTTACCCTACGGGGGTATTTCGGTCATTTCTAACAAAATGGGTCCAGACTCACTTATCGACCAGTCAAAAGGTCCACAGTCGTCTCGAGCGACTTGCGTAACCTCAACATACATAACAGTGATATGGGCCCAAGGCCCATTACGCGGTCCAAGTGGGACTAGACGCCCGTGTGGCCCATTTGGCTAGAATTAACCACGGCCATGTGAACTACACAGCCCAATCCAGTGATATTACCCATATGGGCTCATATCCCATTGAGCCGTCCCGGCCCATTACGGCCTAAGCCCATGAGATCGCTCATGGGGCCTTTGCAGGCACATGCACATGTTTCATGGACTCGATTGTTCACACGAGTGTTCGCACACTCATGTGGCCTCAAAGCCCAATCTTTCAGCTTTTTCCATTCTACAGTCAAATCAGTGTGTGTGTACACACTCATTTGCAACTCTTTCGTCGATTAACAACTACAGGGTAGTGATAAACATCATTATTTACGAAGAGTGCGAATAATCCTTAAATACCAAAACCTATATCCAATCACAATACATGATTAATCACATATCAATAGAAACATAACGAGCCTTAATCATTATACTTCAACACTTAAACCACACTCACCTACCTTGCTTGAACTAACGGATACTTGCACCTCACTGCTGATTAAGAGTGATAACCCACTCCTTGATTAATATCTACAAACGAAACGAACCACCCATCAACATATATCTATACAAATAATTGGTCCTCAGTGAAACACACTTACCAAAATCACCATATGTAGGACCGAATAGGATTCCAATAAGCAGAGAATGCAATAGAGCAAACTTGGCAGCAACCTTAAAAAACGTCAGCTTGAAAAATAGGAAGGGAAAGGAAATGCTTTCTCAGAAAAAAACTAGTAATCGGCCAAGGGAAAAACTAGTCAAAAACCCGAATTATGGAGAGGGGAAAAAGGTTTAAAAGCGATAGGTCCATAGTCTCCAGGCTACCAAACAATGACGGAGTAGAGCAAGAAAGAAAGTATGTATATTTGGTTTAAAAGGGGGAGAAGAAAGATCTGAAGAATCGACTACTAAAGAAAACTGAAAAGAATAAGGTAAGGGGAAGAAGCTGTTGCTGGCCAAGGGTGAGAGAGGAAGAGAAAGAGAAAGGTGGGTTGGCTTCCAACGTATTCAGTTCACCAAATACCGAGAATAAAATAAGGAGGGAGGAGTAAAATGTATTCGGTCATACTTACTAGATGGAAAGGAGGGAGAGGCAGTAAATTCGGCCAAAAGAGAAAAGCGAGCAAACACGTAATTGCTCGAATGATAAAGAGAGGTTTGACTTTTACAAAAATTGACCAAACAAAAGTGACTAACGTTGCACCCAAAACACAGAGAGAAGAATACCTGAAAAAGAAGTGTAAAATTTGACCAATAGAACGATGAGAAAAGAACTGAAAATGTACAAGGGAAAATTTGGCACAAAGACTTCCTCTCACGCAACTCTCTTATTTTCAAAATTTCCTTGATTTCCTCCAAATATCTCTCCTCAACAACTCACCAACCCCCTATCCAAATCTCCCTTTTTCCTCGAATATCTCCATGACTCATTCAAATTCTAACCTACAGAGTTCTAGTCAAACTCTATTTCTCATGCAATAAGGAAGTACAATAAATACTCCTTTGTGCAACATGGGACTCGAACTCCAGCCCCCTTGCAACCTTAATCACTCCACGTACCACCTTACCAGCAAGCTTTCTGTGTTACACTTTAACCACAAATATTTAAAAGACCTACATGCTAAAGGCGATGTTTACTTAAGAAGAAAAACTAAAATTTTTACTAAAGCCCAGGTTTGAACCCAGGACTTCTCCAACACTTCTCAGGACCCTTAACCACTGAAGCAGACATTTAATTATGTCACTTTCTTGCACAACTAAATCTTTATGTGCCTTCTTCTAACTGTTCCCTTACTCAAGGCCCAATACTTCTAGGCCCAAATTCAGGGCATTACAAGTCACCCCTCCTTAAACTTTCTACCACAATTCACTATCACATCATATGTGGTTAACCAATCCATGCCCAAGATTACATCAAATTCATCGAAGGGTAGGAGCATAAGATCAGCGGGAAAACAATAATTCTTAATCTTCAAGGGACAATCACGACATACTTTGTCTACTAATACACATTTGCCTAAGGGATTGGAGACTCTTATCACAAATTCTGTAGACTCTACTAGTATACTCATATTAGAGACTAGATTTATGCAAATGTATGAGTGGGTGGATCTCGGATCTATTAAAGCAATAATAGAAGTTTCATAAAGAGAAAAAGTACTTGTGATCATGTCGGGTGATGATGCTTCCTCATGAGCGCGAATGGCATACGTCCTTACCGATGCTCTACCCTTGGGTCTTACAGTCTGATCCTTTGGTGCATTTTAACTACTCGCTGCTGAACTGGGGTTTCTCTGGGGTCTACCTCTTGGGGGAGCATTACTCGATCTCGCGTTATGATCTCCAACCTTCTCGATCATCTTAGGGCACTCTCTAATAAAGTGGTCTTAAGCACCACACTTGAAGCAAGCCCTCTCATGTGCCCGACGTTCACCAGGATGGAGCCTACCACACCGAGGGCACTTAGGTCTACTAAGCCGAGTATTACCCACGCTCGCAACCGAGGTAGTTTGAGCTTTGGAGACTGAATTCTTCTTACCCTTGCCTTTACCTAAAAATTCAGTTGAAGCAACTGACTGTGAAGTATATTCCCTTGATCTATTGAAAGACGATTGAAATGACTTGCCAAACAGCCTCTTTCTTGAATCACGAGATTCTGTCTCGACTTTCCTCTTTTCCTTGGCCAACTCCTCAGCCTTGCAAGCTCTGTCCACTAATACTACAAACTCTTTCAACTCGAGGATACCAAAAAACATCTTGATATCTTCATTCAATCCGTCCTCGAGCCTCTTGCACATAATAGCCTCGGTGGATACGCATTTTTGAGCATACTTATTGAGTCTCACGAGCTCTCACTCGTATTTAGTTAGGTCATTCGACCCTGCTTCAACTCTAAAAATTTCTTACGTTTTTGATCGATAAATCATGGACTAATGTATTTCTTACGGAATTCTTCTTGGAAAAATTCCCAATTAACCTTCTTCCTTGGTGCCACTGATATAAGGGTGTTCCACCACTGATAGGCGAAATCTCAGAGGAGGGATATGACGCACTTCATACATTCTTCCGGGGTACAAGATAGTTCGTTGAATACTTTGATGGTATTCTCTAGCCAAAATTTGGCTCTTTCAGGATCATCATCTTTCGTAGCCCTAAACTCTCCTGCCCCTTGCTTCTAGATTCTATCTAATGGGGGCTTCTCACGTCTTACTACTTCTACAATTTAAGGGACTACCGGGGTAGCTTGAGTATTCAGAGGGGTAGAGCTTGTTGCTGAGTGGCCGAGTTTGTTTGAACGAACTCTGTGAGCTTATTACTAGTCTATCCTTGGTCCCAACTGGCACCATCCCTTTAGTGGTAGTGGGTGCATTACTTTCTACATCATCTGCCGTGGCTTGATCAGGATCTATTTGCTATAAGAAAACATATTTAGATTGTCAGGAGTCATCGCAATATCATATCACATATATACTTAAATATGTCATGTATAGCTAGACTCATGCATGTGCTAGGTTAGTCCTAGAATCGACTAAACGCTAGCTCTGATACCATTAAATTAACACCCTTTACCCGTAACTGATGCTTGAATAGGGTATGAGGTATCACCGTACTGAAACTCATGTAAACCTTTGACTTAAACCAAAGAAAATGTGTCCCAATTAAAAAGTTTTCCATACTATGTCCTACAAACCTTCTTAAGGGCCTACGAGGCCTAAATCACTGTTTGGGGCTGACCCGAGACCATTTCATACACTTAAAAGAATTTCTTCAAAAACTAGCAAAAACAGAGCACACGCTTGTGTGAGAGGGCCACACGCCCGTGTGGTCTCTAAACATGGCCATACTGATGGCTCGTGTGCCACACACGGCCTAAGCATGCTAAGGATACGCTCGTGTCCAATACCCGTGTTGATTTAATTTCTGACATCAACCTATAGGGGTTTTTACACGGCCTGGCGCATGCCCGTGTGCCTAGCCCGTGTCCCTCACATGACCTTGACACACCCGTGTCATGGCTTGTGTGCAAAAACTTGGGTATTCTGTTTCTGACGTCATCATTCACACGGTCGTGGCACATGCACATGTGCTAGCCATGTCCTCTACACGGTTGAGACTCACGACCGTGTTTCAAGCTCGTAGAGTATACTGATAGCATTTAATTCTATCCGTGCAAGGTGCAGGGGACACATGGTCGAGCCACATGCCCGTGTGCTGCCCGTGTATCTCACACGGCCTAGACACATGCTCGTGTACTTACCCGTGTAGGCAATATAGGGCTATTTACCAAGCCCTTAGCCACACTGAAACTCATAGCACTAAACTCATCTAAATGCCTTAGATGGGCGTCTATCCATCGTCTAATTCATGTACAAAATGCATGAATAAACTACTAAACAATCTTGTACAGTTCCTATGTGAATTTCTTTCATTTCATTAACAACTTGAATGGTTGTAGGCCAATTCCAAAGGCCATTTACAAAATGAAACTTATAAGTATAAATGGCCAACACAATTGGCTAACTAACATAAATGTGCAACAAAATGCCTAAGGCTTATACATGCCATATTCAAAATAGTTACATAACTATACCAAAATAGATGTCTTGATAGTGTGACTTCGAGCTCTGACTAACAACGATCCCCGAGCTAATATGGCAAATCCACAAAGAATGGAAAATTAAGGGAGTAAGCGCAAAATTTCTTAGTAAGTTGCATGAAATAAATATAGCCATTATAAATAATAAAATATAAGTAAACTTATAGGCTTTTGATACATCATCTAATATCTTACTCAAGCTCGTAACTTTCTTGTTTCTGAAACCTACTCATCAATGTGACTTACTCGTTCTCATGGGACACTCAGTCTTATGCGTTACATTATCATTTTTTCACATTGATATTCTAGTGAACCTATAAAACTCATTATAGAATTTAGTCTTTATCAGTAATTTAATCAACTTGAATACTTTCTCTAGTAATATACTTAGAATGTCGAAGAATAACCGCAATGCCATTCTTTTGCCAAGATACCAAGGCCATATCCCAAATATAGTCTTACATGGGATCTCTAACTGTCGCCAAAGCCATATCCCAGATATGGTCTTAGACGAGATCTCATAAGATGCCAATGCCATGTCTAGATATGGTCTTATACAGGATCCATCTTAGATGCCCATGCCACGTCCCAGACATGGTCTTACAGGGGATCTATGCCTTTTTTCGGTGTCGATGCCATGTCCCGGACATGGTCTTATACGAGACCACTTATTAATGCCAATGCCATGTCCCAGACATGGTCTTACATGGGATCTCAGTTTGGTGCTGATGCTATTTCCCAAACATAATCTTATACGGGACCTACAATCTTTTGATATGGCAACGATATCATTTGTATACTTTAACAATTACTTAAAATTTCTCTCTTATTCTATAGTCATTTCTTGTGCGTTCATTGACAAGGTGTCATAAAATTAACATAGAATATATATAAATTCATCTTGATCATTTTCATAATATTTGATGCTAAATTATTACATATAACTTACCTCGCGTCCAAAAGGTGACAAACGCTCGGTTTAGTCCACCACTTTTCCCTTTTCTCGGTTTTGATTTGGGCTTCGAGTTTCTTGATCTATAATGGATAAAATTCAATAATTTATTCATCAAATTTATACTAACGACCCTAAATTCAAAATTTGGCAATTTGACCATTTTGCCCCTAGACTTTTTGGCAAAATGACCATTTTGCCCTTACGCTCGGAAATTGATTTTTATCAAATTTCCTCATTTCTTATCCCTATCTAAGTCCTTTCATGCATATGCAAACTTCAAATAATCATTATTCAAGCATTTAACAAAACAACTCATTCTATTGCAAACAAGTCCTATTTAAGTATTGTCCATGAACACCCATTTCCAAAAGTTGTTTACCAAGCATCCTACATTCATTTTACATCAAAAACTTCCAGAAAAAACGTCTATATACTCATGGAAAAATTTTAAATCTTCAACCAAAATGCTAAATATACTCCTCAATAGAAAGCTTATGTCATGAGGATCTCAAAAATGCAAAAATATTCAACAAAGGATAAAGAAATCACTTACAAATGAGTGATAAATGTAGCTGAAAATTTGAAGCTTTAAAATCCCTCTTTTTTTTGGAAGAATCGATAGAATGAGGAAGAAAATGATGAAGCATGAAGGCTAGGACACATAGGTATTATTTTACCAATTTCATGACAAAAATCTTACCAAACTTTGACTTTCTTGTCTCTTTAGTTGCCTTGGCTGGCCATGCTTAATCTAGAGGGCTTATTTGCCTTTTAAAACCCTCATATTTCAGCTCTCTTGATAAATCACTCAAATTGCTAATAAAATCAAACTTTTCTCTTTTATGCGATTTAGTCATTTTTCACGATTAAGCCTTCAATTGCGCAAATTAATTCTCTAAAATTTTCAAGCACTCTTATAAGAATAATTTAATGCATGAAATAATACTAATAATTTTATCTAATACTATTTCTTATTTAAGCCTTCCAAAATCCATATTTTGCAACTTTTTTGCAATTTAGTCCTAAAGACAAATTGAACACTTTTTCATAAAATTTCCTTCATTGAAATTTCTCAATATCGAGCAAACATACCATACGCTTAAAAATAATCATGGAATAAAATTTTCTACTTCAGATTTGTGGTCTTGAAACCATTATTTCGACTAGGCCCTAATTCGGGCTGTTACATACATTCAGTTCACCAAATACCGAGAAGAAAATAAAGAGGTAGGAGTAAAATGTATTCGATCATATTTACTAGATGGAGAGGAGGGAGAGGCAGTAAATTTGGCCAAAAGAGAAAAGCGAGCAAACACTTAATTGCCCGAATGATAAAGAGAGGTTCAGCTTTCACAAAAATTGACCAAAACAAAAAGTGACAACGTTGCACCCAAAACATAGAGAGAAGAATACCTGAAAAAGAAGTGTA
The DNA here is from genome assembly GCA_020496765.1 of Gossypium stocksii. Lineage (NCBI taxonomy): Eukaryota > Viridiplantae > Streptophyta > Magnoliopsida > Malvales > Malvaceae > Gossypium > Gossypium stocksii. The sequence goes on from CM035628.1 coordinate 48,946,913, forward strand.
AAATTCAGCCAATAGAACAAATGAGAAAAGAATTGAAAATGCAAAAGGGAAAGTTCGGCAGAAAGACCTCCTCCCACGCAACTCTCCTATTTTCAAAATTTCCTTGATTTCCTCCAAATATCTCTCCTCAACAACTCACCAACCCCCTATCCAAATCCCCTTTTTTCCTCATTGAATATCTCCATGACTCATTCAAATTCCAACCAGCAGAGTTCTAGTCAAACTCCACTTCTCAAGTAGTAAAAAAGTAAAATAAATACTCTATTATGCAACATGAGACTTGAACTCCAGCTCCCTTGCAACCTTAATCATGCCACTTACCACCTTACCAGCAAGCTTTCTATGTTACACTTTAACATAGATATTTAAAAGACCTACATGCTAAAGGCAAGGTTTACTTAAGAGGAAAAATTAAAATTTTTGCTAAAGCCCAAGTTTGAACCCAGGACTTCTCCAACACTTCTCAAGACCCTTAACCACTGAAGCAGACATTTAATTATGTCACTTTCTTGCACAACTAAATCTTTATGTGTCGTCTCCTAACTGTTCCCTTACTCAAGGCCCAATACTTCTAGGCCTAAATTCAGGGCGTTACAATTTGTGGCTTTCTGAAATAAAGACTAAATTATAAAAATGTGAAAGTTTAGGGGCAAATATGTAAAATTGCTTTAATGTTAATTTTGGAATAAATTGAATAAAAAGGTGATTGAATAAGCTGAATTAAATTTATATAGATCAAGAAAGGAAGAATTCAGACTTAGATCGGGGAAAAGCAAAATAATTGAATAGTCGATCCATTGCATCGTTTCCGTATATGAGGGAAGTTCGTATGTTAATAAATGTTGTTAAATTTGTATTATAAATGCATTATTATTGAATTGAACTGTGAAATTGGTTGAAAATGAGTTCATGGACATGATCGACAGAGATTCTACAGTTGAAAGTCCCGTTCAAACCTTAGGAATAGTTTAGGATACGTATGTCATGACATTAGGGTTTACCAATGATGATGTGATCCGGGTGCTGGTCTTGTACCTCTTACTAGTGGTTGGGTTTTGGTATGTGTTGTGGTTCCTGATATCTTGTGTGAGCAACACTGTGTAGCTATGTCTTAACTGACAGCTTGTGTGAGCAGGCTCGTTGTTAGCTCGAGAGTGAGTATATATGTGATATGAGATAGCTTCGGCTATATGTGTGGCACTTATGTGCGACGTGTTCCCGAGTATCCTATAGTAATTTTGAATGTTCTATGAGCATAATCAAGATAAAGATGAAAGTAAGAAGGTTTAAGTGGTACAGATACGTACGGAACCTATATGAGTATCAAATTGAGGTAACTTGTGGAATTCATGCTTAAACATGTATGAAACATGCGAAAGGTATGTGATTTAAAATGATTAATGTTTTCTATGTTCATTTGGTTGAATTGTGTTTAGTTAATATGTTAAGTTTATTATCATACAAGCTTAATAAGCTACAAAGCTTACTTCGTTTTTCTTTCCATGTTTTATAGTGAAATCGAAGCTAGCTCGGATCTAAGGATCGTCAAAGACTGCATCGCACTATCGATCATCGCAGTATCATATATGATGTAACACCCTAAATTTTTAATTTTTGATTTTGCATATGTATGACACAAATATCTGTCTGCTTCAGTGGTTAAGTGTTCTGAGTGTGTGTGGGAGGTCCCAAGTTCAAGCCATAACTTAGGAAATTTTTTGTATTTTTATGAATAAAGCCCTATCTCTTGTTAGTAAGCTTTTAAGTAAAAGTTGATAAATAATTAACAGAATGGGCCTGTTAGTCTGGTGGATAAGGGGAGAGCTTGTTTGTGGGAGGTCTTGTGTTTGAATATGCGTATGAGCAATATTTTTGTTATTGGTGCCGTATAGGAGTTTGGAGGGAAGTAAAATACTGAGTGTTTGAGTTTAAGGGGATAGTGTGAAGTTAGGAGGAATTATCTAGATTATTTTTTTATCTTCCTTCTAAAAAGAATTTGGCTTTCTTTTTTGCCCCTTTTCTCCCAATTTTGCTACTGATTTTCTGGCCATCTTTCTGCCAAATTTTACTTGGTTTCTCCTCTTTCTGGTTTTGTTTTTACTTCCTCCCTGCATAATGTCCTATTCCTTCGTTTGGTAAGTTTAGTTTTTGGTTAAACTTTAACTATGTTTTGGACAAATGTTAAGAAGGGTTCGTTCGGTGTTTACTGGTTTATTGAAGGGCTGAGTATCGATCATCGACATTCTAAGGACATGGAATCCCTATTGGTCAATTGAAGGTAAGGTTTTTGGGAGTTTTGGGTCTAATGCCTCTATTTGGTTTTACTTAAGTTTCATTTTAACACTCAATTTAGGTATTAAAATATCACTTTTTAGGTTCTGGAGTGCTCAGGAATCGATTTAGCATCCATTGAAACCTGGTGTGTACCTGAAAATGTAGAAAACGAGTTTTCGACTTACGTCGACGCCACACGGGCGTGTGGTACACCGTGTGGTAAGCCGTGTGCCCCAAAATGACCGTGTGATAGATGAAGCCAGGTCGTGCGCGAAGGACACAGCTGTGTCCCAAACACGGGCTAGATTGTTTTGGGCCTTGTGGGCCACACGGGCGTGTGGGCCCACATGGGCAGGCTACATGGGCTTGTGAGCCCTTTTTTTGAATTTATTTCTGAGGTTGCACGGGTAACCCAAGTCGACTGTGAACCTATTTTAGGGTCGGTAAGCACTACTTAGACCCTTAATTATGTGAACTGACCGATTGATTGTTATATACCGAGCATGTTAGTAAGTATGCATGTATACTAAACTGTTTATATGCACTGGTAACCATAAGATAGCATGACATGTATTGTATGTTGCATTGCATTGGGTAGGGTTGATTATATTTGGAGGAAGTGTACTAAAAGACTCTTAAGCCTAATATACTAGCAGTTCAGCTGCAAATTACTTTTTTGTGTCGCACTCGGTACTACTCGGAGTGTAGGGATGGGTGGGTTGATTTAATCCCACATGGAGTGGAGGGTTGGACGGAGATGGTGTGTAGAGGCTGGTTGGGTAGGACTTTGCTACTAAATATTGATTGATTGATACTGATACTGTGATGGGCTAAGGCCCTAATACATGCTTGACACTGATACTGAATTGGGCTAAGGTCAAACTGCTACTGATACTAAAAAGGCTTAAGCCCATACTATTTTTGACTGTGCACTATGTTTACTATATGTTTGTTTTCTGTGGGATTACACACTGAGTTTACGTAAACTCACCCCTCTTTGTTTAATGTGCACAGGTGATCCCCAAACCTAGACGGATCGGTGCGGCAGAAAACTCGACGGTGACCACAGTTCTTAGACTTCATGGTTTTAATTTATTTCTTTTGGTTTGGCTTTACTATTTGTTTATTTTGATGTAATATGCGGACTATTTGAGACTTTTGCTTAAACTTGGTTTATATTTGTTTTTGTGGATTTATAAATTGCTAGTTGTTGGAAATTCGGTTTTCAAAAAGTTAAAGTATTTTCTAAACTCACGATCACACAAGCTATTTTTAGAAAAAGCTTTCGCAACGAGTAATGTTTTAAAGCAAATGATTTAAATAAGTAAAAGGATTTCTTTTAGAACTAATAAGAGATAAAGAAAGGTAATAACATGGAAATGATTTTTATTAGAATAACTTGGTTTTCAAACCCACTATCATGTGACATCGCCAGATTCGGCCATAACGTGTAGGTCGAGTTTAGGGTGTTACATTTAGTGGTATTAGAGCCAGGTTGCAAAACTCGACTGTAGATTATGAGTGTTAAAATTGGTTTGTAATGAGTTGATTTTTAATAATTGAAATATTTTTACTGAGTTTATGGTACATCGAGTCTCCGGTGCCGATCCTGTAAGTATTCTGAAACTGTTAGATATGCTTAAATTTGAAATGCTATGATATACTGATAGAGACTACGATATACGAAAACAAACTCTGAATTACCGATACTATTTTGCATAAAACATCTATTAATAAATATTGAACTGTAATTGATTCATAAAATTTCTAATACAGATAAATTCGATTAGATATGAGCACACGAGGTATCCGCGGATGGTGTACTAGAGGCCATGGTAGAGGTAGTAGAGGGGCTTAAGCTGAGTCCTCGTCATCTGGTAACATACCACATTTGGACACGAGTGAGACACCGATTTCACCTACGACTGAGACTGGGTCTCAAGACCGTGTGTTTGGGGTCGACGTATTGTCCCAAGCCATGTTAAGAATTTTGGAGAGGGTCACTGGGCCCAATATTGGATCTGAGGGCTGAAGGTCAGTTACGGAACGACTTCGGTCCAATAGAGCTGAGCTCTTTAGGGGTGTCACTGGAGTTCTCCCTAATGTGGCCGAGTACCGAATTGAGGCCACAGGGAGGATTATGGATGACTGATAAACGATAAATTACACATATTTTTACCCCATATTTAGCCTATATATTGGATGAATTATTCTCTATTTATAAGAATTGATGTTTTAAACCTTTCTTTTTCATATCTTATACCCAGGAGAATATAAGGAAGAGAAAAGAACGGAAAACGGGCCAAAAACGGAGAGAATAGGCCAAAATGAGAAAACGACACGGCCCAAAAAGTCACTACACGATCGTGGCACATGACCGTGCCACATGAAGATCACACGGTCCAGCCCCTGACAAGCACGGCCAGGCCACACGGCCGTGCCTCCATCGACAGACTCTCACACGGCCTCTTGTCGTGGCACACGGGCGTGTCCCTGTCGTGGAGAAGAAGAATTTCACTCGGATTGGGATGCTTAGAGGCTAAGAAAGCTCCCCAAAACTCTATATAAAGAACCTAAGAGGCAACTCTAAGTGGGTAATTGATTTCCCCTGTTAGGTGGACTTGATTCCCCTGTCTAGGGTATTCTTTTCTCCAGGTAGAGAGCCGTCTCTCTGCCGACACGAAGAGTGAAAGCCAGGGATTACTCGTAGGGAAGCTGATTGATTCATCCCAGAAGCTAGAGCTCTACATCAAAACAGAGAATTTCCCTTCAATCCTTCAGGGATCCTTGGGTTCTTTTATGTTTTGTTTTCTTAATACTTCTGCGATGTTTTCTTTCTTTATTATGAACTAAACCCCTCAAATACTTGAGAGGGATAAAACCTGAGACGGATCTTGTTATTATTTATTCTTGAGTTATATGATAAATACTTGAATTGTTCTTAATTATGTGTACTTAATTCTTGTGTTAATAAGCATAGGTATTAATTCAAGGAACGGATGTGCTTAAAGCAGAGGAGCAAAATTCCCTGTGATAAGAGTAGATCTACCCTAATTAAGCAGAGTTACATGCAACCCTAGACATAGGGCGACATAAATCTGCCGGATTAGGGTCAAACCTAATACGGGGAACCATAGATCGAATTAATGCAACCTAGGGTGTTAATTAATAAAGGAATTTTAGTTAACAACCTAGGCCTAATTGCTCTTCGCCTCGACGGAGGGTTTAGCATAAATTAGGGATCTCTACGGATCAAGTCAAGTGAATAAATCGTCTAGCTCAAGAACCAATAACAAGTGAAGTCTAGGTGGATTCTCGCTTAAGTATTGCTCATATCAATCAGCTTTTCCCTAAAGTTTTCCCCAATTTACTTTTTGTGCACTTTTAGTTAGTTTTAGAATTAGTTTCAATCAATCCTCTTTTATTTTTAGGCTAGATAATAGAAAGGAAGTAAGTATTAGTACTTTTAGTTCCCTTGGGTACGATAACTCGGTCTTGCCGCTAAACTATACTACTGTTTGATAGGTGCGCTTGCCTTTAAAATCGTGATATTAGTTAGTTTTTGGTGCGATCAGTTTTTATAAATTTTATTACTTAATATCGCGAGCATATCAAGTTTTTGGCGCCGTTGCCGGGGAACTAAAATATTAAGAAAACACGATTTCTATTACTTTAGCTATTACTATATTTATTTATTTTTTAGTTTTTATTTATTTTTATATTATTTTTCTTTTATTATTTATTTTTTATTTTATTCTATTCTTCTTTGCTTTTTCCTTCTACGTATTTCAGTTTATGACTAGAAACAACCCAGCAGGACCATTGCTTTTTGACGAAGATTTAGAAGCGACAGTTCGCAGAACTCGTAGAGAGATCAGACGAAGCCTACATTATCCAGAACAAGGAGAAGAACAAAGGCCAGAACCTACAGAAGCGATGGAAGCAAACCAAAACGTTCCACCACCTCCCGCAATAGCTGCGCCACTAGTAATTCAAGAAGAAGCTCCTCGCACTATGTATGATTATGCTAAACCTAGTTTGGCTAGTACCCAAAGTAGCATTATTAGACCTACTATTGCTGCTAATAATTTTTAATTAAAACCTAACACTATTCAGATGGTACAGCAATTGGTGCAGTTTGATGGTTTACAGGATGAAGATCCAAATTCACACATAGTCAATTTTTTGGAACTTTGTGATACCTTTAATTAATGACTTTTCTGATGAAGCCATTCGTCTAAGGCTATTTCCATTCTCTTTGAGAAACAAAGCCAAACAGTGGTTAAACTCTTTACCACGAGGCTCAATCACCATATGGGAACATATGACCGAAAATTTTTTACTTAAATATTTTCCTCCAGGTAAAATAGCTAAATTACGAAACGATATCTCTTCTTTTGTGCAGATGGATTTAGAAACACTTTAAGATGCCTGGGAGAGATACAAAGATCTTTTGAGAAGATGCCCTCATCATGGTTTACCTTTGTGGCTACAAGTTTAAACCTTTCACAACGGTTTGAATCCTTCAACAAGGAAAATAATCGATGCAGCCGCAGGAGGAACGATCGATAATAGAACACCTGAAGTAGCTTATGAATTTATTGAAGAGATGTCACTAAATAACTATCAATGGCAAGTCATGAGGACAAAGCCGACAAAAGCTGTAGGAGTTTATAATATTGATGCTGTCACCATGCTTACTAACCAAGTAGAACTTTTAAATAAAAAGTTTCATAATTTTGTTGGTTCTACGTAGACACAGCCAGTGATGCAGTGTGACACACCTCCAGTAAATATGTTCACTCAAGACTACTCATCCTCTGGACACAGCATGGAAACTGAGCAAGCCACCTATATGGGTAACAATTCTAGACCTCAAAATAACCCTTATAGTAATACTTACAATGCAGGTTGGAGAAATCACCCCAATTTTTCATGGGGAGGACAAGGAAATCAAAGACAACAACCTCCTCAGGGATTTCAGCAGCCACCGCCGCAACATGAGAAAAAGCCCAACCTTGAAGAGATGTTTACCAAATTAATGGCCATGTTAGGAACCCACTTTCAGAACACTAAAATGGCATTAAAGAACTAGCAAGCATCAATCAAGGGCCTTGAGAATCAAATTGGTCAACTCACCAAGTTAATATCAGGAAGACCACAAGGTGGACTTCCAAGTAACATTGAGACCAATCCTAAAGAGTAACTTCATGCCATAAATACAATAGATGATGGGGCATTAACCAAAGACGACCCAAAGTTATGCGAGGAACCTAAGGTGAGTAAAGGTAAGGTAGAGGTAAGCAACAACAAGCCAGACATCAACGAACACAAGCCTCGTATACCATACCCAAGAGCACTTCAGAAAGACCGTACAGATGAACAATTCGGTAAGTTTCTTAAACTCTTAAAAAATTTACACATTAACTTACCATTTGTTGAAGCAATTTTGTAGAAGCCAGACGCGGTTAAATTCTTAAAAGAACTCTTGACAAACAAGCAGAAGCTAGAGGAGAAATCTCATGTGGAATTAAATGCAGTCTGCTCAGCTATTCTACAAAATAGACTACTGACCAAACTAAAAGATCCAGGGAGTTTCACTATCCTACTTGGTAGCCTAGAGCAAAAAAAATGCTTTAGTTGATTTAGGGGCAAGCATAAATGTCATGCCTTATAACCTGTTTAAACAACTAGGTCTTGGAACCCCTAAGAAAACCAAGATGAGCATTCAACTAGCTGATAAAACTATTAGGGCATCTAAGGGAATAATTGAAGATGTACTTGTCAAAATCAATAAATTTATATTCCTAGTTGACTTTGTTGTTTTAGACATTGATGAGGATAGCAATGTGTCCTTAATTCTAGGGCGTCCCTTTTTAGCAACTGCTAGAACAAAAATTGACTTAGAAACAGGTGAACTTACACTACAAGTAGGTGATGATAAGATTACCTTACAAGCTCAAAACTCACTTAAATCTGCAGATAAAATCAAAATTTTGAGTCCCTGTAAGAACACTGACTTCACCACTCAACCTTCTGTGCAGGATACACTCTACGTAGAGGCGACCCAACCACAAACAAGTCCATCCAAGGGAGACGAACCTGAAAGGCTAATGCTCCAGATTGAGGAACTTGATGAGTGGCTGAACCATCATGAGAAACCCAATATATGCCACACCAACCCAGAGCATCATCAAGACAACCCTTAGGTAATAACAAGGCAACTCAAGGTTGGAGATAAGGTAATTTCAGGTGAAGGCGATCCTCGAATCTTGAATTCAAAGGAACACGCCAGTGACACACCTTACTTCACGGTAATGAAAACCTTTCCCCATGGTACAGTAGAGATTAAACCCGAGTCATTTGGCACTTTCAAGGTAAATCAAACTCGACTCAAACTTTATTTTGATACTAAACCTGAAACCAAGCCAGAAGAGTACCAACTCTTCAAACCACCATGAAGAACTCAGCTCGAGAAGAGTCAAGCTTAGACTATAAATAAGCACTTCTCGGGAGGCAACTCGAGCACTAACTCAGTAATTTTTCTTCTATTTTGTTTCTAGTACAGCAACTAACACTTCTGGTGTAGGAAATTAAGACCACACGGCCTGGAACACGGGCGTGCCTAAGGCCGTGTGACTTCTCAAAACAGAGTCACGGTCGTGCACTTCGACCGTGCACGAGCGGAGCAAAAATTATGCATCACACGTGCCACCGATAAGTCACCACGGCCGTGTGACATGGCCGTGGCAACCTTTCAATTTTGACACGGGATTGCATAACGCCATACGGCCGTGTCCTCAGGTCGTGGCCAACACTGCCAATTCAAACATAGCCGTGTGCCCTCCCACATGCCCGTGGGAGTAGCGAACATCATTGCACATGGCCGTGGGAACTCTTACATGCCCATGGGAAGTGCGAACGAGATCGCAAACAACCGTGCGATATGGCCTACACGGGCGTGTGTCTCGAACCAGACACGCCTAAAACCACCGGAGTTCGAAGAACACGGGCTCAACCTGAGCCACATGGGCGTGTGCCATGCCCGTGTGCCCCAAAAACTATAAATAGGGGGCCACTATTCACTTTTCCTTTCACTTAAACCCTAAAATTCTCCCTCCCCAAACATCATATCCCACCGCCGCAAGCCTCCAAACTATCGCCACTCTCGCACAAACACACCCACGCTCGTGCTAACCTCCTCTACGATCGTGCACTCCTAATTTTGGTTCTATTTCCTTAGTTTTCTTCTTTTTCTTTTGCTTAATTTATTAATTTTAGTTCATAGTTTCATTTGAATCTAGACATTGATTAAGCATGGAATTAGTTACACTAGGATGAACAATCTCACATTATTGCTTGCTTTCATGTCATTGATTTACATCTATTTTGTTATTGCATATAATATACTACCATACCCAAAATTGTTGATTTTAGGAGAATATATTACATTATTTAGGTTTGTTTCGATCATATTGCCTTTTTGGTATCCATAATTAATATTTCATTGATTTTTGATTTATTAGGACTAATGTCGTTCTATTATCTTTTAGGAAGAATGTCGACATCTCGAGGAAAGAAAACCGCTGTCCCTACATCAAAGAAACAAAAAGGACCTAGTGGCTCCTCATCAAGGCTCATCACCGAGAACCACCATCCTTTCCTCCGTTTCCCGCAAGCCTCCTAAGAAGAGCGATATCAACTACTCCGAGCTTACACTATATCTACCGATCGATGCATAGATTGGGCCGACCATGAGCAAATAAACCTAGTAGACGACGTCCGGGCCCTATTAATGACCGAACCATGGGAACAGTTCTTTCAAATCGTGGAACCCACATACCTGGAACCACACTCGAATTCTGTTCCACATTTAACCTCCAGACCGTGATGAACAGATTCGATGACCCTGGGATAGTCCAGTTCCATCTCGGAGGACTCGTGCGACAACTTAGTGTTCCAGAATTTGGCTCTGCACTTGGACTCTACATGGAGGAATTCATGGAGGAGGAAGACTTCCCCAACATTTCCCGTCGCATCCATATCCGGCCCGTCGATTGTTGGCGAGAAATCACCTTGGGGCGTCAGATCTATAACCCCAGTGTCAGCAAGGCGATCGCCCTCGTCCCACCTTTGAGGTACATCCATGCTCTTCTTGCACATACACTGACAGGTAGACAGGAGAGTACAGGCATCGTCAATACACACGATGCCTACTTCCTATGGTGCATGGCCAACGGACACATCATTGACTTAGCCTATTTTATCGCACACGCCATGCAGCATCAGACAGAGTGACACCGCAGAGGCGTCTTATCTATGGGGTCCTACATCACACGCCTAGCCCGCCACTTCGGGTTCCTCAACACTTCCGCCCAGACATCCTCCTACACACTTGTCGGTCAGATGCCCCCTCAAGGCATCCAGACTATGCTTCATATGAAGATGATCGAGCGAAGGCCCGGAGGCAACCCCTTCCAGTTCCGCCTTATCCAGGAGGGCGAGGAGCCAGAAGACATTCCTGATGATGTCTCACCATTAGAGGAGGATGTGCCGGTCGAGCCACCACGACCCCGACAACCAGCCCATGCGACAGACGCCCACGCTGACCTATCTGAGTGCTTCTCACAGTTCGAGCAGCAATGCTTCCAACACCTCGATCATATCGACGCCACCTTAGCGCAGATATACCAGCATCTCAACATCACTCCACCACCGCCGCATGATCCATCGGAGGATTAGATATCTCTATTCTTCTTATGTTTTTATTTTTCATTTTTTTTTCTCTTATACTTTTTTATTTTTCCTTTAGCTCTAACCATTATTTCTCTTGAATTCTAGTTTCATTAGTTTTTATTTGAGTATTAGTATTTCTAAAATTTAGTATTACTTTACTTTTGTTATTTCTTTATTTTCTAACAGCTAATCCCTAACGAGTAACCTCTATTAATCAATAATTCCCACGACTAATTAATATTTTTGCAGTTCAAAAAGGAGCTCTACAGCTCATATTCAAAAGGAAATAGGAACACCCTGCCACAACTGCCGACTCTTCCTCACAAATTCATCCTAAATTCAAGGAGTTTCCATTCTCTCCCTATCTTACGATATTATACTTCTCTTGCTATTCAAAGATCTTTGTACATTGAGGGCAATGTACATCTTAAGTGTGGGGGGAGAAGCTTACTTTAAATCTTTATATTATCTATAAAAATCCCTGAATCTATACTGTATGCATTGTTCTCAACTAATTCTCAGGCTCCTACTAGGAATTAATTCTGATTGATTTATGATTTCTGTTGATAGGTTGAGAATTAAGATATAGGTGCTTATACTCTAATTTTTCAAACTCTAAAACATTAGGGAATCAAGCATGATAAGTTGAAATTTTTGAGAACCCCAATTTTTGCATAAGTTATTTTCTTTAATTCTAAGTATTATCTTGAGATTTGAAATTCACAGGATTGACATCAAAAGCCATAATTCTGGTGAGATCTTGAGCCTTCTTGAGCATACATTCTTTCGTGCTCACTTTTATTATTGCTTTGAGTGAGTCTATACTGATTGGTTATTCTAGAACTTGCTTTGATTATACGCGTCAAGACCACATCATTGATTTGATATTTCGAGATGATAAAGGCACTTAGGATTTAACCCACTTACTCCACAAAAAGCTTACCTCCACAATTTAACCCCTAGTAAACCCCGTTGAGCCTAACAACCCACTTTTTTTTAACTTACCTCTTAATTATTAACCAATAACCCATTTTTTGTTGAATCTCATTCAATTACTTTAACCCCTATTTTTGTCGAGATTTGAAGTTGAATTATTATCTAGCTTTATTCTCGTTTCTAGTTGTAAAGTTGTAAATCTTCAAGTTATTATATTTATTTTATTTTTAAATTAAGTTGTTGTAAAAAATATATATATAATAATAATGTGTACATACAGTGGAATTCAATTGTAATTTGTAATAGTTTAATAAGTTTTTGCATAGTTCTATTTTTAGGCTATGAAGACAGAAACAATATTATCTTAAGATTTAGCTTTAGAAATATGTTCCAAAGTGATAGAAATTTTTCTAGCTAGATAATTTTTCAAGTTCAATCTCGATTCTAACCCTCTTTTGTAGCCTGTGACAACACCCCTAACCAAGCCCCGTTACAATCTCTGCAAAGACCTTTTGATCGATGTGTCATATCAATCTATAGTGGTGGAGAGGTGATTTTCTTGCAAGCCTATGGTAATAGCTTTTCAGATTGACTAGAGAGTACTTAAATTCTGAACCCTAAACACTTCAAGTGGATAAAGCAAACCTTTAGTGAGGATGTCAACTTCTGTTAATTAAAATGAAGAGATAATTACTTAGGAGAAGGGAAAAGAGCTTATGTTTCAATGATAAAATTCTCAACTTAGAGTGATTGAGTCTTTAATGTTCTTTTGATCGAATCGTCATTGTATGATTACCTGTAAATTAGTTTGAAACATTATTGATAGAAATTGTAGGTTGAGAGGAATGACTTTTCAGTAGGGAATGAGATTTTGCTTGAGGACAAGCAAAGGCTTAAGTGTGGGGGTATTTGATACACAATAAATTATACATATTTTTACCCTATATTTGGCCTATATATTGGATGAATTATTATCTATTTTATAAGAATTGATTCTCTAAACCTTTCTTTTTCATATCTTATACCCAGGAGAACATAAGGAAGAGAAAAGAACGAAAAAGGGGCCAAAAATGGAAAGAATTGGCCAAAATGAGAAAACGACACGGCCGTGGCACACGACCGTACCACATGAAGATCACACGGTCCAGGCCCCGACAAGCACAGCCAGGCCACACGACCGTGCCTCCATCGACAAACTCTCACACAGCCTCTTGTCGTGGCACACGGGCGTGGCACACGGGCGTGTCCCTGTCGTGGGGAAGAGGAATTTCACTCGGATTGGGATGCTTAGAGGCTAAGAAAGGCTCCCCAAAGCTCTATATAAAGACCCTAAGAGGCAACTCTAAGGGGGTACTTGATTTCCCCTGTCAGGTGGACTTGATTCCCCTGTCTAGGGTATTCTTTTCTCCAGGTAGGAAGCCGTCTCCCTACCGACATGAAGAGTGAAAGCCAGGGATTACTCGTAGGGAAGTTGATTGATTCATCCCAAAAGCCAGAGCTCTACATCAAAATAGAGAATTTCCCTTCAATCCTTCAGGGATCCTTGGGTTCTTTTATGGTTTGTTTTCTTAATACTTCTGCGATGTTTTCTTTCTTTATTATGAACCAAACCCCTCAAATACTTGAGGGGGATGAAACCTAAGACGGATCTTGTTATTATTTCTTCTTGAGTTATATGATAAATACTTGAGTTGTTCTTAATTATGTGTGCTTAATTCTTGTGTTAATAAGCGTAGGTATTAATTCAAGGAACGGATGTGCTTAAAGCAGAGGAGCAAAATTCCCTGTGATAAGAGTAGATCTACCCTAATTAAGCAGAGTTACATGCAACCCTAGACATAGGGCGACATAAATCTGCCGGATTAGGGTCAAACCTAATACGGGGAACCATAGATCGAATTAATGCAACCTAGGGTGTTAATTAATAAAGGAATTTTAGTTAACAACCTAGGCCTAATTGCTCTTCGCCTCGACGGAGGGTTTAGCATAAATTAGGGATCTCTACGGATCAAGTCAAGTGAATAAATCGTCTAGCTCAAGAACCAATAACAAGTGAAGTCTAGGTGGATTCTCGCTTAAGTATTGCTCATATCAATCAGCTTTTCCCTAAAGTTTTCCCCAATTTACTTTTTGTGCACTTTTAGTTAGTTTTAGAATTAGTTTCAATCAATCCTCTTTTATTTTTAGGCTAGATAATAGAAAGGAAGTAAGTATTAGTACTTTTGGTTCCTTTGGGTACGATAACTCGGTCTTGCTGCTAAACTATACTACTGTTCGGTAGGTGCGCTTGCCTTTAAAATCGTGATATTAGTTAGTTTTTGGTGCGATCAGTTTTTATAAATTTTATTACTTAATATTACGAGCATATCAATGACCTGGATTGCACCCTCGAGCAAAAATTAAAGGGTGCGATCTCACTATTGAGGGATGAGGCTTATCAGTGGTGGCTTACTGTTGCGGAGGGTACTCAGCCCGAACAACTGACCTAGGAGTTCTTTAAGAATGCCTTCCAAGGAAAATATGTGGGGCCCAACTATGTGGATGCTTGTAGGAGGGAGTTTCTAAATTTGACACAGGGGGATTAATCAGTGGGCAAGTAGTATGAGGCCAAATTTTTTAGACTGAGCCGCTATGCAAGAGGTATGGTGGCATCTGAATATGAGTGATATGTCTATTCTGAGGATGGCCTCAAAGATAACCTGAGAGTTCTGGTAGCTCTGTGGAGGGAGTGAGATTTTTCTACACTAGTCGAGTAGGCAAAGATCGCCGAGGAGGTTAAGCGCGCTAAGCGCCAAAACCATGACAGAGAGAGAGGTAGGAACAAGAGGGATTTGGAGCCCTCGAGTTATGTACAGAGGCCTAAGAAAAAGGCTAGAGCTGATGGCCAGTTAGAGTTGGGCCCCCTGTTGTTGCTACTGGATTACAGCCTTGTGATGTTTGTGGTAGATGCCACCAGGGCGAGTGTTGGAGGAGGAATAGAGCCTGATTAAGGTGTGGGCCCTTGGAAAATCGCATTAGAGAGTGTCTGCTGAGGGCAGATCAGATGCAAGCTCATGGTATTGGTAATGGACAGACACAGAGGGTAGTACAACAGCCTACAGCAACCACCGAGAAGCCGTGGTCAGGCTAGGGGTGGCAATAATATGGGCCGTGGGCAAAGAGCACTAGGTAGAGGTGCTGGACAGACTGAGGTGAGGCAGCTGGCTCTAGTATATGCTGCATGCCGCCGAGAGGATGGAGACGCTTCGGACGTCATCACGGATACGCTTCTTATTCATGATGTACCTTATGTTCCATTGATAAACATAGGATCCATCCACTCTTATATAGCCTGTACTGTGTTTGAAAACTTGGGGATCTTGGTTGACAGCATTACGAGTGAGGTTATTGTACTGAGTTCGTTGGGGTAATCTGTAAGGGTTAACAAGTTGTTTAGAGATGTTCCTTTAGAGGTTCAAAGGGCAGTTTTTTGGCTAATCTGATGGAGGTTCCGTTTGGGGAGTTCGACTTAATTCTAGGGATGGATTGGTTGGTCAAGCACCGTGTCAGCTTGGAATGTGCGACTAAGAGGGTCGTACTAAGAACTGAGGAGGATAATGAGGTAGTCATGATTGGAGAGGGTGCAATTATTTGTCTAATGTGATCTCTGCATTGGTGGCGGAAAAGTTGGTTCGTAAGGGAGGTGAGGCCTTCTTAGCCTATGTAAGTGTTTCTGATTCTAGGAACTCTATGGTTAAAAACATCATAACGGTAAAGGATTTTTCGGATGTTTAACACCCCTAACCCATATCCATCGTTGAATTAGGGTTACGAGGTATTACCATACAAGACACCACTTCTAGATAATCACTGACATACACATGCTTAAAACTCGTAAACCAATCAAATTATAACAATATAAAGATAACTTAAACTCTTTCAAATCAAATCAAGACATTTTTCAAAATTTTTCCAAGAACATATATTTATATATTCATAATCATTATTACATAGCATATGCGCATAACAAGTATAATACAAATAATTCCATCAATTATACCAATATGGATCATATAAAGTGCACATATTCAAAGTACATATCATATACCAAGCATATATTAAAAAAAAAACTATTTCATTAGCTGAATATCAAAACACATCATGACCTCAATATATGCGCATATTAAAACCAAATTGTACATGCTCCAAAATTACCAACGTCTGAATCATATAATGATCAATTTCTATAGTATTTAAATACCTAATTAAAGATGAAGCATATTTTATTTCATTTATCACTCAAATAAAAAAATAATTTAAGTTAATTAACAAACATCAAAATCATATCCCACATACTTTAAAATCCAAAGCTCGAATTATGAGAGCATTTCATTTATAACATTCCACTATAAAATTATAATTAATTTGGTGATACACGACAATTTCATGTGCACTAAACTATAGTATTTATAACCATTTCCAAGCTCAAAGGTCGAAACTAACATATCAAATTATAAGCCTTGCACATTTGCATAATAAACTAATTTAGCCATATTACATGACTAAATATCCATTAACAAAAACAAAAATAGCCAGCATTTTCACATGATTGAATATACCACTTTTCACATTACACCAATTTACGTGCATATTAATGACCATTCAAACATCATCCATACGATCATTAATATAACATCCAAATAATTTATATCATTTCTGCAGGGCTTAATAGACCAAATTTATAAACACAAACAAGTATTATCAATTGACAAAATTTCATTTATAAAAGAAAATAACAAACCTAAGCACTTCTCACTTGATTACTAATAGTCTTTTCATAAGTATTAATGCTGAATCAAGACATGCCAATTACACATGTTATACATCATACCAACTTGTCATACACAAGACCAGTTCGTCTCTTCTCTATATGGCTAGCAAAAATTAACCTATGACGCATTCATTGGTTGTCAATTAATGATCAAATTTATAAAGCCGATTCTCATACAATATATATACTCATTATTTTACCTCATACGAAGCCAAATTATAAAATCACGCTTAACATTTCTCATTACTGAAACATATAACCATTACTTCATACATATATATTTTGAGATATACTTTCAATACAAGCTTAAATCATGACTAAATACACTCAACTATTAACATCAAATCAAATATAATTCACACCTACTTTTCGCATAACCAAACAATCCAACCATATAACAACCACATCACAAGCACATTCACCATGAAACTTACCTCCAAAATGAGTTTAAAACACAACCAAATATTCACTAATAATAAACACCACATAAAACTCATTCATTACCCTGGCATAATTCACTTGAATCAATTATATCAAACCACCATGACAATTTATACCAAGCATATCACGCATATCTACCATGACCAAAATTACTTAAACTTAAGCATCTTACTTAGCCATTTTCACATGGCTTATTAATTATAACTTCAAAACTAACCAATACATAAGCTAGCTTATACATGCCATAAGTTCAAATTCCAACTTTTAAAAGTACCGGAAACAGTCGATAGTGTGATTGACTTCACTGATGATCCCGAGCCCGTAACTAATCTCCAAAATCTATAAAATAGTGACAAATATACACACAGAATAAGCTATCATAGCTTAGTAAGTCTTAAGCAAATAATTTACCAATAATATACATATCTTATACATGTTTTCATATTTCTTTATAAATTCATTAACATAAACTGTCACATAGCTGAATACACAATTAACTTTTAGTACAAATATGTATTTCACACTTTAACTAATTCATGCATCTATCATTTGGCCGAAACAACTTATATATAATTAAATACACATAATCAAGCTTGTACCTCAAGAATTATCTCATATATATTCATAATTTCATAATCATAAAGCCGAATACACACATATCCATTATCAAAGTATCATTCAATATCAAATCCATAATATCATTATATGACCGAATATATATACATCCATATAATATACTCATGAATCAGACTTTAATATCACATACTTATATATGATATGTGGCCGAATATTCTTCTCATATACACATATATTTTCATTATCATCATGTATAATTTGTATAACATATCTAATAGCCAACTTACTTTATTTTCAAAAAGGGTAATCAACAATCACATACCTGCTCAGTTTAGCTCGTTTAACACATACGATTACTTTTATCATTGCTCGTATAAAATCTGCTAGGCATAAAGCCTAGTATAATACACCGGCACGAAGCCTGCTAGGCATAAAGCCTGATATAATTCACCAGCCCGAGGCCTGCTAGGCTCAAAGCCTAATATATTACACCGACACAAAGCTTGCTAGGCATAGAGCCCTAATATCTCTGATACAAAGTCGATCTTACACATAATTCATCTATCGGGAATTCTAATTATCTCTTAAGGTTCACACAAAACTTTTTGAACGTCATATCTCAATTGAATCGAACTTGTACCTAAATCTCATAAGCATTTATACATTCGGCTATAACTAATAAAAATTCATACAATTAGATTCAACATTTAAAGTTCATATGCATTCATATTTAATGACGTTTATTGCTTATAGACTTACCTTGGATATCGAAGGATGAAAAATAACGACTATTTAATTATTTTTGTTTTCCCCCGATCCAAGTTCGATTTCTTTGATTCTTGATCTATACATTTTCAAATTAATTTCATTCAAACACAATTTCATTCAATTTAATCCAAAAATACATAAATGGCCAAGTTACCATTTTACCCATGACATTTCATACTTTTTACAATTTAATCCAAATCGCACAAAGCATAAAACATACAAAATTTGCACATACAATGCCAGGGCCAAATATTACCCACATTCATACTAATCCACACATTTCATTTATTTCACATTTTAGTCCCTCAACTTATCATTTTTGCAATTTAGCCCTAATTACTCAAATTCATCAAAAATTCCAATACAAAACATATTAATCCAAAAATATCTTTCATAATTCATCATCAAACTTCACAAAACACAATTATTCATCAATGACATAACTTAAAATATTCATCAAAATCAGAAATTCAGGCATGGGTCGGGTAGTATGCAAAGCAACGATCTCAAAAACGCAAAAATTAACAAAAAGCAAGCTCAAAACACTTACCTATTTAAACATGCAAGAGGTCGAATGGTAGAAAGCTTTATTTCCTTCTCTTTTCTTTAACTTTCGGTCAAAAGAAACCAAGAATAAAAAAATGAACACATGGGTTTGATTTTATGTTTTATATGATTTTAACTTAATAATCATTTTACATATATAACCTTTATAATAAAATATAAAACCAATATAATATAATGTCATAATGGTCCATCACATGTTCTCATGGTCAAATTGCATTATAAATACTCCAAATTATAAAGACACATTAAATTTGGCCCTTACACACTAAACTATCAAATTTTTATTTTATGCGATTAAGCCATTTTATTAAATCGGGCATTCAAACGACCAAATTAAAACATGAAAATTTCATAGATATAATTTCACACATAATAAACACCAAAAATAATTTTTAAATATTTTTAACTCAAATTCGTGGTCCCAAAATCACCGTTCCGAATAGGGTCTAAATCGGGCTGTTACATGACGTGTTTCCTGCGGAGCTATTGGGTTTACCACCGAATCGCGAATTGGAGTTTGGGATTGAGTTTTTCCTGGTACAACTTCAATGTCTATCGCACCCTCTCGAATGGCACTGAAGGGGCTTGTGGAGCTTAAGGGTCAAATTCAGGAGTTACTAGATCGTGCATTCATCCGCCTTAGTGTGTCTCCGTGGGGAGCATCGATACTGTTTGTTAAGAAAAAGGATGGATTCATGCAGATGTGTATTGACTACCGGCAACTGAACAAGTTGACGATTAAGAATAAGTGTGGATAAATAACCTGTTTGACCAGTGTAACACCCCGAACCCAGGCTGGACGTTATGGCCGAATCCAGCGTGTCACATTGAAGTGTTTTAGTGAAGACCTTGTTTTCATTGAAAACCCTTCTGAAAGAAATTTCAAGTAAAATCCTCAGTTTGCACTTGATCAGTTCCAAAACGTGGTTTATTAAAAAGATTATCCCCTTTTTAAAATATTATTACTTTTAAAATCTTAGTCGTTGCAGAAGCTTAATTTAAAACAATTTTTGTTATGGAAAAAAAACCCGTTTCTACCTCTAGCAATTATTACAACACAAATAAAATCCCAAATTTGTAATCCAAAAAGTTAAAGACCTTATTACAACCCAATAAATCAATAAATAATAGAATAATGACGGATAAAAAAAATAAAACTACTAAACAATAAATAGCTTGTAGTGTGGCCACCTCCGAGTTCTCTCCCACGCCAAACTGCCTACTGAGGATTACCTAAAAAATTTAAAAAGATGGAGTGAGTTTCGAAACTCAGTGTGTACGACCCTCGTCAAACAAAAGCATGCATTAAACAAATTAGTTGGGCCTATGCCCTAATATAGAAATAGTACAAATTCAGTGGGCCTAAGCCCTTTATAGAATCATTTAGGCCTCAGCCCATACTATCACAGATGCCAAATGTATGCATAATGCAATGCCCACCCCATCCGACCGATATACATCATCTCCATCCAACCGAAATACATGATGTGGGGATAACTATATCAACCCACCCATCTGATACACATCAATGGTAGCGCCGGTTGCGGTACTACCTAACGTTGTAGTAAAGCTGCTAATCATATATTGAGCTTAAAAGCCTTCAGTAGCAGTATTATATTCGGTACAAAGCCATAGGTAACTGTAATAAGATTGGCACATAGCCATCAATTAAGGTAATATAACTGGCACAAAGCATACAATATCGGTACAAAGCCTTCGGTATTGGCACAAAGCCCATAATTACAGCACGAAGCCCATATTAATGGCACACAGCCCTCGGTAACATTATCAGTGCAGCATAGCTGCTCAATGGCTAAAAAGCCTACAATGGCTATAAAGCCTTCGGTGGCTAAAAAGCTTTCGGTGGATCCACAGTCGTCAAGCGACCGTGCGACCCTCACATATTTTTTCTCTAACGTAATCCCAACCCATATGCAATCTGACATGTATGTAACGCACATAAATATATAAATCACAAGGCATGCTTCAAAACAACAGTCAAATCATAACATAAATATTTACCCTCGGGGGTTTAATCATAAATTTACCCTGCAGTTCGGTAATTTTGCAAACTAAGGGTTTTTCTGTAATTTTGTAGGTCAAGAGTATCTCAGCAATTTTGCCCTACAGGGATGTTTCAGTAATTCTACCCTACAGGGGTATTTCAGTAATTTCCTATCATTATGGGTTTAATTTTGAACTTGGCTTGTCAACAAGTCCTCGTTGGCTAAAGCAAATAGATACTATGCACTAGGTAGGATACTAGAGAAGATGAGGTGAGTCATTAAGATCGCTTAAGTACCAAGCTTTCCCTAGATCCAATCCTAGACATGCATATACCTATTACCATACTTTAACCCTATGACTTGTCCACAATTACACTTAATTAATTAACTAAGTTTTATGTCTGCTTAAGCAATTATTAGAAACTAGGCCTAAAAGTCCATTACAACCCTAACTAGTCCACATACATTCACATAGCTCATCATACCCAATCACATTTATATGGCCCATCAGGCCCAAATCTATTCCAAGACATACAATCAGCTTAATCAGCTCGTCATTTATTACCAATATACCAATTCCTGATTATCTGGGCCTACGAGCCCGTCGGGCCCATTTGGCCCATTCTGGCCTAGTTGACCAAAACGTGACCCAAGTCCTTGAGACCGCTCATGGGGTCTCTGTTATCGTATCGATTTCCCTCTTACGAGTGTTCGCGTACTCGCAAGACTACTGTAGCCAAACTTTCAACTTTTCGGCATTTCGGGATTTGCTGATCTATTGTGTGTTGTGTGTGTACACACCTGGTAACAAAACGCGCTGTGATTTCCTTAGTCTCGAACCTACAATTCTGAAATTAACCGTTAGTCACTCGATTCACATCATCGTTCTCCTCCTTCTATAACATGAATTGAACCCACTTAATACTTACCTTAAAGCCTTACTAATCACCCTATTCGATATCAAAGTATATACCTCTTGCTAGATCTGCGTTTATAGGATCTCTGCTAGAAATATAAAAACTTGTGGTTAAAACCACTATTGGCAAATCTTAGGTCATTATGAATATTTGGCCCCACTTGATAAAGTATAGCTACTTACCTTAGTCGACGGCTAATAGATAAATTTAAATCACTCCAACCTCAAGGGTAACAACTATCACCTACATGGTTGTGATGTACTAGGAAAGGTTTAAGATCTTCAGTTACCAGAACGAAGGAACGGATAATAAAAGGGAAAGAGAAATTAAATCTATCGTCTACGACTTACCCAACCACAACGGTCTACGCAATGACCCACTAGCACCATAGAAAGAATCGGCCACACACAATTGTAAAAAGGAAATAAAGAAAAGAAGAAGGTAGGATACTGTGATTTGGTAAAAAGAAAAGAATGGAAAAGAGTAGTTGGAAGAAAATGAGTAAGAAGAAAAAAAAAACAAAGAGGGAAAAAGAAAATATGAAGTCACCAGCTTGACCAAAATCGGCTAACACTTAAAAATACCCAAAACCAAACAAAGAGGAAAACAACCCATAAAAGCCAAAATTTGAAGAGCTAATTCAACATTTAACACTCCTAACCGAATTGCACTTCTTTGTTCCCCATTCGGGTAAACATTATGACTAATTTAAATTCCTTCAATTTCTCTCAATTTTTATCCCATCCTTATCCTCATCCAAAAGTCTACTCTCAGCAGAATTTCACACCAAATCAAATGCTAAAAATTCTAGTAGTAAAATATAACTCCCATTTGCGCAAGCAGCAGCTCGAACCTCAGTCCTCTAAGTCCCACCAACACGCTGCTGGCCATGGCACTAAAGCTTCTTTTGTGCTATATTCTGGTCACAACTAATTATAAGGCTTACACGCCTAAGCCTCAGTTTACTTAAAGAATAAAAATTAAAATGTCGCCTGGCATGGGATTTGAACCTGCGCCCTCTCAGAACCCAAGCATGCTACTTGCCACTGCACCCCAGGCGCTCTATGTGTCATGATTCATCCTCAACTCCTTGTAAGGCCTAATTAACACGCACTAGGTAATTATAGAAAAATCTAAAAACATTATTGCTAACTAGTTTCGAACCTCTAACTCCTTGTCTATACTGCACGTTTCTTGCCACTGTACCACTTGCCTTGTTTGCGTCATTTTTCCCCCATAATTAATTATAAAGCCTTTCTGCCGACCACCAGGCTTCTTTAAAAAAAATTCAGCACTTATGCCCATGCTGCGACTTAAACCCCAACTTCCCTTCCTGCTTCCTAACGCCTCTTGCCACTGGGCCAGACGCGCTCCTTGTGTCAAGTTTCATTAGGTTTTATTTATAAGCCTTCCACCAAATGCTCAAGGTCCTTTAGAAAAAAACAAAAAATTTGCTAATGCCTTAGATTGAGCCTAGGACTTTTCCCACACTACCAACCCTTCCTAAATTACTTAAATATTAAACTAGACACGAAATTCTAAAATTTTTAAACACACTTAATTTATTTAAGCTATTTTATAATCGATCCCAAACTTAAGGCCCATTACTTCTTGGCCTAAAATTCAGGGTGTTACAACTAGTTTCAAGGAGCTTCGGTATTCTCTAAGATTGACCTCTGATCTGGGTATCATCAGTTGAGGGTCAAGGAGGCTAATGTACATAAGACAACATTTAGGACTTGTTATGGTCACTACGAGTTCCTAGTGATGCCATTTGAACTGACTAATGCACCGACATCTTTCATGGATTTGATGAATCTTGTATTTAAGCTCTATTTAGATCGGTTTGTGGTAGTGTTCATTAACGACATACTGGTTTACTCAAGGACTGAGGATGAGCATGATAAGCACATTCGAGTTGTTCTTTAGACTTTAAGGGAGAAGCAACTCTATGCTAAGTTGAGCAAGTGCGAGTTTTAGCTACGTGAGGTGACATTTCTGGGTTATGTGGTTTCTATTGAGGGTTTTTGAGTTGGTCCTCAAAAGATTGAGGCTGTGTTAGAGTGGAAACATCCCAGGAACGTGTCTGAGATCTGCAGTTTTCTAGGACTGACGAGTTATTACCAGAGATTTGTGGAGGGTTTCTCACTGATTGCAGTAAGAGAGCTTCGAGAAGTTCAAGACTGTACTGACTGAGGCTCTTGTTTTGATATAGCTAGAACTTAAGAAAGAGTTTAAAGTTTATAGTGATGCATCACACGTCGATTAGGGATGTGCGTTGATACAAGATAGTAAGGTAGTTACATATACGTCTCGTCAGCTTAAACTCATGAGGCGAATTATCTGACGTATGACTTGGAATTAGCCGCTATGGTATTTGCACTGAAAATTTGGAGGTATTATCTGTATGGTGAGAAGTGTATCATCTACACTGATTACAAGAGCCTCAAGTATCTCTTTACTTAGAAGGAGCTAAATCATAGGCAGCGTAGATGGATTAAGCTGCTGAAAGATTATGACTGTACTATAGAGTACCATCCTAGTAAGGCTAATGTTGTGGCCAATACACTGAGCCGTAGAGCTATGACTGATTTGAGGGCGATGTTTGCTCACCTAAGCTTGTTTGATGATGGTAGCTTATTAGCTGAGCTTCAGGTTAAACCGACACAGATTGAGCAGATTAAGGGTAAGCAATTAGAGGATGAGTTTTTGGGTCCTCAGTTCCGACAGATTAAGATGGTGGCACCACAGATTTTAGGTTGAACTCTGAAGGGATGTTGTGTTTTCGTGGATGGATATGTATGCTAAATGACACTAATTTGAGGTAGTCTATACTGAGAGAGGCTCATAGTAGCCCTTATGCTATCCATCTTGGCGGAAATAAGATGTACGAGACCTCCGTGAGTTATATTAGTGGCCAGGTTTGAAAGAAGAGGTTATCGATTTTATGATTAGATGTCTGACTTGCCAACAGGTTAAGGCTGAGCATTAGTTACCCTCGGGTTTGCTACAACCAGTTAAGATTCCTCTTTGGAAGTGAGAGTGAGTGACTATGGATTTTGTTAGTGGGTTGCCTCTCACACCCACTGAGACGGATTCAGTACGAGTCATCGTGGATCGATTGACCAAATCTGCCCACTTTATACCAGTTCATACTAATTATTCTCTGCAGAAGCTAGCAAAGCTATATATTTCTAAGATAGTGAGACTGCATAGGGTATCGATTTCAATCATCTCTGATAGGGATCCTCGCTTAACGTCTTGATTTTGGAGAAAATTGTATCAGGCTCTGGGTTCAAGGTTAGACTTCAGAACTGCATTCCATCCTCAGACTGATGGTCAATCTGATAGGGTGATCAGATATTGGAGGATATGTTAAGGAGCCGTGTTATTGATTTTCGAGGCAGTTGGGAGGATTATCTATCGCTAGCAGAGTTTGCCTATAATAACAGCTACTAATCTAGCATCCAGATGGCACCTTATGAGGCACTGTATGGTCGTAAGTGTCGTACTCCTAAATTTTGGACTGAGTTGGGTGAATGACGTGTTCTGGGTCCTGAGTTGGTTTCTGCGATAGAGGATAGGATTAGACTGATTTGGGATTGTCTGAAAGAAGTATCAGCTAGGTAGAAGTCCTACGTAGATTTGAAGAGAAAGGATATTGAGTATTCTATGGGGGACGTTTTGTTTCTTTAAGGTTTTGCCTTAGAAGAAGATTTTAAGGTTTGGTCGAAAGGGTAAGTTGAACCTTAGGTTTATTGGACCCTATCGTATTTTGAAGCGAGTGAGACATGTTGCTTATCAGTTGGAGCTACCTTTGGAGTTGGATCGTATTCTTAACTATTCCACGTCTCTATGTTGAGACGCTATAGCTCTAATCCTACTCACATTGTTCTTGTTGAGGAGATTAATGTTAGACCAGACTTGACTTTTGAGGAAGAGCCGGTTCAGATTTTGGATCATGACATTAAGGTTCTATGGAGGAAGTCTATTCCACTGGTTAAAGTTCTATTCCGTGATCATAGCACTGAGGAGGCCACGTGAGAGCTTACAAATGCGATGCGTCAGTAATATCCTCATCTATTCTGATTAGGTAAATTTCAAGGATGAAATTTTCTTTTAGGGGGTAGAATTGTAACGCCTCAAAGTTTTTATTTTCGATTCTGCGTATGTATGACACAAATATCTGTCTGCTTCATTGGTTAAGTGTTTTGGGTGTATGTGGGAGGTCTCAAGTTCAAGCCATGACTTGAAAATTTTTTTGTATTTTTATGAATAAAGCCCTATCTCTTGTTAGTAAGCTTTTATGTAAAAGTTGAAAAATAATTAATAGAATGGGCCTACTGGTCTGGTGGATAAGGGGAGTGTTTGTTTGTGGGAGGTCTTGTGTTCGAATCTGTGCATGAGTAATATTTTTGTTATTGGTGTTGTATAGGAGTTGGGAGGCAAGTAAAATACTGAGTGTTTGAGTTTGACGGGATAGTGTGATGTTAAGAGGAATTATCTAGATTATTTTCTTATCTTCATTTTCAAAAAAGTTTTGGCTTTCTCTTTTTCCCTTTTTCTCTCAATTTTTCTTTCAATTTCCTGCCCATCTTGCTGCTGAATTTTATTTGGTTTTTCCGTTTTCCGATTTTATTTTTACTTCCTCCCTACACAACGTCCTCTTCGTTCATTCGGTAAGTTTAGTTTTTGGTTAAACTTTAACTATGTTTTTGACAAAGGTTAAGAAGGGTTCGTTTGGTGTTTAGGGGTTTATTGAAGGGCTGAATATCACTCATCGACGTTCTAAGGACGTGGAATCCCTGCTGGTCGATTGAAGGTAAAGTTTTTGGGAGTTTTTGGTCTAATGCCTCAATTTGGTTTAGCTTAAGTTTCATTTTAACACTGAATTTGGGTATTGGATAGGTTCTAGAGTGCTCGAGGATCGGTTTAGCATCCATTGAAACCATGTGTACTCGAAAACCCACTGTCAACGCCACACAGGCGTGTGGTAAGCCGTGTGCCCCAACACGACCATGTGATAGACGAGGCCAGGCAGGCTGTGTATGAGACACGGGCTAAACTATTTTGGGCTGTGTAGGCCACACGAGCATGTGGGATTTTGGGTTAGGCCGTGTGATCTACAGGAACAAGGCCAATTTGGGTCGTGTGGGCTATACGGGCATGTGGGCCTACATGGGCGTGTGGGCCCATTTTTACTGAATTAATTTTTGAGGTTGCACGGGTCGCCCAAGTCGACTGTGAACGTACTGTAGGGTCAGTAAGCACAACTTAGACACCTAGTTATGTGAACTGACTGATTGATTGTTATGTATCGAGCATGTTAGTAAGTATGCATGTATACTGAATTGTTTATATGTACTGGTAACCATGAGATAGCATGACATGTATTATATGTTGCATTGCATTGGATGGGGTTGATTATATTTGGAGGATGTGTACTAAAAGGCTCTTAAGCCTAGTATACTGGCAGCTCAGCTGTAAATTACTGTTTTGTATCGCACTCGGTATTACTCAGATGTAGGGATGGGTGGGTTGATTTAATCATCACATAGAGTGTAGGGTTGGACGAAGATGGTGTGTAGAGGCTGGTTGGGTAAGACTTTGATACTGAATATTGATTGACTGATACTGATATTGTCATGGGCTAAGGCCCTAATACATACTTGATACTGATACTGAATTGGGCTAAGGCCAAACTGCTACTAATACTGAAAGGGTTTAGGCCCATATTGTTTTTGACTGTGCACTATGTTTACTGTATGTTTGTTTTCTACTGGATTACACACTGAGTTTACGTAAACTCACCCCTCTTTGTTTAATGTGCATAGGTAATCCCCAGACCTAGACGGATTGGTGTGGCAGAAGACTCGACGGTGACCACAGTTCCAAGACTTTATGGTTTTAATTTATTTCTTTTGGTTTGGCTTTACTATTGGTTAATTTTGATGTAATATGCGGACTATTTGGGACTCTTGTTTAAACTTGGTTTATATCTATTTTTGTGGATTTATAAACTGCTAGTCGTTGGAAATTCAGTTTTCAAAAAGTTAGTATTTTCTAAATTCACGATCACACAAGCTATTTTTAGAAAAGCTTTCATAATGAAATGTTTTAAAGCAAATGATTTAAATAAGTAAAACAATTTCTTTTGCAACTAATAAGAGATAAAGAAAGGTAATAACATGGAAACGATTTGTAAAGTAATAACTTGGTTTTTAAACATACAATCATGTGACATCGCCAGATTCGACCATAACATCTAGGCGGGTTTGGGGTATTACATATGATGTATAATTGCTATGGCAATGCTTGGTTGTGGATTAGTAAGAAGATGACTAGATGGTGAAACTATGGGACATATTTTGTATGTGAATTATAGCTAGAAAAGCATGTTAATTTGGTATATGTTTGAATAGGTAAATGATATTGAATTGAGTAATGAAATGGTTGGAATGGGTAAGGCATGATTTTTGCAATTGATGATGTTGTTTAGCTGCCTATTTATGTCTTGAAATGGTAGCATTTGAACTGTTACAGGTATGTGCAAGCTAGGTGGCAAAATGGCTTGGAAAATAGCCTATTTTTGTCCACACGGGCAGAGACACGGGCATGTGTCTCAACCGCTTATGACACACGGTCATGGTACACAGTTGTTTATCCCCTGAATAATTTAATAGAAATAAGTCAGTGAGTTACATGGCCTAGACACATGGATGTGTGGTCGGCCGTGTGGCACAAAGTAGAGAGTTACATGGGGTAGGACACGGTTTAAGACACAGCCATGTTCTCCCATATTGAATGTCCGTACGGCCTGTAACATGGGCATATCTTGTAGTCAGGTGAGACACATGGCCCGTTCACACGGGCATATGTCCCCTGTTTTAAGTAAAAAATTTATAAGTTTCTTAATGTTTTCCTGAGTTATTGATTTAGTCCTGAACCACCCCTATTACATGTTTAAGGCCTCGTAGGCCCTTATCAGGGACAATGTGAATGAATGTGAATTAGATATGCTTATGTATGAAGATGTATGTTAAATGAATGTGTATTTGTCCTATAAGTTTAGTAATGCCTCTTAACCTTATTCCGGCAACGGTTACTGGTTAGGTGTGTTACATTTTATTGGTATCAGAACTATGATTTAGTCGATTCTCAGAGTAACATAGTGTGTGTGAGAGCCTAGCTATACATGCCATATATAACCTGTGATAGTGTAATGTCTCCTGACAGTTTAAAATATGTTTTCGCATAGTAAATGGATCCCGATCGAGTTGTAGCTAACGATGTTGAAAGTAATACGCCAGCCTCTGTTCATGGAGCCGCGCAATTTGAATCGAGGCCCGTTACGGGTAGTTAGGGAGGAGAGGCTAAAAAAACCTTCTTCCATATGATGAATGAGTGGTTCACGGAGTTCATTCGAATGAACCTGGCTACTCAACAATCTCCACCCCCGCCAATTCCTCAACCAATTCCCGTAGCTCCTCAAGCTACTGAACCTATATGATTGAACAAGCCTCCTGTTGACAAAATTCATAAGTATGGGGCTGAAGAGTTCAGGGCTACAGTTGATGATGATCCTGAGAAAGCTAAATTTTGGCTTGAAAATACCATTCGAGTATTCGATGAATTATTGTGTACACCTGAAGAATGCATTAAATGTGCTTTATCGCTTCAAGAGACTCTACGTATCAATGGTGGAAAACTTTGACATCAGTGGTACTGAAAGAATGAGTTACTTGGGAATTGTTCCAATTTGAATTCAAAAAGAAATACATCAGTCAGAGGTTCATTGATCAGAAACATAAAGAGTTTCTAGAATTGAAATAGGGCCATATGTTTATGACAAAATATGAGTTAGAATTCGTGAGATTCAGCAAATATGCCCAAGAATGTGTTTCAACAGAAGCTATTATGTGTAAAAGATTTGAAGATAGATTAAACGAAGATATTAGATTGCTAGTCGGGATTCTAGAGTTGAAAGAGTTTGTAGTACTTGTTGACCGTGCTTGTAAGGCTTAAGAATTGAGTAAAGAAAAGAGAAAAGTTGATTCTAAAGCTAGAGACTCGAGAAAGAGATCGATGAGTAAATCCTATCATTCTGCATCAAAGAAATTATGAAACCCGTATAGCGTCTGAATACATCAGTGGGGTATTCTAATAAAGATTGTAAAAAGAAACATTCGAGTTTTAAAGCTCAAGCCACATAGATAGTGAGTGTGGGTAAAGCTATGTCTAATAGACCTGAATATAGACAGTGTGGGAGATGACATCCTGGTGAATGTAGAATGAATGATCATGCATGTTTTAAATGTGATTCGCTGGATCATTTTACCAGAGACTGTCCACAGATGGTTGAGAAAGATAGACCTCAAAACACAAGATTGAATAACACGTCAACTAAAGGAAGACCACCTAAAAATGCTGGAAATATGAGTGGTAGTCGATGGGTGACAAAGGACACCACTATGAGATCTGAAGCTAGAGCACCTACCAGAGCTTACGCTATTCGCACTCGTAAAGAAGCATCATCCCCAGATGTTATTACGGGTACAGTCTCTCTTTATGACACTAACGTGATTGTATTGATAGATCCTGGATCAACCCATTCATATATATGTGTGAATTTAGTGTTTAGTAAAAATTTGCCTATTGAGTCTACTGAGTTTGTGATAAAAGTATCGAACTCCTTAGGTAAATATGTTTTGGTTGACAAAGTTTTCAAGAACTATTCGTTAATGACTCAAGGTTACTATTTTTTGGCCGATTTGATGTTGTTACCGTTTGATGAGTTTAACGTAATTTTGGGAACGGACTGGTTGACTTTGCATGATGCAATAATGAATTATAGATGAAAGACAATTGAATTAAAGTGTCAAAATAATGAAACTATTTGAATTAAATCTGATAATCTAAGTAGTTTGCTGGTTGTGATTTCGTCTTTGTTAGCCCAGAAATATGTGAGAAAGGGATGTGATGCTTACCTTGTGTACATACTTGATACAAAAGTATCCAAATTAAAGATTGAATCAGTACCAGTTGTGTGTGAGTATCCAGATGTGTTCCTAGAAGAGTTACTGCATTTGCCATCGATCAGAGAGGTTGAGTTTGCTAGTAATTTAGTGCCGGGAACTTCACCGATATCGATAGGTCCATATAGAATGGCTCCGACAGAGTTGAAAGAGTTGAAAACTTAGTTGCAAGAGTTAATCGATAGAGGTTTTGCACGACTGAGTTTCTCGCCCTGGGGTGGACCAGTGTTGTTTGTAAAGAAGAAAGATGACATTATGAGAATGTGTATAGACTATTGACAGCTTAATAATGTGACTATCAAGAATAAATACCCTCTATTTAGAGTTGGCCGCAATTGTGTTTGCATTAAAAATTTGGCGACATCACTTGTTTGGTGAGAAATGCCACATCTATATAGATTATAAGAGTTTAAAGTATTTAATGACTCAGAAAGACTTGAACTTGCGACAGCGAAGATGACTCGAATTGCTAAAAGACTATGAGTTAGTAGTTGACTATCATCCGGGGAAGGCCAATGTTGTTGCTGATGCATTGAGTAGAAAGTATTTATTTGTTTTGCATGCGATGAATACACAATTAGCTTTGTCTAATGATGGATCGATTGTAGCTGAGTTGAAAGCTAGACTGTTATTTCTTCAGCAAATCTGTCAAGCTCAAAAATGTGATAATGAATTGCAAGCTAAAAGAGTTCAGTGTGAGTCGACTTCTGATTCAGAGTTTCAGATTAGATTTGATGACTGTTTGAAGTTCCAAGATAGAATTTGTGTGCCAAGAAATCCTGAGCTCATTCAAAATATTCTGAACGAAGTACACAGTGGTTGTTTGTCCGTTCATCCGGGAGGTACTAAAATGTACAATAATTTGAAATAATTGTATTAGTGGTCTGGCATGAAACGAGATATATTAGAGTTTGTATCACAATGTTTAATTTGTCAGCAAGTCAAAGCTGAACATCAAGTACCGTCGAGATTATTGTAGCCTGTAATGATACCTGAGTGGAAATGGGATAGAGTGACTATGGATTTCATATCGGGTTTGCCCTTGTATTCAAAAAAGAAAGATGCGATCTAGGTTATAGTTGATAGATTGACGAAATCTGCACATTTCATACTGGTACGTATAGACTTCTTGTTTGATAGACTAGCTGAGCTATATATCTTTAAGATTGTTAGTTTACACAGAGTACTAGTGTCTATTGTTTTAGACAGAGATCCGAGGTTTACATCACGATTTTGGAAGAAATTGCAAGAAGCTTTGGGTACAAAGCTGCATTTTAGTACAGCGTTTCATCCCCAAACTAACGGTCAATCTAAGAGAGTTATTTAGATTCTCGTAGACATGTTGCGTTGTTGTATTTTAGAGTTTGAGGGCAGTTGGGAGAAATACTTACCGTTGATTGAATTTGCTTATAATAACAACTTTCAATTGAGTATTAAAATGGCACCGTACGAAGCTCTATACGGTTGTAAATGTCAAACACCATTGTATTGGACTGAGCTTAGTAAGAAAAAGATTCACAAGGTTGATTTGATCAGAGAAACAGAAGAAAAAGTGAAAGTAATTTGCGATAGTCTGAAAGCAGCTTCAGATCGATAAATGTCGTACGCGGATTTGAAACGAAGAGACATTTAGTTTCAAGTTGGAGATAGAGTATTTTTGAATGTTTCACCATAAAAAAAGATACTTCAATTTGGCCAAAAAAGGAAATTGAGCCGCGATTCATCGGATCGTATTAGATTATCAAGCGAATCAGGCCAATAACATATCTGTTAGCATTATCATCTAAGTTAGAAAATATTCATAATGTGTTCCACGTATCGATGTTACAACGATACCAATTAGACCCTTTGCATATCATTTCTCTGACCAAAGAAGAGATTCAACCAGATACGTCGTACAGTGAAGAACCGATCCAAATTTGAGCTCATAAGATCAAAGAGCTGAGAAATAAAAGAATAGCGTTAGTGAAAGTCTTGTGGCATTGACACAAGGTTGAAGAAGCTACGTGGGAACCCGAGGATGCTAAAAGAAAACAGTACCCTAGCCTATTCACTGGTAAGATTTTCAGGGACGAAAATCCCTAAGGGAGGAGAGCTGTAATAGCCCGTTTTTAGCTAATTCATAACAATGGTTACAGAACCACAAATTAGAGGTCAAAAAATTATTTTATTATTATTTATTGTGTTAAGAGCATGAAAGCATGAACGAGTGGAAGTTTCGTGAAATAATTTTATCGTTTAAATGCTTAATTCAGTAAAAAGGATTAAATCGCATAGAAAGTAAAAGTGGTGTTCTAATAATTTAAAGTGCTTAATAGCTATGAAATATTAAATTAAAGGTCTTTAAATGGTAAATACACCATTTGAAAGGTGAGTGGACATTAAAGGACATGTTTCAAGTAATTTTAAATGTTTATAACAAAGGTTAAAATGGTAAATCATGAAATAAGGTTAATTAAAATAAAACAAACAAAAGTTTAATGTTATCATCTTTTTTATTGTCAAAAATTAAGAGAAGAAGAAGCCATTAACAAAGCTTCAAGGGTTCAGCCATTGCATGTTCCAATTGTAAGTCCATTTTTGCTCGGTTTTTGATGATTTTTATGTTTTTGTGATTGTTGCAACTAGTTCTAGCTAGCCTAAGGGCTATTTTGCAGAACTGTTAAATGTTTTGAGAGTTTCCATTGATGAATATATGTGTTATTTGATGTTTTATGATGGATTATGAATAATCGATGTTAGTTATACAAGTTTTGTTAATTGGTTTTGAGTAAAAATACAAAATAGGAATTTATTTGTAAAAAAGTGAAAGTGTGTGGTTAAATGTGTGAAAAATAGATAAATATGGGCTGCTAGGGTATAATGGTAATTCTACAAGCATGGGTATTAAAGGAATTTCATGATTTGTGATTTTGTGAAATAATGACTAAATTGTAAAATGTAAAAGTTTAGGGGCAAATATATAAAATTACTTTAATGTGAATTTTGGACTAAATTGAATAAAAGTGTGATTGAATAAGCTGAATTTGATTTATACAGATCAAGAAAGGAAGAATTCAGACTTATATCGGGGGAAAAGCAAAATAATTGAATAGTCGATTCGTTGCATCGTTTCCGTATATGAGGTAAGTTCGTATGCTAATAAATGTTGTTAAATTTGTATTATAAATGCATTAATATTGAATTGAATTGTGAAATTGGTTGAAACTGAGTTCATGGACATGATTGACAGAGATTCTACAGTTGAAAGTCTCGTTTGAACCTTTCGAATAGTTTAGGATATGGATGTCATAATATTAGGGTTTATCGATGATGATGTGATCCGTGTGCTGGTCTCTTACGTCCTATCAGTAGCTAGGTTCTGGCATGTGTTGCGGTTCCTGACAGCTTGTGTGAGCAGCACCTTGTAGCTACGTCTTGACTAACAGCTTGTGTGAGCAGACTCGTTGTTAGCTCGAGAGCGTGTATATATGTGATATGTGATAGCTTTGGCTATATGTGTGGCACTTATGTGCAATGTGTTCCCGAGTATCCTATAGTAATTCTGAATGGTTCTACTAGCATAATCGAGACGAAGATGAAAGTAAGACCGGTTTAAGTGGTACAGGTACGTATGGAACCTATATGAGTATCAAATTGAGGTAACTTATGGAATTCATGGTTAAACATGTATTAAACATGTGAAAGGTATGCGATTCAAAATGATTAATGCTTGCTATGTTCATTTGATTGAATTGTGTTTAGTTAATATGTTAAGTTTATTGTCATACGAGCTTACTAAGCTATAAAGCTTACTTCGTTTTTCTTTCCATGTTTTATAGTGAAATCGAAGCTAGCTCGCATCTGTGGATCGTCAGAGACTTCATCACACTATCAATCATCTATTTTGGTATTTTTGAAATTGTATATATGGTATTATGACATTATAGGCTATGTGGTCATTTTGGTATGTTTTGGTTATGAATGTTAGCCATAAAAATTAGCTTGTATATGTTAGGTATTTGGTTTGGTTTATAGCCAAATGAGATGGCTTATTTTGGTTGTTGTGATTGGGTAAATGTTTAAGCTAATGGCATGTTGATATATGATGTACAATTGCTTTGGTAATGCTTGGTTGTGGATTAGTAAGGAGATGGCTAGATGGTGAAATTATGGGACATATTTTGTATGTGAATTATAGCTAGAAAAGCATGTTAATTTGGTATGTGTTTTAATAGGTAAATGGTATTGAATTGAGTAATGAAATGGTTAGAATGGATAAAGCACAATTTTTGCATTGGATAATGTTGTTTGGCTGCCTATTTGTGTCTCGAAATGGTACCATTTGAATTGTTATAGGTGTGTGCAAGTTGGGTGGCAAAATGGCTTGGTAAATAGCCTATTTTTGTCCACACGACAGAGACATGGGCCTGTGTCTCAACCGTGTGTGACACACGGTCATGGTACACGGCTGTGTGTCCCCTAAAACATTTAATAGAAACAAATTAGTGAGTTACACGACCTAGACACACGGGAGTGTGGTCGCCCGTGTGACACAAGTCAGAGAGTTACATAGGGTAGGACACAGTCTGAGACACGGCCATGTGCTCCCATATCGAATGTCTATACGACCTGTGACACGGGTGTGCCTTGTAGCTGTGTGAGACACACGGCCTGTTCACATGGGTGTGTGTCCCCTATTTTTTAAAGTTTTCCTAAGTTATCGGTTTAGTCTCGAACCACTCCTATTGCATGTTTAAGGCCTCGTAGGCCCTTATAAGGTACAATGTGAATTAGATATGCTTATGTATGAAAATGTATGTTAAATGAATATGTATTTGTATTGTAAGTTTAGTAATGCCTCTTAACCTTATTCTGGCGACAGTTATGGGTTATGGGTGTTACAATGATTGTTTATTATTTCGTGGTGGAATTTGTGTATCGAGAAATTTCGAGGTTATTCAAAAAATTCTACAGGCGGCACATAATAGTTGTTTATCTGTTCATCTGGGGAGTACAAAAATATATAATGATTTAAAACAGTCGTACTGGTGGTCGGGTATGAAACAAGACATTCCAGAGTTTGTGTCTAGATGATTGATTTGTCAACAAGTCAAAGCCGAACATCAAGTGCCTTCGGGTTTATTACAACCTGTGATGATACCTGAGTGGAAATGGGATAGAGTTATGATGGATTTCATATCGGGACTACCTTTATCTTCAAAAAACAAAGATGTCATCTGGGTTATTGTTAACCGTTTGACGAAATCTGCGCATTTCTTTCTAGTACGTACAGACTTTTCACTTGATAGATTAGCTGAATTGTACATCTCTAAGATTGTTAGATTGCACGGGGTGCCAATTTCTATTATTTCGGATAGAGATTCGAGGTTTACATCGCGATTCTAGAAGAAATTGCAAGAGGCTTTAAGTACATGGTTGCATTTTAGCATTGCTTTTCATCCTCAAACCGATGGTCAATCTAAGAGAATAATATAGATTCTCGAAGATATGCTTCGTTGCTGTGTTTTAGAGTTTGAAGGCAACTAGGAGAAATATTTATCGTTGGTTGAATTTGTGTATAACAACAGTTTTCAATTGAGCATAAAGATGGCACCGTATGAAGCTTTATATGGTCGCAAATGCAGAACTCCGTTGTATTAAACCGAGCTTAGTGAGAAAAAGATCCATGGGGTTTATTTAATTAGTGAGACCAAAGAGAAAATAAAAGTAACTCGAGACAGATTAAAAAAAACTTTAGATTGTCAAAAATCGTATGTGGACTTGAAACATAAAGACATTGAATTTCAAGTCGACGACAGAGTATTTCTAACAGTATCACCGTGGAAGAAGATCCTTCGATCCGGTCGCAAAGAAAAATTAAGTCCGTATTTTATTAGGCCGTACGAGATTATCGAGAGAATAGGGCTAGTGGCATATCGACTAGTTTTACCATCAAAATTAGAAAGGATCCATAATGTGTTTCATGTGTCGATGTTACGTCAATATAGATCAGATCTGTCACACGTAATTTCTCTGACAAAGATTGAAATTTAGCCTGATATGACGTATAACGAAGAATAGATCAGAATTCTGGCTAAAGAGATTAAAGAGTTGAGAAATAAAAGCATAGCTTTAGTGAAGGTTCTATGGTAATGGCAAGACATCGAAGAAGCTATGGGAACACGAGGAAGCTATGAGAAAATAGTTCCTTAACCTATTCACTGGTAAGATTTCCGGGGACAAAATTTCCTAAGTGGGAGAGTTGTAACAACTCGTTTTTAGTCAAATTGGAACAGTAGTTTCGAAACCACAAATCTAAGGTCAAAATATTTATTTATTATTAAATTGAGGTCTACAGCATGATAATATAATTCTGTAAAAATTTCGTTAAGAAATTTTTCTGTTTGAATGCTTAATTTGATAAAAACGACTAAATCGCGTAAAGTGTAAAACTTGGGTTCTATAAGTTAAAGGTGCTAAATGGCTATGAAATTAACTAGTTAAAGGATTTATATGGTAATTATACCATTTTTAATGGGAGTGGACATTTATGGACATGTATTAAGTGATTTTAAAGGTTATAAACCAAGGTTAAATTAGTAATTTAATAAATAAACTTAGTAAAATAATGAAAACAAAAGATGCCATCTTGTTTGTCCATATTTCTCACTAAAATTAAGAGAGGAAAACTCTATTAAAGGAGCTTGAGCATTTGGCTAGAGTATTCTTATGCATGTAAGTACAATTTTACTTGGTTTCTATTGATTTCTATCTTTTCAGAATCGTTGCAACTTAATCTAGTAAGCCCAAGGACTAATTTGTGAAACTGTTAAAAGTCTAGGGTTTTACCATTGATGAATATGCATGTGTTTTGATTATTGATGATAGAAAATGCATCATTGTTGTTAGATTTACAAGTTTTGTAAAATGATTTTTAGTGAAAATGTCAAATAGGGGTTAAATTGAAAAATGTGAAAATTGTGTGGTTAAATGTGTGAATAAATGAAAAATATGGGTTGATACAAGCATATATGAAATTCGGCTAGTATGGGTTGTAATTAAATTGAATGAATTTGCATTTTTTGAGCTAGGGACTAAATTGTAAAGAAGTTAAAATATTAAGGGCAAAAGTATAATTTTACCAAAATAGGTGTTTTGGGCTAAATTGAATAAAATGATAATTGAATGAGCTAAATTTGATTATATGTAGATCAAGAAAAGCAAAGTTTGGATTTAGATCAGGGGAAAAATAAAATAGTGGAATAGACGATTGTTTTCATCCGAGCTATATCGAGGTAAGTTCGTATAGTTAGAATTGAGTATTTAAATATGTACTTATTTGAAATGTATTTATATAAATTGAGAAAATAAATCATATGATAGTTGAATGCCTAAACGATGAAGTTTGAATAATACCGAGCCTCGTTTGAACCTTAGGAATTCGTAGGATACGAGTGACATGTCACTATGGTTACCGTTTGGTTGAGATTCCTGCATGTGTTGTGGATTCACCACAGCTCGTATGAGCTTACCGATATTTCAGCTCATTAGAGCTTACTATTAGCTGAGCTTAGGAGGAGCTTACCGTTTATAGCTCGAAAGAGCCTATATGTATAGGAATTGACGGAGTACCATTTAGTACACTTCATGTGTACCACCCGTGTATCGAATGATACTCTAAGTGATTCAACGGGCATAAACCTATTAGAGGTTATGTGAGTTGATATGAACTAGTACAAGAGCTATATGAATTACATGAAATTGATGTTATATGATATATTAAAGTATGAAATGGAAGATATAAGCTCATGAAGCTTGAATGATTATTGAATTCATCCATATTGATTTGATGATTATATGTACAATACATGACTAACCTATTGAAGTATTCATGTGTTTAGGCATTTGACAATTTAAGTGGATTTACTATGTTTACTTATAAATTGTAAATAAATGGTAAGTTTAATTCTATATTATATGAGCTTACTAAGCTTTATAGCTTACTCTGTTTTCTTTTCTATGTTTTATAGTGATTGGAAAGCTCACTCGATTCAGAAGTCATCAGAGATCGCATCACACTATCCAACTATCATTTTGGTACTTTTGAACTTGTGTATTTTGGTTATATGGCATGTATAGGAGTAATAGTCATTTTGGTCTATAGTTTAGTAATGGATTTAGCCATTTGAATTGGCTTGTAATTCATGAATGCTTGGTTATGTGTATAGCCATGTGATTCGGCTTATCTTATCATATTTGATGATGTATATATATATATATATATATATATATGTGTAAATGGCCTTTTGCTATGTGGCTTATAATTGCTATGTGAATGCTTGTTGTGAATTGGTATTTTGAGTACCAAGTGGTTGAATTATGATATATGGTATGCATGTTAATTAGGCATAAAGTATGTTAAGTAAGTTTGATCACTTAGATGATTTTGAAGGTGACATAAGTAAGAAATTAATGGCTAATTGTGAAACTTATGTGCCTTGTGAATATTGGTATTGAAATAGCATGATTTAAGTTTGGTTGAGATTGGTTTGAATGCCTATTAATGCTATGTTATGTGCCAATTTAAGTGTTTTAGGTTTATGCAAGTTTGGGTGAGAAATGTGGCTTGAAAAATAGCCTATTTTCTTCTACACGAGCAGATATACGGGCATGTATCTCAGCGGTGTGTGACACACAGTTAGGTAACATGGCCGTGTGTCCCCATAGCATTTAATGAAAACAAGTCGGTGAGTTACATAGGCTGGTCACGCGGACGTGTGGTTGGTCGTGCGACATAAGTCAAAGAGTTATACGAGGTAGGACACGGTTTGGGACACGACCATGTGATCCCATTTTGAATGTCCACACGGCCTGTGACACGGGCGTATCTTTTGGCTGTGTAAGACACACGGCCTGGCCACACAGGAATGTGTCCCATGTATATGAAAATTTTCAAAGTTTTCTTAGAATTTTCCTAAGTGTTCGGTTTAGTCTCGAATTGCTTTCAATGATTGTTTTGAGCCTCGAAAGCTCGTAATAGGGACTTTATGAGCGTGTTTGAATGATTTATGTATGGATATATTTATGTATGTGAAATGTATGTTAAGTTATGTGATATGTTCGGTAATGCTCCGTAACTCTATTCTAGCGACGGATACGGGCTAGGGGTGTTACATATAACCTACCTTAAATTTTTTTTGGTATGTTTGCTATGCTCAAATCCTCTAAGAAAAGAGGTCTAAGCTCAAATAAACAAGTGAGAAGTGTGTCATTGGCTACAATTCTATGTCAAAAGGCTATAAACTTTACAACTTGAAGACCAAGAATGTGATACATAGTGTTTGATGAAAAGATTACATGGAATTGGCAACAATAAAAGGTTGAGAAAATCATTCTGATGATAATTATGCATCTAGTAATATTGATGAACAATCGACTCATTCTACACCGAATTCTTCATCCTCGTCAAGTTCTCTAAGTTCTAGTTTTCATCACCTAACTCCACTCGAAAAAAAATGAGGAGTTTAATTTATGTTTATGCTAGATGCAATTATCCTGTAGTTAAACCAAAAAGCTTTAAAGAAGTAATCAAAGAGGATTCTTGCAAGAAAACTATGTAAGAAGAAATTGATGCAATTGAAAAGAACAAGACATGATAGTTAGTTAAAAAGCCTAATAACAAATAAGCTATTGGCCAAATGGTTTGGTCCAAAGAAACAAAGCCATTTGTGGTGAAAGGTTATGCACAATAGCCTGCTATTAGCTATCATGAGATCTTTGCTCCAGTTGCTCATCTGATCATAGTCAAAGAACATCATATTAAAGGAGAGTATGTTGAATTCAATGAGTGTACTTAGAATGAATGAATTAGGAAATCTATATGCATGAATGTGCTTTTCTAATGCTTGTAGTAGATCAAGAGTCCAATTAGTCATTTGCAACAACTATATAAAGGGTTGTAAGTGATGAAGTCATTATAGAAAAATGAAGTAAAAGAATGTAGAAGAGTGTAAGAGGATATGATGTAAATAAGAAAAAATTCATTCCATATTGAATGTTTATTCCCTTTATCATCTTTAGATTCTCTCCAACAGTACCACATTAGTTTGTCGTTACACTGTTAATAGCTAAGTGACCAAAATGTTACAAATTGATAACGTTAGTGACCATTTTGTGACAAATTAAAATTCAGTGATGAAAACGTAATTTATACTATACATAAGTGATAATTTTGTAATTTACCCTTTCTTTAAAATATAATTAGCCATACACCCTCTATAATAATATTTATTATAATAATCAAGTTTGTTATAAAATCGATATTTTTATGATATATTTCATAAGTTTTTCATGTGTAACAGTAACAATTATAGTGGAAATAAACTATCCACAAACTCTTGTATTAAATTTCAGTAAATTAGTTTTATTCCTAAGTGAAATAAAAATAATAAATTTTAGTTAATATAATATTTCAATAAAATATTTAAATTTTATATAAAAATATATTAATAATATTTTATTAAATAAAAATAAATTTTAAAAAATGAAATTACATTTATAAATTTTATTAAAGATACCATCTAAATATCACTAAATTAAAAAAAAATTTCCAATATAACTAAAATCTCAAATACTATTATTTTGATAAACAAATAGAATTAATATAGAGAGGGATAATTGTATAACGATCTTTATTATGATTTAAATATAGAATGTGATAAAAATATTTGTGTTTTCCACTTTGATATTAAATTTTTCTAAATCATTTATTAATATATGTTTCAAAATACGTTTTTTAATTTACTTCAACATCGATCAATATCGAGGTCAAGGTACATAGCAAACCTAGATTTCCGTATCAAAGATTACTTTTTCAAGCTATATGACCCAAGAACCGAACCAGCTGGCTATGATCATAGAGAACATCTACAGTTACTGAATCTTACCACATTATTCAAATTCCCCTACAAAACCCTTTGGACTGAATCGTATGTGAGAGTGAAAATCCATGCTTTGCGATAACATTGTCTTCTCATGACCCACTGAGTTTAGGCTCCACAAGAGCAAGAATATACGGCCTATGTTCCAAACAACTCTAGATCTCCAGCTCAACAATCTCAGCCATTTCCTCGTACCCATATTATCGTCTTGTTGAGTTCCATGGTGAAAAATGCCTCCTTAGCTGGTATCGCACTATTAACCCCCCCCCCCCCGGGCACTCCTCTCCTTGAATATCCCTCCATTTAACTATGTTAATAGTCGGTGAAACTGATGGTTG
Organism: Gossypium stocksii; assembly: GCA_020496765.1. Classification (NCBI taxonomy): domain Eukaryota; kingdom Viridiplantae; phylum Streptophyta; class Magnoliopsida; order Malvales; family Malvaceae; genus Gossypium; species Gossypium stocksii. The sequence goes on from CM035628.1 coordinate 48,989,239, forward strand.
CTACATCTCAGTCATGTCTAACATCTCCATGACTCTATGAACTCCAAGACCTATGTAATTCTCCATATTTAGAGTTCTCACCAACAGAGATAACCTTATGGTGGCCAGGGTCTAATTTGGAAATGACCTAGGGTTCAAAACCACATCAATATCTTGGACTTTGCAATGTTCACCAACATCTTCCATTGGAATATCGATATCTTGAAAGAAAAAGTTACTCCCAAACACCTCAACTCTTTCATATATTTTTATCAAGTAAAATTTGACATATATTTTTTACCGCTAAAAATCAAACGAGTAAAATTGGTAACGGGTCAAAAGAATTTTTAATCAAGGCTGTGTTAGTCAAAGTTAACTTTAAAAACAATTATACACTCGTAAACACCATCATTATAAAAGAATTAAGTCTAAGGTGAAGAATCATTATTTCGGAGGATAAACTGTGAAGTGAATGGCAACCACTGAATTGAAAACACCTAGGGTTAAAACGACTCTATACTTCTCCAATCTTAAACTTGATTTTGAAATAAAAAATTAAACAACATGAACAAAACCTGATTTTTATAATAAAAATTATTGTAATTAACCTGTTTAAACAATTCAACCTGACTTTACAGAAATAAATTCCTAATTTGAAGTTTTAGAAAAATACGTACACTACAGATTAAATTCCTACTATAAAATTTTTGAAAAATACAAGCACTATAAATTAAATTTCCTACTTTGAAATTTTCGAAAAATACAATCACTATTGACATATTTTAACCAACACTATGTAATCCTAAAGTGCTAACCCCCCACGCCATGATAAACACCAAATCATTCTTTTCAACTCAGATTAATTAATTTGAATCATTGGTACATCAACAAAACACACCATACCACTGCAGAGCACGTGGTGTATACATTTATTTAAAAAAGAAAGTAAGAAAAACAGCAACTTTGTGTTATTACATGTAGGAGCATACGTGTGTGTGTATATATATATTATATCTTACTATATAAGACATGTGTGTATATATATATATTATACTATATAAGACATGTAAAAGGAGATAGTAGTAGGTTGGTAAGTAGGGAAGGGTAGCTAAATGAAGCAAGGTAGGCCTAGGCTGTGCCAGTAACGCCCAAGTCTTGGTTGTCATCGTTGTTGGGAGAGGGAGAGCCAAAGATAGGGCCACCTTCGCCGGTAGGATCTTTCTCCTTGTCCTCCAGCCTATCAACCTGAATGCCACCCTCATCCTCCTTGGACCTCAGCTCCGTTTTGCTCTTATTCTCTCCGCCTTGTACTGATTCATATATCGTTGCCGTCTTCGACTCCTTGGGCAATGCTCCTTGTGCCCCTGACATTGTTTATTTACCTTTTACTTTCTCTTCTTCTTCTTCTTCTACGACTACTACATATTAGCCACCCACAGAAGTAGTGTGTATATATATGGGTCAAGTCCACAAATATATGAAGCAATCAATTATTTTGTGGCTGATGGAAATGAGTTTTCTGGGCATAGGCTTGAATTCCAGACACGTACCATCGCAGCCAGGCCAGGTGGCTTTAAGACCCCACGGACATGCCAGACAAGAGTCTGCCAAATAATGCTTCTACGTGTTGGTCATGCAATACTGTTACTTGGCAGCTTATATGATAAATCACCAAATCCACTATTCCTAAATCACTACAAGCTTATGCTACTAATATATTATTTCTACTTCTAGTACTCCACAATCTAACCTTATTGCTTATATTTGGTTGAAGAAATTTGGGTGTAAAGATACGGTTTAGAAGAATAAGTCCCAAAGGTTTGATAAAAGGCAGCAGCCTAGGGCAACTGCCAACTACATTTATTCTTTATGGAGTGTGTCATTGTTATATTTTCCTCATTTTACTGATACAAATTTAAAACAAGACAGAAATAAAAAATAAGGTATTAGTGAAATTTTTAGAATTTATAAGAAGAATTAAGAAAATAATAAGCGTCTTATAGAAAATATATTGTAAGGTAGAAAAAATTGATCCATAATAAGTTGCCAAATAAAATATAGCCTACTAAATAAATTGTGAAATAAAATGCAGTGCTATCATGTTATGCTAGAACGTAGGTCTATTTTAATGAACTCCATAGTTCTGGCATACTTAAAAAGGTTCTCAATTTTGTTAATGCAAATCCAAGTCTCGAGGATCAAATTCAATTTTATTTTTGGTAGGCAATTGGATCTGTTTGCATTTTGATGGTATCGTCAGAATTGATGTTGGTTTTGTTCCAGTCGAGAAACAGTGTGGTGACCGGAATGGAGGGTGGATTTTTTACTACAACAGATATTTGGGGAGTTGTTTCGTATTTGAATCTAAATTATGGAGCATTTTGGATAGTTTGACATTTTTATTTGATCGAGGTTATGATAGTGTGATAATTTAAATTAATTGTCTCGAGGCAGTTAAGATCAATTAGGATAGTTCTTCAAGTGACTTCAATTCTGTTTTGGTGAGAAGAATTCATCAGCTTTTGACAAAAATAGAACATTGAAGCCTATGAAATATCTTCAATGAGGATAATGATGATGCGGATGGTCTAACCAAAATGATCCAAAATAGGAAGAAAGGATTATAGTTGTTTGAGGACTTCTCTTGAGGAGACTGACTTAAATTTTATATAGCTAAATTGTTTTATTTTCTTTCTAAAAAAAGATCATAGTATTCGATTTAATTAAATTGAATTAAATTGAGTGAATCCCTATTCTGAACCCTTTTTTAGTTTAGAGGAAGAAAAAATGACATTAAGTATATAAATAAATTTTTTTAGAATATAAATATAATCAACATTATAAACAAAATAGGTTTTAGTAACTATAATTCACTACAAAATATATATAATAGATTGATAATTGAAACATAGATCAATGCAGGTGAAACTCGAAACTACACTCTCAAAGTTTATCAAGATCTCCACAGAAATAGATAGGAAGTGTGATTTATTTCATGATGCTTTTAGCTTTTGGGTTTTCATTTGTAAGTAAAAGAATGGTTTGGGGTCGATTCTTGGTGGTTGATTTGCATGCAATGGGTGATGTTGACCATGAATTGTCATGAACTTGGCTATGGGCGAAAAGGTCACAAAGTAGGCTCCCTTTCTATTAAACACGGCGATTGTCAATAGCCCAACAACAAAAAAATTCCTCATTTCAATTTTCAACCACTACCATTTTTCTCTCGTATTTCAATTTCATCCTAAACGTGCAATTATGATCGTAGGGATAGAGTTCAATTCTTTACGCGGAAAGTTATAAAAAATAATAAATATCAAAATTATACATTAATTTGTTATAATTTGTAATATTATATAGCCACTTTAGTTTAGTGAATTTGTATTCATCAAATTTTAATTTTGGTTCAATTTTCATATTTTATTAACTCGTTCTCTAAGTGACATAATTTTCCATTAAATCATGTATAAAGTATTAACATAACATTTTATTATATTAAAAATTAAATAAATAAATTTAAATTATTTTCACCAAAATTTTAAAAAATAAACACATTTCGAAAAACAATTTCTTATTTCCCTAAAAGATTTGTCTTCATTAATCTAGAGGGAAATAATTTAAATTTTTTTAATCTAATAAAATATTATATCAGTAATTTACACATGACTTAATTGAAAAATAGAGCAATAAGATTAATGAAATATGAAAATTAAATTAAAATTAAAATTAGTATATAATATTACAAATAAAAATTTATGTATAATTTTAATATTTATCCTATACGGTAAATAATTGTTTTAATAATTAAGTTGCAAAATATGTTATTTAGAATTTGATGATCATGTATATTATTTAAATTTTTGTTGATAATACAGTTTTCTTCAACCCTATTATTATATGGTGACTATGGATTTAATACATGCCTTCTTTTATTTGTCTTAGCATTAGCTCTTCCAACATAATATTTTTTTTTTATCTCTCATATTTCTTTTAAAGTTTATATTCAAAGTTTACAATTGTTCTTTTTGAAAGTTTAAATTACCATTTTTTCATTAAAATTATAATATGATTTACCACTACACTTAATACTTATCGATCTTTTAAAATAATCTTTAATAAATTTCAATTATACCTTATATATCCAAAGAAACTGTCTATAATCCATCTTTTCGGCAATCTTCTACACAAATTATTCAATTCAAAACTATAAATTTATGGCCTAATTAGTTTCATATATCTAAAATTTCTCGTATGAGTATGAGATGAACCTGCAAATAGCCATTCTTGTTCCATATATATACAAATTATTTGAACTTCCCTACATAATTTTGCAGTTTACTTTGAAATCCAAACGCAACATCAAAGTTCACTCTCTCGCAAAAGAAAAAATAAAATCCATTGTGAGTTATTCAATTAGAAAAAAGAAAAAGTAGAATTATCAAAATATTGATCAACCATTAATTTAAGTTAAAAATTTAACATTCCTCCAATATATCACATAGTAAAAAAGATGATAAAAAAAAAAAAACACATTTGATTTGATTATAATATGTAAATAGCTAGTTGACTTCCTATTTGTAATGATAGTGTTAAAATATTTTAAATTAAAATGAGAATAAAAAAAGGTGAAATGATGAAAAGTGGTAAAGGGCAAATGGAAAGGGACACAGGGCTCCAGTCCCCCACAGCAAAAAAAAAAAAAAAAAACAACTTCCCATTTAGGGTAAAATCCAAGGCACACACAATTACATATCGTACAAGTTGCCCACTTCTTCCCTCCCCCCACCATCACCCACACTTGTCATACCTTTTATTTTTTTTTTCTTTTTTAATTATAATTACGAAAATTATCTGGTATTTTAGACCTATAAAGGGAATCAAAATATTTATAAATATTTTATAGAAATATAGTAAAATATTAAAAAAATTATATTATTAATATACTAAATACTAACTCTTATAATTAATATAAATTATTATTTAATATATTAAAAATTATCTCATATTTTTAAACTACATTTACAAAAATAAAAGAAAATGAACAAATAAGATATATATAATAATAATTTTTAGCTTATTTACAAAATTAAGATTTTCCACTATTAATAGATTCGATAATAATCCTCATACCTTCATTTTTCTTCTTTTCTAATCTTTATAATTGCTTCTTTACGTGGAAAAGAAAAACTTTTCCCACAGTTGATGGAAAGTGGGATGGAATCATTGATCATCACCCTCACTCTCCCTCACCTTGGAGACAAAAACCCCACGTATCTTCCACTACTAAATAGAAATCTCCGAGCACTTTATTATTGTTTTTCATTAATAATTTTTTTTATACTTTTTATGTGCATTTTATTGTTTGTGTTAAAAGTGTATGATTTTCCTTTCAAGAATATCATTCCTAATATTTGAACCTATATTTTCTTTTTGAGAATGTAATAAATTTTATTACTGCATATAAACACTTACAAGGTAAAAATAAAAGTTTGTAACTTGTAAAAGTTATATTTATGAGTAAACAATATTCAAGTTTATTAAACTATTAGTAAATTTACATTTGGGTTAATATATATTTTGCTTGTTGAACTTGTTCAAAAGTACCTAGTTAATATCTGAATTTTTTTCACTTAGTTGATACATGAACTTGTATTCTGTCACCAAATTGGTACCTCTGCACTAATGTCATTAGTTTGTGCTGACGTGGCACTCATGAACAATCTGATGGTGACATGTGGTAACCTCTCAGTATGGCACGTGGCAGGCATGAAATTAAAAAATCATAAACAATATATAAATTAAGAAAACTATAAATTCTTTCACACCAAGAATGAACCTGGACAAATGGTTTTCCAGATACATATGAATCTGGACATATTTTTATCCAGATTCATTCTAGATGTACTTTTTAGTAAGTTTGTATATTTTTAACTTTTTATAAAATATTAGTTTTTAAGTTATTATTATTTTAAAAATATATAAAATATATATTTATAAATTTATAAAATAAAATATATAAAAAAGCCTACAATATTTTGAAAAATATAAAAAATTTACAATAAAATATATATATATAAATAAAAAATTTATAAATTTATAAAAATATATAAAAGAACTAAAAAGTTATAAATTTACAAGTATATATATAAATATATAAAATAACTAAAAAGCACAACTACAATGAATCTGGACAAACAATTGTCTAAATGCATTTGAATTTGGACAATCGTCTGTCTAGGTTCATTTTTATGTAAAAAAATTTATATTTTTTATTAATTTATATATTTTAAAATTTTATATATTTTAAATTTAAAAAATAATATCATGATATTTTATAAAAAATTTAAAAACATGTAAACTTACTAAAAATGCATCTAAAATGAAACTGAACAAATGAGTTTCTAGATTCAAATGTATTTGGACAATTGTTTGTCTAGATTCGTTCTTAATGTGAAAATAAACTATATATTTTTATTAATTTATATATTTTTAATGTAACGCCCCAAAATTTTTATTTTTGAAATTGTTAAATTATGTAAATGGGGTTAATTTTGTTCAGTGGTAAGACTTTAGCTTACCTAGAGGTCCCGTGTTCGAATCCTATGCGTGCAAAGCGGAAAGATTTTCGCTAACTCCTTCTTGTGCCGCCCAGTTGGTGGAAGTTGGGTTGAATTTGAACTCTAGGGAAAATCTGATAAGGATAACTAACCAGATTTAGTGGGGGATATGGGTTGTTTCTTCTAAAAATATTTTTTTGAAAATTATTTCCCCCAAAATCTCTCAATTTTTGTCCAACTTTCCCACTACACTTATACTCTCAATTTTCTATTTTTTTTCCTTTTTGACGTTTTCCCCTTATCTCTTTTTTTTTTCCATTTATGTCATTCTTTGATCCACCTTCCTCTGTCGTCGTTTCTTTGCCATTTTTATTTTGTTGTTGGCTTGTCTCGGTTGTACTATCGTTCCTTTTTTTTTGTTGTTGGACGTGCGTGATTAAGGTGCTTCGGTTAGTACGGTACTCTTTTTGTAAGTAGTTTATGTTTACTCTTAAGTGATGTTGTTTGTTCTCTTTTCATGTGGAAGTTATGAGAACTATGTATGGATTTGAGAGTTTTGATCAAATTGATTGTTTTTGATGTTCTGTTAAGAGACGATCGTGAGATATATGTTTACCTCTGGTGAATTAAGGGTTTTTAGGACTATTGTTCTATTAGGTAAGTGATCAAATACTTTTATTAATAGGTGATTCATTTTGTTAAGGCCTAACATTTAGTGGTCGGTCGAATTGGTGACTTGGAATTACTATATCATTCATAATTAGTTCATTCTGAATGTCATTTTTAGGTGCCAGGATTGCTGCTATTATGTCGGCATCAAAAAACGACTAGGTGTGTGTGACTCAAACTCGTAAAAATAGTGAACAATGTGAAGTCAAAAAACCCACTATCGACACAACATAGTCGTATGCCAGGTTGTGTGGACCCATTTTTAATAAAACTTAGCTAAGGCCGTGTTTAATGTGCGATCTAAGGTTAGCCACTTCGTAGGGTCTATTATGTGATATGTATGATATAAATATATATGAAATATGATATTCTATTTCTATATGTGTAACTTTTGAAAGCATTTTAACATGTTTTAATAAGTAAAGCATATATGATCTATGTGTATTTGGATATCTGGTTAGTAATTGCATGTGAATTAGGTTGGGATTATGATGTGATGGAGGAAGTGATGGTAGTTTAATGATCTGTCTTGTCGGGTGGTTTTAACCACATATCTGTTCTGGTGGCTTGAACACACTTATCTGATTCTAGCAGATTATCGCACTATTTCTAGTAGTTTAACTACTCTATTTTGAAAAGTGACATACGTTCACTTATAGGTTTGTAGGGTTAGATGGGTATTTATTAACCTAATTGATGTATAAGGATGGAGGAAGATGGTGTGTAATAGATGAGTGTAGGATCTGTATCTGTTCTATATTAAGTATTGAATTGCATGATAAACCATGCTATCTGTATTTGATTTGATAATTCTGTTGCATTGTGTCATATGCCATGCTATGTATTCTGTTTAGTATCTGACTTCTATGTGAATTGTACTATCTATTATGCTTTTATAGGCTGAGTTACACACTAAGCTTTGTAACCTTACCCAAATTTTTTGACCTCTCAGGTAATCAGTAAACTTAGGAGTGGGCGGCGCACGAGAGCTCGAATTGTCCTGCTGGTTAATAAACAAGACGATTTATGTTTTTAAACTATTCTGTACTTTTTGGACTATGTAACTATTTGGGACTTTGCTTTTCATTTTTGGGTTGTTTTTGCTGGATTTAGTAATTATTATTTTAAAACTGCAAAGTTAAATGTTTTACTACAAACTGAGTCACGATTTTCAGAACTTAAAAACTTAGAACTTTTCACCGCAAAATAAAGTAATCACTTAAGTGTTTTTCTATAATGAAATAAATAGTTTTAACGAGTATTTTCCTAAAAACTGGAAAGTGATTTACCAAAATTAAAAATTTTAAAACATACATTTTTTAATTCAAAATCTGGGTTTAAAACAAGTTTATGTAATTCCTCAAGATTCCACTATAACATTTAGGTCGGGTGTGGGGTGTTACATTTAAAGATTTTTTATTTTTAATATATATCCACCATATTTCATACTAATAGGCTACCATGTGCCACTATTGATTTGACCATCGGTGCCACATCAGCACAAACTAACGGTATTAGTGAGGAGGTACCAACCTAGGTGACGAAATACAAGTTCAAGTATCAACTAGGTCGAAAACTCTTTCCTTTTCTCTTCTACAATTCGAATTTGTCTTTTTGTAAAACAACTTTTAGCGTCACAAATTTATGAACCAAAAACCAAACAACTTTCTTCTTCGATCTCCGACATTGACTGTGAGATCAACTTGGATAAGAAAAAGTATGTTGTTCTACTTGTTTATGGGTACTGATCCACCATACCAATCATTGAATCATCGCTTAGAGCTCACTAGCCAGATTAAAAAAAAACTTAACAACTCAATGACTTAAATAAAACTTTTGAATAATTCAATAACTTAAATGAAAACTTTTGAATAGTTCATTGACCATTTTGTATCTTTTTTGAAGTTGATTGACCAAAATATAAACTTACTAATAGTCTAACGACCATGGGTGTAGTTTACATTTAAAAGTAAGGACAAAAGTTATATTAAAGGGTAAACTACCGAGTTGGTCACCCAAGTTTTAAGGTGCTTTCATTTTGGTCACCCAAAATGAAATCCTTGCAATTTTGTCACCCATCATTTAGGGAACTTTCATTTAGTCACCCAAGCATTAAATTTCTAACAACAGTTAACTGTACATGCTACATCGTGTTTTCTTCATTTTGTTCATTCAACTTTTAGGCTTCTTTCATTTTGGTCACCCAAAAAAAATCCATTTTTTCAAGTATTAATGAGGGTACAAAAAAAATCCTTTTTTAAAGAATAGTTATTTCCTTTTCATATGCAAAACAATTAAAAAATCTTATTCCTAGCATACAATATCTCTATTTTGAATAGAATAATTGATATTGCACCGTTAAATCGTTTAGACTAAATCTAAAGAAAACAAAATATTTTCTAGTAGTATGTTTTCACTCAAAATTTTAATTGATTCTAACTCTAACATGAGCTTTCTATATATAGTGCTCCAATAGAGGTTTAAGTGCTTCATTGGAATGGTCATAACCCTTCATATTAGAAGGGTTTCGAATCAACAAATTTATTCAACTTTGAATCCACCAAATGGACATAACTATTAGACTTTAAAAGAAACTATTTGCATAACGATCTATTGAAGGCTAGAGAACACAACTATTTCTTGAATCAACAAGTCTATTTACATTCGTCTTTTTCTCGTCATATCATATATATTATAAAAGAAGGAATAGAAACATAAATGAAAATATTAAGTTTTAGGTTAGTTCATTAAGATCCAAAATATTTTTTTGTTATATTTATAGTAGACCTATATTTAAAATTTTAAATATGATTTTTCCTTCTTTTTTTGGTGAGAAGAACAATGTAAAAGAAGACTAAATTAGACCATTATATGCTAAAAAAAGCTTTAACTCTGTCGGCACATAAACTTGAACCAATTCAAGATGATACGGATCAACCCCTTCTTCTTGTGCCAAAGATCTTACCATTTCTGAAGGAACTGGAGTTACATCTCTTTTCCAGTTCCATTCAAAAGTTGTTATGTGTTTCCACGACTCTTTTAGACCCTGAAATTTTGAAAAAATTCTTTTCTTTTCTTTTCTTAGGAACACATACAAGATTCGTCACTACAAACGGGATAATGGTAACCCCATGATTAATTACTTCATTTATGAATTTCATAGTAATAGAAATACATGTCCTACCGAAACAGAAATTGTAGCTTGTTAGGTAAGATTGTTAGCACATAAACTTGCTCCAAGCTGCTTAGGTATGTCTTCAAATAATTGCACTTCAGTTATCATATCTGAAGCCATCTTAACAATGCAACCAACCACTTGACTTCTCTCATTTGGATGTTTTTGATGTTTCATTAATTCATATTCTCTAATATCTAATAAATCCTTCTCATCAAAGCTAAGGTTGGATCTATCAATTGTTTATCTTGGATAGTGTTAGCCACTTTTAAATTATCTATATAAATCAAAACCTTATTCAACCCTCGTCTTTGAAGAAGAATCAGTCCATCGAGAACACTCCAAAACTCTACATCAAAAACTGAACAATCTCCTAAATGATGATTGAACCCTAAGATCCAATCTCCATTATGATTTCGCACTACACCCCCAACAATAGCAAAACCTACAATAGTCTTAACAATACCATCAATGTGTAATATAATCCAATCACCTAATAGAGAAAGGTCAGAAGCAGTAACAAGCTATCTTGGTGAACCTTTCTTATGAGCTAAATCAAACTACTTAGCCCAACTAACGGATGTTCTAATAGTTTCAAAGGGGCTTCAAGGTATTCCTTGAAACACAGAAAGGTTTTTATTCTTCCATATGCACCAAACAACTAAACCAAAAAGGCTAGACCAAGTGATCCCCATATTCAACATCCTCAAAGGATTACATAAATTGGACTCCATCCAATCAAACAAGTTACTAGAGAAAAAATCAATATGATTATTGGTTGGCACAATACATAACCAGACTTCCTTGGTAACAGGACAGTCCCTGAGCACAGGCAAAATGTCTTTAGACTCATGATTACACGGTGAACAAACACCCTCATTGTCGATGCCCCTCCTTATCCTCTCCATATTGGTCAGAAGACATTGGTTAAACACAAGCCATAAGAATAACTAAACGCGATGAGGACCTTTAAATTTCCAAACGATTTTCCACCACCTATCCTTCGGATTCCATGTAGTTTCTCTAAGAGACTTGTCGAAACCATTTTTTTGAAACGAGGTCAACTTTGATTTTGAAAACGAAAACGAACAAGGGAGTCGCCACCAATCTTTTTTGATGAGGTGTGATCGAGTCACCTCGAAAAGTGGTTGTTTTCAATAAAAGGGTTGATTTATTAAAACAACGATTTTGGCCTACGAAATTCAAAAAGATGGGTTCAGAAGTCGGTTACGCATGAGGAAGGATTAGCATCATTCATTTTTGTCGTATAGGGAGGATCTTTTTCAACACCAGATCCCCCTCATGGAATTCTCTGGGTCGAACCTTTTTTGTCGTAGGCTCGCATCATTCATTTTTGGTACATCTGACCATGATGGTAGCCCTTAGCGTCGTTTCCTCGATTAAGTTCAATTGATCATATTGAGACTGGATCCATCCTGCTTCATTTAAATTTAATTCTTACAGAACTCGAAGGGAGGGAATTTTGACTTTGATGTGCAAGACCGCCTCTATTTCATAGACCAAAGAGAAAGACGTTGCCCCGGTGGAGGTTCTAATAGACATTCGATAGGCAAAGAGGGCAAATGGTAACTTCTCATGCTAGTCTCTATAAGTCTTCATTATTTTCCCCACAATCTTTTTAATGTTTTTATTAACTGCTTCAACTGCATCATTCATTTTTGGGCGATACGAGGATGAGTTGTGGTGTCTGATCTTGAATTAACTTAGACCTCTGCTATCATGCTATTGTTCAAATTTAGTGTATTGTTAGATATGATTGATAAACGATAAATTATACATATTTTTACCTCATGTTTAGCCTATATTTCGGGTGGATTATTATTAATTTTGTGAGAATTAGTGCTCTTAATCTTTCTTTTTCATATCTTATACTCAGGAGAGCATAGGGAAGAGAAAAGAACGGAAAATGGGCTAAAAGCTATGAAAATGGGCCAAAATATGAAATTGACACGGCCCAAGGAGTCACCACACGACCGTGCCACATGAAGATCACAAGGTCGAGCCCCCGACAAGCACGGCCAGGCCACACGGTCATGCCTCCACTGACATAATCTCACACGACCTCTTGTCGTGGTACATGAGCGTGTCCCTGTCGTGAAGAAGAGGAATTTCACTCGGATTTGGATACTCAGGGGCTAATAAAGCCATTCTAAACTCTATATAAAGACCTCAGGAGGCAACTCTATATAAAGACCCTAGGAGGCAACTCTAAAGATATATTCTTTTCTCTCAAGAAAGAGTGCCATAATTCTGCCAACACAAGGAGTGAAAGCAAGGAATTACTCCAAGGGAAGCCGATTGATTCATCCTAGAAGCCAGGATTCTACATCAAGACAGAGGATCTCTCTAAATTCCTTCAGGGGTTTTTGGGTTTTTTATGTTTTGTTATCTTAATTCTTCTGAGATGTTTTCTTTCTTTATTATGAACTAAACCCCTCAAATACTTGAGGGGGATAAAACCTAAGATAGATATTGATATTATTTATTCTTGAATTATATGATAAATACTTGAATTGTTCTTAATTATGTGTTCTTCATTCTTGATTTAATAATCCTAGGTATTACTTCAAGAACTTGATGTGCTTAGGTAGAGGAGCAAAGGTCCCTATTTTAAGAGTAGATCTACTATAATTAAGTGGAGTTGCATGCAACCCTAGATATAGGGCGACATAAATCTGCCAGATTAGGGTCAAACCTAATAGGGGGATCCATAGATCGAATTAATGCAACCTAGGGTGTTAATTAATAAAGAAACTTTAGTTAATAGCCTAGGCCTAGTTGTTCTTATCCTCGAAAGAGGTATTAACATATGTTAGGGATCTTTACGGATCAAGTCAAGTGAAGAAATCATCTAGTTCAAGAAGTTAATAACAAGTGAAGTCTAGGTGGATTCTCCCTTAAGTATTGCTAATATCAATCAGCTTTTCCCTAAAGTTTTCCCCAATTTACTTTCTGTGCACTTTTAGTTAGTTTTAGAATTAGTTTCAACCAATCCTCTTTTATTTTTAGGCTAGATAATAGAAAGGAAGTAAGCATTAGTACTTTTGGTTCCCTTGGGTACGATAACTCGGTCTTACCGCTAAACTATACTACTGTTCGATAGGTGCGCTTGCCTTTAAAATCGTGATATTAGTTAGTTTTTGATGCGATCAGTTTTCATAAATTTTATTACTTAATATCGCGAGCATATCAAGTTTTTGGCGCCGTTGCTAGGGAACTGAAATATTAAGAAAACTCGATTTCTATTACTTTAGCCATTGCTATATTTATCTATTTTCAGTTTTTATTTATTTTTATTTTATTATTTTTCTTTTCTTTTCTTTTCTTTTATTTTTCTTTGCTTTTTCCTTCTAGGTATTTCTAGTTTATGACTAGAAACAACCCAGCAGGACCATTACTTTTTGACGAAGATTTAGAAGCGACAATTTGCAAAACTTACAGAGAGATCAGACGAAGCCTACAATATCTAGAACAAGATCAAGAACAAAGGCCAGAACCTACAAAAGAGATGGAAGCAAATCAAAACGTTCCACCACCTCCTGCAATAGCCGCGCCACCCGCAAATCAAGAAGCAGCTCCTCGCACTATGTATGATTATGTTAAGCCTAGTTTGGTTGGTACCCAAACTAGCATTCTTAGACCTATTATTGCTGCTAATAATTTTGAATTAAAGCCTAACACTATTCAGATGATACAGCAATTGGTGCAGTTTGATGGTTTACAGGATGAAGATCCAAATTCACACATAGCCAATTTTTTGGAACTTTGTGATACCTTTAAAATTAATGGCGTTTCTGATGATGCCATTCGTCTAAGGCTATTTCTATTCTCTTTGAGAAACAAAGCCAAACAGTGGTTAAACTCTTTACCATGAGGCTCAATCACTACATGGTAACAGATGACCAAAAAATTTTTACTTAAATATTTTCCTCCAGCTAAAATAGCTAAATTACGAAACGATATCTCTTCTTTTGTACAGATGGATTTAGAAACACTATATGATGCCTAGGAGAGATACAAAGATCTTTTCAGAAGATGCCCTCATCATGGCCTACCTTTATGGCTACAAGTTCAAACCTTTCACAACGGTTTGAATCCTTCAACAAGGTAAATGATCGACGCAGCCGCAGGAGGAACAATCAACAATAAAACACCCGAAGCAGCTTATAAGTTTATTGAAGAGATGTCACTGCATAACTATCAGTGGCAAGTCATGAGGACAAAGTCGACAAAAGTTGCAGGAGTCTATAATATTGATGCTGTCACTATGCTTACTAACCAAGTAGAACTTCTAAATAAAAAGTTTGATAATTTTGTTGGTTCTACGCAGGCACAGCCAGTGATGCAGTGTGACACAACTCCCGTAAATATGTTCAATCTAGATTTCTCATCCTCTGGACACAGCATGGAAACTGAGCAAGCCAACTATATGGGTAACAATTCTAGACCCCAAAATAATCCTTATAGTAATACTTAGAATGCAGGTTGGAGAAATCACCCCAATTTTTCATGGGGAGGACAAGGAAATCAAAGGCAACAGCCTCTTCCAGGATTCCAGCAGCCACCACCACAACAAGAGAAAAAGCCGAATCTTGAAGAGATGTTCACCAAATTTATGACCGCATCAGAAACCCGTTTCTAAAACACGGAAACGGCACTAAAGAACCAACAAGCATCAATTCAAGGGCTTGAGAATCAAATTGGTCAGCTTGCAAAATTAATTTCAGAAAGACCATAAGGTGGACTACCAAGTAATACTAAGCCAAATCCCAGAGAACATCTCAAAGCAATTACTCTAAGAGATGGGAAAGTACTAGCTGAACCAGAAAAGAAGTCTGCTCTAGAATCTTCAGGAGACAAGGAGAGAAACCCAAGGAAAACACTCCACCAACACTCAAGGAATACCAACCGCCTATTCCATATCTGACAAAGTTAAAGAAAGACCGTACAGATGCCCAATTCGGTAAATTTCTTGAACTTTTTAAACAATTACACATTAACTTACCTTTTGTTGAAGCAATTTCGCAGATGCCGAAGTACGCGAAGTTCCTTAAAGAACTTCTGACAAATAAAAGGAAGTTGGAAGAATTAGCCACAGTGGAACTCAACGAGGAATGCTCAGCTATTCTCCAGAATAAATTAACGATAAAACTGAAAGATCCAGGGAGTTTTACTATTCCTTGTTTAATTGGTAGTTTACTTATTGATAAAGCCTTAGCTGATTTAGGTGCTAGCATTAATCTCATGCCTTACAAAATGTTCAAGCAACTAGGTTTAGGAGAACCAAAGCCTACTAGGATGAGTATTCAACTAGCTAATAGATCTGTTAAATATCCTAGGGGAATCATAGAAGACGTGCTAGTAAAGGTAGATAAATTTATATTCCCTGTTGATTTTGTTGTGCTTGATATGGATGAGGATATTGAGGTACCTTTAATTTTGGGACGTCCATTCTTAGCCACTGCTAGAGCTGTTATTGATGTAAGGGATGGTAAATTAGTAGTTAGAGTTGGTGAGGAAGAAGTCATTTTTAAAATCTATGATACTATGAAATTTTCTAAAGAACAAGATGATTCTTGTTATTTTGTTGATATTATTGATTACTTTTTTCAAGATAAGTTTTAGGAACTTTCTATTGTAGACACGTTGGAACTGTGTCTTGTTCAAGGTGGGGGAGAAGATGAAGTCACCACTGAAATTAAGGAACTAAGAAAGGAGTTAGATCCTAATGAAATCATCACAAGACATATAAGTTATGAAATTATAAAGATGAGTGATGAATTGAGACAGAAACCTTTCATTACTGAACCCCCTAAATTAGAGTTGAAGCAACTACCAGATCATTTAGAGTATGCCTTTTTAGGGGAATATTCAACTTTACCAGTCATTATCGCATCAGATTTGAGCATTGCAGAAAAAGAAGAACTACTCCATGTGTTAAGGGAACACAAGCATGCTATAGCTTGGAAAATTTCAGATATTAAGGGAATTAATACGTCCTTTTGCACCCACAAAATTTTAAT
The DNA here is from genome assembly GCA_020496765.1 of Gossypium stocksii. Taxonomy (NCBI): domain Eukaryota; kingdom Viridiplantae; phylum Streptophyta; class Magnoliopsida; order Malvales; family Malvaceae; genus Gossypium; species Gossypium stocksii. The sequence continues at coordinate 49,005,663 of CM035628.1, forward strand.
GGAAGATGAATATAAACCATTGGTGCAAGCTCAGAGACGATTGAATCCCAACATGAAGGAAGTCGTAAAAGCCGAGGTAATTAAACTTCTGGATGCAGGTATTATTTATCCTATTTCTGACAGTTCTTGGGTAAGTCCTGTGCAGGTTATTCCTAAAAAGGGAGGCATGACTATGGTGTCTAATGACAAAAAAGAGTCAATACCTACAAGAACAGTCACCGGATGGAGAGTTTGCATTGATTATAGGAAGTTGAATGACGCCAATCGAAAAGATCATTTTCCCTTACCTTTTATTGATCAGATGTTGGAAGGATTATCAGGTCACATGTATTATTGTTTCCTAGATGGCCTCTCTGGTTACTTCTAAATCCCGATAGCCCCAGAAAATCAGGAGAAAACGACATTCACATGTCCATACAGTACGTTTTCTTCTCGTAGAATGCCTTTTGGTTTATGTAACGCTCTTGCTACTTTTCAGCGATACATGCTAGCTATCTTCAATGAATTCGTGGAAGACATCATGGATGTATTTATGGATGATTTTTCAATTTTCGGTAATTCTTTCCAACTTTGTCTTAATAATCTAAAACGTGTTTTGACAAGATGTGAAGAGACAAATTTAGTGCTAAATTGGGAAAAATGCCATTTTATGGTTCAATAGGGTATTGTTTTAGGACATAAAATTTCTAGTAAAGGGATAGAGGTAGATAAAGCAAAAATTGAAACCATTGAAAAACTACATTCCCCTAATTCAGTTAAGGCTATAAGAAGTTTTTTAGGACATGTTGATTTTTATCGCAGATTTATTAAAGATTTTTCTAAAATAGGTAAGCCTTTAACAAAGTTGCTAGAAAAAGATATGCTTTTCAACTTTGACCAAGAATGTTTAGACCCTTTTAATGCTCTTAAAGAAAAGTTAGTCAACGCCTCGATTATAATTTCACCTAATTGGAATCTACCTTTCGAACTAATGTGCGATGCAAGTGATTTTGCAGTAGGTGCAGTTTTGGGACAACAAAGAGACAAGCACTTTCAACCGATCTATTATGCTAGCAGAACTTTGACAGCCACTCAAGCAAATTATACTACCACAGAAAAAGAATTGCTAGCTGTTATTTTCGCATTTGATAAATTCAGATCTTATTTGATTTTTTCAAAAGTCATTGTTTATACTGACCATTCTGCTCTTCGCTACCATTCAAGTACACATCCCATGAAATTCCCAAATACCGTCAAGTATAGTATCAGTGGTTTATCTAGGAATGGGTGGCATTAGCACTGGGGTATTAGACAAGTAATGTTTGACCTTGATAAAAGTCCTTTGGCATTCCTCATCCCACATGCTTGGATTGTATTTCTTAAGGAGATGAAATGTAGGGTCGCATTTCTTGATTAACTGTGAGATGAAACGAGCGATGTAATTTAGTCTTCCTAAGAAACCTCAAACTTCTTTTTGAGTACGTGGTGGAGGCAACTCTTGTATGGCTTTGACTTTGTCTAGGTCAATCTCAATCTCTTTTTCACTGACCACAAATCGTAGCAACTTCTTGGACTTGGCTCCAAAGGTACACTTTGTTGGATTGAGCTTTAACTAGAACTTTCTCAATCTTAAGAACAATTTCCTCAAGACTTGAATGTGCTCCTTCTCTGTTCGAGATTTTGCAATCATATCGTCAACATAAACTTCGATTTCTTTGTGCATCATATCATGGAATAGGGTTACCATGGCCCTTTGATATGTTGCTCTCGCATTTTTTAGCCCAAACGACATCACTTTATAACAAAATGTACCCCATACTGTTACGAACGTGGTTTTCTCTATATCCTTAGGGTGTATCTTAATATGGTTGTATCCAGAGAAACCGTCCATGAAAAAGAAAAGTGAGTGGTCTGCCATATTGTCTACTAAGGTGTCGATATGAGGTAGTGGGAAGTTATCTTTCAGACTGGCCTTATTCAAATCTCTATTATCTACACACATTCGTACCTTCCCATCTTTTTTGGGGACCAGGACAATGTTGGCTACCCATTCTGAATATTTTACCACTTTTAGGAATCCAGCGTCAAATTGTTTCTAGACTTCTTCTTTTATTTTCAACAAAACATCGGGCTCATTCTTCAAAACTTCTATTGAACTAGTTTACATTCTCCCTTTTATTAGGAGCCAGTGTACCACCACGTTTGTACTTAACTTGGGCATGTCTTGATATGACCATACGAAAACATCCTTGAACTGTTGGAGTAATTCAACGAGGTCTCACTTTGTCTTTGTAGTGATACAAGCTCCAATCTTCCCCTCTTTTCCCTCTCCTAAACTCACAATTTCTGTTGACTCCTTGTGAGGTAGGATTTGTTTCTCATCTTGTTCAACCATCTTAACAGTTCAGGAGATAGGTCGCAGTCTCGGTCATCTTCAAAATCCCCAGAATCCTCTATACACATATCTTGCTCAAAAGGAGACTTTGATTCATTAGTAGCGTCGCTCATATCATTAATATCCGGAGACCTGTTATGGGGATAATGGAATGTGCAAAAGAATCTAAGATAATTATTTGCATGGTATGACAATGAATGAAGAATAGAAGAATATTTGAAAGAAAATCCAAAGAATAAAAGAATAATTGTCTGTATAATATGATTATGGGTGAATTGGAAAGACTAAAAGAATATTTGCTCAAAAATATGCATTTTCATTGAAATAATGATTTTGGACATAAGCCTATTTCACAAAGAATTCTTATTACTCCTACGCTTAGAGCAATAAGTGCATTTTGCACATTACTTTGAAATAGTTCTAAACATTACGGGAATCTCTTCTGTAGTCCAGTTGTTCAGAACGCTCCCAAGCACATAAGGGCGAATGCCTGTCAAGTTTCTTCCTTCGGTTCTTTCCTCAGATATAGTATTGATGTGCAAATTCTCCAACATTTCCTTCGTGGTTTCCTTTCTCAGCACCCTTCGCTCAGGGTGAATTATCCCTCCTGATACAAAAGTTTTGGATACGTGGGGGAATGTCATCGGTTCCCACTTGATTTCCTCCCTACTCAGACGTGCTCTCCTTCTTTCCTATTTCTTTTCCAGGTCCTTCTTCCTTTGTCTCGTATTCGACTTGAATCCTAAGCTGAAGCGGTCTCGTTTGTTTTTCAGCATCGGAACCTTAATCCTTCCTTGGAGATGTCTCCCAAGTCCTTTTCCTGGTAAGGCTCCTTTCCTGACTGTCATTTGTAAACCCATTCTCGTGGTCTTGGATATTTTGGGCATTGGGACCTTGCTCCCTTCAGCAATGAATGTTGCATTCACGAATTCCAAAGATAGAAAGAAGCATTCGATCGTTTCCTCATTCACCTCTAAATATGGCGCGTCATTGGTTACAGCCGCCATGTTATCCTCCTCTGCATTTATAGTCACCAGTCGACCTTCTGTTACTAACTTCAATTTTTGGTGTACTAATGAAGGCATTGCCCCCGCCGAATGTATCCAGGGCCTTCCTAACAAGTAGTTGTAAGAGGGCTTGATATCCATCACCAGGAAATCCACCTCGTATGTGTTTAGTCCAATCAATAACGGTATGTCAGTTCTACCCATTACTCTTTTCTCAGTGCCATAGAATGCCTTCACTATGTTTTGGCATGTTTTCATGTGAGAGCTATCTACGGGTAACCTATTTAGTGTAGACAATGGTAAGACGTTCAAGGCTGATCCATTATCAATTAACACACTTGGCAGAGTATATCCTTTGCAACGAGTGGTGATGTGTAGAGCCTTGGTCAACCCCATACCCCCGGGTAGGATTTCATCATGATTAAAGAAGATGAAAGTGTCGACACTTATATTGCTAACCAACCGATCTAGCTTGTTGACAGATATATCGTTAGTGACATAGGTCTCATTCAATAGCTTCATCAATGCGCTACGATGTACTTCCAAGCTTAAAAGTAAAGATAGCACTGATATGCGGATGGTTGCTTGTGCAACTGTTCTACAATGCTATACTCGCTGTGTTTTAAGAACTTTAAAAATTCCTTAGCCTCCTTTTCCTTTACTGGCTCGTTGACAAGCGGTTTAGGTCTAGTTGCTTTTCCTTTCTTTTGCTCGACCATCAAGGTTTTTGCTTTTATTGGCTCCATTCTTATGTTTACCGAATCGTAGCGCTTCCCGCTACATGTGTAGGATCCCACATCTTGGTCCTACTTTGAAGTGCCGATCGGGTTTTCCTCTCCTGGGATTATCACATTGCAGTCGTAATTCTAGGGAACCCTCTTGCTATATTTATAAGAAAAGATAGCAGGTTTATGAATTATGACTTTTGGTGCCATTTGTACTCTAACCTTATTGCTTCTTGGTCAGGAAATAATGACCACTGGGTAATTGACTTTCTGGATATTTGTTGTCGGTTCTCCTTCTGACGCACATATGCTTCCTTCTTTTGACCTTCTTCATAAAAATTCATTTCTTTATTATCCATAAGGTCTTGTACTAAGACCCTGAACTCGATGCATTCCTAGATCTCGTGCCTTCTGTATTGTGAAACTTACAATAGTTCATCATTTCTTCACATTTTTCCTCAGAATCTGATACAATCAATCCCCTTTTTACCATTTCTTTTCAGACCCCTCTCAGCAGGGTTTTCACTCCTGAAATGTTCATCTTGATTCTTTTCCCCATGTTTTTGACTATCGCATTCATCCTATTATCAGCATGGTTGGGTAATGGATTTTCTGCACTAGATGCATCATCAAACTTTACAATACCCATCTGGGTGGGCCTTTCAACTAGCTTCTTAAAAGTGGTGCAATTTTCTATCAAATGCCCTATAATTCCCGCATGGTACTCACATTAGGCGTTTGCATTGTACCAATTAGGGTATAGGGGTTGTATCGGCTTTAGGTAAAAAGGGGATACAACGTATGCATCAAATAAACTTTGATATAACTCCCTATACGTCATTAGAATTGGCGTAAACTAGAGTTTTTCCTTGTACCATATTCTTGTCTTGACAAACCTTGATGACCAGCGGTCACCGTTTTTCGCTGATTTACCATAATTGGTTTTGAGTAGCCCTTGATGTACGTGTTTGCATTGTTTATCTCGTCCTCCTTTTTCCTTAGGGCTGTCCTTTTGGTACTTTCCCATGCCTCTATCTTACAGCTCCTTATGGCGTTTTCAATCATTTCGCCAGTCATCACTATATCTAAAAAACTTTTTGTGGCACTCCCTAACATGTGAGTGATGAATGGGGCCTTTAAAGTATTGATGAAAGGCATGGTGGTTTCTTTTTCTAGGAAGGGTGGCTGGACTTATATAGCTAGTTCCCTCCACCTTTGTGCATACTGCCGGAAACTCTCATTTGGTTTCTTTTCCATGTTCTACAAGGTGATTCTATCGAGGGTAATATCCGTCACATAATTATATTGCTTTATAACCGCTTGTGCTAGGTCTTTCCATGAATTGATTTTGGTACGGCTTAATTGGTTGTACCATTTTGATGCTGCCCTAGTCAAACTATCTTAGAAGCAGTGGATCAGTAATTAATCATTGTTGATATACCCAGTCATTCGTCTGCAAAATATGGTGATGTGAGCCTCAGGACAGCTAGTCCCATTGTACTTCTCAAACTCCGGCATTTTGAACTTAGGGGGAAATACTAGGTTCAGAACCAAGCTCAGATATTTAGCATCAATTCCGTAGTGATAATCAGCGTGTTCCATCGTTTTAAACTTCTCTTCTAGCCATTTGTATCAGTCTTCTAACTACTTCGAAAGCTCCACCCTTGTCCTTTCTATTTTCGCTACGTCATCCAAATCAGGGACAATAGGATTGGTTGGGTTGTCCTCCGAATTAGAGCCTGAGCTCATCTATAATTCACAGGTGCCGATGCTCCGATTTGAAATTATTGAGGCCGGATTGTGACAGATAGCCTTCGGGGATACACCTCGGGTTGTGTTTGAGCATTTGGTAAGGTGAAACCCGGAGGATAGAGTGGATTCTCATTGTCGTCTCCAGTATTGGCCATAGGGCTTTTTCCTTTGTCGAGCCCCTTAGCGAGTAATTGAGTCAATTGACTCATCATGTTCCTTTGGGACTCTAGCATCTGGTCCTTTATATCTTGCTGAATTTTGGCTAACTGTTTCTGCATCTGCATTTGCAATTGATCTTGCATCTCTTTTTAAAGTTGTTCAAGTCTTTCTAATATCTGATCCATCACTTTAGTTTTGGCTCGAGTACCGTAATGATGTTCGATTGGTTGATTTTTGTTGGTTTCCAGATTAATTGAAATAATTTTTAATTAATTAGGGTCTTTTTTTGTGAAATTTAATGCATATGATGCGATGTAATGCAAATGCATGAATGCGAAAAGGCGTCGATTCTGATTCAATTCCATTTAGAAAACTTTACTAGAAAAAAAAGTTCTTTACATAAAATAGATTACATATATGGCTTTGCCCTAATGCTTAAAGTTTTAACTTTTCTAAGTAGACAAGCTAGCTCTCGGCCCCGATCCGATTCTAGTTTATATTTCACACTGAGTACATTGGCTTGAACTGCCAAAGTCTGTAAATGGTCGGCTACCTCTCATATCTGAGCCACAGCTTTGCCCATAATATAATCTCTGTTCCTGACTTGCTCCTGAGGACGGTGTAGTTACCCTTTCCAACGTTCCTCACTTGCTTTAAGGAGTTCAACTCGAAGTTCACAATTTTGTAACGCCGCCTCTAGTTCTTTTATCTTTCTTTTTATTTCTTCAATCTTGTTCAAACTCACCCTCGGCACAACTGTAAAGTTACGATTGCGATAGTGATGAAGTTACTTTTCTAGTTCCACCACTCTAGCTTTTAATTCATTTTTCTCACTTCAGCTTTCTGAAAAACTCTTCTCTAGGGTTTCTTTTCGTGCTTGAGCATTTTCCAACTTTCTTTCCCATTGGTCGACCTTAGTCCTTTCTTCCTGAATTTCTTGTCGTCATTGCTTTGATGTTTTCCCTAGTCTGGCAATTTTCATCGATAAACGCAACTTCTTATAATCTTTCTTCAGGCTATCCAAATCTTCCTCGGCCTTATTCTTTCTCTTCCTCAATTTTTCAGCCTCGAGCTTTTGAACATCAACATCTAATCTAAAATGCATTTTTTCCTCCTCCAGTTGCTCTATCTTCTTTCCAAGCTCCGAATTTCTCTTTTCGAAATCCTATTTTATGATCTCTAGTTCTTACGGGACCACTTGCAAGTATTCTTCCATTGATCGAGTGCCTTCTTGACTTGGCCTGGGATGTTATCAGTAACCCTCTTACTCCGCTACCCATTGTATTCGGGGGTTGTCTTCGAACCTACAACCAACCTTTTCATCTGATGGGTCTGGTTTTAAGCATTAGAAATCTCTCGAACCTTTTTCTTATAGTTATCCCCTTTATACGAAAACTCATATTGAGCTATCCCTTGTGTAGCTGGTATGAACTGTCTCGACTTGTACTGCCTTAGTATGAGCAAAGGAGCATATCCGACGGCTTCCCAAATCCCAAGCAAAGGGACCCAATCAAAGTTCTCACACCGGTAAAGAATCTCGTTAAGAACCATCTACGGGGCTCTCCACTTGACGTCCCCCTCTTTGAGATTTTAGAGGATCGCCATCTATCTTTCTTTGGATATATCGTCCCTTCTTGGTGTGGCCGTTATTTCCTTCAATAGAGAGTAATTCTCGGAGAAAACCTAATAGGAAACTTTGTCTACCTTCCAAAAATGGCTGTGAAACCAAGCCAACAAAATCTGTGCACATCCTATAAATCTGCCCTCACTCGCTCTCTGGCACGCGCTCAAAGATTTGAAAGTCCCTGCCAAAATTGTAGGAACAGGTGTGAACCTTTTGTCAAGAGCCAAACAAATCGGCAACCGCTTCATCTATATGCCTCAAAGCCTTGGGGAAGATCACCAGTCCATAAATGCTCAAAGTGAACACGTCAACTCTTTTCTTCACATCGAGATACGCTAGGATCAAATCCCTCAAATTTACCCAAGGGATGCACTTACCCTCACCTTTCTGCTAGATTTGGGCTACGACCCACTATTCGCTCATTCCCGTGATATTTATTAACTTCTTTACCAAAGTCGGACCATTGGCTGCCCTAGAATAGGCCTTGTCGGCTTGCACCCTTGGACAACGAAGCAAAGCTGTATATTCTTCCACAGTGGGTACCAAATCCACATTCCCGCAGGTAAAACAACTATAGGCTGGGTTCCAAAATTGAGCCATAGCTCAAAACAAGTGCTTATCCACGTTGATGTCGAGTAGATAGGATAGATCACCATAATTGCAGTAAAATAGCTGCTTGATCTCGTCACCCCAATGGGCCTATATCTCTTTCAATTCTCGGAGATCATTTTACGTCACACTGATACGGGTGAAGTCCCATAATTCTGATACATATCCCTCAGCCAAACTGTCACCTTTCTCTAATTGCTTTCTCTCTGACCATATACGGACAGCCGCATTATTTTCCACTTTATCAAGAAATTCGTTCTCCGTGGCAAACTCTCTAGTTAGTAATCAAACGTGAATCGACACCTTTTTTATCATGAAAATGCCATGCAATCAAAGTCAAAACAAAACACAAGTCAGTATCATACAAAAGTAAAACTCAAAGTAATCAGAAAATGATCAAGCACCTATCCGAGTAACTGCTAGGGTTCAGCGTAGTTCTACCTAGGGTGGGCTCTTATGGATGACTATATGTGGTTCAGTTCTAAAGTAAAAGGTCCCTAAACTGACAGATTCCTTGATCTTCACCCATTATAGGCTCATATGGATCGAGTTCGGTTCAGAGGAATATATTTCCCTATGGCCATGCGAATATGAAAATCTCATGAAGACATAGGTACAGATGTATTTCGAAAGCAGTCCACTATCCCATGCGGCGGTGAAAATCTCACGAAGGCGTAGTTTCTTGCTCCCACTTAAATGGGTGTAACCAAGCGATCATGCAATGCAATATGCAAAAATATACCAAAAGACTCAAACCAAAGCAAACATATAAAAATCACACAGACAATGTGTAATAAATAGATAGTAGCTTTTTTAAATCAAATTTTCAATTTTCGGCAAAAAGACAGAAAGTAATCAATTTACGGCTTGACTCTCTTATGGTCCCCAGTGGAGTCGCCAAGTTGTTGAAACCATTTTTTTTAAGCGAGGTTGACTTTAATTTTGAAAAAGAAAACAAACAAGGGAGTTGCCACCAATCTTTTTTGATGAGGTGTGATCGGGTCACCTCGAAAAGTGGTTATTTTCAATAAACGGTTTGATTTATTAAAACAACGATTTTGGCCTACGAAATTCAGAAAGATGGGTTCAGAAGTTGGTTATGCACGAGGAAGGATTAACACCCTCGATACGCCCAAAATTGGTACCTAGTTGATTAATTAATGTCTAAGTGTCAAAAATTGAGAACTTTGAAGAAATTTAAAATATGATCCTTTGTTAAAAAGTCGTTTAAATGAAAAATTTTTGAGAAAAATGCATATTTCACGTTAATCGAGAAAAAATTTACGTCCCATAAGTTAGGACGCCATGTCTTAGATCCTCAAAATGAGAATAAACCCCGAAAATTTTATTTCTTTTGAAAAAAATTTGACTATCTCGGTTTTAGAAAGAAATCATATTTCGTAAGTTAGAACACAATCTTTTTTTAATTATCGAGAATATTAAAAACTTTTAAAACGTTTGTTTAGTTTGGATTTATCGAGAAAATCGAAACCCCGTAAGTTAGGGAATGACCTTTCGAATTTTAAAACACGAAGTATTGCTTATTGAAAACAACATTTTTAATGTATCGGGTAAAATTTAACATGATTTTGTAGTGAAACATAAAAACGGATTACGGTGTTAATATGCGTAATAGAATAATAACAAATGGGATAGTAATAAGGATGAAAATAAAATAAATAAATAAAACAAATGAACTATAACAAGAAAAAAAGGTAAAAATAAATAAATAAATAAAATAAAAAATAATAAAAACTAATAGCAAACCAATAAGTAAATAAATATTATGTAAAATAGTTTAAAAATAATAATAACAATAATAATAATGATAATAATATTAACATAAAATAAAGAATAATAATACATTAATAATAATAGTAATAATAATAAAATTAATTAATTTAATAATAGAGTAGCTAAAATAACCAAAGAGGACCAATTCGAACTTAAAACAGAACTTCGGGGCAAATTTGAAATAAATAAAAAGGAAAAGGACCATATTGAAATGCGTGAATAACAAGGAGGGACTAAAGGGGAAAATATCCCTACCCTCCAAAACGCAGCACTTTACACGGGGCTAAAAATGAAATAAAGGCAAGATTCTAGGGCAAAATTAGAAATAAAAGAAACTTAATTGCAAAACAATAAAAAAGCGGAAGGATCAAAACGGTAAATAACCCCTTGAACAAAAACACGCGGATTCTAGGCCGAAGCGGGTCGGATCGGCTTGGGCCATGACAAAACGGCGCCGTTTTGGCACTTAAAGGGCCAAAATGAAACGAAGTCTTTTCACTCTATTATAAATCCCAAATTTTTCCCCCAAAAAACTTCATTTTTAGGTTTCTCATTCAAAAACAAAAACTTAAAAACCTCTCAATCTCTCCTTCTTCCTTTGAAATCCGGCCACCAGATCGGTCATTGCCGTCGTGGGTTCTGCTGCCGTCGACCGTCGTACACGGCGACCGGAGCCCAAAAAAATCCTCCTTTTTAGGCGAAAAAGAAGGTAAGTTATTTCTTCACTTTACCTTTTTTGATATATGTATATATAGATAGATTCGAAAATAAAAATAAAAGAAGAAAAATATGTAAAACAAAATAACCTTAGCACGTTTTCTTTCTTTCTTCTTCTTCGGTTGTTTGCTATTTTTTATTGTTTTGTATGTTTTTGCTCTCTTGGAATTTGAAATCTCTATTGTTTTTATTGATAATCTATCCAGAAGATTACATTGGTTTTTGCTTGGCTTTAAATAGCCATTTTTACATGATTTTTCTTTTATTTTTTTATGTTTGCTGTCTTTTCCTCTTTACTCCTTGTAGGTAGCGGTGAAGCAGGTGGTGAAGTGATGGTGGCCAGTGGCGGTGGCAGAATGGCAGTGGCTAGGGTGGCTGGTCAAAAGGCTCTAGGTGCGATGCACCTATGGTTTAAAATTTCTGATTTTTGTTGTGGACATTGGGCTGATAGGCTTGTTAAGATTTGGGTTTGTTGGGTTTAGTTTAGTTGGGTTTTGGGTTTTATAGTGGTTTATTATGTAATTGGGTTTGCTTGTGGGCCCCGAGAAAATTGGGCTTTCTACAAGACTGATACACACTATTACCGAGAAGTATCCAATGGAGGTACAAAACCAATTAATTCTATCTGTTCTTGCTGAAGGACAGGGAGGGGGAATGCTCACAATTTTTTTAACAGTATTTTTTGGCAGCCAAACTCTGAAAAAATTAAGATTCCATACACCCTCATCTATTACCATGTCACTAAGAGTACAATAAAAAATAAAATCATTCTGAGCAAGCATGTGATTTAACAATGAACCTATGTGTAGTGCCCTATAATATAAGGGGTTAAATGAAATAACCAAGAAATAACTTGGACTCAACAGTAGGTGCTTAGTATACTCCCTATAGATCTTAGGTTTAAACCTTATCTCTCTCATTTATTTTCTTGTTAATTTTAGCAACCTAGGATAAAAACCACAATATAATAAATATTAAATGAAATAGAAAATAAACAATTGTGTCAAACAACTCAATTGGTTAAGCATTCTTCCATTCCTATTGGATTCCCAAGTTCAAGTTATGCCAACTTTACCCCATTTTCCTTTTATTTTCAGCAAAAAAAAAAAGTAAATTACCTTGCAGCCTGTTAAAAGTTTGAACACTTAGATATTTGGTCCCATTTCCTAATTACATTAGGATTTTGATTTATTTCTTTCATTCTAATTAGAATTTCAGTTTGCCCTTTTCAAATCCCTTTAGAATTTTGCTTCCATCTTTTCTATTTAACCTCTCTTTCATTTCTTTTCTCCCCTTCACATCATAATTTTATTCTATTATTGAAAATTATTTTTCCTTCCTGAATCAAAATCTATTCCCAATTCAAGTCATTTTTCAACTGGGTTCACAATCACCACTAGAACTTGATAAACATGTTAAGTGTTAGTAATGAATTGAGTACATGTTACATTTCTACTACTAGTGCTTATTTGTTACATAGCATGACATAATGCATTGCATGGGGTGGGACATTGTACGAAGGAAGAGTGACAATTTATTAAATCTGAAAATAAGTGGTGGCTCATCCACAAAACCTAGTGATAGTTTTTTTTTTTTAATCTGTGAATATGTTGTGCACTCACAACAAGTGGTAGTAACTGCAAATACGTGGCTCGACCACAAACCCAATGGTAGTTTGTTTAATCTTCAACCATGTTTTGCACTCACAACAAATGGTAGTAACTGCAAATGTTTTTATCTAAAATACTAGTCGTTTACCCATGTTTTTCTTTACAAAATGATAGTTTATTTTGCAAATTAGTGGTGGCTCATCCACAATCAAAAGTGATATGGTAGGTGAGTTTTAGGGAACTCATAGAGTTGGGTAGAACTTTTCTATTAATTTAAAACTATATTGCATTTGTAAGCACATGTATATAAAAATATGAATATTGAGATAGTAAAGTGAAGTATTTTATATAAAAAAAATCATTAATCTGAGGTGTCTTATGGTTGTGTTTAATCTCAGAAGTGCTAATCCATGTGTTTTTTTTTTTTTTTGTTTGTTGTTTTGTTCTGGTTTTCTTGTGACTGAACTCACACTGAGCTTCATAGCTCACCCCCTTTTTATTTCCATCTTTACAGATAACCTGCCAAATTAGGAAGTGAAATCAGCATTTGAAGGGGTTCGACTCGGATATGTTTTTTCTATATAAATATTTTAGATTTATTATTTCATAAATTATTATTCAGAGACTGTATGGATTTATTTTTGAACTGTGGCATCAGAATTAGGTTTTGCTTTTATTTAACATGCATGACATTTAGCTTATATGGTTTTTAAATAGCTAAGCATGAAATATAGTATTAATAAAACTAAAAACCACTTTTCCACTGCTAATTTATAAATAAGTATTGAGTAGTAAATAAAATAGAAACTAACTAAGTTTCCAAAAATAGTCACTGTTACAAGAAAAATGTTAAATTTAAAAGGTTTTTGTTAACTCTTGGGTTTTTTTCTAAAAATAGACTAAGTTTTCTTATAAAATAAACAAATGTTTTACATTGCCTATTTTATAAACCTCAATCGCTACTAGGTCATTTTGGTGGTCGATGTAATCTCTCGAATTCAGGTCTAACATCTAGGTCAAGTTGGGGAGGTTACACTACGTGCAGAATCTAGTGGTGCTTCCAACACCAAATAGAATTCCCATCACCAACCAAATTAAGTTCTCACACAATAGAGACCATATCTTGGTATGCTCTACGAATGAAAGAACATTCTTCGTGTGCTATGCACATAGGTAGTCTCTCATTCATCCTATACTTTGACCGGAAAACATGAACCCAAAGAGTATCCTACTTTGAAACAAGGTTAAACCCTAACTTTAACAAAAAAAAAAAGCTTTTTGGTCCCTGAAATGTTTGAATCCTAAACCACCACGACTACATGGTTGACAAATAGAATCTCAATCAACCAACAACATCTTCTTCCTACCATTGATAGCTCCCCATAAAAAATTCCTTGACAATATGTTCAATATTTTTGCGAACTCGTTTTAGAATCCTGGATAGAAGAGCCAATCGTGCTAGAGTAACTCTACCTGTAAAAGAAAGTTGCTTGACATCCTAATTATTCAGCTTATTCCGCACCTTTTCCACAAAAACTCCCAATGTGCCACAAGTTACTCTATCATGGAAAAGAGGAACCCCCAGATATGTTTCAAGGTTCCAAACCTTTTTGAAGCCAATAAAAGAGCTTATCTTGTCACTATGATTCCCATCCACTTATCTGGAGAAAAGAAATGTTGGTCTTACAAGCATTAACTCGATGCCTAGAGAGAGAACAAAATTGGTCTAAAGTTTCTTTAAGAATCTTAGTATGATCCAAATCAGCCTTGGAAAAAATAACGAGGTCATCAGTATAAAACAAGTGTGATAGTTCAGGCCACGAATGGGACAATTTAATAGGATTCTACTTACCATTTAAGATAGACGAGTGAATACCCTGTCCTAACCATTTTATACATAACATAATCAAGTATGGAGACAGCGGACACCCCTAATGAACCCCTATCGCAAGCTTAAATTTTTGAGTTGGCACATTGTTACACAAAATCTACATAGTGGAATTTGAAACAAAAGACATAATAACTTTCCTGAGAAAATTTGGAATTCCAGCTGCTCGCAAACTGTCCTAAGTTGTAACGCCCCAAAAGAATTTGCTATTTAAGTTTCTGCAAAAATTTGACACAAATATCTATCTGCTTCAGTGGTTAAGTGTTCTGGGAATGTGTGAGAGGTCCCAAGTTCAAGCCTTGCCTTTGGCTAAATTTTGGTATTTTTCTTATCTAAGCCTGGCACTTGAGGAGTGGACTTATATTTATTTGTTTATAAGTATACATCAGAATGGATTTACTGGTCTGGTGGTTGAGTGTTAGTTTGCTGGAGGTCTTGTGTTCAATTCCTGTGCAAGCAAGGGAATTATTTTTGCGGTTGGTGTCGGTTAGAAGTTGAAGTAACTAGGTTTCTGAGTGGTTGGATGATAGTGGGGTTGGTGGAGTGATTTGGGGGAATTGAGAAGTTATCAAAAATATCTTCTTCTTTTTTTTGTTTTTGTTTACCTAAAATTCGACTCTCTCTCTTCCCCCTTTGTTTTTTAACGTCGTTTTTTTTTTTTTTTTGCTTTTTGGCTCTTCTCTGGCATTTTCTTCCTATTTTTCGGTGAAATCTTCATTCTATCATTGTTGCTGGGGGTTTTGGACTCATTTCGTCTAATAGGTAAATTTTGCGACTCTCTAACTTTTGGTTTAGGATTAGCAACATTAGAATGTGGTGATAATTGGCAGATTTTGTGTTTAGGTGATGTTTTTGAAGCGGAGACTCGTTTTCCTGTAAGTAAAGCGCGTTAGAGTCATTTTGTTAGCGATGGTAAGTCAGTTGTGCTTTGTTGGGTTAGTCGTTTTAGGCTCAATTTTGGTTTCTATAAGGGTAAAATATTCTGATTTTAGGTTTTGGAGTGCTCGAGATTACTTTTGCTGCGAATTGATACCAGGTGTGTACCCAAAATGCAGAAAACGGGATTTGATGAAAAGTCAAAAAACTATTTTGCCAATGCCACACGGGCGTGTGGTCAGCCGTGTGGTAGGCCATGTGCGATAACACGACCGTGTGTTTGATGAAGGCCAGGCCATGCATTGGACACGACCATGTGGTGGCCAGGTGTGGTCGTGTGTGACATACGAGCTAGACCAAATTGGGCTGTATAGGCCATACAGGCGTGTGAGTCCATACGGGTATTCCACATGGGCGTGTGGGTTTCTAAGCCAAGCCGTGAGATCCACACGGGCCAAAGCCAATCTGAGCGTATGGGCCCACACGGGCAAGCCACATGGGCGTGTGGGCCATTTATCTAAAATGTTTCCTAGGGTTGCACGGGTCGTCTAAATCGACTGTGAACCTATTGTAGGGTCGGTAAGCACTAACTAGACCCTAAATTGTATAATCTGAATGTCTGATATAAGTATTGAGCATGATAGTTATGTGCATGTTTGAATATTGATATGCATGTTTGACTGATAACCAATATTAGCATGTAAGCATGTTATTCTATATATCTGCACTGAGCATATCTATTTGCATATGCATTTGGGGTGGGATGATGATTAGTGGAGGAAGTGTACTAAAAGACATTTATGCCTATTATCTGGCAGCTCAGCTGCAATATATCTGATATGTGCTGCATTTTGGTATAGCATGGTGTGTAGGGATGGGTGGGTGTTTTAAACCCCACATGGTGTGTAGGGATGGTCAGAGATGGTGTGTAGAGGCTAGGGGTAGGATCTATTTCTGTTTTGACTGTTTGACTATATTTGTATTTGAGATAGGCTAAAGCCCAATTCTGCATATGTTACTGTAATGGGCTTAGGCCCAAATCTGTATCTGTAATGGGCTTAGGCCCGAATCTAAGATTGTACAATTCTGATATACTGCTTATGTAGTGAGTTTAGGCCCAAGACTATGTTTGAATGATATCTACTAATTTGATTGTGTGCATGTTTTTCCTGTGGGGATTACACACTGAGTTTACGTAAACTCACCCCTTTTGTTTATTCTATACAGGTAATCCCCAGACTTAGTCGAATCGGTGCAGCGGAGGACTCAACAGTGACCACACATTTGTTAAACTACCATATTTTTATTTACGGTTTTATTACTTATTTGGGTATTTTGATGTAATTTGGACTCATGGACTATTATTTCTTTTATTTTGGATTTTAACAGTTTTTATGGATTTCAAACAACTAAATTGAACAAAGCACGGTTTTTACTAAAAACAAAGGTCTTCCTAAAAATGAACGATTTTACCTAAAATCAACAGTTTCTAAAGCTTCCACCAAAAATTATGCTTTTAAACAAATCGAATAAATGAGCAAGTGATTTTGTTTTTTAAATTGATAAGAGATAAATTAAAGTAGATAAACGGAGATCTTTTTATCGTGATAACTTAGCTTTCAAACACCATTCCATGTGACAACACTAGATTCAGCCATAACATCTGGGCCATATTTGGGGTGTTACATAAGCTTTCTCCAAATTGGTCTTGATTGTGATCCACGTATTCTTTTTACCCTTCATAGAATGTATGACCTCTTGTGTTATATGGATATTATCAAAAATGTTCCTTCTTGCAATGAAACCTACTTGCTCAAGCGTAATGATTTTGGGGGAAAACCACCTTAAACTAATTGACAATAATCTTTATAATTAACTTATAAAGGACAAAATAGAGGTTGATAGACCGAAATTAAGAGATGCTTTCAGGATTAAAAAACTTAGAAATGAGGACAATAAGCGTATTATTCAACTTTTGATCAATCAATTCACCATCAAACACATGCTTCACCTATATAGAAATATTACCACCAATAATCTCCCATTGGTTTTGGAAAAAGAGCGTATGAAAGCCGTCATTTCCCAGTGCTTTCAAAGGTCCCATGTCAAAAAGAGCTCTTTTAATTTCCTCATTCGAAATCTCTTTCACCAAAAAATCTCTATCACAATGATCAAGTTGCGAAAAGGAACTAGAGGGTAAATCCCACACAAAGTCAGAAACTCTCCATATAATTTTTGAAAAAAACTGTCTGCCTCAAGTTGGATATCATCCAGGTCGAAAATCCAATGCCCAACATGATTTCTCAAAGCATTGTTGCAATTAATCTTCCTCCTTTGAAGTGCATGACTATAAAAGAATCTAGTATTTCGATCTCCTAGGTTAAGCCAATCATACTGAGACTTTGCTTCCACAATAACTCTTCATGATGGAGAACTGATTCTAGCTCCTCAACCTCCAATTCTCTTTAAGCCAAACGAACTAAGTTTGAATGTTCCATCACCCTTTGTAATACAATTAAAGTGTTTAGGAACTTCTTTTTATGAGTTCCAATATGACAATAAACAGACTAATTCCAATCCCTGATGTTACACATAAACTTAGAGAGAGAATCAAGCATGTTATCGTTGAAACTCCATTTTTCCCTAACAAAATCTAAAAACCCCAGATGTTTGGTCCATCTAGCCAAAAGCTGAAAAGGTCGTCCCATAGGAATATTGAACTCTGGTCTATGAATGAGACAAAGGGTCCTATGATCTGATTTAATCGTGATTAAATGGGAAACCATGCAATTTGGAAATTTTTGTATCCAAGCATCATTACCTAAAGCTCGATCAAGTCTTTCAAAGGTTTTCCCTCTTTGCTATGTAAACAAAGGACCACTAAAACCCAAATCATGTAGCTCATTTGACTCCACAAACTCTCTAAAAGAAGGGCACCTTTTCCCACAAGATCTACCTTTAGACTTATTCAAAGAGAGAATTGCATTGAAATCTCTAATTGCCATCCATGGAATCAGTTTAGAAGGAACGTAAGGCCTCAAATCCTCCCAAAGCATTTTCCTTTTCCTTTTCTTCCTACTAGGACTCTCAAAGACAAAAGCCACTAAAATAAACTAAGATGGAATATTGCTAAAGACTCATGCCACAATAAACTGGGGATGATTACGTACCACTTCTAACCTAATCGAATATTTTCACTCGAGCCAAATACCACAAAAAACATGATAGCTTCAACTTTATGAGAATGCTAAAATCCGAACCCAGCAATAATTTCATCCACTTTACCTCCACTAACCCTCGACTCCAACAAACAAACAATATTTGATTTATATGCTAAATGATACTCCTAAAATATACGAGAAAACCTTGCACTCGCACACCCTTGACAATTTCATGAAAAAACAAACAAGGTTAAGTCCATAAATAATAGATAGTGAATATATTTTCTACTTATAATGTCAACAATTCAGTTCATATTAAAATTTATTTGCTATGTACCTTTGTCTTTGAAAGCAATCATATATTTATATTTTTAAGCAAGTTAATATCATATACAACAAGGAATATATTAAAGAAAATATATCTACTTCATGTCAATGTAAAAGGTAATAGAAAATTCATTAATATTAATTACAAAAATAAAGGTGGAAATTACGAAAAAATAAAACCACCACAATTAAGGAATAATTTATATTAAATAAAATAAGTAGACAAGGTCTATCCTTCTTCCTTCCATTTTATGCCTATAAATAAGATTCTTACAAAAATGATGAAACACCACAAAAAAATTATAAATTAAATCACTAACAATTTAAGGTTTTTTAATCTTATTTTTTATTTTTATTTTACTTTATATATTTTAATTTTATTTTTTATCATTTGTTTTAATATAATCTAACCTACTCAACTCAGCCTAGACGTTAAACTCGAATTTAGGAGATTACATCAGCCACTAAAATGGCCTAGTATGATTGGCGTTTTATAAAATAGTAAACTTAAAATATTTATTTTGGAAGAAAATTTAGTCTATTTTCAAAAAAGCTGGTGAGTTATAAAAAAATTTTTAGTTTAACTTACCTAAATAACAGTGACTTCTTTTAAGTAAAAACTTAGTTAATTTTCTATTGATTTATTACTCACATTTTTTAATTTTAATCTGGCAATGGAAAAACAATTTTTAGTTGGTGTTAATAAAACTAAATGTCATGCCTTAATTAAATAAAAATCATATTTTAAAATTAAGTTAAATGTTATGCATGCTAATAAACCTTAAATATGAGTGTCATGCCACAACATAATTAAAACAATACAGTTCCAAAACAAAAGAAATTATAAAAATAAGCCTAATAATACTTTCGTAAAAATGGAACGTTCCAAGCCCTCAATATGTTGCGTCCGTGTTCTAACCTGATGGGTTATTTGTAACGATGAAAATTAAAGGGAAGTGTAACGCCCTAGACTCAGTCTAGACGTCTAGACCAAGTTTGGAGAGTTACATCATCCGTATTAAAATTCATACTATCATAACACAGTCGAACGAAACCATTCATTACATAACATTCGGAACAACAATAATTTAAAACATATAACTTTCATAAATTGCATAACACCATAGAACTTAAATTCCTAATAGTAATGCTTAAAAGAAAAGATACAAGTTTGGCCTAACTTCCGCGACACAGACCCGATCAAGACTGGAGATCACCTAAAATCCAACCAAAAATAGAATGAGTTGTAAACTCAGTGCATAACCGAAATTAAGTTATTCAATTCATGTTCATTTATAAATTGGTTATATTCAGAGATTCAGTTCGGTACAGGACTATTTACAATTCAGATTCAGAACAAATCAGTTCTACACAGATATATATTTATATATGCAATTTCATGTATATATATATTGCAACTCAGATTCAGATGCAGATATTACTAATCCCCATCCACTACACACTATCTTCGACCATTCCAACACACCATGAAAGACATTCAATGCCGATCCATCCCTACACACCGTGAAGTGTCTATTTGACACATTTACAGTAACACAGCTTAGTTGCTGGATCATAATGTGTCAAAGCGTCAGAATCAGAACTATTCACATAATGGCTTAACCACTGATTCAGAGTAGGTTACTTCCTTCTTCACAACATCCCAACCCATGCATATGCAGAGTACAGATATTCATAATACACTTACAAATACATTGATGTGTTAGTTACAGAGTATCAAAAAGTTCTCCCTCAATTAATTTCATATCATTCATACAATACGAAACCATTATCAATCATAGACTACACTTACGGCCTCAAAAATGGGTTCCGGACCTTTCTTAGACTGCCACACAACCTGGACACACGTTCGTGTCCTTGCTCGTATTGTTCACACGGCTTGGGCACACGCCCATTTCCTCTGCCCGTGTGGTTCTAACCTATAAATAGAGAGTTGCATGGTTTGGACACACGGCTGTGTCCTTGCCCATATGACACACACGGCCATGGCACTCACCCGCGTGCTTACTCGTGTGGTCCTAAGTCACAAAAGTGAGTTACAAGGCCTAAACACATGCCCGTGTTGCATACTCGTGTGAACCCTGCACTATTTTGGCAACACACGGCCTGGACACATGCTCATGTGCCAGCCCATGTGGCCCCAATTCGATCAACAACGAGTTACACGGCCAATCACATGGCTTACACTACGCCTATGTGGCTCATATGGCCCAGTCACACGCCCGTGTACCTGGACGTGTGGCGTCGATAGCCACCATTTTTTGATGACCAAAACTTGCAAAAACTGAGATTTCTGATACGCACTTGATTTCTTCTTGACGAAGAAACATTACGGAGACTACCCAGAATCTAAATAATCATTCACTAATCGATTATACCCTCAATTTCAATAATTAAGAAACCACTGCCAAAACATGTCGAAAGATTCGACGCAACCCCAACTTAATTCGCACACTCATCTTGTACGAAATAGGGAAACCAAACTAACACGACGGGTTACTGACTCTCGCAAGATCTTCACCTAAAAAGGTAACCAATCAAACGATTATACAAAGTGTTCAAACAACCAAGCAAAACCAGATTCGACACAATATCATCAACTTGGTGAAACTCACAAAACGAGAAGAAATAATAGAAAAACTTACTCAATAATCACAAAGTCGACTTTATAGAGAAAAAAACGTAAAGAAGAAAAATAAATCAACAGAAACTCTTCAGATTATTTAAACATAACTACCCCCTTCTGGAAATTGCAAAAAAAAAAAAACTCCCTACGCATACTACGGGATTCAAACTCGAAACCAAACAGAATACAGACAAATGCTTAACTAGTGAACCAGCAGGCTCATTCTTGTCTCCCTTTCACATAGAACTGAACTTAAGCTGGTAGTGCGTACTTATGTGATGATTCTAAAACAACAAAACTTTTAATGATACGACTCGAACTCCAAGCCTTAAACATAGAAGCAGAGCACAGAATCAGAGATACAAAAATTTTATTATTGTAGATTCTCACAATTAAATTCTTAAAATTTTGGGGTGTTACAACTCTCTCCCCTTAAAAGAAATTTCAGCCGAGAAATTTTACCTGAGTCGAACAGATATGGATATAGCCGTCAAACTAATTCCTCCGATTCTCACGTGGCTTTCCAAGTACTGTGGTTCCGCTAGAGGACCTTCATTAGAGGAATGGTTTTCTTCCTCAGCATCTTAACGTCATGATTCAAGATCTGGATAGGCTCTTCTTGAAATGTTAAGTCCAGTCGTAACTCAATCCCATTAACAGGAACAATATACGATGGATTTGATCGATACCATCTCAACATTTCGACGCTAACTCCAACTGATACACAACAGGTCTGACTCTCTTCAAAATACGGTAAGGTCCAATGAATTTCGAGCTCAGTTTGACCTTGCGTCCAAATTGAAGGACCTTTTTCCAAGGTGATACCTTTAGAAACACTTGATCACCTACTAAAAACTCAATATTTTTTCTTTTTAATTCTACATAAGACTTTTGTTGATCCGATGTGGCTTTCGATCGATCCCGAATTACTTTCACAGTATTCTCAGTCTCAAAAACTAGCTCAGGACCCAATATCCGGTGTTCACTTAACTCCGTCCAACATAATGAAGTACGACACTTATGACCATATAAAGCATCGTAGGGTGCCATTTGAACATTAGACTAGAAGTTGTTGTTATTTGCAAACTCTGCCAACGGTAGGTACTCCTTCCAATTACCTCTGAAGTCTCTCACACAACCTCGAAACATATCTTCTAATATCTGGATGGCTCGCTCTGACTGGCCATCGGTTTGAGGGTGATACGTAGCACTGAAATTAAGTCGAATGCCTAAAGTCTCATAGAGTTTCTTCTAGAATCGAGACGTAAATTGCAGACTCTATTAGAAATGATCGAGACCAAAATTTCGTGTAGTCTCAAAATTTTGGCAATGTACAATTTAGCTAACTTCCGTAATGAGTAATATGTTCGGATCAGAATGAAATGGACTTACTTGGTCCACCGATCAACGATGACCCAAACTGAATCTTTCTTAGTTAGAGTTAAAGGCATCCCTGTAACAAAATCCATGGTTATCCACTCCCACTTCTACTGAAAAATTCTAACTGGTTGAAGCAACCTGGATGGAAATTGGTGTTCTGCATTAACCTTTTGACACATCAAACAGTGAGACACAAAAGTGACTACCTTCCATTTTAGTCTGAGCCACTAGTAGAGTTCTCAAAGATACTGGTACAGTTTATTCCCACCAGGATGCATAGCATAGGAACTACTATGTGCCTCATGTAGGGATTGCATGCCTTAGTTCCTTATCGTAGGGTACACAAATCCGCCCTTTGAAGTATAACACATTTTTGCTATTCAAGCTAAAATCAGAATTCCCATTTGAATCCACATGTCATAGTCGCACTGAGGTCTCATCGTTTAGTTGTTTAGCTCGAATTCGCTCTACCTAACTCGGTCTAACCTATATTTCTGCCAACAGTCCTCCATCATCAATCAAATTCAAACGAGCGAACATCACTCTCAGGTCAATCATCACTCTACGGCTAAGGGCATCAGCCACCACATTAGCCTTACCCCGATGGTACTCTATCAAGCAATCATAATCTTTTAGTAACTCAACCCATCGACGCTGCTGAATATTCAACTTTTTTTGGGTTAACAAATATTTGAGACTTTTGTGATCGCTATAAATGATACACCTTTCACCATACAAATAGTGTCTCCAGATCTTCAAGACAAACACAACCACAGCTAGCTTAAGATCGTTTGTGGGGTAGTTACTCTCGTGTGCCTTAAGTTACAGCAATGAGTAAGCGACCACCTTACTATCTTGCATAAGCACACATCCTAACCCGACATGTGAAGCATTTTTACGCTTTTTTAGAGGGATGCAACCAGAGAAAACCCTTCGACGAACCTTCAGTAGTAACCAACTAAACCTAGGAAGCTACGAAGCCTAGATACATTTTTCAATTGTTTCCACTCAACAACCACCTTGATTTTCTTGGGCTCAACTCGGATCCCTTTCGCTGTCACCACGTGAACCAGAAATGCGACTTCTTTCAACAAAAACTCACACTTACTAAACTTGGCATACAACTATTTTTCTCAGAGTATTTGAAGTACAATACATAGATGATCATGGTATTCATGTTTAGTTTTAGAATAGATTAAGATATCATCGATAAAAACAACAACAAATTGATCCAAGTACGATTGGAACACCCGATTCATTAAATCCATAAATACTGTCAGGGCATTCATTAAACCGAAGGGCATTACTAGGAACGCATAATGTACGTAATGAGTCCTGAAGGTAGTTTTGTACACATCAGTCTCTTTGACTTTGAGCTGATGATAACCAGAGCATAGATAAATTTTAGAAAAGATGAACGCTCCTCGAAACTCATCGAACAAATTGTCAATCCTCGGTAATGGGTATTTGCTCTTGATGGTCATCTTATTTAACTACCTATAATCAATGCACATTTTCATTGACCCATCTTTCTTCTTAACAAATAATATTGGTGCTCCCCACAAAGAAATACTCGATCGAATAAATCCTTTCTCAAAAAGTTTCTAAAATTGCGCTTTTAATTCAATCAACTCTTTCAATGCCATGCAATAAGGTGCAATGGACACTAGAGCCGTACCTGGTAACAGATCAATTCCAAACTCCACCTCTCTATCTGGAGGTACTCCGGGCAATTCTTCAGGAAAGACATCTGGGAATTTCGCCATGGTACGAATATCTTCCACCGAAAGCTTTTCAGGAGCAGAATCAGATACATAAGTAAGGTATGCCTCGCACCACTTTTAGAGTAACTTATCTGTTACAAGAGCGGAGATTATATTAGAAAAGTAATCTTGATGCTCACCAATCATGATCACCTCGTCATTTTCAGTCGGTCTCAGAGTAACCCTCTTGGTTGCACAATCTAGACTGACCCGATACTCAACGAGTCAATCTATTCCCAGAATTAAATCAAACTCATGAAAGGGTAATTCCATTAAATCAGCTGGAAACACCATACCCTGAAACCCTAAAGGCACATGTCAGTATACTCTATCAACTCGAATTGAGTGACCCAACGGACTTATCATAAAAAACTCTCTAGCAGTATTCTCAGCAGTCAAACTTAGAGATACAAAAACAACACTAGCTATATAAGAGTGAGTAGAGCCAATATCAATAAGAGCATAATACGGAACAAAATGAATAAAGAAGGTACCTGCAATAACATCAGCATCATCACTCTCCTTTCGGTGTCTCTCCGTATAAACCAATGCTGGCTAACCTGCCTACACCAATACCCGATGCTCTCTGTCCTCTCCCTGATTTATTGCTACCCCTACCAATACCACGACCTCTAAATGGTTGTTGAATCTCTCTCAGAGGCTGAGCAAAATTAGGAGCCAGAGTTTACGCCGCAACTGGTACTGAATTAGGTCGATAGGGGCAATCCCTAACTCGATGCTCCATGAACCACAATGGAGGCACGCTCTTAATTTCCTCTAGCACTCGTCTGGGTGGCGCTTCCAACAATCACTACACTATTGAATCTCAATTGCTACAACTGATGTTTCGGCCCTCAGGGGCCTATCAAACCTCGCCCGCTTCTTAAAATGCTGAACACAACCAAAGGGACTTGAATCCCTCTTAACCTTATTCTGATCCTTCTTATGATTTTGCCACTCGTGCTTAATGCGCTTCACTTTTTCCACTATCTGGGCCTTGTCGACTAGAACCGCAAAAACTCGTTCCTCTAAAGAGCTATTAAGACCCGTAAATCGTATCTTAGTCCTTCCTCAAATCTCACGAACTTGTCATAGTCAGACGCTACCAGAGCCCATGTATACCACTCAGTCGTAGAAATTCAGCCTCATATTCAGCCACAGACCGATCGCCCTGAACTAGGCTCATAAACTCGCGTCGGTGAGCCTCAACATAACTCGCCCCCATATATTTACCCTGAAAGGCATTCTTGAAATAGTCTCAGTTCACTTGTTCAAGTTGACCACCATGCTCAACGGTTAACCAGCACTGGTAAGCTTCATCCCAAAGTAGGGACACAGCAACCCTCAGTTTTTGAGTAGGAGTACAGTCAAAGTCTGTCATAATATGCTCGGTAGCCTCGAGCCAATATTCAGCCACTGTAAGAGTGACTCCTATGACGCCCCTGAACAATTCAGCACCATTCAACCAGAGTCATTTAGTAACCGACCCTCAGCCTCTCGATCTCGAATGAGTCCCAATGACCCTCTCTAGTGCTCGTATCATGGCCTAGGACAATGCGTCTCCCCAGTCGTTAGAGTCTGGGACTTCATCTCAGTAGTGGGAGCACCAACAGTCTCGCTAGTCTCCAAATTGGGCATCCTACCCATAGAGGATGACTCAGCTCGAGCTCCTCCTCGACGTCCTCGACGCCCTCATATACTATGTCTACGACTACCGCGTGAACTCATTTTGGCAATCTAGCTACAATATCAGAATAAGCAGATCAATTCAGACATCCAACAAAATGATTCCACTAGTTCACATTAAGCATTTTACCACAATAGTTTAAGAGTTATAATCTTTATAACAGTACAAAAATACTTACAGGGTCAGCGTCGGAGGCTCGGTCGTCACTAAAGTTTCAGTGTTTCCTTCTTAATTTAAATACCAAATTCTCACTAACTAATTTTCTCACATTATGAGAACAAAACCTAGTTCAAGTTTTGTCAAGCTGGCTTTGATACCACTAAATGTAACACCCTAGACCCGGTCTAGACGTCCAGACCAAGTTTGGAAAGTTACATCATCCGTATTAAAATTCATACTATCATAGCATAGTCACCCGAAACCATTCATTGCGTAACATTCAAAACAACAATAATTTAAAACATATAACCTTCATAAATTCCATAACACAATAGAACTTAAATCCCTAATAGTAATGCTTAAAAGAAAAGATACAAGTTTGACCGAGCTTTTGCAACATCGACCTGATCAAGATTAGGGATCACCTGAAATCCAACCAAAAACAAAATAAGTTGTAAACTCAGTGCGTGACAGAAATTAAGTTATTCAGTTCGTGTTCATTTATAAATTGGTTATATTAAAAGATTTGGTTCGGTACAGGACTATTTACAATTCAGATTTAGAACATAATAGTTGTACACAGATATATATTTATATATGCAATTTTATATATATCGCAAATTAGATTCAGATCTAGATATTCCTAAACCCCATCCGCTACAAACCATCTTCGACTATCCCAACACACCATGAAGGACATTCAATTCCCATCCATCCCTACACACTACGAAGTGTCTATTTGACACGTTTATAGTAACACAACTTAGTTGCTGGATCATAATGCGTTAAAGTGCCAGAATCAGAACTACTCACATAGTGACTTAACCATTGATTCAGAGTAGGTTACTTCCTTCTTCACAACATCCTAACCCATGCATATGCAGAGTACAGATATTCACAATACACTTTCAGATACATTCATATGTTAGTTACAGAGTATTAGAGAGTTCTCACTCAATTAAGTTCAGATCATACATACAATAGGAAACCATTATCAACCATAGACTACACTTACAGCCTTAAAAATGAGTTTCGAACCTCCGCTAGACTGCCACATGGCCTGGACACATGGCCTAAGCACACGCCCATGCCCTATCAATTATAGACTACATTTATAGCCTCAAAAACGAGTTTCAAACCTCTGTTAAACTGCCACACGGCTTGGGCACACGCCCGTGCCCTGTACTTGTGTGGTTCTAACCTATAAACAGAGAGTTGCACGGCTTTGACACACAGCTATGTCCTTGCCCATATGACTCACACGGCCATGGCACACGCCCATGTGCTTATTCGTGTGGTCCTAAATCATAAATAGTGAGTTACACAGCCTAGACACACGTCTATGTCGCATACCCGTGTGAACCTTGCACTATTTTGGCCACACACGACTTAGACACATGCCCGTATGCAAACTCATGTGGCCCCAATTCGATCAACAATAAGTTACACAATCGATCACACGGCCTGCCACACGTTTGTGTGGCTCACACGGCCCAGTCACATGCCCGTGTACCTGGCTGCATGGCATCAACAGCCACTATTTTTTAGCGACCAAAACTTGCAAAAACTGATATTTTTTATATGCACCTGATTTCGCTTTGATGGAGAAACATTATAAGGACTACCCAGAACCTAAATAATCATTCATTAGTCAATTATACCTTCAACTTTAATAATTAAGCAAAAACAACCCATCGCCAATACATGTCGAAAGATTCGACGCAACCCCAACTTAATTCGCACACTCACCTCGTACGAAACAAGAAAACCAAACTAACACGGTGGGTTACCAACTCTTGCAAGATCTTCACCTAAAAAGGTAACCAATCAAATGATTATACAAAGCATTCAAACAACCGAGCAAAACCAGTTTCGACACAATATCATTAAGTCGGTGAAACTCGTAAAACGAGAGGAAATAACAGAAAAACTTATTGAATAATTGCACAATCGAATTTATAGGTAATAGAGAACTCTCAATTAATATAGAATTGAATATCGAAGAAGGAAAAATGAAAGAAAAGAAGAAGAATCGAAAAAGAGAATATGTAAAGAAGAAAATGAATGAATAGAAACTCTTCAGACTATTTAAACGTAACTACCCCCTTTTGAAAATCACAAAAAAAAACTCCCTACGCATACTACGGGATTCAAACTCAAAACCAAACAGAATACAGATAGATGTTTAACTAGTGGTCCAACAGGCTCATTCTTGTCACCTTTCACACAGAATTGAACTTAAGTGGGTAGTGCGTGCTTATGGGTTGATTCTAAAACAACAAAATTTTTAATAATACAACTTGAACTCTAGACCTAAAACACAGAAGCAAAGCATAAAACTAAAGATACATAAATTTTATTACTGCAGATTCTCATAATTAAATTCTTAAAATTTTAGGGTGTTACAGGAAGTGAGCTATGAAACTAAACATGAGTTTAATTACAAGAAAACTAATACAAACAATAGACAAAACATACAAAATATCAATATAGAATATTGATAAATCAGATCAATTCATTAACATAATATCTCAGTGTTTAAAGCCATGTATATGTCTTCTGAATGCAATTTCAATTAATCAGAATAGGTCTTACCTAACTCTGTAACACCCCATACCCAACCTAGACGACAAGGCCAAGCCTGGAGAGTACATTGAATGTTTCTTAACATATAATTTCCAAAGCATAGTTTTTAAAACCAACCAGAAGCAAAGGGATTATTAAACATAATGTTTAACTCGAAGTTTATCATTTTAGAAAGTTGAATTAACAAAAATATACTAGAAGTACTAATATATTTAAATTTAATTAATAGAATAGCTAAGCTCCCGATGCACCGAATCAATCAATTTTTTGAGTTACCTACATTCAATCAACAGACAAAGTGAGTAACTCACTCAACGAATAGATCCTATACAATCAACAGGATTATGTTTATAAGAGTAACTTCCAACCATATGTGTAATCAGAAATAGAGAATATATGGTTCGATTAACAGAACAGATATTTAGCAAAATCATCAATTACAGATACAGAACAAATCAGAAATAGATACAATTTCCTATCCCATTCGCTATATACCATCTCCTACCAACCCAACACACCATAATAGGTATTTAATACCCGTCCATCCCTACACACCACATTATGTTAGTATGACAAGTTTCAGAAGAGTTGCAGCCTAGCTGCTATACTAAATTGCGATAAAACACTAAATTCAATCATAGTTTCCATGGCTTAGCCACTGAATCAGAACAGATCACTTCCTCCAACAACAATTCCTAGCCTAAATGTAAATATAGAATTCAAGTGACTATCAATACGGAAGTTTATGCACCCATTTAGATGCAAATCATGCTTATACTAGATAATATCACTAAAAAGTTTCACACGCAATACACATATAGATATTCAGTACTCAGTCTTTGATCACAGAATAATAATTTACACAATTTTATGCAATTCATATGAATCGTACAAAAGACTAGCATTCGTTTCGAACAACACATACAACCTGAGAGGAAAAATCCAATTTTTAATCCACACACCCGTATGGTTTTACATAGCTTGAATAGCTGGCCTATGTGACTCAACACAGCGTGTACCTTCCTATGTGCCTTACGACCTGACACATGCCCGTGTAGCTCTAATACGCAAATAGTGAGTCACACGGCCTGGACACATGTCCATGTCTCTGGCCCGTGTGAATCTTACATTAAAAATTCCCACACATGATCTAGACACATGCCCATGTGTCTCTAATTTGTGACCAGTGAGTTATATGGTCTACCATATGGCCTGGCACACAGTCGTGTGGTGTCGATAGCCATGTTTTCCAGCATCTAAAATTCACAGAAAGTTAGGTTTTCGGTACGCACCTAAAGTAGTTTTGAAGTAAAAATAGCATAGAAGACTCCCAAGACATAAAACAACCATTCAATAACTCAATTAACCAACTCAATCAACAACAATACACAATTACACACAAAAATAACTATGTCAAAAGTTTCAACACAAAACCTTCAAACGAAACTAACACTTATTGAAGAATCAACAATAATTACTCAAATTAGCACGTTGAGGTTTGCTACCTTCGATATCTATGCCTAATAGAAAAGCCAAACAATCATTCATTAGAGAATTTACACGATACACATGAAAACCCAATTCTACACATACAATAAAAAACAAAAGGAATCCAGCGAAAATAGAAAGAATAACAGCAACGCTTACTTAGTAACCTTCCACCCGACGCAAGAAACAACATAACCCTCACTTAAAATTAAGATCACGAGTATCAAAGCTGATGCGAGCGCACCCAGCAAACACCATCAGTCCAGTCTCTCGAGTCGAGCATTGCTATGTTGGCAAGCTGATCTCGGCTTCTTTCCAGCTCCCCGAGCTCCGTCAAGCTCAAATCTAGCTCATTCGAGCTCGATCCAGCTTGCCTGAGCTAAATCGAGCTCACTCCTAGCTCTTTTCCAGCTCACGAGCTAACCCTTAGGTTAACTTCAGTTTAGGAGTTTAACCCTAGCTCATCTTTAGCTCACGAGCTAATGCTTAGATCATTTTAGTTAATCTCGGTTTTGTCTTTAATGCATTAAATAAATTTCGTACTTATATATTTAAGCATTTAATTTGTCTTATATTAATATTTGTTTGAAATATGTCATAGTCATTACATAATTTAATTATGTCCACATGTTTAGCCGTTTTAATGAAGATTTGGAGTGTTCATGAAGCTGGCCATTGCTATTCTTATTCAGCCGAATTTGGACATAGATATTCAAGATTTTCTTCTAGATTTTTCTAAGTTGTTCTAGCCGAATTTATGAGCCTTAAGTGTCCATTCGGCTCACTTTGTAAAGCTTATAAATATTTGTTTTCCTTCATTTTGTAAAGTAGAACTTTTTTATTGTTACTTTGTTAATGAAACTATTTGCTGAGTATCTTTCTCCCATATTTCGTTGAAGACTTGTTGGCCTATCTAGTTCTTAGTTGGTGTCAACCGTTAATCTTGGTTTTGTCTTTAATGCATTAAATAAATTCCGTACTTATATATTTAAGCATTTAATTTGTCTTATATTAATATTTGTTTTAAATATGTCATAGTCATTACATAATTTAATTATGTCCACATGTTTAGCCGTTTTAATGAATTATTGTGTTCACATTGTGCCGAATTTATGTGTGTTCACATGATGTCTTATAATTTTATTTTATTTTATGTAGGTACATGTTCATGGACGACTTGGATTAATGCTTGAATACATTCTCCTTGGACGGCACAAACATGCATGAATGGACAGCATTTAATTGATTCATGAATGTCTAGATGCAAGGAATTCATGTAATTGGGACGTTCATGCAAGTGGGGGGCTATTTTATGTGCATGAATTTGAAGATACATGGACCGTAATTAAGGGAGAACATACATTGGGATGTTTCATGCATGTTTCATGCATATACAAGATGTCCATTCAAGTATTCAAGGCACATTCATGTTTCATTCAGCCAAGGGAGATGTAGGAACATCAAGGGGGTGCATAATTCATGGACTATGGCTATCCTTCATGACTAAGCATCATGAACGCATCAAGAAAACAACATGATGGTTCGGCCATTCATTTACCATCTTCTAAGCACTTTTGCTTGTTCATGAACATGACTAATGAGCTCCTATTCAGCCGAATCTATCCTATGCATAAAGGGACATTCATTCATCAATATCATGAAGATTTGGAGTGTTCATGAAGCTGGCCATTGCTCTTCTTATTCAGCCGAATTTGGACATAGATATTCAAGATTTTCTTCTAAATTTTTCTAAGTTGTTTTAGCCGAATTTATGAGCTTTAAGTGTCCATTCGGCTCACTTTGTAAAGCCTATAAATATTTGTTTTCCTTCATTTTGTAAAGTAGAACTTTTTTATTGTTACTTTGTTAATGAAACTATTTGGTGATTATCTTTCTCCCATATTTCGTTGAAGACTTGTTGGCCTATCTAGTTCTTAGTTGGTGTCAACCTTGTTCTTCTTTTGAACTTATCACTATCGAATAGTGTGGCGTTCACCCTTATGCCAAGGTTCCTACTTCTCTAAGTAGCGGGTCAAGGTTTTATCACTTCCATCCTCCATCTTGAAAGCCGATAAACATTTAGGTCGATATTTTCTAATATTGGTTCGTGCTTGCTTTTAAGCATCATTCCTTCCGTATCCATCATCTACCATATTCTTTCTTTCCAATCTTTCACTTCATCATTATCCGAACCACTTCTTACCCTTCCATCCTTTTTGTTGTTATCCCAATTTCATACCTATCACTATCCTTTATTTTCTATACTTGAACCTATATATTCTATTTATATCTATATCCCATTTTGAAACCCCTTTCCAAAAGCTTCCACATTATTTAACCTAAAAACATCTTTCTTAAAAGAGCCGAACGATACTTTCTCGTAGACGATCGGGCAAACTCACATACGACTCGACTCACCCCGAGGCGGATCGTATCATCTGGTATCAGAGCTATTAAAATGGAAGTACCGACGTTCGTCGCATCGCCAAAATAGGTTCGTGAAAAGAAAAAAATAAAAAAATTTATTTCTTTTGTTTCCTTTGTATTTGAAGTTATAAAAAAAATGAAGTAAGAAAAAATGAGTGAAAAAAAATTCGAAAAAAAAATTGAAGTAAAAAAAAGGGTAAAAAAATGAAGTAAAAAAAATGGAAAAAAATTCGAAGTATTAAAAAAAAAGTGTGAAAGATTTTGTTCTTTTGTTGACCATTTTGTACTACCGATCAGGTTCGTTCATTTCTACCATTCACTTCCTACCCTATTGCCACACTTAGACCCGAGAAATTTTTTTTTCCTTTCAGCCAACCCTGAACCTCTCATATTTATCCTTTGTTAAACAATTTTGAAACCGGCCCCTAAACCTAGGATAAGGCCTTGGCGAGTTCGACTACGAAATTGTGAGAGAAAGTTTGAGAGGTAAAAGGCACGAGTGAGTGAGTGCATTCGAGTGGAGGTAAAAGCCAAACGAGTGTAAACACGAGTGTGAGTGCTACCAATTTTTCTTTCTTTCCTAGTGAAATCGTGAGGTTCGTGGTGAGGTACTTAAATTTTGTTTTGTGATTTAACATATTTCTTTTCAGCAATAAAAATCATGTCTCGCGAAGAGTTCACCGAATCAGAATACCAATGCTTGGTGAAAGAAATGCAAAGAATGGTGAATTCCAAATTCAATAAACTGCACGAGAGATTAGATCGTGTGGAACAACGAGATTCACGAGAACGAGTTCTATCAAGTCGAAGAATGGGATCGAGATCAAGTCGGAAATATACAAATGAAAGTTATTCAAGAAAAGTCTTCCATCATGATTCCTTCTCACCATCGACTTCAAGACTAAGAGATTCAAACGACCCCTACTCTTCAAGAAATTCGAGAAAACGAGAAGCGGATTACGATTTTGATTCGTTCCAAGATGACGTTCGAAGAGAAAGGTATACTCCTTCTGATTCTTCAAAGAAATTTTATATGGAGTATTCTTCACAAAGTTTGGAACGTGATTCTTATGTACATAATTTTCCTTCCTTTGAACAAGATCATTGTTATCTTGATTCTATTGTAACATCATGCAAAAGAAAATAAAAAGACGAAAAACAAAAAGAAATAAAAAGAAAAGAGAGACAAAAGGCAAGCAAAAGAAAAAATGAGCGAATCATGAGAGAACTTGAAAAAGCCTTTCAAAAAGTCTTTGAAAAAGAAAAAGAAAATGAAAGAGAAATTGAAAAAGAATTCGAGCGAGAAAAAAAATATCATCATAAAAAAAGAGTGGAAAAAGAGATTGAAATAAAAGAATCAAGAGAATCTGAGAAAAAAGAATCGAGTGAAAGTGAGAAAGTGAGGATTCTTTCTACTAACCCTTCTGTTAGTCTTCCTTGTGAATTTTCTTGTCAGGTTCCTAGAAGTCTTTGCGACCAACTTCAACTCCGATATCTTCCAAATGAAAGGTGTTTTTAGATGACCGAGATAGGTAAGTTCGTGGACGACCGCCACCCATTGGAAATCAAAGGTAAAGAAGGCAAGGATTCCTTGTTTATCAAATCAAGGCTACCTGATTTAAAAGTTGTTCATAAAGATTTTGATGGCCTAATTTTTGAAAAACTTCCATCTTTTGATTTGGCTAATCCTTGTTCACTTATTGTTGTTAACGATTTTATTTTAAAAGGTACCATAAAAAGCCTTTCTTATGACGATTAGTACATTAGCAAATTTCTTGACAACATTGGATTGGTTTTTTCTAAGCAAATTTCGGATGTGTTCAATCAAGGTCTTTCACTTAAAAATTATTATGTGTTTGACCATGCAAACTTCTTGAATTCATGTGCTAAATCTTTCTGTTTAAATATGCCTAATCAATCGATTTGTGATAGATTTTCGCATGAAACATTTCATCCTTTTGATTTTTCTCTTCAAGTTAAATCCTTAAATTTTTGTGCGAAATCTTCATGTTCTGAATTGGATTTTCGAATGAGATTTTTGAAGCTTAAATCTTTGCATATTCGCCTGCTTGATGTTGCTAACTTTGCCTGCCTATTTGATCAAGTAAGGTTTGAATCATGTGATTATTTGAAAAGTTGTATGTTCACCACTTCTTTGATTGATCGAGTGGAATCTCAGTCATGTGGTGAGTTGATTACATTTTCCTCTAACATGTTGCCTGTTGGAATTCATGATCAAGTACGTGTGTTCAAGCCTAGCATATGTTACGTAGTTATGATTTATGGAAACATTAAGCACTTTGCATCTTTTGCACTCAAATTTTGTTTGCTTGATGTTTGGACTCTTGTTAAGGAAATGAAATTCAACGATTTGGTTTCCAATTTTGATTTGTTCTTTAATTATTTTGCTTGGTCACATATAAAGGTTTTGTTTCACATTGATAAGGTAAGGTCTTCTTATGCTTTGGGATTTAAATTAAATTCCAAATATGATTTATCTTTTTCATTTAAGACCATTGATTTCGTTAATACTAAGCATTCTCGATTTTGTGAATTCCATCCCTCAAGGAGCATGAGTTGTTATGGTGCGTCACCACCTATGCAAATTGATCGAAGCCATAGGTTTGTTTTACATTATCTTTTCGAAAAGAGAAGGTTCGTCTTGACTGAAAAAGGTAAACCTAACCTTCGAATTTCTTCTCCTCAAATTCGTCAAGGTAGGTTTTCTGAAAATGTTCAAATATCTTTGCTTCATTTGGGTGAAGGTGAAAATCTTATTGATTTAATGCATGGAAATCATTGTGATACCTTGATGTTCGAATATTATTTGGCTCCTGTTGTGGTTGATTGTTGTCTTTGGCCTTATATTGATATGTTTGTGTTGGAATATGAATACACAAAACATGTTGTTAATAAGCGAAAGAAAGAGCTATCATACTTAGGGCCATGGCATACTTTGCATAAGCAAGACGAGGGACCAATTAAGTTACTATTTTCGTATGATCATTTTGATAATATTTGGTCGAGGAATAATGTTGTTAATTGCTTGCAAACATTTGTGACCAACTATCCTTTGCTTCAATTAAATTCACATGTTCGCAATGACGACATATCGAAACTTTTTAATAACTTTACGTATGCTTGTTTTTCACAGCTTAGATTTTTGGCGTATGTTCAATTAAATGAGTTTTTCTTGAATTTTGAATATCATATGAATCTGACTTGTTTGAATTTCTTCTTGCTAAAAGTGATGAGACTTTTTCAGGTTTGTATGATATCGTCCATTCCGTTCGATCGAGGAAAGCCGAGTGAGAAGAACTTTGTTCCAAAGGACAAACGGCTCGACTTGAGGACAAGTCGCCTAAAAGAAGGGGGGAATGATGCGAGCGCACCCAGCAAACCCCATCGGTCCAGTCTCCCGAGTCGAGCATTGCTATGTTGGCAAGCTGATCCCAGCTCCTTTCCAGCTCCCCGAGCTCCGTCAAGCTCAAATCTAGCTCATTCGAGCTCGATCCAGCTTGCCTGAGCTAAACCGAGCTCACTCCTAGCTCTTTTCCAGCTCACGAGCCGAACTAAGTAGCGGGTCAAGGTTTTATCACTTCCGTCCTCCATCTTGAAAGCTAATAAGCATTTGGGTTGATATTTTCTAATATTGGTTTGTACTTGCTTTTAAGCATCATTCCTTCCGTATCCATCATCTACCATATTCTTTCTTTCCAATCTTTCACTTCATCATTATCCGAACCACTTCTTACCCTTCCATCCTTTTTGTTGTTATCCCAATTTCATACCTATCACTATCATTTATTTTCTATACTTGAACCTATATATTCTATTTATATCTATATCCCATTTTGAAACCCCTTTCCAAAAGCTTCTGCATTATTTAACCTAAAAACATCTTTCTTAAAAGAGCCGAACGATACTTTCTCGTAGACGATCGGGCAAACTCACATACGACTCGACTCACCCCGAGGCGGATCGTATCAAAAGCAATCAAAAGAAAAATGAAGAAAAGGAAAAAGACAAAAAAAATAGGAAGAGAACAAGAAGAAAATAAATAAAATAAAAAGAAAATATCAGAAAAGATGGATGAACGTTAGTAAATCATTTAAATAAAACAACCATTAGATTTATGACAATTAGCAAAAAATAATTCTTAATGTATATATTGAGACTTGAACACAAGACCAAGAAGAGTATGGAAAGCTTAACCATTGAATCATTAAGCTCATCGTAGATATAGATTCACACTGAATTAAACTTAAGTCAAGAGTTCAATGATAGAGGTTAGTTTAGAATAAAAAAATTTTCAAATATGAGACTTGAACCCCTAACCTCGAACACATGAGCATGGCACATAATCGTAGATATAGAGACTCAGTTACGATAAAATTCTCTAGTTAAACATTCAAATTTTTGGGGCGTTACAAACTCTGTTACACTCTCCAGTAGGATTTCCCCAAAACTCCTTTACTTTTACACCATAGTATGAATAAACCACTAACATTCTAGATGAACTGGGAATACGGTGTGGATAAACCAATAATAATAAAAATGGTAGATGAACCATCAGAGTTTTTTTCATAAGAAGTTTTTTTTTTTTTTTTTGCAGACAAGTTGTCAATAGGTTGTGGATGCACAACACATTTACAGATATGATATGGGTAAACCACTAAATAGTACAAATAAAAGCTGCTAATATGGTATGGATAAACCACTAAATGGTGCAAACAAGCTGTTAAAACTTCCTCCACACATATAGTCCCACCCCATACAATGCAATATGGCAAGCTCAAAAAGATCAATATGGTAGCAATTAATATGCTTATAAAAATTCAATACAATAGAAAATAATATGCTTATAATAGATCAACTCAGTAGCAAAAGTCATGCTTATTAAGTGTTTAGTTTAACGGTAACATAAGGCATGTTATACGTATAATAACAAATACAGATGCAATAGACATGTGTATTATCCACAATTCATGCAAATGTTTATATAGCATTAACTTATTCAATTAGATCATGGATTCTAATATTATTCATATTATTAGGGACTCAATTGAATAAAATAAAACACTAAAAATAATTTGGGAACCATTCAGGGACTAAATTGAACAAAACATAAAATTTTAGGCAAAACTATAAAATATGAAAAATAGGGGCAAATTGTAAAATTTAAAAATAGGGGAAAAACTATAAAATCTAAAAAATAGGGAAAAATTGTAAAATCTAAAAAATAGGGGATACACAGTTGTGCGATCGAACCGTGTAGAAAGCCCTAGACCGTGTGGAGAGGGTACATAGTCGTGTGGCTGAGCCATGTAATAGACTGAGGCTGTGTGAAAATCGAAAAACCTAGGGTTTTAGGGGAACATGGTTGTGTAAGGGGTCATATGGCCCATACGCCCATGTGACTGGCCATGTGGCCCTATTCTGATGCACGATTTTGCCCCGATTCATTTGTAAAAGAACACACATCTTTCATCAAGATTTTGAGCAACATCCCTCACATTCAAATCTGGTCCGATGCACCTGTAACGAGTCATTCAAATGACATTTGTACCTGGGTTAGGGTTTGTTTTCTAAGATTTATCATGATCTGACGATATCAACAAAAGTTCGTCAAAAATTATGGAAGATCGACTAATTGATTTGTAAGATCAATATTGGATAGAAATTCTACAAAATTTGTAGTCTACATTTTAGAATGAGATGCACTTATCGAACTTGATGGAATTATGGAGGCTATCAATGATGAATTCAATAATTGGTACAAAATTGATTTATTGAGGATTGATTTGATATCAAAAGCAAAAATAATTATCAACAATTAGGATGAAAATATGGTGTAAAGAAAAGAGAAAGAAAATAAAAAAGAAAAAATAGAAAGATGGAGAGCAAATTCTATTAGGATTTTTAAATATGGCAAATTGAAATTCTAATTAGGAAAAGAAGATAAAAAGATGGTAAAATTCTAATTCTATTAGAATTTTGAAAATGATAAGATATGAATTCTAATTAGAAAATAATTGGGTCAATTCCCTAGGGCCGTCACCTGCAATTTTCCTAAGATTTTGTCGAAAATTGAAATTAAAATTAAAGGGGAGGAGGAGGCTTAAACCTTGGTCACTTAAGGGGGTTAATGCCTTAGCGATTGGGCCATTGTCCATTTCTTATTTATTTTTTATGCTTAATCATATTGATATGTTTTGGGGTCATTTTTGATGAAATTTTGAAATAAAAAGGGAAGAAGAGATTCAAACCTGGGTCAATTGGGAAGGGAATTAACGTACTAACCATTAAGCCTAACCCCATTTTTTATTCAATTTTTACCTCAAATAATATTTGTTTTAGTGTGACTTTTATCCTAGATTGCTGAAAATTAAAAGGAAAAGAGAGCACTAACACCTAACCACTTAGTCTATGTCTTATTTCTTACTTATTTTAGTCACTTAATTGTATATATTTATTTCGAGCATATTCTTTATTAGTTTACACATTTACTTAATTTGTTATTATTAACTTATTTAACTTTATAGTGTCTAACACATCCCTGTTTTAGTTTATATACAATAATTAATACTCATAGTCAAGTCTCATTATTAATATTTTAATTCATTTTACCATTTTCCAATTAGATCCCAACTCAATTAAAACACACTATTTTCAAATTAAACCTCATAATCAAGTTTCGTTTTACATTAATTAATATAATAATACCTAATTACATTATTTTAATACTTTAATTAATCATTTATGTCCCGGTATCCATTTCAAACCCTCGATTTATAGATGCTCAAAGATAACCTTACAAAACGGGGTGTGATCACTTTTGATTTTCACAAACCTAATTCTTCTAACTCAGTTTTTTGAGTGTGACATATAATTTATTCTCTAATTTTTGAAATTAATATTACGGAAGGGAATTATCCGCTAATGATTTAAAGAACAAATTTGATGAGAGAATGATCAGACAACAGCAGCGTCAGCCTGAGATGTACAAAACATTATGCAACGAGTAGCTTAAAATTAATGAAAAAATTGAAGAGTTTGAAATGAACAAGAACATGATTAATATCCACAATTAACTTGTGTATTGTGTGAAATAAAAAATTAGTATTATATAAAGTGGAGATTATGATTATTTGATAAATATATAAATATATATACACAAAATCTTATACTAATTTATTTGAAAATGCCTAATATATATTATTAAGATATTATATGTACAATAGAAATAATATATTAAATGTCATTTAAACAAGTGTCAATTTTATCATCGAGTTTGAATTTTATATTAACAAATATTTCATCCCAACGAAGCTTTGGTTCAATAACATAAGTTAAATTAATTGTTAAATTAGATAATTAATTGAGTGCTTATTAATATTGAAATTGTTATAATTTAAAAGAAAATCAAACAAATACTTTGTCTCTACACAAGGCCAACATAGAATATGAAAGAAAATTTTGTTCAGGCATGATCATGTAAAACCAGTACCACTATAAAAGTTAGTCCAAATTAATCCCAAAAATTGACCCTTGGGATCATACCTATGTGAAAAAAGACCGATGCCTATCAAAATATATTTTAATAGTAGTAAAAAAAGGTGAAATTAGGCTTAGACATTTTTTTAAAGAAGAAGAAGAAAAAAAAAAAGATAAAAGTACACTAAAAAAATTTGTAATCTTCAACGACTTTTATGAGCCGATTTAGTTAATCTATCAAGTTTTTAATTTTTATTTTTTAAAGATATGATAAATAATTTAATGTTGAAATCGAGAATACCGTTGAACAACCCTTCGAATTAGACTCAATTTCTTTTTAATTTCACTCAATTTTCATTTTATTTTGTAAAATATTTAAACGGATAATCCGGAAGAAGTTGAGACTAAGCACGCATTTTAGAATTTGTAAAAAGGAACAACAATATATATAGCAATAAAAATAATGGCAGTGTATGATTGGAGATTGGTGCTTTTTGGTTTTGGTGGGGGCGAAACAAACACTATAAGACAGGTGTGTACCAAATAAGGAAACGAAGAATGGGCATAGCCTCATAGGTTGGTTTTTAGGGATGAATCATCTTTGGACTACTTGATTTGATTTAGAGGGGCTTTGTCTCATCATTTTTGGCAACTTGGGGGGGGGGGGGGGGTGGGGGGGTCCACAGATTTCATCATTTTATTTATGTATTTTTCGGACGATTTATATTTTTATATATTGGTGTATTGTCTTGGTTCCAATGTATTCCTCTATTAGCATTATTGCAATGTATAATAGATTCTTAATTTTAACGCATAAGTTTTTTAATTTCTTCTAACTACTATGAAAATTTTATATTATAAACTTTAAAATACCTACATTCAGCTTTAACTACTTATTCATTTAAATTATTGAGAAAACTTTATTTAATTTTTATATTTGCGTATAAATCTAAGTGACGCGTAATGCTTGAATTGTAGTGGTAATGAAACTGTAAAATGCATTAATATATAAAATGGACACTTACGCGACTAAGCTATCATCACACATTAGACTCTTCTAAGGTATATTCTATTATAATACTTGTTTTCATGACTTGTTATGCATCAAATTATAACATGGAAAATCAATTTAATATTTTTATAAAAAATATATATATAATTACAATAATTTTCATTATATTTATTGACATGTACAATCGATAAGGAGTAAATAGTGGAAATGATGGTATTTATTGACGTGTACAATCGATAAAGAGTAAATAGTGGAAATGATGGTGGTTCATCTTGACTAGATTGAGAAGTCGTTGTAAACGGCGATGTGAAGGAAAGTCGAGATACATAGTGAGGGAGAGAGAGACTAAGGGAGGAAAAAGGTTCTAAGTGTTTTGTTGTGTGTTCAATGATCTACTTGGTGTTATGAGTGGACTTATAATTAGGAAATAAAGGGTACCATTTATCTTGAGTTTATTGTCATCATAATCATATTATCTCCTCACAATGGTAGTAGTGTGATTGTCTAAGTTGGTTACGCGACATCTTAAAACGGTTCAGTAATCAATGAACCCAAAGTTTCATGCACTTCTAAAGAATGTGGCTTGGTAAGAGTTCGCAGTAGTATCGCCTGTGTCTAAAATCTATCTGGAGTGGCATTTGCCTAGTGAGAACATGCATAAGAGGCTCAGGAGCAAAGTAACAATATTACATTTATATGTATTTTTTAAAATTTAAATATAAATAAATATAATAAACATTTTAAAGCATAATATCAACAGAAATTGAATATAACATCTTTCTCTATTTTAATTTTTTATTTGCATATAGATATGAATTATTTAAAATATGAATATCATAATATTTTATAATAAACTTTAATTATTTATGCAATAATTTTAAAAACATATAATTGATCATTTATTTGTAAGTTAACTTTTTTAAAATTATAATTTTTAATATAAAAATATATTTCCAATTAGGTATTATAAAAATGAAATATTTAAAAAATTATATAATTTTTTTGCTTAATTAATAAGTTATATTTTTTACAATTTTAATAAATATAATGTTATTTATTATCAATAACTAATTTAATTTTTAAAATTATAATTATTAAATTTGATGATTATGTCGCTAATCATTTAACATTATTTTATAGAGTATTTTTATTTTCAAAAGAATTTTAATTTTAAAATTTGCTATGCAGGCTTAATGATAAGTAACTCTTCTAAGTTATTATAATTTCAAAATTACATGTTTAGTAATAGTTTTATATTGTATTCTTAAAAATGTAAAATTTTCTTCTCATTTATATTAATAGTGTTGAAGGAAGGTTAAATTCTTCATGAAAAGTCTTCAAAGTGTCATCTTTTTGAAGTCAGTGAACCTTTTAACATGTTTAGTATTGTCCTTGTAGAGATTTTGTCTCTCAATCCTACAGCGATGAGTTCAATAAAGTGAAACTGCCTAATCAAGACGGACCTTGCATGGTGCATGAACACCTATTAAGGAAATGTAAGCATTTGTGCTTGGTAGGGTTTAAGTCCATACCTTATACCATATAAGGCACTTGTGGGCAACTACACTACCTCTTGAGCCCATCCTAACAAAGTATATCCCTTTTGTTGAACTTGACATCCCTTCAAGTAGCTTTAGGTACTTGATCTCTCCATAAAATCAGGAGACAAAAACCACGATAAAAGATAATGCCAAATATGTTGAGGGATACGTTGACTCCATGTGGACAACAATTTAAAATTTTCTCTTAAAGAAGTTAATCTCCCCTCAACAAATAACTTATGTACAAATTTAAAACTATATATAATTATTCTATTATCCATTTATATATTATAATGTTTTTAATAAATTATTAAATGTTGAAAACTTTATTGTAAGATAAAAAAAATTAATTTTAGAAGTTTAGAATTTAATCATTTAATGCTAAGTCAACCTAATATATTTTGATTAAAGTAATGGATTTAAATAAATGACTTAAGGGTGTAAAAAGTCATCAAATTTAAAAAAAAAAAAAGTAATTAAGCTCCTCTCTTTTTTTTTTTTTTTTTTTGCACTCAATTGAGCACTTGAATTTTTAAAATGCATAAAAAAAGGTCCTCAAACTTCTTTAAAAAAGCAATTAAACACTTGCTTTTTTTTTTTTTTCACTCAATTGGGTACTTGAACTTTCAAAATGCATCAAAAACACCGTCAAAACTTTTCAAGAAAGCAATTAAGCCCCTGCTCTTATTAAAAATTAGAAAAAAATTATAAAAAATAATAAATTTTAGAAAAATTATTAAATTTTAATAAAAAATTTAAAATTTATTAAAAATTAAAAAAATTGTAAAAATCATAAAAAAAATTTAATGTCCCCTAGTTTTTTTCAATTAAAGTCATTATGTGTCGCAACAAGCGTGACATGT
Organism: Gossypium stocksii; assembly: GCA_020496765.1. Taxonomy (NCBI): domain Eukaryota; kingdom Viridiplantae; phylum Streptophyta; class Magnoliopsida; order Malvales; family Malvaceae; genus Gossypium; species Gossypium stocksii. The sequence goes on from CM035628.1 coordinate 49,049,336, forward strand.
GACGAAAAATAATAAAAAATAAAACTCAATAAAAGTTATAAAAAAATTATAAAATGCTTCTTTTGGTACGATAACTTTTATAAAATTTTAAATTTCAATACATTAATAAAACTGAATATTTAAATTTCATTAATTTTAAAATAGGTTAATATCATGTTAATTCTATTTTTAATATTTAATATTTATGTTTAGTTACATTTAAAAAAGTACATATTAAATAGGATTGCTTTATTAATTTTAAAAGTTTAAAGAGTATTTAAGTCATATTTTCTTTTGGTATTATTTTCAAATATTTATTAATTTAAGCTTAAATAAAATAATAAAGTTCCATATTTAAATAGAATAATTTTGTTAATTTTGAAAGGTGTTTACTTTTTGTTAATTTTGAATTTCACACTTTTAAATATAAGATTATTTATATATTTTGGTTTTAGTAATCTCAATTTGGTACTTTAAGACTTTTTCTTCTCAATTTAGGCTTTATTTATTTCATTGAAAATGGCTTTCAAAAAATGATTTTTGGAAAATGACTTACTTTTTTTGAAAAGCTAATATTTTCTAGTGTTTGGATGAATTTGGGTAAAATAGTTGTTTGACAGATTTCTTAAAAATATTTCATAAGAGTTGTTTTAAATGAAACAAACATGCATTTGAGATTTATGATAAGTAGTGAATTGATTACAAAGTGACGTTAAGGTGAAATTATAGTAAATAATGAACCTTCATGATGTTAAGGATTAAATTGTAAACTTTGCGAAATTTATAATTGAAACAAGAGAAGTGATATGCATGAAAATTTGTTATGTGAAATTAGATATTATACTGAATTATTTGATTAAAGTGCTTATATGGTGAAAAATAAATTACATGGTAATAGGGACTAAATTGAAAATTTTATAAAAGTTTAAGTGTGAAACAATTTAATATGGGAATGAGGAAATTATCATAAAAGTTTAATGAAAGTGTTATGAGATGATGAAATATGCATAAAGTATTGTAAAAGTGAAATTGTGGGAAAATATGGAATTTTTATGATGACAAAGACTAAATTGTTAAACTTGAGAAAATATGTGGATGAAATAATAGAAGTGAAATGCATAGAAATTTGACATGTGAAACAAGATATTGAGATAAATTATGTGATTAAAGTGTAACAAGAAATAAAATTAATTTAATATGATTAATTAGTGAATATTGAATTTTTAAGACAAAAAGGGACTAAATTGAAAAGTTATAAAAGTTTATAAAAAAATTATTTGATAAGTGAATAATGTAGTAGAGAATGTAATATCTTGGTGCTTTGACTTGATGTTCAAGTCGGGTATGGGGGTGTTATAGTGAATAGAGCCTTATAAGTTTGGAAAATGTTTTACAAAAAATAAAATTGGTAAGACATTTACAAGAACAAGAGGGTACTTTTACGTTGACTGGAAAACATTTTACGTTGACCATCCTATTTTACATGAAACAAACATCGGAAAAGGCTAAAAATATTTTTCGTAAAAGCTTTTGTTGCAGGCCAATTTTGGCCTACTACATTTTAAACCCCAAACCTAATTACCCACTAACCCAAAACTACCCTAACCCAAATTCAAACCCTAATAGCCCGATAGGCCCAAAATCTAAACAAGCTTCAGCAGCAGAAACCCTAGGAGCCGCACTAGCCACTGCCCCTCCCACGTGCTTCGTCGGCACGTCCAACGCCCGAGGCTTTGCCTCCTCTGACGACTTAGCACCAAAATGGAAAAGCTTCTCCATTAACCTTTGCTCCCGTTGACTTCACCAGGATCTGCAAACAACGAAAACAGCAAGCAAAAAAAGAGCCAAGCAACACGCAACAAAGACAGAAACAAAATACGAAAAAGCATTGTATTTTAATTTATGTAATCGGCTATAAAGCCGAGAGAAAAAGATTATTGTAGAGGGGGGTTGGCCATTTCTTTAGAAATACAAATATCAGATTCCAAATTACAAAAAAAAAAAAAAAAACAGTGTGTTAGTATACAAAAATAAACAGAAAATATCCCAAATTAGAGAACCAAGGTACTAAAAACAAAATCAGAGTCCTAAGGTGATTGTTATTTTTACTTTCTTTTTGTATTTTAGAACCTGTTCTTTTTTCTCTTTTTTTCTTTTTCTTCATTTTTCATATACATATATACATATATTATAAAAAAAAAACCAAAAAAAAAAAAAACGTACCTTTTGAATTTCCGACGGCGACGGCGGCGGAGCTCACGGCGGCGCACCATTAGAGGACTGGCCAGATTTGAAGAAGAGAGCAGAGTTGAGAGCTTTTTTTTTTTTTTTAGTTTTTTTGAAAGAAAGATTGAAAAAGAAACAGTTTCGGGGTTTAAATACCTAACCAAAACGGCGCCGTATTGATTCAAGGACCCAGGGTACAAAACGACGTCGTTTTGCCCTGGGTCAACCCGATCCGACCCGATCTAGAGCCAGGGTCTGCGTGTTTTCATTGGAGGGGCTATTTATGCGTTCAGCCCCTCCGCTTTTTTACTATTATGCAATTAAGTTTTTAGTTCTTTGCAATTGAGCCCCATAATTTTTCGAGTTTTTCAATTTAATCCTTGCTGATGCGCTGCGTTTTAAAGGCATGGAAAATTTACTCTTTTGGTCCCCCTATGTTTCACACACGTTCAAATAGGTCCTTTTCCCTTTATTTCCTTTTAAAATTGCCCCAAAGCTTCGTTTACGCTTAAATTTTAGTCCTTTTTTCAGTTTAACTCGATTTTTATATTATTTTTGCTGTTTTGTTTAAATTTTAAACATTATTAATCATCATTATTATTATTATATTATTATCATTATTATTATTATTTATTATTATTATTACAGGCATTTTAATATTAAAAATCATTCTCTTTCGTTTTTTATCTTTTATTGTACGTACATATATAAATATATATATATATATATATATATATATTCTTATATATTTTATATTTTCATATCTTTTTTTAGTTATTATTATTGGTATTATTTTATACTATTATATTTATATATACGGTTATATTTATCCTACTTATTTTATTTTATTTTCACCTTTTTATATATTTTTATTATTATTACCATTATAACTATTTTTCTTTTTATGTTTATTCATTTGCTATTTTATTATTAACTAATTTATTATTAGTAAAATCATATTCTTTCATTTCTTTTTATCTACCTTATACATACATACCCTTAAATATATACATATATATGTCTTTATGTACATATTATTATTATATCTATTTTTACCCCTATTATATTTATTATTAGTATTAGTATACATCTTATTATACGTGTATATATATACTTTTTATATATAGTATTATTTTCATATATCATTATTTATTATTATACTTATTATTTTCACTATTTTTACTTATTATTTTATTTTAATATTATTATGTATTATTTGGTATACAAATATCTTTTGGTACATATTGTTATTTTTTATTATACATATATTATTTTATTATGCTATTAATACATTTTTTCTTTTCTTTTATTGTAAATATTATTTATTATTACTCTAATATCCTGATATTATATCATAATATTTTTATTAATCACCCCATTATTTTGCATCGTTTATTTACTTATGAATTTTTGTTACAATAACATCATCAGTTTTTCTATCATTATTTTAGAAATATGTTTTAATTTCAATGAATAAGGCAATGTACTGATTTTAACATTAAGTCTATAATTTCATCGCTATGTTGGGTGAATCATGTTGGCTCGTGATAAAAACGGAACATCCTTCTCAAAAACTGAAATTTTAAAGATTCTCGTGTTTTGATCGGATCATGATTGAATATTACATTGAACTCGTATTTTTAAAAATCAAGACAACACGTATTTAATGAGATACCAATTTTGGGCGTCGCGGGGGTGCTAATACCTTCCCCGCACGTAACTGACTCCCGGACCTTATTTTTCTCTGAACTTTCACGTAGACCTAAACTCATCTTTCTTTTTATCAAAAATAAAACCTTTTTGTTAAAACGAAGATTTATTAGGTGTCCGATCACACCTAGGAAAAAGGATCGGTGGCGACTCCCTTTTTTAAATAAAATCAAATTCCGGTTTTCTTTTTCAAGTTTCCAACAAATTGCCACAATTTGCGACCAAAGCTAAAATTTTTACGTCGCTACAGCTTTTACATTTAAACAAACAAAGCCTTAATCTCTGTATTTGTAACCTCCCAAACTTGGTTTAGACGTTACAACCGAATTCTATAGATTACATTGGCAACCGAAATAACCTAGAAAACGATCGAAGTTTATCAAACAGTCCAACAGTGCAAAAACAGTGGACATGTTTACATGTATTCAGTCCAACAGTAGAAATATACATGCTTAATATGTATTCAGTTCAACAGTAGCAATAGACATGTTTAACATGTAATTAGTTTAATAGTAGCAGTAGGCATGCTGAACATGCAATCAGTAATACAGAAGCGATAGCAATCGTAACAGATCATTGAATATACAATGACAATAGACATGTAATATTCACATATCATACATTATAACAATAACAATTTAGTTATTAAATCACAGATTTTAGCATATTCATAATATCAGGGACTCAATTGAGCAAATAAAATCTTTAAAAAAAATTAAGAACTATATAGGGACTAAACTGAACAATTCACAAAATTCTGGGCAAAACATAAAATAGGGGTCACACGCTCGTGTGGCTAGGCTGTGTAACAACTTGATGTCGTGTGAAAATCGATATATTACCCTACAAGAGAGACATGACTGTATGGCAGACCGTGTAATAAGTTGAGGCCGCGTGGTTTACAAAGTCTCTAAAATCTATATGTGCACATGGCCGTGTGGTTCACAGACCTGTATGGGAGATCGTGTGTCCCTAAACCTACACATGGTTTGCCCCAATTCACTTGGTAAAGAACACACACCTTTTACCATAAGTCCATTTGACGTTCCTTACGCTCGATTTTGGTCCGGTTCACCTAGATTTTGGTCCTTCAAATGACTGTTACACACGAATTAAGAATTGGTGTCAAGATTTCGACAAGATTATGAAGGATTTGGCAAGAACCGTAAATGATTGATTAATTAAACAAAAAATTAGCGTCAGATAGTAATATAACGGAAATACGGGATCTAATCATTGGAACGAGGTGCGTTTACCTTTTCTTGGCTGTGATACAAATGTTATTGATAGAAATTATAAAACTGATAGGAGAACGATTGAGCAGGGGATGATTTGATTCAGAAAAACAAAATAATCAACAACAATTAGGATAATGTTGAAAAGAAAAGAAAAAAAGAAGAAATAGAAAGGAGAAGCAAAATTCTACTAGGAATTGAAAGTGAAGGTGTAAAGTCTAATTAAGAAAAATTAGGTTAAATACTTAGGGTTTTCGCAGCATAGCAAATTACCCACTAGTGTCGAATTTAAAAGAAAAATGAATGGAGAAGGAAGGACCTAAACTTAAGACCACTAGGAAGAGAAACTAACTCTTAACCATCAAGCGTAAGACTCATTCTTCATTTAATCATTTCTTCTAACATTATTTATTTCGGGGCATGACAGTATTTTTTTCTTTCGTTTATCTCATTGCTCCATCTATGAGTCTTCGTTAAAAAATTACTTTAGCCATTTAAAAGTTGTCACATGTAAAAAAAATTAAAATTCCTTAAAATAAATAATAGTATTGCAAAAAAAAATCCTACAAATTCTAAAAATACCATAAATTCCTAAAAGGTCATAAAATTATAAAAAAATTTCTTTAAAGAACCCCTAAAATTCTAGTACATAACTAAAATTTTGATATTTAAAAAAAATATATTTTTAGATTAAAAAAAGTATAAAGTTATTAAAAGTTCATTTTAGAATGAACCTGGAAACAAAAAATTTTTAGATTCAACCCATCAAAATTTAAAAAATCTAAAATTGAAATATTATTTTTAAAATACTAACTATTTTTTGAAATTATAAAACATATAAAATTATATAAAATAAAAAAATAAATTTGCAATAGGCTAATTTAGCCCGAGTCCATACAAAAAATAATAAACCCAAAATAATAAAACAAAGTCCAAGTCCAGTCCAAAATTACAAATATATCATTTGGCCCGATCAGAATGGCCCATTACTTGAAAAGATTGAAGGTCCATTTACAAGCTTGACGCATATGGAAACATAATCTTTAATGATATGCAATCTTAGATATGATATGCAATCTTAGAAGATACAAGTCTTATCTCCCTGAAGTTGCAGTGGAGCAGACTGAAAATTTTTAGAGAACTTATCTCTGTGAGGTAGCAATGGAGTAGATTGAAGACGTCAAATCTTATCTCCATGTAGTAGTAAGGGAGCAAATTTAAGCCACTAGCCTTATCTTCTTGAAGTAGTAAGGGAACAGATTGAAACCACTAATTACATTGGGGCAGATCAGAGCGACAATTCCTATGCCCCTGAAGATGCAGTGGATTGAAATGAAGCTACTTGAAGAAAAGAAGTGCCAAGAAGTCAAGATTCGGCAAGATCGGGCAAAATTGGCCCTTTTATAGTCTTTGCTCCATTCTCGTTACACGACAATGAGCAAAGAGGGCAGCTGTAATAGGCCAATTTAGCCCGGGTCCATACAAAAAATAATAAACCCAAAATAATAAAACAAAGTCCAAGTCCAGTCCAAAATTACAAATATATCATTTGGCCCGATCGGAATGGCCCATTTGTAATGGCCTAAATTCAAGGTTATCGGAACAGTGGTTTCGTAATCACAAATCCGATTTAAAGAGAAATTTATTTTAATATTTTTGCATAAATATGATATGATAGGAAAATTTCTATGAAAATATCGATAAAATTTTTTTTTTACCGATTTAGTGGTTAGTTAAGAAAAAGAAATTATTGAAGAAATTAGGTAAAGACAAGTTATCGAGTCCTCGATCTCGTAAAACCGAGTCAAAAATATTTTTATAAATATTTGTGAAATGTTAGTAATATTGTATTAAAATTTCGTTAGAAAATTTTAACGTTTGGGCAGTCAATTAAATGAAAAGGACTAAATTAGAAAAGTGTAAAAGTTGTTAAGATGATTAAATAGCTTAAGTGTTTAATGAGAAAGGATTTAAAAGGCAAATAGACCCAAAATTTATTTGGGCTGGACGGCAAGGGCATAAAATCAGCAGAAAAATGGATGAATTAAGGGTAAAATTGGAATATTGCATTATTAACTAAATAAAACTAGGACTAATATGGAAATATCTAGATTTCTTGAGATTTCTCTTCATTCTAATCAGCCAAAACGCCATAGGAGGGTTCTCTAAGCTGGTTTTTCATAATTTTTGCACCAAGTGAGTTAATCCTTGCCTTTTTCTTGTAATTTTTGTGTTTTTTAAGACTTTTACAACTAGGTCCTACTATTAAATTCATTAGTTTTTGATTTTATGGATGAAATTGAAAGTCACCATGGTTGAGTGCTGTAAGTATATGAATATTTATCATGGAATTTAAGCTTTAATCTTATTATATGATGATTTTATGGAATAAAATGTAAAGAAAGTGGATAATTAGGACCTATTTGTAAAAGAGTGTGAAATTGAAGTTTGGTGCTGAAATTATTATTCCCAAAGGTTATAAGGTAGTTTAAAATGATAGAATAAAGTATTAATTGAGAAAAATTAGCTCAATTGAGAGGTTAATTGAGTAGGGACGAAATTATCACTTGTTAAAAGCTTAGGGGAAAAATGGTAATAAACCTCTTGCACTAAAACAGTTTTGGACAGCAGCAGCAGTACAACTTTGAAAAATCACCATAAATTTTAGAAATCTAATTAGAGGGTGAAAAAAAGATGGAATTAAAGCTTATTAAGTCTAGTTTCTCATAGATGAAACGGTGTAAGCAATAGAATTGTAAATCTTGAGATATAATGCATTTTGTGAGACAAGGTCAGAATGATTTCGGATTCCCCTGTTTTGAATTTGGAAAATCACCAAAAATTTTATAAAAATAATTAGGGACTTAAATTTATATGTTTAAAATTCTTAATGAGTCTATTTTCAATAGAAATAAGCGGGAACATCATCCAAGTTCCGTATGAGGAGATAATTAATTTTTAGTGAAGAAAGGTCGGAACTGTCATATAGCAGAATAGGGGTAACTTTAAAGAATAAAATGTACTAAATGGCTAAACCAAAAATTCTGAAAATTTTATGGTTAGAATATATATGAGTCTAGTTTCAGGGAAAATTTACGGATCTTAATTTTTAGTCCTGTACCTCAAGATAAAAATAATTTAGTGACTATGACGCAAGTAGATAGCCTTGGATGAACTATAAATAGTAGTGGAATTGTAGAAAATGATACATATGAACATGAAATGTTAATTTGATGAATAAATTTATTTATTTAGATCCTGAAGACTCAAACACGAAGCTAGATCGAGGAAAGGAAAAAGTTTGAGATTAGTAGATTTTTTATATACAAACAAGTATCGAGGTAAGTTCGTGTAACTTGAATTATATTCTTAAATGCTTGAAATGTATGTTATTGATGTGAATATGAATTGAATATTCATTATATGAAAATTGATGAAACATTGATATATTTGATAAAAATGGGAAGAAATCCTGGTTGAATGAAAGGAAAATTCGATGGATCTTTGAAAAGGAATTGACGGTAAAAAGGATCTAGCCCGGACGGGTGATCCTATCCTGATATAGCCCTCCCGAAGAATATGTGGAAAATGGATTTAGCCCTGACGGGTAATCCAAATTAGGGTCTGAATTTAGCCTGGACTGGTAATTCAGATCCAAGCTCATTAGAGTAATTGTCGTTGCAGGGGATTTAGCCTGGACTGGTAATCCCGACAATACTCTATGGGTTTATATTACAGGGGATTTAGCCTGGACTGGTAATCCCACTGTAAAGATGAGGTTCGCGGTGTGCTCTCTGAAATGGAAATGTGCGCACATGAATATGAATTGACGGACCCGGATTTGTACACTAAAGTGTACCCCTGAAAATCCATCGAAATTCCGAGAAATTCAACTGGATAAATATGGGAAAATAATAATGGATGGAAATCACGGTATTGATGAGCTCATCAATCTCAGTATATATTATTGATACATTGAAATTATTGTACTAACTTGAATGTTGAGTTTGTGCATGTTATGGTAACAATGCATTAAATGGATGTATGTATGTTTATTGTATTGCGTTGAAAATATTAGGTAAGTATAATTCTTGTTACATGAGCTTACTAAGCACAATGTGCTTACCCTGTTTTCTTTTTCCCTGTTTTGTAGTATTAAGAGCTCGGAGGTCAGATTCGGTCGGAGATACATCACACTATCAACCTCAATATTTTGGTATATCTAGAAACTTTATTTTGGAAATCAATTGCATGTATAAGTTTATAAAGTAAAATGTTGATACGAAATGAATGTAAAGTTAGCCATTGGTATGGCTAACAAAACTTAGTTTGGTATCTGATGAGATTAGCTTATGAATGTGCATGAATCTATTTTAAAAATATGCTGAATTGGATTGGTTGATTTGGATTGGTCTCGGTTTAAGTTTTGCAGGAAAGGTTACATGTTTATAAAGGGGATATATATTGAGTTTAAAAAAAAAAAAACTATTGTTTGGTAACCTTCGGTAATGCCTCGTACCCTATTTCGGCAACGAATACGGGTAGGGGGTTTTACACCATTACTTGAAAAGATTGAAGGTCCATCTACAAGCTTGACGCATATGGAAACATAATCTTCAAGGATATGCAATCTTAGATATGATATGCAATCTTAGAAGATATGATATGCAATCTTAGAAGATATGATTTTGTAATCTTAGAGATTTAATTTGTAGATACCTTTTAATCTTAGCCGTTGATGTAATTGATATGTACCGTTGGATTTGGGGAAGCTCAACTATACATAGAGGCCTCTTCCTTCATTGTAAATGACTTAAGTTTGGAGCAATAAGAATTCTTAAGAGCATTCACTTAAATTTCTCCCTCTCTTGCGTTCTTATTTTCTGTGGCTTGTTCTTATTTTATTCTTCGTTTATCTTCGTTTCTTTTTGAGTTGCTTTCATTTGAGTTGGATTTTGGTGGAGGAATTTCATTGAATCTTCATATTGTGAGAGTTAGGTTCGCTTAAGCGTTTTTTTTAACCTTTTTTATTTATCTATTTAATTGTTTAATCATTAATTATTCTTTAATTTTTATTCGTTTATTTATCCGTCAACTTTCTTATTTACATATTGTTCATTCATTTAACCATTCTTATCATTCTTTTATTTTCTTCCATTAATTATATACTTTATTTGTTTTTAATATTATGTCACACATGTTGTTTATTTTTTAAAAACTCGTGTTATAAATCATCCATTTTAATTTGTTTGATTATTTGCTTTAAATTTTTTTCCATATATTATCAATTGCAAATCTTTTTATATACTATCTATTTATATACCATTTATTTTTAAGATGTTTTGTGTATAACTTGTTCTAAATTCCTTATTACACATTATTTATTTTTAAACTCATTTATATATTATTACTTTATATATTACCTATTTTCATTTTATATATATTATTTATTCTAAACTTATACATATATTACCTACTTTTTTTATATATAATTTATTTATTGATTTGTATATTGTTGATTTCAAATTTCTTTTTCCCTTATTATTCATTTTCAAATTCATTATTTTCAAATTTGTTTACATTTTAAATTTGTTTTAATAATGCATTAACTTTCCCCCAAATTCAAAAAGAAAACTTTTAAAAACAAATGCAATATTCTGTGTTTGGAAAACTCGAGAGATCGTGCCCTAACTTATTAGGTTTCGATTTTTCTCTTTTAACCCAAATAATTGAATATCCTTTTAAAATTTAAATGCGTGAGTTTTGAAAATCAAAAGACAAGCTTAATTTCGAGGATTTAAAATATTGTGTCCTAACGTATGTGATATTTTATTACTTCGGGACAAGAGGGTCTTAATATCCATTTCAATTTATTCAAACCTTTTTTTTTCAAAAGACAAGCTTAATTTCGAGGATTTAAAATGTCGTGTCCTAACGTGCTGGATGTTATATTTTATTACTTCGGGACAAGAGCGTCTTAACATCCATCTCAGTTTATTCAAACATTTTTTAAAATAAAAAGGATCGTATTTTAAAATCTTCTCAAATTTTTGACATTAAGACATTAATTAATCAATTAGGTACCAATTTTGGGCATTATGAGGGTGTTAATCCTTCCTCGTGCGTAACCCACTCCCAAACCCGTTTTCTCGAATTTCGTAGACCAAAGTCATTGTTTTAATAAATCAAAATTTTTTTTTATTAAAATGATCAATTTCAAGGTGACCCGATCACATCTTGAAAAAAGATTAGTAGCGACTTCATTTTCATTTTTAAAAGTCAATCCCGTTTTTCAAAAAAAAATAGTTTCGACAAATTTATGCATTCTTATAATTCCAAAAAATAATATTTTCAAAATAAATTCTCAATTTGTTTTTGGAATTTTAGGGTTTAGAATATTTTAAATTTATGATTTTTTAAATTACTTTTAAGTTTCTCATAATTATAAATTTTTTATAATTTTCAAAAATAAATTATGAATATTTTGGGTTTTTTTTAATTTTCTAGGTTTTTGGATTTTTTGAGGTTTTAGGATTTTTTTTGAATTTTCTGATATTTTTAAAAATTTTAGACAATTTTTTCCTTTTCTTCACACTTGGTAGCATTTCATTGGTTTACTCAACGTTTTTTATAATGAAAAATTGGTGATTAATTAATTCTTGAGGTACCGAATTGAGATTTTGTGTATAGTACAGGTTCTGAAGTACCTATTAAGCGATATTTTTATATTAGAAGAATGCAAAATAATTTAAAAACTCCTTATAAAAAAATTAAAATATCAATTGCCACCTTGGAGAAAAAGGTACTTATATGAGCATTTAGTGATAAAAAAATCAATTAGATTTTTTCATTAACGAAAATTATTGTTGACTAATTTGACTGTTAATAGATGTTGATGTAGTTAAAATAAACAATGATAAGCTAACACATGATACCATGAAAATAAATATATTGACATGGCATGCCCTATTAACATATATTTATAAAAAATTTAAAAATCCTTAAAAGATTATTAATTTTTTTTTAAAAATACATATAAAATGAATCTAGACATATAATTGTCCAAGTTGAACTCAATATGGATGTTTGTATGTATAAAGTTTCTTCTATATATGATTCAAAATATTATAAATATATATTAAAAATTCTAAATATTATAAAATTATAAAAAAATAAAAAAAGTTAGTAACACATATAATAAAACCAAAATATCACACTTGAAATGAAATTTGACACAAATATATATATATATATATATTACACACGTACATTTAGTAATACAAAATATCAACACAATATACATATGTGTATGTATAATAAAAGTAACAGGTATTTAAAAAAAAAGTGATATAAAATAAGAATACTAATTTGAATATATGTGTAATACATATACATATAATTGAATCAAATTTGATATGAGTGTTTAATAATGTATGTGAATAGACTTTTTGTTTTAATATATTATTATAATTTTTTTCTTTTATGATTTAGAGTTCAATATTGTGGTGGACAGCTTTTGCAATGCTCCACATGAGAAACAAAGATTCTTGCTGACCACTGAGAAAAAGTTAAATATTTTAATACAAGTTCTGAATAGACGATAATGCTTTAAAACCCAATTGATGAGATTAATAAAAGGTAGTTTGACCTTTCATTTTTATGGCAAACATGAAGAGAGGTTTGAAAATTGCAAATTGCACCCAAAACTCCATCCCACTTCACCCAACTCATACACTAGGGTTTTACAAAGCTTTAAATATTTATGTTGAAAAGTAAATATTTTGATTTTGAGATATTAAATTTCTATTTTTTTCATTTAAAAATTTAAACCCTCCATCTAATTTTGTTGTTAAAGTTATTAGTGTGGCAATTATAAAAAGTAAACATAATTTTTTCAAATTCATTATTTATAATTTTTATCAATTTCATCCTTACTCTTTAAAAATACATAGGAAATAATAAAAAAATTTAAAACTCAAAATTTTTTTTTATTTTCAATAAAAAAATTCTAAAATTTATAATTATTCATAAAAAGAGAAAATAAAAATAAAATAAACCTTAAAAATCTAAAATAAATTCCAAACTTCTTATTCTTACTTCCAAAGTTTAAATAAGTAATTCAATTTGAGATTATTCATAGAAAAATAAAAATTATTTTTTAATATAAATCTTCATATTTTGAATCTATTCATTTGTTAAATTATTAACAATTTTTTTCTCTCAAACGTTTTCATTTTCTTTATTTTACTATGAAACCGTTTTTTTTTTTTTTTTTTCATTTGCCATATAATCTCCAAATCCCAACTGAAGAAAATAATCAAAGCTTTCACACCAAAAAGTTCCCATTCAACACTTATCATTAAAATATATCCTTCAACAATATAAATCTAAAAAATAAAAAAAAATTTATGGTATTTTTTAGTGGAAGAGTCAAAGGTTCATATAGGCAAAGGTCGAAATAGTGAAACTTTGAATTCTCTATTTAGTTTTATTTTCTTTCAAGCTTTTGCTTCTAATTTGTTAGTCTCTTTGAAACTGTTTATTGTTTTGGTTCAATAGAATCACAAATTATTTACAAAATATATAAATTTTAAAAAAAATAAAAAATAAATATTTTTATGAACTTTTATTTTTTTAAGATTATATATACTTTTTATATTTTTTAAGAGTAATGATCCAATTAACAAAAATGGTAAGTGTTGAGAGCTAAAAAAGTTTTTTTCTTTTTCTTTTTTATAATTTCTATGTCAATAACTCTAACAACAAACTTGGATGGAAGGACCAAGATTTTTAAATAAAAAGTAAATGGATCCAATGTCTTAAAATTAATGTACATAGGCTAAATTTTAAGCTTCAAAAGAATACAATGACCTCTAATATGTTTAAATCTTTTGCAAACAAACTTATAAAGGTGAAACATACTATAGCCTTCCCAACCTGACCTAGACATTAGGCTCGAATTCGGGAAATTACATCGGCTACCAAAATGGCCTAGTAACGATCAAGGTTTATTAAACAATCATTTTAAAACATTTGTCTATTTTGGTAGAAAACTTTAGTCTATTTTTAGAAAAGTTTACGAGTTTATCAAAAATTGATTTAGCTTTAACTTTTCTACATAATGGTGACTACTTTTGAAAACTTAATTAATTTCTAGTTTATTTAATATTTAAAATTTTGTGATCTATCAGCAGATAAATTGATACCTAACTTACTTCTAATGGAAGTTGTATTCTATGCATAAATAATTAAATTCCCTAATTTTAATAACCTAATGAAAGTTAAAGGTCATGTATTTGAATAATCTATAACAAAAACTTATGTCCCATGCTATAGTTTAAATAAACCATTACAATTTCTGAATAACAAAAAAAAATCAAATAAATCTAAAATATTTTAATAAACAAAACTGAGCTGAGATCCTCTGAATGTCGTGTCCGCATCCTAATCTGGAGGGTTATCTGTAAAGATGGAGAATAAAAGGGAGTGAGTTATGAAGCTCAGTATGAGTTCAATCACAAGAATTTTGGTACAAACAATCGATAAGTCATATTAAATAATAACAAATAGTATAATTGCAACCAAATAGAAACTTAGAGAATCGTTTTTTTTCCAAAGTAACCATCAATAGTATCACATAATTCACAATAATAATTTTAGAATATCAATTTTTCAGTTCATCTCATTGTCACAATATCTAAATGTTCACTACTATGCATATGCTTATGAATGCAATACAATTTCAATTATTAGAATACAGACCACAATAGGAGTTCCCCAAAACTCCTCTACCTTTACACCATGTTGTGGATAAACTACTCATCGTTGTGGACGAACCACTCGTTGTGGATAAACCACTAGTGATAAAAATGGTGGATAAACCATCGAGGTTTTTGATAATTTTTTTTGTAGACAAGCTATCAGTAGGTTGTGAATGCACAACATGTTTACAGATTAAAGCTGCTAGAGTATAGATAAAAGTTACTCAAACAGTGTGGATAAACCATTCAATGGTTTAGATAAACTACTCAACTTCCTTCGTTCATATCATCCCACCCCATGCAATGCAATATGACATGCTCAAAACAGATCAATAAAATAACATTTACTATGCTTTTAACAAAACATTAAGATAGCAATCATTATGCTTATAATAGTTTGATTCAGTGGCAAATATTATGCCTATAACAGATTGATTCAGTAGCCAAAGACATGTTTGTCATGTGTTCGGTTTAACAGTAACATAAGGTAGGTTGTACGTACAATCACAATTACAGATACAATAGACATATATATCATTTTCAATTCATGCAATTATATATATAACATTAATTCAACCAATCAGGTCATGAATTCTAACATTTATTCATATTACCAAGGACTTAATTGGGAAAAAATAAGTTTAAAATAAGTTGGATTGTGCCGAGACTCTCTAAATGACGTGTCCACGTCCTAACCTAGTGGGTTATCTATAAGAATAAAATTAAAGGGGGAATGAGCTTTGAGGCTCAGTCTGAGTCCATTTATAACAAAATTAATGTGACACTCATTATGACACATTTGTTAACATTGCATAGAATAATCAAAGATAGCAATTCAATTCATAATATTGGTTTTTTAGATGCAACCAACATTGATATATCAAAAATCAAAATAATAGTTTTTTTGGATAATCAAATCATCAAAATTGCCACAATAATCAAATCATCAAACAGTATATATATATATATATATATATATATATATATAGATTCACACATATGTATCATAATATAATTTTTTAGATTTGTATACACATGGTGTAAATGATGCCATACAGTTTTGAGTTTTAAACAATATAATTCCTACCCTACTGCTACGCACCATAATAGTAGTTTCCCAGAACTTCTTTACCTTTACGGATAAACCACTACTAGTTCAAAGATAACAACTGCCATATTGGCTATGGACACACAACAAGTCTTCATAGTTGGAATTCGCCTTTCGTTGTGGGTTCACAATAAAAGTCCTACGGATAAAACCTTCTTTTTGACTGTAGATTCTATAGCATAAACCTGCCATTGGAATCGGCCTTTGGCTATGGATTCACAGTAGTATGCACAAATGGAATCTACCATTCGGTCGTGAATACATATCAATTTGCAGATAAGAACTATCGCATGGCTATGCTCTGCACTTGCCATTATTCTCGTAGATATACTGCTTGATCTTCCTCCATTCATAACAACCTAACCCATGCAATGCATTAAGGCATATTAAATAATCTAACATATGGCCAATTAGTAGCAATTCAAGCTTTTCATGTATTCAGTATTGATAATAATATAGGGTATGTCATTCATACGATTGTGAGTATATAGATTCAAAGGTAACATATACTATTCATAATTCATGCAAATATTCATAAATATAAATACCACTAAAAATAGTTCAAAACCTATTCAAGGACTAATATGATCAAAACATAAAATTTTGGGTCAAAACGATAGTTTCTAAGTTACAAGAGACACACGGCCACGTGACTAGATCATGTAGGAAGCTCTGGGCCATGTGGAAAAGTTACATGGCCGTGTGCCTAGGTTGTGTGAGAGACAATGGTCATGTGGCAATTTGAAAATTCAACCTACAAGGAAGACACGGTCGTGCGACAGGCTGTGTAAGGGGTCTTAGGTCGTGTGAGAAGCGTAACCTTAGGCTATCAAGGGTGGCATGGCCGTATAGTCCACACAAGTGGCCCACAAGCCCGTGTGGTAAGCCGTGTGATCTGGGCTAGGTTTAGTTTTACCTCAATTTTCTCGTAAAAGAACACACACCTTACTTCTGGGGTTTCGCACGAAGATCCTCACATCTAAGTTTGGCTTAAGATACCTACAATAGGTCTTTCGATTGACAAATACACAAGAATTAATATTGACTTTCAAGATTTATCGAAATTATCAAGATTTTGCGGGAAAAATTTGTAAAAGATCATTTTATCGATCTTGAAATGATTGAGAACAAGTATTCTATAGATATTCAAGATCTAATTGTCAAGATTTAGAATGGTCTTACCGTTCTTGGTATGTTAGAGAAAAAATTGATGGCGTTATGCTAAATCGATACGAAGAATGGATTGAACGAGACTCGGTTTCAAACTTGGGATCAAAATAAAATTTCCAGTAATATCAAAAAATAATTGTAAACGGGAAGATGTAGAAGAATAGGGGAAGAAATAAGGAAAGCAATTCTAGTTTAGGTTGAAAAGGAAAACCAAAATTCTAATATGATTAGAAAGGGAATTACATGACTAGGTTAAGCAAAATTTAAAGGGCTACTTTGGAAAGTAAATCATTCTGCTGAAATTTAAAAAGAACGGAAGGGAATTGGTGTGATTTAAACCTAATTGCAAGGGGAAATATGTTAAGGCCTTAACATTTGAGCTACTATCCATACTTGGTCATTTTCTACCACATTAAATATATATATGCTAGCTTGGTTTGTTCTTTAGTTACTAAAAATTAAAAGATGAAAAATGAATAGAGTGGGGGCTTTAACCTTGATTCACTAGGGAGTTTACTAAGCTCTCTACCACCTAGACTAAGGTTTCTTTCTTGATTATTTTATTAAATCTAACCCTATGATTTTTGGAGTATTATATATATAATGATTAATTGCAGTTATAGTTATTTGTATGGTTGTAGTTATGTGAATGTATTTTTTGTAATTAAAATTGTGACTGAACATATAACTTTTAAAAAAACTTAAATATATTAATTGAAAAACACATTATGTTGAAAATATGATTATATTAAGCTACAATGCAATTTATAATTTAATTAAAATTTTATTATTTTAATTGAAACTTTTTGAATATAACAAAAATAAATGGAATAATAAATAAGTAATAAATGATAAAACCGTCATTCTATTTAAAATTTATTTAATAAATTTTTTTTAGGAATTAGTAGATTTTTCATCAAACCTTATAAGGTAAGTGGGAATTTTTCAAACTACAACTAAATAAATCGACTTTTTATCAAACTTTGGTGGAGGTTTCAATACTTTTTTTTATACTTGTAAAGTAATATTTATTAATAACAAAATTATATTTCGGATCTTGATATTATGATATGTTTGTGAAAGAACAACTTAAACAGGGGTAAAGATAGAAATTTTTTAAAAGAAATCGAAGTTTGAAATATAAATTTTTAAAATGTAAATTTATAATTTGATTGAATTCTATTCCATCCTGCAAAATCAAAAGATTTATATTTACCTAAATGGTTTTATGTATAGTTTGTTAGGATTTTAGCATAAAGAAAGAAATGAGAGAGTGAAGTCTTATCGCATTACACTTTATGCGACAACCAATGGGTGGTAAAGTAAAATTTCAAGTATGGAGTTGATAGTAACGTTGAACATATTCGACCCCACTTTCTATTTGTTTTTGAATCTTTTTATTCAAAAGAAATGAAACAACCTAATTAATCAGACACCAAAACCTTTCATTTCATATCAATAAAAGAAAATATTATTGCTTGATGTTGGTCCCAAAATGGACCGACCCTTCACCCTTATCAAATGCTCTTTTTCTTGTTTATTTATTGTTTTGTTTATAAGTAAAAATAAAATAAAATCAAAGTTATTTACTATGTTTAATAATTAATTTTAATTTGTTACAATGAAAACTAAATATTTAATATTTAAAATAATAAAAAATCTTTAAATTCAATATAATTTTTTTTAAAAATTATATAAGAGTTATTGAATATTTGTTATTTATTTGAAAAGTTAGTTCTTTTAATAAATATTTATAAAAAATATTTTAAAATTCTATCAAATAATATTCAAAAGCTATAAAATAAAATTATTTTTTTCTTTTTTTGTAAAAAAAAGTCTAAAAATAAAAAAAAATCAAAACTAATATGAAAGAGTTAAAAATTGAATCAAATCAAATTATTATAAATAGTTTAAAAAACTCAAAAAATCTGACAGAACCGAATTCAACTCAACTCTAATTAATTTTATAAGGAATGTTATAACCTTCTCCCTTTCACTTTTGCCCAATCCTTTTGTATTGGCATCAATCTCTTTGCATATATATATATATAGTTGTAAAGTTTTGGCGAATATTTTGCCACGAAAGGCGTACACTTAAGAATCTCAAAGTATGAATATATACGTATAAAGTCAATTTAAATGCAAAAGGAATAAAACAGTTGCTTTGTCCTTAAGATAAATTATGCTTCATCTTGTCTAGGAACTGATATGAAGTCTCCAAACACAAGCTTCAACCTGTTCATGTTATATATTTGAATTCAAGTTGGAGATTACCAAACTAGAAAGAAAAAATGGTATCTAAATTCTAATTGCGAAAATGGCCCCAACTCTAATGATCAGAACAAAAGACCCGCTTTTTCTTTTTTACAGAAAAAAACAGAAGATCCAGTTGAAAAATATAGAAAATATTAATATTAAAGAAGAGAATGGGATGAGCAAAAGGGGAATAGAAGAAGTTGATGCATGCGCAATATAAAGGGCAGCTGAGCTGATGATGATGAATGGGCCATTAAGGACATTTGAAGTCAAATCCTATCACTCTTTTTGGGAATTGACTTAATATTGTTCTAAACTACTTTTTTTTTTTTAAAATTTTTATTTTACATACTGAAAAGTGCTATTTATTATTATTTTGGTGCGTACAATAATAGAATTAAGTATCTATTTATATAATATATAAATGTACGTGTTTGAAATTTTTTTAAAACAGATTAATGTATTTTTTGTTATTCATTATATTATTAAATTTCTCATTTAAATATTTTTATTTTTTATTCGTGTGATCATGGTTATAAATGATAATTTTAATTTCACTAAAATATTTAGTAAAATAAATTTATTTTATAAAAAAATTATCGTATTTATAAATAAGAATTCTATTCAATTAAAGGAATTTTATTAAATGAATCTATACACAGATAAATAACTTAAATTTTATTTTAAAAGAAAAAAATATAATTGTTATAATATATTTATCTAATCTAATATATTAAATTATATTACAAACTGTTATAGTCAATTTATTCACTATCAAGAAAAACATGAACAGCGAACAGTTTAATTTACAATAATATATCAATTTATTATCGTTTGAATACTGCTTCAATTAAATGATTAGGAATTTTTTTACTAGCACTATATTTGAATGTTTAAAATAATTGGTATATATTATTTATGTTCATTATTGATTACTTTGAATAATGTTTGTTTATATTTAATTATAAGAAGTAAAACAAAAAAATAACGAATTTGTATTAATTATGATTTACAAGTTTTATTATTATAATATTTGAATTGTTATATAAGTTAATATATTTTAATTATATTTGAATATGATTTTGCATTAATTATAGTAATTAAAAATGTATTATTTAAATATTAAACACATAAAATCACAAACTAATTTATGCCTAAATATTCAAGACTTATAAAATTTTAAAATTTAATTCAATTAGTTCATATTCTTTTATTTTTGAAAAAAAATTAATAAATTAAAATTTCAAATCCTACAAGAAAAAAACATTATTTTTATTAAATTAATGTTGACATTCATTATAAAATAAATCTTTTATAATATTTAATGCCAAAACCTTCACAGTTATATAATTTATATAATCTAATAAGATAAATAGTCATTCGCTCAAAAAAAAAAAAAAAAAACTGCCATTCATTGGTAAAAAGGCAGTTGATAGTTATTTGTCTTGCTTTACACGAACACTTTAAGGATTCAAAAAGATTAAATGTTATTGAGATCTTAGGCGTGATTTCTCCTTTTTCCTACCTTAAAAGAACATTGAATTAAAAATAATTAAAATTTTGATAATCACTTTTAAGAAAAAAAAAAACCCAGAAATTATTGGAGTTGAGAGTAAAGTTTATCAAAAAAGGAGTGTTAAAACCCCCAAAATTTATATCAAGTCAAGAACCCAGAAAAACAAATTAATTCCATTTTCCACCATGAGAGATTTGGTAATTTAGTTTTGCACAAATTTCCATTTTAAAAACAAAAATATATGCATACTTCTTGGTATTTTGTTGAATTTAAATATCAACTTGGATGTCCAATTAGGATGAGAATCAT
The DNA here is from genome assembly GCA_020496765.1 of Gossypium stocksii. Lineage (NCBI taxonomy): Eukaryota > Viridiplantae > Streptophyta > Magnoliopsida > Malvales > Malvaceae > Gossypium > Gossypium stocksii. The sequence goes on from CM035628.1 coordinate 49,070,606, forward strand.
TTTTTCAATCAAAATGGAAAAGAAAATTAAAAGAAAAAGGAGACGAATTTTTATTTTCCAGTTCAAGGTGTAATTAATTTAAAATTTTTAATTAATTAAATTTATTTAATAAAAAACCTTTTCTCGTCCCAGCTGAATATCCAAGTTGGCATTTAAAACTCATTTGAACTGCCATGTAGGATTGCTGTTAGGGAGGCAATGGAGCTTAACAGCAGAGTGATCACTTCGTAACAAAAAGATAACATGACTAAAACGTAACATTTCAAAAATAAGTGACTAAAATATAATTTGAGATAAACACAAGTGACTATTTTTATAGTCTACCCTAGGGAGAATACTAATTTTTGTTACAAGAGTATTAAATAACGGATAACTACTTTACCTGATTAACAAGATACAGAATTAACCTGCAATTATTTGCACCCAATCTTACCACATAACTGCTACTGTGGTCTGAAGTTGTTTGGAATCCTTCGTCTCGACGGAGACATTTCTTGGTCTAAATTGAAACTGGCTACAATGTCATTTGTCATCTAAGGACCTTGTTGAGAATATTGAGAAACTGCAGCTTGTTGATGATGTTGAGAAGGTTGAGTCATTTTCGGTCAAAACTTTACTTAATTGACTCCCATAAAATGTGTGTTTTATTATAACAATTAAAATTTTTAAATTTTGTTAAAAAAACCATTAAAAATATAAAAATATCCCATATTTGATTTCTCCTTTTAAGTTCAAACTCGGAAACAGATCATTTATATTTTATTCTAATTTACCACTAATAAGTGATAAAACATGTACATAGAGTTATGCAAATGTTAAATATAGCAACTATTATCGATTTCAATTACAGCCCGCATATATACTTTTAAAAAATTATAAACGGCATAAATTAGAATTGAATAATATAAATTTTCAGCATATATTTAGTAAAAATTATAGTCAATTTACCAAAACAACTTTACATTAGCATAAGACAATAGTATACACTTTCCAATGAAATTTTTATTTCCGACTTTGTAACACCTTAAATCTAGTCTAGATGTTATGACCGAATCCAAGGGTGTCACATGATAGGGTTTTGAAAATAGTGTCGTCTCGTCAATTCGTTTCGGTTTTCAAAACTCACATTCATTTTTATCCATTTCCAAAAACATTGATCAACTAATTTATTTGTCTAAACTTATTTTACAGCGAAAGTATTACAAAACCATTTCATATTTTTAGAAAAACCTCATTATGCATAAGAATGTTGATTTCGTGAAACATTTTAGTCCGACATGCAGAAAATCAACAAAAAAAGAATTAACAGTTTAAAACCAAAAAGCTGGAGAGTCCCAGAAATTACAAATTCCCAAAATAAAACCAAAATCGTAAACTAAACCATAAAATAATAACTTTAAATAGTTTATGAACAAGTGGTCACCACTGAGTCCCTTACAACACCGATCCGTCTAAGTCTGTAGATTACCTATATAGAACAGACAGAAAGGGGTGAGTTTACGAAAACTTAGTGTGTAATCCAACAAAAATAAGCATGTACACTTACAAATCAAGATATAACAAACAGATACAGATTCGGGCCTAAGCCCATTTCAGATGCAGAATCAGATACATATATTCAGAACAGATAATAGAATCCTACCCCCATCCTCTACACACCATCTCCGACCATCTTATCACACCATATGGGGTTAAAAACGCCCACCTAACCCTATACAACATATTGTGCCGTTATGACACATAACAGATAAGGTGTAGCCTTGTTGCCAGAGTATAGGCAAATGTCGCCTTTCAGAACACTTCCTCCATATATACATATCATCCCACCCCTAATATCAGAAACAGAATACTAAGATACAAACATACAGATTAAACATGCTCACATGCTTATATACGGATATAGAGTGCAAATACATATATAAATATATCATACATCAGAAAAAATCAGACATGCATATTAGTGTTATACACGAAATAGAACATCAGATCTACAGTTTATAGGGTTTGGATAGCCCTTACCGACACTACAGTAGGACCACAATCGTTTGGGACTGCCCATGCTGCTCTAGGGAAAATTTCAGAATTTTGGGCCCACATGCCCGTGTGGGCCAATACACCCAAATTGTCCTTTCCTGTATGGTTCACACGGCCTGGCCCAAAAACCCACATGCCTGTGTGGAAATACTCGTGTGGGCCCAAACGCTCGTGTGGCCCACACGCTAAACTTGGCCTAGCCTGTGTGGCTCACACGGCCACATTCTGGCCACCACACTGCCGTGTCTTGTGCACAGCCATGACTTCGTTGACCACACGGCCGTGTCATCGTACAAGGCCTTCTACATGGCGTCGACAGTGCAGTTTTTTGGCTTTTGCCCAAGCCTTGTTTTCTGCGTTTCAGTACACAATTGATACGGTTTCTGATGCATAAACAATTCCGAGCCCTCCAAACCTAAAAATACCACTCAAATAGTTAAAACCAAGTACCAAAACACCAATCTATCGAACCCCAGACACACACTTGAGAACTTATTCAATCGATGTACTCGAACACTTACCAAAATAATATCGAATCTTCCCACACACTGCACGAAAGAAGCCGAATTCTGCCCCATTGGTTAATACCTACACAAAGATTCATCACAATAACACATCCCAAACTGATTCCCAAAAGTTCAAACTTCAAGAAGACTTACCTTCAACAGACCAAAATAACGAAAAACATGAGTTTAACCACAAATAAAAGATAGAATAATATCACTAGCAAAAAGAGGAAGAAAAAATAGTAGAGGGAAAAAGAGAAGAAGAATTAGCGTTAGAAATTTTTTAGAGGGGAGAGAAAATCGAATTTTGAAAACAAAATAAAATTGAAATAATCTAATTTGATAACTCCCCAATATCTTCTGAACCCCTCAATATTCCACTACATCTTAACCACCTCACTACTTAGAATTTTGGTTCCATCAAAACATTAACACAACACTGAGCAAAAATATCACCTACGCTCGCACAGGGATTCGAACACAGGACCTCCATCACACAAACCCCCTTTCCACTTAAACTAGCAGGCTCATTCTGATTTGAATTTACAGATAATTAAAAAAAACCCACTCCTCAAAAGTAAGGCTTAAATTAGAAAAATTAACAGATTTTGCCAAAGATAGGGCTTAAACTTGGGACCTCACATACGCACCTAGATCACTTAACCACTAAAGTAGATAGATATTTGTGTCAAATTTTACAGGAGTAGAAATAATTTATTTGGGGCGTTACAATTCTACCCCCTAAAAGAAATTTCTACCTCGAAATTTACTTGATCAGAATAGAAGAGGATATTGTTGTTGCATCGAGTCCTTAGGTTCCCATGTGGCTTCTTCAATACCATGATTTTGCCATAGAACCTTCACTAACAATATGGATTTCCTCCTCAGAACCTTAACATCTTACTCTAAGATTTGCACCGCCTCCTCCTCAAAAATCAAATCTGGTCTAACCTCAATATCCTCAACAGAGACAACTTGAGATGGGTTAGACCGATACCGCCTCAACATCGAGATGTAGAACACATCTTGAATACGGTCCAACTCTGGAGGTAGCTCGAACTGATAACTGACTAGTCCCATACGTTTCAAAATCCGATACGGCCCAATAAACCTAAGGCTTAACTTGCCCTTACGATCGAAGTCGCTTTTAGACAATCCTGAATCAGTCTAACTTTATCCTTGGTCTCAGAAACCAACTCAAGACCCAAAACTCAACGTTCACCCAAATCAGTCTGACACAACGGAGTAAGACACTTATGACCATACAAAGCCTTGTAAGGTGCCATCTGGATACTAGTCTAGAAACTGTTATTGTAGGCGAACTCAGCTAATGGCAGATAATCCTTCCAACAACCTCGGACATCAATCACACAACTCCAAAGCATATCCTCTAGTATCTGAATCACCCTCTAAGATTAACCATTGGTATAAGGATGGAACGCAGTACTGAAATCCAATCTTGAACCCAGAGCCTCATGTAGTTTCTTCTAAAATTGAGAAGTTAACCGAGGATCTCTATTAGAAATAATCAAGACAAGAACCCCATGCAATCTCACAATCTTATAAATGTAGAGATTCACTAACTTCTGCAAAGAATAATCTGTCCGAACCAAAATGAAGTGAGTAGATTTGGTCAATCGATCCACGATGATCCAAACAAAATCCTTCTTAGTGGGTGTCAAGGGCAACTCACTAACGAAGTCTATCATCACTCGTTCCCATTTCCATAAGGGAATCTTAAACGGCTGTAATAAGCCCAAAGCAACTGGTGCTCAGCCTTAACTTGTTTGCATATCAACCATCAAGCAAAAAAATCTATAACCTCATGCTTCAAACCCAGCCACCAGTACAATTTGCGAAGATTGCAATACATCTTATTACCATCGGGATACATAGCATAAGAGATACTGTGTGCTTCCCTTAGAATCGACTGTCTTATATCCGAATCATTCGAAACACAAATCTAGCCTCGAAAACACAACACACCATAATTATTTAGCCCAAAATCTAAAGTACTGCCACTCTCAACCTGATGGAACTGTGAGCCTAGAGACTCATCCCTCATCTGTTTAACACAAATCTGATCAATCCAAGTCAGCTTAACTTGCAACTTGGGCAACAAATTCCCATCATTAAGCAAACTAAAGCAAGCGAACATTGCCCTTAGATCGGTCATTACTCTATGAGTTAGAGCATTGGCCACCACATTGGCCTTACCAGGATGATACTCGATCAAACAATCATAATCTTTAAGTAGCTCAATCCAGTGACGCTACTTAAGGTTTAACTCCTTCTAAGTAAGGAGGTACTTGAGGCTCTTGTGATTAGTGTAAATGATACACCTCTCACTATGTAGATAATACCTCTAGATTTTTAATGTAAAAAACTATTACAACCAATTCGAGATCATGCATTGAATAGTTTCCCTCATGTGCCTTAAGCTGACGGGACACATAAGCCACAACTTTCCCATCTTGCATCGATACATATCCCAAATTGACGTATGATGCATCATTGTACACAACAAACTCTTTGCCAAATTTAAGCTGTATCAGAACATGAGCCTATGTCAGAACATATTTGAGCTTTTCAAAGCTTGATTGTGGCACATTAGTCTAGACAAATGGAACACCATTATGCTACAGCTTAATCAAGGAAGCTGTAATCAGAGAAAACCCCTCGACAAACCATCGATAATATTCTGCCAAACCCAGAAAGCTAGGGGATCTCAGATACGTTCTTAGGCTGTTTCCAATCTAACACAGCCTCTATCTTTCTCGAATCCACTCGAATCCCCTCAGCAGAAACCACGTGCCCTAGAAGAGTCACCTCATGTAACCAGAATTCACACTTGCTGAATTTGGCGTAGAGCTGTTTTTCACGTAAAGTCTAAAGTACCACACTAAGATGTTCATCATGTTCATCATCAGCCTTAGAATAAACCAGAATATCGTCAAAGAAGACCACGACAAACTGATGTAGATATGGCCGAAACACTCAGTTCATCAAATCCATAAATGCCGCCGGAGCATTTGTCAGACCAAAAAGCATCAACTTATGAACATCAGCTTCCTTTATCCTCAACTGATTATACCCAGATCGAAGATCAATTTTAGAAAACACTAAAGCTCATCGGAACTGATCAAATAGATCATCGATTCTCGGAAGTGGATACTTATTCTTCACATTCAACTTGTTCAACTGCCGATAATCAATTCACATCCTCATGGTGTCATCCTTTTTCCTAACGAACAAAACTGGTGCTCCACAAGGAGACACACTAGGACGAATAAAACCACGATTCAGTAACTCTTGAAGGTAAGCTTTAAATTCTGTAAGTTTTTTTAGTGCCATTATATAGGGAACGATGGACATCAGAGCTGTGCCCGATAGCAGCTCAATACCGAACTCAACTTCTTGATTCGAAGGTAAACTCGATAAGTCCTCAAGAAAGACGTCCGGAAAGTCCCTCATAGTTCTGATGTCCCCTATAAAAGAGTTCTCAGATTCAAAAATACTGACATAAGACAGAAACTCCTTACACCCTTTCTGAACTAATTTTTTAGCCACAAGTGCGGATATCACATTTGATAGATAATCCCGATACTCGTCGATCACAACCACTTCATTATCATCCTTAGTTCTCAAAACGGCCCTCTTAGTCGCACAATCCAAACTAACTCAGTGCTTTACTAACCAGTCCATACCCAATATCAAATTGAACTCCCCAAATAGAAGCTCCATCAGATCTGCCAGAAATACCGACCCTTGCATCTCTAATGGAACGTCCCTATAAAGTTTACTAACTCGGACAGACTGGCCCAATGGACTCAGTACAGTGATCTCACTAGAAGTGCTCTCAACCGATATCTCTAAGTTTTTAGATACAAAGCTAACTATATATGAGTGAGTAGAACCTATGTCTATCAGTGTAGTATAAGGTACATTAAAATAAGGAATGTACCAGCGATGACATCAGGAGCATCCCTCTCCTCTCCGTGTCGTGCAACATAAACCAATGCAAGCTGCTTCGCCTCTGTCTGACCAGTACCTCTGCCCGATGCTTTCTGCCATGGCCTGTACCATTACCACCCATAGCCTGTCCACAACCCTAGATGGCTGCTGAACTACCCTCAGAGGCTGTACAATACCTGGTCCGAAAGCTTGCACTTGATCAGCCCTTAGTGGACACTCTCGGTTACGGTGCAATAACAACCCACATATCAAACAAGCCCTAATCCACTTCCAACACTCGCCCAGATAGCGCCTACCACTATCACTGCAAGGTTGTAACCTAGTAGGAGTAACAGGAGCTCCAACTTTAACTGTCCCGTTAGATCTGGCCTTTTTCTTAGGCCTCTGCATAGAATTAGAGGGCTTCGAATCCCTCTTGTTCTTACCTCTCTCTCTGTCCTTATTCTGGCGCTCCTCACACTTAACATCTTCAGTGATTTTTGCCTTCTTAACCAAAATAAAGAACTCACGCTCCCTCTGCGGAGTAAGCAATAGCCTCAGATTGTCTTTTAAACCATCATTAAACCTAACACACCTCTCATACTCAAATGCTACCATGCCTTGAGTGTAGTGGCTTAGTCTTAGAAATTTAGCCTCATACTCGGCCACAGATCTATCACCCTGCGTGAGATTCATGAACATACGTCTTCGAGCATTGACATAGCTCGCTCCCACATACTTACTTTGAAAGGTGGTCTTAAAGAAATCTCAACTTAGACGATCAGGTTGAGTACCCTCCTCAACCGTCAACCACCATTGATATGCCTCATCGCGAAGCAAAGAAACAGCACCTTTAATTTTTTGCTCAGGTGTGCAGTCAATGTCGTTCATGATCCTTTTAGTGGCCTCTAGCCAATACTCGGCCACATTAGGGGCGACTCCAGTGACACCCCTAAATAACTCAGCACCCTTAGACCAAAGTTCTTCAGTTACCAACCCACGACCCCCAGATCCAGTATGGGGTCCAGCGACCCTCTCCAAAATCCTCAACATGGCTTGAGACAGTGCGTCATCCCCAGCCGCCTGGTTTTGAGACCTAGTCTCAATAGCAAGCGAAACTGATGTCTCACTAGTGTCCAGATTTGGCATACTGCCTAGAGAGGAAAACTCAGCTCGAGCCCTTTATGGCCTCTGCCACAATACTATGTTCGTAAGTACCATGTGTACTCATTGTGTAATTCAAATTTTATTTACATTATAAAGTTTTATGCATCAGTTTAAATATTTATTAACAGATATTTTATGGATAAAGTATCAGAAGTTCAGAAACGTTTTTGAAAGTTTCAGTCTCTATCAATTCTTATTATAGTCTCAGAGAGTACTAACTATAGTGTTTCAAAACAGTTCTAATTAAGTTTCAGAAATATTTACAAGATTGACACCAGAGACTCAGTGTACCACATACTTTCTCAAATTATTCAAAAATATTTGAAAAATAATTTCTTAAAACAATATTTTAGAACTCAAAATTTATAGCTGAGTTTTGAACCTAGCTCTAATATCACTAAATGTAACGCCCCAAACTCGGCCTAGATGTTATAATCGAATCTAAGGGTGTCACACAATAGGGTTTTGAAAATAATATCGTTCGTTTTGGTTTTCAAAACTCAAATTCATTTTTATCCATTTTCGAAAATGTTGATTAACTAATTTATTTGTCTAAACTTGTTTTATAGGGGAAGTATGACAAAACCGTTTCATATTTTTAGAAAAACCTCCTTATGCATAAGAATGTCAATTTCGTGAAACATTTTAGACCAGCATGCAAAAAATTAACAAAATAAGAATTAACAATTTAAAACCAGAAAGTCTAGAGAGTCCTAGAAATTACAAACTCCCAGAATAAAACCAAAATCGTAAACTAAACCATAAAATAATAACTTTAAATAGTTTATGAACAAATGGTCACCGCTGAGTCCTTCGTTGCACCAATCCATCTAAGTCTGTAGATTACCTGTACAAAATAGATAGAAAGGGCTGAGTTTACGAAAACCCAGTGTGTAACCCAACATAAATAAAGATGTACACTTACAAATCAACATATAACAAACAAATGCAGATTCGGGCCTAAGCCCATTTCAGATGCAGAATTAGATATAGATATGTAGAACAGATAACAGAATCCTACTCGTGTCCTCTACACACCATCTTCGACCATCTCATCACACCATGTATGGTTAAAAACGCCCACCCAACCCTACATAACATATTGTGCCGTTACGACACATAACAGATAAGGTGCATCCTTACTTCTAGAATATAGGCGAAGGTTGCCTTTTAGAGCACTTCCCCATGATACATATCATCCCACCCCCAATATTAGAAACATAATACTCAGATATAGACATACAGATTAAACATGCTCACATGTTTATATATAGATATAGAGTGCAAATACAGATACAAATATATCATACATTAAAACAAATAAGACATGCATATCAGTTTTATACACGAAACAAAATATTAGATCTACAGTTTATAGGGTTTGGATAGCCCTTACTGACTCTACAGTAGGCCATTGTTGTTTGGGATGACCTGTGCTACTCTAGGGAAAATTCCAAAATTTTTTGCCCACATGCGCGTGTGGGCCCATAGCCCGTGTGGCCCACACACCCAGATTGGCCTTGCCCGTGTAGTTCACACTACCTGGCCCAAAAACCCAACGCCCATGTGGAAATACCTTGTAGGCCCACACGCCCAGCTTGGCCTAGCCCGTGTGGCTTACATGGCCACACTTCGGCCACCACACGGCCATGTCTTGCGCACGGCCATGACTTTGTCGACCACACAGTCATGTCATCACACATGACCTTCCACATGGGTGACCACACGCCCGTGTGGCATCGACAGTGCAGTTTTTTGGCTTTTGTCAAAGCCTCATTGTCTGCATTTTAAGTACACACCTAATACGATTTTTGATGTGTAAACGATCCCAAGCCCTCCAAACCTAAAAATACCACTTAAATAGTTAAAACCAAGTACCAAAACACCAAACTATCGAACCCCAAACCCACACTTGAGAACTTATTCAATTGATGTACTCGAACACTTACCAAAATAATATCGAATCTTCACACACACTACTAGAAAGAAGCCGAATTCTGCCCCCTTGGTTAAAACCTACAAAAAGATTCATCATAATAACACATCGAAAACCGATTCCCAAAAGTTCAAACTTTAAGAAGACTTACCTTCAATAGACCGGAATAACAAAACATAGAAGTTTAACCATAGATAAAAAGATAGATCAATATCACTGGTAAAGAGAGGAAGGAGAAATGGCAGGGGCAAAAGAGAAGAAGAATTAGCGTCAAAAATTTTTTGGAGAGGGAGAAAATTGAATTTTGAAATAAATAAAATCGAAATAAACTAATTTGATAACTTCCTAATATCTTCTCAACCCTCCAATATCCCACTACATCTTAACCACCTTACTACTTAGAATTTTGGTTCCATCGAAACACTGACACAACATTGAGAAAAAATATCACCTTCGCTCGTGTAGGGATTCAAACATAAGGCCTCCATCACACAGACCCCCTTTCCACTTGAACTAGTAAGCTCTTTCTGACATGGATTTACAGATAATTTAAAATAAGCCCACTCCTCAAAAGTAAGGCTTAAATCAGAAAAAGTAACAATTTTTTACCAAAGATAGGGCTTGAACTTGGGACCTCACACACACACCTACAACACTTAACCATTGAAGCAGATAGATATTTGTGTCAGATTATACAGGAGCAGAAATAAATTATTTGGGGGCTTTATAAACTTAATTGTTTCATTATACTTAATTGCATCCTCCTTGCCAATTTGTATTTTGTAAACATTTTAGAGTTTACAAAGAAAGGATAAATCTTTCAAACAGAATCAATTGCATTCAACTTTGAGTTCTTTAGATTTAATTTTTCTAAAGTAAATTAATTACGATAATGCAAATATCGACAGCCTTTGATCACTGTAGAATTTCACTTTAAGGTCGTTGTTAATAGTCTTTCAAGTATAATAAAGGAAGACTTCAAATTGTTATTTGAATAACATATACAATTTTGTGTATATTATAATTCAAGACAAAACAGTTGAGTTACATCGTTCAACTGTGTTGCAAGTTATTAAAAAAAATGATTCAATGTCCTTGTAGGGTTAGAGTGACATATGTATTCAGTGAGGGTAACTAAGTTGCTGATGCTTTGGCAATAATAACATTTGCATGGCCTTTGGGCATGTATAGATATATGCAACTCTCGGATGAAATCTTTCAAAAATTACATAGCGATTGTTATAGAATAACTTAACCTCGCCTATTCCAGTTAGGGTTTACATTGTTTATTTAAATCATAATAAGCCTACAAAATTTTCTAAAAATATTTTTTTAAAACAAATTTTTAATTTCTTTAAAGTTTAATAAAATATTAAATTAACTCATAATATAGGAAAAGGTTTACAATGTAAATTTTTTAAAAGTAATAATAAATTTCCCTTAAAATTTATTTTATAAATTTTTGGAAAATAAAATTTTTAAAAATAATTAAAATATCAATATTTTAAATTGATTAAAAACCTTTGAATTCGATCTATATATTTGAATTTTTTTACTTTAGTTTCAATTCGTTCGTTCTTAATATACTGAACAGAACGCACACACAATTTTATCCATCCAACTATACTTAAAACATAATCTTTCCATGGCTTTCTTGAGAAAGTTCCATTCAACCTGATCATAGGTCTTACTTATATCCAGCTTCACAACAAAACCTTTATTCGGGCCATTCTTCGAGCTTTAGAGGTAATGCATCAACTCGTGCGCTATAATAATGTTATCGTGTATCATTCAGCCTGGGACAAAAGTACTTTGGTTCTAACTAATACAAATCGGCAGAACTTCTTTTAAACAGTTCACCAAAACTTTGGAAATGATTTTGTAAACAACCCTACAGAGACTTATAGGACAAAAATTAGACATTTCAATAGGATTCCTAATTTTTGGAATCAAAACAAGCAGAGTATAATTAAGACAAGCAACATCTTTGTTGCCATTGAGCACATCATGACAAAGTTTTAGGAAGCCTTCAAAGTGAACATTCTTTTCATTTTCTAAAAGGAAATTGAAGTATTTTCTAAATAGGCTTGACTGGATTTTTTGAGTACAGTCTCAATATTCTATAGTGATGCTAGGGTAATTTTCTTTGGGATTTCAAAGCTTTCTCTGTAGTTTTTAGGTTTTGGGTTTTAATCAAGATAATTTTGACTTGATTTTTTTTCTAGTAAATACATTGATTTCCTCTAAAGAGATGAATTTAGTATGTCTCAATTTCAGTTTTGATTGAGAACAAATATAGTTTTAGCAAAAAAAAAAAAAAAGAAGAAGATTATTTAGGTTTTGTTGTTGAAGATGTTAAAGGAGATGGATTTCTTTTGAAAAAAAACAATATGGGTTTTGTTTTTAATTGGGAGTAGGAATGATGTTAAAAACCTGTCCAACTCTTTTTTAAATAATTCTATAATACATTATAATTAATATTAATTTTGATATATTGAAATAGCTTATAAGTATAAGTGTCTTATTTACACCTATAGCTAGAAGTGTTATTTAAATCAAGTATGTTATATGTTACAAATGAGGGAAGGTTGCCTCCAAATTTATAGGTCAACCCTTTTCATGTAGTGGCTACAAATTATACAAGTGGATACACCATGATCATGTCTCTAGAATATTCTATACAATCCTATACAACTCTTTACAATCTTAGAGTATTCTAAAGCTTTTAAAAAAAATTCTACTTAGGTTGGGTCTACAAGGTTTTGGTTACTTTTGTAGGCATCTGAACCCATTTGAGGTTTCTAGTCTATTTTAAAACAAATTTGAACAACTTTCCACATTCAAGGAACCTCATGACCTTCTTTCTCAAAAACACATCATTTTAGGTCAATCACACTTGAAGAAGCCTCCCTCGATTCTTGGTGGCCTTCATCTGCACCTAGTTGTCATCATATGCACTTAGAGAGACCTATCTAACTTCTTTTTGTTCAATTGCTCACAAATGAACCATGACATTCTCCCCTACTCAATCTAGTCATGTAACACCCCAAATTTGGCGGATCTGAGAAGAAGGCAAGTGGATATGAATGATACATGTTTTGGCATACTGTAGTAGTATAGTTAGCCACTTCTCAAAATTTTGATAAGTTAAATCCTAGCGTATAATCAGTGTGCCCTTTTAGAATTTAAGGTTTTCACCTTGGGATGATTCATAATTGAAGAAGAGTATGCCAACTGAAGAGTATGCCTCACAATGTTAACCGAGCACGATGTGCATTTCAAGGGCATCGGAAAGTTTTGAGAGATTAGATTGTCTTTGAGTGCACGACTTATGAGAGTTATTGCCAAATTTGTGATATGCCTAGCATGCTCGAATGCATTGCAAAGTGGGTTTTAAAATGTGTTTGATTAAGAGTCAACTGAGTGGATTGACTGGTCAAATATTATCTACATTTGAATTTCTTTTTTTTATATTTTCTCGAATTTTTTAGGGTATTTAAGGGACAATTTTTGTAAGTATTTAACACTTGTCAAGATCCACTAATAGAGACTGGGTATTTATATATATGGTAAAAAAGAACATTCAGATGGTTTTCTTTCCTTATGTAATACTCTCTAGTTCTTCTTCTTAAACTTAAATATTCTATTCTTCTTTGTTAAACTAGTACCAAAGGTTTTAGGGTTAATTGATGGATGTTTCAACCTCTAGTAAGTCTAACAACTCTACAATTTATGATGTTGAAAGATTAAGGATGTTAAGAGGCATAAAAACAATAAGGTGTGAATAAAAGGCTCTGTATGAGGCTCGTCTGTAATCATATGATAGTAAGCTTTCTATAAATAAGATTCTAACGAAAGTTTCATGTTCTTTTTAGCAGTTGTTGCTGCTAGTTCGAGAAGGATGATCGAATTTGGAAATCTGAGCTACAATAAAGGTGAGTTTTAGGCAAGTTTTTATCTTGACTCACATGCTAATTTACAATTAAGATTCGTATGTTGATGTTGTCAAGAGTAACTTGTAAGTGTAAGTGTATGAGAAGTATCGTAAAGTTTTTGCATATTTTCAAATGAGAGATATGTGTTACTACAAGAATAAGGTGATGTGTGGTATGTATACATGTAAAATCAGGTATGAGAAAGTATGAACTAGTCAGGCGTGTGAACAAATCTGGGTAAATGTATTCTGTGTTATATAGTAAAATATTCATTTGTAATGCCTCTAGTAGGGCAAGTACATTGCTAACCAGAGAAGCATATCACGATGACAATGAGGATACTCATGGTGTAGCCTTCAGTGAGATGAACATTAAACTAACAGAACATGACGTAAGGATGTGTAAGACTATGTCGCGGAGGCCTATAACATTGTATGAAAAATAAAATATTCATGGTGATTCCTTTGGTGAGATGTAAATCAGATTGGCAGATCACAACATGAAGATATGTATAAGCCCATGAGAGAGAAACCCATGTCACCCTTTAAGTTAGTCCGTCAGGACAGTAAACACGTAACTCCATGAGATGCCTTTGTGGCGTATTCTGTAATGTTTGTGTGGCATATTATGTAACGCCTTTGATGTGAAATATGGAAAACTACTTTTGTATCAAGATCAGCGTAAGTTTCGAGACTTTTTCACTAGCTGACTCTGTGGCAAGGATCTAAGTAAGTTTAAGGATATCTCGGTTGGATAGCCTTATGAAGAAATTTGATTAGGACCTAAGGGTATTTCCTGAAAGAGTTCTCAGCTGTGTTTCTGAAGAGCGACCCGCCATAGTAGCCTATCAGTATAGAGAATTTGGTTTATATGTAAATATTGATGGTTTAAATGTTCGCCAAACCTGAATTTGTCTACGCTATGTATGTAAGTTACATAAATTCTATGGTAATCGCCAATTTGAGTATATTCATGTTACATATAGAGGTTATGGGAAATCTAAGTTGACAGCCAAGTTGGGCGTTCTCGTGATATGTAACATGGTTGTCTGGAATGTAACACCCCTTACCCATGTTTGACGCTGGAACAGGATACGAGGCATTAGCGGAACATACACATGCAATCATACAAAACCGAGACATAAATTTTACATCCAAATTAAACTTTTCAATTTTCATCACGAAGTCCCTGATATGGACCTATGAGGCCCAATACATACTATGGAAGTGGTCTAGGACTAAATCGAGAACTTTAGAAAACGTTGAAAAATTTCTTGAAAATAGGGGCATACACCTCTGTCCAAGGTCGTGCCCTTCACACAACTATTCACATGCCACATTTATCACATCAACATCATGCACTAATTCATCCACACACATATGCAAGCATTCTCATTCATGAATTGCATCATTTTAACTTATAAGATAACCAATAATAGGTACATTAAATGGCCATAGCCAACAAAGACCTTCAAATAGAACCAATAATAGGTACATTAAATGGCCATAGACAACAAAGACCTTCAAATAGCATAGGCCAATATTTTAGGCCAACTCATAATAACATATAAACAATTAACCAAGTCCCTATACATGCGACTTATAAATGCTTGAAAACCTTTTTATATCGACCAATAGCTTGATAGTGTGATTGAGTCTTTAGCGACTTCCAACTTCTAGCGACTTCCAACTTGAGCTAGCATCTGTGACACTATAGGAAAAAGGAAAGGAAGTGAGTAAGCATTATAGCTTAGTAAGTAAGTATGTAAATAATAAGAAATTTATTAACGTGATTTTATAAATCTTCACAATATATTTTCAAAATAATACAATCATTACTACACATAGATCCACTATTTACTTGTCTATTCAAGTCACAGTCACTAAATTATTTATATCTGGAGCTATGGAACTCCAAATTAAGATCTGCTAATTTTATCTAAAACTAGACTCACATATATTTTTACCATAAATTTTTCAGAATTTTTTGTTTAGCCAATAAGTACAGTTTATTCTTTAAATTCACCCCTATTTCGCTATTCGACAGTTCTGACCCCTCTTCACTAAAAATTAATTATCTCATCATACAGGATTTAGATGATGTTCTAGCTTGTTTCTTTTGAAAATAAACTCATTAAGGATTTTAAGCATATAAATTATAATCAATAATTTTTTTTCAAAATTTTTAATGATTTTCCCAAGTCAGAACAGGGGATTCCAAAATCATTCTGACCCTATCTCACTAAAACTAAAATATCTCATAATATGAAATTCTTTTTCTTACACCGTTTCTTTTATGTGAAAATAAACTCAATAAAATTTAATATCTTATTCACCTTAAATTCGATTTCCATCATTTTTGGTGATTTTTCAAAGTCATACAATTGCTACTGTCCAAAACTGTTTTATTGCTAATTTTACTCTTTCATAAATTTCTTTGTATTAACTTCCATAGTAACACTTACCCATATCAACATTACCAAAGTTCGATCACATATCGCGCATACTGCTCATAAGTTTACACACACATACCTACACTTATTCATCACTTAGTCATATTCGTTTACACTTAGTCATTTCCTGTTGAGCACATCAGAGTATTAACAGATACCTCGAGAGATTTCACATAGTGCCATGCTTGTAGCCAGAGCTACTTCATTTCACAAAGTTTCATATAGGCTCGTTCTTGAGCTAATCACATTTAACATAATGCCATGGACTTATTTCACTTAGATACCTTGGACTTATTTCACTTAGATGCCTTGGACTTATTTCACTTAGCATAATACCATGGACTTATTTCACTTAGGTGCCATGGATTTATTTCACTTAGCACAATGGCATGGACTTATTTCACTTAGGTTCCATGGGCTTGTTTCACTTAACACAATGCCATGGACTTATTTCACTTAGGTGCTATGGATTTATTTCACTTAGCAAAATGTCATGGACTTATTTCACTTAGGTGCCATGGACTTGTTTCACTTAACACAATACCATTGACTAATTTCACTTAGGTGTCATGGATTTATTTCACTTAGTACAATGCCATGGACTTATTTCACTTAGGTGCCATGGACTTATTTCACTTAGATCCTTAGTGGCATGTCACTTGTATTTATTTATATTCCTAAGGTTCAACCGAGAAATTTCTCACTTATTGCCACTTTGTCGAATACATCAAATAGTCATTCAATATTCAACCATACATCATAAAATATATCAAAATATTAAAATGTAAATAAAATGATGCATTATTTATATGCAAACTTACCTCGATACCAAAAATGGTGAAAAAGGACCTGACCGTCAAATACTTGTTTTTCTCTCGTTCTAGGCTCGAATCTCATTTTTTGTGATCTATAATATCAAATTTAGCTCACTTATTAGTCACATTATTTAAAAAAATCATATTATGGAAAAATTACATTTTTCCCTAAACTTTCACATATTTACATTTTTGCCTCTAGTCTCGTAAAATAATTTTTATTCAATTTCTTTACATTTTATGCCTAGCTGAACCATTTTCATAACTATAGCACTCCACAATTTGCATTTATTCACACACCTACACACATTTTACAACTTGTTACAAACTAGTCCTTTTAAGCATTTTCACCTAAAATCACTTAGTAAAAGTCGTTTCTCTAACCATAAACATACATTTTCTACCCTTAAACAAAAAAAAAAAATATACACATATTCATCATGGGTCAAAACCCTAGACTTTAATCATATCTTAAATTAGTGGTAGAAATAGATAGATCTTATTACGAGGATTTCAAAAAAGTAAAAATCATTAAAAACGGGGCTAGAACAATCTTAAAATCGAGCTTAGAAGGTTGAAAAACCTGGATATGTCTTCTCCACACAAGTTTCAACCATGGGGTAAAAGATGAGCAAAAATTGGCTTTTAATTTGATTTTTAATTCATTTAATCACTAAATGACGAAAATGCCCCTAAATTAAAAATATTCTATTTCACCCATTTCATGTCTATTTTTGCCCAACAAATTAACCAATGGTCTAATTACCATTTAAGAACCTCCAATTTAACATTTCATAATAATTGGACACCTCTAACATGTAGAACTCAACTTTTGTACTTTTTACAATTTAGTCCTTTTGACTAAATTGAGTGCCCAAATGTCGAAATTTTTGAACCAAATTTTCACGAAATCATTCTGTGAAATTGTAGACCATAAGAATATAATAATAATAAATTTTTCCTCATCAAATTTGTGGTCCCGAAACCACTGTTCCAACAAAGTCCAAGTTCAGATTGTTACATGGAATTCTTTTAGATGACTTACAATGTTTCATTCATCAAAATAAGTTGTGATTTGGGGTTGTTTCAAGATATGATCTGATTGGTATTTTTATAGTTTCCAATTATAGTATAAGAGTTTGCCAAAGGTAGGATCCGTATGAAGTTCAACTTAAAAGATCAATTAGTATAAGTATTTATAACACCTCTAACCCATATCCATAGCCGAAACAGGGTTACAAAGTATTATCGGAGTTTACAGAACAAATACAGATAATTCATGTCATTTACTATTCATTTTTGAAACTAATCATATCATCCTTCGATTGGACCCTCGAGGCCCAATTTAAGTATTAGAAACAAATTGGGACTAAATCAGGATCTTAGAATATTTTTCACAAAATTTCAAAATTTTTCTTATATTTAGGGGTCACACGCCTTTGTGATCAGGCCGTGTGGCTCACACAGCCAAGTGACATGCCCATGTCTCAGGCCGTGTGGCATATGAGATAGGGGACACGCCCGTGTCCCTAACGCATGTAACTCTCTGACTTGCAATTTAATTAAATGCATGGGTCACACGGCCAAGCCATACACCCGTGTGCTAGGTCGTATGGTCAATTTGATTTTTGAAAATTAGGTGCAGGTTTCACACTGCCAAGACACATGCCCTTGTTCTAGGCTATGTGTTAGACACGACTGAGACACACACTCGTGTCTCTATATGTGCGCCCAATTTGAGCATTCTGTTTCTAAATTTTAAGATGCAGGGGACACACGGGCAAACCACATGCCCATATGCCAGGCCGTGTGTCACACATGGTCAAGACACATGCCCGTGTATCTACCCGTGTGGACAAAATAAGGCCATTTCCTAGCACTATTTCTCACCCAAATTTGCCAACAACCTACACCAACATTTTAAGACAACCAAAGGCCAATCCAAAACATTTAAATCATGCAAATCCTAAGTCTCATACATGACAAATTAATCACTTATATCTAGCATATATATCATAAACCATACCAAAGGCTATTTTCAACCAAAACATGAATGTGCCAACATAAGTTAATTAACCTATGCATGCCATTATATATTCAAAATAAAGTTTGTTATTTAATACCAAAATCAAGCTGAAGGATAGTATGATGTTGCTCCGACCCACGTCCAAACCTTACGAGCTTCCGAGTGCTATAAAATAGAGGAAATGAAACAAAGTAAGCACTTAGTGCTTAGTAAGTTTGTATAACAGAAAATAAACTTACCATGCATTTGTACTTAAAGCAAACATACATTTGCAGTCCAAATAATTTGGCCACAACCTAAACGTACATTCTCACCAACATGTTAGTTGTTCATTTCATAAAAATATCAATAACGAAGATGAGATCATCAAATTCCAAGCTCCATGCATATCATATATTTTTCAGATATTGATTCCATTTGATTTTCACTTGTCTACTTGTCAGAATTTCACTCGTTAAATCATTTGAAATCTCGATGGATACAAGGGTAGTACACATAAAGTGTACAAATCAGTAATCCGTCAATTCGTGTCCAGGAGTACTCATTAGAGAATTAAATCAAAAAGCTCTCTTTCAAGCACTGTAACGGGAAGCTCATTGAGCTTTATAATAGAAAGCATATCTGGGTATGGTAACAGGAAGTTCACAAAGAGCTTATATCAGGTAGCTCTGTAGAGCACTTAATGGGAAGCCTCAGAGAGCACTTATCAGAATGCACGGGATAGCTTATAACGAGAAGCTCAAGCAAGCACTATCGGGAAGCTCCAGAAAGCCTTTAATGGGAGATTCACAAAGAGCCTATAAACAGAACGCTCATTAAAGTGTGTGTGTGTCTACAACATATGTAGATCACGACCATTTAGGATACTTAGAAGAGCATTTAACGGGAAGCTCGCAAGAACACTTTAACGGGAAGCTTGAGAGGGATTATATTGGAACGCTCTTTCGAGCTATGGTATGTTTGCAACATATGTAGGAACATTACGATTTCAGAAAATAGAACCCTGTATCTAATCGAATTTCATTCATTTAAACAAGATTTAACATTTATCGGGTATTTTTCGATTATGTGATCAGATTTCATGTACATGGCCAATTCAGAATTCACATACTATTCATTCAAATAAATTCAAACATATAATTTCATAATTAAGTTACACGAACTTACCTCGACACTTGTTCGTATATGAAATCTACTAATCCGACACTTTTTCTTTTCCTCGATCTAACTTCGTATTTGAATTTTTCGAATCTATATAAATGAATTTAATCATAAATTTAATACAATTCACATTTAATTGGACTCAATTTATACCCTATGGAAAATTACTATTTTGCCCCTATACTTTTCATAAATTTCAATTTCGTCCCTAGGCTCAGAAAATGAAATTCGTACAATTTATCCCTCATTCCAAGCCTAGCCAATTTTCATATATAACAATAACAGTCCATAAATTTCACAAAAATTAGAATTTTTCCATGGATTTTATAACTTTACAATTTAGTCCCTAAATCACAATTTCATTAAAATTCACTTTGTAAAAGTTCTTTATCTATAAAAAACCTTTTATTTTCTACCATAAATTTCAAATTTTTAGCATATTCATCCATGGCAAAACTTCTATATTTTGATAACTTTTCAAATTAATCCCCAAAATAAATAGATTAAGTTATTCCGATCTCAAAAATATAAAAAATACTAAAAATAGACAAGAATAATTACCCAATTAAGCCAAGAAAGTTTGTTTTCTCTTTGTTTTCTCTTTCCTATAGTTTTCATGAAATTTGGGGAAGAAGATGATATAAAATGATGATATTAAACCTTTATTTAATTTATCATCTTTTAATTATTCTCATTTCCAATTTAGTCCTTATCATTTTCTAATTTTTCCATGGATGACTCATAAAAAATATCTACTAACTTTTCTTTAATGGTCTAATTACCATATAAGGACCTCAAGTTGTGAATTCCATAGCTATTTGGTACTTATAGCTACGAGAATCTAACTTTTACATTTTATGCAATTTAGTCCTTTCCATAATTAAACACATAATCGGTAAAATTTTCTTACAAGAATTTTCATATATCTTTCCTATCATAATGTAAATCATACAATAATATTAAAATAAATTTTCTTTTCGGCTCGAATTTGTGGTCTTGAAACCACTGTTCCAATTTCATTGAAAATGGACTGTTATAGTATTTGCCAAGAATGATATCTATGAGAACACCATCCTCGGTAAAATATTCAATATCTGTTTGATTGAGAATCTACCAAAGGAAGGTTCTGTATGGACATTCTTCTAAGAAGTACATTCGTTTTCCAAAAAGCAAATAAGACTTGTATCGAGTGGTGAAATATAAAATTTACCCAATGAGTGAATTGTATGTAGGTCGGTCAAGTATGGAATTATCTGCCAAAGACAGAGAAGAAATTATATGCCAAAGATAGAGAGGAAATCCAAAATCTTCAAGATGAAGAATTCAACAAGAAATGCTTCAAAATAATATGAGTTAAAACTCACTAAGTTCGTATGAACTTACAAATGTTCGTTTATGTTGTAGGTTTGCTTTAACAGTGAGTACACTAGGAGGGACCAAGCCAGGATTACGCCAAGGCGGCAGTTCGAGTTGTGATATTATGTATACAAAAGGCATTATAGGAGTATGACACTTAGTATACCATGCCATGAAGAGTTTGTCTCTATCAAAGTGTTAAGTTGTAAAGTCAATTGCTATTTTTGAACTTTGATGTAATTATTAAGCATACTTTTTTTATCTTAAAAACAATACAAAAAGGAATAAGAAGTATGTTTTGATTGTTTGTAGGCCGATTGTAAAATTTATTTAATTATTTATGTGTTGTAACATTCCATATTCAAATCTGATGATTCAGGTTGGTTAAAGGGTGTTACATAATTGGTATAAGAGCTTTCAGTTTTATCGATCCTCTAAAAATTAAGAGTAAGCCCTATATGCTCAATACGCCGGAACTAACTTAGTACCTCAAGTAAGATAAATGCCTTCATCTATGGTGAACACTTAGTATAATTTTTGACATTGTAGTAAAAAAATAATTGGAAAATAAAATGATAATTTCATTGGTAATAGATGGGAGAAATTACAAGTGGTAATGAAATAGCTAGTATAAGGAAAAAAAAAACAGAACTCTTAGTTTCCTCCCTCAGCTAGTTGATCAGTAGGCTCTATGGGGCTTTATTTGTTGTAGGGGCTATCTCCAAATGTATCGAGCCTTCTAAGTTTTCTTCTTTATCCTCTACTTTAGGTGTAGTGGGAATAAGGAAGCTAGCTAATTGCTTCCATTCCCTCTGGTAATTTTCCTAGTCCTTGCCCTCAGGGTTATAGATATTAAAGTTCTCAGACTCGGTAGAGACCTTCTAAAGGTAGTTAAAATCCACTTGACTTAGATTTAGAGGGCTTGTAGAAACCTAGACGCGGAGAACCAAATTAGACCTTATTTTGGACAGAGGATTGGTGTAGACCTTCTAGCTCTGCTTTGTGGCGATGTTCTTAGACTTTAAATTTCTCCTTCTAAGAGGATTCTCTAGCCTTCAGCAGACTATTCTCCTCCTTCAGCTACATGCATTTAGCTTGTGTATCTTTATATTTGTCATTCCAAGCTGAGATACAAGAGTTGAAGTCTTCAATCTATCTTATAGCATAAGTAAGCCAAAGATAGTTTGCCAGTTTTTAGAGTTTCCTCTAAGCTCTCTACCTTAGCACTATTTTGTTTGCAGGCTTCTTGAAGGGCCCAACAAATAAGCCCATATTCTATTGAAAAGGATTGAGAAGACCTCACTAGTATTGAAACAAGAGATAATTGAGTGTTTGAAAAGAGATAGGAGTGGAGATCCTCTTTCACCTACTGAGGGATAAGGTTTTTTTGTTGTTGGAAGATGGCACCTAGTGAGAAAATAGATGGCCCTGACCTTAATAGACCATGCTAAGGGAGAAATTCATCTGCTTCTCTAGAGGAAACTTCCTGAGGTAGAGAACTGAAAAGAGCCACTGGCTGTTCTAGGCATATTGCCTCTATTGAAACCTCAGCCAAGGAAGCATAAGTGGTATTAACTTGAGAGTCTACAGAGTGGGCAGACTCTGCTGGTAAAGTAGGAGCAACAGGAACGACAAGAACTGGAGAAGTGTTAACTCTCACAGTGATAGGCCTTTTTCCTATTTACATAATATCAATTGTTGGTGTTCACTATCCTTAGTATCTTGGGTGCCCCCCTCCACCCTAGGTCTTTTATGACTTTTCTTAATTGTTGTTTTCCTTGATGAAGCAGCAGTAGCAATGTCGTTTGCATGAGCCTAGTCCAAAATGGCTAAGACATCCATGTTGTATACTAGAGCAGGCGTAGTGGTAACATAAGAGTTAGCCTGACTGAAAGAAGTAGAAGATGTACCATGATTTATAATGTTCCAGTTGTGTGGACACAGTCCACAAGTGTTGTCGAAAAAAGAAAGGAAGTTTCTTTGTGCTCCCTACTAAAACTTGTGCCAGATCACCACTTGTGTTATGAGGCCAGGCCACTGAAGTAGAAGGAACATTGTGAGAATCTGCCCATAATAAGTGTAACACCCCATACCCAGCCTAGACATAAAGCCTAAGTTTGGATGTTACATCAAACCATCAAATGAAAACCACACTTAATTTTTTAAAGTTAAACAATCAAAATCATTTGTATAGTTAAATAAACGTAGAAAATCAAATTATAATTTGAAATTTGAAATACACTTAATAGTATAAATTCAAATAAGACATTAAGTAAGAAATAAAGAGATGATCGAGCTCTTGCCATGCTAACCTGTCTAACTCTGTAAGTTACCTAAAATCCAGACAAAACCGAATGAGCTTATAACTCAGTGTGTGTAACTTACAATAAATAATACTCAGTAATAAATAGATACAATTTCACTTTCCATAGCTCAGTCACTTCTCAGAATCAGATATAGAAACAAAAACAGAGAATATCAGATAAAGATGTAGAACTATAACTTACAGATGCATATTCCTATCTTCGTCCATCTCGACACACCAAATAGGGCATCAAGTACCCATCCATCCCTACACACTATGTAGTGACTGTATGTTATGTTTCAGAATAATTGATTGCGATAGATCACCAAAATCATAAATATATGTGGCTTAGCCACTAAGTTCTGTAGATTATTAAACTGCCCACACTTCCTCCTTTTCACAATCCCAACCCAATTTAGATACTGATTCAACAAATGTCAGATATACGTATACAAAAATACCAAATCATATCATGCTCACATAAAGCTATCACAATTACTTATCAAATCTTAGATAAACTATACATATATAATTAATAGATTATTTAGTAATAGATCATTAAATAATAGTCTCATTGTCTAATTTGATCATACGGACTTTACAGTAGGCATATGTTCTATATGAAAGACGATTACGACCCAAATAAAAAATTCTAATTTTTGGCCCACACGGCCTAGGTGGCTGGCCAACAGGGGCAAAGCTAGGACAAATTTTTAGGGAAGGCCGAATGAAATTTTAATTTTTTATAGTTTATATATTTATAATTTTTAAAGGATTAAATCAAATTTTTATAATTTTAGGAGGAAAAGTGCAATTTTTCTTTACTAATTTAAAATTTTAAAAAAATTTAAAGGGCCTAAATAACAATTTTCCATTTTAGGGGGCAGGGCCCCTACCTGCCTCCTAGATTCGCCTCTGCTGGCTCATGTGGTTCACATGGCCTAGCACAAGCCCATGTGGCCCTCTTAATATCACACACGACCTGCAACGCGATGGTGTGGCTCAAAACAATGAGTTACGCGGTGTAGCACATAGCCAAACACACGTCCGTGTGACTCACAACCCAAAATTTCCCTCACACGGCCTCGACATATGCCCGTGTGACCCTAAATCTAAAACAGTGACTTACACGACTTGAGCATACGCTCGTGTTCCTCTAATTCGAAAATAATGAGTTACACGGCCTGGCATATGGTTGTGTGGCATCGACAACCATGTTTTCCAACTTCTTTCGTTTGCAAGATTTTGGGTTTTCGTTACACAGCTGACACGGTTTCGACGGAGAAGCAGCCGAGATGAATCCAAAGCCTAAAAAGGACAACCCAAAGGGTAATTACACAATTAATCACAACAAAATGCTAGGATTAGAGTGGAAAATCGAGTTGTGTTGAAAAGTTTCGGCAACCTCGAATTCAAAGATTCCACCCCTTACGTTCGCCCAAAACAACGATTCTCAGAACTTAAATTTTTGGGGAACGTTGTTATCACGATCCTTGTCTACGAGAAGACCAAAAAAAAAACTAAATCAGAGAATTCAATCAACCAAGCAAACTTACTTTGACAAAATGAACAAACAAATACCAATAGATATTCATATAAACTGATGCAATTATCTCGACAATCGAAGACAACGAAAGATGGAGTTTCCTTGCTGTCACAACATCAAAAAAAATATGGCAACACACAAGGGAAGAAAAAGAAGGGAGGAAGAAGCAAAAAAAAAAAAAAATCACAGAGTAGGAAGAAAATTTAATTAATTTTAAAATAAAAACTAATTATCCTAATGAATTTATAACAAACATATTTACTTATTACTTGCACAAAGACTCGAACACATGATCAAAAAGTTTACAAAGGATTAACCATCAAACCAATAGGTTTATTCTTGACACAAATTAATGTAGAAATAAATTTAAGTCGAGAGTTCAAGGGTAAGGGTCAACCCAAAATAAACAGAAAAATTTCAAAATAGAATACTCGAACCTCCGATCTCAAACACATAAACAGAGCACTTAACCACATATATAGAGACTTAATTATTGAAAGAATTTATCAAACAAATGTTCAAATTTACCTAATTCAAATAGATAAAGGTATTACTAACGAATCGAATCCTCAGGTTCCCAAGTGGCTTTCTCGGTGCCATGATTCTACCACAAAACCTTTACCAAAGGAACGAGTTTCCTCTTCAAGACCTTTACATCTCGGTCCACAATCTGAATATGTTCCTCCTCAAAAGTCAAATTTAGTCTCACCTCAGTCTCTTCAATAGGGACAATAAGAGGTGTCAGACCGATACCATCTCAGCATAGAGATGTGAAACACATCGTGAATCCTATCTAATTCTGAAGGTAGCTCTAGTTAATAGGCGACAGGTTCATTATGTTTTAGATTACGATAAGGCCTGATGAACCTCAGGCTCAACTTGCCCTTATGACCAAACCGATGAATATTTTTTTATGGTGAAACTTTCAAAAATACTTGATCACCCACAGAATACTCAATATCTTGCCCATTTGCCTCTAAACTTTGTCATATTTACAATTTAGTCCTTAGGCTCATAAAATGATTTTCATTCAATTTCTTTGTAATTTAAGCCTAGATGAACCATTTTCATGCTTATAGCAGCCCAATTTTCCATTCAAATAGATTTTTACAACACTTTTTATACTATTTTACAAATAGGTCCTTTTATGCATTTTCACTGAAAATCACTTAGTAAAAGTTATTTTTCTAACCATAAACATGCATAATCTACCATTAATCATCAAAATAAACAAATTATAACATGGGTCAAATCCTATAATTTCATCATATCTCAAATAAGTGGTAGAAATAGGTAAATCATGATACAAGGATTTAAAAAATGAAAAAATCAAACGGGGCTAAAACAGACTTACTGTGGAGCTTGGAAAGCTTGAACAAAATCTTGGCCATGGTGGTCTTCAAATATTCATCCAAGGGGTTGAAGATGAGCAAAATTTGGCTTTTATTTTGTTTATTCAATCATTTAATTACTAAATGAACAAACTGCCCCTAAATTAAAAATATTCTATTTCACCTATTTCATGTCCATTTTTGTCCAAAAAATTAACCAATGGTCCAATTACCATTTAAGGACCTCCAATTTAAAATTTCATAGCAATTTGAAACCTCTAGCTTCTAGAACTCAAGTTTTACACTTTTTACAATTTAGTCCTTTTGACTAAATTGAGTGCCCAAATGTCAAAATTTTCGAACGAGATTTTCACAAAATCATTACTTGAAATTGTAGACCATAAAATTATAATAAAAATAAATTTCTCAGCGTCAAATTCGTGGTCCCGAAACCACTATTCTGACTAGGCCCAAAATTGAGCTGTTACAACTCTCCCCCTTTAGGGATTTTCGTTCTCGAAAATCTTACCAGAAAAGAGATAAAAGTATGATTCTCATAGTTTCCTCTATCACATTGAAGAATCTTATTCGAGTTCAATACTTCTAGAAACACTCTGTTGTCGGATCTAATATCTAAAATCTTAAACTTTCAAATCTATATATCACTTTTGTCAGTCTGAAGCCGCTTTCAACTTTTATGAATCACTTTCACTAATTTCCCAAAATCACAAGTCAATTTAACTTCGTACATCTCTTCTAGTCTCCATAGAACACTAAACCATAGTGTCAGAGCATAGCTTCAAAGATCCGATTTGTGACAGCCCGATTTTGACCCTAATCGCAACGGTGGTTTTAGGATTACGAATCCGAGTCAGAAAAATATTTTAATATTATTTTTTGTGTTTAATTTGTGTGAATTTGCATGTGTGAAATTTTGTGTTTAAATTTCGACGTTTGGATGCCCGATTTAATAAAAGGACTTAATTGCGTAAAATGAAAAATTTGATGTTAAATGTGAAAGTGCCTAATTGTTTTATTATGCCATTGATATTATGTATGGATGGCATTAGACACATAATATATAGTTTTATTATAAAATCAGTAAGGTTGTATATGTAAACTTATTAAAATATTAATATATCATAAAACATAAAAAAAATTAAAGCCATTTTGGTGTTCATACTTGTTCTTGTTGAATACAAAAGAAAAGAAAAAGAAAATAAAAGTGTTTTAAAGTTCAGCACTATTGAAGCTTGATTTAAGGTAAGTTTTAGCTCGGTTTTTGCTAATTTTTACGTTTTTGAGATCGTTGCTTCGAATACGATAAGACCCATGCTTGAATTTTTGAATTTGATGATGTATTCATGAATTGCCATTGTTGATAGCTTGGTGAATTTTGTGTTTGATGATGATAAATAAAAGATATGTGTTAGATTAAGAAGTTTTGTATTGGAAATTTTTATGAATTTAAGTAATTAGGGCTAAATTGTAAAAATAATATATCGAGGGACTAAAATGTGAAATAAATGAAAAGTGAGAACTTGTATGAACATGGGTGATATTCGGCCAAGCATGAGTGTGGTCAAATTTTGTGTATTTTGTGTTTTATACAATTAGGATTAATTTGTAAAAATGTGAAATGTCAGGGGTAAAATGGTAATTTGCCCATTTATGTGTTTTTGGATTAAATTGAATGAAATTGTGTTTGAATGAGTTTAATTTGGAATTGTATAGATCAAGAACGAAAGAAATCAGACTTGGATCGGGAGAAAACAAAAATAGTCGAATAGTCGATTTATACCGTTCGTCAAAATTCGAGGTAAGTCTATAGGCAAATAAATACTGTTAATTTTGATTATATATAAACTTAACATGCTGATTTGAATTTTTATGAGTTATATATGAAATTGTCGAATGTGATTATGCATGGGATAATGTATTATATCAGGCTTTATGCCTAGTAAACTTCGTGAAGGTGTATTATATCAGGCTTTATGCCTAGCAAGCTTCGTGTCGGTGTATTATATCAGGCTTTAAGGCTAGCAGGCTTCGTGCCGATGTATTATACTAGGCTTTATGCCTAACAGACTTTATGCGGGCAAGAATAAAAATAATCGAGTGTGTTAAATGAACTAAAATGTTCAGGTATGTGGAAGTTGATTACTATTTGAAAATAAAGTAAGTTTTGATAGTTGAAATGATGTTATGTATTCTATATGTTATAATGTGAATTATATATGTACAAAATGCAAGCTTAAATTTGGCCAAATGATATTAGTATATGAAACTAAAGTGTGACGTATGTGTACATTTATATAAGTGTGCATATATTCAATCATTTGATGAAAATGTGATTTGGAGGTGAATGATAATGTTGTTAGTGAATGTATGAGTATTCGGCCTTAAGACTAAGAAATATGAAAGTTATGAAATGTTACATAAGATATAAACATAATTATATATTCTTGATTGAGATTAAATTGATTCGGTTTTGCCCAGATTATGTCATTATGCATTCGTTGTTATATTTGCTTAAGGCTTACTAAGCTAAGCTAGTTTACTTTGTGTATATATATTTGTTTTGGTTTTATAGATTTTGGAGATCGTTACGTGCTCGGGGATCGTCAGTGAAGTTATCCACACAATTGTCTACTTTCAATATTTTTTAAAAAAGTTTTAAACTCGAACATATGGCATGTATAGGATAATATGAGTTTGTTTGATTTTGGAACATGTATATGTTTAAAAGCCATACAAAAATGGCTTGTTCTTTTGCTAAGTATGAGTTCATGGATTGGTTAATTGATATGGTTGAAATTTGGATGTGTTTGGCATATTCGGATATGGTAGATATGTATAGTTAATTGTGATTATTGTTTGAAGTGGTTGATGAAAGGTGAATAGCTTGTGAATTTGATCGTGAAATGTGGTATAAATTTTGTTTGTCTTGAATGATGTTTATATATGCCATGTGTGAATGATGGTGGATTGAATTGGAGTATAATCCTTGTGGTTTGATTATATAATTGAAATAGAAATTTGAGTTATAATTGCTAATGCGTAATGAGTCAGCAAATTGTTAATGTGTTAAATAAATAAAGTAGGTTAGTTATTCGACCATGTTATATATTGATGTAAGTGAACCTTTGTTTGTACACTTGGTTAAGATTTGACCATGAGTTTCGGTAATGATGTTATGTCATATGAATGCACTAATGTTTGGTCATTTGTGGATTAGTGAATTGGAAATGGTTTGTGATGACAAGTAGATTTTATATGAAATAGGCCATTTGAGTTGAACCATTTGAGTTTAGCTTTGATTGTCTATGCATAATTGATTATAGTATGCATGAATAATGAGTTATAAGGTATTGAAAAAAATATAGTACATATATATGTATAGTTCAATGTGAGTTAGCACATTTATGTTTAGGTGTAGTAAAAAGACAAATTATGTTTTTAGTTGGATTAGTTCTATGCGTGTATTGATGCTTGTAATAAGGTTGAATGTGGTTTAAGTGATCATTGAAATAACTTGTATGTTAGCACTATCATATTTGGTAGAAGCATTTTCTTCAAAAGCAAATGACCATATGAATAGTAAATTATCTATGTTTGAAACGGACATTTGGACATTTCTTGAAATCAAAATTTGCATGCCGAATAAAGTAGAGTAAACATGGTATGTATCTAGAATATGAATGATTTATAAGTTTAATATATTAAAACCTTGGTTGCATAAATTACATTGTATTCGTTTTTGGTTTGGTATGAAATGTTCTTGTATAAAAAAGTATATAGTATTTGGCTAATGCTTATAAAAGTGGTCAAATAAATAGTGAATTTTAGTATTATAAGTTTTTAAATGGTTCACATGCAAAATTTGTTTTTATCCAATATTTATTTGTACTATGGGTGTCTACTTTCATATGTTCTTTTAAAATTTGGTCTAAATGGTTAGTACACCTATTAGTATGGCACATGAATTCTATAATCGAGGTCACTTGTTGTATTGGATTTTATTATAAAATTTGGTTTGTTTAAGTGATTATTATATATTTTCATACCTATATCTTGATACCGAAATGTTTATAAATTAGTTTTGTTAAATCGTTAATCATGTGCATATGTTTTGTGTTTAAATGAAAAAAATGACATTATTTGTTTATGAATTAATATTAGTTATAAATTGATTATTTAAGTTTATAATTAATTAGTATTTAAATTACATGTACAAGTATATTTGTGATTATTTAATTGCTATGTCTCATTTGGTAATACCTTGTAACCCATTCCGGCGACGGATACGGGTTAGGGGTGTAACATACAAAATTACTAGAACATCTACTTCATATAACTACACATTTTATTCTCTTGGATGAACAGACGAGCTACTACTGAGCCTCGTACAAAAAATTTTGTATAAACTCTGGATTCATTTGCACGCAATTTTTATCTCAGAACAATAACATCAGTCATCAGGTCAGACCTGAAATTTAGAATCAAAAGTCATCTCACACTGTACTCGTTCAGTTTGCCACTCACTATCACATTCTTGAGGTGCTCAATCTTGCAAATAAAACATTGTTTTAGCCCTTTAATTTAGTTACCTTCAGACTTCCATCAAAAAAGATTAATCAGGTAACCAACACTCACAAAATGAACAAAGGCTTTCCATTCAAGCATCTGCAACTATATTTACTTTTCCCAAAGATTAATCGTTAACTATTCACAATCTTTCAATAGTTCAAGCTATCAACGTTGTCTAAATTTCAAAATTTTCCATAACATTAGATACTTTATACACTCGAAATCAAGAAGCATATGAAGTTTTTCGTCAAACAAATGATGTCATCATTTTCTCAACATAGATATACTAGTGGCCGACCCTAAAACACTGGTCAAACAGTTCTTTTTAATGTGACATTAATCATATGAAAAAATGAACCATCACTTTACATTCTAGTAATAAAACACATTTCGATCCGTTCAATAGTGCATCACTGAAAAATCATAAGTTCATTACTCAATTCAAACTAAACTTAGAACCAATGCTTCGATTAATAATACCTTCAACTGGTTTCAACTATACTAACATACAACAGACCATATAAACTTTCACAAATGTGATAACTTTATCAATCAAAATAGCTTTAACTCATAACAATATCTTTCGATTAAAATCAATCTAATAGGTATATCTCTGTATCGTACTTTCTAGAATATAAATTCTTCCGTCAAATTGTTTGTTTATTCACCCATAATAGACATAGTTATCACAAACCAGAGAACACACTTTAAAGATAAGCCATGATTGATAATTTATGAAATAAGGAAAATAAGAAAGCCAAGATAAAGAAATCCAAGATACAATACCATATCAGAAGACTGAGAACATAACTCATAAGAAAATAATAAAGATCTTGATGATCCCTCATAGAAATCCAAAAGATAAACAATACTTACATGCTCTGGAATCAATAGTAACAGAGATAATATATTTTCCATATATATATATATACACGTAAAACAGAACAACATCCAATAGAAATAGAAGAATAGCCTCACATAAATCTTCACCATCAACTTTCATTCCAAACACAATTGAATAGAACCCCACAGAGAGAGATAAGATATGTTGATCATTAGCCATCCAAACAAACAGTACTTTCATCTATCCTTATAATCAGCCAGCATTCTTATACGATAAGAATTTCATCAGAAAATGAACAATCACATATATCTCTGAGGATAATTGAATACATAAAATGCCCAAAGGAATCATTATAATCTATTCAACTACAACTATTACACTCAGACATCTTTACGATTCAAATATCATTTCTCTAACTAATTTAGTCATCACAATCCCGTATTATTCCATTCACTAACGAAAATCAATCTGGAAGAAATTCGAGCAAACACATACTTTAGACATCATACCCGAATGAGTCGATTAGCCGAGATAAACTCTTTCTTTAACAGGGACATTGCGAAATCCAAATGATCTTTAGAATAACCTGACATCTTTTCCAAAACTGTATTCACTTGGCAAACTATTTTCAATTTTGATCACATTATTAGTTATTTCGTTACTGAACTCTTTAGTCTCTCACTTGTGAGCTCATTCAACATAAATCTCATAAAATTTCGTTATAAAATATCACATTGGTAAGGGGGTGAGATCGTAAAGCCTCTAACTCAACTCTCATATCTATACATACATGTGACTTAACATTCATCATCATCATAATATCATCACAGTTATATAATTCACTTTAGGAAAACTTAAACACATTCATATTTTACGAACTTTCCGATTCTCTTATTCCAATAAGTGCACTCATAAATATATTCCATAAATTTTGAGAGGCCTACTTATCACATTCACTTAGTCAAACAAGTTAGGCATATAACTTCATATGAATGCCAAACAAACATGGATGAGTTTATCACAACATAAACTTTCATTTCATTTCACTTTTTCATATTTCGCGACTTATGGTCATTTCATATTGTACATCATCACATACATATCATGAACCCTTATTCATGCCTTCTTCCAAGTTTTAACTTATCACAAACACATTTTCAAATACCTTGGTATCATTTTCACCGTTTTCGTAAGTAGTTCGGTTGGAAACATCTGTCTCAACAAAACAATTTCATCAGAGTCGGGGGGTATCACACTATCACATGTTCTATGGCATGTATAGCTAGACTCTCACACATGCTAGATTAGTCCGAGAATCGACTAAACCATAGCTTTGATGCTACTAAATGTAACACCCCTTACTCGTGTTCTAGGTCCGAACTTCGATTTTATTGATCTATAATATCACATTTAACTTATTTAATCATTATACTGTTCAATTTAGACCAAAATCACATTTTGGCAAAATTTACATTTTTGCCCTTAAATTTTGTCATATTTACAATTTAATCCCTAGGCCCATAAAAATATAATAAAAAATAAATTTCTCAGCGTCAGATTTGTGATCCCGAAACCACTATTCCAACTAGGCCCAAAATTGGGCTGTTACAGTCTCGAATCAATCTAATTATATTCTCAGTCTCAGATACTAGCTCAAGACCTAGAGCCTAATGTTTATCTAACTTAGTCCAACATAGAGGGGTACGGCACTTCGGACCATACAAAGCCTCGTAAAGTGCCATCTGAATGCTAGCCTGAAAGTTGTTATTATTCTCAAACTCAGCCAATGGTAGATACTTTTCCCAATTGCCCCAAAAATCGATTACAGAACTCTGCAACATATCTTCTAGAATCTGAGTAACTCATTCAGACTGTCTATCGATTTGAGGGTGATATGCAGTATTGAAATCCAATCGAGTACCCAAAGCCTCATGAAATTTCTTCTAGAATTAAGAAGTAAAATGTGGATCTCTATTAAAAGCATATAACTTAGTGAAATTCTAAAGCGAATAATCAGTCCGGACCGAGAAGAAGTGAGTAGACTTAGTCAATCGATCTATGATGACCCAAATCGAATCCATCTTAGTGGGTGTTAAAGGCAATCCACTAATGAAGCCCACGGTCACACGCTCCCACTTTCAAAGGCGAATCTTAACCGATTGTAGCAGACCTGAAGGTAATTAACCTTTTGACATGTCAGACTATGAGAAACAAAAGAAATTATCTCTCATTTCAAATAAGGCCACCAATAAAGCTCATAGAGATCTTTGTATATCTTATTCCCACTAGGGTGCATAGTATGAGGGCGACTATGCACTTCCCTCAAAATCGACTATCTCAACTCCACATCTTTAGGCACACAAATCCAACCCTAAAACATAGAACCGAGTTGATATTTAATCTAAAATCAAAAGTCCCACCATCCTCAACCTGATGAAAACGAGAAACCAGAGACTCATCACTAACTATTTAGCTTGAATCTGATCATCCTAAGTCAGCTTAACCTGTAACTTAGCCAGAAGACAAACATCTTCAAACAAACTCAAACGAGCAAACATTGCTCTCAGATTAGTCATCGCTCTACGACTAAGAGCATCAGCCACAACATTGGCCTTACCAGGATGATACTCTATCATACAATTATAGTTCTTAAGCAACTCAACCCATCTATATTCCCTAACGTTCAACTTCTTCTGAGTTAGAAAATACTTGAGCCTCTTATGGTTGGTGTAGATGATACACATCTCACTATAAAGATAGTTCCTCAATATTTTCAGAGCGAAAGCAATGAGAAACCAGAGACTCATCACTCAACTGTTTAGCTTGAATCTGATCATCCTAAGTCGGCTTAACTTGTAACTTAGCTAGAAGACAAACGTCGTCAAACAAACTCAAACGAGCAAACATTACTCTCAGATTAGTCATCGCTCTACGACTAAGAGCATCAGCCACAACATTGGCCTTACCAGGATGATACTCTATCATACAATTGTAGTTCTTAAGCAACTCAACCCATCTACATTCCCTAACGTTCAACTCCTTCTGAGTTAGAAAATACTTGAGCCTCTTATGGTCGGTGTAGATGATACACCTCTCACTATAAAGATAGTTCCTTAATATTTTCAGAGTGAAAACAACTGCAGCCAACTCAATGTCATTCGTGGGATAGTTCCCTCATGTGGCTTAAGTATCGAGATGCATATGCCACAACTTTACCATCTTGCATCAAAACATAGCCCAATCTATAACCCCTCAAACCGGGCATAGACATTATGGCCCAATCTAAGTGATCACGTGGACCATGGAAATGGCTAAAACGTGAGTTAAAATAAATAGGTCTAATTTTTGAAAATATGTGCTTAATATTTCCTTTGAACACAATTGTTTTAAAACATAAATTGAGAAGAAATGTTATTTTTGAAAAACATTATGACGATCTTAAAAATTCAAGTTGAAAGAGTTTGCGAAAATGTATTTTATTAAGAAAACACTTAAGCAATTCATCCATATTAAAACCCATGCAAAATGTCCAATTGTCAACAATTTTTAAAATAAAACATTCATGCAATAGTTTAATGATAAACCACAATTAAAGTTCCAAAATAAAAATTTAAAAGTTCCCGAAAGTACTAAAAATATAAAATAGTCCGTAACCAATAAAATTGTTTAGTTCTGAGAGCCTCTTCAATGGTCGAATCCGAGTCCTAAACACAAGGATTATTTGAAACACATAAGTAACGTGGGTGAGCTTTAAAAGGCTTAGTGTGATATCACCACATAATATATATTTGCATACATATCAAAGTACATACATCAATCATGACATAATCATAATTCATCAAGATCATGGAGTATAACACTGATGCTTATGCATGGACATACCGATACAGATTTTAATTGATAGACATTTTATAAAGTTCCTACTATAACACCCCAAACCCGGCCTGGGCATTATGACCAGATCTAGTGTGTCACATAGAAATTACGTTCGAAAAGATATTTGTAGAAAGAGTTTGACATGTTTGTCATATTCAGTTACATGCAATTACGAAAGCTCTTTATTATTTGAAAACATTACGTGTGTATTTCTCGAAAACCATTTGTTGTTAGTTTTGAAAACCCAATTAACTACTTTGTCAGTTTGAAGAACTAAAACAGCTCAAATACGCAAGTTTAAATAAAATCCCCATAAAGGCCTTATTACATAAATAATTACTAGACGAAAATTAAATAAGGTAAAATCCAAAAGAAGAAGACATGTGGCCACCCCGAATCTGAAAATTCAGTGTGTAACTTCCCCAACCAACAACAAATCAGACTGGACCAAAGCCCTATACAGAAACAGATCAGTCTGGGCCTTAGCCCTATATAGAATCAGAGTGGGCCTAAGCCCATTACAGAATCAGAATAGTGCATATATGAAAACCCAACCCAGTCCAACCATCACACCACCCGTACCAACCCATCACACAATGTGGGGAATATCTCGATCCACCCAATATACACACCAACAAGCAGTCATGCTACTAATATCAGATATCATGGCAGAGCCACCAGAAACAAATTACGTGGGGAAGCCACTATTCAGAATTACGTGGCAGAGCCACTATTACAGATCTTCCTCCAATAACAACCCAACCCCATGCAGACTAACATATCATAATTATTTATAGCATGCATGTAAACTAATAGGCACAGATACAGTCATACATATATCAGACAACCTATCTTTAGGGGTGTACAAGCCTTTTAGGAAATCAGGGGTAAAATGGTAATTTTACCCCTTAGGGCTATTTTGGTCATTGCTCTAAGTTTCAGAGTCTCGGCATCTAATACAACCTCCTAACAGGTCTAACGTCACGTTAAGCGACTCAGATAGTCTATACGGTCAAATCAGAGTTTATGGGCCCAAACCCCTATTGGGCTTGGGTGGGCCCATACGCTCCTGTGGCCCACTCAGTCCGATTTTACTTACAGTATCACAATCCTTATCAAACAACATACCAACGATCACTTACCGAGTAATTTGCCCCTATGGGCCTGTAGGCCCATCGAGGCCCATAACAGCCCAAGTGCATGATAACGCGCGCAAAGGCTTTAACAGTCTCTTGCCTAGGATTTGTGGGCTCGGTTCGGCCCATGATTTGTGGGCTCGTAAGGCCTCGAATACCATTTCGGCATTTTGGCTTTTCGGCTTATGCCGATCTACACTACAGTAGGTTGTGGTTGCACACTTGGTTATGAGTCGAATCAAATAACCCGCGAACAATTGACCTACAATCGCCCAAATACATAATTAATCGTATAATCCGGCTTGTTAACCATAACTACCAAACCCTATCATATTCGGAGAACATCTAAAAAACACCAACCACTTACCTTGGCTGAAGACTAACCCTTAGGCCTAGATTACTTTATCAGCACTAGCCTCTTGCGAAAACGACTACCAAGTAAAGCCTATGAAATCAAATCAGAACAGTCAAGAAAGAAGAAAATTCGAGATCGATCTCTGATGAAAGAACCCAAAGGCTGGCCAATACGTACGGGAGAAGAAATTAGGCTATCACAAGACAACCCAAAAGGGAAACGAATCACTTACCTAAGATTAGTGGATGAAGATGGTAGATAATAGTAACGAATGCTCCCTTCACACTGTCCAACCACCCCAAATCGAAACAATCCCAAAGTGATGGAAAGAGAAGTGTTCGATTACTTGAAAATGAAAGAGATAACAAAGAAATAAAAGTGGGTGGAATCACAGGTTCGGCTTTTGAAGAGGCCAAGAGAATCCTAGAATCGATCAAGAGAAAAACAATCAAAGAAGTAGTGGTATACGGGAGAGATCAAATTCGGCCGTATGAACCCTTAGAACCCAAAGAAGAATATTCGAAGTGAAGGAAAGGATAGGTTCAAATATGAGGGTGAAGTTGAGAGAATAAGGGAGAAAGAGTAGAGATGCAATGCCAAAATCAAAAAGAGAAAGACAGGGGAGGCTAAATTTGACCAAAGCAAAATGAAGAGAAAAGAAAAGAAACTAGAGAGTAAGGTTCGACAATCGTTTGGAAAGAAGAGAAATGACGAGGCCTGCAAATATCAGAAAAGATGTGAGGCTCAACTAAAGAAGTAAGGAGGGAAACAAGTAAGTCTCGGCCGATTAGTGCACTTCTCAAATACCTTATTCGGCATTTAGCAAAAGAAAGGAAAATAGATGGAAATGCCAAATGAATTGTACCAATTCGGCACTAGAGAAAACAATACAAAAACACCCCAAAAATGCAAAATCTCGAATACCAAAAGAAAAGGATTCGGCACCTATGCTCACCTTTTGCCGAAATGTACCCCCAAATGCACCCCTAGCAGATTTTGCTTAACCATACTCCCCATTTGGTTACCTATTCCCCTCAAGCTCAACCCCTTGAAAAGCTCATTGATTTGCACCATGATACACTCAACTTTTGAATTTGAATTTCAATTCAAACTCTCAAGACCAAGTCAACTCTTATCTTTTACCAAGTCTTCAACCATCTTGAAGAATTTGCATCCAAGTCTACCACTTGCCACCCCAAACTAGCAAAAAGAGCTCAGCCTGCTTGCAAAGGGGTTTGAACCTCAGCTTTCCCCCTTGCTAATGACGCCACTTCCTTGTCTCCATAAGCTGCCAACTTGCCACTTCAACACATGCCTCTATGTGCCATGAATCCCCCAAAATTTCCACTTAAGTCCTACAAGCTAGCATCCCTACTCCCCTAAGCCAAAAATCCAAAATTTTGCCAGGGTTTAGGCTTTAGCCCAGGCCTTCTAAAGGCCCCCCAAACACACCCAAACCATCGATTCAGCACACCCAATCATGTAAATACCAATTTATGCAACAAAATTCAAAAACCCTAAAATTTGGGGCATTACACCTACCCTTCTTCGCTACACAACAATATCGAGTTCTCCAAAACTCGTCCATCTAAAACACAATTTGTGGACAAGCCACCACTAATTTGCAGTTAAACTACCACTGATTTGTAAGTAAACTACCACTGATAACACTAATGTTGAGAAGCCACTACTAAATTTCAAATCTATTGCTATTGCTTCCTTCTTTCACAAAATCCCACCCCATGCATGTGATATGGCGATTTTCACTTAGAACACATATAGATCACTTATACACGTATGTATGTAAAATGCCCTCATAATCACTTATCACATACTAATCACTTTTAACATGTTTAACAGGCTTTTCACTATAGATCATAAATCTTGATTTGTCATACATATATACATATAAATAGCACATTTTTAAATCACCCCATATAACACATGAGCCATACATCAAATATCATGAGCATGAGATCTACACAAATATCATAACCATAATCATAAGCATATCACTTGTCATGTAAATCATAGATCCACTTAGTTAGAACACTTACTTGGTATCCATCTCGATAAGTTATACAAATATTCATAAATATTTAGTATATTAATATATTTTAATAAATTAATTAGTTAATAATAAAATAACGATGTCACACAAACAAATAGTATCGATCTACAACTTAGATTGTAGATCTGAATATACTCAACCCTTATTTACATTTTCACTTGATCTATCTTGCAAGATGATCTATAACATAAATAGCTTGTAATAGTGTGGATCTTTGAAAATGTTTTGTCACTTAAGAGATCTACCGCTCACAGTCTTAACATTACTTACCCTACGATCTAAGACTCTCAAAAAGAGGATTTCTTTTGCGAAGTAGGGGTCTCCTTTATGATTATTGTTCGGTCCTTCAAAGCGATACGAAGAGTATTAGCACTATAGTTCATAAATAAATAACAATAACAAAAACAAAATACTACTATAATTCATGGCACTATACCATTTGGCTATATTAAGGAATCACTAGAAGAAGGGTTTTTATGACCCAAAATAATATTTACTTACACTTGATTAATTCAAATCAATCAATGAATCAGAAATGACCAATGTCAAAAGATCGAGCAATCTAGAAAGGGTTTTTACAATGAAAGAATAAGTTTAATTAAAACAAAGTGAGAATCGGCACAAAGAGAGGAAAAAAAAGGAAAAATTTTTGTCACCAATAGTGGTGGCAATGGTGGTCCGACGATGGAGGATTATAAGGTTTGACTAAATAAAAGAGAAGAAAGGAGTAGGAGAAAGAAAATTAAATGAAAAAAAAAGGAAGAGGACTTGTGGTGGTGCACAGTGGTGCTCACAACAATGATGGAAGGAGGGAGATGAAAAGAGTGGAGGAGCAGCAGCTATGAGAGGTGGTGATCAATGGAAAGAAGTTTGGGTCATGGTGGAGGCAGAAAAAGATTAGGAGGATGGTGGTGGTTGTTTGCAAAAATGAGAGAAAATGGTAAGAAAAGAAAATAAAAAAATGAAAGAAAGTGAGAGGGGGAGGGGGTATGGATGACAATGCAAGGGTAGAAGGCTTGGTCAATCATGACTAGGTTCAATGTATCATGCAACAAGGTAAGAGGTGGGGTTATGGCAAGGGAGAGGGATATGGAGCAAAAATGGGATCATGTACCCCCTAACTATAGTAAGTTTGACCTTCAAATTGAGGAAGCAAATCCTCCTCATTATGGTGCAAAAGGTGGATGTCAATGCTCATTAAGCATGAGGAAAATTGTTAAAAAAATTTAAATGCAAGAGTGTGAACAATGAGGCTTGAACCGTGGACCATTATGATAGCTAAGTAACTATTTTACCACTAGGCCATTAATTCCCTTGTTCTCATTCATGAGCATAAAAGAAATAAAATATATGGGATGTGACAACTCTACCCTCCTTATAAAAATTTCATCCTTGAAATTTACCTGATGGGAAAATATGAAGATATTATTGTCGCATCGCATCTTCTGGTTCCCAAGTAGACTCATTAGAATCATGGTTCCTTTACAAATCTTTTATGAGTGGAATCTGCTTCCTTCACAAAACTTTAACCTCACGATCAAGGATCTGTATCAGTTCTTCTTCAAATGACATATTCGGTCAAACCTCAATCTCCTCAATCGAAACTATATGAAAAGGGCCAGATCGGTATCACCTCAGTATGGACACATTAAATATGTCATGGATATGATCTAACTTTAGAGGTAATTCTAGCTGATATGCCACTGGTCCCACTCTCTTAATGATGCGACCAATAAACCTCAGACTTAGCTTCCCTTTGCGGCTAAATCTCAACATTTTCTTACAAGGCAAAACCTTTAGGAAGACTCGATCATTGAAATTGAGCTCGATATCCTTCCTTTTCAAGTCAAAATATGATTTTTGCTAGTTTGATACTACCTTCAACCTATCTCAGATAATATTCACAATATTCTCAATTTCTTGCACTAAATTCGGTCCCAACACTTTCTTCTCCCTAACTCAGTCTAACACAGATGTGTCCTACACTTGCGTCTATAAAGGGCTTTATAAGGAGTCATCTGGATGCTCAACTGGAAGCTATTATTATAAGCTAATTTTGCAAGCAGCAAATGTTCCTCCCAACTATCTCCAAAGTCAATAACACAGCATCTCAGCATATCCTCTAGAATTTGGATAACTCTTTTAGACTGCCTATGATATTGTGGATGGATTGTACCAAGGGCCTCATGTAGTTTCTTCCAAAATCGAGACATAAACTTAAGATCTTGATAAAAAATGATGGAAACCGCTACTCCATAAAGTCTCACGATTTTAAAGATATACAATCTAGCCACCTTTTGTAACATATAATCGATACGCATTGGCAGAAAATGGGCGGACTTAGTTAACTAATCAACAATTACCCAAACAAAGTCTTTTCTTGATGGTATCAAAGATAAACCACTCACAAAGTCTATGACGTGTTCCCATTTCCATAGAGGAATCTGAATAGGTTGGAGCAAACCAGAAGGAAATTGGTGCTCAGCCTTGACTTGTTGTCACGTTAAGCATCTTGCCACAAAGTCAGTAACATCATGCTTTAATCTCGGCCAGTAGTACTGCTCAAGAAGATCCTGATATATCTTATTCCCTCTAGGGTGCATAGCGTAAGGACTACTGTACGCTTCCCTCTGAATGGATTACCTCAACTCTAAATCTAAAAGTACATAATATCTTCGATGATAGCATAAAATTCCTTTCGAATTAAAGGCAAAATATGAAGTCTTACCCTCCTCCATAAGCTTCACACAAGGTGCAAAAGGCACATCAAGCAACTGTTTTAACTTAATCTCCTCCAACAAAATAGGTCACACTTGAAATTCTACGAGTAAGCCTCCATCCTCAAACAAACTCAACCTAGCAAATAATGCCCTTAACTCACTGATAAACGATAAATTAAACATATTTTTACCTCATGTTTAGCCTTTATTTTGGATGAATTATTATCAATATAGTGAGAATTGGTGCTCTTAGTCTTTCTTTTTCATATCTTACACTCAGGAGAGCATAGGGAAGAGAAAGAATGGAAAATGGACCAAAAACGGAGAAAATAGGTCAAAATGTGTAATTGACATGGCCCAAGGATCTTCACATGGCCATGGCACACGGCCGTGGCACACGAAGACCACACGGTCCAACCCCGACAAGCACGGCCAGGCCACACGGCCGTGCCTCAATCGACAGAATCTCACACGGCCTCTTGTCGAAGTACACGGGCATGGCACACGGGCGTGAGGAAGAGGAATTTCACTCGGATTTGGATACTTAGGGGCTAAGAAAGCCATTCTAAACTCTATATAAAGACCCCAAAAGGCAACTCTAAAGATATACTCTCTTCTGTCAAGAAAGAATGCCATATTTCTGCCAATACAAAAAGTGAAATCAAGGGATTACTCCAAGGGAAGCCGATTGATTCATCCCAGAAGCCAGAATTCTACATCAAGACAAATAATCGCACTAAATTCCTTTAGGGGTTTTTGGGTTCTTTATGTTTTGTTATTTTAATACTTCTGAGATGTTTTCTTTCTTTATTATGAACTAAACCCCTCAAATACTTGAGGGGGATAAAACCTAAGACAGATCTTGTTATTATTTATTCTTGAATTATATGATAAATACTTGAATTGTTCTTAATTATGTGTTCTTCATTCTTGATTTAATAAACCTAGGTATTACTTCAAGAACTTGATGTGCTTAGGCAGAGGAGCAAAAGTCCCTGTTTTAAGAGCAGATCTACTATAATTAAGCGGAGTTGCATGCAACCCTAGACATAGGGCGACATAAATCTACCAGATTAGGGTCAAACCTAATAGGGGAACCATAGATCGAATTAATGCAACCTAGGGTGTTAATTAATAAAGAAATTTTAGTTAACAACCTAGGCCTAGTTGCTCTTCACCTCGAAGGAGGGTTTAGCATAAATTAGGGATCTCTACGGATCAAGTTAAGTGAATAAATTGTCTAGTTCAAGAAGTCAATAACAAGTGAAGTCTAGGTGGATTCTCCCTTAAGTATTGCTCATATCAATAAGCTTTTCCCTAAAGTTTTCCCCAATTTACTTTTTGTGCACTTTAGTTAGTT
Organism: Gossypium stocksii; assembly: GCA_020496765.1. Taxonomy (NCBI): domain Eukaryota; kingdom Viridiplantae; phylum Streptophyta; class Magnoliopsida; order Malvales; family Malvaceae; genus Gossypium; species Gossypium stocksii. The sequence continues at coordinate 49,114,082 of CM035628.1, forward strand.
TTAGAATTAGTTCCAATCAATCCTCTTTTATTTTTAGGCTAGATAATAGAAAGGAAGTAAGTATTAGTACTTTTGGTTCCCTTGGGTACGATAACTCGGTCTTGCCACTAAACTATACTACTGTTCGATAGGTGTGCTTTCCTTTAACATCGTGATATTAGTTAGTTTTGGTGTGATCAGTTTTATAAATTTTATTACTTAATATCGCGAGCCGTTATCAAGTTTTTGGCGCCGTTGCCAGGGAGCTGAAATATTAAGAAAACTCGATTTCTATTACTTTAGCTATTATTTATTTATTTATTTATTTTTAGTTTTTATTTATTTATTTTTATTTTCTTTTAAATTTTTGAATTTTCGTTGCTTTTTGTTTTTAGGTATTGTTAGTTTATGACTAGAAACAACCCAATAGGACCACTGCTTTTTGACAAAGATCTAGAAGCGACAGTTCACAGAAATCGCAGAGAAATTAGACGCAGTTTACATTATCCAGAACAAGAACCTGAGCAAGAGCCAGAACCTACAGAAGAGATGGACGCGAATCAAAACGTTCCACCACCTCCAGCACTACCAGCAGTGTAACGTCCCCACGCCCGAAACCGTCACTGGAGTCGAGCTTGAGGTGTTACTAAACACAATTTACCATTTTAAACAACTTTACAAAATCTATTTTCATTTTCGGAATAAATTGTTTTCTGCGTCATGGTCGCTCAAAAAATCATATCTCAAGTTACAAAACTTGAAATCAAGATCCGTAAATTTTCCCTAAATCTAGACTCATATATCTATTCAATAATTTTTTTCTAGAATTTTTGACGGAGCGGATTAGTACAGTTTATTAGTTAAAGTTTCCCCTATTTCAGAACTCGACTGCACTGACCTCTACTCATTACGAATCACTTTTCTCCCTGTAAAAATTTCATATAACTATACCGTTTATTTATATTAAAACTAGATTCAATAAGGAATCTAGGCATATAAAGTAATCCTCCTAATTATTTTTTTACAATTTATGGTGAATTTTCAAACTTGGAACAGGGGATCCAGAAATTGCTCTGGCCCTGTTTCACTAAAACTCAAATATCTCATAACGTATAACTTCTTTACCTATTTTCTTCTTCCATATGAAAGTAGACATGATAAGCTTCAATTTCATAACTAATCCATCATCAAATTCGATTTATATGATTTTTAGTGAATTTTCAAACTCACGTCAGTGTTGCTGCAATGTTCTGTTTTATGGCTAATTTCATTTTCATAAAAGCTTTTATATACTAGATAACCTATTATTCTTTCATGACATCAAACATAATCTATATTAGCCATTTCAATGACTCAACATTATCAAGCATTTCCTCAACCAAACCACCACCATATCACAAGATTATTTACACAAAGTAGGTATATTACTATACATGCCATACTAAATCTTACAAGCCATTTACCAAAAAGTCCTTTGGATAGTGTGAACGAGTCTTCGACCTATCCCGATTCTCGAGCCGGCTTGTCCAAAACTACAATGAATGAAAAGGAGGGAGTAAGCATAAATGCTTAGTAAGTTCACATGCAAATAACAAGTAACATGACAAAGTCATTATGCCAAACAACATTAACATAGCATCACCAAAACATATGTCACGATTCTAGTCATCATACTTCATCTTACCACATTTTTGTTGTTGTCTCGGGTTTCAACCCAAGTGTTAAGTACATACCTGTCCAATATGGCCATTTCTCAACATTACCGAATTGTCACTTACATCTTGAGTGCCTTTCCATTTCACTTGAATTTTACCCGTTGAACACATTGGAATACAACTCGGATACACGGATCATTTGCACATAAGTGCTGAATATGTAATCAATCAATCATGTAACCCGCCCATAAACGAACTCGGACTCAACTCAACGAGCTCGGGCGTTCGCATCCATAAGTGAACTCGGACTCAACTCAACGAGCTTGGATGCCTAGTTACATCTCACGAACTCGGACTCAACTCAACGAGTTTGGACATTCGCACCCATAAGTGAACTCGGACTCAACTCAACGAGCTCGGGTGCCAAACCATCCTAGTGACATGTCACTTGTATCCTAATCTATTCCCAAGGTTCAAACGGGATTTTCCTCAATCACATATCCTTGCCGTCTTCCACATAATACCGGAACCAATACTCGGTAGCAATTTATATTTAACAAGTAGCACATATAATTTGCATATTGTTCAAAAATAACCACAAAGCATATATTTCATGATAAAAATCAGCATATCATATAAATAACATCGATTAACTTAAAAATAACAGTTATGTTACATTATTTGCACATGAACTTACCTTAGTACCAAAATACAAAGATTTTTGCAATTTAGTCCGTAATCTTTTCTTTTCCTCGATCAAGGTTGATTCCACGTCTTTCTTGATCTAAAATAACACATTTAGCTTATTTAATACTCACATTATCAAAATAGTCCTAAATTCAAATTTTGGAAAAATTACAATTTTGCCCCTAAACTTTTGCATATTTACACTTTTGCCCCAAAGCTCGGGAATTAAATTTTATCACAAATTCTTATGTTTTAGGACATGCTGATCATTTATTTACCATTAGCAAGCTCAAGTTCCCACTAAAACACATACTTATGAACAATATGTACTTTTACCAATTAAGCCATTTTACTCGTTTTTACTTAAAACCGAGTAGCACAAGTTGTCTAACATAATTTAAAACCTCATATTCTATCATAAAACATCAAAATACACAAATTTCACCTATGGGTATTTTTCCAAATATGAACCCTAACTTAAATTATTGCTAACATAAGCTTTATCGAGTTACCGGGACTACGAAAACGTGAAGAACATTAAAAACGAGGCTTGGAATCACTTACTATGGAGCTTGGAAGCTTGAAACAAACCCTAGCTATGGAGAACCCTTGAAATTTCGTGGTAATGAAGAAGATGACCAATTTTGTGTTATTTTTCCCTTTTTATTTCATTAAATGTCCAAATGACCAAAATGCCCCTCCATACTAAACTTTCAAAAATTCCTTCCATGTCCTAGTTTGTCCATGAACATAAAATGGGTCTAATTACCGTTTAAGACCTCCTAATTAATATTTCAAAGCAATTTCATACTGAAAACTTCTAGAATGCAAGTTTTGCAACTTATTCGATTTAATCCCTAACTTCAAATTAAGCACTTTACGCTTAGAATTTCTTCACGAAATTTTCACACCATCATAAAATCATATCATAAACATCAAAATAATTATAATATAATTATTTCTACCTCAGATTTGTGGTCACGAAACCACTATTCCGGTTAGGCCCTAATTCGGGATATTACAAGCAGAACCAGTAAACCAGGATGAAGCTCCTCGTACTATGTATGATTATGCTAAACCTAGTTTGATTGGTACCTAAACTAGCATTATTCGACCTGCTATTGCTGCTAATAAGTTTGAATTAAAGCCTAACACTATTCAGATGATACAGCAATTTGTGCAGTTTGATGGTTTGCAGGATGAAGAACCCAATTCGCATCTAGGAAATTTCTTGGAATTTTGTGATACCTTTAAAATAAATGGCATTTCTGACGATGCCATTCACTTAAGGCTATTTCCATTCTCTTTGAGAAATAAAGCCAAACAGTGGTTAAATTCTTTACCACGAGGCTCAATCACCACATGGGAGTAGATGATCGAAAAATTTTTACTTCAATATTTTCCTCCAGCTAAAACAGCTAAATTACGAAACGATATTTCTTCCTTTGTGCAGATGGATTTAGAAACCCTTTATGATGCCTGGGAGAGATACAAAGATCTTTTAAAAAGGTGCCCTCATCATGGTCTACCTTTGTGGCTACAAGTTCAAACCTTCCACAACGGTTTGAACCCATCAACCGACAAATGATTGATGCAACCGCAGGAGGAACAATCAACAACAAAACACCTGAAGCAGCTTATGAATTTATCGAAGAAATGTCACTGAATAACTATCAGTGGCAAGTCATGAGGACAAAGCCAACTAAAGGTGCAGGAGTTTTTAACATTGATGCTGTTACTATGCTTACTAACCAAGTAGAACTTCTAAATAAAAAGGTTTGATAATTTTGTTAGTTCTACGCAGGCACAACCAGTGATGCAAAGCGACGTGACTCAAGGAAACACGTTCAATCCAGATTTCGCATCCTATGGACACAGCATGGAAACTGAACAAGCCAACTATATGTGTAACATCCTAATTTTTGGGGCTTAGTAATTTTGTGTGATGTTTTGTAAAATTTTGAAATGTTGAGATGTGGTGGTGAAATTCATGTTTAGAGTGTATAAATGGGCCTATGGAAGGCCCATGAGTTAGCCAAAACCCGGTTGAATTTTTGAATTTTGGACTTAAGAATTAGGGGCTCTGGTTAGGAGGATTTATGAAAATATGTGGGGAAAATGTGGCACAAAAGGAGCCTTGGCAGAGTGGCTAATTGACGCCACTAGTCTCCTACAAATGTGGCGTGTCAGTGAGGGGAGAAGGCCAAGGTTCGAGTCATAGAGCAGGAATCTGTGGCGTTTATTTTTATGGCTTGTGTACGCAGGAGTTTGAAGTTGAATGGAACTCTATTGGGTTAAGATTTGAATTGGTCATAAGCTAAATCTTAGGAGTGATAAGGGGAGAGATATTTGGGATTTGAATGAGAGCTAAGAAGTTGGCTGAGTGGGGGAGTGTAGGAGGTCAAATCGGCTAAGGGTGGTTGTGTTAGTAATTCGGCATTAGGGACTTTACTGGTGCCGATTTCTTTTTTTGAACACCCTAGGATTAAAGTTTTTCCTCTTCTTTTCTCTAGCCGAAATCACCACTTTTCTTCTCCATCTCTTTCCCTTCAATTGCCAAAACCGAACTCTCATTCTCTTTATTTTTCTCACCACTCAAATCCTTAGCAACCGAACTATATTCCCTCCTTACCTCTCTTGTGGCCGAATACACCAAACAAGCCAAGTCCCTGAAACTACTTTTGCCATTCTCATCTAAACGAAAACCTCCTTCCATCTTCTTCTCTTGTCATAGCCGAATCCTTCATTCTCTTCTCACAAAGTCCTACCTTCCTTCTACTTCCATTAAAGGCCGAAAATCACCCTTAATAAGTAGTTGATAGCCGAATATCATTAGATTTTTGGGTTCATTTGTAGCTCGTGTTAGGGGGCGGTTCTAAGCAAGGAGTTTTCTGAGAACGTTCGCAACAATAGACCATTCGGTAAGTGTTCGTAGTTCCGTTCATATCTTATGGATTGTAAAAGCCGAAAACCTCTAGTTTCCTGGAGAGATTGTCGTTTTGGGCTTAGAGCCTTAATGGTCTCTTTTCATTAAGATTTATGATCTCGTGTAGAAAAGGGGGACAACTTTGGAGGAGCATCAAGGTTTGGAGAATCGGTGCTGAATAGACTAAGTTCAAATCGGCGAATTCGGCAAAGGTAAGCGGTTTAAGGCATTAGGGGTAGTAGCCGAATGGTATCAATAAGAGTGTATTAATGCTCACTTGGATTTCGAAACCTGATGTGTCAAATAAATGTATGTAGGGCAAGCGCGTGGTAAACTTTGAGAAATTGATCATCTTTAAACAGGTGTGTAACATACCCCGTAATAGCTTAGATTCATACTTGTTAAAAAGCCGAAATATCGAATTTCGGTACCTTTGTAAAGTGTAAAGACGTGATGGTACGTGGATTAGTATGATTACGATGGACGCAAATAACGAAGTTGATGGAACAGGTAAAAACCCGATTTCGAGCAAAGTTGGTAAGTGGGCCTTGTTGGGCTAAAATAGGGCCCAATGGGCTTTTGGGCCCATTTGGGGAAAAATCTGGCAAAAATGGAATCTGATTGGATTGCATGTTAAACTATTATTACCGTTGCGTAACTTGGGCTAAAAAGGGCCTAATGACTAAATCGGCTACGTAGGGCCCATTAGGGGTTTTGGGCCCAATAACTTGGATGCATTTTAATGGGCTAAAAACGGTCGTATAAGTACTTAGATTCGATGAATAAACATAGAAAACCATAATAGTTGGTAAAATTAAGAAATTACCCCTAAGCATGAAAATGACTATTTTGCCCTTATAGGAAAATGTCTATTATACCCTTAAAGTTTCATTCTGAAAAAGATGGTTGTAATATTGTTAATTTACATGCCATGACATGATATGCTATGACACATATGCTATGTTTTACTCATTACATACATGGGTTGGGTTTGTTTGATGGAGGAAGTGTTAAAGGGCTTTTGCCCCAGTTTACCGAAAAGGGCTTTTGCCCCAGTTATAAAAGAGGCTAGGCCTCCAGTTATATGATAAAGCAGCTATGCTGCCAGTGGTGTGTTGGCTGGGTGGGTTGAGTTATTCCCCACATGGTGTGTTGGATGGTACGGGTGGAGAGTAGCGGTTGGTGGGTTGAGTAGTCTCCCCAAATGGGTTTCTGCATACATGATTGATTTGATATATGTGATAATGAAATGGGCCTAAGGGGCCTTACCGTTTACAGAAAAAGGCTTCGGCCCAGTGATATGTGTTATGAAAGGCTTCGGCCCAGTAATCGTTAATGATGTGTTAAAAATGAATTTGTGCATGTATGGATTTGGGCTCTGAAAGGGCTTGTTATACACTGAGTTTTCCAAACTCACCCCCCTCTTTCTAAACCTTGCAGGTGAGCCTTGATATGGAGACTTGGAGCCGAGGGGAATTCAGAGTGGCCATGGTGTTTATTCAGTTTTCTTTTAAAATCTACTGCATTTAAATAGGTTTTTATTTATAATTTTGATTGGGTTGTAATAAGGCCATTTAACTAATTTCTTTTGGGATTGCTTGGTTTTTAAACTTTATATTTTGTGCTGCTAATTATGATCTAAAACTGGGTTAGACCTAGGCTACGTTTCCAAATTAAGAAATTAACTCTTGATTTAAGTATAACTTGATGAAACAAAAATGTTTTTCTAAATTATCACTTAACGAGCACCAACACAAATCGTTTTCAACAACCTAAAGTGTGGCAATGGTTGTGGGCATGTCGAGGATTGGATCCAATCAAGAGCTTGGTACTTAAGCAGCCTTCATGGCTCACCTCCTCTGTTTCGGATACCTACCTGGTGCACAGCTTCCATTCACTTTAGAAGTAAACTTTTGAAATTAACTTTAAAAATCTTTAAGGAGAAAAGTTTGAAACCAAAAACATGGTTTTTCAAAGAAGGTTTTTCATGTACACATCAGATCTGGCCATAACGTCTGGGCCGGGTTTGGGGTGTTACATTTAGTGGTATCAAAGCCAGGTTGCAACAACTCGGCGGTGGGATTTTAACGGCATTTTAATGGTCTTTTTAGCGGGCTTTTCAAAATTCCAAGATAAAGGTATTTTAAATCGAATTTAAGAATTTCTAAAATATTCTTTTTAAACTTATTTTTGTAATTAAGTATATATTTTAAATGATTTGAAGGAAGAAGTGGCACACTGAATTCCCAGCACCAAGTCTGTAAGTATACTTACCTTATCATTTTAAATGATGTTTGAGATTATATGGCACTATTGTTGATATTGCTATGATGCTATAGATAGAATCAAGACCCTACTATGTTACTTTAGATAGGGTAGAGCTGAAAACATTAAGAGCAAGACTGTAGCTAAGATACGACGTTGCGGAAACAAACTTTGAACTGCTATATGCTCATAAGACATTTTTAGTAATAAACAACTAAAATATTAACTAATGTCATAAAATTCGTAATCAGATAAGTCGATATGAGTACTAGAGGAACTCGTGGACGAGGCCGCGGACGTGGTCGCGGAAGAGCGCGGGCCGAATCTTCATCTTCAGGGCATAGGCTAGCTGAAGAGGCATCTGTGCCACAAGCATCTGAGACTGGGTCACATGATAGGGCTGTAGGAGACGATGCCTTATCCCAGGCAATGCTGAGGGTCTTAGAGAGGGTTGCTGGAGCTAGTACCGGGACGGTGAACAGAGGATCTATTTCCGAGCGACTCAGGGCCAATGGAGCAGAGGTTTTTAGGGGCATATCTGGAGTAGCCCCAAACGTGGCTGAATATTGGCTGGAGGCCACAGAGCGGATCATGGATGACTTGGATTGCTCCGTGGAGCAAAAGTTGAAAGGGGCTGTATCGTTGCTACGAGATGAGGCTTACCAGTGGTGGATCACGGTAAGAGAGAGTACCCCGGCTGAGCGGGTAACTTGGGATCTGTTTAAGACTGCTTTTAAGGGCAGGTATGTTGGAGCTAGTTATGTGGATGCTCGTCGTAAGGAGTTTCTGAATTTAACTCAGGGTAATAAGACTGTTGCTGAGTATGAGGCAGAATTTTTGAGGTTGAGCCGATATGCTAGTGGGATAGTGGCGACTGAATATGAGCGTAGCGTTCGGTTTGAGGATGGCCTTCGAGATGAGCTTAGGGTGCTGATAGCTCCACAGAGGGAGCGTGACTTTGCTGCATTGGTAGAAAAGGCCAAGATAGCTGAGGAGGTAAAGCGGGTTGAGCAGCAGAACCGTCAGAGGGATCGATCTAGATTTAGGAGGGATTCTGGACCCTCAGGTGCTGCATACCGAAATGTCAAGCGAGCTAGAGTGGAGGAGGCGATTCGAGCAGTTCCAGTGAACACCGCTAGACCGCAGACTTGCAGAGACTGTGGGAGAGTACATCTGGGTGAGTGTTGGAGAAAAACTGGGGGATGCTTTCGATGTGGGTCCAAGGAACATCAATTCAGAGAGTGTCCTAGGAGAGCAGCTCAGGATCAAGCTGCCGAGCCAAGGGCTGTTCAACCAGTGCGAGGAGGACCACCACCGCAGAGAGGCCGTGGGCAAGGCAGAGGTGGTAATGGTAATGGACGAGGACGTGGGGCACCTGGCAGGGGTGCCGGTCGTGCTGAAGCTCGTCAGCCGGCGTTGGTCTATGCTGCAGACGTAGAGAGGAGGGTGATGCTCCTGATGTTATAACCGGTACGTTTTTCATTATGGCACGCCTTATACTGCTTTAATAGATGTTGGTTCCACACATTCGTATGTTGCTTGTAAGGTATCTGGGGTGTTGGGTGTGCATCCTGAGAAGGCTGTGAGTGGGGTATCAGTGATAAGTCCTTTGGGTCACTCGGTTAAGGTAGATAAACTTTTTAGGGAAGTGCCTCTAGAGACTCAAGATAGAGTATTCGTGGGAGACTTAATGGAATTGCCATTTGGAGAATTTGATCTTATCTTAGGAATGGATTGGTTAACTCAGCATAGGGCGACATTGGATTGTGCTGCTAAGAGGATGGTATTAAAAACTGACGAGGATGAGGAAGTATTAGTTATAGGGGAGCGAAGAAATTATTTGTCTAATGTGGTGTCAGCCTTAAAAGCCGAGAAGTTGATTCGAAAAGGTGGTGAGGCATATTTGGCCTTTGTGAGCCAAGCTGAGCCTGAAAAGATGACCGCAGAGTCAGTCAGGACTATCAAAGAGTTTCAAGATGTCTTTCCTGAGGAGCTTCTTGGATTACCTCCAAACCGCGAGGTTGAGTTTGGAATTGACCTGTTACCTGGAACAGCTCCGGTGTCTATTGCACCGTATAGGATGGCAGCAAAGGAGTTGGTAGAACTGAAAGCTCAGATTCAGGAGTTATTGGATAGGGGGTTTATAAGACCAAGTGTTTCTCCGTGGGGCGCACCGGTTTTGTTTGTAAAGAAGAAGGATGGAACCATGCGAATGTGTATCGACTATCGGCAGTTGAACAAACTGACGATCAAGAATAAATACCCCTTGCCGAGAATCGACGACTTATTTGATCAGCTGAGAGGAGCTTCGGTATTTTCAAAAATTGACCTTCGGTCAGGTTATCATCAGTTGAAAGTCAAAGAGGTGGATATTCATAAGACGGCATTCAGAACTCGATATGGTCATTACGAGTTCTTGGTCATGCCTTTTGGATTGACTAACGTGCCAGCAGCATTCATGGACTTGATGAATCGAGTATTTCAGCCATACTTGGATCAGTTCGTAGTTGTATTCATTGATGATATTTTGGTGTACTCAGAAACAGAAGAAAAGCATGATGAGCATCTTCGTACCGTTCTATAAGTATTGAGGGAAAAGCAACTGTATGCTAAGTTCAGTAAGTGTGAATTCTGGTTGCGTGAAGTAACCTTCTTAGGCCATGTTGTGTCTGCTGAGGGGATTAAGGTGGACCCTCGAAAAATTGAGGCGATTCTGGATTGGAAGCCACCGAGATCAGTATCAGAAATTCGAAGTTTTCTGGGGTTGGCAGGTTATTATAGAAGGTTCGTGGAAGGGTTTTCTGTTTTGGCAGCACCATTGACAAAACTCATAAGGAAAGGAGTGCCATTTGTTTGGACTGAGAGGCAGCAGGAGGCTTTTGAGAAGTTGAAGAAAGTTTTGACTGAGGCACCAGTGTTGATTCAGCCAGAGTCTGGTAAAGATTTCACTGTGTATAGCGATGCATCACATGTAGGTTTGGGTTGTGTGTTGATGCAAGAGGGGAAAGTGGTCGCGTATGCTTCAAGGCAGCTCAAGCCTCACGAGGTGAACTATCCTACTCATGATTTAGAGCTAGCAGCGGTGATCTTCGCACTTAAAATTTGGAGGCATTACTTGTATGGAGAGAAGTGCACCATCTATACAGATCATAAAAGTCTTAAGTATCTATTGACTCAAAAGGAGCTGAATCTTAGACAACGGCGGTGGATAGAGCTGTTGAAAGATTATGAATATTTGATTGAGTACCATCTAGGCAAGGCAAATGTGGTGGCTGATGCGTTGAGTAGAAGGACTATAGCAGAGTTAAAGGCAATATTTGCACGTTTGAGCTTGTATGACGATGGGAGTCTGTTGGCAGAGTTACAAGTAAAACCGACTTGGGTAGAGCAAATTAAGAGGCAACAGTTGTTGGATGAATCATTGGGTTCTCGATTTCAACAAGCCAAGGAGGGGGAGAATTCGGACTTTGGGTTAAACAGTGATGGGATTCTTTGTTTTCGAGGAAGAATTTGTATGCCAAAGGACTCTGAACTAAGGCTGATGATTCTGAAAGAGGCTCATAGTGGACCTTGTGCCATGCATCCAGGAGGAAATAAGTTGTATCGAGACTTGTGAGAGTTATATTGGTGGCCTGGACTGAAGAGAGAAGTGACCGAGTTTGTGGGAAAGTGTTTAACGTGTCAACAAGTAAAGGCCGAGCATCAACTGCCTTCGGGATTGTTGCAGCCAGTGAAAATACCACTTTGGAAGTGGGAAAGGGTAACCATGGATTTCGTAAGTGGGTTGCCTTTGACGCCTTCCAAGAAAGATTCGATTTGGGTGATTGTGGATAGGCTGACGAAATCTGCCCATTTCATACCTGTTCGAACAGATTATTCACTTCAGAAGTTAGCCAAGCTATATGTAGCAGAGATAGTACGGTTGCATGGAGTGCCAGTGTCAATAATTTCTGACCGAGACCCAAGATTTACATCTCGCTTTTGGAGGAAATTGCATGAGGCATTGGGGACGCGATTGGATTTTAGCACAGCATTTCACCCTCAGTCTGATGGGCAGTCAGAAAGAGTTATCCAGATTTTAGAAGACATGTTGAGGGGTGGTGTGATCGACTTTAGGGGCAGTTGGGAGGATTACTTACCGTTGGCGGAATTTGCTTATAATAACAGTTATCAAGCGAGTATTCAAATGGCTCCTTATGAGGCACTGTATGGAAGAAGATGCCGTTCGCCTACTTGTTGGACTGAGTTGGGAGAGAGACGAGTACTTGGACCAGAATTAGTGGCTGATACTGAAGATAAGGTTAGGGTAATCAGAGACCGTTTGAAAGAGGCAGCAGATCGACAGAAGTCTTATGCGGATTTGAAGCGTAAGGATATTGAGTATGCGGTAGGAGACATGGTCTTTCTTAAGGTTTCGCCTTGGAAGAAGATATTGAGATTTGGTAAGAAAGGCAAATTGAGTCCGCGATTCATTGGGCCTTATCGAATTGTAAAACGAATAGGACCGGTCGCTTATCAACTAGAGTTACCACCGGAGTTGGATCGCATTCACGATGTCTTTCATGTGTCAATGCTAAGGCGATATCGTTCTGACCCTACTCATATCGTGCCAGTTGCAGACATTGAGGTACAAGCAGATTTAACCTTCGAAGAAGAACCAGTGCAAATACTTGATCGCAACATTAAGGTGTTGAGAAGAAAATCAGTCCCACTAGTGAAGGTACTTTGGAGGAACCACGGCAAAGAGGAGGCTACTTGGGAGCCCGAGGAGGCGATGCGTCAACAGTATCCTCAACTATTTTAAGGTAAATTTCGAGGCCGAAATTTCTTTAAGGAGGGTAGAGTTGTAACATCCTAATTTTTGGGGCTTAGTAATTTTGTGTGATGTTTTGTAAAATTTTGAAATGTTGAGATGTGGTGGTGGAATTCATGTTTAGAGTGTATAAATGGGCCTATGGAAGGCCCATGAGTTAGCCAAAACCCGGTTGAATTTTTGAATTTTGGACTTAAGAATTAGGGGCTCTGGTTAGGAGGATTTATGAAAATATGTGGGGAAAATGTGGCACAAAAGGAGCCTTGGCAGAGTGGCTAATTGACGCCACTAGTCTCCTACAAATGTGGCGTGTCAGTGAGGGGAGAAGGCCAAGGTTCGAGTCATAGAGCAGGAATCTGTGGCGTTTATTTTTATGGCTTGTGTACGCAGGAGTTTGAAGTTGAATGGAACTCTATTGGGTTAAGATTTGAATTGGTCATAAGCTAAATCTTAGGAGTGATAAGGGGAGAGATATTTGGGATTTGAATGAGAGCTAAGAAGTTGGCTGAGTGGGGGAGTGTAGGAGGTCAAATCTGCTAAGGGTGGTTGTGTTAGTAATTCGGCATTAGGGACTTTAGTGGTGCCGATTTCTTTTTTTGAACACCCTAGGATTAAAGTTTTTCCTCTTCTTTTCTCTAGCCGAAATCACCACTTTTCTTCTCCATCTCTTTCCCTTCAACTGCCAAAACCGAACTCTCATTCTCTTTATTTTTCTCACCACTCAAATCCTTAGCAACCGAACTATATTCCCTCCTTACCTCTCTTGTGGCCGAATACACCAAACAAGCCAAGTCCCTGCAACTACTTTTGCCATTCTCATCTAAACGAAAACCTCCTTCCATCTTCTTCTCTTGTCATAGCCGAATCCTTCATTCTCTTCTCACAAAGTCCTACCTTCCTTCTACTTCCATTAAAGGCCGAAAATCACCCTTAATAAGTAGTTGATAGCCGAATATCATTAGATTTTTGGGTTCATTTGTAGCTCGTGTTAGGGGGCGGTTCTAAGCAAGGAGTTTTCTGAGAACGTTCGCAACAATAGACCATTCTGTAAGTGTTCGTAGTTCCATTCATATCTTATGGATTGTAAAAGCCGAAAACCTCTAGTTTCCTGGAGAGGTTGTCGTTTTGGGCTTAGAGCCTTAATGGTCTCTTTTCATTCAGATTTATGATCTCGTGTAGAAAAGGGGGACAACTTTGGAGGAGCATCAAGGTTTGGAGAATCGGTGCTGAATAGACTAAGTTCAAATCGGCGAATCCGGCAAAGGTAAGCGGTTTAAGGCATTAGGGGTAGTAGCCGAATGGTATCAATAAGAGTGTATTAATGCTCACTTGGATTTCGAAACCTGATGTGTCGAATAAATGTATGTAGGGCAAGCGCGTGGTAAACTTTGAGAAATTGATCATCTTTAAACAGGTGTGTAACATACCCCGTAATAGCTTAGATTCATACTTGTTAAAAAGCCGAAATATCGAATTTCGGTACCTTTGTAAAGTGTAAAGACGTGATGGTACGTGGATTAGTATGATTACGATGGACGCAAATAACGAAGTTGATGGAACAGGTAAAAACCCGATTTCGAGCAAAGTTGGTAAGTGGGCCTTGTTGGGCTAAAATAGGGCCCAATGGGCTTTTGGGCCCATTTGGGGAAAAATCTGGCAAAAATGGAATCTGATTGGATTGCATGTTAAACTATTATTACCGTTGCGTAACTTGGGCTAAAAAGGGCCTAATGACTAAATCGGCTACGTAGGGCCCATTAGGGGTTTTGGGCCCAATAACTTGGATGCATTTTAATGGGCTAAAAACGGTCGTATAAGTACTTAGATTCGATGAATAAACATAGAAAACCATAATAGTTGGTAAAATTAAGAAATTACCTTTAAGCATGAAAATGACTATTTTGCCCTTATAGGAAAATGTCTATTATACCCTTAAAGTTTCATTCTGAAAAAGATGGTTGTAATATTGTTAATTTACATGCCATGACATGATATGCTATGACACATATGCTATGTTTTACTCATTACATACATGGGTTGGGTTTGTTTGATGGAGGAAGTGTTAAAGGGCTTTTGCCCCAGTTTACCGAAAAGGGCTTTTGCCCCAGTTATAAAAGAGGCTAGGCCTCCAGTTATATGATAAAGCAGCTATGCTGCCAGTGGTGTGTTGGCTGGGTGGGTTGAGTTATTCCCCACATGGTGTGTTGGATGGTACGGGTGGAGAGTAGCGGTTGGTGGGTTGAGTAGTCTCCCCAAACGGGTTTCTGCATACATGATTGATTTGATATATGTGATAATGAAATGGGCCTAAGGGGCCTCACCGTTTACAGAAAAAGGCTTCGGCCCAGTGATATGTGTTATGAAAGGCTTCGGCCCAGTAATCGTTAATGATGTGTTAAAAATGAATTCGTGCATGTATGGATTTGGGCTCTGAAAGGGCTTGTTATACACTGAGTTTTCCAAACTCACCCCCCTCTTTCTAAACCTTGCAGGTGAGCCTTGATATGGAGACTTGGAGCCGAGGGGAATTCAGAGTGGCCATGGTGTTTATTCAGTTTTCTTTTAAAATCTACTGCATTTAAATAGGTTTTTATTTATAATTTTGATTGGGTTGTAATAAGGCCATTTAACTAATTTCTTTTGGGATTGCTTGGTTTTTAAACTTTATATTTTGTGCTGCTAATTATGATCTAAAACTGGGTTAGACCTAGGCTACGTTTCCGAATTAAGAAATTAACTCTTGATTTAAGTATAACTTGATGAAACAAAAATGTTTTTCTAAATTATCACTTAACGAGCACCAACACAAATCGTTTTCAACAACCTAAAGTGTGGCAATGGTTGTGGGCATGTCGAGGATTGGATCCAATCAAGAGCTTGGTACTTAAGCAGCCTTCATGGCTCACCTCCTCTGTTTCGGATACCTACCTGGTGCACAGCTTCCATTCACTTTAGAAGTAAACTTTTGAAATTAACTTTAAAAATCTTTAAGGAGAAAAGTTTGAAACTAAAAACATGGTTTTTCAAAGAAGGTTTTTCATGTACACATCAGATCTGGCCATAACGTCTGGGCCGGGTTTGGGGTGTTACAATATGGGTAACAATTCTAGATCTCAAAATAACCCTTATAGTAATACTTACAATGCAGGTTGGAGAATTCACCCAAATTTTTCATGGGGAGGACAAGGAAATCAAAGACAACAGCCTCCTCCAGGATTTCAGCAGCCACCACCGTAACAAGAGAAGAAGCCGAATCTTGAAGATATGTTTACCAAATTTATGGCCACTTCAGAAACTCATTTTCAAAATACTGACACAGCATTAAAGAATCAACAAGCATCAATTCAAGGGCTTGAAAACCAAATCGGTCAACTTGCGAAATTGATTTCAGAAAGACCACAAGGTGGATTACCAAGTAACACTGAGCCAAATCCCAGAGAACATGTTAAAGTGATTACTTTAAGAGATGGAAAGGTCCTAGCCGAGCCAGAAAAGAAGACTATTCCAGAACCTTCAGAAGAAAAGGTAGAGGAACCCAAGGAAAACACTCTGCCACCACTCAAAGATTACAAACCGCCCGTCCCATATCTGGCAAGATTAAAGAAAAACCGTACAGACGCTCAATTAAGTAAATTTCTCGAACTTTTTAAACAATTACACATTAACTTACCTTTTGTTGGAGCAATTTCACAGATGCCGAAGTATGCGAAGTTCCTTAAAGAACTTCTGACAAATAAAAGAAAGCTAGAAGAATTAGCCATAGTGGAACTTAACGAGGAATGCTCAACTATTCTCCAAAATAAACTACCGGTAAAACTGAAAGATCCAGGGAGTTTTACTATTCCTTGTTTGATTGGTAGTTTACTTATTAATAAAGCATTAGCTGATTTAGGTGCTAGCATTAATCTCATGCCTTACAAAATGTTCAAGCAATTAGGTCTAGGGGAACCCAAGCCCACTAGAATGAGTATTCAATTAGCGGATAGATCTGTTAAATATCCTAGGGGAATCATTCAAGATGTGCTAGTAAAGGTAGATAAATTTATACTCCCTGTTGATTTTGTCGTGCTTGACATGGATGAGGATATTGAGGTACCTTTAATTTTGGGACGTCCATTCTTAGCCACTGCTAGAGCTGTTATTGATGTAGGGGATGGTAAATTAGTGCTTAGAGTTGGTGATGAAGAAGTTGTTTTCAAAATCTATGATGCCATAAGATTTTCTAAAGAACAAGATGATTCCTGTTATTTCGTTGATATTATTGATCATCTTGTTCAAGATAGATTTCAAGAACTTTCTCTCGTAGACACGTTGGAACTGTGTCTTATTCAAGGTGGGGGGCAGATGAAGCCACCATTGAGATAGAGAAAGTAAGGAAGGAGTTAGAATCTAATGAAATCATCACTAGGCACATAAGTTATGAAAATATAAAGATGAGTGATGAATTAAGACAGAAACCTTCCATTGCTGAACCCCCTAAATTAGAGTTAAAACAACTGCCAGATCATTTAGAATATGCCTTTTTAGGGGAAGAATCAACTTTACCAGTTATTATCGCATCCGATCTAAGCATCGTAGAAAAAGAGGAATTACTCCATGTGTTACGAGAACACAGACGTGCTATAGCTTGGAAAATTTCAGATATCAAGGGAATAAATCCTTCTTTCTGCACCCACAAAATTTTAATGGAGGACGAATTCAAACCATCAGTGCAAGCCCAGAGACGATTGAATCCCAACATGAAGGAAGTTGTAAAGGCAGAGGTAATTAAACTTCTAGATGCATGTATTATTTATCCTATTTCTGACTGTTCTTGGGTAGGCCCTGTGTAGGTTGTTCCTAAGAAAGGTGGATTGATCGTGATGTCTAATGACAAGGAAGAGTCAATACCTACAAGAACAGTCATAGGATGGAGAGTTTGCATTGATTACAGGAAGCTGAATGACGCCACTCAGAAAGATCATTTTCCTTTACCATTTATTGATTAGATGTTGGAAAGATTGTCAGGTCACATGTATTATTGTTTCCTAGATGGCCTCTCTTGTTACTTCTAGATCCCGATAGCTCTAGAAGATCAGGAGAAAATGACATTCACATGTCCTTACGGTACGTTTGCTTATCGCAGAATGCCTTTTGGTTTATGTAATGCTCCTGCTACTTTTCAGCGATACATGCTAGCTATCATCAATGAATTTGTGGAAGACATCATAGAGGTATTTATGGATGATTTCTCAGTTTTCGGTAGTTCTTTCCAACTTTGTCTTAATAATCTAAAACGTGTTTTGATAAGATGTGAAGAGACAAATTTAGTGCTAAACTGGGAAAAATGCCACTTTATGGTTCAAGAGGGTATTATTTTAGGACATAAAATTTCTAGTAAAGGGATAGAGGTAGATAAAGCAAAAATTGAAACCATTGAAAAATTACCCCCTAACTCAGTTAAGGCTATACGAAGCTTTTTAGGACATGCCAGATTTTATCACAAATTCATGAAAGATTTTTCTAAAATAGCTAAGCCTTTAACAAAGTTGCTAGAAAAGGACGTGCTTTTCAACTTTGACCAAGAATGTTTAGACTCTTTTAACACTCTTAAAGAAAAGTTAGTCAATGCCTCGATTATGATTTCACCTGATTGGAATCTACCTTTTGAACTAATATGCGATGCAAGTGATTTTGCAGTAGGTGCAGTTTTGGGACAACGAAGAGATAAGCACTTTCAACCGATCTAATATGCTAGTAGACTTTGACAACCGCTCAAGCAAATTATACTACCACAGAAAAAGAATTGCTAGCTGTTATTTTTGCATTTGATAAATTCAGATCTTATTTGATTTTGTCAAAAGTCATTGTTTATACTGACCATTCTGCTCTTCGTTACCTCTTAACTAAAACCGATGCAAAACCTCGATTAATAAGATGGATTCTATTGTTGTAGGAATTTGATTTGGAAATAAAGGACAAGAAAGGAGCTAAAAACTTAGCAGCAGATCACCTTTCAAGGCTAGCAAACACGCAGCCTAGGAACCTTGATAAGATAAACGATTTGTTTCCTGAAGAACAACTCCTAGTCTTAGCAGATGCAACAGTTCCTTGGTTTGCTGATTTTGCAAATTATTTAGCAGCTAATATAACCCCAAAAAGGCTGACCCATCAGCAAAAGAAGTGATTCTTCGCTGATGTGAAAAACTACTTTTGGGAGGATCCTTTGCTCTTTCGAATTTGTGCAGATCAGGTTATTTGAAGATGCGTAGATGAAATAGAAGCGTACCAAATTTTAAATCGCTGCCATTCAAGACCCACAGGAGGACATCACAGTGGAGCTAGAACTGCTCATAAGGTACTCGAATCAGGCTTCTATTGGCCTACACTTTTCAGGGATGCCAATAGGTATGTGACCTATTGTGATAAATGTCAGCGAACAGGTAATATCTCTCAACGTAATGAAATGCCTCAGAAATATATACTTTCATGTGAAATATTTGATGTATGGGGTATTGATTTCATGGGTTCATTTCCTACTTCATTTGGGATTAAGTACATACTAGTAGCAGTAGATTGCATGTCAAAATAGGTAGAAGCCCAAGCCTTACCTACTAATGATGCTAGAATGGTAGTACGATTTTTGAAGAAACTTTTCTCTCGATTTAGAACACCTAGGATAATTATCAGTGACAAAGGCACACATTTTTGCGATGCCCAGTTTGGAAGAGTCTTGGAAAGGTATGGAGTACACCATAGAACAGCTACCCCTTATCACCCACAAACCAGTGGCCAAGTCAAATTAACAAATAGGGAATTAAAATGCATACTAGAGAAAACAATAGAAACAAATAGAAAGGATTGGTTAAGGAAAATAGATGATGCTTTATGGGCTTATAGGACTGCCTTTAAAACACCCATAGGTACATCTCCTTATAAGCTTATCTAGGGAAAAAGTTGTCATTTGCCATTTGAACTTGAACATAAACCATTCTGGGC
This sequence comes from Gossypium stocksii, assembly GCA_020496765.1. NCBI lineage: Eukaryota > Viridiplantae > Streptophyta > Magnoliopsida > Malvales > Malvaceae > Gossypium > Gossypium stocksii. Next base: position 49,133,385 of record CM035628.1, read on the forward strand.
TATCAAATTTTTAAACCTTGATTTTAAGCTTGTAGGTGAGAAGCAATTTATGCAGTTAAATGAAATTGATGAATGGCGTTGCAATGCCTACGAGAGCTCATGACTATATAAGGAAGCAATGAAGTGACGTCATGACAAAAGACTGAAACAACCTAAACAGTTCAAAGTAGGTGATCTTGTCTTACTCTACAACTCGAGACTAAAACTATTTCCTGGAAAACTCAAGTCAAGGTGGTCAGGTCCATTCACTGTTCAAACTGTCTATCCATATGGCACAATTGAGGTAACTCACCCTGACTACGGTACGTTCAAGGTAAATGGTCATAGGCTTAAACATTATAGAGGTGAGAATGTTAAAGGTAAAAGAGAGGAGCTTCAGCTCCATGAAATCCCTCCATGATACATCCAAGTAGAGTCGAGCTTAGACTCTAAATAAACGCTTCTCGGGAGGCAACCCGAGCACTAACTTAGTAATTTTTCATCTATTTTGTTTTTAGTATTTTTTTCATGCATCATACAAGCCCTTTTTAATGCAGAGATTTAGGACCACACAGCCATGCCCACGGGCGTGTCCCAGGCCGTGTGAACCTTTTAAACAGAGACACGGTCGTGTACTGAGGCCGTGTACAAACAGAGCACAAATTTTCCCTAAACACGGGCCATCGATATCACCCTACGGCCGTGCGACATGGCCGTGGCAACCTTTTGACTTTAACACGGGCTACCAACAACACCCCACGGCCATGTGACATGGCCGTGGCAACCCTGAAGTATCAACACGGGCTCACACAACTCCACATGCCTGTGTCCCTAGACCGTGGAAGACATTGTCAAATTTCATACGGCCGTGGAACATATCACACGACCGTGTGAAACACGAACATGATCGCACACGGCCGTGTATCCCATTACACAACCGTGTGAGTGACAAAGAACCGATCTCCCACTGCCATGTACAACTTTCCTACGGGCGTGCACTACGAACCAGGTGTGCCAAAACATCCAGATTTCAAAAGACACAGGCGAAACACGACTCACACGGGCGTGTGACATGCCCGTGTGACCCAAAAACTATAAATAAGGGCCACTATTCATTTCCTGCTTCATTCAAAACCCTAAATTTCTCTCATCCAAACTCTCCCTAACCACCATAAGCACCGCCACAACCCTCAAAACACCACCATACCCAAAATCAGCCGCCCCACGCCCGTGCAACCCCACCCCACGACCAACCCACGACCGTCCAACATCAAATTTGGTTCTATTCTCTCATTTTTCTTTTTTATTTATTTCTATTTCATTTTTATTCTCTAACTATGTAATTTTTAGATGTTTAATCAAGCATGGAATTAGGAAAATTAGGATGAATAATCTAGATAGAACACATTAGGATTGCATGCCACTTAATTTCATTTTTTGCTTGCCACTTAGAACTTCAAATTTGAATGCCATTTAAATTTATATTTGCATGCCATTTTTCTCATAAGATTTGTATAAATATACACTTATATTCCTTAATTTTGTTACAAGTTCCAAAATGATTAATTTTTACTATTCAGGTTAACCCTTATTTCATATTAGGAACATTGTCATTGAAATTACTATCTATCTATTTTCAATATTTAGGTCTAATACTTGTTATTTTATTTCAGATACTATGTCGTCATCATGCGGTCGAAAAACTACCGTTCCTATTTCCAAGAAACGCAAAGGGCCAGGGAGTTCTTCATCGAGGCTCACCTCCGAGGTTCGACACCCATTCATCACGTTCGCTCAAGCCTTGCAAGAGGAACATTATCAACTACTCAGAGCCCACCCTATATCCACGGGCCGCTGTATAGACTGGGGTGACCTTGAGCAAATCCATTTGGTGGATGACGTCCGGGCCTTACTGATAACAGAGCCATGGGAGCAGTTCTTCTAGATTATCGAGCCCACATACTTGGAACTCACTTTAGAGTTCTGCTCCACATTCCACCTACAGATGGTGATGACTAGATTTGACGATCCAGGGACGGTCCAATTCTGATTGGAAGGCCTTGTACGATGTCTCAGCGTACCAGAATTCGGCATCGCACTTGGGCTCTACACCGAGCAGTTCATGGCAGACGAGGACTTCCCCACCCTTTCTTGTCGCATCCACATTCGACCCGTCGACTGCTGGAATGAGATCGCCCCAGGCCGTCAAACATATAACCCCAGCGTCAGCAAGGCGACCGCCCTCGTGCCATCTCTGAGGTACATTCATACTCTTCTTGCTCACACTCTTACATGTAGACGAGAGAGCACCAGTGTCGTCAACACTCACGACATCTACTTCCTGTGGTGCATGGCGAATGGCCACATCATCGATTTAGCATACTTCATAGAGCACGCCATGCAGCATCAGACAGAGAGGCACCGTAGAGGCGGCTTATCCATGGGGCCCTACATCACCCGGTTGGCTCGTCACTTCGGGCTCCTCAACACTTCAGCCCAGACATCCTCCTACACCCTGATCGGTCAGATGTCTCACCAAGGCATCACGACTATGTTACATATGAGGATGATCGGGAGGAGGCCAGGAGGTACCCCCTTCACTTTTGACTCATCCAGGAGGGAGAGGACCCAGAGGACATTGCTGATGATGTCCCACCACCACCACAGGAGGAGGATGAGCCAGCTGAGCCACTACGCCCCAGACGACCCACCCAGACGGTAGCCACACATGCTAACATATCCGAGCGCCTAGATCATTTTGAGCAGCAGTGCTTCCAGCACCTCGATTATATCGATGCCACTTTAGCGCAGATATGCCTGCACCTGAGCATCCCACCACCGTCGCGCGATCCATCAGAGGATTAGATTTCTCTAGTCCTCTTAACTTTATTTTCTATTATTGATCTTATTTTTATTTTATTTTACTTTATTCTAACTTTTAAACACTGATCTTTATTTTCACCTTTTCTTTTAACTTTATTTTCCTTTTCCTTTTTAAATTTTCTCATTTTACCTGTTGCATTATTTATTTTTAGTATTTTGTTTTCTTTATTTTATTTATTTATTTTCCTAACGGCCAACCCCTAACAAGTAAATTCTCTTGATCCAAATTCCCCACGACTAATAAATACTTTCGCAGTTTCAAAGGAGCTTTACAGCTCAAATCTCTACGAAAAAGGGAACACATTGCCACAACTGCCAACTCTTCCCACCTCCGCCTCACTAATCCATCCAAAGCAGGGAGTTTCATACCTCCCCCTATCTTATGATCTTATACTTTTATTGCTACTAATGTTATCTTTGTACATTGAGGGCAATGTACATCTTAAGTGTGGGGGGGAACTTACCTTAAATCTTTATATTATCTTTGAAATCCCTGAACTTTTCTCACTTTCACTCTTTGCATTATCTTTAACCTCCTATTAAGAATATATTTTGATTGATTTATGATTTTTATTGATATGTAAGAATTAAGACATAGGTGCTTGTACTTTGATTATTCAAAATTTAAAACATTAGGGAATTAAGCATGATAAGTTGAAATTTTTTAGAACCCTAATTTTTTTTCATAAGTTCTTTTCCTTAATTCTAAGTGTTATCTTGAGATTTGAAATTCGCAAGATTGACATCAAAAAGCCATAATTCTAGTGAGATTTTTGAGCCTTTTGATCATACATTCTTTCATGCTCACTTTTATTATTGCTTTGAGTGAGTCAACACTGATTTGTTATTCTAGAACTTGCTTTGATTATACATGTTGAGACCACATCATTGATTTGATATACCGAGATGATAAAGGCACTTAGGATTTAACCCACTTACTCCACAAAAGCCTGCCTCCATAAATTAACCCCTAGTAAACCCCATTGAACCTAAGAACCTTTTCTTTAACTTACCTCTAATATTAACCTATAACCCATTTTTGTTGAATTTCATTCAATTAATTTGATCCCTATTTTTGTCGAGATTTGAGTTGAACTTATTATCTAGCTTTATTCTCTTTTCCATATTGTAAAATTATAAAATTTCAATGTAAAATACTTGAATTGTTCTTAAAAAAAATGTATACTCAGTTGTAATCTGTAATATAGTTTAATAGTTTTTGCATATTTCTATCTTAAGGCTACCAAGGCAGAAATGATGTTATCATAAGAATTAGCCCGAAGAATATGTTCTAGTGATAGAGATTTTTCTAGTTAGATAATTTTTCAGTTCAATCTCGATTCTAACCCTCTTTTGCAGCCTGTGACAACACCCCTAACCAAGCTCCATTACAGCCATTGAAAGACCTTTTGATCGATGTATCATGTCAATCTATAGTGGTGGAGATGTGATTTTCTTGCAAGCCTATGGTAATAACTTTTCAGGTTGACTAGAGAGTACTTAATTTTTGAACCCTAAACACTTCAAGTGGATGGAGTGAATCTGTGACAGCCCGAAATAGGGCCTAATCAGAATAGTGGTTTCGTAACCACAAATCTGAGAGGAATAAGTTAAATTTTGTGAATTTTATACTGCATAGGTTTATCGATTAAGTTCTGTGAGAAAATTGTTTAGAAATTTACTATTTTTGTGATTAATTGGAAAACATGGACTAAATTGCAAATAGGAGAAATTATGAGTATTAGATGAAATAGGGACTTGATTGAATTGTGATATGAATGTAGGAGTGTTTATGTTGCAATTATACCATAAGTTAATAGGATGGACACAAGAGGGTAATTCTAGAGAAATTTTCAAGAAACATGGCTAAGGGCATTTTTGTCCAATTGATAAAAATTGTCATAAAAGATGAGAAAAAAATGAAAATGTTCATCTTCTTCTCATGTTTCTACCGAATTTTCTCTCCACCATTGCTAAAGGGGTTTTGAGCTTTGTCAATCAAATTGTAAGTGTATTTCAACCGCATTTTCAATTATTTTCGTATTTTCGAGTCCCTTGAAGCTTGAATCTCATGATTTTGCTATTTATTTGAAAAGAAATTAGGGTTTGAAAATTACCCATTTTAGAGAAATGTTGTTATTTGATGAATTTTGGTAGTAATTGAGTTATTGATGTGTTATTTACGTGTTTTTACAAGTGGTTTTTGATAAAAACGTCCCTAAGGGACTAAAATAAGAAAAGAGAAAAGTTGCTCATAAATAGATGAATGTGAGTGAATTTTTGGATGATTTTATTGATAAAAGAAGCTAATTGAGTTTAAAATGCAAGAAAATGAAGTAAAATTGAAATTCCGAGACTAGGGGTAAAATGGTCATTTGCCCAACAAGTCCGATTTATGAATGTGTTGGATAGAATATTGATAAATGTGTTAAATGCATTTATTTAGATCAAGAAAGAAGAGAGGGTGATCGAAATCGAGGAAAGGAAAAGATAGTATAATAGCACGAGTTAGTCGATTTGTTATCGAGGTAAGTCATAAGTAAATTATAGCTTAGCTGCATTATTGTTAATTATTTGATGATTTCGATGTGAAAATATGTGAATATGATATTGAATTAAGTAAATGTGTAATTGTGATTATTTGGATAAACCCCAGTTGGACTGTAAGAATGTTTTCGGATATGTGTGACATGTCACTTGAGGGCTCTGAATCTGTCTGATTCTGTATCCCGGGTGCTGGGTGTACTAGCATATGTTGCAGTCACCTGTCAGCTTATGTGAGCAGACCCGTGGATTACGTCTGTGTATCTGTGATCTGAGGTAGCTACGGCTACATATTCTGGTAGCTTCGGCTACCTACTCTGTTGGCTTACGCCATATTTCTGTGATTGGCTTCGGCCATATATCTGTGAAGCATTTTGGTGCTAACCTCTATATATCCGTCTCTGCTCTAAATGTTCAACGGGGAAATTAACTTGATTATGTGAAGTAATTGTGCAGGTTGAGAATTAGAAATCAGTTGAATACAAAATAATTGTAAATGTCTATGTTTGAATATTTTGGTAAGATTATGCATGAGTAAGTACACCAATATTGCACCTCTGTTATGTTAGAACCAACATCTTGGTTAATTATTGTGCATTTGGCTATTGATTTGCTTATGTCTTACTAAGCTACTTGTAGCTTACTCCCCTTTTCTTTCCTTTTTCCTTTAGATTATCAAGTGAAGAGCATTTTGGAATTTGTGATCCAAGGAGGCTCGTCTCACACTATCAAGCTACTGTTGAGTATGTGCTATGGTTTGATAATTTGAGATTGGCATGTATAGTTGGCTAGTTTTTGTATAAATGTTATTTAGTGGTTAGAATGAAAAGGATGAATATGTGTCACTTGTTTTGTAAATGAGATATGAATGTAATCTTCGAATGTATGTCATTGAAATTGGTTAATATGAATGAAATATAGTTGTGATGATGTCTCAGGGAGGTTAAGGCTTGGTAAATAGCCGGACACGGCCTGCATGGCAGGGCACACGGGCGTGTGTCTCGTGCCGTGTGGGATTTGACAGAATACTCCACGGGGTAGAGGCATGGGCGTGCCTAGGCCGTGGTCAAGCCACGAGCCAACCCCACGAGCGTGTGAAAGTACACGGCCGGTTCCCACGGGAGTGTGATATAGTTTGTAGCCGTGTCGAGTAAGTCAGAATGTTCCACGGCCTTTAAACATGGGCGTGTGAGGGCCACACGGCCTTATCACATGGACGTGCCTTGTGTCACATGGGCGTGTGATGTTGTTTTAAAAGTGGAAAATTTTCCGAGCTTTCGACGCGATAGGATTCGAATCCTAACCATCCGAAGGGTTAGTATTACCATAGAAAACCCTAGGGAAGAGTAATATTTCATTAATTTGATTGAAAAATGAATCCGAACTCCGATAAGTTTAGTAACACCCATTACTCGATTCTGGCGATGGTTTCGGGTAAAGGGTGTTACAGAATCTTTAGTGAGGATGTCAACTTCTGTTAATTAAGATTAAGAGATAATTACTTAGGAGAAGGGATAAAACTTATGTTTCAATGATAAAATTCTCAGCTTAGAGTGATTGAATCTTTAATGTTCTTCTGATTGAATTATCATTGTATGAATACCTGTGAATTAGTTTGAAACATTATTGATAAAGATTGTAAGTTGAGAAGAATGATTCTTTATTAGGAATTGAGATTTTGCTTGAGGACAAGCAAAGGCTTAAGTGTAGGGGGTATTTGATAAACGATAAATTATACATATTTTTACCTTATGTTTAGCTTTTATTTTGGATGAATTATTATCAATTTAGTGAGAATTGGTGCTCTTAATCTTTCTTTTTCATATCTTACACTCAGGAGAGCATAGGGAAGAGAAAAGAACAGAAAATGGACCAAAAACAGAGAAAATGGGCCAAAATGTGTAATTGACACGGCCCAAGGATCATCACACGGCCGTGCCACACGAAGACCACACAGTCCAACCCTGACAAGCAAGGCCAGGCCACACGGCCGTGCCCCAATTGATAGAATCTCACACGGCCTCTTGTCAAAGTACATGGGCGTGGCACACGGGCGTGTTCTAGTCGTGAGGATGAGAAATTTCACTCGGATTTGGATACTTAGGGGCTAAGAAAGCCGTTCTAAACTCTATATAATGACCTCAAGAAAGAACGCCATATTTCTGCCAACACAAAAAGTGAAAGCAAGGGATTACTCCAAGGGAAGCCGATTGATTCATCCCAGAAGCCAGAATTCTACATCAAGACAGAGGATCTCCCTAAATTCCTTTAGGGGTTTTTTGGGTTCTTTATGTTTTGTTATTTTAATACTTCTGAGATGTTTTCTTTCTTTATTATGAACTAAACCCCTCAAATACTTGAGGGGGATGAAACCTAAGACAGATCTTGTTATTATTTATTCTTGAATTATATGATAAATACTTGAATTGTGCTTAATTATGTGTTCTTCATTCTTGATTTAATAAACCTAGGTATTACTTCAAGAACTTGATGTGCTTAGGCAGAGGAGCAAAAGTCCCTGTTTTAAGAGCAGTTCTACCATAATTAAGCAGAGTTGCATGCAACCCTAGACATAGGGCGATATAAATCTACCGGATTAGGGTCAAACCTAATAGGGGGAACCATAGATCAAATTAATGCAACCTAGGGTGTTAATTAATAAAGAAATTTTAGTTAACAACCTAGGCCTAGTTGCTCTTCGCCTCGAAGGAAGGTTTAGCATAAATAAGGGATCTCTACGGATCAAGTCAAGTGAATAAATCGTCTAGTTCAAGAAGTCAATAACAAGTGAAGTCTAGGTGGATTCTCCCTTAAGTATTGCTCATATCAATCAGCTTTTCCCTAAAGTTTTCCCCAATTTACTTTTTGTGCACTTTAGTTAGTTTTAGAATTAGTTCCAATCAATCCTCTTTTATTTTTAGGCTAGATAATAGAAAGGAAGTAAGTATTAGTACTTTTGGTTCCCTTGGGTACGATAACTCGGTCGTTCCACTAAACTATACTATTGTTTGATAGGTGCGCTTGCCTTTAACATCGTGATATTAGTTAGTTTTGGTGTGATCAGTTTTATAAATTTTATTACTTAATATCGCGAGCCGTTATCACTCACCCATCACCTTCCTAGTCAAATCATCAGCCACTACATTAGCTTTACCCGAATGGTACTTGATAGTAAAGTCATAATCCTTTAAAAGCTTTATCCAACGCCTATGTCTCAAATTCAGCTCCTTCTAGTAAGGAGGTGCTTAAGACTCTTATCATTTGTGTAGGTGATGCACTTCTCTCCATAAAGACAGTGTTTCCAAATCTTAAGACCAAAGACCATTGTTACCAATTAAAGGTCATGCGTAGGATAGTTGCACTCATGCGGGTTTGAGTTGCCTTGAGGCGTAAGCTACTACTTTCCCATCTTGCATCAGTAAAAAACCGAGACCCATATGAGAAGCGTCACTATAAACCACATAATCCTTTCTAAATTTTGGTTGGATCAATACAACAGCCTGAGTTAACATTGCTTTAAGCTTCTCAAAACTAGCTTGTTGTTCCTCAGTCCATATGAATGGCGCACTCTTCCTCAATAGCTTCATCATCGATGCAACAATCAAGGAAAAGCCCTCAACAAACCATAAATAATACCCAGCAACTTTGATAAAACTCTTAAGCTCACCTACATTCTTTGGCTACTTCTAATCCAGAATAGCCTCAATCTTCTTGGGATCAACTCAGATACCCTCAGTAGATACTACATGACCCAAAAACATCACTTCTCGAAGCCAAAACTCACACTTACTAAATTTCACATACAAATTTTTCTTACGCAAGATTTGAAGGACTAACCTTAGATGCTCATTATGCTTCAAATCAGACTTGGAGTATATTAGAATGTTGTCGATGAAAACTACCACAAACTAATCTAAATGAGGTTAGAAGACTTTGTTCATGTGATCCATGAAAGCGACAATAGCATTTGTAAGTTTGAAGGGCATCACTAAGAATTCATAGTGCCTATACTGAGTCTTAAAAGTCATTTTTAGAATATCCACCTCTTTTACTTGCAACTGATAATAACTCAACCTCAGATCAATCTTAGAGAAAACAATGGCATCTCTAAATTGATTACAAAGGTCATCAATCCTCGATAATGGGTACTTATTCTTTATAGATAATTTGTTCAACTGACGATAATCGATGCAAAGCCTCATCAACCCATCTTTAGTCTTTACGAAAAACACTAGAGGTCCCAATGATGATACACTTAGCCTTATAAAGCCATGATCTAGCAACTCCTGAAACTGCATTTTATCCATTCAGACTGATTGAACTAAAGGACTAATCACAGAAATCTCTCTAGCACTACTATCCACAGATATACCCAGATTCATAGAAACATTGCTAGCTATATACGAGTTTAGTAGAACCAAAATCTATCATAGCAAAATATGAAACAGAATGGATAAAGAACATAACTGCTATAACATCGGCATCATCCCTATCCTCACGGTGCCTTACTGCATACACAAGGGCAGGTTGTCATGCCTCAGTCTGACCCACACATCTGCCCTATGCTCTCTGACCTTGACCAGAACCATTACCACATTTGACCATACCACGATCCCTAAGTGGCTGCTGAGCTACTCTCAGCAGCTGAACAGGACCTAGAGCCAGAGCCTATGTAGAAGCTTGCACCTGATCAGAGCACTAGGGACAACCTTGAACATGATGCTCCATTGATCTATACAGACAACAAGCCCCCCAACTTCCTCCAACACTCATTCGGATGGCGTCTCCCACAATCGCTATAGTTCTAAATCTCAGTCTATACAATTAGACCTTAGTCCTCGAAGGCCTATCAAATCTAGCCCATTTCTTAAGGCGCTGAACAGAACTAGAGGGTCCTGAATCTCTCTTAAGGTTACTCTAAGCTTATTCTCAGTCTTTCCTTTCACATTTAGTGTGCCTTCACCTCCTCAGGCTACAAAACCCCATCTCGCTATGGAGCTATCAAAACTCTCAAGTCATACCTTAATCCTTCATGAGATCAGATACTCTTCCTACAGTCATTCAAAACCAAGCCGCAAGCATACCTACTCAATCTCATAAACTCAGTTATAGACCTCTTACCCTAAACTGAGCTCATAAACTCGTGTCTACGAGACTTTACATAACTCGCCCCTACATACTTGCTCTAGAAGGTGCTCTTAAAGAAATCTCACGTAACCTGTTCAGGCTGGACACCCTGCTCAGCTGTCAACCACCACTGGTAAGCCTCATATTGGAGCAGAGATACAACACCCATTAGTTTCTGTACGAAGGTGTAGTGGATGTTGTTCATAATACATTCATGAACTCTAACCAGTACTCGACCACTGTAGGGAAAAATTTGGTGACATCTAAACAACTCAGCACCATTCGATTAGAGTTGTTCAGTAACCAACCCTCGGCCCCCAGAACCAGAATAGGTCCCAGCGACCCTCTGTAAAACAAGCAGCATAACTTGATACATATGTCATCCCCTGCTGTCGAAGTCTAAGACCTAGTCTCAGTAGTAGGAGTACCAAATATCTTGCTGGTCTCCTAATTGGGTATACTGCCTATAGATGATGATTTTGCTTGAGCTCCTCCTCGGCGTCCATGATGCCCACAAGACCCACATCCATGACTACCGTTTGATCTCATAATATGAACTTATCTACAATGCCAGAAGTTCATAGATCAGTCTAGAATTCTCATCAGATATCTTATTTCACAGTTCATATCATATTCTCTAACTAGAACCACAAGTTCAATCATTACAATATTTTCTAGCTAAATAACTTAGCTAAAATAGAAGTATTTACAGATTTAACACTAGAGACTTGGTCCTTTATAAAATTATTTTTCAAATGTACTCTAATAAAATTTTTCTTTGAAACACATTTAACAAAAATAGGAGCCCAGAAACACATACTGAGTTTTGTAAACCTGGCTTTGATGCCACTAACTGTAACACCTCATACCCAGCCTAGACGTTAAGACCAAGTGTGGATGTTACATCAAACCATTATGTGAAAACAACACTTAATTATTTAAAGTTAAACAATCAAAATCATTTATATAATTAAATCAATGTAGAAAACACAAGTTTAGTCAGTATAATGTTTTCTAGCTAAATAACATAGCTAAAACAAAAGTATTTACAGATTCAACACTGAAGACTTGGTCTTTTATAAAATTAGTTTTTCAAATGTACTCCAATAAAAATTTTTCATTTGAAACACATTTTAACAAAAATAGAAGCCCAGAAACACATCTAGAGTTTTGTAAGCCTGGCTTTGATACCACTAAATGTAACACCCTATACCCAGCCTAAACGTTAAGACCAACTGTAGATGTTACATCAAACCATTAAGTGAAAACAACACTTAATTATTTAACGTTAAATAGTCAAAATCATTTATATAATTAAATCAATGTAGAAACCACAAGTTCAATCATTACAATATTTTCTAGCTAAATAACATAGCTAAATTAGAAGTATTTACAAATTCGGCACTGGAGACTTGGTTGTTTATAAAATTAATTTTCAAATGTACTCCAATAAAAATTTCATTTGAAACACATTTTAACAAAAATAGGAGCCTAGAAACACATCCCGAGTTTTGTAAACCTAGCTTTGATACCACTAAATGTAACACCCTATACCTAGCCTAGACGTTAAGACCAAGTATGGATGTTACATCAAACCATTAAGTGAAAACAACACTTAATTATTTAAAGTTAAACTGTCAAAATAATTTATATAATTAAATCAAAGTAGAAAGCCAAATTATAATTTGAAATCTGAAATACAATTAATAGTATAAATCTAGTTAAGACATTAAGTAAGAAATAAAGAGATGATCGAGCTTCTGCCATGCCAACCCGCCTAAGCCTGTGAATTACTTGAAATCCAAACAAACAACTAAATAAACTTACAACTCAGTGTGTGTAACTTACATTTAGTAATACTCAGTAATAAACAGGTATAATTTCACTTTCCATAGCTCAGTGACTTCTTAGAATCAGATACAAAAATATAATTAGAGAATATCTGTAACATCCCAATTTAGGGCTTAGTCAGAATAGTGGTTTTGAGACCATAAATCCTAAGTAGAAATATTTTTTTTATGATTTTTTTGAGGTCCATGACATGTTTGCATGATTGTGTGAAAGTTTCATGAAGAAATTTGGTGAATAAGAGTCCAATTTGACTTTTAGGACTAAATTGCAAAAGTTGCAAAATATGATATTATAGAAGCTTTAAGTATGAAATAGCTTTAGATTATTAATTAAAGATCCTTAAATAGAAATTTTCCTAATTTCTATATTTTTGGAAAAAAGGGCATTAATGGATAAAATTTGAAAGTTTAGTGAAAAAGGCATTTTGGTCATTTGGTTAATAAATTAATAAAAAGGGAAAATGAAGTCAAAATTGGTGTCCATCTTCCTCACCATAGCTGAAATTACAAGACACCATAGCTAAGGTTTTTTTCAACTTCCAAGCTTGATAGTAAGTGCATCCTAGCCCCATTTTTAATGCTCTTTATGTTTTTGAAGTTGTTATAAGTCGATCTAGCTATTTTTACCATTATTTTGAGCTAGGGTTCATGTTCAAAAATTTAACCATGTATGACATGCATGTATTTTGATGTTTAATGAAGAAATATGAAAGTTTGATGTGTGATAAACATCTTTTACAAGGTGATTTTTCGTGAAAACCCTAAAAAAGACTAATTTGTAAAAGTTGTAAAATAAGAGGTAAAAATCTAATTTGAAAGAAAATGTGGGCTTTTATAAGCATGGAATGTGTTCGCCTAGGCTTAAAGTACAAAGAAATCAAATGAAAAGCATTTTATGAGCCTAGGGACTAATTTGTAAATATGTAAAAGTTTAGGGGCAAAATTATAATTTTGCCAAAGTATGAATTATGGGCTGTTTTGAGCAATGTGATAATTAAATAAGTGAACTTTGCTATTATAGATCAAGAGAAACGGGGTCCGGACCTAGACTAGGAAAAGAACAAGCTTTTGGACTAAATCGAATAGTTAGTCATATTTTGGTACCAAGGCAAGTTTGTGGGTAAATAATGCAACATTTCATTATTACATATTCAATACTTTAATATTGCATGAATTGTGTATTTGTTTTTATGAAATTTGTTAGTAATGAATCGATGACGTTATGACGAAGTTTCGATATCCCGAAATCCTGATTGAACCTTGGAATAGATAGGATACAAATGTCATGACATTAGGGTTATTGAGACCCGTATAAGACCATATCTGGGATATGGCATCACTATGAGATTTCATGTAAGACCATGTCTGGGACCTAGCATCGATATGAGACATCGTGTAAGACCATAGCTGGGCTATTGGCATCGATATTTGATCCCGTGTAAGACCATATCTGGGATATGGTATTGGCATCTTACATTATGTATGAGATTTCCCAAGTTTCCTTTAGTATTCCAAGCGGTTCAACGGGTAACTCAATGACTATGTTAAAGAAATGACGAGGTATGAACATGTTGAAAAGTATAGGCATGTACACGAAGCTCATTAAACATGGAGATTATGACTTGACGAGTTCTTGGTAAGAAGTGAATGAAGGATATCATGAGCATGAGTTTTATAGTTCACTATGTGAATGACATGATTTAAGATGTATTTATGATACTTGATGACATTGTGAAAAATCATATTTATGTTATGTGTATGATATTGCATGATTAATGTTGTTAATTATTTACATGCAAACTTACTAAGCTTTATGCTTACTCCCCTTTCTTTTCCATTTTTCTTATAGTATCACCAAGCTAGCTCGAGGATCGAAGGACGTCGGAGACTCGATCACACTATCAATTGGAAGATTTGGGTATAGCTCGTCTTATCATTTTGAGTATGGCATATATAGGGACTTGATCTTTTTGTTATATGTCATATTGGGTTAGCCAAATATGTTGGCTTATGATGATACTTGATTCATTTTGTATAAGGCCATTAAAAGTTGGCCAATATTGATACTTAATATAAGCATATGGTGATGTTATTCTTGATTGAGGTAGTTTGCATGTTTAAGTTGCTAAGTGTGTGAGAAATATGCATAATAGATGTGGTATGCAAATAATGTGTGGAAGACTTGATTTAAGGATGTTTGATAGCTTACTTATGTTATGTGCTTTTGAAGTGGTGTAAGTGTGCTTGTGCTTTAGAGTGGAAAAAGGCTTGGTAAATAGCCTTATACTTGTCCACACGGGTAGACACACAGACGTGTTTCTAGGCCGTGTGTGACACATGGTCAGCCCTATAGGTGTGTGAACAGTCAGTATGTCCCCTGTACCTAAATTTTAAAGAAACAGAATGCCCAGTATGGAGCACATGGGTAGAGACACGGGCGTGTGTCTCAGCCATGTGTAGGCCACAGCTTGGAACATGGGCGTGTACTAGGCCATGTGAAAACTAGTTTAGCTCCGAAATGAAAAATAATTCAACACGGGCTAAGCACACGGGCGTGTGAAGTCTGCACCTAATTTATGAGAATTTAATTCGTCACACGGCCTAGCACACGGGTGTGTGGCTTGGCCATATGGTTTCATTTGGTAGATGACGTCATAAACAGAGAGTTATACGGGGTATAGGCATAGGCGTGTGTGACCACACAGCTTACCTACACTGGCTTGTCCTATATCCACACGGGCGTGTGACTCATGTTTGGGGCAAAATTTCTATGAGTTTGTAAAATTTTTAGAAGTTCTCGATTTAGTCCCAGACCGCTTCCAAGGTATGTTTTGGGCCTCGTAGGCTCGTATAAAGGATGAAGTACATGTGTATGAATGGTTTTAAATTGGATGAAATTTTATGGCCCAGTTCTACATGATTATTTATGTTTAAGTCTGGTAGCACCTCAAACCCTATCCTGGTGTTGGATACGGGTAAGTTGTGTTACAATATTAGATACAGATGCAGAACATTTGAGATACAAATACATATTCCTACTCCAATCTGCTACGTATTATCTCCGTCCATCTTGACACACCATAAAGGGCATAAAGTACCCATCCATCCCGACACATCACGTAGTGATTGTATGTCTCGTTTCAGAATAATTGTAGTCTAGATGCCAGGTCAGATTGTGATAGATCACCAAAATTAGAAATATATGTCACTTAGCCACTAAGTTCGGTAGATTATTAAACTACCCACACTTCCTCCTTTTCAGAATCCCAACCCAATGCAAATGCAAATTCAATAGATGTTAGATATACGTATATAGAAATACCAATTTTATCATGCTCACGTAAAGCTATCACAGTTACTTATCAGATCTCAGATAAACTACACATATATAATTAACAAATTATTTAGTAACAGATCGTCAGGTAATAGTCTCATTGTCTAATTTAGATCATATAGACTTTATGGTAAGCTTACGTTCGAAGACAACAAAAGATGAAGTTTCCCCATCATCAGAGTAGCAAAAAAAAAATGGCAACACACAAGGGAAGAAAAAGAAAGAAGAAAGACAGAAGATGAACGGAAAAAGAATAAGAAGAAGAAAAGAAGAGAGGAAGAAGAAAAAGAACGTCACAGAGCAGGGAGAAAATTCAATTAATTTTTAAAATAAAAACTAACTATCCTAACAGAATAACAAAAATATTCCCTTATTACTTGCACAGAAACTCGAACACATATCCAAAAAGTGTACAGAGGCTTAACTATCTAATTAGTAGGCTCAAACTTGACACAGATTAATGTAGAAATAAATTTAAGTTGAGAGTTCAAATGTAAATGTCAACCTAAAATAAACAAAAAAATTTCGAAAAGAAATACTCAAACCCCTGATCTCAAACACATATAGGGCACTTAACCATAAATACAGAGACTTAATTATTGACATAATTTATCAAACAAATGTTTAAATTTTTTAGCGTTACAATAAGAGGTCATTTGCTCGATGATCATTCGGACTCAGTTCTTGCAAGTAGTATTGGAAAATGTTTTGGACTGAGATAGCTTCCAGAAATTCTAGTATACGCCTTACCCTCAATTGTCTATATTGTTCCCAAGCAACTTTGGAGTCGACCGACTGGCTTTAGGTACAGACATCTTTCCAAGGAAGAGAACATCGAGTAGGAAAGCCAAAATCAATTTTCAGCTTGCTGATGACCCTCACAAATTTTTCTTTTCTAATATGGATGTTCGAAGTCCAATTCTGAATTATGGGCTCACAGCCTTGGCATGTGCTAAAGTTGGTGTTACCAATTGAAACACCTTGTCTTTTTACCTTCAACTGGTAAAACTTCAAGAATACACCTAGCATCATTAGCTCGTTGTGCATACAATAGTCTATAAAGAAGGCCACCAATGTTCACCAAGATAAGGTAGATAGTTGTCCTGGTATGATACCATACTTGCTGAGCATCGCCTAAAAGAAGGGGTGGAGAGGCAAGTGGAAGCCAGCCTCCAACAATATTAGAAGAATGATGAAACCCCTAGTATCTTCACTCAGACGACAACCTAGGGGTCATCGAAATTTGTAGGTGAAGTTTGAAAGAAGAATGCCTTAGACTCCTAAATATCCATTTAACTATTCTTCGATGGTGCTATATTCGTACATCGAAGCATTTGTGTGTGGTGGGATATTATCGAGACCTTTGGGTCTGAACATGATCGGGTCTTTGGAATTGTTGTTTTTGTTACTCTAGCCATGATCTCTTTCTCAAGTGGTTGTTCTAACCATTTTGTATTAAAGAAATGAAAGGAAATGATTATTACCTCTGGAAAAAAAAGTGAGAATTGAAGACGAAAGAAGCAAGAAGCTTTGATAGAAAATAAATTTAGTGTTTCGTTGATATAGTAAAGTGTTTGGAAAGGTGTTTAAGTTTCAATCTTATAGGAAGCCAAATAATTATGGGAAGTTTTAAATTTTAGGTGACTATTCAAATCCTCTAATTACAACTCAAAACTTGTAAAGGCTAGGGTTATGTGGCATTTGAAAACACGAGAGTACCCACAAAGCTTAGAATCCACCAATTGAAACTAATGGATAGCATTTTTCCCAGTTGGGATCTCTAAGGTGAACATCACCGAGGAGAAGCTCGTTATGACTATGTAGGGCATTCTGCCAATCAGTGTTATACGCCTGTCACGGAGAGTTAACTCTGCATTCTTAGTAGTGGGAATTCCCAAGTTGGAAAAATTTCAAAGGTAAAATTTTTGTTAAGGAGGGGAGAGTGTAACACCCCAAATTTGGTGGATCCGAGAAGAATGTGAGTGGATATGAATGATACATGTTCTGGCATACTGTTGCAGTATAGTCTACCACTTCTTAAAATTTTGATAAGTTAAATCCGAGTGCATAATAAGTCCAGTTTTTTGGAATATGAGGTTTTCACCTCGAGATATTTCTCAATTGAAGAAGAGTGTGACAACTGAACAGAATGTTAACCAAGCACACCATGCATATCAAGGGCATGAGAAAGTTTTGAGAGATTAGACCATCTTTAAATGCACGCATTACGAGAGTTATCGCCAAATTTTTGATACACCTAAGATGCTCGAAAGCATTGGAAAGTGGGTTTTGTAACGCATTTGATTGAAAGTCAACTAAGTAGATTGACTAGTCAAATAGTATTTGCATTTAGGTTTCTATTTTTATATTTTCTCGATTTTTGTATGGCATTTAAAGGATAATTTCTGTAAACATTTGACACTTGTCAAGTTCCACTAAGAGCGACCAGGCATATATATGGTAAAATTGGAATATTTAAATAGTTTTCCTTCTTTCTGTAATACTCTCTATTTCTTCTTCTTAAACTTAAATATTCTTTTCTTCTTAGTTAAACAAGAAGGTAAGGTTTTAGGGTTAATCGGTGAATGTTTCAACCTCTAGTGTGTTTAACAGAAGGTAAGGTTTTAGGGTTAATCGGTGAATGTTTCAACCTCTAGTGTGTTTAACAACTTTGCATGTTACAATTTTGAAAGAGTAAGTATGTTAAGAGGCATAAAAATAATAAGGTGTGAATAAGAGCCCCTAGATAGGGATCATCTGTAATCGAGAAACTTTCTATAAATGAAATTCTACTAGAAGTTTCATGTTCTTTTTAGCAGTTGTTGCTACTAGTTTGAGAAGGACAATTTGATTTGGATCTTCGAGCTACATTAACATAATTTGTTCTTATTCTCAACGGAGATATTAACATAAGTTAGGGATCTCTACGGATCAAGTCAAATGAGGAAATCGTCTAGTTCAGAGTTAGATAACACGTGAAGTCTAGGTGGATTCTTCCTTAGGTATTGTCTTTATCATTTAGTTTTCCCAAAGCAATTCCCCAATTTACTTTTTGTCGTGTCCTTAGTTTACTTTAGAGTTAATTAGTTTACACAAACCCCTCTTTATTTTTAGGCTAGATAATAGGAAGAAAGTCATTACTAGTACTTTTAGTTCCTTGGATTTGATATTCCGGTCTTGCCACTAACTATACTACTATTCAATAGGTGCGCTTGCCTTTTATAATGATAATAGTTAGTTTCTAGGCACGATCAATTTTATTACTTTATCAGATCACGATCAAGTTTTTGGCGCCGTTGTTGGAGAACTGAAATAGTAGGAACACTCTATTTCTATTACTTTAGCCATTACTACTTTTATTTATTTTCAGTTTTTATATTAGGTTTTTACTAAATTGTTCTTTCTTAGTTTTTATTTTTCACTGGCAGGTATCTCTAGTTTATGACTACAAGAAACCCATCAGGACCTTTGCTTTTTGACAACGACTTAGAAGCCATAGTTCATAAAAATCGTAGAGATATAAGAAGAAGCTTACGGTACCCATAACAAGGACAAGAAGAAGAACCCGAATTTACGGAAGAGATGGAGGCAAATCAAGATAATCAACTACCTCTTGTAGTAGCCGCAAATCTTGTCGAGCAAAATCTTGTTCCTCGTACTATGTATGATTACGCTAAACCTAATTTGGCTGGGACTAAATCTAGTATTGTTAGGGCCTATTATTGCTGCAAATAAATTTGAACTAAATTCTAACACTATTCAAATGATACAACAGTTTGTTCAGTTTGATGGTTTGCAGGATGAGGATCCTAACACTTATTTAGCCGACTTTTTGGAATTCTGCGACACATTTAAGATCAATGTCATTTCTGACGATGCCATTCGTCTTCAGTTATTCCCATTTTCCTTGAGGAATAAAGCTAAACAGTGGTTAAACTCTCTACCACGAGGGTCATCACTATATGGGAACAAATGACCGAAAAATTCTTACTCAAATATTTTTCGCCGGCTAAAATGGCAAAATTAAGGAATGATATTTCTTCTTTTGTGCAGATGGATTTAGAAACATTTTACGATGCTTGGGAGAGATACAAGGACTTATTGAGAAGGTGCCTTGACCATGGGTTACCTCTTTGGTTACAAGTTCAAACTTTTCACAATGGTTTGACCTCAACGAGACAGATGATTGATGCAGCTTCTGGTGGAACAATCAATGATGAAACACCAGAAGCAGCTTACGAGTTTATAGAGGAGATGTCAATGAATAACTATCAGTAACAAGTCATGAGAACAAAGCCACAAAAAGCTGCTGAAGTTTTTAATGTTGATGCGGTCACTATGCTTTCTAATCAAGTAGAACTTCTTAATAAAAAGATTGATAATTTAGTTGGTTCTACGCAGGTACATCCAGTGATGCAGTGTGACTCAATTCAAGGAAACATGAGCAATTCTGAGTACCCCACCTATGGATATGGCATGGAAAATGAGCAAGCCAGCTATATGGGTAATAATTCTAGATCTCAAAATAACCCTTATAGTTATACTTACAATGCAAGTTGGAGGAACCACCCCAATTTCTCATGGGAAGGACAAGGTAACCAAGGGAATCAGAGACCACCCCCTCCTCCGGGATTTCAGCAACCACCTCGCCAGTAAGAGAAAAAGCCGAACCTTGAGGATATACTCACGAAATTTATCTCCGTGTTAGAAACTCGTTTCCAGAACACTGAGACGGCACTTAAGAACCAACTAGCATCCATCCAAGGACTTGAAACTCAAATAGGCCAGCTCGCTAAGTTAATATCTGAAAGACCACAAGGTGGTTTACCAAGCAACACTGAGACTAACCCTAAGGAGCAACTCCACGCCATCGACACGATTGATGAAGAAGGGTTAGCTAAAACCAAAGCAAAGCCAAGTAAGGAGACTATGGTAAGTAGAGGTAAGGATGAGGTAAGTCACAAAGAACCATTTGTTAACAAATATAAGCCTCGTGTCCCATATCCTAATACGATAAGGAAAGATCGTACAGATGAATAATTTGATAAATTCCTTAAACTCTTAAAGAAATTACATATTAACTTACTATTTATTGAAGCTCTTTCACAGATGCCAAACTCCGTTAAGTTTTTAAGATAGCTTCTGACAAACAAATGAAACCTGGATGAGTCGTCTCATATGGAGCTGAATGCAGTGTGCTCAGCCATTTTGTAGAATAAGCTACCCAACAAACTAAAAGATCCAGGGAGTTTTACAATTCCTTGTTTACTTGGTAGCTTAGATGTTAAAAATGCTTTAGCTGATTTAGGAGCAAGTATTAATGTAATGCCATATAAATTGTTTAAACAACTAGGTCTTAGGAAACCTAAACAAACTAAGATGAGCATTCAATTGGCTGATAAAACCATTAGATTTCCTAAGGGTATAATTGAAGATGTGCTTGTCAAAATTGATAAATTTATATTCCCAGTCGATTTCGTTGTTTTAGAGATAGATGAGGATAGCAATGTGCCATTAATTCTAGGGTGACCCTTCTTAGCAACTGCAAGAACTATAATCAATGTAGGGACAGGTGAACTCACACTTCGTATAGGTGATGATACAATTACTTTGCAAGCTTGTAATTCTAATAAGATTGTTAATGCTAAAGATGTTATTACGAGTCCTTGTTCTAAAAATGATCTCACTGTCCAACCTTCTTTGCAGGGTACTCCTCATAGAAGTGCAACAGAGCCACATTCAATTCCATACGATAACAAAGGAACCACCCATGAAAAACGAATGCTACAGATTGAAGAATTGGACGAGTGGCTGAACTACCGCCAAGAGAAACCCAAAATATGCCACATGGAACCAAAGCATCACCATAGGTATTCTTAGAGGAGGAAGATCCTCGAATCTCGAATTCAAAAGTTCATACAGGTGATACGCCTCCCTTCACAGTAATGAAAATTTTCCCTTATAGTACAGTCGAGATAACACATAAGACATATGGCACTTTTAAGGTAACTTATACTCGACTCAAACCTTATTTTGACAGTGAGACTAATAGCAAGAGAGAGGATTTCGAACTCCTCAAACCACCATGACTGAACAAGCTTGAAAAAGGTCAAGCTTAGACTATAAACAAGTATTTCTCGGGAGGCAACCCGAGCACTAACATAGTAAATTTCTTTTATTTAAGCTCTTAACCTCTAATTCATCAACTAAATTCCTAAATGCAGGTTCTTCAAGCTACACGGCCATGCCCACAGGCGTGCTTAAGGCCGTGGGGACACCATGGGCAAAGACACGGCCGTGCAATATGGCCGTGTACAAGTAAGACAAAATTTCCCAAAACACGGGCTGCGATAAATAACCACGGTCGTGTGATGTGGCCGTGGCCAATCCTGACAAATCGACACTGGCGTAGGACACGCCCGTGGCCCAAGGTCGTGGTCAATCCTGTTAATTTAACACGGGCATGCGACATGTCCGTGTCTTAGACCTGTGGACGAACTTGCCAATTCATACACAGACGTGTGACCCTACACATGGGCGTGGGAGAAGCGAACATCGAAGGACACGGCCGTGCGACATGGCCGTGTTCCCTAACACGCCCAAAGAACACGGGAGTGTGCCACGACTCAGGCGTGTGGAAACCCTTAAAATTCAAACCACACGTGTAACAGCCCTAATTTGATCCTAGTCAGAAAGTGGTTTCGGGACCACAAAATCGAGTCACAAAAATAATTAAATGCTATATTATATGTTCATTATATATAAAATTGCATGTGTGAAAATTTCATGCTTTGATTTTGTCAATTAGATGTTAAATTATGAAAAAGAACTTATGTGTTAACTTGAAAAATGTGTTAGGAAGAATGGAGGTGGTCGAATAATGCATGGCTTATTAAAATGAAGGACTTGCATGTCAAATTTACCAATTTAATGTTAATGGCCAGCCAACATATGCATGAAATCATTTTGTTTCATATTTTATGTATTTGTTGAGATTATATGTTAATAATAAACATAAAATAAAATATAATAATAATCATATGAGTTAGTGGGAGGAAAAACCAAAGTTTGGTTCATCTTTTCTTCTATTGCCGTAACTAGAGAAAGAATAGAGAGATTTGAAGCTCAAGCATTCGGTCATTAACATAGCTTGATTTTAAGGTATGATTTCATGTTATTTCTTTTAGACTTTGTGAAATCTAGTTGATGGTTAAGTTCTTAACTTAGCCCATGTTAAAATTTTGAAATTGGTGGTGTTATGAGCATTCGGTCATGGAATAGATTGAAAGAAATGGTTGTTGTTTTCATGTTTTTAGGAGTAATGGTGGATAGGTGAAGTTTGAGCTAGTTAAATGTGCATATATGTGGATTAATTGTTAAGGGGAAATCGGCTAGCATGCTTGTGTGTGTGTGTAGTTGCCGAATGTGGACTTAAATGATTATGTGAGTGAATGTTGATGTATTAAAATGCTAAAATGGTAATCGGGTATGGATGAATGCTTGTGAAATTCATGCTAGTTGATGAAAGTTAAAGTTTTGAAGTTAAACCTAGTTATTACATAATGGCCGAATGAGCTTAAGGTTATACACGGATTAATTTAATGGATTTAAGATAGAAATAAAGTTTCCTTGTGCGGAATGTGGTCTTAAGGTATTGAAATTTGTTTGAAATTGTTAAGTTGATTAAGTAGTAAGCATATTATGATAGTTCTTATGTATATATGTGTACAATTGATGAGATACATATTCGGTTATATGGTTAAAATATGTATATGAAAGTATAATAAGCCATATGAGTTTTGTGTTTGTGTATGTGAACTAGGTATATGTTGAATATTCGGTCAAGGTGATATTATAATGGAAATAGCTTTTATATGTTTATATACATACTTAATACGAATATATGTATGTATAAACGATTGGATCTAAATGTGAAATATATTCAATTTAAAATTAAAAGTAATTATGTGATATAAAGGTTTGATGCTTGAGTATATGTGATCAAAGGTCCAAAGGTTCGGTCCTATGCATGAATGATAAGGCACTTTGGTATAGACATACATACATATGGTTACTTGAAACACATTGAAATGGCCGATTGAGGCTCATGATAAGTATGCCTTGATTCTGTTTAGCGACATATTAAATTGCTTAATGTGATTAAAAATGTGTACAACCATCTTGTATTTGAGCTAAAAGTAGCTAATATGGCCTGTTAAGTTCTTGTCATATTCGGCCATAAGCAAGCATGATGAGATTTTAATAGGTTAAATTTGTTTGGATTAGCTCAAGAGCATAGAGAACCAAAGTTGGATAGGGGAAAGGAGAAAGTGGTTGAATAGCCGATCCGCGACTGTTTGAAAAAATCCGAGGTAAGTTTTGAGTAATCAAACATAGATTAAAATCGAATGTGATATGATATAAATATATATATATAATAGGAGAAATATGACTCTATTGTACTTATTTATACAAAGCCGAATGTGAAGTGAATTGTATATATGTTGTGGCTAAATGGCTATTAGGAAATGAAGTTAAAGTGTGTGATATGTGCATATGACTCTATTGTACTTATTTATACAAAGCCGAATGTGAAGTGAATTGTATATATGTTGTGGCCGAATGGCTATTAGGAAATGAAGTTAAAGTGTGTGATATGTGCATATGACTCTATTGTACTTATTTATATAAAGTCGAATGTGAAGTGAATTGTATATATGTTATGGCCAAATGGCTATTATGAAATGAAGTTAAAGCGTCTGATATGTGCATATATTCGAGTGAAGGGAAACATGCAACTTACTTATGTGTATGCATTATGTGAAACCTAGTAGCATATGTTTTGATAAGTATGAAACTTGGTGATTTGATTATCGTACGATACTATTCGGGCCTTCAAGCCTAGCAGGCTATAATGCCGGTGAGATGATATCGAGCTTCGAGCCTAGCAGGCGAAATGCCGGTGAATGAGTTCAGACTGAAAGTCTAGCAGGCTTCGTGCCGGTGATGAATTCGGGTTTAGAACTTAGTAGGCTAATTGCCGGTGATTTGATAAAAGTCTAAGGTTTTGAAACTTCGCGATAAAACGACAATTGAAATCGTTCAATACCTTAAGTTGGTCAGATATGTATCCTGTACGTATATTTGAGTTTGATTTGGATCGAATCACAAGTGTGTAATATGATGTATATATGTGAATAAGTATTAAGATTATCTATATGATTATGATACATTCGGCCAATGTGTGAAGTTATGTGAAGATATTGATTTACCTATGTTATATGAGTTCAAATTCAAGTGAAAGTAATAAGTTAAATGTGCATTATGTGTTTGTGTATATTTGGCCAAATGGCAATATACCTAGAAAATGGTTACTTGAGAATTCGAATGATTGATTTTTAATTGGGTTTAATTGTTTGTATTGCTTAAGACTTACTAAGCTTATGAAATCTTACTCCGTTTGTTATGTTTCTCTGTTTTATAGATCTTTGACTCCCGCTAAGAGCTCGGGGATTCAAGTCGAAGTCATCCACACTAACTAAACTCAATTTGGTACCTTAAAGACTTTGTGTTTTATCAATGGCATGTATAGGCTTAACTCTTTTCTACTCAAGTCATGTTTGGATTATGTATATATATATACACCTAAGCCATGTGAAAATGGTAGGTTTATTTTGTTAAATGTGGTTTCATGGTTTTCATATAAGACTATTTAGTAGGTATGGATTAATCTCGTAAACTGGATTATATGTCTTGATTGGTCTTTTCATAAGATAACTTATGAAGTAGTTCTTATTAGTAAGTTTAAACTACGGTATATATATGAATGTGGGAATGACTACATGATTCGATTGTATGGATGGGAATACCTTTTGAAGTTATTAAGAAATAATTTTGAAGTATATGTATTTGTATGTGTGAATCTATGTATAGTTGAAAGTAATTTAATAATGGAGATATTATAGGTTTCGAATTAACGAGTGAAACTTATTTTCGGTAGGTGAGTATATTATGTTATGTTACAAGGTTTGATTTAAGCCTATTATCTCTTAACCGAATGCTATGAAGTTGGATTAAATGTACCTTGCATAGACTGATTTGGTGTATATTAATTATAATTTGCGCATATCATGTAGTAAAATGCCTTGTGTGCAAATTCTGAATAAACGTATTCATGTGATTGGTCAGTTATGTTTTGCTCTGTAATGCCTCGTAACCCTGTGCCGGCGATGGTTACGGGTTAGGGGTGTTACAACACGTGCTAAAAATGATTCACACGGGCATGTGACACACCCGTGTGCCCTAATTTCTATATAAACCCCTCACTATTCATCATCTCTCTCACTCAAAACCCTAACTCCTGTCCCACCGCCGCTCATACCAACCCCTCCTAGCGCTGCTGCCAACCTAGCCCCAGCCACCATGCTCGTGTAGCACACCACGACCGTGCGATGCCTCAAATCCTACCCTATCGGTTCCCCTTTCTCCCTTTTCTTTTAATTTTTAATGTCTTTTAACTACTTATATTTTCATGATTTCATTTATTCAGTTATTTACCCTATTATTTTTGTGATTCTCATACATTTTGCATGATTAATCTAGAATACTCATTATGCCATTTTGAACCATTCTTTGGTTGCCATCTTAATCTATCTTAAGCAATTGATTCTTGATATATAACGTTATCCATAGCTAGTACTATTTCCATTGTCCCATTCTATGCTTAGGATAATTCGAACATCAAATTTAGGTTAGTGAAATTACCCTTTGCATGAAGTACTTAGTAGTTTTTGATTAGTTTAATTTTCCATTTAGTTTAGGAACTTATGACTAATCATAATATGTTTCTATCTTTTTATTCTCATTTGTCTATTTTCCTCTCAGGAACAATGTCATCATCAAGAGGAAAGAAAGCTGTTGTCCCACCTTTAAAAAGCGAAAGGGGTCCGCTGGTTCCTCTTCCAGAGCCACTACTGAAATTCGACACCCATTCCTCCAGTTCTCGAAAAACTCTCAAGAGGAACTATTTCAACTTCTTAGAGCAAGACCCCTCGGAGTGGGGAGATGTATTGATTGGGCCACATTAGAGCGAGTCCAATTGGCAGACGCAGATCAGGCCTTATTAACAACGGACCCGTGGGACCAGTTCTTTTAGGTCATCGAGCCCACATACCTCGAGCTTACTTTAGAGCTCTGCTCTACTTTCCACCTCCAGACGGTCATGTCCAGATATGACGATCCAGGGACGGTCCAGTTTCACCTCGGGGGAATTATTCGACAGCTTAGTGTACCAAAGTTCGGTATAGCACTGGGCCTATACACTGAGCCGTTTATGGAAGAGGAAAAGCTCTCCGAGCTTTACCGCCACATCTATTTTTCTACAGCCAAGTGTTGGCAGGCCCTAGTCCCTGTTCCGGCCACCTATGACCCTAGTCGCTCTAAGGCGATAGCTCTCGCCCCATCGCTAAGGTACCTACATGCCTTACTCGCACATACACTGACGGGTAGACGAGAGAGCACCGTCGTCGTTAACACCCACGACGTATACTTCTTGTGGAGCATGTCGTACGGGTATGTGCTCGACCTCGCTTACTTCATCGCCCATGCCATTCAGCACTAGACGGAGCGGTATCGAAGGGGTGTGATCTCGATGGGCCCATATGTGACTCGCCTGGCCCGTTACTTCGTCCTCCTCAAAATAGCGGCTCAGACATCCTCTTATACTCTCATCGGCCAGATGTCCCTGCAGGGCATCTAAAGCATGCTTCATATGAGGATGATCGAGCACCGACAGACTGATCCTCCTCAATACCGCTTATCTCAGTCCACCGAGCAGGAGGACCTATGGGACGTTACTGATGATGTCCCCCCACCTCACGAGGAGCCACAGCCCATTCGCCGTCTAGTTCATGTGGCAGCGTCAGATTCTGACTTGTTTGAGTGCCTTACACGATTCGAGCAATAGTGTTTTCAGCACCTTGATCACATTGATGCCACTTTATATCAGATTTGTCAGCATCTCCATCTTACACCACCACTCCTACCTCATGATCCATCTGAGGATTAGGACTCTCGAGTCCTCTTATCTTTCTCTTTATTTTCCTTTATTTTCCTTTTATTTCATTTAAACTTTATCGTTTTCATTATTAGAATTTTAGTAATTTAAGAACTTAGCTTAATTTATTTTTAACATTTCATATCGGCTATTTCCTAACGAGTACATTATGCTAATCTAAATTCCCTAAAAATTTATTAATGCTATCACAGTTTCAAAAGAGCTTTATAGCTCAAATCCATCTCTAATGGGAAAACCCAGCCACGACTAACGATTCCTACACAACCACAACTCTAGCCACCACGACACCGATCATCATATTCTCTTGGCATAGAAATTGTGGATCAACACCCTTTCCTACAAATCTCTACACTTCCAACTTAAGGAATTCATCCAATATTCAGGGAGTTTCACTTCTCTCCTTATCTTATGATTTTATGCTTCTATTTTTACTAACTCTATCTTTGTACATTGGGGGCAATGTACATCTTAAGTGTGGGGGGGATTCACGTTCTTTTTTTTGCATTATCCTCGAACACCTGAAAATTTTTACCACTAACTTTTTGCATTGTTCTCAAATCCCTGAATCTTGGCCTTAACAATTAGAATGAATTCTGATTGATTTATGATTTTTATTGATATGCTGAGGATTAAGACATAGGTATTTATGCTTTGATTGTAACACCCCAAACCTGGCCCAGACGTTACGGCCAAGTCTGGTGTGTCACATCAATGACGAACCAACCATGTTTTCTAATTACTATGATTAAGGTGAGCTTTGCAAACCATTATTAAAGTTTAAAGACAAAATCCCAGTTAAGTTGTGAACGACCTATCCACTACCAGATTTTAGGGGCATTTCTTATTATAAGATCTTGTATCATCTTTCGTTACTCGTCTAAAACGTGTGGTGGATGTTGAAAATGTTTAATTAATTTTAAGAAAACTCGCGCAGCCTTAGTCTATTCATTTAAAACAAATTATAAGTAAAGAATTAAAAACCCAAGATTAAAATATTTAAAGCGGCCTTATTACAAACCCAAAACCATAATGAAAATAATTTAAAATAAATACGAAAATGAAATGACTTAATTAAACCATTAATTGCAGTCCATATGGCCACTCTGAATCCCTCCCAGCTCCAAGTCCACCAGTTTAGGGCTCACCTGCATGGATGGAAGAAAAGGGGTGAGTTTGAAAACTCAGTGTGTAAAGAAAGCCTATTTTAGCAGTTTTCAGTTATTGGGCCCTAAACCCCTAATGGGCCCTACAGTGTCTAATAGCTACTTTAGCCCATTTAGTCCAAATTTTATGATTGGTTCACCAGTTTTAACAGTTTTAGACCTACAGTTTACCAAAACACGCTTATCGCCTATTTTTACCCATCTAGGCCCGTAAGTCCATTGGGCCCACATTCAGCCCATCGAGGTTCAAACTTACCAAAGTGCACGAAATCGCGCACTCACCCACTTTACCGGTTTTAGTTACAGACCTACCGCTTCCAACTAACCCACGAGCGCTCGCACGCTCGCAAGTCCACGAAATGCCAGAATTTTGACATTTCGGCTTTTTGGCTTTTGCCGATTGGAACTACAAGAGGGTGTTCGATACACACCTGATTGGCAATTTTACCGATGAGATCTCCTATGCGATTTCTCCTACAATCGATCACTTAACAAATTAAATCAAGATCTAAATAATAACTAATCGAAATAACCACTACCACATTCGGCCAACCCCTCTAAGGCCCTTGAATGCTTACCTCTTTGCCGAAACTATGACTAGATCTAGACACCCAAATGGTCTTAGCCTTCCAAAGCCCCTTGATCGTCAGTCTTTAATCTACACCAACACATAACAATACGAATAATAAGATTTATAGAGTCTTTAGCCGCAATCGACAGTCACCTTATGCACATAGGGGTTTCGGCTTTTCTTAAATCCCAAAATAAAGTATAGAATAGAGAATCCGAGCACTTACCCAAAGGTTCTCCTAACCAGACGATTCCAATCCCGTTTCTAACTCAGATCTGACGCAGATCTAGCCTCTAAATGCTAGTAAGGAATGAATTTAGAGATCTTTCGGCTTTTTGTATAACAAAGGTGAAAGAAAGATGAAAGCTTTGTGATGAGAAGAAAAAGATGTCGACAAGGCTATTTGAGTAGGGAGATTCAGCTTTAAAGAAAAGGAAACGTGATGGTGTGCACTCAAGAGGAAACTGGCACAACCAAGAATCTTTCAAGATTTCGGCTTTTAGTGTAGTTTCGGATTTTTGTGTAGTCAATTGGTAATCTTGAGAAGAAAGTGGAGCAGAAGAAGATGGGTTCGGCTTTGTGAGAATGGAAGAGATTAGAGATGAGAGGAAAGAAGGGAGGAGATGAGAAAAGAATATAACTTTCGGTTTAAGAGAAAAGAAGAAGAGAAGAAAAGGAAGGATAGTTTGGCTCTTTGGACAAATTGGTACCAACAGGTTCACAACTCACATTTTCGACTTTTTGGAATAAAGGAGGAGGAAAGAAAAGAACCTAGCACTACATCTAATCGGCAACCAAGGATAGAAGAACCAAAATAAAACCTAAAAGGCCCCAAAACCATTCGGCTAGCACCCTAAACAATCATTGGCCGATTACCCCTAAAGCCAATTGACCAAATCGGCAATGCTCCCCCAAGAGTCCCTTGACTGGCCATCACTTACTCCCTATTCCAAATTCCTAGATAGTCTCTCCTTATCACTCCTCATCCAATTCCATGAGCAACTCAAACTTCTCTCCTCAGTGGTTCACTTAAGTTCCATCACATGACTGGCACATGCACAAAAATAATTAAAACACACAATGCTTACCTTGCGACTTGAACACTGGCCCTTGAACACATGCCCACACGCCATTTTTTTAGGCATCTAAGTGGCGCCACATTGCCACTTTACCAAGGGCTTATTTGAGTCTTATTTTCCCCACTTTTTCTTAAAAGCCTACTTAACCAAGACCCATTCACTTAAAATCCAAAGTTGATATTTTTGCTGGGTTTTATCTTAGGCTTGGCCCTTCTAGAGGCCCACTAACACACTTAAACACAAATTTAAAAACCAAATCACCAAACTTTCAAGATTCCACATCACAAAAATCCCAAAAAATCCCGAAATTTAGGGCGTTACAACTCCACCCCACTTAAAGAAATTTCGGCCTCGAAATTTACCTGATCCAAATAATTGAGGGTATTGTTGACGCATCGCATCTTCTGGCTCCCAAGTAGCCTCTTCTCTGTTATGATTGTGCCAAAGCACTTTTCCCAATGGAACTGACTTTCTTCTCAACACTTTGACCTCGCAATCCAGTATTTGCACAGGCTCCTCTTCAAAGGTCAGATCAGTCTTTACCTCAATATCCTCCACTGGTATGACATGCGAAGGATCTGATTGATACCGTCTTAGCATGGACACATGAAAGACGTCATGTATATGATCCAACTCCGACGGTAACTCCAGCTGATAAGCTACTGGCCCTACCCATTTAAGAACCCAATAAGGCCCAATAAATTGCGGACTCAACTTGCCCTTCTTGCCAAACCTCAAGATCCTTTTCCAAGGCGAGACCTTCAAAAATACCATATGCCTTACAGAGAACTCAATTTCGTTACGCTTTAGATCAGCATACAATTTTTTCCTATCAGATGCCTCCTTTAACCGATCTCTGACCAATTTAACCTTACTCTCAGTATATGCCACTAATTCTGGTCTAAGAACTTGTCGTTCTCCCAACTCTATCCAACACGTAGGTGTATGACACCTCCGCCCATAAAGTGCCTCATATAGAGCCATTTGAATACTTTTCTGATAACTGTTGTTGTACGCAAATTCTGCCAATGGCAAATAGTCTTCCCAACTACCACGAAAGTCAATAACACAACCTCTTAACATGTCCTCCAAAACCTGAATAACCTTTTCTGACTCTCCATCTGTCTGAGGGTGAAAAGCAGTGCTGAAGTCCAATCGTGTACCCAACGCCTCATGCACTTTTGCCAGAATTGAGATGTAAACCTAGGGTCCCGATAAGAAACAATCAAAACTGGCACCCCATGCAGTCACACTATCTCCGCCACATACAATTTGGCCAACTTCTGAAGTGAGTAATCAGTTCAGACAGGTATGAAATGGGCAGATTTTGTTAACCTATCCACAATTACCCATACAGACTCTTTTTTAGAGGGTGTCAATGGTAGCTCACTCACAAAATCCATGGTAACTCTCTCCCACTTCCAAAGTGGAATATTTATTGGCTGCAATAGTCCAGAAGGTAGTTGATGCTCAGCCATTACTTGCTGGCATGTCAGACATTTTCCCACCAATTCAGTTACCTCTTGCTTAAGTCCAGGCCACTAGTACACCTCTCGCAAGTCTTGATACAACTTATTCCCTCCAGGATGCATGGCACAAGGTCCACCATGAGCCTCTTCTAGAATTAACTGCCTCAAATCAGAATCCTTTGGAATACAAATTCTTCCACGAAAGCAGAGGACTCCATTAGTATTCAATCCAAAATCCAAATTATCATCTTTCCCAGCTTGCTGAAACCGAGGAACCAATGAATCATCCTTTAACTATTTCTCTTTAATCTGATCAGTCCAAGTTGGTCTCACTTGCAATTCCACTAACAGACTTCCATCGTCATATAAACTCAAACGACCAAACATCGCTCTTAACTCCGCTATAGCCCTTCGGCTTAGTGCATTAGCCACCACATTCGCCTTGCCTGGGTTGTACTCAATCAAATAGTCGTAATCCTTAAGCAACTCTATCCATCTTCGTTGCCTAAGATTCAACTCCTTCTGAGTTAACAGATACTTGAGACTTTTATGGTCTGTGTATATAATACAAATTTCTCCATATATATAGTGTCTCCATATTTTTAACGCGAAGATCACCACTACCAACTCTAGATCATGCGTAGGGTAATTCGCCTCGTGAGGCTTAAGCTGTCGTGAAGCATAAGCGACCACTTTACCCTCTTGCATTAGTACACAACCTAATCCCACATGCGACGCATCATTATACATAGTGAAATCCTTCCCAGATTCTGGCTGTATCAACGCTGGCGCCTCAATCAATACCTTTTTCAACTTATCAAAGGCTTCTTGCTGTTTCTCAGTCCATATAAATGCTACTCCTTTCCTTAACAGTTTCGTTAACGGTGCAGCAATCAGAGAGAATCCCTCCATGAATCTTCTATAGTACCCTGCCAGACCCAGAAAACTCTAAATTTTTTATACTGACCTCGGTGGCTTCCATTCCAAAACTACCTCAATTTTCCGAGGACCTACCCTAATACCTTCAGCAAAGACAACATGGCCAAGAAAAGTCACTTCTCGCAACCAAAATTCACACTCGCTGAATTTTGCATAGAGTTGCTTCTCTCTCAACACTTGCAGAGCAATGCAGAGATGCTCATCATGCTTCTCCTCAGTTTCCGAATACACCAAGATATCATCAATAAAGAAGACAATGAATCAATCCAAGTACGTTTGGAATGCTCCATTCATCAGATCCGTAAAAGCTGCAGGTGCATTCGTCAGTCCAAATGGCATAACTAAAAACTCGAAGTGACCATACTGAGTTCTGAAGGCTGTCTTATGAATGTCTGCCTCCTTGACCCTTTGCTGATGATATCTAGACCGAAGGTCAATATTGGAAAATACCAAAGCTTCTCTGAGTTGGTCAAACAAATTGTCAATCCTTGGCAGAGGATATTTATTCTTTATCGTCAGTTTGTTCAACTGGCGATAATCGATACACATACGCATCGTCCCATCCTTCTTCTTCACAAACAGTACCAGTGCTCCCCACGGAGACACATTCGGTCTAATGAAACCTCTATCCAACAACTCTTGGATTTGTGCTTTCAGTTCTACTAACTCCTTTGTTGCCATCCTATAGGGTGCGATGGACACTGGAGCCGTTCTAGGCAGCAAGTCGATTCCAAACTCAAATTTCCGATTTAGAGGTAATCCAAGAAGCTCATCAGTAAAATTATCTTGGATTCCTTAACGGTTCTAACTGTCTCCACAGTCAAATCCTCGGTCTCTGCCTGACTTACAAAAGCCAAGTACGCCTCGCAACCCTTGCGAATCAGCTTTTCAGCCCTTAAGGCTGAAACAACATTGGATAAGTAGTCCATTCGCTCCCCAATAACCATTACCTCTTCATCCTCAGTAGTCCTTAACACTATTCTCTTAGCCGCACAATCCAAAGTCGCCCTATGCTTAATCAACCAGTCCATTCCCAAAATCAGGTCGAACTCTACGAATGGTAGCTCTATTAAGTCTCTAGTAAAGATCTTACCTTGAGTCTCTAAAGGCACCTCCTTAAAGAGTTTGTCTACCCTAACCGAGTGACCCAGTGGACTTATCACAGTTATCCCACTCATAGTTTCCTCAAAGTACACACCCAACGACCCAGAAATGTCACTTGCAACATACGAATGAGTTGATCCCACATCTATCAGAGCAGTGTATGGCATGATAGAGATTAAAAATGTACTAGTTATGATGTCAGGTGCATCACCCTCCTCTCTATGACGAGAAGCATAAACTAATGCTAGCTGGCGAGCCTCAGCATTTTCAGCACCCCTGCCAGGTGCTCCACGTCCACGACCATTTCCATTGCCACCTCTACCTTGTCCACAGCCCTTCGGTGGTAGCGGTCCACCTCGCAATGGCTGAGCAACCCTCTGTTTAGCAACTTGAGTCTGAGCCGGCCTCTGAGGATAATCTTTGATTCTATAGATGCACATCGAAAACATGCCCCAGTACGCTTCCAGCATTCTCCAAAATGCACTCTTCCACAGTCTCCGCAGGTTTGTGGTCTAATTGTGTTCACTGGAATCACTCAGACTGGTTCCTCCACTCTAGCTCTCTTGACATTTTGTTTTGTAGTACCAGAGGGTCTAGCCTCCCTCCTGAATCGATTTCGATCCTGATCACAGTTCTGTCGTTCAGTATGCTTCACTTCTTCTGCTATCTTAGCCTTCCCCACCAATGCAAAAAAATCGTGCTCCCTCTGCGGAGATATCAGCACCCTTAGCTCATCCCTGAGGCCATCCTCGAAACAAATACTACGCTCGTACTCAGTAGAAACTATACCACTGGCATATCGACTCAACCTCAAAAATTCTGCCTCATATTCAACAATAGTCTTATTGCTCTAGGTCAGGTTCAGAAATTCCTTCCCACGAGCATCCACATAACTCACTCCGACGTACTTTCCCTTGAAAGCCGTCTTAAACAGATCCCAGGTTAGCCGCTCAGCTGGGGTACCCTCCTTCACGGTGATCCACCACTGATATGCCTCGTCTCGCAGCAGAGACACTGCACCTTTCAGCTTTTGCTCCACCGAGCAATCCAGGTGGTCCATAATCCATTCCGTAGCTTCCAGCCAATACTCAACTACATTTGAGGCTACCCCAAATACACCCCTGAAAACCTCGGCTCTGTTAGCCTAGAGTCGCTCAGAAATGGATCCCCTATTCACAGACTCGGCATTAGCTCCAACAACCCTCTCTAGAACCCTTAACATTGCTTAGGACAAGGCATCATCCCCTGCGGCTCGATCATACGGCCCATTTTCAGCTACCGGCGGCGGTCGTGCCTCCTCAGCTGGCAGGTGTTCCGAAGATAAAGACCTAGCTTGAACGCTGCCTCGGCCACGTCCACAGCTTCATCTACGAGTAGCCTTCATACTCATAACGTCTTATCTGATTATGAATTTTATGACATTAGTTTAGTATTTCAGTTGTTCATTACAGAATGTCTTATGTACAGATAGAGTTTCAGAGTTTGTTTTCGAGGAATCGTAGCCTAACTATAGTATCGGTCTTCTAGGGTTTTTAGTTTCCCTACAGTCTCAGTCTTACAGTTTTCAGTACTACCCTATCTATAGTATCATAATAGGGTCTTAGTTCTATCTACATTAGTGTCTTAGTACAATATAGTATAAGAGAAAAACACTTACAGACTTGGTGTCGGGGATTCAGTGTGCCACTTCTTCAAATGCCAAATATCAGAAAGCCCAATTTTAGAGAAACTTTTGAAGTAAAACCTTTAATAAGTATATATTCAAGTAAAAATGAGTTTAAAAAGAGGTTTCTAAATTTTTCAGAAACCAATTTCCAAAAATACCCTTCTTGGGCCTTGATTTTGAAATTTTTAAAAAAAACTTTTGGACCCGATCCATAGTTGAGTTGTTGCAACCAGGCTCTGATACCACTAAATGTAACACCCCAAACCTAGCCCAAATGTTACAACCAAGTCTGGTGTGTCACATCAACGACGAACCAACCATGTTTTCTAATTACTACGATTAAAGTGAGTTTTGCAAACCATTATTAAAGTTTAAAGACAAAATCCTAGTTAAGTTGTGAACGACCTATCCACTACCAGATTTTAGGGGTATTTCTTATTATCAGATCTTGTATTATCTTTCGTTTCTCGTCTGAAACGTGTGGTAGATGTTGAAAACGTTTGATTAATTTTAAGAAAACTCGCGCAGCCTTAGTCTATTCATTTAAAACAAACTATAAGTAAAGAATTAAAAACCCAAGATTAAAATATTTAAAGCAGCCTTATTACAAACCCAAAACCATAATGAAAATAATTTAAAATAAATACGAAAATGAAATGACTTAATTAAACCATTAATTGCAGTCCATGTGGCCACTCTGAATCCCTCCTAGCTCCAAGTCCACCAGTCCAGGGCTCACCTGCATGTATGGAAGAAAATGGTTGAGTTTGAAAACTCAGTGTGTAAAGAAAGCCCATTTTAGCAGTTTTCAGTTATTGGGCCCTAAAACCACTAATGGGCCCTATAGTGTCTAATAGCTACTTTAGCCCATTTAGTCCAAATTTTATGATTGGTTTGCTAGTTTTAACAGTTTTAGACCTACAGTTTACCAGAACATGCTTATCGCCTATTTTTACCCATATGGGCCCGTAAGCCCATTGGGCCCACATTCAGCCCATCGAGGCCCAAGCTTACCGAAGTGCACGAAATCGCGCACACAGCCACTTTACTGATTTTGGTTACAGACCTACCGCTTCCAACCAACCCACGAGCGCTCGAACGCTCGCAAGCCACGAAATGCCAGAATTTTGGCATTTCAGCTTTCGACTTTTGCCGATTTGCACTATAAGAGGGTGTTCGATACACACCTGATTGGCGATTTTACCGATGAGATCTCCTATACGATTTCTCCTACAATCGATCACTTAACAAATTAGATCAAGATCTAAACAATAACTAATCGAAATAACCACTACCACATTCGGCCAACCCCTCCAATGCCCTTAAAGGCTTACCTCTTTGCCGAAATATGACTAGATTTAGATCTAGTCACCCAAATCGTCCTAGCCTTCCAAAGCCCGTTGATCGTCAGTCTTTAATCTACACCAACACATAACAATACGAATAATAAGATTTATAGAGCTTTTAGCCCCAATCGACATTCACCTTATGCACATAGGGGTTTCAGCTTTTCTTAAATCCTGAAATAAAGTATAGAACAGAGAATCCGAGCACTTACCTAAAGGTTCTCCTAACCAGACGATTCCAATCCCGTTTCTAACTCAGATCTGACGCAAATCTAGCATCTAAATGCTAGCAAGGAATGAATCTAGAGATCTTTCGGCTTTTTGTATAACAAAGGTGAAAGAAAGATGAAAGCTTTGTGATGAGAAGAAAAAGATGTCGACAAGGCTATTTGAGTAGGGAGATTCGGCTTTAAAGAAAAGGAAAAGTGATGGTGTTCACTCAAGAAGAAATCAGCACATCCAAGAACCTTTGAAGATTTCAGCTTTTAATGTAGTTTTGGCTTTTTGTGTAGTCACTTGGTAATTTTGAGAAGAAAGTAGAGCAAAAGAAGATGGGTTTGGCTTTGTGAGAATGGAAGAGATTAGAGATGAGAGGAAAGAAGAGAGGAGATGAGAAAAGAATATAACTTTCTATTGAAGAGAAAAGAAGAAGAGAAGAAAAGGAAGGATGGTTTGGATCTTTGAACAAATTGGTACCAAGAGGTTCACAACTCACATTTTCGGCTTTTTGGAACAAAGGAGGAGGAAAGAAAAGAACCTAGCACTACACCAAATTGGCAACCAAGGATAGAAAAACCAAAACAAAACCTAAAAGGCCCTAAAAGCGTTCGACTAGCACCCTAAACAATCCTCGGCCGATTACCCCTAAAGCCAATTGACCAAATCGGCAATGCTCCCCCAAGAGTCCCTTGACCGGCCATACTTACTCCCTATTCAAAATTCCTAAATAATCTCTCCTGATCACTCCTCATCTAGTTCCATGAGCAACTCAAACTTCTCTCATCAGTAGTTCACTTAAGTTCTATCACATGACTGGCACATGCACAAAAATAATTAAAACACACAATGCTTACCTTGCGACTTGAACACTAGCCCTTGAACACCTGTCCACATGCCACTTTTCTAGGCACCTAAGTGGCGCCACATTGCCACTTTACCAAGGGCTTATTTGAGTCTTATTTTGCCCACTTTTTCTTAAAAGCCCACTTAACCAAGACCCCTTCACTTAAAATCCAAAGTTGATATTTTTGCCGGGTTTTATCTTAGGCTTGAGCCTTCTAAAGGCCCACTAACACACTTAAACACAAATTTAAAAACCAAATCACCAAAATTTCAAGATTCCACCAAAATCACAAAAATCCTGAAAAATCCCGAAATTCAGGGCGTTGCATTGATTATTCAAACTTTAAGACATTAGGGAATCAAGCATGATAAGTTGAAATTTTTGAGAGTTGAAATTTTTCTAGGTTGTTTTCCCTAATTTAAAGTGTTATCTTGAGACTTGAAATTCGCAGGATTGACATCAAAAGCCATAATTCTGGTGAGATTTTTGAGCCTTTTGAGCATACATCCTTTTGTGCTCACTTTTATTATTGCTTTGAGTGAGTCAATATTGATCTGTAATTCTAGAACTTGCTTCGATTATACATGTCAAGACCACATCATTGATTTGATATACCAAAATAATAAAGGCACCTAGGTTTTAACCCATATTCCATAAAAGCCTACCTTCATAATTAACCCCTAGTGAACTCCATTGAGCCTAACAAACCATTCATTTACTTACCCTCAATATTAACTTATAACCCATTTTTTGTTGAAACCCCTTCAATTATTTTGATCCCTATTTTTTTTCGAGATTTGAGTTGAATAATTATCTAGCTATGTTCTCCTTTTCAGCTTGTAAGTTTATAAATATTCGATTTGTACTTAAGAAAATATATATGTATATTTCAGATTTAATTCAAAGTTTTGCATATTTCCATGTAATTTTGAGCTTTTGATCCTAAACGATGTTATCCAAATGAAAAAGGCTTTATTCTAGGAATATATTTCAAAGATAGAGATTTTTCTAGTTAGATGATTTTTCAGTTCAATCTCGATTCTAACCCTCTTTTTCAACTTGTGACCACACCCCTAACCAAGGCCACATTACTTTTGATTGATGTATCATGTCAATACATAGTGGTGGAGATTTGATTTTCCTGCAAGTTTATGGTAATAACTTTTCATGTTGACCAATGAGTGCTTAATTTCTGAACCCTAAACACTTCGACTGGATAGAGTGAATCTTTAGTGAGGATGTCAACTCTTGTTGATTTTAAGTTCAAGGTAATTACCTAGAAGAGGGGAGGAAACCTATGTTTCTGTGATAAAATTTTCAACTTAGATTGTTTGAGACTTTAATTTTCTTTTGATTGAATTCTCAATGTATGATTACTTGTGGATTAGTTTGAAACATTATTGGTAAGGATTATAAGTTGAGAAGAATGATTTTTAATTGTGAGTTGAGATTTTTCTTGAAGACCAACAAAGGCTTAAGTGTGGGGGTATTTGATAAACTGTAAATTACACATTTTTCTATCCCATATTTAGCACATTTATGGATGAATTATCATTAATTTTGTGGAATTTGATGCTCCTAATCCTTTAATTTTATGTTTTATACTTAGGAGAGCATAGGAGAGTGAAAAAAACAAGAAACGGGCCAAAAATGGAGAAAATGGGCCAAAGTAAGGAAACAACACGGCCTGGAGTTCAGCATACGGGCAACCCACACGTTCGTGCCACATTAACAGGCTTGAACACGGCCTAAACTCGACTCACACGGGCATGTCCCTATCGTGATAAAGTACAATTTCACGCAGAAAAGGCTATTTAGGGACTAAAAAAGACATTCCAAACTCTATATAAAGACCCTAGGAGGTAACTACAAGTGTGTATAGTGTCCTCGCCAAGACGGAGAGTAAAAGGTAGGAAATTACTCGAAGGAAAGCTGATTGATCCATCTTAGAAGCCAGGATCTACATCAAGATAGAGGATCTCCCTTCAATCCTTTCAGGAGTTTTGGGTTTTCTTATGTTTTGTTAATTTCTTTATTCTGAGATGTTTCTTTTTATAAACATGAACTAAACCCCAAATACCTGAGGGGGTGAAATCTAAGATGAATCTTGTTATTGCCTTCTGAACTATATGATAAATATTCGATTTGTTCTTAATTGTGCTTTTAATTCTTGAATTGATATTTCTGGGATATTAGTTTAAGTTGAATGTGCTTAGGCAGAGGAGCAAAAGTCTCTGTTTAAGAGTAGATCCAACACAATTAAGCAGAGTTAATCGCAATCCTAGACATAGGACGACGAAAATCTGCCGGATTAGAGTCAAACCTAATATGGGGATCCATAGATCGAGTTAATGCAAGACTAGGGGTTTTAATTAGAAAGAGATTTCAATTAATCAACCTAGGATTAGTTGTTCTTATTCTCAACGGAGATATTAACATAAGTTAGGGATCTCTATGGATCAAGGCGAGTGAAGAAATTGTCTAGTTTAGAGTTAGATAACAAGTGAAGTCTAAGAGGATTCTTCCTTAGGTATTGTCTTTATCATTCAGTTTTCCCAAAGCAATTCCCCAATTTACTTTTTGCCATGTCCTTGGTTTAGTTTAGAGTTAATTAGTTTACACAAACCCCCTTTTTATTTTTAGGCTAGATAATAGGAAGAAAATCATTACTAGTACTTTTAATTCCTTGGATTCGATATTCCGGTTTTGCCACTAACTATACTACTATTCGATAGGTGAGCTTTCCTTTTATCGTGATAATAGCTAGTTTCTAGGTACGATCAATTTTATTACTTCATCAAATCACGATCATTGACCTATTTTCCCTTTTTATTTCTTTTATTAACTAATGACCAAAATGCCCCTTATTAAAAACCTTTGATATTTCATCCTTCCTTGGGTATTTTCGTCTAAACTAAGTTAAAATAATTTAATTGCCATATAAGGACCTGTAATTTAAAACATATTTCAATGAAGTACCTTTATGGAATAAAACCCATGTTTTTCACGTATTGCAATTTAGACCAACATATCAAATTGGACAGGCAACCAATAAAATTCCTACACCAAAATTTCACATAATTATTCAAACACCCAATAGACATCAAAACTCAATCGGAAAAATATTTTAGACCTCGAATTCATGGCTTCAAAACCACTATTCCATTTAGCCCCTAATTCGGGTTGGTACAACTTTTCCCCCTTTAGGGATTTTCATCTCCGAAAATCTTACCAGTAAATAGGTTTGGGTACTATTTTCTCATAGTTTCCTCTAGCTCCCATGTAGCCTCTTCCACCCCATGCTTTTGCCACAACACTTTTACCAAGGCTATATCCTTGTTTCTTAACTATTTAACCTCTCGAGCCAAAATCTTAATCTGTTCTTCCTTGTAGGCCATGTCCAGCTGAATCTCAATATCCGTAGGAGAAGTCATATGTGAGGGATCAAAACGATGTCGTCGTAACATTGACACATGAAACACATTATGTTTCTTTTCCAACTTTGGTGGTTGATAAATGATAAATTATACATGTTTTTACCTCATGCTTAGCCTAATTTATGGATGAAATATAATTGAATTTGTGGAAATTGGTGCCCTTAATCGTTCTATTTCATGTTTTATGCCCAGATGAGCTTAAGGAAGAGAAAATAGCAAGGAATGGGCCAAAATGGGCAAATTAGGCCAAATTCAATAAACAACACGGCCCAGAGATTCACCACACGGTCGTGCCACACGGCCGTGCCTCTTTGAGCTCAAACATGGCCCAACCCCGATAAGCACGGCCAGACCACACGGCCGTGCCACCATCAACAAGCCCGACCACGGCCTGGGCCTCATGGCACACAGGCGTGTCCCTGTCGTGAGGAAGTACAATGTCCCTTGGAAAAGGCTACTTAGAGGCTAAGAAAGACACTCCAAAGCTCTATATAAAGACCATAGGGGGCAACTACAAATAT
Source organism: Gossypium stocksii (assembly GCA_020496765.1). NCBI lineage: Eukaryota > Viridiplantae > Streptophyta > Magnoliopsida > Malvales > Malvaceae > Gossypium > Gossypium stocksii. The sequence goes on from CM035628.1 coordinate 49,175,536, forward strand.
ATACTTTTCTCTCCTCAAAAGGGTGCTTTTTCTCCCACAAAAAAGTGCCTTATTTCTGCCAACACAGAGAGTAGAAGAAAGGAATTACTCCAAGGGAAGCCGATTGATCCATCTCAGAAGCTAGGATCTACATCAAGACAGAAGATCTCCCTTCAATCCTTTCAGGGGTTTTTGGGTTCTTTATGTTTTGTTACTTTATTTCTTCTGAGATGTTTTCTTTTATAATTATGTACTAAATCCTCTAAATACTTTAGGGGGATGAAACCTAAGACAGATCTTGTTATTATGTTCTCTTGAATTATATGATAAATATTTAATTTGTTCTTAATTGTGTTTTTAACTCTTAAATTGATATTTCCGGGATATTGATTTAAGTCGAATGTGCTTATGTAGAGGAGCAAAAGTCCCTGCATAGGAGTAGATCCAACACAATTAAGCAAGATTGATCGCAGACCTAGAGATAGGACGATGAAAATCTGCCAGATTAGGGTCAAACCTAATAAGGGAATCCATAGACCAAGTTAATGCAACACTAAGGGTTTTAATTAGAAAGAGATTTCAATTAATCAACCTAGGGTTAGTTGTTTTTAGTCTCGAGAGAGATATTAACATAAGTTAGGGATTTCTACAGATCAAGTCAAGTAAATAAATCGTCTAGTTCAAGAGTTGATAACAAGTGAAGTCTAGGTGGATTCTCCCTTGAGTATTGTCCAAATCAATCAGTTTTTCCTTAGAATTCTCCCCAATTCACTTTTTGTGCTTTCATAGTTTAGTTTTAGAATTAGTTTAGTTTAATAAAATCCCCTTTTATTTTAGGTTAAATAATAGAAAGGAAGTTAGTACTAATACTTTTGGTTCCCTTGGGTACGATATCTCGGTCTTGCCACTAAGCTATACTATTGTTCGATAGGTGCGCTTCCTTAAAATCGTGATAATAGTTAGTTTTGGGTACGGTCATAGTTTATAAATTTTATTACTTCATATCACGCATATCAAGTTTTTAGTGCCGTTGCCAGGGAACTAAGATATTAGGAACACTCGATTTTTATTACTTTAACCACTACTATTTTATTTATTTTTAACCTTTATATTTATTTCTTTTATTTATTTTAATTTTCTGTGTTCTTTTTCCCTTTCTAGGTATCTCTAGTTTATGACTAGAAGAAACCCAGGAGGACCACTACTTTTTGACGAAGATTTAGAAGCTACAGTTCGTAGAAATCGTAAAGAGATCAGATGAAGCCTACAATATCCAAATAAAGAACCTGAACTTACTGAAGAGATGGAAGCAAATCAAGACAATCTACCACCTCCCGCGATAGCCGCAGAATCGGGGAACCAAAATGCTGCTCCTCGTACTATGTATGATTATGCTAAACCTAATTTGGCTGGTACTCAATCTAGTATCATTAGACCTGCTATTTTTGTAAATAATTTTGAATTTAAACCTAACACTATTCATATGATTCAGCAATTTGTTCAGTTTGATGGTTTACAGGACGAGGATCCTAACTCACACTTAGCTAATTTTTTGGAATTTTGCGATACTTTTAAAATCAATGGTGTTTCTGATGATGCCATTCGCCTCCGATTATTTCCTTTTTCTCTAAGGAATAAAGCTAAGTAATGGTTAAATTCTCTACCACGAGGCTCAATCACTACATGGAAACAGATGACCGAAAAATTTCTACTTAAGTATTTTCCTCCAGCTAAAACAGCTAAATTGCAGAATGATATCTCTTCTTTTGTGCAGATGGATTTAGAGACACTTTATGATGCTTGGGAGGGATACAAAGATCTTTTGAGAAGGTGCCCTCACCATGAATTACCCCTGTGGCTACAAGTTTAAACCTTTCATAATGGTTTGAATCCTTCCACAAGACAAATGATCGATGCAACTGCTGGAGGAACAATCAACAATAAAACGCCCGAAGTAGCCTATGAGTTTATAGAAAAGATGTCACTGAACAACTATTAGTGACAAGTCATGAGGACAAAGCTAACAAAAGCTGTAGGAGTTTTTAACATTGATGCCATCACCATGCTTTCTAATCAGGTAGAACTTTTAAATAAAAAGATTGTTAATTTTGTTGGTTCTACGCAGGGACACCCAGTGATGCAGTGTGACACAATTTAGGGAAACATGTACAATCCAGATTACTCCTTCTATGGACATAGCATGGAAATCGAGCAAGCCAACTATATGGGTAACAATTCTAAACCTCAAAATAACCCTTATAGTAACAATTACAATGCAGGTTGGTGGAACCACCCCAATTTTTCATGGGGAGGACAAGGAAATCAAAGACAACCACCTCCTCCAGGATTTCAACAACCACCTCTACAACAAGAGAGAAAGCCGAACCTTGAAGAAATATTCACCAAATTTATGGCCGCATCAGAAACCTGTTTCCAAGACACCAAAACGACACTAAAGAACCAACAAGCATCCATTCAAAGGCTCAAAAATCAAATTGGTCAACTCGCAAAGATGATATCTGACAGACCACAAGGTAGCTTGCCAAGTAATACTAAGCCAAATCCTAGAGAACATGTAAAAAGAATTACTCTACGGGATGGGAAAGTACTAGCTGAACTTAAAAAGAAGTCTGTTCAAGAATCTAAAAAGGACAAGGTAGAGGAAGAGGAACCCAAGGAAAACACTCCACCAGCACGTAAAGAATATAAACCACCCATACCATATTCGGCAAATTTGAAGAAAAACCTCATAGATGCTCAATTCGGTAAATTTCTTGAACTTTTTAAACAGTTACATATTAACTTACCTTTTGTTGAAGCAATTACGCAGATTCCGAAGTACGCAAAGTTTTTAAAGGAACTTCTCACAAATAAAAGGAAGTTGAAAGAACTAGCCACAATGGAACTCAACGAGGAATGCTCAGCTACTCTCCAAAATAAACTGCCAACCAAACTGAAAGATCCAAGGAGTTTTACTATTCCTTGCTTAATTGGTAGTTTAATCATTGAAAAAGCCTTAGCTGATCTAGATGCTAGTATTAACTTAATGCCCTACAAAATGTTCAAGCAACTAGGTCTAAGAGAACCAAAACCCACTAGGATGAGTATTCAATTAGCTGATAGATCTGTTAAATATCCTAGGGGAATCATTGAAGATGTGTTAGTAAAAGTAGATAAATTTATATTCCCTGTTGATTTTGTTGTGCTTGACATGGATGAAGATATTGAGGTACCTTTAATTTTAGGATGCCCATTTTTAGCTATTGCTAGAGCTGTTATTGATGTAGGGGATGGTAAACTAGTGTTTAGAGTTGGAGAAGAAGAAGTTGTCTTTAAAATCTATGATGCTATGTGATTTTCTAGAGAACAAGATGATTCATGTTACTTCATTGATGTTATTGATTATTTTGTTCAAGATAATTTACAGGAAATCTCTCTTGAAAACACGTTGGAACTATGTCTCGTCCAAGGTGGGGAGGAAGATGAAGCTACCACTGAAGTAAAAGAAGTAATGAAGGAGTTAAACTTTCATGAGCTTGTCACAAGGCACATAAGTTATGAGGGTATTAAGTTAAAAGACGAACTGAGACAAAAACCCTCGATTGATGAACCTCCTAAATTGGAGCTAAAGCAATTGCTTGACCACTTAGGGTATGCATTTTTAGGAGATGATTCTACATTACCAGTGATTATCGCATCAGACTTGAGCGCTGAAAAGAAAGAGGAATTACTTCAAGTATTAAGGGAACACAAAAAGGCTATAGCTTGGAAGATTTCTGATATTAAAGGAATTAGCCCTTCTTTTTGCACCCACAAAATTCTAATGGAAGATGAATATAAGCCATCGGTGCAAACTCAGAGACGATTGAATCCTAACATGAAGAAAGTCGTAAAAGACGAGGTAATTAAACTTCTAGATGCAAGATTATTTATCCTATTTCTGACAGTTCTTTGGTAAGTCCTGTGCAGGTTGTCCCTAAAAAAGGAGGCATGACTGTGGTGTCTAATGACAAAAAGGAGTCAATACCTACAAGAACAGTCACTGGATGGAGAGTTTGTATTGATTATAAGAAGCTGAATGATGCAACTCGAAAAGATCATTTTCCCCTACCCTTTATTGATCAAATGTTGGAAAGACTGTCAGGACACATGTATTACTGTTTCTTGGATGGCCTCTCTGGTTACTTCCAAATCTTGATAGCTCCAGATGATCAAGAAAAGACAACATTCACATGCCCATACGGTACGCTTGCTTATCGTAGAATGCCTTTTGGTTTATGTAACGCTCCTGCTACTTTTTAGAGATGCATGTTAGCTATCTTTGACGACCTAGTGGAAGACATCATGAAGGTATTTATGGATGATTTTTCAGTTTTCAGTAACTCTTTTCAACTTTGTCTTAATAATTTAAAATGTGTTCTGATAAGATGTGAAGAGACGAATCTAGTGCCCAATTGGGAAAAATGTCACTTTATGGTTCAAGAAGGTATTGTATTAGGACATAAAATTTCTAGTAAAGGGATAGAGGTAGATAAAGCAAAAATTGAAACCATCGAAAAATTACCTCCCCCTAATTCGGTTAAGGCTATAAGAAGCTTTTTAGGACATGCTGGTTTTGATCACAGATTTATTAAAGACTTTTCTAAAATAGCTAAGCCTTTAACAAAATTACTAGAAAAAGAAGTGCTTTTCAACTTTGACCAAGAATGTTTAGAGTCTTTTAACACTCTCAAGGAAAAGTTAGTTAATGCCCCGATTATGATTTCACCTGATTGGAATTACCTTTTGAACTAATGTGTGATGCGAGTGATTTTGCAGTAGGTGCAGTTTTGGGACAACGAAGAGACAAGCACTTTCGACCGATTTATTATGCTAGCAAAACTTTGATGGCTGCACAAGAAAACTATACCACCACGGAAAAAGAATTGCTAGCTGTTATTTTTGCATTTGATAAAATCATATCATATTTAATATTGTCAAAAGTCATCGTTTTTACTGATCATTCCGCTCTTCGTTACCTTTTAACTAAAAATGATGCAAAACCTCGATTAATAAGATGGACTCTATTGTTACAAGAATTCGACTTAGAAATAAAAGACAAGAAATGAGCTAAAAATTTGGCAGCAGATCAGCTTTCAAGATTGGAAGATCCACACCCCGGGGATCTTGATAAAATAAACGACTTGTTTCCTGAAGAACAACTACTAGCCATAGCAGAAGCAGCCGTTCCTTGGTTTGCTGATTTTGTAAATTATTTAGCAACTAACATAATCCCAAAAGGGTTGACCCATCAGCAAAAGAAGTGATTTTTTGCTGATGTGAAAAATAACTTTTGGGAAGATCCCTTCTTTTTTCGTATTTGTACAGATCAAGTCATTTGAAGATGCATTACTGAAACAGAAGCATATAAAATTTTGGACCACTGCCATTCAGGACCAACAGGAGGACACCACTATGGAGCTAGAACTGCCCACAAAGTACTCGAATCAGGTTTTTACTGGCCCACCCTTTTCAAGGATGCCAACAGGTATGTAACCTCTTGTAATAAATGCTAGAGAGCAGGTAATATCTCTCAGCATAATGAAATGCCTCAAAAGTATATACTCTCATGTGAAATATTTAATGTATTGGGTATTGATTTCATAGGTCCTTTCCCTACTTTGTTTAGGAATAAGTACATACTAGTAGTAGTAGATTACATGTCAAAATGGGTAGAAGCTCAAGTCTTACCTACTAATGATGCAAGAATGGTAGTACGTTTTCTTAAAAAACTCTTCTCTTGATTCGGAACACCTAGGATAATTATTAGTGATAGGGGTACTCATTTTTGCAATGCCCATTTTGATAAAGTTTTAAAAAGATACGGAGTGCACCATAGAATAGCTACCCCCTATCACCTACAAACCAGTGGTTAAGTTGAAGTGACAAATAGAGAACTAAAACGCATTCCAGAGAAAACAGTAGAAGCAAATAGGAAAGATTGGTCAAGAAAAGTAGATGACACTTTATGGGCCTATAGAACTGCATTCAAAACTTCCATAGGAACATCTCCTTATAGACTTGTTTACGGAAAAAGTTGTCATCTGCCATTTGAACTCGAACATAAAGCATTTTGGGCTATTAAATTTTTAAATCTTGATTTTAAGCTTACAGGTGAGAAATGTCTAATGCAACTAAATGAGCTGGATGAATGGCGCTGCAATGCCTACAAAAACTCACGATTATATAAGGAAGCCACAAAGCGACGCCATGACAATCGTTTGAGACAACCTAAGCAGTTCAAAATCGGTGATCTCGTCTTATTATATAACTTAAGGCTTAAACTATTCCCTGGAAAACTTAAATCGAGATGGTCAGGCCCATTCACTGTTCAAACTATCTTTCCATAAGGCACAGTCGAGGTAACTCATCCAAACGACGGCACTTTCAAGGTAAACGACCATCGACTTAAACATTATAAAGGTGAGGATTTCAAGAATAATAAGGAAGAGCTTCAGCTCTACGAGCTCTCGTCATGATACATGCAAGCAGAGTCGAGCCTGGACTTTAGATAAGCGCTTCTTGGGAGGCAACCCGAGCACTAACTTAGTAAATACTTTTATTTCAGCTTTCTAATACATCGACTAACACTTTTTAATACAGGTTTTTCAAGCCACACTGCCATGCCCACGGGCGTGCCTAAGGCCGTGTGGACACTAGGGGTAGAGACACGGCCGTGTAATTTGGCTGTCCACAAGCAGGGTAAAAATTATTCTAACACACGAGTTTCGACAAATTGCCACGACCGTGCGATGTGGCCGTGGTTAAACCTATTGAATCACACACGGCCTGTAACAAATTGACACGGCCGTGCGATATGGCCATGGCCAACACTATCAATTCCTACATGGGTGTGCGACATGCCTGTGCCTCAAGGTCGTGGTCAACACTGTCAATTTAGACACGGGCATGTGACCTACTACACGATCATGGGAGAAGCGAACATGAAAGGACACGACTGTGCGACATGGCCGTGTGCCTCAACACACCTTAGGTACATGGGCGTGTGCCTCGAACCAGGTGCACCAAAATCCCTGATTTTTGAACCACATGGGCATAACCCGAGCTACACGGGCGTGTGACATGCCCGTGTGACCCAAAAACCTATATAAACAGGCCACTATTCATCTTTTTCTTCAATTGAAACCCTAAAATCCTCCCACCTAAAACCCACATCAAGCCTACCTAGCGCCACTGCTAGCCTCCAAAGCTCTTCCACAACCGTGCCGCCCGTACCACGATCATGTTCCACCCCATTAGTCACCCATTCGGTTCCTTTTTCTTATTTTCCTCTTTATTTTCTAATTTTTTATCTATTTTTATGTTAATAACATGTTTTTTTAGTTTTTGCATCATTTTAGTGCATGAAATTCATTGATTTAGCATGAACAGTCTAGAATACTATAGAGAATTTCATAATGCCATTTAGACTCTCAATTGCTTGCCACTTTTTCTTATCTAGAGTAGTATTCACTTAGTATAAATTGATACCCATGCCCCCATAATTTCTTATCATGTTTAGGATAAGTAGAACATTTTACTTAGGTTAGTGAATCAATATTGCAATACTAACCTTAATATGTTTTGTTTTGTTTAAGCATAAGAACTTAATAATATTCATATTATCTATTTAATTTTAGCTCAATCTTTATTAGGACTAATGCTTATCGTTTTATTTTTTAGGAATCATGTCATCATCACGAGGTAAGAAAGCTGCCGTCCACCTAGCAGACGAGGTCTGGGCCCTGCTGATGACAGATCCATGGGAGCAGTTCTTCCAGATCATGGAGCCCACATATTTTGAACTCGCTCTCGAGTTCTGCTCCACGTTCAATCTACAGACGGTGATGAGCCGTCACGATGATCCAGGGACGATCCAGTTCCGGTTAGGAGGCCTTGTTCGTCAGCTTAGTGTACCAAAATTTGGTACAACTCTCAGCCTCTACACCGAGCAGTTCATGGAGGAGGAGGACCTTTCTACGCTCCACCGCCACATCCACGTCTCTCTAGTGAACTGCTGGCGCGCCATCGTCCCTGAGCAACCCACATATGACCCTAATCGCTCCAAAGCGACCAATCTCGCCCCATCTCTGAGGAACATACACGCCCTCCTCGGACACACCTTAATGGGTAGACACGAGAGCACAGGCGTCGTAAACACACACGATGCCTACTTCTTATGGAGCATGGCGATCACACACGTCATCGACCTCGCCTACTTCATTGCTCATGCCATCGAACATCAGACCGAGAGGCATCGCAGGGGCATGATATCTATGGGTCCGTATATCACACAATTGGCCTGCTACTTCGGCCTCCTCAACACCGCGGCCCAGACATCCTCCTACACTTTGATTGACCAGATGTCCCCTCAGGGCATCTAATCCATGCTACACATGAGGATGATCCAGCGTCGACGTGGGACCAATCCTCCACAATACCACCTACTTCGAGACGCCGAGTAGGAGGATCCTGAGGATATTACTGATGATGTCCCACCACCATTGGAGGAGGCCCCAGTTGAGCCACCATCCCCTCACCGCCCAGTTCATGCGGCAGCTTCGCACGCTGACATATCTGAGTGCCTTACACGATTCGAGCAGCAGTGCTTCCAACGCTTAGATCATATCAATGCTACACTTCAGCAGATATGTCAACACCTCCATATTTTCGTACCGCCCCTATCGCGCGACCCATCTGAGGATTAGAATTTCCTAATCCTCTTTTCTTGTCTTTTATTTTCCTTTTTATTTTTCTTTTTATTTTATTTCATCTTATATTTTTCATTATTTGAATTTTAGTATTTTTAGAACTTAATTTATTTTATTCCTTTATTTTTGTAATTTCATATCGGCTATCACCTAGTAAACATATTTTGTTAATCCAAATTCCCCAAAACTGATAAACGCTATCGCAGTTTCAAAGGAGCTCTACAGCTCAAATCAAAAATCTAATGGGAACCTTGCCACAACCTCACCCAGTTGACACCGCCAAAGCCTACACTCTTAACATGAAAGCTGTGGACAAACAAACACTACCACCACCATAGTATCCATCTCTACACCTTCCTTTGTCCTAGACATTCTTTAGGCACAACCACCTCACAAATTCATCCAATCCAGGAAGTTTCATGCCTTGCCCTATCTTATGATCTTATGCTTCTATTGCTACTAATGTATGTTTGTACATTGAGGGTGTACATCTTAAGTGTGGGGGGAAACTTACTTTCAGTCATTGCATTTTCTTTGAAACCCCTAAAAATTTTAAAAATTAACTTTTTACATTGTTCTCAAAATTTTGAATTCTCAGTTTCACTCTTTGCATTATCTTCAATCTCCTATTAGGAATTAATTTTGTTTGATTTATGATTTTTATTGATATGTTGAGAATTAAGACATAGGTGCTTATGCTTTGATTATTCAAACTTTAAAACACTAGAGAATCAAGCATGATAAGTTGAAATTTTTGAGAATTTAATTTTTTTCTAGGTTGTTTTCCCTAATTTTAAGTGTTATCTTGAGATTTGAAATTTGCAGGATTGACATCAAAAAACCATAATTATGGTGAGATTTTTGAGCCTTTTAAGCATACATTCTTTGGTGCTCACTTTTATTGTTGCTTTGAGTGAGTTAATAATGATTTGTTTTCTAGAACTTGCTTCAATTATACATGTCGAGACCATATCATTGATTTGATACGCTGAGATGATAAATGCATCTAGGTATAACCCACTTACCCCATAAAACTTACCTCCATAAATTGACCCCTAGTAAACCCCATTGAGCCTAACAACTCTTTCTTTGACTTACCTCTAATATTAACCTATAACCCGTTTTTGTTGAATTCCATTCAATTATTTTGATCCCTATTTTTGTCGAGATTTGAGTTGAAATTATTATCTAGCTTTGTTCTCTTGTTCAGTTTATAAAGTTTGTAAATATTCAAAGTATTGTATTTGATTTGTTCTTAAAAAAATGTGTATATACAGTTAATTCAGTTGGAATTCATATTTCAGTTTTAGTTTAACATTTTTTCATATTTCTATTATAAGCTATCAATTCCAGAACGATGTCATCATAAGGCTTAGCTCGAGGAATATGTTCTAGCGATAGGGATTTTTCTAGCTAGATAAATTTTCAATTCAATCTCGATTCCAACCCTTCTTTTCAGCTTGTGACAACACCCCTAACCAAAGCCCCATTACAACCATTGAAAGACCTTTTGATCGATGTGTCATATCAATCTATAGTGGTGGAGATTTGATTTTCTTACAAGCCTATGGTAATAACTTTTCAGGTAGACTAAAGAGTGCTTAATTCTTGAACCCTAAACACTTTGACTGGATAGAGTGAATCTTTAGTGAGGATGTCAAATCTTGTTAATTTTGATTGAGAGGTAATTACTTAGGAGAAGGGAGAAAACCTATGTTTCTGTGATAAAATTCTCAACTTAGAGTGTTTGAATCTTCAATGTTCTTCTGGTGGAATTCTCATTGTATGATTACTTATGGATTAGCTTGAAACATTATTGATAAGGGTTATAAGTTGAGAAGAATAATTCCTAATTGTGAGTTGAGATTTTGCTTGAGGACAAGCAAAGGCTTAAGTGTGGGGGTATTTGATAAACGATAAATTATACATGTTTTTACCTCATGCTTAGCCTAATTTATGGATGAATTATCATTGAATTTGTGGAAATTGGTGCCCTTAATCCTTCTATTTCATGTTTTATGCCTAGGTGAGCTTAAGGAAGAGAAAATAACAAGGAACGGGCCAAAAAGGGGTAAATTAGGCCCAATTCAATAAACAACATGGCTCGAAGATTCACTACACGGTCGTGCCACACAGCCGTGCCTCCTTGAGCTCAAACACAGCCCAACCCCGACAAGCACGACCAGACCACACGGCTGTGCCACCATTAACAAGCCCGACCACGGCCTAGGCCTCATGGCATACGGGCGTGTCCCTATCATGAGGAAGTACAATTTCACTCAGAAAAGGCTACTTAGGGGCTAAGAAAAACAGTCCAAAGCTCTATATAAAGACCCTAGAGGGCAACTACAAAGATATATTTTTCTCTCATCAAAAGGGTGTTTTTTCTCCCACAAAAGAGTGCCTTATTTCTGCCAACACAGAGAGTAGAAGCAAGGAATTACTCCAAGGGAAGCCGATTGATCCATCTCAGAAGCCAGGATCTACATCAAGACAGAGGATCTCCCTTCAATCCTTTCAGGGGTTTTTGGGTTCTTTATGTTTTGTTACTTTATTTCTTCTGAGATGTTTTCTTTTATAATTATGAGCTAAATCCCCCAAATACTTGAGGGGGATGAAACCTAAGATAGATTTTGTTATTATGTTCTTTTGAATTATATGATAAATATTTGATTTGTTCTTAATTGTGTTTTTAACTCTTAAATTGATATTTTCGGGATATTGATTTAAGTCGAATGCACTTATATAAAGGAGTAAAAGTCCCTACATAGGAGTAGATCCAACACAATTAAGTGGAGTTGATCGCAATCCTAGAGATAGGACAACGAAAATCAACCGGATTAGGGTCAAAACTAATAAGGGAATTCATAGACCAAGTTAATGCAACACTAGGGGTTTTAATTAGAAAGAGATTTCAATTAATCAACCTAGGGTTAGTTGTTTTTAGTCTCAAGAGAGATATCAACATAAGTTAGGGATTTCTACAAATCAAGTCAAGTGAATAAATCGTCTAGTTCAAGAGTTGATAACAAGTGAAGTCTAGGTGGATTCTCCCTTGAGTATTGTCCAAATCAATCAATTTTCCTAAGAATTTTCCCCAATTCACTTTTTGTGCTTTCATAGTTTAGTTTTAGAATTAGTATAGTTTAATAAAATCCCCTTTTATTTTAGGTTAAATAATAGAAAGGAAGTTAGTACTAGTACTTTTGGTTCCCTTGGGTATGATATCTCGGTCTTACCACTAAGCTATACTACTGTTCGATAGGTGCGCTTGCCTTAAAATCGTGATAATAGTTAGTTTTGGGTATGATCATAGTTTATAAATTTTATTACTTCATATCACGCATATCAGTGGTAAAGCTAGACGGTATGCCACTGGCCCTATTCTTTCTGTAATCCTATACTGCCCGATGAAACGTGGACTTAATTTGCCCTTCCGGCCAAATCTTAATATTTTCTTCCATGGTGACACCTTCAAAAATACTTTTTCACCAATCTGAAATTCAATCTCCTTTCTTTTCAAATCAGCATAAGACTTTTGTCGGTTAGAAGTAGCTTTCAAACAATCTCGAATTATCTTCACTTTTTCTTCAGTCTCTTTAACCAAGTCAATAGCATGTATCTGTTTCTCACTCAAGTCGATCCAATATAATGGAGTTCGACACTTTCAGCCATATAACACCTCATACGGCGCCATCCAGATGCTAGATTGATAATTGTTATTATAGGTAACTCTACCAAAGGTAGGTACTTTCCTAACTTCCCTCAAACTCTAAAACACAACACCGAAGCATATCTTCAAGGACTTGAATTTCCCTCTCGGATTGGCCATCAGTCTGCGGGTGAAATGCAATACTAAAATTCAATTTCATACCTAACGCCTCTTGCAACTTCTTCCAAAATCTCGAAGTGAACCCTGGATCTCTATCTGAGATGATAGACATAGGTACTCCATGTAACCTCACAATTTCAGCAACATATATTTCGGCCAATTTATCAAGTGAGTAATCAACATGTACCAATATCAAATGAGCTAACTTCGTAAATCTATCCACAATAACCCACATCGCATTCTTTTTCGGTGTCAAAGGTAGCCCTTTCACGAAATCCATAGTAATCCTATCCCACTTCAATTCAGGAACCATTACCTGTTGAAGTAAGCCTGAAGGCACATGGTGTTCAGCCTTTACTTGTTGGCAAATCAGACACTTTGTCACAAATTCTGAAATGTCCTTTTTCATGCCCAGCCACTAATACAATTTTTTCAAATCATTGTACACCTTCGTACTACCGAGATGTATGGAAAAACACCCGCTGTATGCATCGCGTAAAATTTCTCAAATCAACTTATTATTCCTTAGTACACATATTCTACCACGAAGCATCAAACAATTGTTTGAACCAACTTGAAAATTAGAGTTACTATCTATTTCGCACTGAACCCTCTTAGCTTGCATTTCACTATCTTTCTTTTGAGCTTCGCAAATCTGTTGTAGAAAAAAAGGTTTAGCCCTCAACTCGGCTAATATAGAATCATTATCGGACAATGTCAAACTCGTGCCCATAGCTCTCAAAGCATACAAGGACTTTCTGCTCAAAGCATCCGCCACCACATTTGCCTTTCCGGGATGGTACTCAATTACTAGCTCATATTCCTTTAACAATTCAAGCCACCTCCATTGTCTCAAGTTCACTTCCTTTTGATTCATCAAGTATTTAAAGCTTTTGTGGTCTGTAAAAATCTGACACTTCTCACCATACAGATAATGTCGCCATATCTTCAAAGCAAAGACTATAGCAGCCAACTCTAAATCGTGTGTCGGATAATTCTTCTCATGTGGTTTTAGTTTCCTCGAAGCATAAGCCACCACCTTGCCTTCTTGCACAAGTACACATCTTAGGCCATTTAGTGACGCATCACTATAAATCACAAAATCTTTTCTCGACTCGGGTTGCACTAACACTGGTGCCTCAGTCAATTTAGCTTTCAACTGGTGAAAACTTTTTTGACATTTTTCTATCCACTCGAATTTTGCATCCTTTTGAAGAGCTTGGTCATAGGAGAAGCAATTATAGAAAAGCCCTCAATAAAACGTCTATAATATCCAGCTAGACCCAGAAACCTTCTAACCTCGATCACATTCTTCGACGGCTTCCAATCAACAATCGCCGAAATTTTACTCGGGTCAACCCGAATACCATCACCTGAAACTATCTGTCCCAAGAATCCAACTTCATGGAGCCAAAACTCACTCTTGCTAAACTTAGCAAACAACCTTTCTTTTCTCAAAACTTGCAACACCGTTTTTAAGTGCTCAGCATGTTCAGACTCATCTCGAGAATAAATCAATATATCATCTATGAACACCACCACAAACTTATGCAAATATTGCTGAAAAATCCAGTTCATCAAATCCATGAACATAGTCGATGCATTTGTTAAACCAAAAGGCATAACAAGAAATTCATGATGGTCGTACCTCGTTCTAAAAGCAGTCTTCAGCACATCAAATTCCTTAATCCTTAGTTGGTAGTAGCCGGATCTTAATTCGATCTTAGAAAACACTGTTGCTCCCTTTAACTGGTCAAACAAATCATCAATTCTTGGCAATGGATACTTGTTCTTGATAGTTACCTTATTAAGTGGTCTATAATTAATACAAAGCCTTGTCAATCCATCCTTCTTCCTTACGAATGACACAAAAGCACCTCATGGAGAAAAACTTGGTCTCTCAAATCCTTTGTCCTTCAACTCTTGCAACTGAGCTTTCAACTCTCTCAATTCAGTCAGAGCCATTCTATACCGAGCAATGGAAATAGGTGCAGTCTCGGGTAATAGGTCAATGGCAAACTCAATCTCTCTGTCAGGAGGTAACCCAGGTAGCTCCTTTGGAAACACATCTGGAAATTCACAGACTACTAACATAGAGTCAAGCTTTGACTCTATCACCTCAGTATTCAACACATATGCTAAATAAGCTTCACACCCTTTTCTCATATACTTCTGAGTAGTCATACAAGAAATCACCCCTGGCATCTTATTTGACTCATCTGTTCCAACCCAAAGAATTTCACCACTTTTACATTTTAGCTCAAGAGTTTTCCGCCTACAATTCACCTTGACATCATGTAATGTTAACCAACCTATACCCAAAATAACGCCAAACTCATCAAATGGCAACAAGATCAGATTAGCTGGAAAATAGTATCATTGAATCATCAAGGGACAATTTCTACAAACCTTATCTACCAGCATGAATTTGTCTAACGAGTTCAACACTTTAATAACAAATTCAGTCAACTCAATAGGTAATGTCTTACTATGCACCAATTTTTCACAAATATAAGAATGAGTGGAGCCTGGGTCTATTAATGCAATAACATCAGTATTATAAAGTAAGAATATACCGATAATCATATCCGGAGATGATGCCTCCTCATGAACTCGTATTGCGTAAGCTCTAGCAGGTATTCTCGCCTCTGACCTCACAGCTACATCTTTCGCTACACTTTTACCACTGTCTCTACCACCGACATTCCTTGTTGGTCTACCCCTGCTAGTAGTGTTACTCGGTCTAACACTCTGAAATTTCTCATATTCAACTTTCTCAGGGCAATCTTTAATAAAATGTCCTTTGGAACCACATCTATAACATCCTCGGTTACTTCCCCAACACTCACCAAAATGCTGCCTACTACAATTCAGGCACTCGGGCTTGTTAGATCTCACATTGCCTACACTCACCACCGAAGTAGCTTGGACATTAGAAACTGAATACAATTTCCCCTTATCTCGATGAGAGTACTCATTTGAAGCTGTCTTCTAAGGGTTCATTTCTTTGGATCTCTTCAACTGAGATTGAAATAACTTGCTCATCGATCTTTTTCGGGTATTTCGAGCTTCCATATCTGCTTTGTAAGTTCTATCTACCAATACTACAAATTCTTTTAATTCTAAAATCCCCACAAGCACTTTGATATCCTTATTAAGTCCATCCTCAAATCTTCTACACAACATTGCCGCGATAGAAACACACTCTTGTGCATATTTACTAAGTCTGTCGAACTCACGTTTATACTCAGCTATCGTCATCTTACCTTGTTTCAACTCAATGAACTCCTTCCTTTTCTGATCAACAAATCGCTGACTGATATATTTCTTTCGAAACTCTTCCAAGAAAAAGTCCCATGTCACCACTTTCCTCAGGACCACGGATATTAAGGTCTTCCACCATCGATAGGCTAAGTCTTTCAACAATGATACAACACATTTTAAACACTCTTCAGGCGTAAAAGACAATTCCTCAAATACTCAAATGGAATTCTTGAGCCAAAACTCTGCCCTCTCTGGATCATCATCGACATTAGCTCTAAACTATTCGACCCCTTGTTTACGAATTTTATCCACCGGAGGTTTTGTCAACCTAACCATATCGACACCCTATGGGGCTACGGGGACCGGTTGTGGTATAGGCAGGGGAAGAGGGGGTTGAGCATTAGGATTTGCTTTAACAAAGTCAGTATACTAGTCATTCATCATTCGAAGTCTACTTTCTACCGGTTAGTATCCACGAGCCTTGTCTCCTTGACTCAAAGTCTCATGTCTACTTTCTACCGACGTGGTCTCTTCCGCGGGAGCCGGCGCATTACTAGCAGCATCATCAACCACAGCTCGTTCGGGATCCATTACTATATAAAAATCAAAACACAGTTTAGAAAGGTCAGGAGTCACCACACTATCTCAATATATCTATGGCATGTATAACTAGACTCACACACAACGCTACAATAGTCCGAGAACTGACTAAACCATAGCACTGATACCACTAAATGTAACACCCCTTACTGGGGTTTGTCACTGGAACCAAGTACGAGGCATTACCAAACGATAACACAACTAATCATACACAATCTAGCCATAAAATTTCATTCCAATTTAAAACTATTCAGAAAATATCATAAAATCCTTAAAATGGGCCTACGAGGCCCAAAACATAGTTTGAAAGTGGTCCGGGACCAAACCGAGAACTCAGAAAAATTTTGGAAATTTTGGCCAAGTATAGGGCACACGCCCGTGTGGGCAGGCCGTGTGATCACACACGCCCGTGTCCCTAACCCGTGTGAATTTATTTCAAATTTATTTTTTTCATTTCGAACCTTTAGGGGTTTTCACACGGCCGAGCCTTTATACGGCCGGGCACACGTCCGTGTCTTAGCCCATGTGAAAACTTAGGGGTATTCTATTTATGATGTCATCCCGAAAACTTAGTCACACGACCAAGCCACACGCTCGTGGGCTAGGCCGTGTCTATCACACAGGTGGAGACATGGCCGTCTATCACACAGTCGAGACACACGGCCATGTCTCCACCTGTGTGTTTACTACTGGCCAATTAATTTTTCATGAATTTAGGTACAGGGGACACACGGCCTATTCACACGCCCATGGGGCTGGCCGTGTGTCGCACACGGCCTAGACACACGCCCCTGTGTCTACCCTTGTGGACAATTATAAGCTACTCTTCAAGCCAATTGCCACCCTGAAAACATATACGAACTCAATCCACTTTTGTCAATACACAATAAGACATAAAAACACATCCAAACAACCACATTTTAGTCATCCATACACTATATTCTTCCCAACCATTCACAAGCACAACAATTGTTCCATGAATTTCCTTATAGCGATATATGTATAGAAATCAATAACATCATTAGCCATCTCACATGGCCTTAGCTACAAAATACTTATCAAAAGACTTATACCCATATGGTAGCCAACCCAAAATGACACTTACAACATCAATGCATCCCTATACATGTCATAGTTCAAAAGGGATTCGTTTCACTATACCAAAGGAAAGATGTTGATAGTGTGGGTGATCTTTCGATGCGTCCCGATCCCCGAGCTAGCTTAACTACACCATAAGACAAGGAAAAAGAAAAGAAGTAAGCTTTTGAAAAGCTTAGTAAGTCTATATGCAAATAAAAAAAACATTACAATAGGTTTTCAATTCAAGCTCATGATTAATATAATAAAATTTAAGTTCTTATCAACCTCACTTACTTTTTTAACCTTACCAATTCTCCACATATACCTCATGAGATTTTGCTTATCTATGCATATACTCACAACACCCTTGCTGTTATATACCATTGCTCACACTTACATATATTTGCATACATCTCTGCATCTATACATCACATTTCACACAAGACAACTTTTAGAAATTTTCCACATTAACCCTTCAGTTTATTGATTGATATTTGGTGGTTTCAGCACAAAGCTCCACCTTAATAAGTCGATTCTCTTTAGTCATGGTAACAGCACTTAGCTCCACTCTTCTAAAACAATGCAATGTATTTTATCGTAGTTTCAACACATAGCTCTGCGATGTCAACACGATGCCTTATATTCGTTGTCACAGCACATAGCTCCATGATATTTTGGCATTTGCATCTACGAGTGGTTTCGGCACATAGCTCCACCCTTTCATATAATTATTCATATCCGAATGGTTTTACACATAAATTTTCTTATTTAATCTCACCATATTCCCATAATTCACAATTTGTATCATACAACCATTTAATACTAAATTTCATCCCACATGATAAAATAAAATGTTCTTCTCGATCTATAATAACATATTCAACTCGTTCAATACACACATTACTCAATTTAATCCAAAATAATCCTATGATAATTTTTACAATTTAGCCCTTAACTATTTCAATTTAACACTTTAGTCCCTAGGCTCGTAAATTGAAATGTATCTTTATTATCTTTACAATTTGCTCCTTATTAGGGACTTTCATGAAAAATCACTTGGAAAAAGGTGTTTACTACACTTTAAACTTTCATATTCTACCACTAGGCATCAAAATACTTGCATGTCATGCATGGGTATATTTTTTAACATAAACCCTAGCTTAAATTAGTGGTAGAAATAGCTAGATTAAGCTATGAGGATTTCAAAAATACAAAGAGAATTAAAAACGAAGCTCGATTGCACTTGTGAGCTTGAAAATCAACAAAATCCTAGATATGGAGAGTTGCTATGTTCGACCAAAGAAAGAAGAAAATGAACATATTATTGACCTATTTTTCCCTTTTTATTTCTTTTATTAACTAATGACCAAAATTCCCCTCATTAAAAACCTTTGATATTCCATCCTTCCTTGGGCATTTTTGTCCAAACTAAGTTAAAATGATTTAATTACCGTATAAGGACCTCTAATTTAAAACCTATTTCAATCAAGTACCTTTATGGAATAAAACCTATGTTTTTCAGCTATTGCAATTTAGTCCAACATATCAAATTGGAAAGGCAACCAATAAAATTCCTACACCAAAATTTTACATAATTATTCAAACACCCAATAGATATCAAAAATCAATCGAAAAAATATTTTAGACCTCGGATTCATCATTTTGAAACCACTATTCCGTTTAGCCCCTAATTCGAGTTGTTATAGGGACCCTTGTCACAGTCATGGTATGCGTTAAGTACTAGACACCCATATACCAATATCCCATAGTTTGAGCATAATTTTTAAAAAATATACATACTCGTGCACCAACTTGTGTTAAGTGAACCTTCTTAGCTTCACCAAATCGTCTTGTTGGCATACTTAGGGTAGAATTGTTGCTTAAACTCTTATTGGCTCCCAAGTGATAATGGCTCAACCTTTATGCCTCATATTGTTGCATATGTGATGCCACCACAATAATGCAATATCTGTTAACTACGTAAAGGTAGTGTTTACCTTAGTGGTATTATTATTGGTACTTACTAATTAGAAGTACTGCTCTATGCCACATAGTAGTTATCTACTTTCTTCATGTCCCTTAACCCTTTTGTAACACCCTTCATCCGACCCGATTGCGGGGTCTAAACTAAAGGATGCTATATTCTTTGTTGGAGCAACTAAAATCAAATCCATAGCAATTAATCATTCACACATGTAATTACATGTCAATTAAGTTCAAATTATGATAAACAATCAATTTTAAGACTTAATCGAGCTTATGAAAGCTCTGTTAACTTCCAGAGCATGAAATAGGACCAAATTGTGAAGTTTTAGAAATTTAGGGTTAACGTTGTGACATCGCCAAAACAACATGTCACGTCATTACCTCAGGCCACTCAATATCACAACATGACTCACTGTCAGTCGAAATTGTGACAAGGTAGGTTGCTCATTGAGACGTGGACCCTGTTTTTGGTAAAAATGAACCATTTGTGACCTATTTCATGCTTTTTAACCATGACCATTCAATATAATAACTAAACATAAACTTCACCTAATTCAAAACATGCCCAAATCATGCAAACAAGCTCAATACTCATGTTCAAATTATCTACAAGGCATTCAATACTTGAACATCAATTAAACCCAAACATTTCCATATCTTTAAGTCATGCCAACTTCAAATCATTCAAACATCTATCTTTACCTATGCCATACCATTTGAAACAAACCATTTCATTTTATTTACCTAAATTTGAGATCCTTTTATATAAATACGTCATAAAATTCCTAAACATATTTATCAACTGTGACAGCCTTAAAATGACCCTAGTCGGGAAGTGGTTTCGGGACCACTAAATCGAGTCGTAAAGATAATTAAATGTTAAATTCTATGCCTATTATATGTGAAGTATTATGTGTGAAAGTATGATGTCTTAATTTTGTCATTTGAATGTGAATTTTATTAAATAGGACTCAAGTGAGAACTTTGAAAATGTGATAATTTAAAACTAGAGGACCGAATAATAAATGGTTCGCAAAAGGGGGGGCTTGCATGTCAAATATCCAGTTTTGACATGTAGTGGACAGTAATGATGTTATAATTTGGCATTTTGTGTGTTGTATTTTAGTTAATAAAATCAAATAGTTTTATAATAAATAAGTTTATTATATTTTATAAATTATAAAATGAATTAAATAATAATAATGGTGATAAAAACAAAGTTTTTATCCATTCTCCTTCCCATTGCCGAAAACACTAAGTAAAGAAGAAAGAAAAATGCTTCAAGGGGTTCGGTCATGAGAGTTGAACCAAATTGAGGTATGTCAATGTGATTTTCTAATGGTTTGTGAAATTTGTTAGATAAATGCAATGTGCTTTGAACCCATGGTTTGAATCCATGAAAATTTTGAGTGTAGAGGCATACGGCAAATTGCCAAAAATTTTGATTTGGAGCTAAAAACTTGTAATTCTTGTGAAATTGTAAAAATTGAGCTTTTGATTTGTGAAAATAAGGGATAGATGAAGAGGTTAAGTAGTGTGTGTATGAAATTTTGAATTACTAAAAGCTATATGCTCGGTTATGGAAAGAAAAGTATAAATTTTGATATTGGGGATAAAGGTGGATTAAGGGGTGTTTGATAGATTTTATGATGTCAAACTATAGGAAGATATAGGTTTATAAGTTAAAATGTGGAATTAGAACCGTGTATATGGCTCAATTGTTGCAAGGACATTCGGCCATGGTAAGAAATGTATAAGGTTTAGTAATAGGTAATTTAATTGATTCATATGACTTTAAATTGAGCTTGAAGCTTGGAAAATTTTGGTTTTAAGAATGAAAGCAAAGACTATGAGGCATTCGGTCATTTGTATTAATTTTTGTTAACATATTAGTTTAATAATTCATTAGATAATGAATCGAATAATTGTGTGAAAATGAGGTGTTATTTGGTAGTTGGCAAAATGTGTTCTCTTGTGTAAATTTTGCCGATTATAGACTTTAGCTTGAAATTCCATTATGTTAATGATTTAAGAAGTTGTTAAGGAGTATTTGGTTATAGTTACTAATGATAGATCATATTCTAGAAATTAAAAGACAATGTATTAGTATTAAAATGATTTTTGTGACTCATGAGTACTAGTGGATAGTAACGAAGTGCTGGATGTCTATGTGTATGAGATTATTTGTATTTGAAATTAGGTAATGCTAGCTAATTTTAGATGATAGTGCCGAATGTGTTTTGGTTGAGAGAGTAGTTCAAAATAAATAAAATAGAAAGGTCAAGAGAAAAATGTCTTATAATACATGTGATTATTGATATGTTCTATGTGCATGATTAATAAAATGATTTGAGTGACATAACTTACAAAGGTGAATATTCGGCCATGGGAAAATGCAAGAGGGGTTGATGTTTGATGTTTCAATTGCTATAATGCATGTTTGTGCAATGGCCGAATGTGCCTTTGATGTTGCTTTTGGATGTTTTGGGTGTTAAATTGATAAGTGGTTTGGTTTGTGTTGTATGGAGAAATCTGATTGTGGATGGAATAAATATGAATTATATATAATTTAAGGTCAATGACTACTCTAAATGGTACCTTAGGAAATGATATGTTTTAAGTATGTGCATGAGAACACTAAAGAGTGAATTTGGTATAAAATTCTGCTTGGTACAGCAGCAGTAATGTGTTTTGGAAAAATCACCATAAATTGTGCAAGTTGAATTAGAGGCTGAATAAATTGTGTAATTGAATCTTAGCTAGTCTAGTTTCTTATAAAAGAAACCTTGCAAGCAAAGGAATTCCCGATAAATATATTTTTAGAGTAGAGTGAGACAGTGTCAGATTGACTTCGAAGTCCCCTGCTCTGTTTTTGGAAAATCACTATAAATTGTATAAAAATTGTTATGAGACCACATTTATATTCTTAGACTCCTTAATGAGTCTAGTTTCAAATGAAATAGGTGAGAACATATTTCGAACTCTGTGCAAGGAGAAATTCGGTTCGTAGTATAGAGTGGTCAGTCTAATCAAGCAGTGAAATAGGGAAACTTTAAAAAAATTCTGGTATTGATTGACCAAACCAAAAAAATTATGAAAATTCTATGGATTAAAGATAAATGAGTCTATTTTCATGCAAAATTTACAGCACTACATTTGGAGTTTCGTAGCTCCAGTTATGAGTAAATTATTGAATGCTGCTCAGAAAATCAGCTTGTTGTGACTTATGATATGTATGTGAAATGCTCCAATGTGCATGTGTGTTTGCAATGAGAAGAATATGCATGTATAATTTGACTATGACTGAAAATGATTCATTGAGGTGCTTGAATAAGAATTAATAGAATTAAATGTTTTATTTAGCTCAAGAGCATAGAGGGACGAGTTCGGATAAAGGGAAGGCTAAAGTGGTCGAATAGCCAACTCGTAATTCCTCGTGAAAGTTCAAGGTAAATTTTGAGTAATCGAATTTGGTATTTAAGTTAAAATGCCACGACATACATGCTGATATTTGAATGATGTCCCATTGAGAAAGACACCTTATTCATGTTTGCTATATAGCCGAATGGCTCATAGAGAAAAAGGACCGAAATTGGGATTTGAAATGCATTGCTTATGTATGTTTGATCATTGGGCCGAAAGCCTAGAAAAGAGGAGTATATGTGTATAAATTTTGAATTATATGTACATTTATGATATAAAGTCGAGAAGCATGATATATGTTGTATGCACATGAATTGATTGAATTGCAAGTGAAATCTTGCTATGTGAAACTTGGCTACATGCGAATATATATATATATATATGTATGAGAATTTGTGATGTGAATCCGGGATTTAAGTCCCGCTGACTATATGTGAAGACTATGTCCGGGTTAAGACCCGAAGGCTATATGCAGAGATGATGTCCGGGTTAAGACCCGAAGGCTATATGCGGAGATTATGTCCGGGGTAGAGACCCGATGGCTATGTATAGAGTTTATCCGAGCTAAAGATCTCGATGATGATGAGAATAAAGCCTAAGACTAATGGTCTTCAAGGTAACGATCGCTAATGAATTGCGCTGAAAGTGTTAAGCTATACAGGTATGTATCCTTGGCTTATATGCAAGCTGGATTTTGGACCGAATACTAAGGTCATTATGTGATTTCATATGTGTTCATGAAATGAGATTATTAATATGATCGAAGTACAATTGGCCTATGTGAAATGTTATGTGAATTTTTGTGACATGTATATGTTATGTAAACTTACTATGAGTGGAAGCCATCCATTTTCGTATGTGATGTGAATGTCTATGTTTGGAAAAAGGGTGACTTACCCAAATAGGAGAGGGAAACAAAGATATGATCAACTATGATAGAATTTAATGCTTTATCTGTGACATTGCTTAAAACTTACTAAGCATTGTAATGCTTACTCCGTTTCCCTTGTTTCCTCTGTTTTATAGATCTCATTTTGGAAGCTACGGACTCGGGGATTAAAGCCTTAATCACCTACACTATCGCTGTTATTTTGGTACATTTGATGGCTATATTTTGGGTCAATGGCATGTATAGGCTATTTTCCTTCGGTTGAATCAAACTTCATTTTGAGTTGTAAATATTTCTAGCCATGCGAAAATGGCTTGCTTAGTCTTTGAGTTTAATTATATGTGTTGGAGTGATTCTCATACTATTCGATGTTGTGGCATGATATTTAGTTAGTACCTAATATGCAATGACTTTTCTAATATGATGTTTGGTTATTGAATTTGTTCGATTTAGCCAATTTGTTAGTAGTCACAAGGTAGAGATTTGCTGGTATGCTTATAGAACGATTTTGTTTTTAATGAGATATGATGTTCTGACCGAACCGACCTAGGTGTTATATTCAACTACTGAACTCAATGAATTCACGCCTAGCTTTGTATTATGAACCTTGGTAGTTTGTATTTTGGTTTGTAATGCCTTAAACCCTAATCCGGCGACGGACAGGGGCGTAGGGTGTTACATAGACCATCCAAACTAGGCCGCATTTTACACGTATATTTCAAGTTACTAATGTTCAAATACATCACAATTTCATTTACTAACCAATCAAGCTACCATTTCTAATTTATTTCATACCATTCCATATACTATTCATATAATTATAAAACATTGCATCTTTAGCATATAATCACATATATGTCCAACACCGTAGGCAATACTAACACATCAATTCAACATGATTAAAATAACTTGTCACAAGAAAACACATTCACATGTTAATATATATATATATATATATATACACCATAACAACTATATACATGCCACAACCCTTGACTCAAAATCACCAAATAACTATCAAATTGAGGATAGTGTAAGCTCTAAGACCATCCAACTTAATGTGTTTGCAAGGTGACAGTCTATAAGGAAAATGAAGGACAAACAGGGTAAGCATATAAAATGGTTAGTAAGTTCATACAGAAACTAAAGCTTACCTCAATCATTAAAGTAAAAAAAGCTTACCTCGATCATTAAAGCAAAAAAATTATTCTATTTGCTACCAAATTTACTATTCTTGGCACTTAAATACATATCTATATATGCAACATCATCACAAATCGAATGTGTCAGTTACGTTCTTGAATTGTAATACCATTAACATTTAAAACATAATCACATAACAATCTATATGTTAAGTATCATCAATACCATTTCATTCTCAATTCATGATCTAAATTCCATTTTCAATCAATTGAAAATCGCTCAGTGGAATTATAGTAAAATAGACTTAGATAGATGGGAATGCAATGCTTACACAAGCTGATAGTATTTTAGGGTTGCTCACACAAGCTGACATTATATCAAAGATGTCTATTCAAGCTAATCCTACGATACATAATTTGAGAATTTGCAATAAATGCTAGATCTCGTAATAACATGTAAATCCCTAATCGAATATTTGTATAGCCCTAATGACATGTCATGCATATCCTAGCCTTTTATTAAGTTCACTCAGGCATCACTTCCGTATAAAAGGCATTATGAATTTCTATACAAAATTTCATTTCTCATATGAGACTTATATTCAATCAATAATATCATTTGCATCATGTTCTATTTCCATATAACCAATACTTTCCTGAATTCACAATTCATTCCAATACAAGCATTTGTGCTAATTACCATGATTCTACTCAATTTTAACAAATATAATTCATACATAACTAAAAATCAGCAACCAATTGAAAATTCAAGGACTAATCAACAAATCTGGCTTTTTCTTGATTATCATAGGTTTGAATCAATTCTTGATCTATTCAATGATTCCATTCAATCCATAAATATCAAACATTTATACACTATGCAATGTCATGAATTAATCTAAATAATTTCAATTTTGTGATACCTCTAAAGTTTTACATTTTATTCAATTTAGTCCCTGAAATTGAAATAACCATAACTTTCAATATTGAGATTCAGTTTGAAAACCAACCTTAATTACATCCTTTAGGACTCCCTACTATCTACCATTACTGAATTTAACATTATTTTCACAATTTATTCACCTTAGTCCTTATCAACAAAGCCAACAATTAAACATTAAAATCTAGTCTTTTTTTCACACCTAAGCTTAAAATCTAGCAATTTAACATCAATTCCTTCAAGAAATCATCAATGGAAACTTTAAAAAACTTTAATAGTTTTACAAATTAATATGTGGGTTATTTAAATCAAAGCTTATGGCCTTAAAAACATAAAATAAATTACAAGAAAATAACTTAGAATTCTTACCTAATCAAGGATTGAATGGTGAGAAATTTCTTAGATTTTCTTTCCTTCAAGTTTTGACAAAATGAAGAAGATAAAGAAAAAATGGTAACTATTACTTCGTTTTTTTTCTTATATAGCTTGATTAAGAATTAATTAATTTAGTTGAATTAACTTAAGCTTAATTAATTAACCATTAAACAAAGTTAGTGGAAATTTCATCATCATATGCCACTAATTCATGTTACAAAATGGTTTAATTATCATTTTGGACCTTTGGCTAATTGCAATTTAAATCCCTAAATCAATGGCCAATTAAAAACATATTGCGATAAACTTTTACAATTTAGACCTTATACTCTAATTAAACAATTATTTCAAAAAATTACTAGACCAAACTTTAATAAACCTTTATACCAACTCCATAAATATTTATATTTAATACAAACCTGAACTATAGAAATGGGGTTTTGAAACTACCTTTTTTGGCCCCACTGAAAATTGGGTTGTTACAACTCTCTCCAATTTATAAATTTTGTCCTCAAAAATTGCTTGATAATAAATAAGGGTATTGTGATTTTATAGTTTCTTTTGGCTCCTACATAGCCTCTTCTGTACCATGACAGCACCACGTTACTTTTACTAGTGCCACACTCTTATTTCTCAACTCTTTTACTTCCCAATCTAAGATCTTAATTGGGTTCTTCACCATATTTCAGATCAGGCTACAATTCAATTTCATCAGAAGATAACATATGGAAAGGATCAGATCTATATTTTTGTAACATCGACACATGGAAGACATTGTGAATTTTATCTAGTTCTGGAGGAAAAGCTAGCCGGTAAGCTACAAACCCAATTCTCTCAAGAATCTTATACGGACCAATAGAACCTTTTTTTAGGGCGAAACTTTCAGGAAGACTTTATCACCAATCTCATATTTGCTGTCTTTTCTTTTCAAGTCAACATAGGACATTTTCAGTCAGAAGCAACGTTCAAATAGTCTCAAATGGCTTGTACTTTTTCTTCTATTTTAGATATCAAATTAGTTTCTACCAGCTTTTTTTCACTCAACTTTGACCAGGATAGAGGAGTTCAACATTTACAACCATATAAAGCCTTGTAAAGTGTCATTCTGATACTCAATTGATAATTGTTGTTGTATGCAAACTCAGCTAACGATAAGAATCTTTCCCAATTGCCTTTAAATTCAATTACATAACAACACAACATATACTAAAATATCTGAGTTACTCTCTCTAACGTCTATCGGTTTGAGGGTGAAACGCTGTACTGAAATTCAACTTTGTGCCCAAAACTTCGTATAACTTACTCCAAATCTGGAGGTAAATCTTGAAACTCGAACTGAAGTGATAAACAAAGGCACATTGTGCAATCTCATAATCTTGGAGATATAAATTTTAGTCAATTCTTGAGTGAATAGCCGGTTTTCATAGGAATGAAATGAGTTGATTTAGTTAACATGTCAACTATTAATCGAACTACATATTTTATGTTCAGTGTTAACGGTAAACTTGATACAAAGTCCATAGTGATTCGCTCTCATTTCCACATAAGAATCATTGATTTAATCTGTTGACATATCAAACATTTTGTCACATATTCAATGATCTCTCTTTTCATTCTCGGCCACCAATACAATAGTTTCAAGTCATTATACATCTTATTAATGCATAGATGTACCGTGTAAGAACTACTGTGAGCTTCGTGAAGGATGTCTTGTTTGAACTTTGAATTCTTCAGTACACACGAACGATTCTGAAAGCATAAACTTTTGTTATCACCTATATAGAACTTAGTGGTCTAATTATTTTCAACAAGTTTCTATTTCGTTAGCAACTCAGAGTCATCTTTTTGTAACTCTTGAATTCTCTAAAGAAATATGGGTTTAGCTCCCAACTAGATTAAAATAGAAACATTTTACTCCAAAGTCAAACAGACATTTATTGGTTTTAAAGAAAATAAATATTTCTTACTCAGAGCATCTGCCACAACATTTGCTTTTCTCATATGATAACCGATAATCAAATGATTGTATTTAAGCAATTCAAATCACTTGTCCTGTGCCAAATCCAATTCTTTCTATGCTAGCAAATATTTTAGGCTTTTTGTGATCTGTGAAAGTATGACATTTTTCCCTGTACAAGTAGCGTCTTCAAATATTTAAAGCAAAAACCACTACACCAAGATTCAGATCGTGAGTAGGATAATTCTTTTCATGTGGCTTAAGTTGTCAAGAAGCATAAGCTATCACTTTACCTTTTGCATTAGTATACAACTCAAACTGTTGAGTGACGCATCGCTGAACACAATGAATTCTTTACCAAATTCAAGGTTAGTTAAAACTAGAGCTTTAGTTAATATTGCTTTCAATTATTTGAAACTCTGTTGGCACTTTTCTAATAAAAAAAAGCTAACATTCTTTTGTAATAATTTAATTAACAGAAGGGTTATCATCAAGAATCTTTTCACGAATCGCCGATACTATTCGGCCAATCTTAGAAAACTTCTTACTTCAATAACACTCTTTGAAGGCTTCTAGTTCACAAATCACTTAGACTTTACTTGGATCAACACGAATGCCTTTAGCTGATATCACATGGCCCAGAACTTCCACTTACCATAACTAGAATTCACATTTGTTGAACTTTGCATACAATTGATTTTCTCCTAAAGTTTGCAACACAATTCTCATATACTAATCATAATCATTTGCATTCTTCGAGTAAATCAATATGTCATCAATAAATACAACTACAAACCAATCCAGATACAGCTAATATATTACGTTCATCAAGTCCATAAAAGTCGTTGGAGCATTAGTCAGCCAAAACGGCATTACCAAAAACTCATAGTGTCCATAACAAGTTCAAAAACTAGTTTTTGTCACATCTGACTCTTTAACTCTAAGTTGATAATAACCCAACCGAAGATCAATTTTAGAAAATATGGTTGCTCTTTTCAGTTGATCAAACAAATTGTCAACTCGAGGAAGTGGATAGTTGTTTTTTATGGTGACTTTATTCAACTATTGGTAATCAATAAACAATCTTAGGGTTCCATCTTTCTTTTTCACAAACAACATTGTAACTTCCTAAGGTGACACGCTCAGTTGAATAAATCACCGATCTAAAAGTTCATGCAACTGGGCTTTTAATTCTTTTAATTCAGTTAGAGCCATCTTGTATGGTGCAATAGATAACGGCGTTGTACTAGGTGCTACCTCGATAACAAATTCAACCTCTCTCCCAAGTGCTAAACCTAGTAACTCTTAGGGAAACGCATTTGTGAATTCTTGAATTGTTGGAATTTCCTCTATTTTAGATCTCAGCACTCTAGTATTCAGAATATAAGCTAAAAACACTTCACACCCTTTTCTAATAAATTTTAGAGCTGACATCGTTGATATCATATCAATCGAACAATTAGATCTGTCAGCCTCAACATTTATCATTTCACCAATACTATACTGCAAAATTATTCTTTTCTATTTACAATTAATCACGTCATCGTGGAGAGTCAACCATTTCATATTGAGGATTATATCAAATTCATCAAACAACAACATTAGATTAGCTAAAAAATTTCTGCCCTGGATTTTCAATGGACAGTTTTTACAAATTTTATTGAAAATTACACTTTGGCCTAAAGGGTTAGTTACCCAACATCAAATTTTGTCATTTCTGTAGGTATGTTTCTTTCAACTACTAATGAAGTGCAAATGCACGAATGAGTCTACCTAGGGTCAATAAATGCATGCACAGATATATCAACTAAGGAGAAAATACTAGCAATAATGTCAGGAGCAGTAGCCTCCTCTCTGGCTCGAATAACATATGCTCTAATAGGTGCACAAGCCTCAGGTCTCACTAATGTGTAACGCCCTAAAAATCTCGAAACCTTTTATTCTTGTGATGAAGCTTTGGTTGCATGGCTAGAACTAGTAGGGTGTAGATTTTGAGTATTATACGGTTTGTATAAAGTCTCCGATTTAGGGTAGACCATAGGAAAATTTTAATTTTTAGCCTTAGTGGAACCCTGTCTTCAGGAGCTAGGGCTCTTAATTAAATGAAGAAGAATTAAGACAAAAATGGGCCTGTGGCCTAGTGGCAATATGGTGCCACATTGGGAGCTTAGAGGTGACGCCACAAGTGGAGAAGGGAGGTCCAAGGTTCGAATGGCAAGGTAAGCATTGAGGATTTATTTTGCACTTGTGCCGTGCAAGTGGTGGTGATGGTTTTAAACTCTGGTATGAAGAGATTTGGATGGGTGTTGGGGAGTAGATTAAAGCATGATAAGGGGAGAAAATTTAGGAGATGAGGTGTGAGGAGGAGTTAGAGCTATTTTGGTAATTGTGAGAGGCAAATTCGGCTAGGTTAGAGTGTGGGTGCCGATTTTGAGTTTTGGGAAACACTAAAGCCAAATTCCCATATTGGAATTTTAGTATTTTAGAGAACAATCCTACCTCTCTTCTTTTTCTTCTCATTCCTTAGCCGATTACCCTCTTTTTCCTTTTCTTGATTTCTCCTTTGTTATACCAACTTCCTACCTCTTCTTTTCTTGTAACTTAAAAACTGATTGCTACCCTACTAGTTGGCCAAATATCACCCTTATGTTCGGCTTCACCTTTTGTAGCACCTGGGCCGATTATCTCCTCTTGTCTCAAGCCTAACCTTGTTCTTTAATTTCATATCCAAATTGACTATTTCTTCTCCACTTAAGGGTTGATTCGTACTTTGGCAAACATCTCGTGATCAGTAAGTGAGTTAGATCTTCTTTGGTTTTGTTAAAGATTCTAAGTTCTCTTGTTACTACATTTTTAAAAGCCGAATTGGTTTTCTTTGATTATAGCTGAATAGAGATCAACTGGGTTAATCGACTTCCTAATCGCTTCAATTCTTTTGGATCCAAATCTTCTAACAAGGGGTTAGGAATTCGTTTCAGGGATCTCATCTTTGTGCCGATTTGTGATAGTAAGTGTTAGTGATGTTTTTCTTAGGGTCTGAAAGGTTGGTTCCCTTTAGTGTTAGAGCTTCTTTTCCTACCTTGATTAGTTGTGATAACACAAATCTAGTCAGTGGGAGGGAGCGATTATCGGTAGGTGATTGGAAAGGATCTAGTAATTAGATCTGTAACAGCCCGAATTAAACCCTAATCGGAACGGTGGTTTTGGGACCACGAATCCGAGTTATAAAAATATTTTAAAAATTATTTTCTGTGTTTATTTTGTGTAACTTTATATCTATGAAATTTTTGTGATTTACTTTTATCGTTTAGGTGTTCGATTAAATAAAATGACTTAATCGCGTAAATTGAAAATTTGGTAGATTAATATATAAAGGGTCGAATTGTTAGCGGCTTTTCAAGGTGAAGGATTTATGTTGTAGATAACCCATAATTATATTAGTGGGACGGTTAAGACTTATATTATGTGATTTTTTTATATTAAATTAATAAGGTTATAAAAGTAATTCAACTATTATAATATATATAATATAAACATAAAATAAACTTTACATATTTTTTTCTTGTCGATTTTTGATAATTTTTACGTTTTTGAGATTGCTGCTTCGAGTACTACAAAACCCATGCTTGAATTTTTTTATTTTGATGAATATATTGAGTTGTGCCATTGTTGATAGCTTGTGATTTTTGTTGTTTGATGATGTAAAATGAAATATATGATTTAGATTAACATATTTTGTAAAGGAATTTTTGATGATTTTGAGTACTTAGGGCTTTATTGCAAAAATAAAAATTTTGAGAGACTAAAATGTGAAATTAATGAAATATATGGACTTGTATGAATGTTAGGAACATTCGGCTAACATGGGTGTGGTCAAATTTTGTATATTTTGTGTTTTGTGCCATAGAGACTAAATTGTAAAAAAAAATGTAAATGTTAGGGGTAAAATGGTAATTTGCCCATTTGTGTGTTTTTGGACTAAATTGAATGAAAATATGTTTGAATGAGCTTAATTTGAATATGTTTAGATCAAGAGCTAAAGAAATCAGACTTGGATCGGGGAAAAACAAAAGTCGTCGACTAGCTGCCTGATTCCGTTTTGTATCATCCGAGGTAAGTTTATAAGCAAATAGACGTGTTTATTTTGCAATTAAATGTTATATTTATATATTGTTATGAAATGTAGAATTTTAATGTGCTATGGCCGAAAATGATTAAATTTGACTACTACACTTCCGAGTTCGATTCAATTGAGATACGACGTCCGAAAGCCATGTATGAACCTTAGGAATAGTTAGGATACATATGTCATAACATAGGATTCCGATATATGTGTGCGAGTAAGACCCTATCTGGGACAGTGGGATCGATATGTGGCTACATGTAAGACCATGTCTGGGACGTTGGCATTGTACAATTTATGTGATTATCCGAGTATCCTATCCGATTCCGAACAGTTCATCGGGCAATGATAAACTCTGTTTGAATATGTAAAACGAGCTATGTATAGGTATGGGTTAATTGGTTACCAAGCCAAAGTAAGGTAAATAAGTAATTAGTGATTGATATAAATGACTTATTAAATAAATATAGGAGATGTAATCATGTTATAGTAAATGAATTTGATAAGGAAATATATATATGTACTGTGTTGGTCTTCGAAATGATATGTGATATGCTTATTGATGTAACTAAGTGTATTCAACCATTTGTTTATTGTGTACGTGATGACATATTATGATGCTTGAGTAGTATTGATATAAATGACTTATTAAATAAATATAGGAGATGTAATCATGTTATAGTAAATGAATTTGATAAGGAAATATATATATGTACTGTGTTGGTCTTCGAAATGATATGTGATATGCTTATTGATGTAACTAAGTGTATTCAACCATTTGTTTATTGTGTACGTGATGACATATTATGATGCTTGAGTAGTAATTATGAGTATATGTGTATTCGAATGATTAAAGATATCTTGGCTTTGTAAATAAAATATGGGTTACTTATGTTGGTTATACAGACTTTGGCCAATGTGAGCATTTTGTATAAAAATGAAATATCATGAATGAATTTGGTAAGTTGAGACTAAGCATACTCATATTAGTATAATTCGGCTAAATCTATTATGACATAGTTATATTATTAGATTGTTTATTTGCTTATGGCTTACTAAGCTATAATAGCTTACTGTGTGTATATTTGTTTATGTTTTATAGATTTTGGATTTAAGTTACAAGCTCGGGGATCGTCAGCAAAGTCCATCAGACTATCTACTGTTTTGGTATTTAAATAGTCGAACTTGAACTATAGCATGTATAAGCTGGATTTTATTTTGAAATATTAGATTTTTGGGTCGTGTATAATTTAGCCATGCGAAAATGGCTTAAGTGTTATGCTTGAGTTTGGTTTGGCTAGACTATGGTTTGAGCTCGTTTCAATTATTTTGCTATATGTCATGGGTTGGAAGTAATTATGTTATACGTTTTGAGTATTGAATTTAATTATAAATCTTGGATGTGGTATGAAGGTGATTAGCTTGGACGTGTATTATACCAAGATAAAGTATGCATGTGGATCTTGTTTATTATATTTAGCTTTAAGGTAATATGTTTTTAGTAATAAAGATTTATGAAATTGGTTTGTTAATTCGGTAATGGAAACCTTGGATAGGTGTGTGAATTAAATATATAATTTGGTTTTGCATGGCATTAATAAGGAAAAATATTCCATGATTTTTTTTTTTCATTTACTTGGTATGAAATTAATTAATAAAGTGTGGCTTTGGTGCCTAGGGTGAATGTGCACTAGTATTAAACCTTAAGGTATATTCGACTATGTTATATTGAATTTAAATTGTAAATGTAGTTGTTTGCTAAATTGTGAAATAAGTTTCAATTAATTATTTTATGAGCTTATACTGGAGTTGTTAATAGTGTCCAATAGTGGTTTAGTTTTAAAAATGTTGTAATGAGCTTGCCCTTTATGTAACATGTTACATCCCTTATATATTAGTTATTTACTTAGCCTCAAGTATGATTTGCTAATAAGCCTTATTCAAATATGCTAGGAGTTTTTATTTATGCATGTATATATATATGATTGAATGGATTCATTAAATTTTATTAATGTACCAAAACATGAATCACATATAAATTATAGTATGGTGCTGCATGTAGGAATAAAGAGTTAATAATGAAATTTATTTTCCATTAATACATAACTTATGCATGTGCATGGCTCATTTAAGAATATGTTTAATACTCAACAATAAATATATCGATGAGTCATATGTTCGGTATATGTATAAGCTATGCTGATGTACTGGGAGATATATTCTATTTATACTATGTGATAAATGATAAAATTTTTGGTGTCGATATATTGAATGATTATACCCACTGATGTGATATTAGGGTCGAGTTGTATTATATAATGCATAATGGTATGAATTATAACATGATCGGTAATACCTTATAACTCTAATCCGGCGACGGATACGGGTTAGGGGTGTTACAAGATCTACTGGGTGCGACGCTAGGGATTCGTAGCAAGTTTCGTAATAAGGTGTGTACATACACAACACACACGACAAATCAGCAAAAGCCGAAATCCTGAAAAGCTGGAATGTCGAAAAGTCGAAAAGCCGAAAGGTTGGTGTCGGCAACCACACGAGCGTGCAAACATTTGTGTGGAGATACCAATACGACGACCAGGGCCAAGGGAGCGATCTCATGGTCAGGGGCCACTTTTTGGCCAACCAGGCCAGAATGGGCTAAATAGGCCCGACGAGCTCGTAGGCCCAAATCGGCAAAAGTTGTTAAGTGATAGTAAGTGTTGAGCTGATGAAGTTGGGCGAAGGTTTAGAATGGATTGGGCCTGATGGGCCATACATTTGTGATTGGGCCTAATGGGCCATATAAATATGATTGGGCTAATCAAGCATGTCTGTGGACAAGTCGCAAGGTTAGAGTGTGGCAATGGGCATATGCATGTCTAGGATTGGATCTAAGGAGAGCTTGGTACTTAAGAGATCTTAATGACCCACCTCCTCTTCTCTAGAATCCTACCTGGTGCATAGTGTCTATTCATTTAGCCAACGAGGACTTGTTGACGGGCCAAAGTTCGTAATTAAAACTCGCACTGTTAAGAATTACTGAAATACCCTGTAGGGTAGAATTACTGAAATACCCCTGTAGGGTAGAAATACCGAATGAAATGACTGAAATGCCCTCATTGTATTAAGGACTAAAATACCCCTAGGTGCTTAATATGTGGAAATGTGCATGTTGCATTCATATGATGCATGTTGCACTTGGGTGGGTTTGATGGTACAGAGGAAGATATGTGAGGATCACATAGTCGCTTGACGACTGTGGATCCACCGGTAGCTTTAAGCCTATTATATGTTTAGCAGCCTTGCTGCAACGATTGAGTAGTGCCGCAACTGGTGCTACCATTGGAGTTTAGGGATGGGTGGGTTGATATTTATATCCCCACAAGAGTGTAGGGTTGGAAGGGAAAATGGAGTGCATGGTTGGATTGGGATGGGAGCATTGCATACATGTGATATTGATGTGATATGGGCTAATGCCCAAATAAGGTCACTAAGGGCTTAGGCTTGAAGGCCACTGTATACAGTGTTATGGGCTCAGGCCCAACTGAGGCCACTATGGGCTAAGGCCCAAAGGCCACCGATATTGATAGGGCTTAGGCCCAATGTGATAATTGCATGTAATGTACCGAATTAGGGCCTAATCGGAATAGTGGTTTTGTGATCACTAATCCGAGATAGAAATAATTATTTTATAATTATTTTGATGTTTGTGATATGATTGCTTGATGGTGTGAAAATTTCGTGAAGAAATTCTATGCATAAAGTGCTTAATTTGAAATTAGGGACAATATTTAATAAGTTGCAAAACTTGTATTCTAGAAGCATTTAGTATGAAATTGCTTTGGAATATTAATTAGGAGGTCTTAAATAGAATTTGACCAATTTCTAAAATTTTGGACAAAAATGGGCTTGTACATGAAAATTTTGAAAGAAAGACATTAAGGGCATTTTGGTCATTCGGTTATTAACATGAATTAAAAGGGAAAAAGATGACAAAATTGTTATCATCTTCTTCAACCTTGGCCGAATATCACCTCTCACCATAGCTAGGGTTTCTTCAACTTTCAAGCTTCACAGTAAGTGCATCCAAGCCCCGTTTTTAATGATTTTTATATTTTTGTGATCCCGATAGCTCGATAAAGCTTATGCTAGCAATAATTTAAGCTAGGGTTCATATTTGGAAAAATACCAATAGGTGAAAAGTGTTTATTTTGATGTTTTATGATAGAATATGAGGTTTCAGATTATGTTAGACAACTTGTGCTACTCGGTTTTGAGTAAAAACAAGTAAAACGGCTTAATCGGTAAAAATACCTATTGTTCATAAGTGCATGTTATAGTTGGAATTTGGGGTTACTGTTAGTAAATAAATGATCATCATGTCTTAAAACCTAAGAATTTGGGATAAAGTTTAATTTCCAAGCCTTGGGGTAAAAGTGTAAATATGCAAAAGTTTAGGGCAAATTCGTAATTTTGACAAAGTTAGGGTCAAGGACTGTTTTGATAAATGTGAGTATTAAATGAGCTAAATGTGTTATTTTAGATCAAGAGAAACGAGATTCAAGTCGTGATCGATGGAAAAACAAAGTTTACGAGGAATAGGCTCGGTTATTGATATTTTGGTATCGAGGTAAGTTCATGTGTAAATAAGGTAACATAATTGTTATTTTAAGTGATTTAGTGTTATTTATATGATATGATGTTTATTATCATGAAATATTATGCCTCGTGAAATATTATTTGTTGATATGCAAAGTATGTGATTAGCTTGATAAGCATGAAATGCTAGCGAGTATGGGTCCCGGTGTTCCGAGAAGGATGACCAAAAATGTGTGTTTGAGGAAAATCCCATTTGAACCTTGGGAATAGATTAGGATACAAGTGACATGTCACTAGGATGGTTGAGTTCCGAACTCGTTGAGTTGAGTCCGAGTTCGTGAGATGTAACTAGGCATCCGAACTCGTTGAGTTGAGTCCGAGTTCACTTATGGATGTGAATGCCCGAGCTCGTTGAGTTGAGTCTGAGTTCGTTTATGGGCGGGTTACATGGTAGCTTGGCTACGAATATGACACTTATGAGTATATGATTTGTGTATCTGAGTTATATTCCTATGTGTTCAACGGGTAGATTGATAAATGAATAATGAGAGCGCCTAAACAAACGAGGTATGTTGAAACTATTGTGAAAGAGAAATTGGACAGGTATGACCTTAAACTTTGGGTTGAGAACTTGGTAGAATGATAATGTGGTAAGATAGCTAATGTTCTTGTGCCATGAATGTTTTAGTGATGCTATTGCAATTGATGTTATGTTGACTTTCATAATTATGTGATTTGTTATTTACATATGAATTTACTAAGCATTTATGCTTACTCCCTCCTTTTCATTCATTGTAGTTTTGACGAGCCAGCTTGGAAGTCGGGAAGGGTTGAAGGAACGATCACACTATCCAAGGAAGAATTTGGTACAAAGGCTTGTGTATTTTGATGTATGGCATGTATAGCAATCTAATCATTTTGTGTAAATAATCTTATGATGTGGTGATGGTTTGATAAGGAAATTCTTGGAAATGATTAGCCATTGGAATGGCCAATCTTGATTATATTTGGTGTCATGTATGTTTAATGTGTTACTTAGCCCATAAAATGTCATAGGAAGATGATCTTTGTTATAAAACAGAATTTTTCAGCAGCAATGACGTGAGTTTGAAAAATCACTAAAAATAGTAGAGACAAGATTAGGTGGTGAATAATATATGAAATCGAAGATTATTATGTCTATTTTTATATGGAAGAAATGAAAGAGGTAAAGGAGTTGTATTTTATGAGATATTTGGGTTTTGGTGGAATAGGGTCAGACAATTTTTGAATCCCCTGTTCTAAATTTAGAAATTCACTAAAACTTGTACAAAAACAATTAGGAGTCATACTATATATTTGTAGATTCCTTATTCAGTCTAGTTTTAGGAGAAATAAACAGCATAGTCATTTGAGCTTTGTACAGAGAGAAAAGTGATTCGTAGTGAACATAGGTCAAAGCAGTCGAACACTAAAACAGGGGAAACTTTAACTAATAAACTGTACTAATTGGCCTGACAAAAAATTCTAGAAAAAATTAGTAGATAGATATATGAGTCTAGTTTTAGGAAAAATTCATGGATCTGAATTTCGAGTTTTGTAACTCGAGATATGATTTTTTTTTGCGACCATGACGCAGAAGGACAGCTTATTCCGAAAGTTAAAATAAATGGTTTAAAGTTGTTTAAATGATAAATTAAGTTTAGAAGCACCTCAACCTCGACTTCGTTGACAGTCTCAGGTAAGAGGACGTTACATTTGGTGGTATCAAAGTAGGTTTAGTCGGTTCTTGGATTAACGCTATACATGCCATATATACATATTTTGATAGTGTGACAACTTCTGACCTTTTAAATGATTTTTTTTATAGTAAATGGATCCCGATCCAGCTATGGCTGATGATGTGGAGAGTAATGCACCAGCTCCAGCTGAAGGGGCGTTGCCGACTAAAAATCCACCTCCTACTATTGGTCAAGAAGGAGGAGAAAGGGGCCGGGAAGCCTTTTTCCAAATGATGAGTGCTTGATATACTGAGTTCGTTCGTACGAACCCGAATGCACAACCTCCCCCACCTCCCCCGATTCCTCAACCTATAGCCCCGATGCCTCAAGGTATGGACTTGATGAAATTACATAGAACTCTAATTGACAGAATTCACAAGTAGGGGGCTCAAGAATTCAGGGCAAATGCTGATGATGATGCCGAGAAAGCAGAGTTTTAGCTCGAGAATTCTATTCAGGTATTTGATGAACTGTCTTGCACACCTGAAGAATGCTTGAAATGTGCTGTATCATTACTGAGGGATTCAGCCTATTATTGGTGGAAGACATTGATTTCTGTAGTGCTAAAAGAGAAAGTGACCTGGGAATTCTTTCAAGAAGAATTTCGGAAGAAATACATCAGTGAAAGATTTGTTGATTAGAAGCGCAAGGAGTTTCTTGAGTTGAAACAAGGCAACATCACAGTTACAGAATATGAGATAGAGAGAGTTCGGCTGAGTAAGTATGCTAGAGAATGTGTTCCTTCAGAGGCTAAGATGTGCAGGCGACTTGAAGAAGGACTCAATGAAGACATAAGAGTATTTGTTGGAATTCTTGAATTAAAAGAAATGGTAGTACTTGTTGACCGGGCTTGCAAGGCTGAAGAACTACTTAAAGAAAAGAAATAGGCAGAGACTGAAATTAGAAATTGGAAGAAAAGACCGATGAGTAGTTCATTCTCACAACAATCTGGGAAATCTAGAAATATGAATCCTCGTTCCCAAGTTTCAGCTGGACAATCACATGGGAATTCTAAAAAGCAAAATGTGGGTCCTAAATCTCACACTACTTCGGTAGCTAGTGTAGGGAATTCAAGATTTGTTAAGCCAGAGTGCCAGTGGTGTGGTAGAAATCATTTTGGTCCGTGTAGAGTAAATGAATGTTTTCGGTGTGGTTCTCTGGATCATTTTATTAGAGACTGCCCAGAGAGAATTGAAAAAGAAATATTCCAAAGTGTAAAAACTAGTGGTGCAGATTCGATAGGAAGGTATCCACGAAAAGCTGGGAGTGAAGCAAGCAGTAAGAATGCAGCCAGAGATGTAGCAGCTAAACCTGAAGCAAGAGCTTTGGCTAGAACTTATGCTATAAAAGCACGTGAAGATGCTTCTTCCCCCGACGTGATCACTAGTATATTTTCTCTTTATGATGTTAATGTTACTGCTTTAATTGATCCCGGTTCTACACATTCATATGTGTGCATGAAATTGGTGTCTAGTATGAATATACCTGTTGAAAACACAGAATTTATGATTAAAGTGTCAAACCCGTTAGGCAAATGTGTCATAGTTGATAAAGTATGCAAGAAATGTCCTTTAATGATTCAGGGTTATTATTTTTCGGCCGACTTGATGTTGTTGCCGTTTGATGAATTTGATGTTATTTTGGGTATGGATTGGTTGACATTGCATGATGCTATAGTAAATTGTAAACAGAAAGTTATTGAATTAAATTGTGAAAATGGTGAAATTCTGCGGGTTGAATCAGATAAATCAGAGGCATTATTTAGTGTGATTTCTTCGATGTCGGCTCAGAGATATTTGAGAAAGGGTTATAAAGCCTATTTAGCGTATGTGCTGAATACAAAAGAAATTAAAAAGAAAGTTGAATTAGTGCCGATTGTGTGTGAGTTCGCGGATGTATTTCCAGAGGAGTTACCGGGTTTGCCTCCAGTCAGAGAAGTAGAATTTGGTATAGAGTTGATACTGGGAACAGCTCCGATTTCGAGTGCTCCGTACAGAATGGCACCAGCAGAGCTGAAAGAATTAAAGTCGCAGTTGCAAGAGTTGACTGACAAAGGCTTTATAAGACCGAGTTTTTCACCTTGGGGTGCTCCTGTATTGTTTGTGAAAAAGAAGGATGGTTCTATGAGATTGTGTGTAGACTATCGGCAGTTAAACAAGGTGACAATCAAGAACAAGTATCCATTACCGAGAATTGATGATTTGTTTGATCAACTAAAAGGAGCAACATGGTTTTCAAAGATTGACTTGAGATCAAGGTACTACCAGCTGCGAGTAAAAGAGTCAGATGTGCCTAAAACTGCTTTTAGACCAAGGTATGGTCATTATGAATTTTTAGTTATGCCATTTGGGTTAACAAATGCTCTTGCTGTGTTTATGGATTTGATAAACCATATATTTCGGCCATACTTGGACAAGTTTGTTGTGGTATTTATAGATGATATCTTAATTTATTCGAAAGATGAGACAGAGCGTGCCAAGCATTTGAAGATAGTTTTGCAGACTTTGAGAGATAAGCAGTTGTATGCCAAGTTTAGTAAAAGCGAATTTTGGCTTCGAGAAGTTGATTTTTGGGTCATATTATTTCAGGTGATGGTATACAAGTTGATCCTAGTAAAATTTCAGCTATTGTTGATTGGAAGTCAGCGAAAAATGTAACTAAAGTTAGAAGTTTCTTGGGGCTAGCTGGATATTATCGGTGATTTATGAATGGATTTTCTATAATTGCTGCTCCTATGACTAGACTACTCAGAAAAGATGTTAAATTTGAATGGACAGAAGAATGTCAACAGAGTTTTGAAA
This sequence comes from Gossypium stocksii, assembly GCA_020496765.1. NCBI lineage: Eukaryota > Viridiplantae > Streptophyta > Magnoliopsida > Malvales > Malvaceae > Gossypium > Gossypium stocksii. The sequence continues at coordinate 49,217,036 of CM035628.1, forward strand.
AGTTGAAAAAGTTATTGACTGAAGCACCAGTGTTGGTGCAACCCGAGTCAGGTAAAGAATTTGTGGTGTATAGTAATGCTTCTCGAAATGGTTTGGGATGTGTACTTATGGAAGAAGGAAAGGTGGTGGCTTATGCTTCGAGGCAGTTAAAATCTCACGAAAGGAATTATCTGACTCATGACCTGGAACTGGCTGCTATAGTGTTTGCTTTGAAAATTTGGCGACATTATCTATATGGTGAAAAGTGCCAAGTATATACTGACCACAAAAGTCTTAAATACTTGATGTCACAGAAAGACTTGAATTTGAGACAACGGAGATGGTTAGTATTGTTGAAAGATTACGAGCTTGTGATTGATTACCATCCGGGAAAAGCGAATGTGGTTGCCGATGCCTTGAGCAGAAAGTTGTTGTTTGCTTTGAGAGTTATGAATACTCAGTTGATGATATCAAATGATGGTTTGATTCTAGCTGAATTGAAAGCAAGACCGATGTTTTTACAAGAGATTTGTGAAGCTCAGAAAAGCATCAAAGATTTGCAAGTTAAAAGGAAGCAATGTGAAGTTGATACAGGATCAAATTTCAGAATCGGTTCTGATGGTTGCTTAATGTTTAAAGATCAGATTTGTGTACCGAGGGGGGAAGGATTGATTCAGAAGATTTTACAGGAAGCACATAATAGTTGTTTGTCGATTCATCCAGGCAGTACTAAAATTTATAATGATTTGAAGAAAATGTACTAGTGGAATAAAATGAAAAGAGATATATCAGAGTTCGTATGAAAATGCCTAATTTGTCAACAAGTGAAAGCTGAACACCAAGTGCCTTCGGGACTACTTCAGCCTATCATAGTTCTCGAATGGAAATGGGATCGACTTACTATGGATTTTGTATCAGGGTTGCCATTGACTCCCGGGAAGAAAGATGCCATATGGGTAATAGTTGACAGACTGACTAAATCGGCTCATTTTATTCCGATACGTACGGATTGTTCCCTTAATAAGTTGGCCGAATTGTATATCAGTGAAATTGTTAGACTTCATGGAGTACCTTTGTCAATCATTTCGGATAGAGATCCGAGATTTACTTCGCAGTTTTGGCAGAAGTTACAAGAAGCACTGGGTACGAAGTTAAATTTCAGCACTGCTTTTCATCCACAAACTGATGGAAAATCAGAAAGAGTAATTCAGATTCTTGAAGACATGCTCAAATGTTGTGTATTGGAATTTCAAGGAAGTTGGGAAAGATACTTACCGTTGGTGGAATTTGCTTACAATAACAGTTATCAGACGAGCTTGAAGATGGCACCTTATGAAGCATTGTATGGTCGTAAGTGTCAAACACCGTTGTATTGGATTGAACTCAAAGAAAATCAGATTTATGGAGTTGATTTAATAAAAGAAACCAAAGAAAAAGTGAAAGTAATCCGAGATTGTTTGAAAGCAGCTTCGGATAGACAGAAATCTTATGCAAATTTGAAACGGAAGGAAATCGAGTTTCAAGTTGGTGATAAGGTATTTTTAAAGGTGTTTCCATGGAAAAAAGTTCTTAGATTTGGACGGAAAGGTAAGTTGAGTCCGCGTTTTATCGGACCGTATGAAATAATTGAAAGAATTGGACTGGTAGCCTATCAGTTAGCATTGCCATCTGAATTAGAAAAGATTCATGATGTGTTTCATGTATCTATGCTACGTCGGTATCTTTCAGATCCTTCACATGTAATTTCACCAACAGAAATTGAGCTACGACCGGATATGACTTATGAAGAAGAACCAATTAAGATTTTAGCCCAGGAAGTCAAGCAACTGAGAAATAAAAGTATCACTCTTGTGAAAGTATTGTGGCAAAAGCATGGAGTAGAAGAGACTACATGGGAAACCGAGGAATCTATGAAAAATCAATACCCACACCTATTTACGGTAAGATTTTCGAGGACAAAAATCCTTAAAGGGGGGATAGTTGTAATGTCCCGAATTAGGGCCTAATTGGAATAGTGGTTTCGTGACCACAAATCCGAGATAGAAATAATTATTTTATAATTATTTTGATGTTTGTGATATGATTGCTTGATGGTGTGAAAATTTCGTGAAGAAATTCTGTGCATAAAGTGCTTAATTTGAAATTAGGGACTAAATTGAATAAGTTGCAAAACTTGTATTCTAGAAGCATTTAGTATGAAATTGCTTTGGAATATTAATTAGGAGGTCTTAAATAGAATTTGACCAATTTCTAAATTTTGGACAAAAATGGGCTTGTACATGAAAATTTTGAAAGAAAGACATTAAGGGCATTTTGGTCATTTGGTTATTAACATGAATTAAAAGGGAAAAAGATGACAAAATTGTTATCATCTTCTTCAACCTTGGCCGAATATCACCTCTCTCCATAGCTAGGGTTTCTTCAACTTTCAAGCTTCATAGTAAGTGCATCCAAGCCCCGTTTTTAATGATTTTTATATTTTTGTGATCCCGATAGCTCGATAAAGCTTATGCTAGCAATAATTTAAGCTAGGGTTCATATTTGGAAAAATACCCATAGGTGAAAAGTGTTTATTTTGATGTTTTATGATAGAATATGAGGTTTCAGATTATGTTAGACAACTTGTGCTACTCGGTTTTGAGTAAAAACGAGTAAAACGGCTTAATCTGTAAAAATACCTATTGTTCATAAGTGCATGTTATAGTTGGAATTTGGTGTTGCTGTTAGTAAATAAATGATTAGCATGTCTTAAAACCTAAGAATTTGGGATAAAGTTTAATTTTCGAGCCTTGGGGCAAAAGTGTAAATATGCAAAAGTTTAGAGGCAAATTCATAATTTTGACAAAGTTAGGTTCAAGGACTGTTTTGATAAATGTGAGTATTAAATGAGCTAAATATGTTATTTTAGATCAAGAGAAACGAGATTCAAGTCGTGATCGAGGGAAAAACAAAGTTTACGAGGAATAGGCTCGATTATTGATATTTTGGTACCGAGGTAAGTTCATGTGTAAATAAGGTAACATAATTGTTATTTTAAGTGATTTAGTGTTATTTATATGATATGATGTTTATTATCATGAAATATTATGCCTTGTGAAATATTATTTGTTGATATGCAAAGTATGTGATTAGCTTGATAAGCATGAAATGCTAGCGAGTATGGGTCTCGGTGTTCCGAGGAGGATGACCAAAAATGTGTGTTTGAGGAAAATCTCGTTTGAATCTTGGGAATAGATTAGGATACAAGTGACATGTCACTAGGATGGTTGAGTTCCGAACTCGTTGAGTTGAGTCCGAGTTCGTAAGATGTAACTAGGCATCTAAGCTCGTTGAGTTGAGTCCGAGTTCACTTATGGATGCGAATGCCCGAGCTCGTTGAGTTGAGTCCGAGTTTGTTTATGGGCGGGTTACATGGTAGCTTGGCTACGAATATGACACTTATGAGTATATGATTTGTATATCCGAGTTATATTCCTATGTGTTCAATGGGTAGATTGATAAATGAATAATGAGAGCGCCTAAACAAACTAGGTATGTTGAAACGTATTGTGAAAGAGAAATTGGACAGGTTGACCTTAAACTTTGGGTTGAGAACTTGGTAGAACGATAATATGGTAAGATAGCTAATGTTCTTGTGCCATGAATGTTTTAGTGGTGCTATTGCAATCGATGTTATGTTGAATTTCATAATTATGTTATTTGTTATTTACATATGAATTTACTAAGCATTTATGCTTACTCCCTCCTTTCCATTCATTGTAGTTTTGACAAGGCAGCTTGGAAGTCGGGAAGGGTCGAAGGAACGATCACACTATCCAAGGAAGAATTTTGTACAAAGGCTTGTGTATTTTGATGTATGGCATGTACAGCAATCTAATCATTTTGTGTAAATAATCTTATGATGTGGTGATGGTTTGATAAGGAAATGCTTGGAAATGATTAGCTATTGGAATGGCCAATCTTGATTATATTTGGTGTCATGTATGTTTAATGTGTTACTTAGTCCATAAAATGCCATAGGAAGATGATCTTTGTTATAAAACAAAATTTTTCAGCAGCAATGACGTGAGTTTGAAAAATCACTAAAAATAGTAGAGACAAGATTAGGTGGTGAATAAAATATTAAATTGAATATTATTGTCTATTTTCATATGGAAGAAACGAAATAGGTAAATGAGTTGTATTTTATGAGATATTTGGGTTTTGGTGGAGTAGGGTCAGAGCGATTTCTGAATCCCCTGTTCTGACTTTAGAAATTCACTAAAACTTATACAAAAACAATTAGGAGTCATACTATATATGTGTAGATTCCTTATTGATTTTAGTTTTACGAGAAAGAAACAACATAGTCATTTGACCTTTGTACAGAGAGAAAAGTGATTCGTGGTGAACATAGATTAGAGCAGTCAAACACTAAAACAGGGGAAACTTTAACTAATAAACTATACTAATTGGCCCTACCAAAAATTCTAGAAAAAAATTAGTAGATAGATATATGAGTCTAGTTTCAGGAAAAATTTACGGATCTGAATTTTGAGTTTCGTAACTCGAGATATGATTTTTTTTGCGACCATGACACAGAGGGACAGCTTATTCTGAAAGTTAAAATAAATGGTTTAAAGTTGTTTAAATGATAAATTAAGTTTAGAAACACCTGAAGCTCGACTCCGGTGATGGTCTTGGGTAAGAGGGCGTTACATTACATGTTGATATGATTGCCGAGGGTCGTACACACTGAGTTTTTGAAAACTCATACCCTCTTTTATTATTTTCAGGTGACCCTCAATAGGCGGCTCGACGTAGGAGAGGACTCGGAGGTGGCTACAATGCAAGTTAATTAGTAGTTTTAATAATTTCAAATTACTTTATCATTAATTATTGTTTTCATTAGGATGTAATAAGGCCTTTCATCTCCAGTACGAATTTACATTGGGATTGCTTTATTGTTATGATTACTGTTGAATTACTGGTTTTCTTAAAATTTTAAACATGTTTTCAACATCAATATAATTAATTTATTATTTTTCTTAAACATGGGATTTTTCTCCCAAAATCAAAGCTTTTAACTAACTCACCTGAACTTTTAAAACAAGCGAAGGTTCACATGGATTTTATCTTTAAATATTTTTCCAACAAAGTCAATTTGAATATAACCATTGATTTGAATCAAAACAAATGATATCTTTAGTCCTTCAATGTTTTGGATTTGCGCGAGTTACACTGTAATGTGGCATCACTCGATTCGGTCATAACGTCTGGGCCAAGTTTTGGGTGTTACATAATGTGTTTCTGGTTACACATCGGTTAATTCCAATACTACCACCAGTTTTTGATTTTCTACCCCTCTATGGAGCTGACATTAGGTTTGTACTTTGTTATCTGCTTTCGTCTCGCCTTATCGGGTAGTCTCATCTAAAATGTTCTTTAAAGTTGCATAAAAAACAAGCTCTACTTTTCAGCTTACACTCACCCCTATGATTTTTTCCATGATGTTCGAAAACTAGTCTATTCACATTATGGACACTTCCAACACTAGCTAAAGGTGTAGTCTATGGTCGGAAAGCACTCTATCTCGGCTCACCTCTCCTAGAAATCCCTAACGAAGTGGATGAACGACTTTGAAAGTCTCTCGACTTTTTAGATGGAGGAGTCAGAAAAGATGTAGCCATACTCCACTTGTCGAAATCTCAAATATTGGATTTTGCTTTCTCTTTCTCATTATGCATATCCTTCATTTTTGAGCCCTTTCAGACAGAACAACAATCTTTTTCAATTTCAGAGCTCGCACTAACATATGTATATCCTTATTCAATCCCTACTCAAATCGAGTACGCATTTTAGCTTTGATGGATATGATCTTTCTGGCATATTTTTTTAAGGCAAACAAACTCATGCTCATATTCAACCTCTGACATAACCCCTTATCTCAGTTTCATAAATTATATTTTCTTCTTCTTTAGGTATAACCAGTTAATGTACTTCTTTTTAAAATCGGCTTGAAAGAACTCCCAAGTTATTTGGTCTCTCGAGGTCACAGATGTCAGAGTTACCCACCACTGGTATCCTTCCTCTTTAAGAAAGATACGACGCATCTCAAACAGTCCTCATCAGTACACATTAACTCGTCTAGAGCCCTTTAAGTGTGTTTTGGCCAATACTTAGATTTTGTTGGGTTGCCATCTTTTATACCTTTTAATTCCTCTGCCTCGCATTTACGGAGTTTGCCAATCAGAGGACGAGGGGTTGCCATAGGAGGCACTATCAGGGAAGAGGGGTGTATTTGAGGTTGTGGAGCTGAGGGGGTAGCTCTCGTAAATTGAGTGAACCACTAGTTCATCATATGTATAAAGGCATCTCTTGCCTCACTTCTTAACCCTTGCGAAATTGGCAAACTACGTGTAGCTTCCTAATCAGAAGCAGGAACATCACTTTCTACTATGGTTGATTTGAAAGTCAAGAGCTCATTATTTAGCTTTTTTTTTTTTTATCTATCTTCAAAACACTTCCACCAACAATTTGAGGGCTTTATTCCTTTAGGAAATGTTTTATATAGCCTCTTTAACGTCCCTTGCAACCCCTCCCTAAGTTGCACCTTAAACACCTCATGGGAGTCCTCCATGGAAAACTTGAACTCCTCAAGAAAGCCTCAATATCTTCCACTTGAAGCAAGACATCATAAACAATAGTCCCAACCATGGCTCTCTAGATCTCCATGGTTTCCAATAAGTCCCTTTAGCTTACTGTAAAGTCACCCATTTTGCCTTTCATCCATTGGATGTTGACACCTTAAACTTGTTGGCTCGTCTCATCAAACTCAGTTTTCATGTTAATGCATCAAATGTGTGCAATGCAAGTTATGATATCAGTTTTAATGTGCCGTTACTTTAGCTCTACTAACATGCATCTTTAAGCTCGAGATTTACAATAATGCATGCTTGAGCTGGCCTTTGATGTACTAGAATAGGAGATAGCCTATAAGAACTAACAAACACACCAAGAGAGCATAAAATATTACACTAGAACACAAAACAAGCACACTCAAGTATGCTATATGTTACAAATGATGGAGGGGCGCCTCCTTATTTATATGCCAAGCCCCTTTGATCCAATGGCTACAAAATTATAAATGTATGGTTAAGATCATATATCTGGAACTATTCAATACAATTTTATAAACCTCTATACAATTCTAGAGTATTTTAAAGATTTGGAACATTCTCCTCGGGTCTATGAGGCTTTGATCCCTCCCTATAGACTTTCGAACTACTTATAGGCTCTTTCAACATGTTTTAGAACCATCCAAATATATTAGGCACCTCCAAATCCTTCTTTCTCGAAAGCACACAATTCAAGGTCTATTACACTTGAAGTGGCCTCCTTGAGCCATTGTGACCTTCAGCCACACCTATAGAGGCCTTTGATTGCACCTAGCGGCTATCATCCACACTTGGAGGGGTCTGTCTTGTATGTTTGTGTGCACTGCTCACAAGTGGATCATCACACATATTCAACCAAAGTACAAATTAGATGTGAGGAGAGGACAATAAAAACTCTATTTTATTAAAAACAAAATGAAAGAGCATTGAAAACATGATGCAAATGGGCTGGAGCGAGATGATGAACTTGAACATCTTTTAAGACCCTCTAAAATTTATACTTTAGTAATAAGATTAATGAAAAAGAAAGTTAAGATTCGAAAATAAAAACCAAAAAGAAGATCTTAAAAAGGTTTGTGAGATTCTTTGCTGCTTTCCTTTTCATTTCCCTTTGTCGCAATCAAGATTTCTTTTCTATGCCTTTTTCAGTATTTTCATTATTAAATAATGCACTACAAATGGTCCCATATGTGAGGAGTCTTAGTCTGCCCTAGTATTAGTCTGGCATAGACATTTAAAAAATATATGCGAAAATGACACTACCATAAAGGCTAAACTAAACTGAAAGATTTTAGAATTTCAACAAAATTACTTTTCAATAGTAAAGTTTTTTATTTAAATTTAATTACCATAATCTTCTGGAATTATTATTATTATTATTTCATTGTCAACGATATGGGGACAAAATCCTTAGATGAGCTAAATTTGTTAACCCTTTTTCTTTGCTCTAATTTCATCTTACGAATTAGAAAAATTAAGCAATTCAACAATTTATAGGAAACAAATTAATAAAAATCAATATTTTACTTTCATGTATTTACTAATAACTGGATTAACTTCTTACTTTTTTATAAAATATGATGTCTGATTTTGATATATTAAACTAAAGGGATTAACTTCTCATTTTTCATAAAATAGAGGGATAAAATTTAGAATTTACCCTTTCCTTTTCCACATTCTCATTCTTCTTCAAAATAATAATGCCTTTAAGCAACATATTAGGTTCAAGTTTTAGGAAGGAAGAAACTCAATATACTTTGAATTTAATCGATATCAATATGATTATCAAACACCGGAAATTTAAAAAAAAAAAAAAAGAATTCTTAATTTGGCCCTATCCCTACCCATTAGTATTTCTTAAATCTCCCTCACTGATTTATGCAATTTAATTTTATATTTCCTACGGTTGCATGATTTTGGAATGATTTAGAGAGGTACATATATTTGAGTTTTAGAGTCAACAATGATTTTAGAAATTTAGGAAATCTTTCCATTTGTTGGAAGTAATAATTATGAAAATTTAAAAGATTAATCTTTATTAAGAGTAAAACAAACCCAATAGATTTCTTAATTATTTGTACATCCTTAAATTCATTAAATCAATCATTTTGTGTTGCAAATCTAAGTCATCCATGGGGAGGAAAGAAAAGGACGACTTACCGAAAATCCCATCCATCTATACTCAAATCCTACATATAGGTAAAGAAAGTAACTACGAAAGGCTGTCCAATCAGGCTAAACCATTGAAGCCTGCGTTTAGCTTTATGTAATCCCAACATAATTATATCCTTTCCTTTTAATAAAGTTTATACTTTGGTAAAGTGATTTAGTCATTTTGATTAGCAACAACAACTAGCATGATGGTTGAAATGAAGGATAGACAATTATAAGATTTTAAGGGTTCCTTAATCTTCTGAAAGTGATAAAAGCTTTTAGAAAAAGTGGTAGATAATTTCTCTTTCAGGTATTGCACTTTAATTATCAAGATAAGTTATTAATACATTTTTACTTTACGATAATATAAAATATTGTTTGTTTACAATAAGGTCAAATTCTGCTCTTACTGCAGCTATTTTTCAAATTTGATTATTTTTATTTTTATATTTTTTTCAAATTTATTTTTTATAGTTTTAAATCTATTATAGATAAATTTTTGAAATATAATTTAAAAACTTTGAGTGTATTACTTTTAACCTTTTTTTTTATAACATTTAGGCTTAAATGATAAAAAAATCCTTGTAAAATAAATGAATAATTGATCGAGACCTAAAAATATATATAATTGAGTCATTAATCAAAAACTAATAATTAATAAACCCTTAAAATTATAGTTTCTATTGAAGCTCCTGATGCGGTTAACTTTTTCCTGATTAGGCTGATGACATGGATGATGATGTGGTAGATGGCATGGTAATTGATAAAAAAATTTTAAAGAAATCCCTAAAACTTCTACAAATATTTAAAAAAAAATAAATTGTTAAATTTTATTCAAATTGATAAATATTACAAAAAAAAATATAAAAATAATAAAATTTTAAATTTTAAAAAACTATAAAAATTATAAAACATTCCAATTAACTTAAAAATTATAACTGCGCAACTCATATATTAACAAATCATGTTTAAGCGGCTGCAATTTTTATTGACATGCTTTATCTAATCATTTTATTCAAAATCGCTCAACAATTATTATTATTTTTTTATATTTTTATAAACTTTTTATATTGTTGTGAAAACATGTTTCTATTTTTTTTTTATATCTTATTACATTCAATATACAAGAATCTAAAAATATTAGAAAATCCAAAAAAAAATCTAAAAATACCTAGAAAATTAACATGTCAAGTTTTATATTATTTCTTTTTTGAAATTGTAAAAATATATAAAAAATACTAAAATGCGCATTCACAATAAATATGAACAAAAATATAAAAGTAAAATAAATAAAAAATATAAAGAAACCTTAAATTTTCTATAACATGAAACGTCAAGTATGTATATCAATTATCACGTCATCACTTTCAACATCAACTGCCACGACAGCAATTTACCACATCATCAATCACGTTGGTTGTAGAAACTTCAATGAAAAAAATATTTTAGAGAATTTAATTGATTGGTAACTTTCAATTGTTTTCAATTAATTCATTTATTTTATAAGATTTTTTTATGATTTAAACCTAACATTTAATTAACTAAAATATTTGAAATTATAAAAGTCAAAGTTTATAAAATAATCCTCTTATTTTGACCAAAGTTTATTTTAGATTTCCTTCTTCTAATTAAACTTTATTTTTAGTTTCTCACTTAAACTCTGATTAACCTAGAGTTGTTGGAGTCATATATACTACGAATTTCATCCTATAAATAGACCTTAGTTACTATAGGTTTTACACAACAAAAATTATTTAGATTGAGAGAATTTTGTTCCTTATTTTAAAGGGTTTTTCTGGCGGGGCTTTGGGTTTTTCTTTTAATTCTCTCCATATTTTGTATTATTCTTTATTATAGTGAAATCTCATTTTACTTGTGGTTTTTTATCCTCTCTTGAGGAGTTTTTCCACATAAAATTTATAACATCCCATTTTCAATGAAATCAGAACAATGGTTTCGGGACCATAAATTCGAGCCGGAAAGAAAATTTGTTTTAATATTATTGCATGGTCTGAATTATGATAGGAAAGACGTATGAAAATTTATGATAAGAAAATTTTACCGATTAGGTATTTAATTATGGGAAGGATCAAATTGCATAAAATGCAAAAGTTGAGTTCCAGTAGCTAAAAGGATCAAATAGCTATGGATTCAAAATAAGAGGTCCTTATATGGTAATTAGGCCATTAAGAAAAAGTTTGTAGATATTTATATCACCCATGGAAATTTAAGAAAAGAAAAGGACTAAACTGGATATTAAATTAATAAAAGATGATAAATGATTAATTAGAGAATATATCATCTTATTTCGTCTTTTTCGCCAAATATTTTCTATGGAAACCCTAGGAAAGAGAAAGCAAGCTTTCTTGGCTTAATTGGGTAAGTAATCTAGTCTCGTTTTTAGTAATTTTTATGTTTTTAAGATCGAGATAGCCTAATCTATCTATTTTGGGGATTAATTTGAAAAGTTATCAAATTATGGAAGTTTTTCCATGGATGAATATGCTAAAAATTTGAAATTAAAGGTTGTTAATAGACAAATAACTTTTACAAAGTGAATTTTAATAAAATTATGATTTAGGGACTAAATTGTAAAGTTGTAAAATATATGAAAAAATTTTGATTTTTGTGAAGTTTATGGATTGTTATTGTTATATATGGAATCGGCTAGGCTTGAAATAAAGGATAAATTGCATGAATTTCATTTTTCGAGCCTAGGGACGAAATTAGAATTTATGAAAAATATAGGGGCAAAATGGTAATTTTGTTTAGAATGTGAATTGAACGTAACTAAATGTGAATTGTATTAAATTAATGATTAAATTCATTTAAATAGATCCTAAAAGACCTAATACTGAGTTGGATCGAGGGAAACAAAAAGTGTCGGATTAGTAAATTTCGTATACAAACAAGTATCGAGTTAAGTTCATGTAACTTAATTGTGTAAGTATTTGCTTGAATTGAATGATTTATATGTTTGAATAGCTTGAATTGGATACTGTATATGTGAATTGTGTAAATGTTATATATAAATATATATATGAAATTGATCACATATCCGATAACTGTTAAGTACCGTTGAATAAATGAAAATCAATGGATACAAGTTTCCCGTATTGGTTGTAGTCTTACATATGTTGCAAACACACCATAGCTCAAAGAGAGCATCCCGTTTTAGCCCTTTCAAGCTTTTCGTTATAGTGTTCTTACGAGCTTCCTGCTATAGCTCTTCGGAGCGTCTCGGTAAGTTGTGATCCTACATTTGTTGTGGACACACCTTAGCTCTTATGAGCATCCTAATTATAGGCTCTTCATGAGCTTCCTATTAAATTGGCTCTTTGTGAGCTTCCCGATAGTGCTCACTTGAACTTTCCGATATTTGGCTATCCGGAGCTTTCCGATATGGCTATTTGTGAACTTCCCAATTATGGCTCCTATGAGCTTCCCGACATATAGCCCGGATAAGCTTCCCGATAGGCTCTTTATGACCTTCCTGAAATGGCTCTGTGTGAGCTTTCCGTTAAAAGGCTTGAGAGTGTGTTTCCTAATTATGTGCCCTAATTGGGTACCTTCATATACGAATTGATGAATTTTAGTTTTGTACACTTTAAGTGTACTATATGAGTGTATCCATCGATATTTCAAATAAATTCAACGAGAAATTTTTGACATGGTTAAGTTGAATCTAAAAATTAATTGTCATGGAATTGTACATGTAATATGGAATAATGATATGGAAATCATATGTATTTGAAAGACATTAAATGATTAGCTCATCCATGTTCTTGGTATTATGTGAATTACTTGACTTACATGATTGTTGAAGTTGTGTTTTAGGCTATAAGCCAAATTGCTTGGATGTATTATTACATGTTTATCTTAAATGTAAATATATGGTAAGTTAAATTCTTCTTATATGAACTTACTAAGCATTAAATGCTTACTAGGTTTATTTTCTTTTGTTTTATAGTGCTCAGAAGCTCGTAAAGGTTGGAGATCAATCGGAGTATCATCACACTATGCTCAGAAGCTCGTAAAGGTTGGAGATCAATCGGAGTATCATCACACTATCTTTCAACTTGTTTTGGTATAAATAGAAATCTTATTTTGGTATAATGGCATCTATAGACTATTAGGCCAATGTCAGTATGAAAATGGATGTTTGTAAACTAGCCATTGGAATGGCTAAAATGGTATGTTTTGGTACATAACTATAATACCATATCATATTTGATATGTTTGAAATGACTAAGTAATATGAATTAAAAGGTAAAAGAAAATGAATTAGTATAAATGATACAAAATTTACCTAAGTACGTAAATGAAAATTTGGTAAGCTTATCCATTGCAATATACATGTTAATATAACTTAGATAGAACTCGTAATAAGCTTGATTTATATGACTTAAATTGGTTGGTATATGATTGCAAGTATTGGTGTAGGTTTTTGGCAAATTTGGGTGAGAAATAAGGCTAGGAAATGGCCTTATTTAGTCCACACGGGTAGACACACGGACGTGTGTCTTGATCTTGTGTGACACACGGCCACGGCATGGCACATAGGCATGTGGTTTGGCCGTATGTCCCTGCATCTTAAAATTGAGAAACAAAATGCTCAGAATTAGGCACACAGGCAGAGACACGCGTGTGAAACACATGACCTAGAACACGGGTGTGTGTCTTAGCCGTGTGAAACCTGCACCTAATTTTCAAAAATCAAATTGTCTACACGGCTTAGCACACAGGCGTGTGACTTGGCTGTGTGACCCATGCACTTAATTAAATTACAAGTAAGAGAGTTACATGGGTTAAGGACATGGGCGTATACTCTACCTCACTTGCCACACGGCCTGAGACATGGGCATGTCATTTGGCCTGACCACACGGGCGTGTGACCCTTGTATATAAGAAAATTTTTGAAATTTTGTGAAAAATTCTCTGAGGTCCTGATTTAGTCCCGACTTGTTTCTAATACTTAAATTGGGCCTCGATGGTCCAATCAAGGGATAATATGAATAATTTTGGATATGATTAGTAAATGACATGAATTATCTGTATTTGTTCTGTAAACTCTGGTAATGCTTCTAAACCCTGTTATACGGGTCAGGGGTGTTACAAAATTTGTATGTTCTATCTTTTTTATTATTCTTTTATTCACTTTGTTCATTATTTAATCAAGTTTATCCCCCACAAACTGGTATTAGAGCTAATTCAATTTCTGCAACCAACTCGTTTAGACATTGCAGCATCAAGGTTCGATATTGAGACGTTCAACAAAATTGCAAATTTTAGTTTGTGGCAAGTTCGAATGACAACAATATTGGTTTAGAACGGTTAAAAAAAGGTCATTATATAGAATAAGCCCGTAGACAGGGATGAGTCAGAATGGGAAGAGCTCAATGAAAAAGCTTTATTCGCTATTCAATTATGCCTCACGAATAATGTGTTACAGGAGGTTCTGGTAGAGAAAATAGTGTCTATGTTATGGAGGAAACTAGAAGCCTTATATATGACGAAATCTTTGGCCAATAGGTTAGTATTAAAACGTCTCTACACATTCAGAATGGCCGAAGGTGAGTCCATTAGAACACATATTGGCGAGTTTGTTACCTTTCTTAATGACTTAAAAGATCTCGAAGCAAGGATTAGTAATGAGGATCAAGCTATGTTGTTGTTATACTCTTTTCCCTCTTCTTATAAAAATTTTAGGGAAACTCTGATTTATAGGAGAGATCATCTCTCATTCTAGAATATGAAAAAAAATCTTCTGAGTAAGGATAAACTCGACAACGGGTTAGGTGCAAACTAAAAATCAAATGGGCAAGCCTCAGTTCTAGTTGTAAGATGAAAAAAACAAACCAGAAAGATAGATTAAAATAGGTCTAAAGCAAGGTCCAAATCCTAAAATCGTGGAAAATATTGTGGCTATTGTAAAAAGATGGGTTACGTTAAGGCAGAATGTTAGAAACTTCAACATAAAATCAAAAGGGATGCCGAAAACGACGAAAAAGATAAGCAAAAAGCCAAAGTTGCTAATGTTTGTGTAGTCGAGGTCAGAGGTAATGATTTCTTGTTGGTGTCAATGAGCAAAAGCTCTCATCTTACTTCTAAACGAATCTTAGATTTAGGGTGCTTCTATCATATGTGTCCCAAGAGGGACTGATTCTCCCTGTATAGTTCAATTGAATGTGAAGTTGTATTGATGGGGAATAACTATCCTTGTAAAATATCCAAAATCAGAACAATACAAATTAGGATGCACAACGGAATTATTCACACTTTCAAATTAGGATACTAACGGTTGCAGGATAACCATTGAGTCAAATGACTTAAAAGTTTCTCATAAGACTCTTATTGTGATGAGAGGAAAGAAAAAAAGGTAGCCTATACATTTTGCAAGGGTCAATAGTTACTGATGTGGCTACGATTACTGAAGAAAAGTCGAAAACACCATCATGTCATGATTAGAATTAACCTGACGTCGTGACAACATGACATGACTCTCTTTTCACCGATTCTGATTCAACCAAACTTTGGAACATGCAACTTGGTCTATGAGTGAAAAAGGTATGACAATCTTGTGCAATAAAGGTCTTATCAAAGACACTGGAGTTGATAAGTTAGGTTTCTACGAACATTGTGTTTTCAGGAAACAAACTCAAGTCTATTTTGATTCAACAGTGCATAGAGCAAAAAGGACTCTAGACTATATTAATTCTAATTTATACGGTCCATCTTCTGACATCTTAAAAGGAGGTAATAAATATTTTCTAAATTTTATTGATGATCACTCTAAAAAAGTTTAGGTTTATTTCTTGAAAAATAAAAGTGAAGTCTTCAAAATCTTCAAACAATGGAATACACTGTTAGAAAAATAAATCAGAAAATTTGTGAAGTGATTGAGAATGGATAATGGTCTTGAGTTATGTTCATCAAAGTTTAATGATTTCTGTAAACAAGAAGGTATTGAAAGACATCAAATCATTGTTGGAACTCCACGACAGAATGGAATTGCAGAAAGAATGAATAGAACATTACTGGAAAAGGCTCGATGCATGCTCTCTAATGCAGGCTTAGGGAAGAAATTTTACGATGAAGCTGTAAACCTAGAAAGTTATTTGATAAATCGATCTCCTCATCGAGTATTGAAAGGTAAAAAGTTCTAAAAGAGATATGGTCAAGAAATCCTTCCAATTATCTAATTTTAGAATTTTCTATTGTTCTTGTAACGCCACGAAATTTCTATTTTTTGTTTTGTGGATGTGTGACAAATATGTATATATTTCAGTGGTTAAGTGTTCTGGGTGTGTTTGAAGAGGTCCCAAGTTCAAACCATGACTTGAGAAAATTTTGGTATTTTTATGAATAAGCCCTATCTTTGGTTAGTAGGCTTTTAAGTAAAAGTTGGTAAATAATTGCCAGAATAGGCCTGCTGGTCTGGTGATTAGGTAGAATGTTAATATGTTTGAGGTCCTGAGTTTGAATCTCGATTGGGGTAAAGGATAATATTTTTTGTTCTAAACTATGGCTAGAGTTGTGCTAAAATGGGAAACTGAATGGAGGTTTGTTAGTAGAATTGGTGTGAGGAAAGTTAGAAAAGTATTAGATGTCTAAATAGTTTCTTTTTCCAAAACTTCTATCTACCGAAAATACGGTTGTTCTTCTCCTCCCTACCCGAATTTTTGTTTCTCCATTCCCCATCATTTCGTTTTCTCTTTTTGTTTCCAATCATTCCTTTCTGTGCAACCTTCGCCCCTGTTAGGTCAATTTTCCCCACACATTTCGGTAAGTGGGGGTTTTTGCTCTTTGTAACTCACTATTTTCCAACTTTGATTTGGGTGTTTTTAACTTTTGACAACAGCACCTCGCGTGGTTTAGGGACTTCATTATGCTATTACGAAATCCACTATTTCAAGGTGTTGGGGTAAACTTTTCGTCGCGTAAGAGATATGTTCTTGTTTTGGAATTGGTTTCAATTCTTTGATTAAGTGCTTAATTGAGTCATGTTTTGGATAAATATAGGTTCTAGAGTGCTCGGAGTTGCTTAGGCATAAAAAATGATACAGGTGTGTACCTTAAAACACAAAAAACTAGGTTTCAGCAAAAGTTAAAAACCCCAGTCAACGCCACACGGGCGTGTGGTAAGCCGTGTGGTAGGCCATGTGCCCCGACACGGCCGTGTGATCGACGAGGCCAGGTTGTGCACGAAGGACACGACCGTGTAATGGCCAGGCAAGCCGTGTGTGAGACACGGGCTAGACTGTATTGGGCCATGTGGGCTATACGGGCGTGTGGGCCCAACAGGTGATCCACACGGGTGTGTGAAATTTTAGGTCAGGCCATGTGTTCCACATGACCAAGGCTAATTTGGGTTGTGTGGGCCACATGAACGTGTGGTCCCACACGGACAGGCCACATGGGTGTGTGAGCCTATTTTCACTGAATTGTTTCTTAAGGTTGCACGGGTCGTCGAAGTAGACTGTAAACCTACTGTAGGGTCGGTAAGCACCACTTAGACCCCTAAATGTGTGGACTGAACTGTATGTATGACTGATGTTCATGTAAGAGCATAATATATTCTGTATGTATAATTGATAGACATGTGATATCATGCCATATACCGTATGTGTAACTATTAAACTTACGATAACATGACATAATATTGTATGTTGCATTGCATTGGGTTGGGGTTGATATTATTTGGAGGAAGTGTATTGAAAGGCTTTTGATAAGCAATAAATTATACATATTTTTACCCCATGCTTAGCCCAATTTCTGGATGAATTACCCCTTGATTTGTGTAAATTGATGCTCTTAAACCTTTAATTTCATGTTTTATACTCAGGAGAGCTTAGGGAAGAGAAAAGAGCAAGGAACGGGCCAAAAACGGGCAAATTAGGCCCAGTTCAGTAATCAACATGACCTGGAGGTTCGCTACACGGCCGTGCCACTTTAACAAGCTCGAACATAGCCTGGGCCTCGATCCACACAAGTGTGGTACACGGGCGTGCCCCTGTCGTGAGGAAGTTTGATTTCACTCAGAAAAGGCTACTTAGGGGCTAAGAAAGGCATTCCAAAACTCTATATAAAGACCCTAGGAGGAAACTACAAAGGGGGTGCTTTTCTCACACCAAGGGGGTACTTTTCTTCCCTCAAGAAGGTGCTTATTTCCCGCCAACACAGAGAGTAAAATTAAGGAATTACTCCAAGGGAAGCCAATCGATTCATCTCAGAAGCTGAATTCTCCCTCAAGACTGAAAATCTCCGTTCAATTACCTTCAGGGGTCTTAGGGTTCTTTATGTTTTGTTATTTTATTTCTTCTAAGATGTTTTCTTTTATAATTATGAACTAAATCCCCCAAATACTTGAGGGGGATGAAACCTAAGACAGATCTTGTTATTATTGTCTCTTGAATTATATGATAAATATTTGATTTGTTCTTAATTGTGTTTTTTAACTCTTAAATTGATATTTCTGGGATATTGATTTAAGTCAAATGTGCTTATGTAGAGGAGCAAAAGTCCATGCATAGGAGTAGATCCAACACAATTAAGCGGAGTTTATTGCAATCCTAGAGATAGGACGATGAAAATCTGCCAGATTAGGGTCAAACCTAATAAGGGAATCCATAGATCAGGTTAATACGACACTAAGGGTTTTAATTAGAAAGAGATTTCAATTAATCAACCTAAGGTTAGTTGTTTTTAGTCTCGAGAGAGATATTAACATAAGTTAGGGATTTCTACGGATCAAGTCAAGTGAATAAATCGTTTACTTCAAGAGTTGATAACAAGTGAAGTCTAGGTGGATTCTCCCTTGAGTATTGTCCAAATCAATCAGTTTTCCTAAGAGTTTTTCTCCAATTCACTTTTTTTGCATTCTTAGCTTAGTCTAATAATTAGTTTAGTTTAATAAAAAACCCCTTTTATTCTCAGGTTAAATAATAGAAAGAAAGTTAGTACTAGTACTTTTGGTTCCCTTGGGTACAATATCTCGGTCTTGCCACTAAGCTATACTACTTTCGATAGGTGCGCTTGCCTTAAATCGTGATAATAGTTAGTTTTGGGTACGATCATAGTTTATAAATTTTATTACTTCATATCACGTATATCAGCTTTTAAGCCTAATATACTGGTAGCTCAACTGTGAATCACTGGTTGTGCCACATTCGGTACTACCTGGAGTGTAGGGATGAGTGGGTTGATTTAATCCCCACATGGAGTGTAGGGTTGGACGGAGATGGTGTGTAGAGGTTGGTTGGGTAGGACTTTGTTACTGAATAACGCATGACCGCTACTGATACTGTGATAGGCTAGAGCCCTAATGCATATTGATACTGTACTGAGGAGGGCTAAAACCTAAATTGTCACTGATACTGAGAAGCTCTTAGGCCCAGGATTGTTGACTGTGCATTGTAATTATTGTTTGTTTTGTTTGTTTCTTAGAGATTATACACTGAGTTTACGTAAACTCATCCTTTTTGTTTAATGTGCACAGGTAATCCCCAGACTTAGGCGGATCGGTGTGGCGGAGGACTCAACGATGACCACTGTTTTGGACTATCATGGTTTCATTTATGATTATTAGTTTTATCTTTAATTTTATTTTAATTTTATTTTTATTGGTTAAGTTTTTGGATTGTAAATTGGACTTACGAACTTTTGCTTGGTTTTGGGTTGTTATTTTTCTTAACTTTATGGACTTATAACTGTTAGTAGCAGGGAATTCAATTTTTAAAATTAATAAATGTTTTCTCTAAA
The DNA here is from genome assembly GCA_020496765.1 of Gossypium stocksii. Lineage (NCBI taxonomy): Eukaryota > Viridiplantae > Streptophyta > Magnoliopsida > Malvales > Malvaceae > Gossypium > Gossypium stocksii. The sequence continues at coordinate 49,236,586 of CM035628.1, forward strand.
CCACATGAGTACATAAGTTGTTTTTGAAAGCTTTCGCAATGAACTTTATTTTCAAATCCCAATTAACTAAATAAGAGACTAAGAAAATATAATAATATGGAAACAATTTTATTGCTATGTTTTAGTTTTCAAACACCCTATGATGTGACATCATCAGATTCAGCCATAACGTCTAGGCCGGGTTTGGGTGTTACAGTTCTGCTTATGCTAAAGTTAGCCAAGGAAAGCTCAAACCAAGGGCCATTACATGCATCTCTCTGGGATACTCTGTCGATACAAAAAGTTTTAAGTTATGTTGCTCAGAATCTGATAAAATAATTGTTAGAAGAGATGTTACACTTGATGAATCTGCCATGTTTTGATCAGAAAATGAGACTTATACTTTTAAAAACATAACAAATAGAGTGTCTCAAGCAAGGTGGAGTCAAAAGCCGAAACAAGGGGCGACGTCCCAATGAGAAAATGCCCAATGTTGCAATGATGCGATGAATAGATGTCTCGTCCCAGCAAAGAGTCACACAATATCACGATGACACGACAAAATTCTAATTCCTACAAGATTGAATCAATTGCGAATCTGTTTGGCACTCCATTTGACCCTCAAGTACCTTCACATCTCAGTTAACAAGTTATATGTTGGCTCGTAGTAGGAAAAGGCAAGAAATCTAACTGCCACAGAAATATTGTGAAGGAAACTTAGTGGCTTATGCTCTAAGTGTTATCAAGAGTATTGATTCAACTGAACCTTCATGTTATCATGAGGCAGTTCAAGCCATCGATTCTAGCAAATAACTTTTTTCAATAGAAGAAGATATGGAATCGCTTTAAAAGAACAAGACTTGGAAGCTAGTTAAATCTCCCATTGGTAAAAGAATCATTGGATGCAAATGAATGTTTAAAAAGAAGGAAGGTTCGGGTCCTAATGACACTAGGTACAAGGCAAGACTAGTTATGAAAGGTTACAGTCAAGTGGAGGGAGTTGATTTTCATGATTTTTTCTCTCTCATAGTGAAACATACATCCATTCAGGTGCTTTTGGCCCTTGTTGCATCAAATAATCTTGAGTTAGAGTAGTTTGACGTAAAAACTAATTTCCTTCATGGTGACCTTAAGGAGGACATCTATATGCAACAACCGGAAGGCTTCAAAGTTGAAGGTAAAGAAGATCATGTTTGTCTCTTACAATAGTCTTTTTATGGTTTGAAGTAGTCTCCTTGACAATGGTATAATAAGTTTGTCTTCTTCATGTTGAGTATTGGTTTTTCTTGAAGTAAGTATGACAATTGTGTTTATCTGTAATGTCTTGATGATGGTACTTTTATATATTTGCTACTTTATGTTGTTGATATGTTAATTGCGGCAAAGAATCGTCTGAAATTGATCATCTTAAAACCATGCTTAACTTTAAGTTCGAGATGAATGATTTAGGTGCAACAAATGTACATCAAGAAGATCCTTGAGCGATTTGAGATGCAAGATACAAAATCGGTAAGTACTCTTTTAGTTGCACACTTTAAACTATCAATTTCAGATTCCCCACAGAATGAAAAAGATGAAAGGCACATGTCAAAAGTACCTTATTCAAACACAGTTGGATGTTTGATGTATGCAATGGTATGCACTCGTCTCGATATTTCACATGTTGTTTCAAGATACATGACCAGTCCTAGTAAGCTACACTGACATGCAATTAAGTGGATTTTTAGATATTTATGGGGTACTTCTAACATGTGCTTGGAGTTTGGAAGAACTCAAAAGGGTTTAGTCAAATATGTTGATTTTGATTATGCAGGAGACGTAGATCGAAGAAGGTCTCTCATAGGTTACCTATTTGCTTTTGGGAATTGAGTCATTAGTTGGAAAGTGACACTTTAAGCTACAGTGGCTTTATCGACGACTGAAGTATAATTTATGGAAATTACAAAAGCAACAAAAAAAGCAAATTGGTTAAGGGGTCTGTTCAATGAACTGGTAATTGAAAAAGGGGCAACTATTGTATATTGTGATAGCCAAAGTGTCCTATATCTCACAAAGATCAAATGCATTAGGAGAGAATGAAGCACAAATATTCATCATCATTTTGTTCGAGAGGTGATCATTCAAGGGGATGTTCAAATTCTTAAAATTGGCACAGAACACAATCCGACCGACATGCTGACAAAGACCCTTCCATTTTTAAAGTTTGAGCATTGCTTGGACTTGGTAAGTATCCGATGAAGAATCAGTTAAGCCCGTAACGAAGCTCGACAAGGAGTTGGTCCAAATACGAGTCAAGGTAGGGATTTGTGGGAGAATTCATCATATTTTGACCAAAGTTTATTTTGGCTTTTCTTCTGCTAGTTAAACTCTGTTTTTAGTTTCCCATTTAAACTCTGATTAACTTAGAATTGTTGTAGTTATATATGCTACGACTTTTAGCCTATAAATAGGCCTTAATTACTCTAGGTTTTACTCAACAAAAGTTCTTTAGATTCAGAAAATTTTGTTCTTTGTTTCGAAGGGTTTTTCTTATAGGGCTTTGGGTTTTCCTTTTAATTCTCTTCATCTTTTGTACTCTACTTTATTATAGTAAAATCTTCTTTTGCTCGTGGTTTTTTATCTTTTCTTGAGAAGTTTTTCCACGTAAAATATGCATGTTCGATCTTTTTTATTCTTATTTATTCACTTTGTTCGTTATTTAATCGAGTTTATCCCATACAAAAAGTTCAACAATGATAACTTAACTGAGAGAAAGGAGTGATAAGGGATCAATAAGGAGCAGGATAAAATAACAAGATTTAGACCTTAAATGCTTTCAAATTTAACTACTATTATGAAATTTTTTTAGAGATGTCTAGATTCTTTTTTATGTATTATTTGTAATTATATTTATAAATTCTTTTAAAACAAAGATCACAGTAATTTTCAAAAATAAATAAATAAGAGTGTAACACCCCAACCCGGCCTAGACGTTATGGCCGAATCTGGTGATGTCACATTGAAGTGTTTTTTGTAAAACATGTAGCTGTTGAAATCCTCTTTTCCATTTAATCCCTTTTTATTAACCTATGTTGATATCAAGATGTGTTGTTAAATTTCAAAATGTGTGTCTTTATCAAAAAGTTATCCACTTTCAAAACTTTATTAATTTTCAAAATAATACTGAACGCGGAAGCTTTTAAAATAGCTTGCGTAGTTGTGTGTATTTTGTTAAAATGGTCGATTCTTTTTGAAATCTCATTTGCCTCTACTACGAACAGTTATAACTCAAAACAATAAAAATATAAAATTAAAAATAGAAGTCCAAAGAGGACATTATTACAATAAATTACCCCAAAATAAAATCAAAACTATAGTTAAGAACTAAAATAGTATGAAACGAGTCGTGTAGCCACCACTGAGTCCTCTGCCGCACTGATCTTCCTATGTCAAGGGATTACCTGTACAGTTAAAACAGAAGGGTGAGTTTACAAAAACTCAGTGTATAATCCCTTGTACAACAAACAGACAGAAAGTAAACACAGTCTGGGCCTGAGCCCTTTTTCAGTATCAATGACAATATCAGTTTGGGCTTTAGCCCATCTCAGTACAGAAGTAGTCATGTTTTTGGGCCTTGGCCCATTACAGTAACAATAATCAATGCAGTAACAGTTTAAATAGTATACAAGTCCTACCCATCCAGCCTTACACTCCAACTCCGTCCAACCTTACACTCCATGTGGGGATATAATCAACCCACCCATCCCTACACTCCAGAAAGCACCAAAAGTGGCACTATATAGTAATATGCGCTAAGCTACCAGTAATTTAGGCTCGACGCCTTTTAGTACACTTGATCGTGGTTGTGATGAAGTAATAATAATGATCGTACCTAGAAACTAACTATTATCACGATAAAAGGCAAGTGCACCTATCGAATGGTAGTACAGTTAGTGGCAAGAATGGAATGTCGAATCCAAGGAACTAAAAGTACTAGTAATAACTTTCTTCCTATTATCTAACCTAGAAATAAAGGGAAGTTGTTTGTAACCTAAAAATTCTAATTAACTAAAGACGCGACAAAAAGTAAATTGGGGAATTACTTTGGGAAAAATTGAATGATAAAGGCAATACCCAAGGAAGACTCCACCTACACTTCACTTGTTATTTAACTCTGAATTAGATGATTTCTTCATTCGACTTGATCCGTAGAGATCCCTAAATTATGTTAATATCTCTGTCGAGAATAAGAACAACTAACCCTAGGTTGATTAATTGAAATATCTTTCTAATTAAAACCCCTAGTTTTGCATTAACTCGGCCTATGGATCCCCCTATTAGACTTGACTCTAATCCGGTAGATTTTCGTCGGCTTATGTCTAGGATTGCGATCAACTCCGCTTAATTGCATTGGATCTATTGTTAAACAGGGACTTTTGCTCCTCTGAATAAGCACATTCGACTTGAATTAATATCCTAAAATATCAACTCAAGAATTAAAAACACAATTAAGAACAAATCAAATATTTATCATATAATTTAGATAACAATAACAAGATATGTCTTAGGTTTCATCCCCCTTAGGTATTTAGGGGTTTAGTTCATAATAAAAAAAGAAAACATCTCAAAATAAGGAAAAAAAAAAACAAAATGTAAAGAAAACCCAAAACTCCTGAAAGGATTGAAGGGAGATCTTCAGTATAGATGTAGATCCTTGCTTTTGAGATGGATCAATCGGCTTTCCTTGAGTAATTCCTCGCCTTCTACTCTGTATGTCGGGCCCCCTTTAATTCTTAGCCCCTAAGTAGCCTTTTCCTCGTGAAATTAAAACTCGTCACGTCAAGGACATGCCCATGTGGTATGCCCGTATGAGTCGAGCCGAGGCCGTGTTCAAGTCTGCTAATATGGCACGGGCGTGTGGTGTACCCGTGTGAGGAACTCCAGGCCGTGTTGATTTCTCACTCTGGCATATTTTCTCCGTTTTTGACTCATTTCTCTTTCTTTTCACTCTCCTATGCTCACCTAAGTATAAAACATGAATTTAAAGGATTAGGAGCATCAAATTCCATAATTCAAGGGATAATTCATCCAAAATTATGCTAAGCATGGGGTAAAAACATTTATAAATTACGGTTTATCAAATACCCCTACACTTAAGCCTTTGCTTGTCCTCAAGCAAAATCCTCAACTCATAATTAAAAATCATTCTTTTCAACTTATTAATCTTATCAATAATGTTTCGAATCAATCCATGAGTAATCATACCTCGAAAATTTAACTAAAAGAACATCAAAGTCTCGAACAATCTAAGTTGAGAATTTTATCACAGAAAACATAGGTATTCTCCCCTCTTCTAAGTAATTACCTCGAATTCAAAATCAACAAGAGTTGACATCCTCACTAAAGATTCACTCTATTCACTCGAAGTGTTTAGGGTTTAGAAATTAAGCACTCATTAGTCAACATGAAAAGTTATTACCATAAGCTTGCATGAAAATCAAAACTCCACCACTATAAATTGAGATGATACATCGATCAAAAGGTCTTTAGAAGGTTGTAATGGGGCTTTGGTTAGGGGTGTGGTCACAAGCTGAAAAAGAGGGTTAGAATCGAGATTGAACTGAAAAATCATCTAACTAGAAAAATCTCTATCACTGAAATATATTCCTAAATTTGAGCTTTTTTTTCATGAATAACATCGTTTAAGGTCCATAGTACATAATTACAAAATAAAATGCTAAACTTTTAAATTACAACTGATTTTTTTTAAGAACAAATCAAATTAATAAAGGGAAAGAACATAGCTAGATAATCATTCAACTCAAATCTCGACAAAAATGAGGTCAAATTAGAGTAAGGGAAATTCGCAAAGAATCAAAAACAGGTTTATGGGTTAATATTAGGGGTAAATCAATAAATGGTTTGTTAGTCCCAAGGGGGTTCACTAATGGTTAATTATGAGGGTAGGCTTTTATAGAGTAAGTGGGTTAGGCCTAAATGCTTTTATCACCTTAACATATCAAATCAATGGTATGGTCATGACATGCATAATCGAAGCAAGTTCTAGAACAACAAATTAAAATTGACTCACTCAAAGCAACAATAAAAATTAGCATGAAAGGATGTCTACTCAAAAGGCTCAAAAATCTCACTAGAATTATGGCTTTTGATGTCAATCCTGTGAATTTCAAATTTCAAGATAATACCTAAATTTGGGGAAATAACCTAGAAAAATTTTAAATTCTCAAAAATTTCAACATATCATGCTTGATTCTCTAATGTCTTAAAGTTTGAATAATCAAAGCACAAATACCTATGTCTTAATCCTAACATATCAATAAAAATCATAAATCAATCTGAAATCATTTTAATAGTGATATGAGAAAGTGACTTGAGAGACAAGACAAAATTCAGGGATTTGAGAACAATGCAAAAAGTGAAAGTGAGTCCCCCCACACTTAAGATGTACGTTGCCCTCAATGTACAAGGGTAGATATATTTAAAATATAAGCATAAAATCATAAGATAGGGAGAGAAGTGAAACTCTCTGAAAATTGGATGGTATCCTTGAGTTGGAAGTGTGGAAACTTGATTCTGCGGCTAGGGCAATAGTGAGGTTGGAGAAGGGTATTCCGAGTTTGTAGGTATTGCCTATCCACAATTGCTGTGTCAAAAACTTTATGGCTATAGCCGTGGTTGAGCAGGACATGGCAGTCGTGGAGTTGTTTTCCCATTAGAGTTGGATTTGGTAAAGTACTATTGAGTTTTTAGGCTATGTGTAACTGCGATATCATCAATAAGACTTTAGGGAATATAAATTTGCATGGTTACTCATTAAGAAATAGCCGATATAAAATATTCAAAATAAATTATGCTTGGTTTTTAGAATATTAAAATTTAAATAAAGAAAAAGATAAAGCTAAAGAAATATAAAAAGGAAAATAAAAAAAATAATGATAAAACAAAAAAATAAAAAGGAAAATAAAGAAAAAGATAAGAGGACTCGAAAGTCCTAATCCTCAGATGGTTCATGAGGTGGGGGCGGTGGTGAAATGTGGAGATGCTAACAAATCTAATAGAAAGTGGCATCAATGTGATCAAGGTGCTGAAAACACTGTTGCTTGAATCGTGTAAGGCACTCAGATATGTCAGAGTGTGAAATAGCCACATGAATTGGATAGTGAATTGGCGATGGTTGAGATGGTGGCTCCTCGTGAGATGGAGGGACATCATCAGTAATGTTCTCTAGGTCCTCCTACCCGGTAGATCGAGCTATATGGTATTAAGGAGGATCGGTCCCACGTTGGCGCTTGATCATCCTCATGTGTAGCATGCTTTGGATGCCCTATGGGGACATTTGGCCTATAAGAGTGAAATAGGATGATTGTGCCGTGGTGTTGAGGAGATCGAAGTGGCAAGCTAGTCGAGTCACATATAGCCCCATGGAAATTACCCCCTTACGATGCCTCTTTGTCTGATGTTGAATGGTGAGGGCAATGAAATAGGCAAGGTCGAATACGTGCCCTTGCGCCATACTCCACAAAAAATAGGCGTCGTCGGTGTTGACGACGCTGGTGCTCTCTCGTCTGCCCATCACTGTATGTGCGAGGAGGCTGTGGAGGTACCTTAGTGATAGGGCGAGAGCTATCGTCTTAGAGCGACTGGGATCGTAGGTGGCTGAAGCAGGGACCAGGGCCTGCCAACACTTGGAAGGGGAGTATTGGATATGGCGGTGAAGCTCAGAGAGGTGTTCTTTTGCCATGAATCTGTCGGTATATAAGCCCAAAGCTACACCGAACTCAGGCATGCTTAGATGGCGTACCAAACCACCGAGGTAGAACTGGACCGTTCCGGGGTCGTCATATTGGGACATAACCGTCTGTAGGTGGAAGGTAAAATAGAGCTCCAAGGTGGGCTTGAGATATGTTGGCTTGACGATCTCAAAAAATTGATCCCACAGGTCCATCGTCAATAGTGCCACGGGTTTCAAGCACGGGCGTGTCAAACACCCATGCTAGTTTCTCAGCTTTAACCACAGCCTAAGGACACGGGCGTGTCACATGCCCGTGTTGATTTAGCAGGTTTGGCCACAGCCACGTTGCACGGCCATGGCTATTTGTCGAAAGCCTTTTCTTGGGAAGAATTTTTACACTGTTTTCACACGGCCGTATCGCATGGCCGCGTCTCCACCCGTGGTGTGTCCACAGCCTTAGGAACGCCCGTGTGCCTGGCCGTATGGCTCTGAAAAACCTGCATTCAAGAAATCAGTTTATAATTTAGATGTTAAAAGCTTAAGTTAAAGAAATTAATTATGTTAGCACTCGGGTTGCCTCCCGAGAAGCGCTTGTTTAGAGTCTAAGCTTGACTTGTCTGAAGCTTGCATAGTCACGGTGGTTTGAGGAGTTGAAACTCCTCTCTCCTGCTATCAGTTTTAGTATCAAAATAAGTTTTAAGTTGAGTATAATTTACCTTGAAGGTGCCGAATTCTTTATGTGTTATCTCGACTGTACCATAGGGAAAGATTTTCATTACCGTAAAGGGAGGTGTATCATCAGTATGAAGTTTTGAATTCAAAATTTGAGGATCCTCCTCCTCTAATAATACCTTATCCCCTACCTTAAATTGATTCTTCTTTACCTTAGGGTCACCATGGTGATGATTTGGTTTGGCGTGGCATTTTTTCGCTTCCTTCTTGCTATAGTTTCGCCACTCATCTAGTTCATCAATTCGTAACATTCGCTCTTCATGAACTGCTCCCTTGTTGTAGCATGAACTCAGATGTGGCTCAATTGTACTCTTTCTAAGAATATCTTGCAACGAAGGTTGAGCAGTTAGATTATTCTTGTTACAAGAACTCGTAATAACATCTTTATTAGTAAATGTTCTATTAGAATTATGAGCTTGCAGAGTAATTGTGCCATCGCCTAAGCGAAGTGTGAGTTCACCTGTGCCTACATCAATGATAGTCCTAGCAGTTGCTAAAAAGGGTCGCCCTAAAATTAATGGCACATTGCTATCCTCATCTATGTCTAGAACAACAAAATCTACTGGGAATATAAATTTGTCAATTTTAACTATCACATCTTCAATTATACCCCTAAGAAATCTAATGGTTTTATCAGCCAATTGAATGTTCATCCTAGTTTGTTTGGGTGTCCCAAGACCTACTTGGTTAAATAGTTTATAAGGCATTACATTAATACTAGCCTCTAAATCAGCCAAGGCTTTTTAACATCTAAGCTACCAATTAAACAAGCAATTGTAAAACTCCCTGGATCTTTTAATTTGCTGGGTAGCTTGTTTTGCAAAATGGCTGAGCAAACTGCATTCAGCTCTACATGCAACGACTCATCCAGCTTTCGTTTGTTTGCTAAGAGCTCTTTTAAGAATTTAACTGCATTTGGCATCTACGAAAGAGCTTCAATAAATAGTAAGTTAATATGTAATTTCTTTAAAAGTTTAAGGAATTTATCGAATTCTTCATTTGTGCAGTCTTTCTTTGTCGCATTCGGGTATGGGACACGAGGTTTATACTTCTTACCTACTGGTTTTTGTGTACCATGACTTGCCTCAATTTTATCATCACTTACCAAATTTTCTTGCCTCTCTTCAAATTTACGTTCAGCTAACCCCTCTTTGTCGTGCACAGTGATGGCATGGAGTTGCTCCATTGGGTTAGTTTTTGTGTTGCTCGATAAACCACCTTGTGGTCTTTTAGAGATCAGCTTAGCAAGCTGCCCTATTTGAGTTTCAAGTCCTTGAATGGATGCTTGCTGATTTTAAAGTGCCGTCTCGGTATTCTGAAAATGGGTTTCTGATACGGAGATAAATTTCGTGAGCATCTCCTCAAGGTTTGGCTTTTTCTCCTGCTGGTAAGGTAGTTGTTGGAAGCTTGGAGGGGGTGGTGGTCTCTAATTTCCTTGACCTTCCCATGAGAAATTGGGGTGGGTTCTCCAACTTGCATTATAAGTGTTACTATAAGGGTTATTTTGAGATCTAGAATTGTTACCCATATAGTTGGCTTATTCGTTCTCTGTGCTAGAGTCATGGGATGAATAATCTGTGTTGTATATTCCTCCTCCATTTGAATCACACCTCATTACTGGATGTACCTACGTAGAGCCAACTAAACCATCAATCTTTTTATTTAAGAGCTCTACCTGAGTTGATAGTATTGCGACTACGTCAACATTAAAAACACCGGCAGATTTTTGTGGCTTTGTCCTCATGACTTGCCACTGATAATTATTCAGTGACATCTCTTCTATAAACTCATAAACCTCCTCGGGTGTTTTGTTATTTATGGTTCCACTAGCAGATGCATCAATCATCTGTCTTGTTGAGGGATTTAAGCCATTGTAGAAAGTTTGCACTTATAGCCACAAAGGTAACCCATGGTGAGAACACCTTCTCAATAAGTCCTTGTATCTTTCCCAAGCATCGTAGAGTGTCTCTAGATCCATCTGCACAAAAGAAGAGATATCATTCCTCAACTTTGCCGTTTTAGCGGTCAGAAAATATTTAAGTAAAAACTTTTCAGTCATTTATTCCCAAGTAGTGATAGACCCTCATGGTAAAGAGTTCAACCACTGTTTAGATTTATTTCTCAAAGAGAAGGGAAATAACAGAAGGTGAATGGCATCATTAGAAACGCCATTGATTTTAAATGTGTCACAGAATTCCAAAAAGCTAGCTAAGTGTGCATTAGGATCTTCATCCTAGAAACCATCAAACTGAACAAACTGTTGAATCATTTCTATAGTGTTAGGTTTCAGTTCAAAATTATTTGCAGCAATAGTAGGCCTAACAATACTAGATTCAGTACTAGCTAAATTAGGTTTAGCATAATCATACATAGTACGAGGAATAGGATTTTGATTCACAGGATCTACAGCTACCACAGAAGGTAGCTGATTATTTTGATTTGCTTTCATCTCTTTAGTAGATTCGAGTTCGTCCTCTTGTCCCTGTTCTGGGTACTGTAAGCTTTGCCTTATGTCTCTCCGGTTTTTGCGAACTGTGGCTTCTAAATCGCTATTAAACAATAGTGGTCCTGAAGGGTTTCTTCTAGTCATAAACTAGAGATACCTATCAGAGAAAAAGAAAATTTTAGTAAAACTTAAAAATAAAATGGAAAATAAATTGCAATAAAAGTAAAAATGGCTAAAGTAATAGAAATTGAGTGTTCCTAATATCTTAGTTTCCCGGCAACGGCACCAAAAACTTGATCGTGATTGTGATGAAGTAATAATAATGATCGTACCTAGAAACTAACTATTATCATGATAAAAGGCAAGTGCACCTATCGAATAGTAGTATAGTTAGTGGCAAGACTGGAATGTCAAATCCAAGGAACTAAAAGTACTACTAATAACTTTCTTCCTATTATCTAACCTAGAAATAAAGGGAGGTTGTTTGTAAACTAAAAATTCTAATTAACTAAAGACGAGAAAAAGAGTAAAATGGGGAATTATTTCAGGAAAAACTGAATGATAAAGGCAATACCCAAAGAAGACTCCACCTAGACTTCACTTGTTATTTAAAGAAAACCCAAAACTCCTGAAAGGATTGAAGGGAGATCTTCAGTCTTGATGTAGATCCTTGCTTCTGAGATGGATCAATCGACTTTCCTTGAGTAATTCCTCGCTTTCTACTCTGTACGCCGGGCCCCTTTAAGTCTGCTCCTAGGGTGTTTATATAGACTCCAAAATACCTTTCTTAGCCCCTAAGTAGCCTTTTTCTCGTGAAATTAAAACTCGTCACGTCAGGGACATGCTCGTGTGCCATGCCCATGTAAATCGAGCCCAGGTCGTGTTCAAGTCTACTAATGTGGCACGGGCATGTGGTGTACCTGTGTGAGGAACTCCAGGCCGTGTTAATTTCTCACTCTGGCCCATTTTCTCTGTTTTTGGCTTGTTTCTCTTTCTTTTCACTCTCCTATGCTCACCTAAGTATAAAACATGAATTTAAAGGATTAGAAACATCAAATTCCACAATTCAAGGGATAATTCATCAGAAATTATGGTAAGAATGGGGTAAAAACATGTATAAATTACGGTTTATCAACAATTCCTCTGATCAGTATAAAACCCATACCCATGCAATGCATCATACAATCGTGTCATGTCATATCCTGGTATCATACGTGTATCTAGTACAGTTTAAATTGCATGCTAAAATACAGTCATACATGTACATATATATATTCATTACACAAGGGTATAACAGTCATTCAGTCAATTAGGGGTCTAGGGAAGCTTACCGACCCCACGGTAGGTGATAAACGATAAATTATACATATTTTTACCTCATGTTTAGCCTATATTTTGGATGAATTATCATTAGATTTGTGAGAATTGGTGCTCTTAATCTTTCTTTTTCATATCTTATACTCAGGAGAGTATAGGGAAGAGAAAAGAGCAGAAAATGGACCAAAAAACAGAGAAAATGGGCCAAAATATGAAAACGCACGGCCCAAGGGGTCATTACACGGCCGTGCCACATGAAGACCACACGGTCCAGCCTCGACAAGTACGGCCAGGCCACACGGCTGTGCCCCAATCGACAGGATCTCACACGACCTCTTATCGAAGTACACGGGCGTGGCATACGGACGTGTTCTAGTCGTGAGGAAGAGGAATTTCACTTGGATTTAAATGCTTAGGGGATAAGAAAACCATTCTAAACTCTATATAAAGACCCTAGGAGGCAACTTCAAAGGTGTGATTACTTTCCCGCTAAGGGGATACTCTCTTCTCTCAAGAAAGAGTGCCATAATTTTGACAACACAAGGAGTGAAAGCAAGGAAGTACTTCAAGGGAAGCCGATTGATTCATCCTAGAAGCCAAAATTATACATCAAGACAGAGGATCTCCCTAAATTCCTTCAGGGGTTTTCGGGTTCTTTATGTTTTGTTATCTTAATACTTCTGAGATGTTTTCTTTCTTTATTATGAACTAAACCCCTCAAATACTTGAGGGGGATGAAACCTAATACGAATCTTGTTATTATTTATTCTTGAGTTATATGATAAATAATTGAGTTGTTCTTAATTATTTGTGCTTAATTCTTGTGTTAATAAGCCTAGGTATTAATTTAAGAAACGGATGTGCTTAAAGTAGAGGAGCAAAAGTCCTTGTTTTAAGAGCAGATCTACCATAATTAAGCGGAGTTGCATGCAACCCTAGACATAGGGCGACATAAATATGCCAGATTAGGGTCAAACCTAATATGGGGAACCATAGATCGAATTAATGCAACCTAGGGTGTTAATTAATAAAGAAACTTTAGTTAACAACCTAGGCCTAGTTGCTCTTCGCCTCGAAGGAGGGTTTAGCATAAATTAGGGATCTCTACGGATCAAGTCAAGTGAATAAATCGTCTAGCTCAAGAACCAATAACAAGTGAAGTCTAGGTGGATTCTCCCTTAAGTATTGCTTATATCAATCAGCTTTTCCCTAAAGTTTTCCCCAATTTACTTTTTGTGCACTTTAGTTAGTTTTAGAATTAGTTCCAATCAATCCTCCTTTATTTTTAGGCTAGATAGGAAGTAAGTATTAGTACTTTTGGTTCCCTTGGGTATGATAACTCGGTCTTGCCACTAAACTATACTACTGTTTGATAGGTGCGCTTGCCTTTAATATCGTGATATTAGTTAGTTTTGGTGTGATCAGTTTTATAAATTTTATTACTTAATATCGCGAGTCGTTATCAGTAGGTCCACAGTCATCTCGGGTGACCCGTGCAACCTTAGCCATCAAAACAGTAAAAATGGGCCCACGGCCCATATTACGGGCCCATGTGGGCCGACATGCTCGTGTGGCCTACACGGCTCAAAATGGCCTTGGCTGTAGGGATCACATGGCCTGGCCTAATATTTCTACACGTTAGTGTGGTTCACCCGTGTGGAACCCACACGGCCCAATTCGATCGAATTCGGCCCAGCCCATGAAATCGTACATAGACGGCCTCGTCGATCGTACGCCCATATTTAGTTACACGGACTACCACACAGGTAGCCGTACGCCCGTGTGGTGTCGACGTTTCACACTTTTTGGTGTTCGCCGATTATCGTTCATAGAGTACTGTTACACACTTAGGTATGAAACAGCGCACTTAGCCTTGGAGCCTTCCAACTCTAAGTTCAATCAAAACCATCAATTAGTCGCATGCCAAACGAATATAAAACAAAGCTACTCGAAATACATAATCACTTCACTATCATTCAGTTACCACGTTTGAACAATAGAGGCCTGCCCACTTAAACTGCCGAAATCAAATGACCACTAATTCCTGCAGTCCAACCGAACACTTATTAACCAATATTCGTATGAATAGTTGAACCAAATGAAAATTAGGCTTACCAAAAACGTAAGATTGCACACAGGGAAAAGAACTATCGGCAATTAAAACCAAAAGGCAAGCCCTAAAGCACAACTATCCGACAAAGATGAAGAGAAACACAACAATAGGGAAAGAAGGGAACCGTACTGAGAGAAACACTGAAACAATAAAAGAATCGGCCAGAAAATGGTACACCACCGTTTAGAAAGAACAACAACGAGAGTTAATATTCGGCAAGAAGAAGAAGTAACTAAAAGAACGTTCAAAACTTAGTCAGAACTAAGGACTTTTGGTAGTGACAAGGGAAAGAACAAATAGTAAAAAGAAGAGAGAGGGAAAAGATTCGGCAAATGAAGCAAAAAGTGAGGGCGGCAGCAAAAAAATTGAAAAGAAAAGTGAAAGAGAACCTCTCAAAACCAAAAATGAGGAAGTAATGAGGGAAAACCAAATTCTACCACACCAAATTGGCACAACCACCCAAATCCCAATATTTCCTCCTAAAAATTCAGCCATAACACCCCACACGCTTCAAACACTCCAAACGCCAACAAGCATCAGAATTCTACTGACACTCAAATACTCACACTGCACCAAGCAAAATAAAATACTCCCCTGCATCGCCAAGACTCGAACTCAAGACCTTCAACACACTTAACACTCCACTTAACCACTAGACCAGCGGGCCCATTCTGTCATGTCCTTATCAATATTTATTTATAAGTCTACTAATAGAGTTAGGGGTTTATTCAATTAAAAACAAAAATTTCCCAAGCCAAGGCTTGAACTTGGAACCTCCCAAACACACCCAGAGCACTTAACCACTGAAGTAGACAGTTATTTGTGCCATAACCATACGAAAATAAAATAAAATTAAACGCTTTTGGGGCGTTACAATGAGAGATATAACAGTTAGTTTGATATTAGCCATATTTTAGATTTTTTTTTGAAATCAAAGTAATTCGAATATAATAAAGATAATAAAATATATTTGCTTTATTGATCTAAAATTTTTTAAGTTTGTTATAAAATAAAGGGAGATGGAGAAAATAAAGAATAAAGAAAATATGAAAGCAATAAAAAATGTACTTTATTGATCAAAAGGGGTGATTATAATGCTTCATCAGAGTCTCTATTTATAAGCATAAAAAGTATAAAAGAAGTAGAGATCTAATTCTAATAACAATTAGAATTTAAAGTACATTAAAACTTTATCTTGATCATGATAGACATCCACTTAATAAAATATTCATAACACTTCCCCTTGGATATCCATTGGTAGATAATATGCCTCGTTAAAATCTTATTAGAAAAAACCCTGTGGGATAAAAACCTAATGAAGGAAAAAGAGTACACAATCTATAATACACATAATGTGATGCCTGATTGAAAACCTTACTAGCAAAACCCAATGGGACAAAACCTTGGTTAAGGGAAAAAGAGTGCAACGCGTATTTACTCCCCCTTATAAAAACATCACATATTTTCTCATATTCTACATATTCAATCTTGAATACTAGTTTTTCAAGTGACTATTTGAATGTATTTGATAAGCATTTATATTATTATTCTTTTAAAAGTCATGAGTGAGGAAAATTTGGGGAAAATATATTTTGATATCTTTAGGAGATTCAACAATAATCATAACAAACTTTAACTGTGATTCTTTTCTAAAAACACAAATAGGTATTTTAGATAATTTTATAATCATCCTTCAACTACTATTCACTAAGTCAAATTTACCATATATTTTCATATTATTTCAATTCATATAAATGAACAGTTTCTCAAGAATTTCAATATGTTTCTAGCATCCTAAATCCTTCAAGGATTTTAATATAAACTTTACTATATAGTGATTCATAAAAGGTTGTAACAATAACAATTAGACGCAAGTTAAATCTTTTATGAATTATCAATCTAATAATATATCTAAAGGTTATTGCATCCATCACAAAAGAATATTATATCTTTTCATAATAAATGCCAGGACTTAGCGAAAAATTTCATATTTTTATTCCGCTTTTGTAAAACTACTTCAATTGCACCCTCACTGGCTTTATACCTTTAGATATTTGGACTACTGGTCCAAAAACTCCACGAATTTTATTGTACTTGACTTGTGTCTTTCTATTTTGTTCAATTTATTCCATATCTATATTTTTCAATAGATTTATTCAAGATCTTCCTTTTATTTCATTATTTCAATAATAATATTGCATGCAAAATCATTGTCAACCACTTTTATTATTTGATTTCACATTTTCTCGAATTGACATAACTTATTGAGATCTCTTATTTTCATTACTTTAAAATTCAGTTTCAGGTACCTAAATCTCTTTTGGATTTTTACTTATTAGTTATGTCTTGGGTCTCTTCTGAAGCATCTGCCTCCACTATATGACCATCTAAAAGAATTTTCATCTTGGGAACCGATCAATCTATTATTTATTCTAATTGATTGCCCTAATGAGACTTTAATTTAAATTAAAATATTAAATGGTCTATAACACTTGGTTATTCTCATTAAGTTTGCAAATACGTCTAACAGTTAACTTGTAATGAGCTATCCTTATTAAACTTTTGGTTCAAATTACTCTCCCCCTAACTCATTACAAGTTATTATTTCTCTCCCCCTAATGTCGAGAAAACTATCGAGTCAAAATTTTAATCAAAAATCATGTTATAATTGAATCTTGAATACATTCAAAATATCTAATAATATAAAGAAACTTGTAATTAATATATATTCCCAACTTTCTTTGGTGATTCACTCATCTTTGTGCGTTGTGGTGGAGCAATTGCAACATACACGCACATAAAAAAATTCAAAGATGAGAAATATTTAACTCTTGATCAAAAACTAATTGTAATAGGGAGTATTTATAACTTATTGGCTTGATGCGTATAACATGTAAATCAATATAATATCATGTTGAAATAGGAAGTTTAGTTCTCATAAGTAATGGTTTAGACATTAATCAGATGTGTTCAATCAATAATTTCTCTAAACCATTATGCGCAAACTTTTAGAAAAGTTTTTCATACTCAATCAATAAAAGATTAAGATATAAACTCATCAGTATTAGCAAGATGAATTGTCTTAATTTCATGATCTGAAATTAATTATTTAAACAAGCAATCTTGCAAATGACAGGTTGCAAATTGATAACACATATGTGATTATTTTGTAGATGCATCTACCTAAATCATATAATATCAAAACCATCCATATGGTGGATGAATAAGCCCATATTCGTTTCAGAAATGCAAGACATTAAATCTCAACTTTAGCTAGTGAGTTTCTAATAATCAAATTTCATTGAAAACAAGCAACATATGAGAATTCTTTTAAATTAAAGAATCTTATGGTTCTTTAATGAATGTCCATATGAATTCTTGATTAATTTTCGCATCATATATGATCCAGGATGGTCTAACTAGTCAAGCCGAGTAGTAAATGCATTTGTATCAGTAGCCTTCTGATTTACTTGAACATGTGTTTCAATTGTACTAAATTGTTACAAATTAAAAATTTTACTATAATTCCTTTTACTTTGTATTTGCATATAAGTGCTATTGCGACATTTACTACTAGAAATGTCTAAATCAATGTGAATATTATAATGTCACTAAGTCAACAAAATAAATATAATTTCCAAACAATTATATGCAATATTCGTTTTATGGAATATGCCTAAATCTTGAAATATCTTTTTTTTTTTTTGTAATTTCAAGTGCATCAAACCATAACAAGCTTTAGATAGAATTATCAAATTTTATTGCTCATAAATAGATATTTCATAGTCAAATATTTTGCTTCCAACCCCTTAATGGGGATGATGACAAAAGAAGATCACAAAGATTATAAAATAAATATAAATTAATAACTCAATCCTCCGTTTTTCATCCCTTCAAAATAGACATTTATAGCAATAGTGATTCATATAAAATATAATATTTTTCTTATTCACAATTTCAATATAAGATCCATTATAAATGTCTTTTAAAATCAATGGATTAACCATCAAAAGATATTAATATATTAGCTCTTCTAGAGCTTTTGACTAATTTTGTACTATCAAATATTGGAATAATATTTGTTTGTTTTAGTACCAAATAAGATAAATATTTTTCTATCTATAATAACAGAATTTATTGCTACATTCTCATATCCTTCCTCAAAGAATATTAACAGAAACAAAATATTTGGGCATATGCCACATGTGGCCAATAATCTTTCATATCACATTGATAACATAAGTTATCTTTACCTTTTGAAGAGTTATGTTGAAAACTCTCATTGTTCCCTTATTTATTACTATGTTCCCACTTTTAGTGGCCCATGATTATATCTTTTATTTTCTTTATGTTTGCATTTACTTAAGGGAATGCAATAAATCTAGTAATATAGACTTCTAAACGCCTCCATTGATTTTCATTCACAACCACCATCGCAAAACATGCATGGATTTCAAATCAAAATATATCTATTCATGTTGTCATGATCAGTCTCCAATCACATCCTCAATTATAACAACAATAATGATCTCTATATTTTCATTTTTCATAATTGTTATGTATTGTTACATTCACTTCAAGGAATGAAGCAAAACTAGTGGAAATAATTTCATAGTTTTTCATTAGTAACTTATTATTTTACATAGCCACTAGAAGGTATAAGATCGTTCAAAAATACTGTTAAAGTCATTTTCACAATATTGCTACTACAAGAGCACATTAGATATTTCAATCATATAGTGTAATGTATTCCTTTGTGTAACACCCTAAACCCGGCCTAGACATTATGGCCGAACCCTTAGGTGTCACAAAAAATGGATTAAAGACCTCGTTGTTAGTCGATATGTTGCATAGTGATTTAAAAAAACTTTCAAGTTTTAAAGTTTTAACCAGAAGCATTAGTTGATTATCTTTAAAGTCAAACACAATTTATAATGGAAACTTTTTAAACAATATAATATTTTGAAAACCCAATTTGTATTTTCATAAATCCATTTGTTCTAGTGAAAACATGGTTTAGTTGAAAATTTCAGAAAATAAAACCCAAAAGCCACAATCCAAAACCCAAATTAAATAAAATAGTTTGTAAAGTCCAATTACTACAAAATACCCAGAATAAATCCAAATTTAAAGTAAAAACCATAACTGGAACCTGTTAATAACATATGGTCACTATCGAGTCCTCCGCTGCACCAATCTGCCTAACTCTGTGGGTTACCTGTACAGAGCAGACAAAATGGGGTGAGTTTACGTAAACTCAGTGTGTATTCTAACAGAACTAAGCATACATACATATAGATATCAAACACCAATAAGATACGGTCTTTGGCCCAAGCCCATATCAGATAGAGAATCAGATGCAAAATCAGATACAGGATCAGATATAGATAACAGAATCCTACCCCCATCCTCTACACAACATCTCCGACCATCCGTACACACCATGTAGGGTTTAAAACACCCACCTAGCCCTACACACTATATTGTGTCGATACGACACATAACAGATTAAGTGCAGCCATGCTGCCAGAATATAGGCAACAATCGCCTTTCAGAACACTTCCTCCACATATAACATCCCGTCCCCAATAACAAATACAGAAATATCCAGATATAGATAAACATACTAAACATACTCACATGCTTATAAAAATATAAAAATTTATAAAGATAGCAGATATGCAGATAATAGTGCCAGTAAGCATGTAACAGTACTCAAATCAATTCAGTTCTTCAGTATATCATATAACATTAAGTAGAGTTTAATTAGCCCTTACAGACCCTACAATAGGCCCACAGTCATTTGGGACGACCCGTTTGACCCTAGGAAAATTTCTAGAATTTTAAGCCTACATGCCCATGTGGGCCCACACGCCCAGATTGGCCTTGCCCATGTGGATCACACGGCCTGACCCAGAAAATCGACATGCCTGTGTGGACTACCCGTGTGGGCCTACACGGTTGTGTGGCCCATACGCCCAACTTGGCCTAACCCATATGGCTCACACAGCTACATTCCGACCACCATACAGCCATGCCTGGCACACGACCATATCTTCGTCGATCACACGGCCGTGTTGTCGCACGCGGCCTACCACACAAGCGACTACACGCCCATGTGGCATTGACAGTGAGGTTTTTATGCTTTTACCGAAGCCTCAATTTCTACATTTTGGGTACACACCTTACCAGTTTGATGTAAAAGCACTCTCGAAGCGAACAATACCTAATATTGACAAGCAAAACCCCAAATTAAACGTTTTAACTTGAACTAAAACCAAATCAACTGTGATGAACTGCCCTTAATACGAATAAAAATTTTTACCTTAGGACAAGCAACGGTAATTCGCACGATTACAGCGTTGATTGGAAAACCATATCGCCTTGAACCTCTCCTAAACATATAATGAATCCATTACCCACTGATTCATCAGCCAAAATAAGAGATGCATTTACCAAACTTACTGACAACGCACTAAAAGTATCAAAATAACTAAATACCGAGCTCTGGCAGTGAAAAGGAAACAAAAAAGACGGCGGCAAGAAGGAACAAAAAAGAAAAAAGTGGCAGAGAGAAGAAAGGACGTCAGTTTTTTTTCCTAGAGGGGTGAGATTTTTGGGAAAAGATGAGTTTAACTTAATTCCTACTACTTCCACAATCTTAACCACCCACAGTTCAGAATTTTAATTCCACCGAAACGCTGACACAATTTATAGCAAAAATAACATCCATGCTCTCATAGGGATTTGAATACAAGACCTTTAGCAAATTAACACTCCACTTAGCCACCAGACTAGCAGGCCCATTTTGATGTTAGACAAACAACAAATAAATATAAACCTACTCACCAAGGGTAAGGCTTAATTTCAAAATTAATAAATTTTGCCAAAGATAAGGCTTGAAATTGGGATCTCCCACAAACACCCAGAAGACTGAACCATTGAAGCAAACATATATTTTGTGTCAAATAATTACGGAAGTAAGAATAAATTATTTGGGGTGTTACAACTCTACCCCCTAAAAGAAATTTTGACCTCGAAATTTACCTAACCAGAATAGATGAGGATACTGCTGATGCATCCAGTCCTCAGGTTCCCACGTGGCTTCCTTAGTGCTATGATTTCGGCACAACACTTTCATTAAAGGAATTGATTTCTTCTTCAGAACTTTAACATCTCGCTTAAGAATCTGAACCGGCTCCTCCTCAAAAGTCAAATCCGGTCTAACCTCAATTTCCTCAATAGATACCACATGAGATGGATCAAACAAATATCACATCAGCATCGAAACATGGAACACATCATAAATATAGTCTAGATCAGGGGATAACTCCAACTGATAAGCAACTGGTCCCATACGTTTCAAAATTTGATACAGCCTAATAAACCTAGGACTTAGCTTGCCCTTACGACCAAACCTTAAAATATTTTTCCCTAGAGAAACCTTAA
The DNA here is from genome assembly GCA_020496765.1 of Gossypium stocksii. Taxonomy (NCBI): domain Eukaryota; kingdom Viridiplantae; phylum Streptophyta; class Magnoliopsida; order Malvales; family Malvaceae; genus Gossypium; species Gossypium stocksii. Next base: position 49,258,354 of record CM035628.1, read on the forward strand.
GAAACATGAAGTCCCCCACAGAGTACTCAATATCCTTCCTCTTCAGATCTGCATAGGATTTCTGTCTATTAAAAGCCACTTTCAGACGATCTCGAATCAATCTAAACTTATCCTCGATTTCAGAAACCAACTCAGGACCCAAAATTTAATGTTTACCCAACTCAGTCCAGCACAGCGGAGTACAGCACTTACGACCATATAGAGCCTCGTAAGGTGCCGTCCAAATACTAGTTTGAGAACTATTATTGTAGGTGAACTCAGCTAGCAGTAGATAATCCTCCCAACTACCTCGAAAATCAATCACACAACTCCTAAGCATATCCTCCAGTATCTAAATCACGCTCTCAAATTGACCATCGGCCTGAGGATGGAACACAGTACTAAAGTCCAATCTCGAACTTAGAGCCTCATGCAATTTCTTCTAGAATCGCGAAGTGAAGCGAGGATCTCTACCAGAAATAATCAAGACAGGTACCCCATGCAGTCTCGCAATCTCAAAAATATACAACTTTGCTAACTTCTACAGAGAATAGTCCATCCAAAATGGAATGAAGTGAGCAAACTTGGTCAATCGATCCACGATAACCCAAATAGAATCCTTCTTAGTGGGTGTAAAGGGCAACCCACTAACGAAGTCCACCGTCACTCGTTCCCATTTCCATAAGGGAATCTTAACCGGCTGTAGCAAACCTAAAGGTAATTGATGCTCAGCCTTAACCTGCTAACACGTCAAACATCGAGCAATGAAATTTATAACCTCACACTTCAACCCCGACCACCAGTATAACTCACAAAGGTCGCGATACATCATATTCCCATCGAGATGCATAGCATAAGAGCTACTATGCGTATCCCTCAGAATCGACTATCTCAGATCGACATCATTCAGCACACAAATTTGACCTTGAAAATAAAGTACCCCATCAGTATTCATCCCAAAATTTGAAGTGTTGCCACTCTCCACCTGACGAAACCACAAACTCAAAAACTCATCCCCTAACTGTTTATCTCAAATTTGGCTAATCCAAGTCGGCTTAACTTGTAACTCAACTAATAGACTCCCATCATCAAATAGATTAAGGCGAGCAAACATTGCCCTCAGATCAATCATCGTTCTATGACTTAGAGCATCGACCACCATATTGGCCTTACTAGGATGGTACTTTATTGTATAGTCATAGTCCTTGAGTAGCTCAATCTAGCAACACTGCCTAATGTTCAGCTCCTTTTGCGTAAGGAGATACTTGAGGCTGATGTGATCAGTGTAAATAATACACCTCTCACCATACAGATAATGCCTCCAGATCTTCAATGCAAAGACTATTACAGCTAACTCGAGATCATGCGTCAGATAGTTTGCCTCATGTGTCTTAAGCTAACAGGACGCATAAGCCACAACTTTTCTATCTTGCATCAACACACCTCTAACTGGCCCATCAAATTTGGCCTTTTTCTTAGGCCTCTACACTAAACTAGGGGGCCTCAAATCCCCCTTGTTCTTACCTCTCTCCCTATCCCTATTCTGGCACTTCACGCGCTTAACATCTTTGGTGATCTTCGCCTTCTCAATTAGAACAAAAAACTCAAACTCCCTCTGCGGAGCAATCAGTACCCTCAGGCTATCTCTCAACCCATCCTCAAAACAAACACACCTATCATACTCAAATGCCACAATGCCTCAAGCATAGTTGTTCAACCTCAAAAATTCAGCCTCATAATCAGCCACAAATAAGTCACCTTGCGTGAGGTTCATGAACTCATGCCTACGATGTAACAGCCCGATTATGGGCCTAATCAAAACCGTGGTTTCGGGACCACAAACCTAAAAAGGAAAAAACTTATTTTATTATATTTTTATGATCTACAATTTCACAAAAATATTTCACAAAATTTTTGTTTCAAAATTTCGACGTTTGGGCACTCAATTTAGTCAAAATGACTAAATTGTAAATAATGCAAAAGTTGAGTTCTACATGTTAGAAGTATCTAATTGCTATGAAGTTTTAAATTGAAGGTCCTTAAATGGTAATTAAACCATTATACTTTGATTTGGATAAAAATGGGCATAAGTAGAAGAAAATCTCAAGAAAGGACAAAAGGGCATTTTTGTCATTTGTCAATTAAAAGAATTAAAAAGCCAAAATCAAGCAAAAATGTTGTCATCTTCTTCATATGCTAGCCGAATATACCATGAACTCCATGGCTAGGGTTTTTTCAAGCTTTCCAAGCTCAATAGTAAGTGATTCCTAGCCCTATTTTTAATGTTCATCATATTTTTGAAATCCTCGTAACTTGCTTCTGCTATTTCTAGCATTATTTTGAGCTAGGGTTTAAGTTTAAAATTTTACCCATGATGAATAATTTTGTATTTTGATGATTAATGGTAGATTATGCTTTCTATGATGAGAGGAACGAGTTTTACTAAGTGATTTTCGATGAAAACGTCTAAAAGGATTGAATTGTAAAAGTTATAAAATTGGTCATAAGTGTATGAATTAGTGAGAAATGAGGACTGCTATAGTTATGAAAATGGTTTGGTTAAGTCCAAAATACAAGAAAATTGAATAAAAATCATGCTACGAGCCTAGGGGAAAAGGTGTAATTATGTAAAAGTTTAAGGGCAAAAATGTAATTTTGTCATAATGTGATTTTTGGGTCACATTGAATAATGTGACTAATAAATGAGCTACTTGTGATATTATAGATCATGGAAAATGAGATTCGGGATTAGATCAGGAAAGATCGAAGTTATGGACCAAATCGGAAAAATTAGCCACTTTCATGTTCGAGGTAAGTTGGTGTGATAATAATAATACAACATTATAGTAGTTTATGTTTAAAGCTTAAATTGGTGTATTAATTCGATTATGTCAAATTAAATGTTAAAGTACTATGTATATGAATTGAGTTAAGAACATTGTCTATGACTTGATGACATTATAATAAATCGAAATTCATGTTATTTTCCATGAGATATATTGAGATGATTTCTATAGAGAAATGATAAAGTTATTATAGAGAAATCCCGAACATATGTTAACGAATATGAAGGATACCGTGGTCATGACATGAGCATTTGTAGGTCCCGTGTAAGACCATGTTTGGGACATGGCTTCGGCACCGAACTGAGATCACATGTAAGACCATGTCTGGGACATGGCATTTGCATTGTAACGCCCCAAAACATAGGGGGTAGAATTTGTGCATGTTTTCACAAATTGCGTGTTTGGCATGTTGGGTTGATGATTTGGGTGTGTTTGGGGGTTCTTAGAAAGTCAGGGTTCAAGTTGGACCCTTGGCAAAATTTTTAATTTTTACTTGGAGTGAGCATGGATGTTAGCTTATAGGACTTAAGTTTAGTTATTATTATTTCATGACACAAAGAAGCTTGTGGTGGAGTGGCAAGTGGCGCCATATAAGATGCAGGGAGGTGGCGTCACATGCTTGGCAAGGGGTCCAGGGTTCAAGTCTCACTGCGTGTAAAAGGTTATTATTTTGCTAGTTTGGGACAGCAAGTGGTGGACTTGGATGCAAATTCTTCAAGATGGTGAAGACTTGGTAAAAGATGACTTGGTCTTGAAAAATTTAATTAAAATTCAAATTGGGAAGTTGAGTGAATCATGGAGCAAATCTAGGAGATTTTTGAGGGATCAAGGGTAAGGCAAGAGTTGGCCGAATTTAGGATGTTGGGAGTGTGGTTTCTGTTATGTGGATGGGACTAAGCAATTTCAGCAATTAGTGAAAGGAGGTACAGAGTTTTCTCTCTAAGGAATTTGAGTTTTAGTTTGTGGTTTCTTTTGTATTTTGTCGAGTGGTGCCGAGATTGTTAGGTCAAAAGTTTCCGATCCTTTTTCTTATACTGTTGTCGATTTACCTCTTTGTCAACATCATACTCCCTCCTATTGACCTAAATTCTTTTTTTGTCGAAACTTCTTTCTCTTCTTTCTCAACACCTTTACACTTTTCATTTGCCGAATTCTGTTACTCCATTCTCTCATCCTTTCTTTTCTTTTCTGTCTTGCTTTGGCCGAATACCCTATCACCCCTCTCTTTTCTCTAATCGGTTCTTTTCTTGTGGGAACCAAACACCATTCTTTTCCTTCCATCTTGTTTTTGCATCTCAAATCCTCCCTGTGGCAACCACCCTTGTTCATTTTGTTTTTCCCTATCGGTTTGCTATCATAGCTGAATCCTATATTCTTCTCTTTTCACGTTCTTTTCTCTTTATGTCATTTGGAGTTGGTGCTACAGTTGCGTAGGGGTGCCACCGAGGGGTAAGGGTTCCTTATTTTTTCTCTTGCGTTTATTTATGTAAGTCGAATCTCTTATTTTTGTTTCCCCTTCATATAAATGGATCGGCTATGTAATTCTTGCATTTGATCATCTCTCTCTTTTTTGACGGCACGGTGTGCATTCTTAGGTAATAGTTGATTTTCGATATCTTGAAGGTTGGGGTGTTGTTAGTAATATTGAAGCAAGCTAGATCTCTCTATTGATTTCAGCCTAGGTAAGTACTTGATTCCGCATTCTTTTGGAGTAATGGTCGAGTGTGGTATAAGCTCTTTGGGGATGGCATTTTGGTACTTGAGGCCATCTAGTTAAGTTACTTAATTAATAAGATTCGTGCATGTGATTCAGGTATTTGTCAGAAGGCAGGCGATTGGTTGAAGTTAAGAGTTTAAGTTTCAATCTATTGAGGTAATAATGCCAATTTTAGGGATTAGAGATAGTACATAAGAATTAAATCTTGTGACAAGTGATTAACTGTGTACGTTATTTAGGTTTAAGTACGGGGCACATGGAGGGATCTTGCAAATGCAAACAGGTGTGTAACCACACCCTTCTATAGCATAGGTCGGCAAAAGCCAAAAAGCTAGAATACCGAAACGTCGGCATTCAGGCCTTACAGGCGTGCGATCACTTGTGGGCCGAACCGAACCCATAAATCGTGGGCAATAGACTGTTGGAGCCTTTGCGCGCGTTTTCGTGCACTTGGGCCGTTATGAGCCTCGATGGGCTGAAATGGGCCCAATGGGCCTACGAGCCCATACGGGAAAAAATTACCCGGTATGTGATCATCGGTATATTTGATGATAAGGCTTGTGGCACCGTACGGAAAACTTGGACTGAATGGGCCACACGAGCCTGTGGGCCCACCTGGGCCCAATAGGGGTTTATGGCCAATAAACACTGTTTTGATTGTATAGAATATCTAAGTCCCTTGAAGCGACGTTAGACCTTTTAGAAGGTCGTAATAGGTGCTGAGACCCTAAAGTTTAAAAAAATGACCAAAATACCCCTAAAGGGTAAAATTACCATTTTACCATTGATTGCTTAACAGACTTATATACTCCTAAGGTAGGTTTTCTGATATATGTATGACTGAAACTCTGTCTGTTAAACTGCATGCTCGATATATTTAATTATGACATAATAATTTGCATGGGGATTGGGTATGATTATGGAGGTAGTTCTGTATAGTAGCTTCGCCACGTAATCTGTTTCTGGTGGCACTTCCACGATATCTGTTATTAGCAAAATGGCTGCGTATTGGTGTGTGGGCTGGGTGGGTCGAGTTATTCCCCACATGGTGTGATGGGTTGGTACAGGTGTTGTAATGGTTGGACTGGTTGGGCTTGCATGCATATACTGTTCTGTTTTTGTAATGGGCTTGGGCCCGTACTGTTCTATATAGGGCTATGGCCCAGACCGATCTGTTTTTTGTATAGGTCTATGGCCCAGTCTGTTCTGTTATTGGTTGGGGAAGTTGCACACTAAGTTTTTGCAAACTCAACCTTTATTTTAAATTTGCAGGTAACCCCCAGCCATAGATGATTCGGAGCTGTGAGGACTCGGGGTGGTCACATGACTTCTGCTTTTGAATTTTTTTTATTTAATTTCAATTTGTGTATTATTTTTGTAATAAGGCCATTTTGGGTATTTTTGCTACCTTTACTTTATTACACTGTTAACTCGTTCTAAACCGTAGGTTAGGATATTCGGGTTTTTTTTCAAAGCTAATAACATACGTTTTCAAATAAATCCCGCATAATGTTTTCAAATGTAAAGATAGCTTCATATAATTGAATACAACAAATATGGCTAACATTTTTATATATATACATATTCAAACTTATAAAAATAGTTTTAACCTGACTTCTTTCAACGTCCAAAATTCTAAACAAGGCTTTTGAAATAGAAGAAACTTTTTATCGAATTGTCCAACTTCGAACGTTATTTCTATGTGGCACGTCAGATCTGGCCATAACATCTGGGTCGGGTTGGGGGTGTTACATTTAGTAGTATCAAAGCCAGGTTGCAACAACTCGGTTGTGGAATATGTTTTGAAAGTCTTCTTAAAATTGATTTTAATGATTTAAATCATTTTGAAAATTTGAAATCTTCAAAAATTTTCTTAAAAAGGTTTCTAAATTGCTTTTCTAAACCATGGTTTTAAAAGAACTTATTTGTTTTTGAATGTTGTTTCTGAAAGTGTGGCACACTGACTCTCTAGCGCCAAATCTGTAAGATTTCTGATCTGTTTTTCTTTCTATTATAAATTAATCTGTGATACTGAAAAACTACTGTAGTCATTAGTACTATACTGAAACTATATAGTTAGGATAAACAGAGACTGTTGGAAGATTGAAAACTCTAGATAGACCTTGATCTGCGAAAACAAAACTTTAAATTACTGCCTACTGCATAAGACATCCTTAATAATTACTGAAATTATGAACTAATTCATAAAATTCGTAATTAAAAAATACGCGACATCGATATGAGTACAAGAGTTGGACGTGGAAAGGGCCGTGGTAGAGGCCGAGAAGTGCCTGGGCTGGATCTTCAGCATCAGGACATATGCCTGCTAGGGAGGCATCGGCATCGCCAGTGACTGACACAAGATCTCACGATCAGGCTGCAGGAGACGATGCCTTGTCACAATCGATGCTTCGAGTGTTAGAAAGAGTAGCTGGAGCAAGTACTGGGTCGTGGGCCGTGGATTGATTTTTTAGTGGCTCTGGGCTAATGGAGCAGAGATTTTCAAGGGTGCATCTGGCGTAGCCTTAAATGTAGCCGAGTACTGGTTAGAGGCCATGGAGTGAATAATGGACGATCTGGACTGCTCGATGGAGCAGAAGCTGAAGGTAGCAGTGTCTTTACTGCGTGACGAGGCCTACCAATGGTGGCTCACTGTGAGAGATGGTACACTAGCTGATCGGTTGACATGGGATCTCTTCAAGACGGCTTTTCAAGGAAAGTATGTTGGGGCGAGTTATGTGGATGCCCGAAGGAAAGAATTTTTAAGTCTGACCTAGGGGAACAAGTCCGTAGCAGAGTACGCAGCGGAGTTTTTGAGATTAAGTCGATATGCCCTGGGATTGTTGCTACTGAATACGAGCACAATGTGCATTTCGAAGATGGTCTTAGAGATGAACTGCGAATGCTAATTGCTTCACAGAGGGAGCGTGATTTTGGCACCTTGGTGGAAAAAACTAAAATAGTTGAAGATGTGAAGCACTCAGAGTGCCAAAATCGAGAGAAAGATAGGGGCAGGTTCAAAAGGGATTCAGGGCCCTCAGGTACTTCAGAGAGGCCTGTTAAGAAGGCTAGAGTTGATGAGCGGGTTCGAGCAGTTCTGGTGACTATGGGTAGACCTCAGATGTGTGCTAATTATGGAAAACTCATTAAGGTGAATGTTGGAGATGTTCTAGTGCATGCTTCTGATGTGGGTCTAAGGATTACCGAGTTAGAGATTGACCCCAGAGGCTAGTGCAGATGCAAGCTATAGAATAGAGGGTTACTTAACCAGTAAGAGGTGGTCAGTAGCCACAGAGAGGCCGTCACCAGGCCAGGGGCGAAAATGGGAATAGACGCGGTCGTGGAGCACTGGGTAGAGGTACTGGTAACACGGAGGCGCAACAGCCAACTTTGGTCTATGCTGCTTATCACCGAGAGGAGGGTGATGCACCTGACGTCATAACTGGTACATTTTTAATTCATAGCATGATATACACTACCTTGATTGATATTGGGTCTAAACACTCATATGTTGCATGTGATGTGTCTGGGATGTTGGGTATGCAATTTGAGAGTATCACTAGTGATATGTCCGTAATTAGTCCACTGAGACACTCGGTTAGGGTAGACAAACTCTTTAGAGATGTGCCCTTAGAAGTACAAGGTAGAACCTTTCCTGCGGATCTGATGGAACTACCGTTTGGAGAATTCAATCTTATCTTGGGTATGGACTGGCTTGGTAAGGACCAAGCGAACATGGCTTGCGTTGCTAAGCGAATGATTTTAAGGACTTCGGAGGATGAGGAGGTGGCTGTGATAAGGGACCGAAGAGATTACTTGTCTAACGTTATCTCAGCATTAAAGGTCAAAAAGTTGGTACGCAAGGGTTGCGAGGCGTTTCTAGCATATGTGGGCAATTCAAAATCTAAAGGTCCTTCTATTAGTGATGTTAGAACTATCAAGGAATTTTTGGATGTGTTTCCTAATGAGCTTCCAGGGTTGCCTCCGAATCGCGAGGTCGAATTTGGAATTGATCTACTACCTGGAACAGCTCTGGTATCCATCGCCCCTTATAGGATGGCACTAAAGGAGCTTGTGGAATTAAACGCACAAATCCACGAACTTCTAGATTGAGGATTTATCTGGCCGAGGCACTGTGTCGCATTCTTATGTGATAGTTGATTTTCGATCTCTTGAAGGTTGGAGGTGTTGTTAGTAATACAGAAGCAAGCTAGATCTCTCTATCGATTTCAGCCTAGGTAAGTACTTGATTCCGCGTTCTTTTGGAGTAATGGTTGAGTGTGGTATAAGCTCTTTGGGGATGGCATTTTGGTACTTGAGGCCATCTAGTTAAGTTACTTAATTAATAAGATTCGTGCATGTGATTCAGGTATTTGTCAGAAGGCAGGCGATTGGTTGAAGTTAAGAGTTTAAGTTTCAATCTATTGAGGTAATAATGCCGATTTTGGGGATTAGACATAGTACATAAGAATTAAATCTTGTGACAAGTGATTAACTATGTACGTTGTTTAGGTTTAATTACGGTGCACGTGGAAGGATCTTGTAAATGCAAACAGGTGTGTAACCACACCCTTCTATAGCATAGGTTGGCAAAAGCCGAAAAGCTGGAATGCCGAAACATCGACATTCGGGCCTTATAGGCGTACGATCACTTGTGGGCCAAACCGAACCCATAAATCATGGGCAATAGACTGTTGGAGCCTTTGCACGCGTTTTCGTGCACTTGGGCCGTTACATCCTCGATGGGCCGAAATGGGCCCGATGGGCCGAAATGGGCCCAATAGGCCTACGGGCCCATACGGGAAAAAATTACCTGGTATGTGATCGTCGGTATATTGATGATAAGGCTTGTGACACCATACAGAAAACTTGGACTGAATGGGCCACACGAGCATGTGGCCCAACTTGGGCCCAATAGGGGTTTAGGGCCCATAAACACAGTTTTGACTGTATAGACTATCTAAGTCGCTTGAAATGGCATTAGACCTTTTAGGAGGTCGTAATAGGTGCCGAGACCCTAAAATTTAGAAAATGATCAAAATACCACTGTGGGGGTAAAATTACCATTTTAGCCCTGATTGCTTAAAAGACTTATATACCAATAAGGTAGGTTTTCTAATATATGTATGACTGAAACTCTGTCTGTTAAACTACATGCTCGATATATTTAATTACGACATAATAATTTTCATGGGGATTAGGTATGATTATAGAGGTAGTTCTGTATAGTGGCTTCGCTACGTAATATATTTCTGGTGGCACTACAACGATATCTGTTATTAGCAGCATGGTTGCGTATTGGTGTACGGGCTGGGTGGGTCGAGTTATTCTCCACATGGTGTGATGAGTTGGTAAGGGTGGTGTGATGGTTGGACTAGTTGGGCTTGCATGCATATACTGTTTTGTTTCTATAATGGGCTTGGGCCCGTACTGTTTTGCATAGGGCTACGACCCAGACTAATCTGTTTTCTGTATAGGGCTTCAGCCCAGTCTATTCTGTTATTGGTTGGGGAAGTTGCACACTAAGTTTTTGTAAACTCAACCTTTATCTTAAATCTGCAGGTAACCCCCAGCCATAGATGATTTGGAGTTGCGAGGACTCGGGGCAGTCACATGACTTCTTCTTTTGAATTCGTTTTTAGTTAATTTCAGGTTGGGTATTGTTTTTGTAATAAGGCCATTTTGGGTATTTTTGCTACCTTTACTTTATTACATTGTTAACTCGTTTTAAACCGGTAGGTTAGTATATTCGGGTTTTTTTCAAAGCTAATAACGTACGTTTTCAAATAAATATCACGTAATGTCTTCAAATATAAAGATAACTTTATATAATTGAATAAAACAAATATGGCTAACATTTTTATATATATACATATTCAAACTTATAAAAATAATTTTAACCTGACTTCTTTCAACATCCAAAATTCTAAACAAGGATTTTTAAATAGAAGAAACTTTTTATCAAATTGTCCGACTTTGAACGTTACTTCCATGTGGCACGCGAGATCTAGCCATAACGTCTAGGCTGGGTTCGGGGTGTTACAGGTATCAACATGAGGTCTCATATAAGACCATGTTTGGGACATGGCGTCGGCACCGAGTTGAGACTTAGATCCCCTATAAGACCATGTCTAGGACATGGCGTTGGCATTTAAGAGTGATTCCGTGTAAGACCATGTCTGGGACATGGGATCGGCATCAGATTATGGTCCCGTATAAGACCATGTCTAGGACATGGCATCGGCATTAGTTTATGATCTCTTGTAAGACCATGTTTGGGATATGGCGTCGACATTGATATGAGATCCCCGTATAAGACCATATCTGGGATATGGCTTTGGCATGACATGTGATCCCGTGTAAGACCATATTTGGGATATGGCATTGGCATCGTATCATGAGGATGGCAATCGAGTATCCTTCGGTATTCTAAGTACTTTAACGGGAAAAGTATGCAAGTTGTATGTAGTAAATCAGCATTATGCATTATGACGACAAAGTTATGATTTTATGAATGAAGTGTTTTGAGACAGTACAGGTTTGCATGTAAACTCAAGAGCAATGCGCTCAATGTATGAATGAATTTTGGTGAGATTATAAACGAGTAAGCAATGCATATTGAGATGATCTTATGATGACCTTACAATTATAGGTCAATATCTATGATGTATAAGAATGTGATAAATTTGATTTATAATTGGTATGTTTAGAAAGAAGTAAAAACAATGAAATCATGAAAGAGTGAAATTAGCTGTCAAACAGTATTGGACAACAATAGTTACGTGATTTTGAAAAATCACTAAAAATGGTGTGAATTGAATTAGAGGCTGAATGAGATATGAAATGAAAGCTTATTGAGTCTATTTTCTTATAAAAGAAATAAAGTAAGCAAAAGAGTTTATATTATGAGATATTTAAAGTTTTGTGAGATAGGGTCAGGATGATTTCAGAAATCCCCTATTTCAAATTTAGAAAATCACCAAAAATTGTATAAAAGTGTTTATGATGTATCATTTGTATTCTTGAAATTCTAAATGAGCCTGCTTTCAAGAGAAATAAATGGAAATATTATATGAATTCTGTATTGTGAGAATCAATTTTTAGTGAAGAGAGGTCATAATTGTCGAATAGTGAAATAGGGGAGAATTTAATGAATAAACTGTATCTATTGGAAAAACCAAAAATTTTGGAAATTTTATGACAAGTAGATATATGAGTCTAGTTTTAGGGAAAATTTACAAAACTTAATGTTGAGAAGATATAATTAATTTAGTGACAATGACTCTAGAAGACAGCCTAAGATAAACATGAGTAAAAAGAGGAAACATGTGAAATAATGATTTTATTTCGTTAAAATCACATTGTGAGTATTGGTAAAAGTCATATTGATTAATTTTTCATTGTTACTTACATGTCAACTTACTAAGCTATGAAGCTTAGTCCCTCCTTTTCATTTCTCTTAGTGTTATCAAGTTAGCTCGGGGTTGGAGATCGTCGGAGGCAACGTCACACTATCAAATTGTCGTTACGAAGTGAGAATAAAGTTTAAATACATATGAATGATGTGGCATGTATAGAGACTTAGCTATTAGTAATAAGTAGTCTTGTGAAATGGCCAATGTATTCGCCTATATTGCTACATTGTATATAGCCATGAGCTATGGCTCATATTGGCTAAGAATATGTATGCCTACATATGTATGCATGTGGAAATGTTTTGATATGATCACGTTTGTTTATCATAAATGGTTAGTGATATATGTATATATATTATATGTGTTTGATGATTAAATTGAGAATAGTTGAGGATATTATACATGTTTATAAAGTGTACAAGAATGTAAAGAATTAAGGGCAACATAAAGGGCTTGGAAAATAGCCTAAGTGTTGGCCACACGGACGGAGACACGGCCGTGTGTCTCAGCCATGTGGATGACATGGCCTAGCACACAGGCGCGTGACTTGGCTGTGTGCCCCTATTCATTTGATGACGTCATAAACAGAGAGTTACACGGGTGGAGGACACGGGCGAGTCCTGTGCCACACAGGCATGTGAGACCACACAGCGTGCCCACACGGGCATGTTGACTCTCCAAAATATAGAAATTATATTTGTGTCTCAAAAGTTTCAAAAGTTATCGGTTTAGTCCTGAACTATTACCAGTGTATGTTTTGGGCCTCATAGGTCCATAAATGGGACATTAAGATGGAAATTGAAAAGTTTTAAATTTGAACGAGAATTTATGGCTCGGTTTAATAAGTTTAAGTATGTTCCTGTGTGACTTTCCACACGGGTAAGGGGTGTTACGTGCGAGCATCCACATAGCTCTCTCCCACATATTTACTCTAGAAGGTGGTCTTGAAGAAATCCCAACTCAAACAATCAAGTTGAGTACCCTCTTCAACCATCAACCACCACTGGTATGCCTCGTCGCAAAGCAAAGAGACTGCACCCTTCAGTTTTTGGTTGGGGATATAGTCCAAATCATTCATAATCCTTTCCGTGGCCTCCAGCCAATACTCAGCCACATTAGGGGCAACTCTAGTGACCCCCTACATAACTCAGCACCATTTGACCAGAGTCGTTCAGTTATCGACCCTCAACTTTCAGATCCAATATGGGGCCCAACGACCCTCTCCAATATCCTCAAAATGGCTTGGAACAATGTGTCATCCCTAGCCACACAATGCTAAGACTCTGTCTCAGAAAAGGTGAAACTGACGTGTCACTCGTATCCAGATTCGACATACTGCCCACAGAAGAAGACTCAGCTGGAGCCCCTTTATGACCTCTACCTTAGCCTGAAGTACCACGTCCACGAGTACCTCGTGCGCTTATAGTATGATTCGAGTTTTATCTACATTATAAAGTTTTATGCTTCAGCTTCAATATTTATTAATAGATATTTTATGCATAAAGTATCAAAAGTTCATAAATGTTTTCGAAAGTTTCAATCTCTATCAATTCTCACTACAGTTTCAGAGTGTACTAACTATATTGTTTCAGAATAGTTCTAACTAAGTTTCAGAAATACTTACAGGACCGGCACCGGAGACTCGGTGTAGCATATACTTTCTCAACTTATTCAAAATTTTTAATAATCATTTCTTAAAAAAAAATTTTGGAACCCAAAATTCACAACCGAGTTTTGTAACTTGACTTTGATACCACTAAATGTAACAACCCAAACCCAGCCTAGACATTATGGCCAAACTCGGAGGTGTCACAGAAAATGGATTAAAGACCGCGTTGTTAGTCGATGTGTTCCATAGTGGTTTAAACAAAACATTCAAGTTTTAAAGTTGTAACTGGAAGCATTAGTTGATTATCTTTAAAGTCAAAACACAATTTATAGTAGAAGCTTTTTAAACAATATAATATTTTGAAAATCCAATTTGTATTTTCATAAATCCATTTGTTCTAGTGAAAATATGGTTTAGTTGAAAATTTCAGAGAATAAAACCTAGAAGCCATAATCCAAAACCCAAATTAAAGAAAACAGTTTGTAATGTTCAATTATTATAAAATATGTAGAATAAATCCAAATTTAAAGTAAAAATCATAACCGGAACTAGTTCATAACATGTGGTCACCATTGAGTCCTTCGCTGCACCAATCTGCCTAACTCTGTGGGTTACCTGTACAGAACAGACAAAATGGGGAGAGTTTACGTAAACTTAGTTTGTAACCTAATAGAACTAAGCATACATACTGATATCAAACACCAATCAGATACAAACTTTTGTCGAAGCCCATCTCAGATACAGAATCAGATGCAGAATTAGATATAGGATCAGATACAGATAACAGAATCCTACCCCTATCCTCTACACACCATCTTTGACCATCCCAACACACTATGTGGGGTTTAAAATACCCACCCAACACTATACACCGTATTGTGCCGATACGAAACATAACAGATTAAGTGTAGCCATGCTGCTAAAATATAGGCAAAAATTGCCTTTCAGAACACTTCTCCGCATATAACGTCCCATCCCTAATAATAAATACAGAAATATCCAGATACATATAAATAGACTAAACATACTAACAGTCTTATAAAAATATAAAAATTTATAAAGACAACAGATATGCAGATAACAGTACCGGTAAGCATGCAACAGCACTCAAATCAGTTCAGTCTTTCAGTATATCATATCACATTAAGTAGGGTTTAATTAGCCCTTACAGACCCTATAGTAAGCCCACAGTTATTTGGGACGACCCGTGTGACCCTAGGAAAAATTCCAGAATTTTGAGCCCACATGCCTGTGTGGCTTGCCCATGTGGCCCACACGCCCAGATTGGCCTTGCCCATATGGATCACAGACCTAGCCTAGAAAACCCATACACCTGTGTGGACTACCCGTGTGGGCCCACATGCCTAATTTGGCCTAGCCCGTGTGGCTCACACGGCCACACTCAACCAATATACGATCATGTCTGGCGTACGACCATGTCTTTGTCGATCACACGGCTATGTTGTCGCACACGGCCTATGACACGGCGACCACACGCTTGTGTAGCGTCGATAGTGAGGTTTTTTAGCTTTTGTTGAAGCCTTGATTTCTACGTTTCGGGTACACACCTGGTATCGATTTGATGTAAAAGCACTCCCGAAGCAAACAATACCTAATATTGACCAAAAAAACCCCGAATTAAATGTTTTAACTCGAACTAAAACTGAACCAACTGTGATTAACAACCCTTAATACAACTAAAAATCTTTACCATAGGATGCGAAACGCTAATTCGCACGATTACAGCGTCGATTAGAAAACCCCAGCACCTTGAACCTCTCCGAAACATATAACAAATCCATTACCCATTGATTCATAAGCCAACATAAGAGACGCATTTACCAAACTTATCGGCAACGCACTAAAAGTATCGAAATAATGGAATACCAAGCTCTGACAGTAAAAAGGAAACAGAAAAGATGCTGCAAGAAGGAACAACAAAGAAAAAGAAAAGAAAAGTGGGAGAGAGGAGAAAGGATTTTAGTTTTTTTCCTAGAGGGAAGAGATTTTTGGGAAAAGATGAATTTCCCACTACTTCCACAATCTTAACCGCCCACTGCTCAGAATTCTAATTCCACTGAAACGTTGACACAATTTCGAGCAAAAATAACATCCATACTTCCGCAAAGATTTGAACACAAGACCTTTAGCAAACTAACACTCCACTTAGCCACCAGACCAACAGACCCATTCTGATGTTAAACAAACAACAAATTAATATAAACCCACTCACCAAGGGTAAGGCTTGATTCCAAAACTAACAAATTTTTCCAAAGATAAGACTTGAACTTGGGACCTCCCATAACATCCCTTATTCGCATCCGACGCTGGGAAAGGGTATGAGGCATTACCTTACTAAAACACATGCAAACATTCAACCTCGAGTTAATGAAATCCTTCCTAATTTAAAACTTTTTCAAGCATTGTCTTACGGTCCTTAATATGGACTCACGAGGCCCAAAACATTGTATAGAAACAATCTGGGACCAAACCGAGTGCTTAGAAAACTATTAAGAAAATCCACTAAAAATAGGGCACACGCCCGTGTGGAAGGGCAACACGCCTGTGTGGCCTCTAGACACTGCCGTGCTGATGGCCTGTGTGGTTCACACAGCATAGGAATTTAGAGACATGCTTGCGTCACTTGTCTGTATGGATTTAATTTCAAACATTGAATTTATAGGGGTTTTCCCACGGCTTGGCACACCCCCGTGTGCTCAGCCCGTGTCCTTCACACGGCTATGACACGCCCATGTCGCAGCCCATGTGTAAAAACCTTGACATTTTGTTTCTGACGTTAGAAACTCTTAAGGGTCACACGGCCGCGGCACACGCCCGTGTGCTAAGCCATGCCCTCCACATGGTTGAGGCACACGGCCATGTCTTAAGCCGTGTGGTAAACTGCTGGGAATTTACTTTTGCCAACCTAAGGTGCAGGGGACACACGACCTAACCACACACCCGTGGGGTAGACCGTGGGTTACACACGGCCTAGACACACGCCCGTGTGTCTACCTATGTGGACAATATAAGACTATCTACCAAACCTATTGCCACACTGAAACAAGATCAAACATCTACCAAACTTCCCAATGCATAACATGGTACAAACAATCACCCAAATAGCCACAATTTTAACGTCCCATATACTCAACTAAGTAAAGTGCACATTCATGAATAACTTCAACATTTTCATATATCAATTTCCAACATTAGCCATCATTCATGGCCTTGTACAAAAAGAGCCAAATTCTAAAGGAAGCAACACATTTGGCTCCAAACTAATATGACACTTAACAAAAGAGTAAAATTCTATACATGTCATATTCATAAGATTAAAACTAACTATACCAAGTACTTCTATGGATAGTGTGAGCGATACCTCCGACATTCTTTGTGTGAGCGATACCTCCGACATTCTTTGACCCTCGAGCTATTTAGGCGACACTATAAGGAAAATAGAAAGGAGAGGGAGTAAGCATAAAGCTTAGTAAGTTGAATGTAAATAAAAAAACAACTATTTACCGTGCATTGTTATAATCACAGCATGACATGAATTGCTCATAATTCATGAATATATAAAAACTCAACTTACTCATATTCCTTAATTCATGAATATACAAAAACTCAACTTACTCATATTCCTGCCTTAATATTCATACAACATGCAATGAGCTCATATCACATATATATATATCATACAAGTACCTATAACACTCACAACAAGGTCATAACTTTTCTCATTAACATAAACTATAGATATCCCGTGAAATTCCATGAAATACGAAGGGATACTCAATAGGCTCAAACATAGCGTAAACACCGACGCCATGTCCCAGATATAGTCTTACACTGGCTCACATGTCGAGGCCGATGCCATATCCCAAACACGGTTTTACACTAGCTCTCATCTCATCATCGATTCCATGTCCCAAACATGGTCTTACAGTGACTCTTTCAAATCGAGGCCGATGCCATGTCCCAAACATGGTCTTACACTGGCTCCCGTATGTCGAGGCCGATGCTATGTCCTAGACATAGTCTTACACTGGCTCTCCTCTATCCATGCCGATGCCATGTCTCAGACATGGTCTTACACTAGCACATATCTCGAGGCTGATGCAATGTCCCAGACATGGTCTTACACTAGCTCTCGTATAACCCTAGTTCTATGGCACCATTATTCAATCTATTCCTACGGTTCCATTAGGATTTCACTATAACAATCTCATTTTATCATTCCATAGGCATAATTAACATTTTATGCAATATCAACAAATCAATGTATAAGCATAAAAGAAAGTGACGATATTTACACCCAACTTACTCGGTATACAAAATATGAATGGCTCTCGATTTAATCTATTTGCTTGGCCTTCCCCCAGTCTAGATTCAAGTTTTGTACTTCTTGATCTATAATGGATAAAATTCACTAATTTAATCACTATATTAGTCTAAACAATTCAAAATTCATAAATTTGGCAAAATGACCATTTTGCCCCAAACTTTTGCAAAATGACCATTTTACCCCTAGGCTCAAAAATTGATTTTTATTGAATTTCCTTATTAACCAGGCCTAACCAAATTCTTTTCACTCTTATGGCAGCCCACAATTTCCATTATTACATGAAATTACCACACAATTTATCAACTTTACAGCTAAGTCCAATTTAGGTGTTTTCCATGAACACTCTTTCACAAAAGTTGTTTATTTAACAACTATGATTCATTTTCTTCTATAAAACTTCAGCTAATAACATAATAACTTTCATGGTGAATCCCTAAACTTTTAACCATTTTGCAAAATAGCCCCCCATTAGTTAGCTCATGCTACAAGGGTTCCAAAAATACCAAAATTGTCAAGAGAGGCCACGAGAATCACTTACTTGCAAGGATGAAAGATAGCTGAAATTTTAAGCTTTCAAAACCCCAAAAATGGCTAGAAAAATCAGTGAAAGAGAAGAAGAAATGGAAAAGTTGATTGCTAGTCACCTAGGCCATTATTTTATTTCAATTTAAGCCACCTAACTTTGACTAAAATAGATTTTCTCAATTCTCATGTCTCATGGCCAGCTATGCTATTAAAAATTGGCCTATTTGCCTATTAAAAGCCTCTACATTATGTTACAAAGCTATTTAGCACCAATTGCTAGTAATTTACAACTTTTTCCCTTTATGCGATTTAGTCCTTTTTCACAATCGAGCTCACAACCGCGTAAATTAATTCACCAAAATTTTCATGCACTCATAATATCATGCTATAATCCATAAATTAATATTAAAAAATAATTTCTGTACCCTTGGATTAGTGGTTCCAAAACCACTACTTCGACTAGCCCTTAAATCAGGCTGTTACAATTCTCCCCCTTAGGGATTTTCATCCTCAAAAATCTTACCATGAAAGAGGTTCAGGTGTCGATCTCTCATAGCCTCCTCAAGTTCCCTTGTGGCTTCCTCGACTCCATGTGTATGCCATAGGACCTTTACAAGTGCTATGCTTTTATTCCTTAATTTCTTGACCTCTCGATCTAAAATCTTAACTGGTTCTTCACTATAGGTCATATCCAGACTTATTTAAATATCTTCCGGGGAAATCAGGTGTGAAGGGTCAGAACGGTAGCGACATAATATAGATACATGGAACACGTCATGAATCTTCTCTATCTCACGAGGTAAGGCTAATCGGTATGCTACAGGTCCAATTCTTTCGGTTACCTCATAAGGTCCAATAAACTGTGGGCTGAACTTGCCTTTCCTACCGAATCGAAGGACTTTCTTCCACAGGGACACTTTTAAGAACACCTTATCACCGACTTGAAACTCAATCTCTTTTCGTTTCAAATCAGCATAAGATTTCTGTCTATTCGAAGCGGCTCTTAAGCAATCACGTATCATCTTAACTTTCTCCTCGGTCTCTTTGACTAAGTTGACTCCATGTATCTGATTCTCTCTAAGTTTCTGCACTTTCGCCCATACAAAGCCTCATAAGGCACCATCTTTAAACTTGTCTGATAACTATTGTTGTAGGCGAATTCAACCAGTGGCAAGTACTTTTCCCAACTGCCTTGGAACTCTAAGATACAACATCATAACATGTCTTCTAAAATCTGGATTACTCTTTCCAACTGACCATCGGTCTGCGGATGGAAAGCCGTGCTAAAATTCAAATTTGTCCCCAAGGCTTCTTGAAACTTTTTCCAAAATCAAGATATAAATCTCGGATCTCTGTCCGAAATAATCGACAATGGCACCCCGTGCAGTCTCACTATTTCAAAAACATACAAATCAGGTAGTTTCTCTAGTGGAAAATCAGTACGCACTGGTATAAAGTGAGCCGACTTTGTTATTCTATCCACAATGACCCATACGGCATCTCTCTTCTTTGGCGAAAAAGGCAGCCCTAATACAAAGTCCATGGTAACCCGGTCCGATTTCCACTTGGGTACCATCATAGGCTGAAGCAAACCCGAGGGAACTTGGTGTTTAGCTTTTACTTGCTGACAGATTAGGTACATAGAGACAAACTCTAAAATGTCTCTTTTCATTCCTGACCACCAATACATTTTCTTCAAGTCGTTATACATTTTCACGCTGCCCGGGTGATTAGATAAGCGACTACTATGTGCCTCTCGCAAAATTCTCTGAATAAGCTCATCATTCTTAGGCACACAAATCTTATCTTGGTACATCAAGCAATCATTGATGCCAACTCGAAAGTTGAATTCATTACCCGTCTCTCATTGAACCATCTTGGCTTGCAAATCTTTGTCACTTTTCTGAGATTCACAAATTTCTTGAAGGAACATCGATCTAGCTCTCATCTCGGCTAGAATTGAACCATCGTCAATCACACTCAGTTGAGTGTTCATAGCCTTCAAAGCGAACAATAATTTCCTACTCAATGCATCAACGACTACATTCATTTTCCCGGGGTGGTAATCAATTATCAACTCGTAATCCTTTATCAACTCCAACCACATTCGTTGCTGTAAGTTTAACTCCTTTTTGTGTCATCAGATACTTTAAACTCTTGTGGTCGGTAAATATTTGACATTTCTCACCATAAATGCTAACATAATGGCAGCCAACTCTAAATCGTGGGTCGGGTAATTTTTCTCGTGTGGCTTTAGTTGTCTCGAGGCATAGGCTATTACATTGCCTTCTTACATAAGCACACACCCCAATCCATTCAAGGATGCATCACTATATACTACTAATTTCTTTCCCGATTTCGGTTGCACTAATACTGGGGCTTCGGTCAACAAAGCCTTTAGTTTCTCAAAACTCTGTACTTGACGTCGTTCTATAGCAGTCTCGTCATCGGAGTAGCTATCATAGAGAACCCTTTAACAAACCGTCTGTAGTAACCCGCTAAGCCCAAGAAGCTTCTAATTTTTGATACATTCCTCGGCGATTTCCACTCAACAATAGTCGAGATCTTGCTTGGATCAACTCTAATCCTATCTCTCGACACAATGTGTCCGAAGAATCCAACCTCTCGTAGAGAGAATTCACTCTTACTGAACTTGGTATACAACTGCTTATCTCTCAAGGTTTGTAAGACAGTCCTCAAATGCTCCGCATGCTCACTCTCATCACGAGAATAAATGAGTATATCATCAATAAAGACGACAATGAATTTTTCCAAGTAGGGTCGAAAAATATAGTTCATTAAGTCCATAAATATCGCAGGGACATTCATTAAGCCAAAGGGCATGGCAAGAAACTCGTAATGGCTGTACCTCATCCGAAAGGCAGTTTTCGGCACATCCTACTCCTTAACTATCAGCTGATAATAATCAAACCTTAAGTCAATTTTGGAAAATACAGTGGCTCCCTTCAGTTGGTCAAACAAGTCATCGATCCTTGTCAAGGGATATTTGTTTTTCACTATAACCTTGTTGAGTTGACGATAGTCTATACAAAGTCTCATCGAGCCATCCTTTTTCTTACCAAATAATATCGGAGCACATCACGGTGAGAAACTCGGTCTAGCAAAACCTTTATCCGTTAGTTTTTGTAACTAAACTTTCAATTCCTTAAGTTTCGTCTGAGCCATCCTATACGGGGCAATTGAGATAGGTGCTGTACTGAGAACCAACTCGATACCAAATTCCACTTCTCTAGTTGGAGGCAATTTAGGTAATTTTTCTGGAAACAAATTCGGGTACTCGCATACCGCTGGCATTGATTTGATCTTTACCTCCGATACTTGGGTATTTAGCACAAAAGCAAGATACGGCTCATACCCTTTCCTCAAATACCTCTGAGCTGTCATAGAAGACATTACTACCGGTAGACCATCTAATTCACCTGGTTCAACTGGAAGAACATCCCCGTTTTCACATTTCAGCTCAATATATTTTCTCCCTCAATTTACTACTACATCGTGAGCAGTCAACCAATCCATACCAAGGATTATGACAAATTTATCAAATGGCAATAACATTAAGTTGGCCAGAAAGCAATGACCTCTAATTGTCAAAGGGCAATCCCTACACACTTGGTTAACTAGTACATGTTTTCCTAATGGGTTTGACACCTTTATTACAAACTCGGTAGACTCGACATACACATTCATACTAGATATAAACTTCATACACATATAGGAATGGGTAGACCCTAGATCAAATAAAGCAATAATAGACATGTCATAGATAGAAAAGGTCCCCGTAATCACATCGGGAGATGAAGCCTCCCCGCGGGCACGAATAGCGTAGGTCCTCGCAGGCGCTGACATCTGACCTCACCGTGGAATCTCTAGGGGCACCTCTACTACTAGCTCCCCTACCAGGGTTGTTCTATGGTCTACCTCTCAAAGGAGCACTACTCGCTCTCAGTCTTGCTTTTTATCATCCTCATCCATCTCAAGACAATTCTGGATGAAGTGATCTAGTGAACTGCACCTGAAGCAACCTCTTTCATTTTGTCGACACTCACCGAAGTGTCGCTTACCACACTGTGAGCACAAAGGTCTATTTGGCTGAGCATTACCCACACTCGCAATGGAAGTGGTCTGAGCCTTGGGCGTTGTATGCTACTTATTCTTGTTTCAGCCCAAAAATCCCACTGAAGCATTAGACCTGGTAGTAAATTCTCTAGACTTTTTAGACGAGGACTGATGTAATTTCCCCATCTATCTTTTCCTTGAGTCACGAGACTCCATATCAGCTCTTCTCTTTTCTTTGGCCAAATCTTCGGGCTTACATACTCTATCAACGGGCACTACAAATTCTTTCAACTCTAAGATGCCAACCAACAACCAAATGTCCTTATTCAGACTGTTTTTAAACCTTCTACACATTATGGCTTCGGTAAATACGTATTTTCGGCATATTTGTTAAGCCTTACGAGCTCGTGCTCGTATTCTATCACTGTCATTCGGCCTTATTTTAATTTGAGAAATTCCTTCCTCTTCTGGTCTACAAACCTCTGGCTAATGTACTTCTGACAGAACTCCTCCAGGAAGAATTCCCAAGTCACTCTCTCTGTCGGTACCACTAACACAAGAGTATTCCACCATTGGTAGGCTGAATCCTGCAATAATGATACCACACATTTCATGCACTCTTCAGGCATGCACAATAGCTCGTCAAATACCCTAATGGTATTCTCTAACCAGAACTCTACTCTTTTTGGGTCATTATCTTTGTTTGCCCAAAATTCCTCGGCCCCATGCTTTTTAATTCTATCTATCGGGGGCTTCTCTCTTCTACTCATTTTTGCTCCTTGAGGAGCTGTAGGGGTAGGCTCAGGAATCAGAGCAGGTGGGGGAGGCAGGGTATTCGGATTTGCTCGAATATACTCTGTATCCAATAATTCATCATCTGGAGGTAGGCTTCTCTAGCCCCTCCGCCCTAACTCATTGTCACGGGCCTAGTTTCAATTGGCGCGGTCCCTTCCATGAGAGCCGGCGTATTACTCTCCAGATCATCTGCCATAGCTCCTTCAGGATCCATTTACTATAAGAAAATACAATTTATAATCGTTAGGCATCATCACACTATCATATTATAATTATGGCATGTATAGCTAGACTCATACACAAGCTAAGTTAGTCCTAAAATCGACTAAACCATATCTCTAATACCACTAAATGTAATACCCCTTACCCGCATCCGACACTGAGACAAGGTATGAGGCATTACCTTACTAAAACACATGCAAACATTCAACCTCGAGTCAATGAAATCTGTCCCAATTTAAAACTTTTTCAAACATTGTCTTACAGTCCTTCATATGGACTCACGAGGCCCAAAACATGGCATGGAAACAATCCGAGACCAAACTGAGTGCTTAGAAAACTTTTAAGAAAATCCACTAAAATAAGGTATACACCCGTGTGGAAGGGCAACACAGTGTGGCCTCTAGACATGGCAGTGCTGATGGCCTGTGTGGTTCACACGGCCTAGGAATTTAGGGACACGCCTGTGTCCTTCATCTGTGTGGATCAAATTTCTAACATCGAACCTATAGGGGTTTTCCCATGGCTTGGCACACGCCCGTGTGCTCAGCCTGTGTCCCTCACACGGCCATGACACGCTCATGTCACAGCCCCTGTACAAAAACCTTGACATTCTGTTTCTAACGTTAGCAACTCTTAAAGGTCACAGGCTGTGGCACACGTCCATGTGCTAGGCCATGTCCTCCACACGGTTGATACATACAGCCATGTCTTAAGACGTGTGGTAAACTGTTGGGAATTTAATTTTGCCAACCTAAGGTGTAGGGGACACACAGCCTAACCACACGCCCGTGGGGCGAACCGTGTGTCACACACAGCCTAGACACACGTCCGTATGTCTACCCGTGTGGACAATATAAGGCTATCTACCAAGCCTATTGCCACCCTAAAACATGATCAAACATCTACCAAACTTCCCAATACATAACATGGTACAAACAATCACCCAAATAGCCACAATTTTAACGTCCCATACACTCAACTAAGTAAAGTGGACATTCATGAATAACTTCAACATTTTCATATATCAATTTCCAACATTAGCCATCATTTATGGCCTTATACAAAAAGAGTCAAATTCTAAAGCAAGCCAACACATTTGGCTCCAAAATAATATGACACTTAAGAGTAAAATTCTATACATGCCATATTCATAAGATTAAAACTAACTATACCAAGTGCTTCTATGGATAGTGTGAGCGATGCCTCCGTTGTTCTTTGACCCTCGAGCTATTTAGGTTGCACTATAAGGAAAATAGAAAGAAGAGGGAGTAAGCATAAAGCTTAGTAAGTTGAATGTAAATAAAAACAACTATTTACCTTGCATTGTTATAATCACCACATGACATGAATTGCTCATAATTCATGAATATACAAAAACTCAACTTGCTCATATTCCTTCCTTAATATTCATACAACATACAATGAGCTCATATCTCATATATATATATATATATATATATATCATACAAGTACCTGTAACACTTACAACAAGGTCATAACTTTTCTCGTTAACATAAACTATAGATATCCAGTGAAACTCTATGGAATACGAAGGGTTACTTGATAGCCTCGAACATAGCGTAAACGCCGACGCCATGTGCCAGACATGGTCTTACACTGGCTCACATGTTGAGGCCGATACCATGTCCCAAACATGGTCTTACACTAGCTCTCGTCTCATCACCGATGCCATCTCCCAGACATGGTCTTACACTAGCACACTTATCGAGCTAATGCTATGTCCTAGACATGGTCTTAGACTGACTCTCTCATATCGAGGCTGATGCCATGTCCTAGACATGGTCTTACACTGGCTCTCCTCTATCCGTGCCGATGCCATGTCCCAGACATGGTCTTACACTAGCATATATCTCGAGGCCGATGCCATGTCCTAGACATGGTCTTACACTAGCTCTCATATGGCCCTAGTTCCACGGCACTATTATCCAATCTATTCTCATGGTTCCATCGGGATTTCACTATAACAATCTCATTTTATCATTCCATAGGCATAATTAACATTTTATGCAACATCAACAAATCAATGTATAAGCATAAAAGAAAGTTGCGATATTTACACCCAACTTACCTCAATATCCAAAATGTGAATGGCTCTCGATTTAATTCGTTTGCTTGGCTTTCCCTCGGTCTAAGTTCGGGTTTTGTACTTCGTGATCTATAATGGATAAAATTCACTAATTTAATCACTATATTAGTCTAAACAATTCAAAATTCATAAATTTGGCAAAATGAACGTTTTACCCCTAGGTTCAAAAATTGATTTTTATCGAATTTCTTTATTAACCAAGCCTAACCGAATTCTTTTCACTTTTATGGCAACGCACAATTTCCATTATTTCATGCAATTACCATACAATTTATCAACTGTACAACTAAGTCCAATTTAGATATTTTCCATGAACACCTTTTCACAAAAGTTGTTTATTTAACAAATATGATTTATTTTCTTACATAAAACTTCATCCAACAACATAAACACTTTCATGGTGAATCCCTAAACTTTTAACCATTTTGCAAAATAGCCCACTATTAGTTAGATCATGCTACAAGGGTTCCAAAAATACCAAAATTATCAAGAAAGGCCATGAGAACCACTTACTTGCAAGGATGAAAGATAGCTGAAATTTTGAGCTTTCAAAACCCCAAAAATGGCTGGAAAAATTGGTGAAAGAGAAGAAGAAATGAAGAAGTTTATAGCTAGTCACCTAGGCCATTATTTTATTTCAATTTAAGCCGCCTAACTTTGACTAAAATAGATTTTCTCAATTCTCATGTCTCATGGATGGCTATGCTATTAAAAATTGGCCTATTTGCCTATTAAAGGGCTCTACATTATGTTACAAAGCTATTTAGCACCAATTGCTAGTAATTCACAATTTTTGCCCTTTATGTGATTTAGTCCTTTTTCGCAATCGAGCTCACAATTGTGTAAATTAATTCACCAAAATTTTCATGTATTCATAATATCATGCTATAATCCATAAATTAATATTAAAAATAATTTCTCTAACCTTGAATTAGTGATTCCAAAACCACTGTTCCGACTAGCCCTTAAATTAGGTTGTTACCCTTCCCGCACACATCCAGAACACTTAACCACTGAAGCAGACATATGTTTTTCGTCAAATAATTCCAAAAGTAGGAATAAATTATTGGAGCGTTACACTTCGGGGAATATATATAATACAAACACATGAGTATCCCATGTTATTTATATATATGGTTTTAATGTAAAACACATAAAGGTTTTATTCAACACATAAATGTTTTATTCAACATATATCTTCTTGATCTAAAAAAAATATTATATTTTACCAAATTTTGCATCACAAAGAGCTAAAATATAAGCTCTTAAAGAGCTTTTTACAGTTTGATGCAATATTAGCTCTTCAGGAGCATATAATCATTTTATTGTATAATCTTAATGAATACTTAATTTATTTTAAATAAAATTTTATTTAACATATAAAAATAAAATGTATAGGTATAAATAAAACATATATTAAATGTAAAAAATAATAAATTCATGTCAATAATAAATAATTGTGGTTAGATAATATATATTTTATATATCATACCACAAAAAAATACAAAATAATATAATGTCAAATTAAAATAACTTTACAGCCATAAAAGTTTAAACATAAACATATTCTAACCTACACCTGTTATGACATTATTTTTTAATCTCAAATCTTACAATGATATAAAATTATCATAGATAGGGTGAATATCCCAAAGTTCATGACAAGTAAGTATTTTTAATCACATTCCACAATAATTATATATCTTAATCAAAATCAAAATTAAATCAATAAATTCTATTAAAAATAAAAAAATTCTCTATATAAAAATCCCAACAATTAAATGCGTGAAAGGTTTTATAAATTCATAAAGATACAGATAGTGAATTATATAAATTGAACTTTTTAATAGAAATCAAATCAAATTTCAAAAGAAATTGATTAGATTGACTTATGTTACCATAGATGAGAAGTAGTGATTATAAACATCCTTTGTAATGAAGAGAAATAGATCATCCCTAAGCAAATATCAAAAAGCAAACTTTGAGAGTGAAATAAGTTAATCAAAACAATGATAACGTATAATGAAAGAAGAATGAAAAATAATAATCAGATATGAAATATTAAATAAAAGAAACTTCCTGTAAAAACTTTGCATCTTACTGTCAAAGATATTGAAAATCATGAAGGGTGAATTTGATCGTCAATAAAAGAAACTATTACTTTGAGCAAGATTGTGCTGATAACGTGTTAAAAATAAAAAGAGATAGAGAGAATAAAGAACAAAGAAAATATAAAAGCAATATAGAATGTACTTTATTGATCAAAATAGGTGATTACAATACTTTATCAGAGTCTCTATTTATAGGCAGAAGAAGTATAAAAGAAGTAAAGATTTAATTCTAATTACTATTAGAATTTAAACTACATTAAAATTTTATCTTGATCATAATGGATATTCTCTTAATAAGATATTCACAACAAAGTAGTACTTTTTACAGCATTTTAAGTTTTTTTTAATAATCTCAAAATATTAAAATTAAAAACATAATTTAAATAATTATAATTTTCGGGATGAAATATAATTTAATAATAATAAATAAAGCAAAAATCCACACATTAGCAAGAAGAAAAGAAGTTGAAAGGGTTATAGTTGTGTGAAAGAAATTGAGGAAAGGAGACAGCAAAGCTAAGACATCAAATCAAACACCTTTTCACACTTTCTCCTTGATTCTGTTACTTAGTCGTGAGAAAGAAGGAAGAAAAGATAAAACACTTTGATGGGGACCCCCCCCCCCGCCCCCCCCCAAAATATTTTAATTATTATAATACACCTCCACCTTTTTTCCTTTTCCTTTTTCTTTTTAGGCCATGTTTGGTTGGACACATGCATGGATGGTTCTCTACGTTCTCTATTGAGATATTAAAAATTACTTAGATTACAACATCCTTAATACCATATGTCCCATCCAAACATTACTCAAGAGAGAATTTTTGTTCTTTGTATTAGAACTTAGATTATATTTTACCCATTATATTTAAAAAAACATGTAAACTAGTCTCTGTACATTAAATTAAAGAGAAAAAAATTATCTTTTCTATTAAAACTTCTATCCATTTGTACTATAAAAACTAGAACGGTTGACAAAATAATCAAACAGTGACATGAAACATGCCACATGTATCTCATGCTATCATACATGGACTGATTTTTAACAACGTAAACGAATGAAATATTTAATAGAATGATCAATTTATTCTTTGATAGATTAATTTACTCAATTTTTTAAATAAAAAGAATAAAATACAATATAACACTTAATACAATGACCTCCATAATATTTTTTTCTCTTTTATAAATATCAAATGATATATATAATTAAGAATGAAAGACATCATATTAGAATAAACAATACTTAATATTATATTGTCAAATAAAACGACTTATATTGAATTTGGAATTCAAATCATGTCCTTAATAAAAAAAAGAACCAATACTATACCCAAACATAAGTTGAGAGGGAAAAGGACTAATTTTTGGAGCCTTTTTATCTTTGATATTCCAAAGTGATGATATGATGAATAGTATGTTTGTGGTGGTGGGTGTGGGGTTATTCTCCTCCT
Source organism: Gossypium stocksii (assembly GCA_020496765.1). Taxonomy (NCBI): domain Eukaryota; kingdom Viridiplantae; phylum Streptophyta; class Magnoliopsida; order Malvales; family Malvaceae; genus Gossypium; species Gossypium stocksii. Next base: position 49,287,556 of record CM035628.1, read on the forward strand.
CCCATCACTTTCAACCTTTTTACAATTTAATCGATTTCAACCCACCCCACCTTTTTCCTTCTCCAACTTCTTTACCTATAACAACAATATTTCATCACTCCTCTTTAAAAAAAAAAAAAAAATCTATTCAAAAATCGAATTTTTAGGCCTCTCATTCTTCAATTGTGATTGGGCATGGTGAGTGACACCAATCTTTTTTCCTTTTTCTTTTTGAGACATAATTATACCTTTCCAAAGGGGAGAAAAAGTAAAAATACATTTGTAAAAGAATTACTTTTGATATTTAAAATGATGGACAACTTTGTTTCTTTATAACAAACTAGCATTAGATCCCGTCTTACGCTGGGTTTTTTTCTTTTTTTCTTTTTTTTTAAATTAAATTTTATTAAATAATAATTATCAACTTCTTTATTTTTAAAATGCAGTAATATTAATATATATTTATTATTTTAAAATCAAATTTATTAAGATATTGGGTACTGATTAATTTAAATTAATCCAATTCTTCATTTCCGAACAAATCATGTTTTAAACCCAAATCATATTCCGGGTAAACATATAGATTAATTCAAATGCAGCATAAATAAAATCAATTAACATATAAGCATATTTTTGAAAAGAAAAGACATAAAAGCATGTTAAATATACCTAAAATATATGGATACCTAACCGCTTTCTATTTTTATTTTCCTTCTTTTGCAAATATCCTTCCCCCTCTCTCATTTTCATTGATTTCTTGGGTAAATTAATTTTTAGTCCTTGAACTTGGTAATTTTTATCACCTAATCCTTAACCTTTTTTAGTTCCATTAGTTTCGAAATTTGGCAACTTTTTTTTAATATGATCCTTAAACTTGGATTCCATTAGAGTGTTTGGATGAATTATTTTAAAATTTTTTAACTTTTAAAATTCTAGCATTTTAGAGTTTTTTTTTTTTTTTTTTGAAATAGAGCAAATTCAAATCTAAATTACAAAAAATTACTCTGAAGAGGACTAAAACCCCTCAACTTGTCTAATTTAATAAAAGCTAAAATCTCCTTCGGAGGTGAATCAAAAATTTTCAAGCCTTCTTTATTGGCCAAAGCCAACTTTTCTAAATAATTTGCAACCTGGTTGTGTTCTTTAAGGATGTAGCGCAAGATCCATTATCCTTCTTGAGACAAAATGTGTTAGTATCCGTCTAATCAATGTTGAATACTAAGTATTCGATATGCTTCCTTGTATGGCTTTCACAACTTCCAAGCTATCAAATTGGATTATCACCTTATCATGATCACGACGTCGGATGAGCTTAAAACCTTCCGAGATTCTCAAAGTTCCTCATCAAAAACTGAACCTAGCATTTATAAGTGATTTGTTTGGATAAATAATTGATTTAGGAAAAAGTAAGCTATTGAAATTTTACAAATTAAAAAATAATTATAAAAGAAGAATAATTAGATTATAAATAAATAATATAAAAATTTTCTATATGGATATCATTATATTTGTAAAAATCTATAAATAGTGTTAATAAAATAAAATAATATATATATATTAGAATTAACTAAAAATAATCTTTGAAGTTAAAATTTTTTATCTTATAGTGGGATCATCTCTGTTAAATAAAAAAAAATTATCCGTAATTTTGAAAAACCACCTCTTTAGGTGGAATTTGGAAACAAAAAATGAGCTAATAAAATCTATTATTGAAATGAGTCATAAATTTAGAAATTCTCGAATGTATTTACCCAAAGAAATAAATTCTTTTTTAGAATTTTTAAAACTCTGAAACAAATGAAATCCTTCAAGCAAACAAACTCTTAAGAAATGATGATCTGATATTTTGTTATTGTTTTATATCATTACCTATTTTTTTACTTTGAAAAAATATATAATTTTTGAATGATTTTTATTTTTATTTTTTTGTATTTTTTAGATTATATATATTTAAAATGTTAGGTGATGATATAATACAATCTCAAAGTTTTACGTAATCACCCTTTAATAGAATCTAAGTTAAGGATCAAATTGAAAAAAAATTCAGTTACCGAGACAAATGTGGACAAAAGAGTTGAAGAACCAAATTGAAAATATTATAAAATTCAAGGACTATATATTGCTTTATCCCTTTTCTACCTGTTTCTTTTTTCTTTTTATTTTTTTCTATCTTTAAAGTGCTCTTCCTTTTTACCTATAAATGAAAAAAAAAAAAAGACAGTTGTCAATGTTTGAGGAATATACATCTACAGTGCTCATTATGTTTGTTCTTTTTATATATGTAATAGATGTTTGGTATTTTAAAAAAAATATATATTGTTTGTAACTTTTGATTTTTTTAAGTTGTTAAGCATGTTAAAAAAAATAAGGCTAATATACTTTAAAAGAAAAGGGTAAAGTATAAAAAGCTTGTAGTAAAAAATTGAAAAAAAAAAATATTACGGAAAAAGTGTACTTTTGAATTTATGGAAAAAGAGCATTTAATTTATTTTTTAGTGATGAAAAAATTTAATTGGGTTTTTCTGTTAATGGAAATCGTCATTGATTGATTTAACCATTATCAAACATTGTGATGTGGTTGACAGAAGTAATAAGAAGTTATCACATGACATGCTATGTGGAATAATGTTGGCATGACATTCCACATAAAATAAATTTAAAAAAATTTTAAAAAGTTAATTAAAAATTTAAAAAATTTATTTTTAGAATTAACCTGGATAAATGGACATTCAAATTCATTTGAATTTGCAGATACATGTGATCAAGTTCATCCTACATGAAATTGAAAATAATAAAATATTTTTTAAATTATAAAATTTATTAATAATTATAATAATTAAAAAAATTATAAAATATACATGATTGTTGAAAAATAAAAATATTTAAATATATATAATAATTATTAAAAATATAAAAATTCTAAATTTTGATCTAAATTATTTTCTAAATATATATCATAGCATATATTTATTATTCTACCAATTCTATTTGTAAAACTTTTCATAAAACAAGCAATAGAGATGTTCATGAGTCGGGTTCAGATCAAGCTTATGTGTGAGATTAACATTCTTTATATTTGTCTAAGTTAGGTCCAATTCGAAATATAACCTAAAATTTTGCCCAAACATGTTCATGTTTGTAAATGGCTAGCCCAAGCCTATTTTAATGCAGCCCATATCATTTAAAAAATTTTTAAAATATATATGTATATTATTTTTAATTTAATATTTAATAAACTTATATATTTTTTTATTTATTAAAATTTTATATATAGTCACCTTAATAACTTTTAAAGTTTAAATCATAGTAGTAGTATTATATACTATTATAGATTTAATTTTTATTTATTATAAATGTAACACCCTAAACCCGGCCTAAACATTATGGCCGAATCTGGCGATGTCACATGCTAGGGTGTTTGAAAACCACGTTGTCACGAAAAAAAACCATTCTCGTTTAATTACTTTTCTTTTCCTCTTAATAATTTCAAAACCCGATCTACTCATTTAATCGATAGTTTAAAACGTATCTCGTTGCGGAAGCTTTAAAACAATTTAATCAATCGTGTGTTTAAAGAAATCCTTAGCTTTTTGAAAATTGAGTTTTCCTACAACTAGCAATTATAAACCCATAAAACCAAATAAAATCCCAAATTTAAGCAAAGTCCAAAAGTCCCAAAATTATATAAAAATTACCCATGAAACTATAACCTTAAATCATAAATCATAAAACATAAGGTCTAATAACCGTGGCCACCGTCGAGTCCTTCGCCGCACCAATCCGTCTATGTTTGGGGATTACCTGTACACATTAAACAGAACGGGTGAGTTTACATAAACTCAGTGTGTAATCCACACAGAAAACCAATAAACAGCAAATAACAGAAAACAGTCAAACACAGTCTGGACCTAAGCCCTTTTCCAGTATCAGTAGTAGTTTGGGCATTAGCCCTTTTTAGTTCCAATATCATATATGCATTAGGGTCGTAGCCCATCACAGTAACAGTCATGTATGCATTAATCACAAAACAAAATCCTACCCACCAGCCTCTAATACGCCATATTCGTCCATCCCTACACTTACTGTAGGGTTTAAAACACCCACCCATCCCTACACTTACAAGCTATATCGAATGCGACACATATCAATATAATGTAGTTGAGCTGCCAGTCAATAGGCTTAAGAACCTCTCAGTATATTTTGCAGCTGAGCTACCAGTCAACAGGCTTAAAGCCTTTCAGTACACTTCCTCCAATATCATCATCCCAATCCCATGCAATGCAACATACAATAAATGATATGCTATTTTCATGATTATTAGTACATACATTTAGATCAGTACACATGCCTAATAATAACATGCTCAGTACATAAATCACACATTCAATTTTAGACATTTAAGTGTCTAAGTAGTGCTTACTGACCCTATAGTAGGTTCATAGTTGATTGGGCGACCCGTGCAACCTTAAAATTCGATTCAGTAAAAACAGGCTCACAAGCCCGTGTGGCCCACACGGCCCAAATTGGCCTTGACCGTGTGGATTACACGGCCTGGCCCAAAATCCCACACGCCCGTGTGGACTACGCGTGTCGACCCACACGCCCATGTGGCCCATACGACCCAATTCAGTCCAGCCTGTGTGTCTCACACGGCCTGTCTGGCCATTACACGGCCGTGTCCTTCGCGTACGGCTTGGCCTCGTCGATCACACGCCTGTGTCAGGGCACACGGCCTACCATATCAGTGATCACACACCCGTGTGGCATCGACAGTGAGGTTTTCAGCTTTCATCAAAACCTCGTTTTCTGTGTAATTGGGTACACAACTGGTTTCGATTGATGCTAAAACAATCACCAAGCACTCCAGAACTTAAAAATTGATATTCCAACGCCCAAAACCAATGTTAAAATGAAACTTAAACAAAACTAAATCGAGATGTTAAACCCAATACCTTCAACAACCTTACCTTAAATCGAATAACAGCATTTCCATACCACTTCAACGCCGACCGAATCACTCCAGCCCTTTAACCTTTTCCACAACAAATGAATCCCATAAATCACTAATCCAAAACCAAAATAACTGTACTTAATACATATACCGAGACTTACCAAACCCACGTGAGCACCAACTATGTTGCAAAATAAGAAAGGAAGGAACGAATTCAAAAAAAGAATAAAAAAAGAAGAGAGGGACGACAGAGGATTTAAAGAAGGAAAGAAAACCGAAACTTTATTTTTGTTGGGGAAAGGAAAAATGAATAGATTTTTTTGATAATCCCCCTATCATCTCCTCAAATCTCTCCCCACTAACCTGCACAAACTCTACTACTTAGAGTCCTACCACGGCACAACTCTCAGCCAAAACTTAGAGTAAAAGTGTCACCCACTCTCACGCAGAGATTCGAACACAAGACCTCAAGCATATTAACACACCACCTAACCACCAGACCAGTAAGCCCATTCTGATATAAAATTTCCAACAATTACTTAAAAGCTTACTGGCCAAGGATAGGGTTTTATTCATAAAAATTCTAAAATTTGCCCAAGTCATGGCTTGAACTTAAGACCTCCCACACATACCTAGAACACCTTATCACTGAAGCAGATAGATATTGGTCATATATTCACAAAAAAAATAAAATTAAAATTTTGGGCGTTACAATTCTACCCCCAAAAGAAAATTTCATCCTCAAAATTTTCCTGATCAGAATAGACGAGGATATTGCTGACACATCGCATCCTCAAGCTCCCACGTAGCCTCCTTAGTGCTATAATTACGCCATAGAACCTTAACCAGTGGAATAGATTTCCTCCTCAGAACCTTTACGTCACAATCTAAAATCTAAACCAGCTCCTCTTCAAAAGTCAAGTCTTGCCTAACCTCAATTTCCTCAACAAGGACAATATGAGTAGGATCAGAGCGATAGCGTCTCAACATAAAGACGTGGAACATGTCATGGATCCAATTCAACTCCAGAGATAGCTCTAACTGATAAGCAACTGGTCCCACTCGCTTTAGAATACAGTAAGGTCTAATAAACCTAGGGCTTAGCTTGGCCTTCCGACCGAACCTTAGAATCTTCTTCCATGGCGAAACCTTAAGGAACACAAAGTCTCCCACAGAATACTCAATATCCTTTCTCTTTAAATTTGCGTAGGACTTCAGCCTATCCGAAGCTTCTTTCAGATGATCCCGAATCAGTCAACTTTATCCTTTGTCTCAGAAACCAACTCAGAACCCAGAATACGATGCTCGCCTAACTCAGTTCAACATAAAGGAGTGCGACACTTACGACCATATAAAGCCTCGTAAGGTGCCATCTAAATGCTAGATTGGAAGCTATTATTATAGGCAAACTCCTCTAGCGGTAGATAATCCTCCCAACTGCCTCGAAAATCAATTACATAATTTCTCAACATATCCTCCAGTATTTGAATCACCCTCTTAGATTGACCATAGGTCTGAGGATAGAACGTAGTACTGAAGTCTAACTTTGAACCCAAAGCCTCATGCAACTTTTTCTAAAATCAAGACGTAAAGTGAGGATCCTTATCAGAGATGATCGAAACCGGTATTCCATGCAGTCTTACTATCTCAGAAATATAAAGCTTCGCCAGTTTCTGCAGAGAATAATTAGTATGAGCCAGTATGAAATGGGTGGACTTGGTCAATAGATCCACGATGACCCATACTGAATCCTTTTTAGCGGGTGTTAGGGGTAACCCACTAACGAAGTCCATGGTTACTCGTTCTCATTTCCATAGAGGGATCTTAACTGGCTGCAGTAATCCCGAAGGTAACTAATGCTTAGCCTTAACTTGCTGGCATGTCAGACATCTAGCCACAAAATAAGTAACCTCTCGTTTCAATCCTGGCTACCAATATAACTCACAGAAGTCTTAGTACATCTTATTTCCTCCAAGATGCATAGCATAAGGGCTACTATGTGCCTCTCTTAGTATAGACTGTCTCAAATCAGTATACATATCCGTCCATGGAAACACAACACACCCTCAGAGTTCAACCCAAAATTTGTAGTGCTACCACTCTCAATCTGTCGGAACTGAGGACCCAATGACTCGTCCTCCAACTGCATACCCTTAATTTGCTCAATCTATGCTGGCTTAAGCTGAAGCTCGGCTAATAAGCTCCCATCATCAAACAAGCTTAAGTGAGCAAACATCACCCTCAAATTAGTCACAGCTCTATCGCTCAGTACATCGGCCACCACATTGGCCTTACCAGGGTGGTATTCAATAGTGCAGTTATAATCTTTAAGCAATTCAATCTATCTACACTGCCTAAGACTAAGATCCTTTCGAGTGAGGAGATACTTGCGGCTCTTGTGATCAGTGTAGATGATACACTTCTCACCATACAGATAATGCCTCCAGATTTTCAGTGTAAAAACCACGGCGGCCAACTCCAAATCATGTGTCAGATAGTTCGCCTCATGCGTCATAAGCTAACAAGACGCATATGCTACCATCTTACTATCCTGCATCAACACACACCCCAAACCGACATGTGACGCATCACTATAAACCGTGAATTCTTTCCTAAGTTTAGGCTGTATCAGAACATGAGCCTCAGTTAGTACAATTTTGAGCTTCTCATAGCTTTCTTGCTGCGTAACAGTCTAGTCAAATGGTATACCCTTACGTAGCAGCTTAGTTAAGGGTGTTGCGATCATTGAGAATCCATCCACCAATCGCCGATAATAACCCACCAGTCTCAGAAAATTACAGATCTCAAACATGTTCCTGGGCTGTTTCCACTCCAAAAAAGGCTCAATCGTTTGAGGATCAACACGAATCCCTTCCGTAGAAACCACATGACCGAGAAATGTTACCTCTCATAACCAGAACTCGCACTTGCTAAACTTAGCATAGAGCTACTTCTCCCTAAGAGTCTGAAGAACAACTCTAAGGTGCTCGCCATGCTTATCTTCAATCCTCAAGTAAACTAGTATGTCGTCAATGAACACCACCACAAATCGATCCAAATAAGGTTGAAATACCAGATTTATTAGATCCATGAAAGCTACCGGTGGATTAGTCAGTCCAAGTGGCATCACTAGGAACTCGTAATGACCATAACAAGTCCTAAACACCATCTTATGTACGTCAACCTCTTTAACCCTTAATTGATGATACCTAGATAGAAGGTCAATCTTAGAGAATATCGAAGCTCCTTGAAACTGGTCAAACAAGCCATCTATCCTTGGTAGTGGGTACTTGTTATTAATGGTCAACCTGTTCAGCTACCGATAGTCGATACACATCCGCATGGATCCATCCTTCTTCTTTACAAACAGTACCGGTGCTCCCGATAGAGACAAACTAGGGCAGATAAACCTATGATCTGGTAGCTCCTGAATTTGAGTCTTAAGCTCCACAAGCTCCTTCGATGCCATTTGATAGAGAGCAATAGACACCAGAGTTGTACTAGGGAGAAGCTCAATCCTAAACTCTACTTCACGATTTGGAGGTAAACCCGGTAGCTTCTCAAGAAACACGTCTAGAAAATCCTTTACAGTTTTGATGTCCTTAACTGTAGAGACTCCAGAATTAGAAACACTTACGTAGGCCAAGAATGCCTCACACCCTTTACGAACTAACTTCTCCGCCACCAGTGTAGAGATCACATTAGAAAGTAATTTCAGCGTTCTCCTATCATGGCTATCTTATTATCCTTCTCAGTTCTCAATACGACCCTCTTAGTCGCACAGTCCAAGCTGACACAATGCTTGACCAACCAACCCATCCCCAGAATCAGATCGAACTCCCCAAATGGAAGCTCTATTAGATCAGCTAGAAAGATTGCCCCTTGAACCTTTAAAGAGATGTCTTTAAACAACTTGCTAACTCGTGTAGACTATCCCAACGGACTCAGTATAGCCACCTCGCTAGAAGTATTCTCACTCAGAATCCCCGAATTTCTAGAGACTGTATTAGCTAAATAAGAATGTGTGGAACCTATGTCTCTCAGTGTAAAGTAAGGTGCATCAAAAATTAAGAATGTACCCGTAATGATGTCTAGGGCATCTTTATCCTCTCGATGATGTGCAGCATTTATAAGAGCAGGCTTCCTCACCTCAGTCTAACCAGTACCTCAGCCTGGCGCTCTCTGCTTAAGGCCCATACCATTACCACCCCTAGCCTGTCCACATCCATTCAGTGGCTGCTAAACTACCCTCTGCGGCTATGCAGTACTAGTACCCGAAGCTTGCATCTAATCGGGCCTTCGCGGACACTCCCTAATGTAATGCTCTATTGACCCACACCTCAAGCACACCACAATCCTCTTCCAACACTCACCTTGATGGTGTCTACCACAATCTCCACATGACGGCGATCCAATAGTAGTACAAGGGCCCAGCTCGAACTGGCCCATTAGATTTAACCTTTTTCTTAGGCCTCTGTACAAAACTCGAGGGCTCCGAATCCCTCTTGTTTCTACCTATCTCTTCATCATGGTTTTGGTGCTCAGCACGCTTAACATCCTCGACAATCTTCGCCTTCTCAACTAATGCAGAAAAATCACGCTCCATCTGCGGAGCTATCAGAACCCTCAAACTATCCTTGAAGCCATCCTCAAAGAGACCACAACACTCATCTTGAGGCCATCCTCAAAGTGAACACATCGTTTATACTCAAATGCCACCATACCTCGTGCATAGCGGTTTAGTCTCAGAAACTCAAACTCATACTCGACCACTAATCAATCTCTCTGTGTCAGATTTAGAAACTCCCTCCTACGGGCGTCCACATAACTGGCTTCTACATATTTCCCCTAGAAGGCAATCTTAAAGAACTTCCAAGTTAGACGTTCGGGCTGAGTGCCTTTCTTAATAGTAAGCCGCCACTGATACGCCTCATCGCGAAGTAGAGAAACAACACATTTCAATTTCTGTTCCGGGATAAGATCCAAGTCATCCATAATTCTTTCTATGGCTTCCATCCTGTACTCAGCCACGTTAGGGGTGATTCCAATGACACCCCTAAAGAGCTCAGCCCCGTTAGATCGGAGTTGTTCTGTAACTGACCCTCAGCCTTCAGATCTAGTATTAGGCCCAGCGACCCTCTTCAAAATCCTTAGCATAGCTTGGGACAGTCGTCCCCAGCCATACAATCTTGAGACCAAGTCTCAGTAGCAGGCGACATTGGTGTCTCACTCGTATCCAAATGTGGTATGTTACCAAATGGCGAGGACTTAGCTCGAACCCCTCTACGGCCTTTACCAGGCCTCTAGTGCCCTGTCCGCGGATACCTCGTGTGCTCATATCTAATCAAGTTTACCTGTATTAAGAATTTTATAAGTCAGTTACAGTTATAGTATTTATTAACATATATTTTATGGAACAGTATCAGTAATTTAGAGTTTGTTCAATCTTTCGCAGTTTACTATAGTTTCAGTCTTACTACAATTTTAGTGTATACTGACTAGAGTATTTACACAGTATACTACCTATAGTAGTTTCAGAATATCATAGCATTTCCAATTTAAATATCTATTAGTTTCAAAATACTTACAAGATCGGCGCCGGAGACTAGATGTACCACATACTCAGTAAAAACATTTCAAGTCATTAAAAATCAGTTCTTTAAAAACCAAAACTTAATACCCATAATCCACAGCTGATTTTGTAACCTATCTTTGATACCAATAAATGTAACACCCCAAACCTGGCCTAGACGTTATGTCTGAATCTGACAATGTCACATGCTAGGGTGTTTGAAAACCACGTCGTTGCAAAAAAAAAAATTCCTGTTTAATTACTTTTCCTTTCCTCCTAATAATTTCAAAACCTAATCTACTCATTTAATCGATAGTTTAAAACGTATCTCGTTCCAGAAGTTTTAAAATAATTTAATCAATCTTTTGTTTAGAGAAATCATTAGCTTCTTGAAAATCGAGTTTTTCTACGACTAGCAATTATAAACCCATAAAACCAAATAAAATCCCAAATTTAAGCAAAGTCTAAAAGTCCCAAAATTACATAAAAAATTACCTATGAAAATATAACCTTAAATCATAAATCATAAAACATAAAGTCTAATAACCATGGCCACCGTCGTGTCCTCCACCGTACCAATCTGTCTATGTTTGGGATTACTTGTACACATTAAACAGAAAAGTTGAGTTTACGTAAGCTCAGTGTGTAATCCGCATAGAAAACCAATAGACAACAAATTGCAAAAAGTAGTCAAACATAATCTAGACCTAAGCCCTTTTCTAGTATCAGTAGCAGTTTGGGCCTTGGCACTTTTCAGTTCCAAATCATATATGCATTAGGGTCATAGCCCATCAAAGTAAGAGTCATGTATGTAGTAATCACAAAACAAAATCCTACCCACCAGCCTCTAATATGCCATCTCCGTCCATCCTTACACTTACTGTGGGGTTTAAAACACCCACCCATCCCTACACTTATAAGCTGTACCAAATGCGGCACATATCAATATAATACAGCTGAGCTGCCAGTCAATAAGCTTAAGAGCCCATTAGTATATTTTGCAGCTAATTGCCAGTCAACAGGCTCAAAGCCTTACAGTGCACTTCCTCTAATATCATCATCCCAATGCCTTGCAATGCAACATACAATAAATGATATGCTATTTTCATGATTATTAGTACATACATTTAGATCAGTACACATGCATAATAATAACATGCTCAGTACATAAATCACATATTCAGTTTCAAACATTTAGGGGTCTAAGTAGTGCTTACCGACCCTACAGTAGGTTCACAATCGACTTGGACGACCTATGCAACTTTACAATTGGATTTAGTAAAAGGGGGCTCACACGCCTATGTGGGCCCACGTGCCCAGAACACCTTACACTGAAGTAGATAGATATTTGTCACACATTTACGAAAACAAAAATTAAAATTTTGGAGCATTACTATAAATTATATAATATATTAAAATAACATCACATAAATTATTTGTAACAGTTTGTTTTTTAGTGGTGTTGAAAACGGTGGTTTCGGAACCCCATTTTCAATAATCAAGTCCATAAATATTATTATTTTAATACTTATGAAGTTAGTATAAAGCTTAACTAAATATCAGTCCTTTAACTTTGTCAAATGAATATTTAATTAAGGTATAAAGACTGAATTATAAAAAGGGTAAAAGTTAATCACTATGAATTTTCATCCAATTGAAAGACTAATCGAGTAAATAGACCATTAGATTATGGCCAAACGATGGTGGATAATTATTGGAATCCACCAACTTTGATTAAGCATGGTTAATGTTAGTTTAATTAAGGTTTTAATTAATTAATTAATTATAATTAATTTAGTTTAATTAAAGTATAAAAGAAAACAAAGTGATTATCATCTTTATTTTCTCCTTCTTCTTCACTGTATACACACCAAAGAAAACCTAAAGGGAGACATTTAAGCTTCAAGACATTTGACTCATTATTAATTGGTAAGTTTAAGTTTGTTTCTTGTAAATTTTATGTTTTTGGGGTTTTGAATGCTTGATTTAATTAGCCTTTGTATCAATTTATAAAATTGTTAAATTTTTCATTTTTGAATACTTGATGATATTGGTGTTATTTTGTTAGATTTTAAGCCTGGAAATGAAAATTGACTAGTTTGCAAAGTTTAATTGTTAGTTTTTGAATATAGAGACTAAAATGTATAAATTTTGAAATTGATGTTAAATTTTGTAATTATAGATAATAGAGGATTTTATAAGGATGAAATTGATATCGATTTTGAAATTGAAGCTCAAATTTTAAAGTTATGACAACTTTGATTTTAGGGACTAAATTGAATAAAATGCAAAAATTTAAAAACATTTGAAAAGTGAAATTGAACTAAATTTAAAATAGGATGTATAAGATGTTTGGAATTGATAAATCAAATTGAATCATTATATAGATCAAGTTTTGAACCAAATCAAAGATAATCGAGGAAAAGGCAAAATAGCAAATTAGTCCTTGACATTTCATTTGTTGTTGTTTTTGCCAGGTAAGTTCATATGAAACTTACTATATTATTTGTATTATGTTTGAATCATATTATAATATTAGTTTAGGTTAATTGTAATTTGATAATGTTGGCATCTAAAGGACTAAATCATAAAATTTAAAAATTTTGGTTATTATGAATAGATGCAATGTATTAAATAGATGTGAAATTGTTATATGATTGAATAATATGTATATGATAATGTTATAAAGTTTGAAATGATATGAAAACGGAAACAATGCCCGTGTGAACTTAGTAAACGATTAAGATACAAATGGCATGCCATTAGGGTCCAAACGGAAAAAGGAAATGGTACAATCGAAAAAGTGAACGGGTGTTTGATCAAGGATTAATACGATGACTTGAGATCTAGCATGTGTTTCGATTCTTTGAAGCTAGTGCTAGTAGTTGAACTGAGCTCTCAACTGAGCTCATGAGAGGAACCTTAGTTTGAAGCTAGTGTTAGCAACCCGAATATGTCAACTTGTGAGAGCAAATTAGTCTCGTGCATCTGAGTTCAATTTACTAGGGTTCTCCAGGTGAAAATAGAAATGAAAATGGTATTAAATGGCAAATAAATGATCAAAGAGAATACATGTGAATGGAATTTTACATGTTTGCAAATGTGAATATGATTGGGATTGTTTATGCTATATGATAGATTGTTATATATATATATATCCATAAGATCGTGTTATAAGTTTATATCTTGTAAATGAACTAACTAGGAAAAGTATTTGTTGATGTGCATATGAGAATAATAGGATGTGAAAGCCTGCCATGCTTATTTTCGATATGTTTAGTTATTTAATTGTTGAATTATCAAGATATGTTAAGTAAATTTCATATAGACTTACTAAGCATTCATTATACTTATTCGTTGTTTTCCCTTGTTCCTGTAGATTATTGATTTGTAGACTGTGTCAAATGGATCGCCTCGAAGCTCACACTATCCAACTTTGACTCCTCTTTTGCTAATTTTAAGTTGGTTGTGTGGCATGTACATAAGTGTTTCTATATGTTAGCTTGGAATGTTAACTTAGTTGAATATTATTTAATGCTTCATTTTGGGAAGGCTAGCGCTGATTTGTATATGTGCTTGATGTGGTAAATTGTTGTGATTCTGAATGGCTCTCGAAGGGTATGTTTGAACTTGAAATGGTGGGGGTGAAATGATGATATTTAATAGTCAAATATATGATTGACTTAGTTGAAATTGTATATGTAGAATTGGCATATGTTGAATGGTTTGTTTTGTTGCCAAATTTTTGGTATATTGGGTTAAATGATGCAAATTGATTGAAATATGATTATTTAGGCATGTTTTTGGATTAGGTTGGTGCAAGTATAAATGTGTATTTATGCAAACTTAACAGGAGGTATTGATACCATTGGGTTGCGTATCAGTACTTCAGAAATTTTCTTAAATTTTTAAAACATCGAATCTTAAAACAATATCGATATTATCTTAAAGTATTGATACATTATGTAAAGTATCAATACTTTAGAACAAGTATCAATACTATCATCTTCTAGCTAGTGTAACACACCTTACCCGACCCAATGGTTGGATCTGAGTATGGTATGCCATAACTTAAACTTATACGAATTTAACAAAGGTATTTGAAATTTATATAAAACTTAAGATATTGGCGTAGTCTTCAATACGATAATGAAAAAATAATCAAATTATGTATATGCCAAGAAAATAGCATTTTAACAAAACATTTAGCAGAAGCATCATGAAACTCGATAAAGTTATTCCCTTTACAAAAGTTTCAATGTACATCATTGGTAGTTAAAATAATGTTCAAACAATTTGGCATTCACGCCTAAAATTTTATCTCATAAATCATCTTATTGGATCAAAACACTTATATATATGACTGGAGTTAGCAAAAGGTTCCACAAAACAGAGCTTAACAAAACTTGTAATTCATTACAAGAATTGATACAAAATGTTTCTACACGCTGCCTTGCTCACGGAATGCATGACATAGAAAATAACAAAAGGCTCACAATAAACAATGTTTTAGTGTAGTCCCTTCAAAGTTCTCTTCCTTCAGTTAACACTCCTGAGATGGAAAATATAACCAAGTAAGTTAAAACAAACTTAGTGAGTTCCAAAAACAAAGAAAACACATAGAAATCATCCACAACAATATCCAAGGTACTATCAAACCTGTCAGAATGGTTTACATAGTAAGATCATAATAACCTGAATGGCATAAACCGCATGCAAACAAACTCGATGTACAAACTTAATATGACATGTAACACCCTTAACCCGTATCTGTCGCCAGAATAGGGTTACAAAACATTACTATAAAAATGTAACTTTAAAACATACATTTCACATCTTAACATAAACATGATATAAACCTTTCTTATACATGCATATCATCCCTTACTCAAGCCATCGAGGCCTTAGAAACACTTTAGAAATTATTCGGTACTAAATTGAAAACATTTGAAACATTTATGAAAAAGTTAGAAACTTTTAAACTGCCTGTGTGACTCACACGGCTGGGATACACGCCTGTGTCTCAAGCTATGTAACAATCAAAATAGGGACACACAACCGTGTCTCAGCCTGTATAACTCTCTGAGTTGGGTCATACGGCCAAGCCACACGCCTGTGTGCCAAGTTGTGTAACACTAGAAATGGCCTCACATGCCCATATGCCAAGACGTGTGCTAGGCCATGTAATTGCCTGACTTGAATGCCTTTAAAACCTACAGGGGACACAAGGCCGTGTAGCATGACCGTGTGTCACACAAGGCTAAGTCACATGCCTGTGTCTCAGGTCTTGTGGATGATTTAAGTTGAAAGGCTATTCTGAGTTGTGTTTTGGTCGGTAATGCCTTGTAACCCTAATTCAGTGATGGATACGGGTTAGGGGTGTTACATTTGATTGGTATCAAAGCTACGGTTTAGTCAGTTCTAGGACTAAGATAACACGTGTGAGTCTAGCTATACATGCCATATATTTTTATTGCGATAGTGTGATGATTCCTGACAATTAAAATGTGTTTTTGAATAGTAAATGGATCTCGATTGAGCTGTAACTGATAACGTGGAAAGTAATGCACCTGCTCCCGCTCAAAGGGCAGTGTAATCTGATTCTAGACTTGTTACGAGTAGCCATAAGGGAGAGGCTAAACAAGCCTTCTTCCAGATGATGAACGAATGGTTCACACAGTATATTTGAACAAATCAGGCTACTCAACAACCTCCACCCCCACCTAATCCTCCTCAAATACATGTGATACCTCAAGTTACCGATCGAATGCAATTAAATAAGTCACCGGTTGATAAAATCAAAAAATACGAGGCTGAAAAATTTAGAGCCACTATTGACGATGATGCTGAATGAGCTAAATTCTAGCTTGATAATACGATCCAAGTGTTCGATGAATTATCCTGTACTCCCAATGAGTGTATCAAATGTGTTGTATCTTTGCTTAGAGATTCTGCATATCACTGTTGGAATACACTAGTATCGGTGGTTCCAAAATAATGGGTTACTTGGGAATTCTTTCAGGCTGAATTCTAAAAGAAATATATTAATCAGAGATTTATAGATCAGAAACACAAAGAATTCCTTGAGTTGAAATAATGTCACATGATCGTGACAGAATATGAGCGGGAATTTGTGAGACTCAGTAGATATGCCCAGAAATGTGTTTCGACTGAAGCTATAATGTGTGAAAGATTTGAAGACTGGTTAAATGAAGATATTAAGCTATTAGTCAGGATTCTGGAGATAAAAGAGTTCGTGGTATTAGTCAAGTGAGCATGCAAAGTTGAAGAGCTCAGGAAAGAGAAAAGAAAAGCTGACTTTAAAGCTAGAGGTTCACGAAAAAGATCATCAAGTATGCCATTTCAGTCGGCATCGAAGAAGTTTTGAGATGATTTTAGCCATTCAAAAGCTACTGCAGGTTATTCTAGACGAGATCGAGAAAGGCCACCTATGAGTTCAAAGGCTACTTCAGTAGCTAGTGTTGGTAATGTCAGACCAAATCAACTTGAGTGCAAACATTGCGGTAAACGACATCCTGGCAATTGTAGATTGAATGATCGGGCTTGTTTTAAATGTGGATCATTAGATCATTTCATTAGTGAATGCCCTGAGTTGGCTGAGCAAGATACAGTGTAAAATACGAGGCTGAGCAACACTGTAGCTAGAGGTAGACCACTTAAAAACACGGGTAATGTGAGTGGTAGCCAAGGAATGACTAAAGATACTACTGTTAGATTTGAGGTTCACGCACCTGCTAGAGTTGATGTTATTCGCGCTCGCGAAGAAGCTTTGTCTCTAGATGTTATTACCGGTACTTTCACTTTCTATGATACTAATGTTGTTGCATTGATTGACCCTGGATCGACTTATTCTTATGTATGTGAGACTTTAGTATCTAGTAAGACTTTACCTGTAGAGTCTACTGAATTTGTGATTAGAGTATGGAACCCCTTAGGCCAGTGTGTTTTGGTTGATAAAGTATGCAGGAATTGTTCGTTGATGATTCGGAATTTCTGTTTTCCAGCTGATCTGATGATGTTACCATTCAACAAATTTGATAGAATTCTTGGTATGGATTGGTTAACATTGCATGATGCTATTGTAAACTGCAAATGAAAGACGATTTATTTGAGATGCCAGAATAATGAGATTATCTGGATTGAATCAAATGATTTGAATGGTTTATCGACAGTGATTTCTTCGACGATAGCTCCAAAATATATGAGAAAGGGTTATGAAGCTTACTTTGCCTATCTATTCGACTCTAAAGTGACAGAAAAGAAGATTGAATCAGTACCATTTGTGTACGAATATCTGGATGTGTTTCTTGAAGAGTTACCGGGTTTACCGCTGATCCGAGAGGTAGAGTTTGGTATTGAGTTAGTACCGAGAATAACTCCGATATCGATAGATCCGTACAGAATGTCACCGACTGAATTAAAAGAGTTCAAAGCTCAATTGCAAGAGTTGACAGATAGAGGTTTCGCATGACCGAGTTTTTCTCCTTGGGATGCACCGGTTTTGTTTGTGGAAACGAAAAATGGAACTATGAGAATGTGCATCGACTATCGATAGCTCAATAAAGTGACTATCAAGAATCAATATTCTCTGCCATGAATTGTCGACTTGTTTGATCAGCTGAAAGGGGCTACAGTGTTTTCTAAGATAGATTTGAGATCGAGTTACTATCAGTTGTGAGTTAAAGACTCTGATGTGCCAAAAACTGCTTTCTGAACGAGGTACAGACATTACGAGTTTCTAGTTATGCCTTTCAGATTAACGAATGCACCTACTATTTTTATGGATGTAATGAATTGGATCTTCAGACAATATTTGGATCGATTTGTTGTTGTGTTTATAGATGACATCATGATTTATTCCCATGATGAATCCGAGCATGCTGAATATTTGAGATTAATGCTACAGACGTTGAGAGATAAACAACTATTTGCAAAGTTTAGTAAATGTGAATTCTGGTTGAGCAAAGTCAATTTTCTGGGGCATATTGTGTCAGCATCTGGTATTCGTGTGACAACCCGATTTATGGTCTAAATAGAATAGTGGTTTTGAAACCACAAATTTGAAGTAGCAAAATTTATTCTGATTAATTTTTATAATTTACCGAGTGATTAGATGAATGTGTTAAAGTATCCATAGAAAATTTTATGAATTACATGTCTAATTTTCCTATTAGGGCTTGTTTGAAAAAGTTGATAAATATGAGTTCTAGAAAGAAATTGATTAAATTGAAGAGCATAATTGAAGTAGAGATCCTTAAATGGTAATTATACCATTTGGTTTTCATGGACAAAAATGGACATACATAGATAAAACTAACCAAAGTTTTAATGAAGGGTATTTTAGTCATTTGGTAATTAAAAGATTAAAAAGGGAAAAAGATGGCAAAATGTTGTCCATCTTCTTCAAGTAGGCCAAAACTCCAAGGGACACCATAGCTAGGTTTTCTTCAACTTGTCAAGCTCATAGTAAGTGATTCCAAGCCCCATTTTTAATGTTCTTTACGTTTTTGGAGTCCCGGTAACTTGATTTAGCTTATTCTAGCAATAATTTAACCTAGGGTTCATTTTTGGAAAAATACCATAGGTGAAATGTGTTTATTTTGATGTTTTATGATAGAATAAGAAGTTAGAAATTATGTTAAACAACTTGTGCTACTCGGTTTTAAGTGAAAACGAGTAGAACGACATAATTGGTAAAAATATCTAATGTTCATAAGTATATGTTAGAGTGAGAATTTGATGTTGCCATTAGTAAATAAATGATCAACATGTTCTAAAACATAAGAATTAGGGATAAAGTTTAATTTCCAAGCTTTGGGGTAAAAGTGTAAATATGCAAAAGTTTAGGGGCAAAATTGTAATTTTTCCAAAGTTAGAGTTAAGGACTGTTTTGATAAATGTGAGTATTAAATAAGATAAATGTGTTATTTTAGAGCAAGAAAGACGTGGAATCGACCTTGATCAGGGAAAGGAAAAGATTGTGTACTAAATTGCAAAATTTCTCTATTTTGCACCGAGGTAAGTTTGTATGTAAATAATATATTGTTTTTACTTATGTTATAATATTTTGTTATTATATGAGATCTGATTGCATATTGAATGTTCACTTGAGGTAAAATATGAATTGAAATTGAGTATGGATGAATTGGTAAAATGTTGAAAAGTGAGGGATTTCCCGGTTGAACTTTCGGATTAGAAAATATACGAATGATACGGGGTTAGAACACATGTGTAGTACTATGTGCAGGCTAATATGTGTTCATGATGGCTTAGGTCACGTGTGTAGTACTAAGTGCAGGCTACTTCGTGTACCATATGGTTGGGGTCGCATGTGTAGTACTATGTGCAGGCCACTATTCATACCCGATAACTTTGGTCATATATGTGGTACTAGGTGCAAGCCACTATGTGTAAGGAATGATTTTGGTCACAAGTGTAGTACTAAGTGAATGATACTATGTGCACCAATTAATCTTAGCTTCAAAGGTAGTACTATGTGCAAGCCACCGAGTATTTATTATTGTTCTATTCCGAAGTGTTCAATGAGAAAGTAGCCAAGTGAAAAATGAGTGTGATTATGTAAAGATTATATGTAGATATATGTGTATATAAGCATATGAGTAATGTGTTCGATAAATGATCGAACTTCGGTAAGTTTGATGTGGACAAGTGTTATTGGAAAAAGGGTATGAGAAAATATATGAAAAAGGTGAAATCAGAAGTAAAATAGTTTATGGCAGCAGCAGTGGGGTGACTTTGAAAAATCACCAAATATAGTAAACGTTGAATTCGAGGTTGAATGAGATATGTAATTAAAGCTTATTGAGTCTATTTTCATATAAAAGAAACAAGACAAGTAAAAATATTCTATATTTTGAGTTATTTAAATTTTTGTAAGACTGGTTTAGATTAATTTTGTGATCTCCTATTCTGATTTGGAAATATCATTAAAATGTGTAAAAAAATAGTTATGGAATATAATTTAATGGTTAGATTCCTTATTGAGTCATATTTTTAGAATAAATAAATGATAACATCTTTTGAATTTTGTATAAAGAGAAATCATAACGTTAGTGAAGAGTGGTGAGGACTATTGAGTAGCGAAATAGGGAAAGCTTTAATGAATAAACTGTATTAATTGACACAACCAAAACTTCTAAAATTTTTAGGGAAAGATGACATAGGATTCTAGTTTTTGGAAAAATTTATGGATCTTAATTGGAGCTCCATAGCTCCAGATAAAAATAATTTAGTGACTGGGACTTAAATGGACAGCTTGTACTGAATTTTAGTAAATGGTAATTTCATGTGAGATTAAGGTTGTATAATTGTGGAAACATATTTTGGGATTTATAAATGCCATTAATAGTTTATTATTTTTATTATTTGCATATTAATTACTAAGCTATAAGCTTACTTTGTTTCTTTTTCTTTCTTGTCTTATTTTATAGTGTAATCGAGTTTGTTCGTGACTCGAAAAAGTTGTCGGAAGCTCAACAACACTATCCATCCTTCCTTTTGGTATTTTGTAAATATATTTTTGAACTATGGTATGTATAGAAGGCTTTAGTATATTGTTGTATATTGTAGTAATATTACTTGAAATATTGATTTCTAATATTTGATATATCACTCATATCATGTTATCGATGTGGTTTAATATTAGATAAATTATAAGTTTATGATATATATGTGAATTTAATGTCATGAATGAATAGTTGAAGGGTTTTAATTTAGATAATCATTTTATGTCTCAATTTTTTATGATTACACGTATGTTATTCTGGTAATACTCGTATCCTATTCCGGTATTGAACACTGGTAAAGGATGTTACATTTTAGTGGTATCAGAGCTGTGGTTTAGTCAGTTCTTGGACCAGTATAGTGAGTGTGAAAGTCTATCTATACATAAATATATTGTGATAGTCTGGTGACTCCTGACATTACTAAACTATGTTTTGTTTTGTACAGTAATGGATCCTGATCGAGCAGCGGCTGATGATGCTGCAAGTAATGTGCAGGCTCCAGCGTAAGGAACCACGCCTGTAGAAAGTAAACATGAGACATCAGGTCAGGAAGATGAAGCTAGGAATGTTTTTCTACAAATGATGAATGACTGATATACAAATTTTATTAGAGCAAACCCTAATGCTCAACCTCCTCCTCCCCACCTATACCACAACCGGTCCCCATAGTTCCATACAATATTGATATGGTACGATCAACAAAACCTCCGGTAGATAAGATCCGTAAATAAGGGGCTGAAGAATTTAGAGCAAACATTGATGATGATCCAGAAAAAGTAGAGTTTTGGCTCGAGAATTCTATGCGGATATTTGATGAATTATCTTGAACACCTGAGGAGTGTTTAAAATGTGTACTATCATTACTGAAAGATTCAGCCTGTTGTTGGTGGAAGACTTTGATATATGTAGTTCCAAAGGAAAAAGTAACCTGAGATCTCTTTTTGGAAGAGTTTCGAAAGAAATATATTAGTCAGCGATTTATCGATCAGAAACGGAATGAATTTCTAGAATTGAAACAAGGTAAGGTGACTGTGGTTGAATATGAATACGAGTTTCTAAGACTTAGTAAATATGCACAAGAATGTGTTTTTACAGAAGTAATGATGTGTAGAAGGTTTGAAGATGGACTTAATGAAGACATTAAGGTGTTAGTGGGAATTCTAGAATTAAAAGAAATGGTGGTACTAGTTGACAGAGCTTGTAAAGCTGAGGAGTTGAATAAAGAAAAGAAAAAAGCTGCTATTGAAGCCCAAGATCAAAGAAAGAGACCGATGAACAAGTCATTTCAATCCAAGTCAAAAAGGTCTTGGGAGATAAATCCTCGAAAAACAACTTCAGTTGAGTATTCACGCCAAGATCATGGGAAACCCTATTCAGGTTCTAGAACTCCAGCTACGTCAATGGCGAGTGTGGGTAATGTGAGACCTAATATATCCGAATGCCAGCATTGTGGTAGACGACACTTCGATCAGTGTTATATAATTAGTCGTGCCTGTTATGGATGTGGCTCCAGAGAGCATTTTATTAAGGATTGTCCTGAGAAAGAGGAAGCTCATAGTGTTAGGCAGAGTAATACTACTGGTAGAAGTAGACCCCCGCGGAATGTCGAAGGTGGGACTAGTAGTAAAGGTATGGTAAAAAACTCAACTGCAAGGTCAGAAATAAAAACACTTGCTAGAGCTTATGTTATACAAGCTCGTGAGGAGGCATCCTTTCCCGATGTGATCACTGGTACTTTCTCACTTTATAATACTGATGTTATTGTATTGATGGACCCCGTGTCCACTCATTTTTATATTTGTGAAAATTTAGTACATAGTAAGAAATTGCCTGTGGAATTAACTGAATTTGTAGTTAAAGTATCAAATTCTTTAGGCAAACATGTCCTTGTAGATAAGGTTTGCAGGAATTGTCCTTGGATGATTCAAGGTTACTATTTTTCGGCTGATCTGATGTTGATGCCATTTGATGAGTTTGATGTTATTTTCAGTATGGATTGGCTAACTCAGCATGATGCAGTAGTAAATTGTAGACAGAAATATATTTTTTTAAAATGTCAGAACGACGAGTTGCTCCGGGTTAAATCTGATCAGACAAAGAGGTTATCTGATGTAATTTCAGTGATGGTAGCAAAGAGATATGTTAAAAAAGGGTATGATGCTTACTTGGCTTATATACTTGAAAGTATCAGAGTTGAAGATTCATGCAGTGCCGGTAGTATGAGAATTTTCTGATGTGTTTCCAGAAGAATTACCAGGGTTACCACTAGAAAGAGAAGTGTAATTTTCCATAGATTTGATTCCAGGAACTACTCTGATTTCCATAGCTCCGTACTGGATGGCTCCTACTGAATTAAAGGTGTTAAAGACATAGTTACAGGAACTTGTGGATAGGGGTTTTGTTCGACCAAGTCATTCACCTTGGGGTGCTCTGGTTCTGTTCGTGAAAAAGAAAGACGTGTCCTTAAGATTGTGTATCGACTATCGACAGCTCAATAAGGTAACTATAAAGAATAAGTACCCGTTGCCCCAGATTGATGACTTATTTGATCAGCTGAAAGGTGCCATAGTATTCTCAAAGATTGATCTCCGATCAGGTTACTATCAGTTACAGGTAAAGGAGTCAGATGTGCCAAAGACAGCCTTCAGAACTAGGTACGGATATTATGAGTTTCTGGTTATGCCGTTTAGGCTAACTAATGCAACTCTGGTATTTATGGATTTGATGAACCAAATATTTAAACCGTATTTAGACAGATTTGTGGTAGTATTCATTGATGATATTCTGGTTTATTCTCGGGATGAAAAGGAACATGCATAACATTTGAGAATTGTGCTGTAAATTCTGTGAGAGAAATAGTTATATGCTAAATTCAATAAATGTGAATTTTGGCTTTGAGAAGTGGGATTTCTCGACATATTGTATCCACCGAAGGCATCAGGGCGAATCCGAGTAAAATCTTAGCTATTATGAATTGGAGTCCACTAAAGAATGTACCTGAAGTTAGAAGTTTCTTGGGTTTAGCTAGTTATTATTGAAGATTTGTACAGGGGTTCTCCATGATAGCTTTTCCGATGACCTGTTTATTGCAAAAAGATGTTAAATTCGAGTATACTGAAGAATGTCAGCAGAGTTTTGATAGATTGAAAGAATTGTTGACAAAAGCACCTGTGTTGGTACAGCCTGAACCGAGTAAAGAATTTATTATTTAAAGTGACGCATCATTAAATGGTTTAGGTTGTGTCTTGATGCAAGAAGGTAAAGTAATAGCCTATGCTTCAAGACAACTTAAGCCATATGAAAGAAATTACCCGGTACATGATCTCGAATTAGGTGCTATTGTTTTTGCATTGAAGATATGGCGGCATTGCTTGTATGGTGAGAAATGTCATATTTATACTGATCATAAAAGCTTGAAATATTTGATGACACAGAGAGATTTGAATTTAAGACAGCGCAGGTGGCTTGAACTGATAAAGGATTATGATTTGATTATTGATTACCATCCGAGTAAGGCTAATGTTGTAGCTGATGCTTTGAGCTAGAAATCTTTATTTGCTTTACGATCTATTAATACTCAGTTGTCCTTGTCTGACAATGGTTTAGTTACAGCTAAAATGAGAGCTAGACCAGTGTTTATACAACAAATCTATGAGGCTCAGAAAAATGATGAAAAGTTACAAACTAAACGGGCTCAATGTGAGTCGGGTACTGATTCTAAATTTCAAGGAGGGATTGATGGTTTTTATTATTCAGAGGCAGGGTATGTGTACCTCAGAATTCAGAGCTCATATAGAAGATTCTACATGAGGCTCACAGTGGTACCATGTCTGTACATCCGGGGAGTAATAAAATGTATAATGATTTGAAAAAGATGTACTGGTGGCCAAGTATGAAATGTGATATCTCTGAATTTGTATCAAAGTGTTTGATATGTCAGCAGGTTAAAGCTAAGCATCAGGTACCATCGGGGTTAATTCAACCAATCATTATACCGGAATGGAAATGGGAAAGAATTACTATGGATTTTATATTTAGGTTATCGTTATCTCCAAGGAAGAAAGATGCCATTTAGGTGATTGTTGACCGATTAACAAAATCAGCGTACTTTATTCCGATACGCATGGATTATTCTTTAGATAAACTGGCTGAATTGTACATATTTGAGATTGTCAGGCTACATCGAGTGCCTGTTTCCATCATATCAGATAGAGATCCCCGATTTACATCTTGTTTTTGGAACAAATTGCAAGAAGCCTTGGGTACTTAGTTGTATTTTAGCACTACATTTCATCCTCAAACTAATGGCCAAACTGAGCGTGTAATTTTGGTATTGGAAGATATGCTCCGATGTTGTATACTAGAGTTTGAAGTTAATTGGAAGAGGTATCTACCTTTGGTCGAATTTGCTTATAATAATAGCTATCAGTCCAGTATTAAAATGGCTCTGTATGAAGCTTTATATGGTAGAAAATGTAGAACATTGTTATATTGGATAGAGCTTAGTGAAAAGAAGATACATAGGGTTGATTTGATTCGAGAAACAGAATAAAAAGTAAAAGTGATTCGAGAAAGTTTGAAAGCTGCTTCTGACCGTCAAAAATCATACGCTGATCTTAAACAGAAGGATATTGAATTTTAGGTCGAGGATAAAGTATTTTTAAAAGTATCACATTGGAAGAAAGTTCTCCGATTTGGTCGTAAAGGTAAATTGAGTCCAAGATTTATCAGACCATATGAAATCATAGAAAGAATTGGACCGGTTGCTTATCGATTGGCATTACCGCCAGAACTCAAGAGAATTCATAATGTTTTTCATGTATCTATGCTACAATGGTATCGATCAGATTCTTCACATGTTATTTCTCCTACAGAAGTGGAGATTCAGCCAAATATGAGTTACAGTGAAGAACCAGTTAAGATTTTTGCACAGGAGACCAAGAAACTTAGAAATAAAAAGATAAAGTTAGTAAAAGTATTGTGTCAAAAACATGGAGTAGAAGAGGGAATATGGGAACCGGAGGAAGCTATGAGAAAACAGTACCCAAACTTTTTTAACGGTAAGATTTTCGAGGACGAAAATATCAAAAAGGGGGGAGAGTTGTCACAACCCGATTTAGGGCCAAAACAGAATACTACTTTTGAAACCACAAATTCGAAGTAGAAAAATTTATTCTGATTAATTTTTATAATTTACCGAGTGATTAGATGCATGTGTTAGAGTATCGATAGAAAGTTTTATGAATTACATGTCTAATTTGCCTATTAGGGCTTATTTGAAAAAGTTGATAAATATGAGTTCTAGATAGGAAAGGATTAAATTGAAGAGCATAATTGAAGTAGAGGTCCTTAAATGGTAATTATACCATTTGGTTTTCATGGACAAAAATGGACATACATAGATAAAAATAACCAAAGTTTTAATGAAGGGTATTTTAGTCATTTGGTAATTGAAAGATTAAAAAAGGAAAAAGATGGCAAAATGTTGTCCATCTTCTTCAAGTAGGTCGAAACTCCAAGGGACACCATAGCTAGGGTTTCTTCAACTTGTCAAGCTCATAGTAAGTGATTCCAAGCCCCGTTTTTAATGTTCTTTACGTTTTTAGAGTCCCGGTAACTTAATTTAGCTTATTCTAATAATAATTTAACCTAGGGTTCATATTTGGAAAAATACCCATAAGTGAAATGTGTTTATTTTAATGTTTTATGATAGAATAAGAAGTTAGAAATTATGTTAAACAACTTGTGCTACTTAGTTTTAAGTGAAAACGAGTAAAACGACATAATTGGTAAAAATACCTAATGTTCATAAGTATATGTTAGAGTGAGAATTTGATGTTTCCATTGGTAAATAAATTATTAGCATGCTCTAAAACATAATAATTAGGGATAAAGTTTAATTTCCAAGCTTTGCGGCAAAAGTGTAAATATGTAAAAATTTAGGGGTAAAATTGTAATTTTGCCAAAGTTAGAGTTTAAGACTGTTTTGATAAATGTGAGTATTAAATAAGATAAATGTGTTATTTTAGATCAAGAAAGATATGGAATCGACCTTGATCGGGGAAAGGAAAAGATTGTGGACTAAATTACAAAATTCTTATATTTTGCACCGAGGTAAGTTTGTATGTAAATAATATATTGTTATTTATGTTATAATATTTTGTTATTATATGAGATCTGATTGCATATTGAATGTTCACTTGAGGTAAAATATGAATGGAAATTTAGTATGGATGAATTGGTAAAATGTTAAAAAGTGAGTGATTTCCCGATTGAACCTTCAGAATAGAAAAAGATATGAAGGATTCGGGGTTAGAACACATGTGTAGTACTATGTGCAGGATACTATGTGTTCATGATGGCTTAGGTCACGTGTGTAGTATTAAGTGCAAGCTACTACGTGTACCATATGGTTGGGGTCGCATGTGTAGTACTATGTGCAGGCTACTAGATCCAAGCAATATTTCGACAATACTAGATTGGAAGCCTCCGAGAAATGTATCCGAAGTCCGAAGCTTTCTTGGACTTGCAGGTTATTACAGACGATTCATAAAAAGTTTCTTTATAATCGCAACCCCGATGATGAGACTGCTTCAGAAAGATGTTAAGTTTGAGTTGTCAGATAAGTGTTAGAAAAGTTTTGATCAGTTGAAAGCTTTATTGACCGAAGCTCCAGTGTTAGTTCAACCAGAGTTGGGTAAAGAATTTGTAATCTATAGTGATGCATCATTGAATGGTCTACGCTGTGTTTTGATGCAGGAAGATAATGCCATAGCTTATGCCTCGAGACAATTGAAATCGCATGAAAAGAACTACCCGACACACAATTTGGAATTAGCAACTATTGTGTTCGCGTTGAAGATTTGGCGCCACTATCTGTTCGGTGAAAAATGTCATGTTTATTCTAATCACAAAAGCTTAAAATATTTGATGATTCAGAAAGATCTGAATCTACGACAGCTAAGATGGTTAGAATTGTTCAAAGATTACGAGCTAGTAATTTACTATCATCCGGGAAAAGCAAATGTTGTTGTTGATGCTTTATATCAGAAATCTTTATTTGCTCTACCTGCGATGAATACTCAGTTGGCTTTATTTGATGACGGCTCAATTGTAGCTAAGTTGAAAGCGAGACCGTTATTTATACAGTAAATTTGCAAATCTCAAAAAGTTGATAATGAATTGTTAGCAAAGCGGGCTCAATGTGATATGAATATTGATTCAGAGTTTTGAGTTGACACTAATGATTGTTTAAGATTCAGAGGCCGAATATGTGTTCCGAGAAACTTAGAGTTGATTCGAATGATTTTGAGCGAAGCACATAGTAGTTGTTTGTCTATTCATCCGAGAAGCACGAAAATGTATAACGATTTAAAATAGCTTTACTGATGGGCTGGTATGAAGCGTGATTTTTCTGAATTTGTTTCGAAATGTTTAATCTTTCAACAAGTCAAAGCTGAGCATCAAGTACCATGTGGGTTACTACAGCTTATTTTGATTTTCGAGTGGAAATGGGATAGAATCACGATGGATTTTGTATCGGGTTTGCCTCTGTCACCAAGTAAGAAAGATGCGATCTGGGTTGTTGTTGATAGCCTGACTAAATCGGCTCATTTCATTCCTATTCGCACAAATTATTCACTTGATAAGCTTGCTAAGTTGTACATCTCTCAGGTTGTGAGATTGCACGGAGTACCTATTTCTATTGTTTCGAATGGAGATTCGAGGTTCAAATTGCTGTTTTAGAAGAAACTGCAAGATGCATTAGGTACAAAGCTACATTTCAGTACTGCTTTTCATCCACAAACAGATGGTCAATCTGAGCAGAGTATTCAGATACTTGAGGATATGTAGAGATGTTGAATCCTTGAGTTTGAATTTACTTTCAATCGATTATAAAAATGGCACCTTACAAAGCTTTGTACGGTCGCAAATGCCAGACACCTTTGTATTGGACTGAGCTTAGTGAGAATAAGATTCACGGGGTCGATTTGATTAAAGAGACTAAACAGAAAGTGAAAGTGATTGGTGATAATCTAAAAGCAGCGTCAAATCATTAGAAATCATACGCAGATTTGAAACGGAAAGATATTGAGTTTTAGATCGAGGATAAAGTGTTTTTGAAAGTATCTCCATAGAAGAAAATACTTAGATTTGGCAGAAAATACAAGTTAAGTCTGAGATTCATCGGGCTGTATGAGATTATTAAGCGTATCAGGCCGGTTGCTTATAGATTGTTGTTGCCACTTGAGTTAGAAAAAATTCATAATGTATTTTACATATCGATGCTTCGATGATATCAATCTGATCCCTCGCATGTGATTTCCCCATTTGAGATTGAGATTCAATCTGATATGACATACGAAGAAGAACCGATTTGAGTTTTACATCATGAGGTTAAAGAATTGAGAAATAAGAAAATCTTATTAGTAAAAGACTTATGGCATCGACACAAGGTTGAAGAAGCTACGTGGGATCCCAAGGATGCTATGAGAGAGCAATACCCGAACCTTTTTACTGGTAAGATTTTCGTGGACGAAAATCCCTATGAGGGGAGAGCTGTAACAAACTGGTTTTAGTTAAATCAGAACAGTGGTTTCAGAACCACAAATCTGAGGTTGTAAAATTATTTTTTATTATTTTATGTGTTTACAGCATGTGAATTAATATGTGTGAAAGTTTCGTGAAATAATTTTATCGATTTGTTGTTTAATTTGATAAAAGGACTTAATTGCATAAAATGTAAAAGTAGCATGCTATAACTTAAAGTGCTTATTTGCTTTGATTAATTAAATGTGAGGTCCTTATGTTGTGATTTGACCATTGAGTATTTGAGTGGAAAAAGATGGACAACCATTATGTGTTCTGTTATTTAATTATAAAGGTTAAAATGGTAAATTAATTATTAATATGTAATAAAACAAAACATAAAGAAAATGCATGCATTATTGTCTTTGTTGGCCGAACGTAGTAAGGCAAAAGAAACCATTTTTGAAGCTTTAAGGTTCGATATTATAGAAGCTTGATTTAGGTAAGTTCTTTGCTCGGTTTTTGATAATTTTTACATTTTTGAGATCATTGCTTCGAATACTAGCTAGCCCATGCTTGAATTTTCGAATTTGTTGATGTATTCATGATTTTCCATTGTGATAGCTTGATGTTTTTGTTGTTTGATGATGAAAAATAAATATTTGATGATAGATTATTATGTTTAATTAAGTGATTTTTGATGAAAATGCTTGTTTAGGATTAAATTGTGAAATTTGCAAATTGAGGGGCCAAAATGTGAAATAAATGAAATTAATGGGCTGCTAGGGACCTAGGGAGAATTCGGCCTAACATGTGTTTGATGAAATTTTGAGTATTTTGTGTTGTTTTGAATTAAGGACTAAATTATGAAAATGTAAAATGTTAGGGGCTAAAGTGTAAAATGCCCAATTATGTGTTTTTGGATGAAATTGAATGAATTTGTGATTAAATAGGTTAAATTTGAATTAACTTAGATCAAGAAAAGAAAAAATCGGATTTGGATCGGGGGAAGTCGAAAGTTGTCAAATAGTCGTACCAGTCCGTTCGTCTCCATACGAGGTAAGTTCATAAGTAAATAAATGTGTTTAAATTCAAGTGAATACATTTTATAATATCGAATTGAATTGTATATATATAAATACATATATTGTGGAATTGATATAAGCATGGAATGACTTGTGTCGAGCTTGAATCGATTGAATTAAGACACCCGAAAGCCCCGTACGAACCATAGGAATAGTATAGGATACGTATGTCATGACATTAGGACTTCCGATGTGTGACTCGTGTAAGACCATGTCTGGGACATTGGCATCGAAGAGAAAAAACATGTAAGACCATGTCTGGGACATTGGCATCGAAGTGAGAAAACGTGTAAGACCATGTCTGGGACATCGGCATCATAAATGATTCGTGTAAAACCCTGCCTGGGACAGTGGCATCAATATGTGATCGCATGTAAGACCATATCTGGGATATGGCATTGTATGAGCTTATTATGATTTCCATGTATCCTTAACAATTCTGAATGGTTCAACTGGCAAAGACATGGCAAGACCAAATGTGAGTTCGGATTAAACGATTCAGGTATATGTTAAGTTTATATGAAATTTGAAAGAAAGAGTAAGTCTTGATGTTTATGTAGTGATATGAACTATATGAGAAAAGTTAATATATATATGTTTGAGATTGGTTGAATTCGGTCTAGTTGAATTGAATTATATATATCATTGAGATGTTTTAATTTGCTTATGGCTTACTAAGCTTTTCAAGCTTACTTTGTGTGTTTACTCGATGTTTTATAGATTTTGGAAGCTAGCTACGAGCTCGAGGATCGTCTTGGAACATCATCACACTATCGATCGCTATTTCGATACTTTGAAAGCTTGAATTTATGGCATATGGCATGTATAGGCTAGTTGTGTTATAATTGGTTTTGAAATTGTGTACATATATAGCCATGCGAAAATGGCTTGATCATTATATTAATACTTATGTGTATTCGGTCATGTCTTAAACTTATTTGGGAAGTATATTTCATGGTAAATATGTTTGTGATGCTAGTTTTATGATTTGGCAGTTGGAAATGGTAAGTATGATGTATAATAAGCTTTATAGTTAGCTCATTTTGGAAGTATGAAAAGTGGTATAATTTGACTTGGTAATAAGGTAAAATCACTAATATAGATATTTGTTTATATTGGTTATGTTGATTTAGTTTGTAATGGAAAAATATACACATAGATTATGCTTGAATGGTTGGTTTTTTAGGTACAGTTCATGATGGAAAATGATGATTATATTTTGAGTATGTTTCATGGTCATTTGAATAGCTATAAGTGACATAGTCGCTTTGATATTTTAATTTTGAGATAGTATCTTAAGCTTAATATTGAAAGATGGAAATAGTATGAATTTTTGGATGTTGTATTGATGACCGAATACGTGGTTGTTTGAATGGCTGGCATATGAGGTTTAAATATGATAATTTGCATGCGAAATAGGTATGCTTGAATCATCAATTGTGCTTAATTGATAAATATTACTATGATGAAATGGGTACAAATTTTATAGGTTAATTTGCTAGCTGAATGGATGATGAGATGAATGGCTAAGCATATGAAATTTGGGTCGGTTTCGAGCATGTGAATTGGGTGTAATATGATTTACCTATTTGTAACGAATATGGTTAATAATATTATAGTAAAATGCATATGAATTTGTAATGAACAAAATATTATTTTTTGACCATTTGGTAATGTTTGGTAATGTTTCATGTATGGATGTTTAATAAGCTGAATGGTATGTCTTGTTTGACTTAATGAGCGAATGTGTATAAGTTTATAGGATGGTATGTTTGGTAATTAACTAATGAAGTAGATGTTTACAAACAGGTATATTGATGTATGTTGGGCATATGAAATGAAACATGTTTGATGATTATTTAGGAATTCGAATGCCATGATCTTTGGTTATAAGGTTTGGCTAATGGAGTTCTAAAATATATGTATTATGATATGATGTATATTAGTGGGATCAAATAGGTAATTAAATAAATAATATTAATATGTTTAAATTTTAAAGCATGAATTGCTTATGTATTGTAAGTAGTAAAGTATGTTTGTTTTTTTAGTCGGTTAAGTGGTTCATATGTGCGAATGTGATTTATATTATTGAGCTGTTGGTTACTATTCGAGTTTTAAAAATTTCATGATTAAGTTAATATAATTTTGTGCATGATTTAAATTGAAAGACTGTTCTGAGATGTGTTTTGGTCGGTAATGCCTTGTAACCCTAATCCGGTGATGGATATGGGTTAGGGGTGTTACAATGAAATTGGCTTCTAATCCAACGACGGATACGGGTTAGGGGTGTTACAATGAAATTGGCTAACTTCAAGCCATTTCCATCACAATTACAAGCATGTACCTACAAGCAATTTGTATCCATGAATAGGGCATAAAAAACATACCAAATCATGCATAAAATGACCAATTCAATAGACCATTAACATACAACCAATATGCCATACGAGACACCTCAATCACAATCAATCAAATATACTTACATATATACATATTTGGTCATATTTCAGCCATCTCAAAATATACCATAACTTGACCTATTCTATGTCAATATAAACTTACCAGTTGTACCATAATTATGACCATTAGAACTTCCACACAAACATACCATTTAGTCACTCAAACATGCACCATAGCTTAGCCATATTCACACACATCAACAAGCACCAAAAGTACCAAGATTACATAAATCAATGTGACATATACATGCCAAAATCATCAACTAACATTCCACTAAACATCAACCATAAATCTTCTTATACATGTCACTATAACCTTGACCGATACATCAAGACTACCAATATAATTGTTGGATAGGTAGATAGATCTCCGATGAGCTTCCAAACTGATCGAGCTTCCAATAATCTGTAAAGTAAGAGAAAGATAACTACGTAAGTAATGAATGCTTAGTAAGCTCGTATAAATTTTAAACATAATATTCCATTTCAAATATGAACTTTATATGACAAATATAAGGCTATACCAATGCCACAAGTTTGATCAAACTATATAACCATCAACATCACTTATACTTTTCATTCCTAACATGGTAGGATTATAAGACATATTATACAAGCATTAACTTTTACATAAGACTATGAACCACTCCATTTACTTACTTTCTATTCCACTTATTTAGCATAAGCTTAAATAGCATTATCAATTCACAAATTAGTGTATTTGTTCATATCATAGGTAAATTCATCCATAGCAGAAGTGAATTTCTCACACATAAATACGTCATTTAACTCATCAATCCTTTCATATCATCATATTACATATCAATTATGAACTTATCCTTTCACTTCCTTGTCTTACCCATTTTATTTGCATAATACAAGACATAAGCATAAACATCAACCATAACCACAAGCCTGACATAAACCTAATCAACATCATCAATACTCAAGTTAGTGCATCTATGTATATAACTCTTTTAGGGTCAACCACATGATAAACCATTTCATAAAAAAATACATCATTTGATTCATACCACCTTTTCATGAACATAATGATATTCCATTTGGACACTTACCATTTCAACGTATATCATTAAGATTAAGTATGATTTAATACAATCATAAGCTAGGCATAAGTCTATGCATCATCCACAACACATATTAGTGCATCAACTAAAAAATCACTTGAAATAACATAAAGTAAGTCATATACATGAACAACATTGTAGAAGGCCCATTTCGCCTGGGTCCTTAGATCTAAATAAACCAAATAAATAAAAAAACCAAAATTAAATTAAAATAAATAACATAAGTCCAATGTCCATTACAAGCATCAGGGCCCAACTTAAATACAAGCCCAAATTAAGTCCAAATAAACAAAGCCGATCGGCTGGATTTGTTACAGACCCAAAAGCCAAATTACAAGCCCAAATATAACCCAAATTAGGCTAGACCCGAATAAGTCCAATCTTAGTCCTAATGGCCCAGTACCCATTTTAAAACCAAAAACAAATCCAATTCTAGGGGCCCCAAATGTAGAAGAGACCCAAGTGACCTAAACCGATTAGGGGTCTCAGAAACCCTAGAAAGTTCTGGAATTCCCTAATGTCGCAGCCCTATGCCAGTTGTGCGTCGGGCCTCCACGTTGCCCCACGAACGGCCTCCTCAACTAGCGGTTTTCTCCACAGTTGTACCTGCAGCAAATTGAAAAACAACATCAAGCATCCAACAATTGAAGGAAAGGAAAACAGATTTTAGTTTTTTATTTTTTTCTTTTATTATTCATTTTCGGCTATAAAAAGCCGATTCAAAAGCACTATAATTTTTACACACATTGGAAATTGAAAGCAATCTAAAACAAAATTTGCAGAAGGTGATTCTCAGTTTTTCTAATTCTTTTCTATTTTCTGATCTTTGATACTATTGTATGGGAAAATAAAGGGGAGAGTGAGGGATTTACCTTCGTATTTGAGCCGTCGAAGCCTATCTTCTTCGTCAAAATCGAAGCTAAAAGGGTCTTCAAGGTCGAGGGTTGAAACCTTCGTGTTTGGGTTTAAAAGAATGGTTTAAATGGGTCTAATCCATCGCTTATCGCCGATTTCTATGGCAGTGGGTGGCCAGATAAGAGTTTCTTAGGGTTCGGCTAAGGGGGAATCAAAAAGGGGCTAGGGTTTTTTTTTAAAAAATGGCCGATTACTTCTGTTTTGCGGAAGGAAATTTTCCTTTTATACAATGTAGTGAAACGACACCGTTTAGGGCCTGTTTCAGTGGCTTCAAAATGGTGTCGTATAGCTATCGCCCAATCCAACCCGATCCAGTGCCCTCAGGATCCGTGCGTTTTTGCGGGGAAGGGATAATTACGCGTTTGGTCCCTCCATTTTGCGCCAACATTCGATTGGGTCCTGTTTGCATTTCTTTCGTTTTTTTAATTATTTCCTTGTGATTTCTACGCCATTTCAACTTAGTCCATATCTATGTGCTACGTTTTGGGCGATTGGAAATATTTGCTTATTAAGTCCCTAATTATTTGTGCGTATTTTATTTTGATCCCTAACCCTATTTTAATAATTTTGGTTTATTTTTAAATTGCCCTTTTAATTTTTTTTATCCCAATTGAGCTTTTTTTTTTTAATTTCTATTTTTATTCCTTGTAATCCTATTATTGTTTTAAATTCATTTATTATTCATCTTTTTAGAAATTGTTTTAATAAGTCATTTGGAACTTTATAATGTTTTAATTTGTGTTTATACTTTTATTTATATATTTTTGAATTTATTATGTAAATATCTTATTTCAAAATTTTCTTTTGTACACATCTTTGTTTTAAAAATTTGTATAGTATTTAATTTAAATATTCCTGCACATTATTATTTTACATATAAATATAAAATTTTTATTAAAATTATTTTCATTTTACATATATATTATTAATTTCATATTATTTTGTGTATATTTTAAATTTCTTTATGTATTTATACATTTTCATTTAAATTTATTTATATATATATTATGTCTTTAAAGTATCTCATTTTAAATTATATTTTGCTTATTTCAAACATTTTCCATCATTTATATATATATATATATACATGTTTTATATTAAATTATTTTTATTCAATATATATATTATTAGCTTTATATTATTTTATGTATGTATTTTATTTTAAATCTATTTATGTATATATATTTTCTTGTAAATCTAGTTACATATAACTTATTTCTTTTAAAAACCCCAATTTTATACATATCCTTATTTATTTCAAAACTTTTATATATTATTATGTTCATATATAAATTACTTATATTAAATTTTATTTCATATATATTATTTATGTAAATTAATATTTACTATTTCGTATATTGTTTACTCTGATTTTCTTCTTATATAATAGTTATTTGTAAATTCATTTATATTGGTTATTTTTATTTTTATTTCTTAATCTATTTCAAACTTTTACATGCAAATTCAAAACTTTTGTACATATGATTTATAGTTCGCATATTGATGGTTGCAAATGGTTTTTCCCTCATGTTATTCATTTCTTTTATAGTTTAGAATTTGTCACATTTGATTTATGTTAATTTACTTGGTATTTCTTTCTAGATTGTCTTTTAATTCATTAGTTTTGAAGGTTAATATTAGTATTTGTATAGTGTGTGGTGTGTGGCTATTATATGATTTCTAATTTGCTCTTTTATGTTTTCGTCATCACCATGTAAGGCCATTTCATATTTGCAATTAACTTTCGTTTTTATTATTGCATTGTAATTAAAATTTCCAACTGTTATGTAAAACTGTTCATTTTTATCCAAACAAATCAAATAAAATACATTTAAGTCAGTTTTATAATCACTTACTCGAAAGCTTTTCAAAGTAAGGTGATATTTTGGTATTTGGAAATCCGAGAAATTGTGCCCTAACGTATTGGGTCGTGGTTTTTTGTTTGACCAAATAACTTAATACCCTTTTTAATTGCATGTTTTGGAGATTGTAACATGATCTCGACTTTGAGGGTTTAAGATATTGCATCCTAACGTACTGGGTATAGTATTTTGTCCCTTTGGAACGAGCGAATCTTACATTCAAAGTTGAGTCATTCCAACCTTTTTCAAAGAAATTGTGTTTTCAAAAATTTTCAAGTTCTCGACATTAAGACATCATTTGATCGATTTGGTACCAATTTTGAGCATACAAGGGTGCTAACCCTTCCTTGTACGTAATCGACTTCCGAACCCGATTTCTTAAATTACGTAGGCCAAAATCGGTATTTTAATAAAACAAAATGTTTTATAAGGTGATCCAATCACACCTAAATAAAAAGGACTGGTGGCGACTCCATATTTTTTAAAGTCGATCCCCTTTTTTTTAAAATTAAAAATGGTTTCGACAGCTTGGCGACTCCACTGGGGACTTTTTGAGAGTCAGGCCATAAATTGGTTAATTTTTGTCCTTTTGTCGAAAATTGAAAATTGATTTGGAAAATTATGATTTCTTTGTTGCGTTTGCTTCTGTTATTATTGTTGTAGTTTGAATCTTGCAGAATATGTGCATTGCATTGCATGACCGTTGTGGTCACACCTTTTAAGTGGGAGCGAGAAACTATACCTTCGTGAGGTTTTCACCTATGTGTAGGATAGTGGATCGCTTCTAGGATACATCTGTACCTATGTCTTCGTGAGATTTTCATCTCGTGCAGCCACAGGGAAATGTATTCCCCTGAACTGAACTCGGTCTGTATGAGCCTATAATGGGTGAAGATCGAGGAATCTGCTAGTTTAGGTACCTCAACTTTAGAACCAACCCACATGTAGAAAACTTTAAGAGCCCACCCTGGTTAGTGAATTGTTGTTGAATCGCCGAATGACCCCCCTAATTGAAGAACCAAATTCTGTTTGTAAATTGGAGATGTGTGAAAGCTTGATTGAATGATTAATGTCTATTGATTATTGTGTTTAGGTGAAATTAGTTACCGAAATGTGAAATTAGAAGATGATTTGGGGAAAAATGTCTGTGTATTATGTGCAAAAATGACATTCGGCCAAGGGTGTAATGTATTAATATGTTTGGCTATTGATGTTTTGTGTGTCATGCACCATGTGTTTAAAGCGTGAATAAACGAGTAGTTGTTAAACAAAGTTAAGTTGAATTTGATTATGATTTTAGTTAAATAAGATGAATCTATTATTATATGTGATTGAGGAAGATGTGAATATTCATGTGTATAATGAATTGTATTAAAACCGAATATGGTACTTGAGTAATGGTTTAATTGATAAATTATCAGAAAGAATGTTTCCTTAATCTAGTCACCAGTAGAAATTTTCGGGGACGAAAATCCCTAAAGGGGGGGAGAGTTGTGACAACCCTAAATTTGACCCTAGTCGGAAAGTGGTTTCGAGACCACTAAACCGAGCCGTAAAAATAATTAAATGTTAAATTTTATGTCTATTATATGTGAAAATATATGTGTGAAATGTATATTCTTTGATTTTTGTCATTTTATTGTGAATTGAATCAAAAAAAAAAAAAGGGGGCTTATGTGAAAGATCTTGAAAATGTGATAGGCCAAATTGAAGTGAGTAATTTTTAGAAGGATAGTGAATAGGTGGACTTGCATGTCAATATCACCTTTTTAATCATAGTGGCCGACCATGATGTGTTGATTTGTATTAAATATATTTGTTTTATGTTAATAATTTCATAATGGTTTTATTAAAATAATAATAGATGAATAAAGTAAACTAAAAAGGGTGAAGAAAACAAAGTTTCTCACTCTCTTTCTCAATTGCCGAAATCAAATAAGAGTTTAGTAAAGAAGATGAGAAAATATTCGGCCATGGGTGTGTTTAAATGAAAGGTATGAATTCTATACTAATTTCTTTAAAATTTGAGATTTTATGTTAGTTTTTAAGCCTTTGACATAGTCCATGAGTTAATTTTTAGTTTAATGGTGAATCTTTCATTCGGCCATTGTTGTAAAGTATGAAGCTTTGAAGCTTTTGAGTTTTGATGATAGAATCGTATTATGGAGTGTTTGAGGGATGAATTGAGGTCAAATTCGTATGGTTATTTGTTAATATGCTTTAATAATGCAACTTGTGCTTTGTGTGATTTAATTAGCTAAATGGGACATTCGGCTATGTCCATTAGAACGAATGAATCGGTGTTGGATGTTTAATTGATGTCCTTACAAGTATAGTTGTATTGGAAGGTTAATATAAGTGTTTTAGATAAATTCAAGGACTATAAGACTTTCAGCTAAGGGTTTTAAATTGGAAAACCGTGTATTAGATTTGATTTTAATGCTTGGTTATTAAATGATGTTTACACCATTGCCGAATGCTCTTGACAATGAGGTTTGTGTTAATTGAATGCCAACTAAGGAAATATGGGAATTAGCTTTGCCGTTATGTGCTAACAAAATGAAAATAGGTTAAATTGCTTATAATGTGCCGAATATGGGCTTGTCGATTTGAAATATTCGGTCATGGATGAAAGGCATAATGTTTTTGTGAATAAAGTGGAAAGCTAAATTTTTGTGTTTGTGTGAACAATTGCCGAATGTACTTAAGGGTTGAAATGAATTTATCATGTGTCATTGTAATCTTAGTATAGTAAAACTTAGTTGGAAGGTCCATGTAGATTATGTGGTAGTGCCGAATGTGTTATGTGATTTGGGTAACCATGTGAATTCGGCCATTAAGGTTATTTGTAAATTTTTGGCAATATGGTATAAGTGTATTAAGGGTAAATTAATCAATTGGAATGTGAGTAATGATGTGTAAGATTATATTATAATTGAGCTAACTGTAATTAATATGGCTTATTTAGTTTTCTTATTATATTCGGCTATAAACAATGCTTGATGGAGTTGTAATAAGATAAATTCGTTTAATTTAGCTGAAAAGTAGCGAGAGCCAAACTCGGATAGGGGGAAAACTAAAGTGCTCGAATAACTGCTTTCAATCTTCGACAACTTTTTGAGGTAAGTTCTTAAGTGTTTGAACTTTACTTGTTACGCTTAAAGATTAAATAAACTCAGTAGCGAGAAGGATGAATTTATATAGTCTAAGTGCCGAATTAGTCTTGACAGATTTGAGCTACGGCAGTAGTGTAACTTTGAAAATACACCAAAAATTGTAAAAGGCGAGTTAGAAGCTGAATAAAATATGAAAATGAAGCTTATTGAGTCTACTTTCTTATAAAAGAAACCGTGTAAGCAAAGGAATTTCCTACAAAGATATATTTAAAGTTGTACGAGACAGTGTCAGAATGACTCCGAAATCCCCTGTTTTGTCTTTAGAAAATCATTATAAATTGTAAAAAAATTTTTATGAGATAAAATTTATATGCTTAGACTCCTTAATGAGTCTAGTTTCATACAAAATAAACAAGAACATACTTTGAATTCTGTATAAGGAGAAATTTAATTTGTAGTGAAGAGTGGTCAGTATAGTCAAACAGTGAAACACGGGAAACTTTAAGAAAAATATGGTATTGATTGGGCAAACCAAAAATTCTGAAAATTTTATGGATAGAAGATATATGAGTCTAGTTTCAGGGAAAATTAACAGCACTTCATTTGGAGGTTTGTAGCTCCAGTTACAAATAATTTAATGACTGTTGCTCAGAAATACAGCTTGTAGAGAATTTGTGATTAGGTTGTAAACATTGATAAAACTTGTTCGAGTTGCTTATAGGCGATTGATTAAACCCATACATGAACTTTAATTTGTGACATTATGAAATGATGTATGAGTGTTAAATGGATTTGACAAGTACATGTGACAACAAAGTTCTGTGCATAAATGACAAGGAAATTCGTATAATGTAATAAATTGTTCAGGTACGTGATACTTACTTATTTATGTGAGAATGAGTATAATTGAATTATGGAATTAAATAATCTGTGTATAGTCTTGAATTAAAGAAGGGATGTGTTAAATATGGATGCGACTATGAGTATACATCTGACATTGTGAATTATATGCAAGGTGGTATATGTTTTGGTTCATATGGATTGAATTCATTGAAAATTATAAGTGAGAATGTTGATTCGAATTACCTTTGAATGAAAATATGTTATTAAATTGTATGATTTCGTGAGATTTCATATTTAAAGGATGGGGTTTATATAGTGGTATATCCGGGCATAGTCCCGAAGGGCATACGTGCCGGTGTTATATCCGGGCATAGTCCCGAAGGGCATACGTGCCGGTGTTATATCCGGGCTTAGTCCCGAAGGGCATACGTGCCTGTGTTATATCCGGGCATAGTCCCGAAGGGCATACGTGCCGGTGTTATATCCGGGCATAGTCCCGAAGGGCATACGTGCCAGTGTTATACCCGGGCTTAGTCCCGAAGGGCATACGTGACGGGGTCATATCCGGGCTTAAAGTTCCGCAGGCTTCGTGTTGGTAATATATCTGGGCTAAAAGCCCCGCCAGTGATTTGAGCAAAGTTTAAGTTTTTGAGAATTTGCAATTAATCCCCAAATTGAATATGTTCAGTACATTAAGTTTGTGAGGTATGTATCATATGCTCGTATGAGAATTTAATTTGGATTGAATTATAAGTATCAAGGTGATGTATATGTGAATGAGTGCTATGTCTACAAGTGCGATGGTGATACATTCGGCCAATGTATAATGCTATATGAAAGTATGTGACTTAATTATATGTTTTAAGTTTTAGTTCAAGTGATTATATGCCTATGTTTAGATATAAACCTATGGTTTTGTGAAATCATTCATGGAAGCATATGACTTATTTAATGATTGTGGACATGGAAATTTATATGTAGATATGATCTATAATTTTATATTGATTGATTGATTTAAAGTTGGCTTTAAAGTGTTTAAATGCTCATCACTACATGAATTCGGGTTTAGAACTTAGCAGGCTAATTGTTAGTGAATTGATAAAAGTTTAAGACTATGAGATCTCGTGTTAAAACGACAAATGAATACGTTCAATGCGTTAAGTTGGCCAGGTATGTATCATGAACCTACAAGAAATTTTGATTTGGACTAAATCAAAAGTGTATGATGTGATGCATATGTGAGTAAGTTATAAGACTATATATATATAATTATGGTACATTCAGTCAATGTGTAGTGTTATGTGAAGATATCTGATCCACCTATGTTTATATGAGTTTGGATTCAAGTGAAATTTAATCTGTTATATGTGCATTATGTGGTTGTGTATATCCGGCCAAAAGGCAATATACCTAGAAAGAGGTTACACGAGTATTCGAAAGATCGATTTATAATTGAGTTGGTCAAGTATGTGTTACATACTTATACATGTTAGATCTATCGGAATTAAATCACAAATGTGAAATGAGAAGCATATATGAAGAT
Organism: Gossypium stocksii; assembly: GCA_020496765.1. Taxonomy (NCBI): domain Eukaryota; kingdom Viridiplantae; phylum Streptophyta; class Magnoliopsida; order Malvales; family Malvaceae; genus Gossypium; species Gossypium stocksii. The sequence continues at coordinate 49,330,045 of CM035628.1, forward strand.
GTCATACGTATATGTGTGTATTCAATTATGGAGAAAAGTTATACGATATTAGGAGATATACCATTTTGATATGAACGATGAAGTTAACTATAGATGTGAAATGGTACATTGATTGAACTTGATTGAATTAAAGTTGACACTGAAGTATATAAATGCCTATGTTTATATGATTTCGAAATTTTAAAGGAAATAACATGCTATATGTGCTTATAAGTGAATGTACATATTTAGCCAAATGGTATGGTACTGTGAATGAAATGAAATGTTATATTTGAATTCAAATAATTGGTTATATTTGAGTTCAATTATTTAAATTGCTTAAGACTTACTAAGCTTATAAAAGCTTACTCTGTTTGTTCGTGTTTTTGTTTTATAGATTGGGGTTTCTGACTACCAGCTCGGGGATCGTCAGCACTTCGTCACACTATCTACTTTTACAATAACCATGTGATTGGACTTAGTTTATGGCATGTGTAGGGTAGACAATAAGTAGAATGACACTTTGACCTTTGTATATAAGTCATGTGAATATGGTATCTTATGGAACTTACTTGTATAAGTTTTAAATTCGAACTTTGTTTGCGTCTAGCATTTAATAAATGAATGACCTTTATTCAAGGAAAAAAAAAAAGTTACTGTCCTGATATGATTCTTAGTTTTTCGGTAACGCCTTATTCTATTCCGGCGACGTAGAACCATGCAAAACCCTAATGGTCACCCAGATAAGTGCTTGATCATTTTTCATTTGCTTTGAATTGTAGTTTTGTATATTGTACTAACTTCTTGTGTTTTGTCTTTGCTATGTTTTGCATGTCATTTCATAATTAAAAGGTCTCGATTCGTGTTCGGTTACTAAATTAGAGAGCTTGTTATAGAGAACGAATTTCTTAATAAAGTGGAAGACAATGTGATTGTCCGTATATGGTCAGAGAAAATGCAATTAGAGAAAAGGGATAGTCTAGCCGAGGGGTACACGTCAGAGTTGTAGGATTATACTCGCATCAGTGTAACACAAAATAACCTTCAGGAATTAAAGGAGATATGGGGTCAATGGAATGATGAGACTAAGTAGTTGTTCTATCATAATTATGGAGATTTGCCATACTTGCTTGATGTCAAGGTGGAAGAGCACTTATTTTTGGCTATGACTCAGCCTTGGAAGCCTACATATAGTTGATTTACTTTTGGAAGGGTAGATTTGGTGCCCACCGTGGAAGAATATACGGTTTTACTATGTTGACCGAAGGTTCAGGTCGACAAGGCCTATTCTAGAGTCGCTAATGTCCCAACCTTTTTGAAGAAAATGATGAATGTTATGAGAATGAGTGAACAGTGGGTCATAGCTAGGATCAAGTAAAAAAGAGAGTGTAAGTGCATCCTATGGAGAAATTTGAGAGATTTGATTTTGGCACATCCTGATATGAAGAAGAGAGTCGATATTTTTGCCTTAGGTATTTATGGATTAATGCTTTTCCCTAAGGCGTTAGGGTATGTAGATGAGGCGGTTTCAGATCTCTGTAACCAACTTGACAAATGGGTCACGCCTGTTCCTACAATATTGGCTGAGACATTTAGATCTTTGAGCGCATGTAGAAGATCTGATGAAGGTAGATTTATTGGATGTGCACAATTATTGCTGGTTTGGTTTCATGGTTATTTTTGGAAGATAGACAAAGTTTCTTACCGAGTGCTCTCTAAGAATTATTCCCCACTAAAGGAAGAAGTAGCTATGCCAAGAAGGGATGATATATCGAAAGAAAAGTGGATGTCAATTCTCCAAAATCTCTAAGAGGAAGATGTTGAATGGAGAGCTCCATGGATGATTCCAGATGAGATCATTTATCGATGTGGGAGTTTTGATTGGGTCCCTTTACTTGGAATTTGGGGAGCTATAGGATATGCTCCTTTGCTTGTATCAAGGCAGTACTAATCGAGGTAGTTTATACCGGCAACATATGGGCTAGCTCAATGTGAGTTCTCATATAGATGAGACAATTATAAGAAAAGGGTTCGTGAAATTTCCAATGCTTGGAGTAGACTCACCGAATGAAGAGATTAGCTGTGGGATCAATGACAACTCCTGAATACAATAGGTGGTTAAGTAAAATAGGTGGTTAAGGAAAAGGATTAATGACAATGTCCTTGGGCCAAATCAAGAAGGGGCTCGATCAGTGGAGTACTTACAGGTGGTTCCATCAAGTTAGAAATTATAAAGTAGGATTTCGAAAAGAGAAATGTCGAGCTTGGAAAAAAGATAGAGCAGTTAGAAGAAGAAAAAATACACTTGAAATTAGATGTGGATGTTCAGAAGTCAGAGGCTGAGAAATTAAGAAAAGGAAAGAATAAGGCTAAAGAGGACCTGGAGAGTTTGAAGACAGATTACAAGGAATTTTTTCTATCGATGAGAATAGCTGGGTTGGGAAAAACTTCAGAACAGTGGCGATAGGAAATTCAGGAGGAAAAGACTAAGGCAGAATGATAGGAAAGGAAATTCCAAGTGGATTAGGCGCGAAATGAGGCTCTAGAAAAGAAACTGTTAGAAAGCTTATAAGGAAAAGATGAATTAAAGGCTAAGATGGACGAGCTTGAGAGGTCTCTATGTCGGTATCGAAATCGTAATTTCATGATGGAGCTAAGGGCGAGCTTAGGCAAAATTGAGGAAATGAAAGGGAAAATAGAAGAATTAGAGATGGCATTATGGAACTGTGAAAACCAAATAGAGTTTCTCGAAACAAATGAAGAGCGTTGGAAGGTTGAACTTCACCATTCTCAGAATCAAGTCAAAAATAGAGATTACATTATGGGAGAAGCTGTGGTTCAGATTCGGGAAGTAGCTGATCAGTTGCAAACTTTGGCAGTACAGGTTGATATATTAAGTGTGAAGTACGAGCTGGAGTTAGACCGAAGGCAAGAGCTATCTGCATTGCTTAGGAAGATTAAGGCTTTGAGCATTAGGGCGAAGCCATACTTGTAACCCATTTTATGTAAAGAGCTTTGTTTTCTAATAAAGTTTTCTAAATGGAATTGAATTAGAATCGTTGCCTTTTGCATTCATTTAATGCATTTGCATTACATTTGCATTACATGTATCAAAGTCTACCGAAAGATCCTAATTAGTTAAAATTATTTCAGTTAATTAGGAAACTGATAAAAGCTTATGTCATTATGGTACCTGAGCGAAAACAAAAAACATGGACCAGAGATTGGAAAGGCTTGAGCAACTCCAAAAAGAGATGCAAGATCAACTACAGTTGCAAATGTAAGAGCAACTAGCTAAGATTCAACAAGATATGATGGACAAAATGCTGGAGTCTCAAAGAAATATGATGACTCAGATGGCTCAGTTGCTGAATGAGGTGATGCATAAAGGGAAAAGCCCTATAGTCAATACTGGGGAAAATAATGAAGATCCTCTCTATCCTCCGGGTTTCACTTCAACTCATACGCAGACACAACCTGAGGTGTACCCACAAGTTAGTACTATCCTGAGGATTTAAGCTTGGTCCTAGACTTAGTACTGCCCTACAAGTTTAAAATGTCAGAATTTGAGAAATATAATAGGACTAGCTGTCTTGAGGCTCATATTACCATGTTCTGCAGAAGGATGACGGGGTATGTTAATAATGATCAACTATTGATTCATTACTTTCAAGAGAGCCTGGTAGGAGTAGCAGCTAAATGGTATAACCAATTAAGCCATCCTAGGATTGGTTCATGGAGAGACCTAGCTCAAGCATTCATGAAATAGTATAGTCATGTAACAGACATGACTCTTAATAGGATCACCTTGCAGAACATGGAGAAAAAGCCGAATGAAAGTTTTAGACAATATGCACAGAGATAGAGAGAAGTTGCCATTCAGGTTCAGTCGTCGCTCTTAGAAAAGGAAACCACGATGCTCTTTATCAATACTTTAAAGGCGCTGTTCATCGCCCACATGTTAGGTAGCACTACAAAAAGCTTTTTAGATGTGGTAATGACTAGAGAAATGATTGAGGACGCAATAAGAAGTGGAAGGATAGAAGTAGGGGAGAATGCCAAAAGATCAGCCCCGAGAAAAAAGGAAAATGAGGTGAACAATACAAACATTGGGTATTCAAAATCAGTTACTGTTAATCAGCCAAGAACAGTGACTACTGGGCATCAGGGTTCATCAAAACAAGAATCTGGCACAAAGCAAAACACTGAGAAACTTCAATTTGCACCAATCTCAATGTCGTATAGGGAGTTATATCAAAGTTTATTTGATGCACATGTGGTAGCCCCTTTTTACTTAAAGCCATTACAGCCCCCATATCCCGAATGGTATGATGCAAATGCTCAGTGTGAGTATTACGTAGGGATCACAGAGCATTAGATAGAGAATTGCACTACCTTTAAGAAGTTAGTTGAAAGATTTATTCAAATGGTTATTGTGAAATTTGACGGTGTACCTAGTGTAGAAAACCCATTACCCAATCATACCGATAGAGGGGTAAATGTGATAAGTGAAAATATAAGGAGAAGAATTAAGGAAGACATTGCAGAAGTAAAAATTCCTTTAAGATGGGTCTGGAAGGAAATGGTGAAAAAGGAGTTAATTAATTCAGATATGGAAGGGAGTTGCAAAGAGATAAGGAATTTCTATAAGTTTCATCATGAAGTAGGGCATGAGATCCGAGATTGGGTAGAATTTAGAATCTTGGTGCAAGGTTTGATGGACAATAAAGAGATAGAGTTCTACGAAGAGGTTAAGGAAGAGGGAAGCATATGTGTGTCAGAATCGACAATAAAGGTCCCAAAAAATCAATTACCTAGTGGTTATTATTTCGCGACCCAAAGGTAATGAAGTTGGGGTACCGATGACACCAAAGATCATAATTCAGAAACCTGCAAGCTTCTCTTATAAAGATAGTAAGAAGGTCCCTTGGAATTATGATTGCAAAGTGACAATACCGGGAAAGGAGAACTCAGTTAGTGCTTCAAAAGTGGACCAAGATGGAGGTTCTCATATGCGAAATGAGAGACGCTATGATTTGATAAATGCCCGAACAGAACCCGTAAAATGAAAATAGTAGATGGTTGAGCAAAAGAAGGGAAAAGTAGTCAAACCAGAGTCGCCTATTAATGAGCCGGTAAGAGAGGAGGAAGTGAAGGAATTCTTGAAGTTCGTGAAACATAGCGAGTATAGCATTGTGGGATAGTTGCATAAATAGCCAGCTAACATATCTATATTAGCTTTACTCTTAAGTTTGGAGGTACAACGAAATGTATTGATGAAACTGTTAAATGAGACATACGTGACCAATGATATATCCGTCAATAAACTAGATCGGTTGGTTAAAAATATAAGTGCTGATAACTTTATCTTCTTCAACGACGATGAAATACCACCAGGGGGTATAGGATCCACTAAAGCTCTGCACATAACCACCAGAAGCAAAGGGTACACATTGCCAGGAGTTTTGATAGATAATGGATCGATGCTAAATGTATTACCCTTATCTACATTAAATAGATTACCTGTGGATAGCTCACATATGAAGGGATGTCAGAGTATAGTGCAGGCGTTCGATGGCACAGAGAGAAAGATCATGGGGAGAATATAAATACCTTTGTTGATTGGCCCAACTATATATGGGGTGGATTTCTTAGTGATGGATATTAAACCTTCCTACAACTGCTTGTTAGGAAGACCCTGGATACATTCGGCAAGGGTGGTACCTTTGTCGCTACATCAAAAGGTGAAGCTAGTATTAGAGGGACGGCTGGTAACCATAAACGCTGAAGAAAATATTATCGCAGCTGTAACTAGCGATGCGCCATATTTGGAAACAAATGATGAAGCAATTGAATGTTCTTTTCAGTCTTTGGAGTTTGTAAATGCAATATTAATCACTGAAGGGAGTAAGATCCCATCACCAAAAATATCCACAACTACAAAGATGGGTCTACAGTTGATGATGAGAAGAGGAGCTTTACCAGGAAAGGGACTCGGGAGACATCTCCAGGGAAGAGCTGAAGTTCCAATGCTGAAGGACAAACATGACCGTTCTGGTTTAGGGTTCAGGCCAGATGCGAGGCAAAGAAAGAAGGAGTTGGAAAAAAGGCAATGTAACACCTTAATTTTGGGCCTAGAAGAATTAGGCCTCGGGCCTAGGTGCACTTAAAATTTTCGAGAGTATGATAACAACATAAATTGCATGCTAGAATGGTTGGGCTAGTGATTTTGAAGTATTTAAGGGTCTCTATGAAGTCTTGAGTTTGAATTTTGGGTTAGGAAAATTTTTGTTTTTCAACCTTTAAGGAACCCTGACCCCAGGAGTCATGGCTTTTAAATAAATGGAGAAGAAATAGGACGTAAGAGAGGTTGTGCTGTAGTGGCTAAGTGGCATCACTTAGGGAGCAGGGAGGTGGCATCATTAGCTAGCAAGGGGATCCTAGGCTCGAGTGCTAGCATGATAATATTTGGGGATTTTATTTTTACGCTATGGACAGCTAGTAGTGGCATTGGAGTTGAACTCTGAAGGAGAGAAATTCAAGGAAGAGATTAATAGAGTGATAAGGGGAGAATATCTTGGAGGAAAATTAGGAGATGGGGTGTGTGAAGAGTTGGTGCCGATTTGGGAAGTGAGGAGTGTGTAAATTCGGCTTAGGGAGTAAATGAGTGTCGTTTTTGGGTCTTTTAAAGGGTATTACGAATTTTCATTGTTGGTTCTTAAGGGGTGATAAACGATAAATTATACATATTTTTACCTCATGTTTAGCCTATATTTTGGATGGATTATCATTAATTTTGTGAGAATTGGTGCTCTTAATCTTTCTTTTTCATATCTTATACTCAGGAGAGCATAGGGAAGAGAAAAGAATGGAAAATGGACCAAAAACGGAGAAAATGGGCCAAAATGTGTAATTAACACGGCTCAAGGAGTGCCACACGGCCATGCCACACGAAGACCACACGGTCCAGCCCCCGACAAGCACGGCCAAGGCACACGACCGTGCCACCTCAACAATCTCGAACACGACCTCTTATCGAAATCACACTGACGTGGCGCACGGACGTGTTCTAGTCATGAGGAAGAGGAATTTCACTCGGATTTGGATACTTAGGGGATAAGAAAGCCATTCTAAACTTTATATAAAGACCCCAAGAGGCAACTCTAAAGATATACTCTTTTCTCTCAAGAAAGAGCGCCATATTTCTGCCAACACAAGGAGTGAAAGCAAGGATTTACTCCAAGGGGATGAAACCTAAGACAGATATTGTTATTATTTATTCTTGAATTATATGATAAATACTTGAATTGTTCTTAATTATGTGTTCTTCATTCTTGATTTAATAATCCTAGGTATTACTTTAAGAACTTGATGTGCTTAGGCAGAGGAGCAAAAGTCCCTGTTTTAAGAGTAGATCTACCATAATTAAGTGGAGTTGCATGCAACCCTAGACATAGGGCGACATAAATATGCCGGATTAGGGTCAAACCTAATAGGGGGATCCATAGATCAAATTAATGCAACCTAGGGTGTTAATTAATAAAGAAACTTTAGTTAATAGCCTAGGCCTAGTTGTTCTTATCCTCGAAAGAGGTATTAACATAGGTTAGGGATCTCCACGGATCAAGTCAAGTGAATAAATCATCTAGTTCAAGAAGTTAATAACAAGTGAAGTCTAAGTTGATTCTCCCTTAAGTATTGCTCATATCAATCAACTTTTCCCTAAAGTTTTCCCCAATTTACTTTTTGTGCACTTTTAGTTAGTTTTAGAATTAGTTTCAATCAATCCTCTTTTATTTTTAGGCTAGATAATAGAAAGGAAGTAAGTATTAGTACTTTTGGTTCCCTTGGGTACGATAACTCAGTCTTGCCACTAAACTATACTACTGTTCGATAGGTGCGCTTGCCTTTAAAGATCGTGATATTAGTTAGTTTTTGGTGTGATCAGTTTTTATAAATTTTATTACTTAATATCGCGAGTATATCAAGGGGTATTGCTAAATTCTCTCTTTCTTTATTGCCTTTGCCGAAACCTTCTCCTCTCAATTTCATTGTTGCTTCATCATTCTTTTCCTTATTCCTTAACCTTGGCTGATTGGGTGCTAAACTGATTAGCCGATTTCTTTTCTTATTTTATGCCAAATGCTCTCCTCTTCTGTGTGGCCGGATCCCCTGTTGTGCCATCACCAACTTTATTTTTGTTTTTAAACACAAAACCGACATCTCCTCTCTTTCTTTTTAATTGTGGGATCGAATCTTTTTTCAAGTCTCTGTCGAATTCTCCTAGTTTGCTTTGGGCTTGGTAAGTCGTTTATCTTTATTTTCGATTTTGGTGGTTGGCCGAATGTTATTAGGAGTTGTAAGGGTGACTACGATGGATGTTAGTCATTTGCTAAGTCAATCTTTAATAATAAGAGTTTCTACAATGCAAATCTAGGAATTGATCGGGGCTAGCAAGCGGTGAAAGTTTGATTAGGATCAATCGCGCAAGGTAAATAGAAGTGGTATGATTTCAGCTTTTGGTAATAGTATTTGGTAAGTGTATGATTAACTATTGAGTGACATCGATTATAGGTTCGTGGCTAAGGAGTTCGCAGCGTGTTTTGTTAGCAAGTGTGTACAAACACTTCACACACACAATAAATCGACAAATCCTGAAATGTTGAAAAGCTGAAATACCGAAAAGCCAAAATTTTGGCTACAGTAGTCTTGCAAGTGTGTGAACACTCGTATGAGGGTAATCGATACAATACCAGAGACCCCATGAACAATCTCATGGACTTGGGTCACGTTTTGGCCAACTGGGCCAGAATAGGCTAAATGGGCCGACGGGCTCGTGGGCCCAAATAAGCAAAAATTGGTAAATTGGTAATAAGTGACGAGCTGATTAAGTTGGTTGTATGGCTTGGTAAAGATTTAAGCTTGATGGGTCGTATAAATGTGACTGGGCCTAATGGGCCAGATAAATGTAATTGGGCCTAATAGGCTATATGAATGTATGTGGACTCGTTAGGGTTATGTAAATGACTTTTAGGCTTAGTATCTAATAATTGTTTAAATAGACATAAAACTTAATTAATCAATTAAGTGTAACTGTGGACGAGTCATAGGGTTAAAGTGTGGCAATGGGTATATGCATGTCTAGGATTGGATCTAGGGAGAGCTTGGTACTTAAGCGGTCTTAATGACTCACCTCCACTTCTTTAGAATCCTACCTGGTGCATAATATCTATTCACTTTAGCCAACGAGACTTGTTGACGGGACAAGGTACGTAATTAGACCCATGGTGTTAAGAAATTACTAAAATACCCCTGTAGGGTAGAATTACTGAAATACCCGTGACCTATAAAATTACAGAAAACCCTTAGTTGAGAAATTACGAAAATACCCCTATGTGCCATGAGTATGACTTATGTATGTTATATGTTATCTGTTGTATTCATGTGTATATTGCATATAGGCCGGGATTATGATTAGAGGAAGCGTATATAAGGGTCGCACGGTCGCTTGACAACTGTGGATCCACCGCAGGCTTTTTAGCCACTGAATGCTTTATAGCCACCAAATAGCTATGTTGCACTGATAAGTAGCGCCGCAACCGGTGCTACAATGAATGTGAGCAGCTATGCTGCAACGACGATAAGTGGTGCCGCAACCGGTGCCACATCGGGTGTATAAGGATGAGTGGGTTGAGTATCTCCCCATAGGTGTGTAGGGTTGGAAGGGGGTGTACAAGGTTGGTTATGGGAAATTGCACATTGTATAATCATATTGATATTGTTGTGATTTGGCTAAGGCCTAAGGCCACTGTATGTTGAGATATGGGCTCAAGCCCAACCGAGGCCACTATGGGCTAAGGCCTAAAGGCCACCTATATTAAATAGGGCTTATGCCCAAATTATATAATGCATGTTATATGTCTATTGAGGGGCGTACACACTGAGTTTTCGTAAACTTACTCCCTCTTTTTAAATTTTTTTAGGTGACCCTCAGTAGGCGGTTCGACGAAGGAGAGGACTCAAAGGTGGCTAAACTGCAACTTGATTTAATGATCAGTAGTTTTATTTATTTACCTTATCTTAAATTATTTTTATTGGGTTGTAATTAGGCTTTTATAACTTTTGGATTGTTTTTAAATTTGGGATTTTATTGTGATTTTATAATTGCTAGTGGTAAAAATGAGTTTTTCCAAAGCAACCTCTGTTTTAAATTAAGCTTCTGCAACAATTAAGATTTTATAATTAGTAATGTCGTTAATAGGGGATAATCTTTTTAATAAACCACATTGGGAATTGATCAAATGCTGAGGTTTTACACAAATATTTAAACAAGAATGGTTTTCAATGAAAACTTGGTTTTTGAAAAATACTTCAATGTGACACGCCAGATTCAGGCCTAACTTCTAGGCCGGTTTTGGGGTGTTACAGGCAAGAAAGAAGAAAGGCACATTTGAATGGTGAAGAACTTAAGTGGGAACCCATGATAATTCCTCACATAACCAAAATATGTACTTATTTGAAATGTATTTATATGAATTGAAAAAATAATTTATATGATATTTGAATGCTTAAATGATAAAGTCTGAATAATACCAAGCCCCGTTTGAACCTTAGGAATTCGTAGGATACGAGTGACATGTCACTAGGGTTACTGTTTGGTTGAGATTCCTGCATGTGTTGTGGACTCACCACAGCTTGTGTGATCTTATCGATATTTTAGTTCGTAAAAGCTTACCGATTTTTAGCTCATTAGAGCTTACTGTTACCTAACCTAGGAGGAGCTTACCGTTTATAGCTTGAAAGAGTGTATATGTACAGGAATTAACGGATTACCAATTTGTACATTTCGTGTGTACCACCCGTGTACCTATTGATGCTCTAAGTGGTTCAATGGGCACAAATCTGCTACTGGTTATATGAACTATGTGAAATTGATGTTATATGAAATAGTGCAATATGAAACGAAAGATATAAGTTCATGAAGCTTGAATGATTGTTGAATTTATCCATATTGATTTGATGATTATATGTACCCTTCATGACTAACTTATTGAATTATTCATGTGTTTAGGCATTTGCCAATTTGAATGGATTTACTATGTTTACTTATAAATTATGAATGATTGGTAAGTTTAATTCTATACTATACGAGCTTACTAAGCTTTATACCTTACTTTGTTTTCTCTTCTATGTTTTATAGTGATTTGGAAGCTCGCTCGATTCGGAAGATCACTCGATTCGAAAGATCATCAGAGATCACATCACACTATCCAGCCATCATTTTGGTACTTTTGAATTTATGTACTTGGTTATATGGCATGTATAGGAGTAATGGTCATTTTGATTTAAAGTTTGGTAATGGAATGAGTCATTTGAATTGGCTAGTAAGTGATGAATGTTTGGTATGTGTATAGCCATGAGACTTGGCTTACTTTGGCATATTTGGTGATGTGTATATATTATGCAAATGGCCATTTTGTTATGTGGTTGATAGTGGCTATGTAATGCTTGTTATGAAATGATAATTGAGTAATATGTGGTTGGAATTTGAGATTGCATGATTGGGATTTTAGGCAAACTAATACATATTTGAAATGGTCATATTGATGAATTGGGAATGTGAATTTGGTATGAAATTGAATTGTTAGTTATGTCACTATATGTTTTGTGGAATCGGTATGTTATAGGCTTGAATTGATTGAATTAAATGTCTATTTTGGCTTTGAATGTATGCCTTTGAATTGTGTAGGTTGGCACCAAAATTGGGTGAGAAATTTGGCTTGTAACCTAGCCTATTTTCGTCCACACGGGCAGAGACACGAGCTTGTGTCTTAGCCTTGTGTGACACATGATCAGGTGATACGGCCATGTGTCCCCTGTAGTTTCTAATAGAAGCAAGTCAGTGAGTTACATGGGCTAGTCACATGGGCTAGTCACATGGGCTTATGGTTGGCCGTGTGACATAATTTAGAGAGTTACACGGGGTAGGACACGGTCTAGGACATGGCCATGTGATCCCATTTCAAATGTCCACACGGCCTATGACACGGGCATGTCTTTTGGCCGTGTTAGACACACGACCTGGCCACACGAGCATGTGTCCCCTGTATGTGAAAATTTTCAATGTTTTACCAAAATTTTCATAAGTTATCAATTTAGTCCCGAACCATTCCTAATGCATGATCTGGGCCTCGTATGCTCGTATTAGGTACAATGTGAATGTATTTGATTGATGATTATTCAGAAATGGAAAATGCATGTGAAATGTATAATTATTTATGTAATAAGTCCGATAATGCTCCGTAATCCTAGTTTGGTGACAAATACGGGTTAGGGGTGTTACATGTATAGGTTGTTTTGGCTAATGTTAGCCTATATATTTTGTTGAGATTGGCCACTTATTTGGCTTGTTGGTTTGTGCATATTTGCTTTATATGGTTGATGTGTCGATTGGTCTATGGTTGTATAGTGAAATGTAAAATGTTAGCTAATTTTGCATTTTATACATGTGTTTTGGGATGTGATGAATTGATCATGAATTAGTACCTTGATATGTAAGGGTTATATATCTAAATATGTTAGTATTTGAAATACATTTTTGCACCAAATGGTATGTTTTGGTAGGTAAGTGACCTGGCTTGAAATGATGCAAATTAGCTTGGTAAACTTTGGGTACAAATATGCATATAAGTTAGTTTTACATTTGGATATATTGAATACATGACTGCACATGTTATAAGCTATCATCTAAGGTGCCTAAAGGCACATTGGTTGTATATGAAGATATTATATGTTTAAAGTTTGATTTTGGCTTGTTTTGGATGCCTAATTATGGCTTGTTGATATGCATAATGTTGGTAGTAAGTTGAGACCAAATTGGTTGAGAAATATGGCTTGTAAAATAGCCTATTTTCGTCCACACAAGTGTGTGTCTCAGCCGTATGTGACACATGGCCAGGTGACACAAACGTGTGTCTCCTGTATCTTTTAAAGAGTACAAGTCAGTATGCTCAGACGACCTGGCACATGGGCATGTGGTTTTGTAACACCCCAAACCCGACCTAGACGTTATGGCCGAATCTGGTAATATCACATGAGAGTGTTTCTGAAATTGCCTCGATATATTAAAAATGTGCCAATTATTAACTTTTATTTAAGTTAGGAAATCGTGAGTCAATTGTTTTTTTTAAAACCATCTTTTGAACATGGAAGCTTTGAAAACAAAAACTTTTCACAATCATGTTTATTTATGAAAACAATAGTTAATCTTAGGAGAAACCGTATTTTAGTTACATTGCAGTTTATAAACCATAACAAACAGTTAAAGTCCCGAATTAAAACCCAAAACAGTCCAAGTCCAAAAATTACATCCAAAAATTCCCAAAAGTAGTAAATAAAACAGTAAAGTCTTAAACAGAAATATGTATAGCAGTGGTCACCGTCGAACCCTTCGCTGCATCGATCCATCTACTGTTGGGGATTTCCTAACAGATAAAACAAATAAAGGGGTAAGTTTTTGCAAACTCAGTGTATACATCCCCACAGTTCAGCATGCATACAGACAGATAACAAAATACAGTCATAGTTCGGGCCTGAGCCCTTCACAGAAACGGTGTGGACCTTAGCCCACTGAAAAACAAAATCAGATCAGAAACATGGCCACCAACCCAGCACACCATCTCCGTCCAACCCTACACACCATGTGGGGATAAAATTGACCCACCTAGCCCTACACACCAAATATTGGGATAAAATCAACCCATCCAAACCTACACACCATAAGGTACCGTGAAATGGCACATAACATATATATGTAGTGTAGCTGCCAAATAACAGGCTTAGAAGCCTTTTAGATACTTTCTTCACTTCGTCAATAAACCCACCCCAATGCAATACAATAGTACATAAATGGCATGAGGTAATAAAGATTAACAGAACATATATCAGAATCCAGAATAGTATAGCACACATGCTAAGTATCACATGCTTAAATCATGCATCATAATATCATATCACAAATAAGGGGTCTAAGATATCCTTACCAACCCTACAACAGGTCATAGTTGAATCGAGTGACCCATGCAACCTTACAGTATATTTTAGCAAAATGGGCTCACACGCCTATGTGGCCTGCCCTTATGGGCCCAGACATCCGTCTGGCCCACATGGCCCAAATTGGCCTTGTCCGTGTGGATCACACAGCTTAGCCCAAATTCCACACGCCCGTGTGGTTCACCTGTGTGGGCCCACATGACCCAATTGGACGAGTCTGTGTCTTACACACGACCTCGTCGGCCTCACACGGTCATGTCCGTCGTGCCCATGTCTCGCGCGCATGGCCTGGTTCATCACTCACACGGCCATGTCTTGCCACACGGCCTCCACACGGGCAGTTCACACACCCGTGTGGCATCGACAGTAGGCTTTTGACTCTTATCAAATTTTGATTTCTGTGCAATTAGAGTACACACCTGGTTCAAATTTGACGTTAACGCAATCCTGAGCACTTTAAAACCTATAATCGACAATAGGAAGTCCAATTGTAGTCACTTAAATCGAATTGTTATGAAAACACGTTCTCTCAAAACTTACAGACAACCCTACCTTTGACTGAGAAGTGAAATCTTCACGTCTACTCGCCGATTGTAAATGCTAGTTAGCCCCTGATTGATTCCTATACAACCAAAGAATCCATTTTTTAAACGATAAATAGGAAAACCTTAAAGTTTAGCAAAATGTAACACTTACCGAGCCAAGAGAAATGAGTATAGCTCACACGAACGAATTGAAAAAGAAGTTGAAGCAAGAAAGAAAGAAAAGAAAATGGAAGAAAGGGATGGGAGAGGCACAAGTTCGGCAGCACTCAAGGAACAAAACGAGAGGAAAAGAAATGGCAAAAATTAGGGAAAAAGGAAGAGTATAGCTGAATTGGATTTTCTGATAACCCCCAACTCACATTTCCTTAATTCTCTCCACTGAACACTCCACTATCAGATTTTTAGTCCAATACAAAAACTAGTCATCCAAAACATCAAAAATTAACCTAATTATTGCGCATGCAAGGATTCAAACCTCAGTCCTCAAGTAACACTAACACTCTCTCAACCACTAGACCAGTAGGCCCATTCTAACATAACTTTACCCACATTTAATTATAAGCCTACTGAACAAGAGTAAGGCTTTATTCAAATAAAAACCCTAAATTCAGCCCAAGTCTTTACTTGAACTTGGGACCTCCCCAACACAGCCAGAGCACATAACCACTAAAGTAGACATAAATTTGTGCCAAATCAATGCAAAAACAAATTTATAAATTTTGGGGCGTTACAACTCTACCTCCTAAAAGAAAATTTCATCCTCCAAATTTTACCGGATCAGAAGAGGTGAGGATATTTTTGTCTCGTCGAATCCTCTGGCTCCCAATTAGCCTCCTCAGTGCTATGATTTTGCCACAGCACCTTCACCAATGGGATAGACTTCTTTCATAGAATCTTAATGTTGCGATCTAGAATTTGCACCGGCTTCCCCTCAAACGTTACATCTGGTCTAATCTCAATCTCCTCTACAGGCACAATGTGCTTGGGATCAGTACGATAACGTCTCAACAACAAGAAATGGAACACATCGTGAATGCTCCGGAGGTAACTCCAACTGATATGCGATTGGCCCCACTCGCTTAAGAATCCGGAACAGCCCAATAAACAGAGGGCTCAGCTTCCCCTTGCGACCGAACCTCAGAACCTTCTTCCAAGGCGAGATCTTAAGGAAAACCAAGTCCCCCATAAAATACTCAATGTCCTTCCTCTTCAAATCAGCATAGGACTTCTGTCTATCAGAGCTGCTTTCAATCGCTGTCGAATCAATCGGACCTTGTCCTTAGTCTCTGAAACCAACTCTGGTCCCAAAACATGTCACTCACCAAATTCAGTCCAGCATAAGGGGGTGCGATACTTACGACCATATAGTGCCTCATAAGGTGCCATCTGTATACTGGACTGGTAACTATTGTTGTAGGCGAACTCTGCTAAAGGCAAGTACTCCTCCCAACTACCTCGAAAATCAATGATACAGCCCCTCAACATGTCCTCTAATATCTGAATCACCCTCTGACTGACCGTCTGTTTGAGGATGAAAAGCAGTACTGAAGTCAAGCCTCAAGGATCCCTATTGGAGATGATCGAGACAGGAACCCCATGACGTGAATCGAGGATGAAAAGCTTCTGCCAGAACCGTGACGTGAATCGAGGATCCCTATCGAAGATGATCGAGACAGGAACCCCATGTAACGTCACTATCTCGGAGATTTAGAGCTTAGCCAGTTTCTGTAGAGAGAAGTCCGTCCTAACAGGAATGAAATGTGCAGACTTGGTCAATCGATCCACAATGACCTATACAAAATCCTTCTTAGTGGGTGTTAGGGGCAACCCACTAATGAAGTCCACCGTTACTCGCTCCCATTTCCACATCGGTATCTTAACTGGCTGGAGCAAACCTAAAGGAAACTGATGCTCAACCTTAACCTGCTGACATGTCAAACAGCGAGCCACGAAATTGATCACCTCAAGTTTCAACCCTGGGCACCAGTATAACTCTCAGAGATCACTATACATTTTGTTCCCACAAGGATGCATCGCATAAGGGCTACTATGCACTTCCTTTAGAATCGACAACCTCAAATCCTCATCGTTCGGTACGTAGATCCATCTTTGGAAACACAATACCCCATCACTGTTAATCCCAAAATCTATCGTAGTACCACTCTTAACCTGACGGAACCGCATCTCAAGAGACTTATCCCCCATCTATTTATCTCTGATCTGATTAATCCATATCAATTTAACCTGTATCTCTACCAACAGACTCCCATCGTCAAAAAAACTCAGTCGAACGAACATCGCCCTCAGATCAGTCACAGCCCTATGGCTTAACACATCAGCCACCACATTAGCCTTACCAGGATGATACTCAATACTGCAGTCGTAGTCTTTAAGCAGTTCAACCCATCGTTGCTGCCTAAGGTTTAACTCTTTCTGAGTGAGGAGATACTTGAGGCTCTTGTGATTGGTGTAGATAGTACACTTCTCACCATATAGATAATGCCTCCAAATCTTAATAGCAAAGACTACAGCAGCCAACTCTAAATCATGCGTCGGATAATTAGTGTCATGAGTCTTGAGCTGTCGTGACGCATACATAACCACTTTACCATCTTAAATCAAAACGCAACCCAGACCCACATGTGACGCATCACTATATACCACGAAGTCCTTACCGGGCTCAGGATGTATGAAAACAAGAGCCAGAGTCAAAACAATCTTGAGCTTCTCAAAGCTCTCCTACTGTGAATCAGTCTAAATGAAAGGAACTCCCTTCCGTAGCAGCTTAGTCAACAGAGCTATGATCAAAGAGAACCCTTCTACTAATCGACGGTAGTATCCTGCCAACCCTAGAAAGCTACAAATCTCAAACACACTCCTCGGTTGTTTCTAATCCAATACAGCCTCAATCTTACAAAGATCAACATGAATCCCCTTAGCAGACATCACATGCCCCAAGAAGGTTACCTTTCGAAGCCAAAACTCACACTTAGAGAACTTCGCATACAGCTATTTCTCTTGAAGAGTCTGTAGTACAACTCTGAGATGTTTATCATGCTCATATTCAGACTTAGAATATACTAGAATGTCGTTGATGAACACTACCACAAACTGATCTAGGTAGGGCTAAAACACATGGTTCATCAGATCCATAAACATTGCTGGTGCATTAGTCAACTCAAATAGCATAACTAGGAACTCGTAATGTCCATAACCAGTCCTAAAAGTCGTCTTATGCACATCGGCCTCCTTTAGTCTAAACCGATGGTAACCCAATCGCAGATCGATCTTAGAAAACACTAAAGCCCCTCTAAACTAGTCGAATAGATCATCTATCCTTGAAAGTGGGTACTTATTCTTGATCGTCAACTTATTCAACTGACGATAGTCGATACACATCCTCATTGTACCGTCATTTTTCTTTACGAATAAAACAGGTGCTCCCTATGGAGACACACTAGGACGAATACACCAACGATCTAATAGGTCCTGTATTTGAGCTTTAAGTTTCGCTAGCTCTTTCGCTGCCATTCGATTAGAGGCGATGGACACCGGAGCTGTACCAAGAATTAACTCGCTCCTAAACTCTACCTCTCGGCTCGGAGGCAATCTCATAGTTCCTCTGGAAAAAAATTGGATAGTCCCTCACAGTTCGGATGTCATTAACCGAAGAGTCCACAGAATCCAAAACATTTTTCTACTACCAATGCAGATATCACGTTAGTCAAGTAGTCTCATCGTTCCCCAATCACGACTATCTCATTATCCTCCTCGGTCATCAGAACAACCCTTTTTGTAGCACAATTCAGACTCACACGATGTTTAACCAACCAGTCCATGCCTAGAATTAAATCGAACTCCCCAAATGGAAGCTCCATCAAATCAGCTAGAAATATAGTCCATTGGACCTCTAACGGTACATCTCTGAATAATTTACTAACTCCAATAGACTGTCCCAACGGACTCACCACTGTTATCTCACTAGAAGTGCTCTCAAACGGAATCCCCAAGGTCTCAGACACAGTACTAGCTACGTAAGAGTGTGTAGAGCCTATGTCTATCAATGCAAAGTAAGATACATTAAAAATTAAGAACGTACCCGTGATGACATCCAGAGCATCTCTATCTTGACGACAACGTGCAATATAAACTCGTGCAGGCTGTCTCGCCTTAATTGGTCCAGCACCTCTGCCTGGTGCTCTCTGCCCCCGGCCCATGCCATTACCACCCTGGCCTGACCTTAGCCCCTAGGTGGTTGCTGAACTACCCTCGGCGGCGGTGCAGTCTCATTAACTGGAGCTTGCATCTAATTAACCCTTAGCGGGCAATCCCTAACACTCACCCAAATGACGTCTATTATAAAGCTAACAAATCGCCACCCCAGTAGGTGCAACAGCAGGCCCAGCTCTCATGGGCCCATTAGACCTAGCCTTTTTCTTAGGCCTCATCCCGGTATTCGAAGGCTTAGAATCCCTCTTAGCCTTCCCTTTCTCTCGGTTTTGGCACTCTAAGCGCTTCACCTTTTTGGCGATCTTTGCCTTTTCGACTAGGGTTGAGAAATCCTACTCCCTCTGAGGAGCTATCAAAATATGCAAACTATCCTAGAGGCTATCCTCAAATCGGACACAATGCTCATACTCGGTCGCCACTATGCCTCACGCATAACGGCTCAGACTCAAAAATCTGACCTCATATTCGGCCACTATGTGGTCTCTCTGGGTGAGGTTCAGAAACTCACGTTGCCTCGCATCAGTATAGCTGGCTCCCACATACTTACTCTGTAAAGTCGTCTTAAACAAACCCCATGACAGACGTTCGGGCTGAGTGCCCTCCATAACCGTGAGCCACCACTGATATGCCTCATCACGAAGCAGTGAAATAGCCTCCATAAACTTCTGCTCATCAGTAAAATCCAAATCATCCATGATATGTTCTGTGGCCTCTATCCAGTACTCAGCCACATTAGGAGCAACTCCAGCGATGCCCCTGAATAACTCAACCTCATTGGATCAGAGTCATTCCGTAACTGACCCACGGCCTCCAGAACTAGTGTTAGGCCCAGTGACCCTCTCTAATATCCGTAGCATGGCTTGGGACAGTGCGTCGTCCCCAGCCACAAGATCATATAATCCTAACCCAGTCTCGGTAGCAGGTGACACCGGCATCTTACTAGTGTCCAGATTTGGAATCATGTCTGATGCAAAGGACTCAGCTTGAGAACCTCTACAACCTCTACCTCGGCCTCTAGTACCCCCGTCCACGAGTACCGCGTGCACTCATTGTAAATATCAAATTAATCTGTATTAACAGTTTTATGCAAATTAGTTTATAGTTCTGATAATTAGTAACGGATATTTTATGCAGTACAATAATAGAAGTTTAAAGTTTGTTATCGCAAGAAAATAGTCTCACTAAAGTTTTCAGTCTACACTATCTAGAGTGTTTCAAGTTTAATTACTACCTATAGCAGTCTCAGAATATAATTTCAGACAGATCAAATAGATTTTCAGTGTATTCTAAGCATGCTTTCACACAATTCCAATAGAGTTTAAAAATAACTTACAGGATCGGTGCCGGAGACTCGGTGTACCACTTACTTATTCCAAACATAATTCAAATCATTTACAAATTATTTCCTTGAATCTAATCTTTAAAACCCAAATCCATAGCTGAGTTTCACAACCTGGCTCTTATACCACTAAATGTAATACCCCAAACCCAGCCAATACGTTATGGCTGAATCTGGCGATGTCACATAAAAATGTTTCTTAAAATGCCTCGATACATTAAAAACGTGGCAGTTATTATCTTTTATTTAAGTTAGGAAATGACAATCGTTTTGTTTAAAACCATCTTTTTAACGCTGAAGCTTTGAAAATAAAAACTTTTTGTAATCATGTTTACTTATGAAAACTTTAGTTAATCTTAGGAGAAACCATATTTTATTTACGTTGCAGTTTATAAACCATAATAAACAGTTAAAGTCCCGAATTAAAACCCAAAGCAGTCCAAGTCCAAAAATTACATCCAAAAATTCCCAAAAGTAGTAAATAAAACAGTAAAGTCTTAAACCAAAATATGTATAGCAGTGGTCACCGTCGAGCCCTCCGCTACACCAGTCCATCTCCTACTATGGATTTCTTGACAGATAAAATAAATAATGGGGTGAGTTTTCATAAACTCAGTGTGTACACCCCCACAGTTCAGCATGCATTCAGATAGATAATAGAATACAACCATAGTACAGGCCTGAGCCCTTTACAGAAATGGTGTGGACCTTCGCCTACTCAGAAACAGAATCAGATCAGAAACATGTCCACCAACCCTACACACCATAGCTGTCCAACCCTATACACCAAATATGGGGATAAAATCAACCCATCCAACCACACCATAAGGTACTGTGAAACGGTACATGTCAGATATATGCAGCAACTACCAGATAACAGTCTTAGAAGCCTTTCAGATATGTCCTTCACTTTATCAATAAACCCACCTCAATGCAATGCAATCATACATAAATGGCATGCGGTAATGCAGATTAACAGAACATATATCAGAATCTAGAATAGTACAGTAAACATGCTAAGTATCAGATGCTTAAATCATGTATCATAATATCATATCACAGATAAGAGGTCTAAGATATCCTTACCAACCCTACAACAGGTCACAGTCGACTTGGGCCACCCGTGCAACCTTATAGTACATTTCAAAAAAATGGGCTCACACGCCCATGTGGCCTGTCCATGTGGCCCACACAGCCCAAATTGGCCTTGGTTGTGTGGCTCACACAGCCTAGCCCAAATTCCACATGCACATGTGGTTCACCCGTATAGGCCCATACACCCGTGTGGCCCACACGACCCAATTGGTCGAGCCCGTGTCTTGCACATGGCCTCGTCGGCCTCACACTATCGTGTTTGTCATGCCTGTGTTGTGCACGTACGGCCTGGTTTGTCACTCACACGACTGTGTCTCGCCACACGGCCTCCATTTGGGCAGTCCACATGCTTGTGTAGCGTCGATAGTAGGCTTTTTAGCTTTCGCCAAATTTTGATGTCTATGTAATCAGAGTACACACCGGGTTCGAATTTGATGTTAATGCAATCTTGAGCACTTTAAAACCTATAATTGACAAGAGGAAGTCCAATTTTAGTCACTTCAATCTAATTTATATGAAAAGACGTTCTCTCAAAACTTACCGACAACCTTACCTTTGACTGAGACGTAAAATCTTCGCATCTACTCACTTATTGTGAACGCTAATTAGCCCCCTGATTGATTCCTCTACAACCAAACAATCCCTTTCTTAAACAATAAACAGGAAAACCTTAAAGTTTAGCAAAACGCAACACTTACCGAGCCAACAAAAACGAGTATAACGCACTCGAACAAATTGAACAAGAAGTTGAAGTAAGAAAGAAAGAAAAGAAAACAGAAGAGAGCGATGGGAGAGGCATAATTTTGGCAGCACTTAATGAACAAAACGAGAGGAAAAAAATGACAAAAATTAGAGAAAAAGAAAGAGTTTAGCCGAATTTGGCAAAAAGAAAACAACTGCTTAAAATTGGATTTCTTGATAACCCCAACTCATATTCCCTTAATTCTCTCCACTAAACACTCCACTATCAGATTTTTAGTCCAATACAAACACTAGTCGTCCAAAACATCAAAAATTAACCCTCTTATTGCGCACACAAGGATTTGAACCTTAGCCCTTAAGAAACATTAACATTCTCTCAACTACTAGACCAGCAGGCCCATTCTAACATAACTTTAGCCACATTTAATTATAAGCCTACTGAATAAGAGAAAGGCTTTATTCAAACAAAAACCCAAAATTTAGCCCAAGTCTTTACTTGAACTTGGACCTCCCCAACACACCTAGAGCACATAACCACTAAAGTAGACATAAATTTGTGCCAAATCAATGCAGAAAAAAATTTATAAGTTTTGGGGCGTTACAACTCTACCCCCGAAAAGAAAATTTCGTCATTGAAATTTTAACTGATTAGAAGAGTTAAGGATACTGCTATTGCATCGAATCCTCTGGCTCCTATGTAGCCTCCTCAGTGCTATGATTTTTCCACAGCACTTTCAACAATGGGATAAACTTCCTTCGTAGAACCTTTACGTCACGATCTAGAATTTGCATCGGCTCCTCCTCAAACATTAGATCTTGTCTAATCTCTATCTTTTCCACAGGCACAATGTACTTAGGATCAGAGTGGTAACATCTCAACATCAAGACATGGAACACATCGTGAATGTGATCTAACTCCGGAGGTAGCTCCAACTGATATGCAATTGGCCCCACTCACTTTAGAAACTAGTACGGCCCAATAATCCGAGGGCTCAAGACCATAAGGAAAACCAAGTCTCCAACAGAATTCTCAATGACCTTTCTCTTCAAATTAGCATAGGACTTCTGCCTATCAGAAGCATCTTTCAATCGCTTTCAAATCAATCAGACCTTGTCCTTAATCTCTGAAACCAACTCTGGTCCCAAAACACGTTACTCACCCAACTCAGTCCAACATAAGGGGGTGCAACACTTACGACCATATAGTGCCTCGTAAGGTGCCATCTGTATACTGGACTAGTAACTATTGTTGTAGGCAAACTCTGTTGACGGCAAGTACTTCTTCCAACTACCTCAAAAATCAATGATGCAGCCCTTCAACATGTCCTCCAATATCTGAATCACCCTCTTTGACTGACCGTCTGTTTGAGGATGAAAAGTAGTGCTAAAGTCAAGCCTTGAACCAAGAGCCTCATGAAGCTTCTGCCAGAACCATGACGTGAATCAAGGATCCCTATCGGAGATGATCGAGATAGGAACCCACATCACTATCTCAGAGATGTTGAGCTTAACCAGGTTCTGTAGGGAGAAGTCCTTCCTAACAGGAATGAAATGTGCAGACTTGGTCAATTGATCCATAATAACCTATACAGAATCCTTCTTAGTGGATGTTAGGGGCAACCTACTAACGAAGTCCATCGTTACTCGCTCCCATTTCCATATCGATATCTTAATTGGCTGCAACAAACCCGAAGGCAACTAATGCTCAGCCTTAACCTGCTAACATGTCAAATAGTAAGCCACGAAGGAAAGATTCAAACATAGGCTTTAATCAAACATAGGCCTTCCGTAAGGTTCGTAAGATCTAAATTTAATTGTATAACTTGATAGCCAAACTTTTGAGGATGAATTATCAATTATCTATATGTATACTTGATGCGATAACTGTTAAATAATAATGATCTTTATTATCTAATTATGAATTATATTGGATAACTGTATGTACATATTTGATATCTTAACTGGCTGCAACAAACCCGAAGGCAACTAATGCTCAGCCTTAACCTGCTAACATGTCAAATAGTAAGCCACGAAGGAAAGATTCAAACATAGGCTTTAATCAAACATAGGCCTTCCGTAAGGTTCGTAAGATCTAAATTCAATTGTATAACTTGATAGCCAATCTTTTGAGGATGAATTATCAATTATCTATATGTATACTTGATGCGATAACTGTTAAATAATAATGATCTTTATTATCTAATTATGAATTATATTGGATAACTGTATATACATATTTGATATCTAATATCTGTAACCTGCATTTGAATTGGGTGGGAACGGTATAAAGAAGGAAGTGGTGGTAGTTTAATGATCTACCGAACTGAGTGGCTAAGCCACAATTCTATATCTGATTCTGGTGATTTATCACATACTGATCTGACAGCTAATCTATAATCACTCTGTAATATGCCATACTGACACTAATTGGTGTATAGGGTTGGATGGGTCCTTAAGACCCTATATAGTGTGTTAGGATGGTCGGAGATGGTGTGTAGCGGATAGAGGTAGGAAACCGCATCTAATTCTAATCTGTTCTACACATGTATCTAGTCTGTCTTCATCTTATATGAACCATTACTATATTATTAAGTATCATCTGTTTTTGATTCTGTATCTAAATTTGGGAAAATATGGTTGTACATATATTGTTGTCTTGTATATATTTAGGTTGCACATTTTGAGTTATAAACTTATTTTATTTGTTGACTGATTTGCAGGTAAACCATTGACTTAAGAGGTTCGGCATGTTAGGTGCTCGGTCACATCTTTGTTCTAAATATTTTACTGTTTGTTTAAATTTGAATTAACGTATATTTTATTTTAGATGAAGGTTTGTAAGCTCAGATTTTCATGTTTGTTTAACTAGCTATTTGATTTCTTTATGATGAATTTTAAATTACTTAAAGGTTGGTTTTCCTTTAAATGTTTTGATGTAACCTCCAGATTTGGTCTTAACGTCTAGGTAAGGTATGGGGTGTTACAACATAAGGGCTGTTACTATACGCCAACTTAACCATAATGAATACACAACCCATCCTTGCAAGCCATGTACCCAAAAATTCGTAATCACAAGCATATTAAACATTTGTATTCATATTCATACACCCCTTAACGTTTCATATCATTTCTGTTTAGATAATCATGTTTTCTCGTGAGTTGTCAGTCTTATTTGCAATGTAACTACCCTACCAGAGGCATCACAAACATACCACATTTTTCATCACCAGATAACTCACCATATATCATACACAAATGATACTGACTTGAGCAAGAAAGATGGTATTTACATCATAACACAGACAAACTATACTCATACTGATGACTCTAGATTACCACCACTTATACAAACACCATTCATATGATACTGAGAGAGAATACTTACTTTACATAGTTTATACAACAATAGTATTTACAATGCATAGAAGTAAGAAAGAACTCACAAAAAATGCTAAACAATGATTTACACAGTAGGTCCCTTGCCCTTGTCTCTAGGACCTTTGTTAGTTTCTTGAGCTAAAAGAAAGATAAAGATTCTTATCAAATCATTATACTATCAAAACATAACATGCATACAAGACTCGATATCAAATAACCCATAATCAAGATGTTTCCTTCCTCATGAACAATTCCAAGGTCTAATCATGCAACACAATAAACATGTAAATTTATTCGATAATAACCTAAGGGTGTACCAGAAATTACCAAGAAGCTGATACAAATGTAGGTGTTAGCTAAACTCTATGAACCCTCTTCGGTGAAGCTTTCTACACTAAGGTTTTTTTAGAAACTTACAGAGTAATTCAGGGAAGATGAAGATGCAAAGGTAATTCCTGATGGCCAACGCTATCCTTATATACTCATACAACGGAGACAAGGTTTAGTCTAATCAGATAATTCCACTAACACCCTTAATTCCTGTGATTAAATGCACTTAACAAGTTTTAAGTCTAATCATCTATAGTATTCTAGTTTAGTTCTAACTAGGATTCAACTAAACCCCAACATGACTAATTAAGTTATCATAATATGGACTAAATATAGAAATTGTAACATCCCAGTTTGGTGGGTTCTAAGTTTTCACGTGTAGACTGAGAAGTAATCTAGGAAACACGGATCTATCCATCGGTTGTTGTTTTAAGCATATGGATTAGGCACATAGCACACGTTAGAATATTACGTAAAGATTTACCTCAAAATGTGTTGAGTTATAAAAAATGAGAGTTTGGTAAAAGTATTGAGGATTTTTAGGTAAACTTGGTTATCGCCGAATTTAGTATATGCCAAGTTCATTAGGTTGCTATACTAGTTATTTTGTAAATGGTTTAGTTAGGAACTAATGGAACAAATGAACTAGAGGTATATAAAAATATTTGATTTTCTTTTATGTTTTCTCTATAGTTGTAAACCACTATTGGGATATTTTAAAAGAAGGGAACGGTTGTTAAGTCCTAATATGGACTTAGGTTATACAAATAGATATTCAGGTAAATATGCCGGCAATTCTTGCATAGATGGATTTGGAGGATACACTACTAGGGTTAGTTAAGATGCCTTTCACATTGATGAAATAAGAGAAGAAGCGTAAAGATCAAAAGTCTTTAACGCAATTATATCTGTATTTGTCAAATGAAATTCTAAAGGAGGTGTTGAAGGAGAAGACCGTCGCTACATTATTAGCAAAGCTGCAATAGCTATGCATGTCGAAAACCCTAACTAGCAAGTTGCATATGAAGTACCATCTTTATGCTCATCGTTTAGAGGAAGGTGTATCTGTAGACGAACACTTAACTATGTTTAAAGAAATTCTTTCAGACCTAGAGGCCATGGAGGTTTAGTATGATAAAAAAAGATTTAGGGTTAATTCTATTTTGTTCATTTCCTCTCTCTTATTCAACCTTTAGAAATATGATTTTGTATAGCCACGAATCTCTCACAGTTGATGAAGTCTATGCTCCTTGTATGACAAGATGAAGCATCTTCTGGATGGATTCGAATCTCAAGAAGAGGGTCTCATTATTCATGTGAGACAAGAATAAAAAACTGATGGTAATCGTGGGAGGACACAAGAAAAAAACCCTCACAATAAATTTAAGGGTAGGCTGATATCTTCAAACAGAGGTAAAACCTATAACTTCTGCTTGAAGAAAGGGTACATTACTACTCGAAGAAAGGACACATTAAGTCTGAGTGCTATAAGTTGCAAAATAAGATCAAAAGGGAGGCGACGAATCAAAAGGGAAAAGAGCCAAAATAATACGGTGAATCTAATGTTGTAGAAGACAACAGTGATGATGAACTTCTAATTGCTTCTGTCGATAACTCTAAAGTAAGTGAGGAATGGATCCTCAATTCTGGTTGCACCTTCCATATGAGTCCCAATCTGGTTTGGTTTATAATATATATGAAACAATGTCTAAAGGTGTTGTTTTGATGGGAAATAATACTTCATGTAGAGTCGTAAGTATTGACACGATCAAAATTAAGATATTCGATGGAGTTGTCAGAACATTTAGTGGCGTATGACATGTACCAAAATTAAAGAGAAATTTGATTTCACTGAATGCTCTTGATTCAAAAAGGTACAAGTACACAGCTAAAAATGGGGTTCTAAAGATCAATAAGGTTCCCTCGTTATGATGAAAGGGTAGAGAAAGACTGCCATGTTATATGGTTTACAGGGTTTAATTGTAACTGGTGATGTAGTTGTCATTTCCTCTTCCTTGTCAGATGATGATGTTACTCAGAACATTTAGTGGCGTATGACATGTACCAAAATTAAAGAGAAATTTGATTTCACTGAATGCTCTTGATTCAAAAAGGTACAAGTACACAGCTAAAAATGGGGTTCTAAAGATCAATAAGGTTCCCTCGTTGTGATGAAAGCGTAGAGAAAGACTGCCATGTTATATGGTTTACAGGGTTTAATTGTAACTGGTGATGTAGTTGTCATTTCCTCTTCCTTGTCAGATGATGATGTTACTGGACTTTGGTATATGTGTCTAAGGCATATGAGTGAAAACAACATGGTAGAATTGAGCAAAAGAGGATGTCTTGATGAACAAGGCATTAGCAAACTAATGTTTGTTAGAACTACTTTTTTGGGAAGCAAAAGAGAGTTCGATCCACTAGAGTAATCCATAACACGAAGGAAATGCTGGAGTATATTCATTCTGATCTTTGGGGACCATTTAGAGTGCCTTCGAGGGGTGGCACTAATTATATGCTGACGATCATTGATGATTTTTCTAGATAAGTTTGGGCATTCTTCCTAAAGTAAAAAAGTGATGTGTTTTCCACATTTAAGGCTTGGAAAACTATGATCGAGAAGTAGACAAGAAAATAGATAAAACACCTCCACATAGATAACGGCTTGGAATTATGTTCTGATGAGTTTAATGAATTGTGCAAATTAGAAGGGATCGTGAGACACTTGACAGTTCATCATACTCTATAGAAAAATTACTTTGCAAGACGAATGAATAGAAAAATCATGGAAAATGTTCGATTTATGTTGCCAAATTCTTATTTACCAAAGTTGTTTTGGGCTGAAGCAAGCTCTACTAAATGTTTTCTGATTAACTGGTCTCCTTCCGTTGTCATTGAGAAAAATACTCCATAAAAGGTATGGTTTGGTAATCCTGTTGATTATTCTAATTTGAATATTTTTGGGTGTCCTGCGTATGCTCATGTTAATAATGGTGAATTGGAGCCTAGATCTATTAAATGTGTTTTTCTTGGTTATAAGACTGGTGTTAAAAGGTATAAGTTATGGTGTCCTGAAATAAGGGAAATTGTACTTAGCAGAGATGTTTAAACACACATGTGAAGCAGGTGGAGCTTTAGATTAATCCAGGATTTACAATAGAGTCTACTCCTCAAGTTAGTACAAAAACTCAGAGTAGAGTTATTTCTTCGTCAAAATGTTATATTGCCAAGAATAGACCTGGAAAAGAAATTAAACCTCTAAAAAGGTTCACCAAGGCTGATCTAGTTACTTATGCTTTAAATATGGCTGAAGATATAGATGCAAATCAAGAGTCATCTACTTATTCTAAGGCAGTTAGCTGTGAAAATTCAAGACAGTGGATGAGTTCCATGCAAGAAGAGATGGAATCATTCCATAAGAATAGGACATGAGACCTTGTAAAGCTTCCTAAGGGTAAAAAGGTTGTTCATTGTAAATTGGTGTTTGAAAAGAAAAAAGAGACTCCAGGAGTTGAAGAACCCGTATATAAAACAAGACTAGTTGCAAAATGTTACAATCAAATTCTAGGTGTAGACTTTACATATGTGTTTTCTCTAGTTGTAAAGAATAGTTCAATGCAAGCCTTGCTTGGTATTGTGGTCATGTATGATTTGGAGCTTGAGCAGTTAGATGTAAAAACAACATTCTTGCATGGAGAACTTGACGAAAATATTTACATGCAACAACTAGAGGGTTTTATAATCTTATAAAAGGAGGAGTATGTTTGCTTGCTAAAAATGGCCCCTTTAAGGCCTGAAATAGTCACCAAGGTAGTGGTACAAGAAGTTTGATTCAGTTATGACTACTAATGATTTCAAAAAAGTACTTTTACAGTTTTATTTATTTTAAGAAAAATAGTAATGGTTCATTTGTATATCTACTCCTTTATGTTAATGACATGTTGATAGCAGCCAAAGATAAATGAAAGATAAGAAAAACATGTAAATTGTACCTAAGTCAAAAAGGGTACATTGAGAATGTTATTTGTAGGTTCAATATGTAGAGTACCAAGCATGTTAGTACTCCATTAACAACCCACTTCAAACTTTCATTGGCTTTATCTCTACAATCAGATGATGATATTGAATACATGTCACGTGTTTCATATTCTAGTGTAGTGGGATCTCTCATGTATGTTATGGTTTACTCATGTTTAGATTTATCATATACAGTTAGTATAGTTAGTAGATACATGGTGAACCCTGGTAAAGAACACTGGAAAGTAGTTTAGTGGATTTTCAGATACTTATGAGGTACTACTAATGTTTTCTTACAGTTTGCAAGAACTAGAGATCGAGTCTCTTTGGGTATGTTGATTCTGATTTTTTCAAAGACCTTGATAAAAAAAATCTCTCACAGTGTAAGTCTTTACTATTGGGGGTTGTGCAATTAGTTGGAAATTCACTTTGCAGACTACAGTTGTTTTGTCTACTATTGAAGCCGAGAACATGGCAATTACTAAGGCTTGTAAAGAAACTATTTGGTTAAAGTGACTATTTGGTGAACTCAGTAAAAACCTTCAGATTAGTAAGTGTTTTTGTGATAGTTAGAGTGTCATCTTCCTTATGAAGGATCAAATGTTTCATGAGAGAACAAACCACATTAATTTCGGTATCATTTTGTGCATGATATTATTGCTCGTGGTGATATTGTTTGAGCAAAGTTAGTACTTATGATATTCCTATAGATATGATGACTAAATCTCTTCCTATAACCAAGTTTAAGCATTGCTTAGACTTGGTTGGTGCTTATTGTTGAAGAATACCACTTTAAGGGGCTTCATGGAAGAGGTGGAGAACTTGTTCGTTTAGAGTTCATGGTGAAGAACTTATTCATTGAGAATTCATGTCAAGGTGTAGATTGTTAGAGTTGTGCGACCCGAATCCTCGTTAAAAAAATAAAATACAGTGATAAAATAAGAGGATCTGTGTAGGGCTTAAGGTTGAGGGCTTAAGGTGGAAATTATTGATTGAGAATTCGTGTCAAGTTACGAACCATGTTACACAAGTAGAATCCATATTGAACTACACTTCTTCTATTTAACATTGATTAGAATAAGGTTTTTCAACCTTTAAATAGATGTAGCTAAAACTCCTCTTGTATGATTTAATTTTTAGTATTAGTGAAATTTTCCTCCTCTGCCTGTAATTTTTTCCTCGAAAGGGTTTCCACGAAAAATTTGTGTGTTTTATTTTTCTTTTCTTTTACCTTGTGGTCGTTCTATATTGCCATTATCAACATTAGTTTTAGCAACTAGTAATTCTCAAAATATGTTATATAATTGAGAGACTTGTATAAGTTATTGTATTAAGAGAATTAAGCACTTAATATATTCTGGTGAGGAACCTTATTGTATGAGTGCATTTTGAAAGTAAAACCTTTTCGTTGTGGTTTTATTTTTTGAATTCAGAATGGGTGAATTTAGTGGTGAGAGTGTCATTCTTAAAATTGCAAAGGTGAGGAAATTGTCACGGGTGTATGATAGGTTAGGATCACTTCCTGTAATTGTTGAAGAGAATGAATATTTCTCACTAATCTAGACACCACAAATGTAGGGAAACTGAACTATGTAAACAACTCTTTTGTGTTCTATTTATTTACTATTTTTGTAACACCCATTGCCTGACCCAATCTTTGGGTTAGAGCTACAGAATGCTACACTAGTTACTAGAGCAACTGTAAACAATTTGTAATTCAAATCACACCATTAACAATCAATTATAGGCAAATTAAGTATATAAAATACTATATCTACATTTTCGGGTATTATACAAGCTTACGAAATCTCTAGTGCTAACCTGAGATCAAATTAAGGCTAAATTGTAACATTTTTAGAACTTCAAGTTGACGTTACGATGTTGGGGTTTCCTTGTCACAACGCAACATACTGAGTAGGTCTTATCCCAACGACTAATACTCGACATCGCATCGTGGCATGGTAAGTTGATCTCATCACAGCAACATTAGCTTGATGTCACGACATGACAACCTATTTCTACAAGTTCTAATGAACTTCAATCTGAAATTTCTAAATTTAACTGCTTTACATATCTTTACCATAATTTTAGCCAAAACATCCATTCTTTATGAATCAAATATGAACCAACAACTTGATTAATAGTGTACCGATGGCACATTTCCTAGTTCAAACCAATCAAACCCTTAAACTACATACTTAATCATTTAATCTATGAACATAACCACATTACATATATCATCCCAAATAATTCTTACCAACATTCATTTGACCATTTCAAATATGCCAAATCTAATATAATATGTCAAAATGAACTTGTACAATTTGAAATGAACTGTTTAACTTACCATACAATCCATGTCATTCATAGAAGTTCAATTTCATCATTTACTTATATAACCATTCAAACTATCACACTTATAATGTAATACCTCAACCCCCAACTGACAGAATGAGGCATTTCACAGAAAACAGGCTTAAACTTGATTTATTATTTTTATTGAGGTTTCGGCATATGCTATCTAAACTAGGGCATTAACCCAAAAATTTGAATGAAACATATTTACTCAAAACACAAAACTAGCTTTTTAATATATAAAAGTTTTTATTTCATCACTAGCACTCAAACATCATTCAAAATAGTTTTTCGTATACGTCTAAAAATGGTCTCATAAACTTTTACTCGTTTAAACTTAGCATATATCTTTGGAATAAGTGACAATTCTCACAAAACAAAGATAAAGCAAAAGATGTAAATTATTGCAATAGTTGGTTATAAAACAGAGCTACTTGTGACCTGCCCAAAATGAAACTATATGCATGTTACAAAACAAACATAGGTGAGGCTCACAACAGAGTTTGCTTTATCTGGCTAAGTCCCTTCTATAAGCCTTTTTATGTCAAGGTACCACTTGGAAAAAGGGAAAGAAAGGGAGTAAGTTCAAAAGAACTTAGTGAGCTCCAACAATAAAAATGCTCAACCCTTTCCAAACAAATTCCATGAGTAAGAATAACTGGGTCTATATATACATATACAAATAATAATAAGTTAACAGACTTGCCGCAGAGACAATTAGGTTTCTACCCTATTACATACGGTAATGGCGGATACCTATCCCTGGCAGGCTCTATCATCTGTTGATACAGTATGCAACTACTTTCCCAGAGAACAGTTTTGCTAACATCAACAGAATAGATATTTCACAAAAGCTACCTTCACTTACTCTATCATCCCAGACATACCTGTTGACTGGTATCTATACACCTATTGAGTATGAGTCTCTTTTGGTAGATAGAATACGCCAAGCACTACAACTAATAGATACGTTTCACCCAAAACACATTAATTGAGATAAAGACTTAATACTTATCATGTAATACAACTATATAGTCAACTTTTCTATTTGGCAGTCTCATCACTTACTATGAATATACATAACATGCATTACATCTAACACATCCAGATTCACATTTTCTTACTCTTTCTAATGACTTTCCTTGTGTTAACCTCAGATCTCATATTTACAACTCATCACAAATTTCTTAATCTATGTTATTACGAAAATATGCCTGTTTCCCTAGAAGATCAGCGCTCTTTGCCATAGTTAGCAACTAACATGCCCTACTATGGCATCACCCATAATGCCAATTTGGTTAGCAACTAACATGCCCTACCAGTGGCCTATCATATCTAGATACCAATTTTGCACACCAATGAAGTTGTATTTATTTCTTATCACTTACAAGCACATATAGATGGTTACATGCAACAACTTACCACATTCAAAGGAGACAATTTTACCTAAATTCATAACCCTTAACTATTACAACCTAGAAACTAACAGTATACAGGGACTTAGAGCAGAATCATAAAAAACCCACAAAAATTGGACGCTCACAGAAGATCTCTAAGTAGTCGGTTATACCATAAGTCTTTCGCTACACTCCATAACCTTTACTTGTTATTCGGACACTCGCTAGTTCTTCTCTAACGACGTTATTCCCTCTTTTCTCGAGGTACAAGAAATAGAAGCAAGGCAAAAGAAATGGAAGAAAAGAACCCTCTCTACAATAGCCACATCGTTATTTATAGCCCACACAGCTCTCACAATAACCCTATACATAGCCAACCATGCAAAGATGACTTAGCACTCTTTCATGGCTGACATAATAATTTCTAGGTAAATCTTACCTTAAACATCTTGCACTCTAGTTAATTTCCAATTAGATCTTAACAAGAAACTAATTAAAACTAAATAGCATACCTACATGCTTATAAAGAAAATTATCGAGTCTATGACCTAATAATCCGTCACTAGTGGATACTAATAGAAGGGTCCACCAACATAAGACTTGCCAAAAGAATCTACTAATTGGCAGGTTCTCTATGACAACCACGTTAAGACATGTAGATCAGTAACCTATACTTCGCAAAAAGACGAACCTTGAAGCAAGTCTTTACAAATTTACCTAATTAGCCAAACAATCTGTTGACCATGGTGCGATAACCAACACTAACTTAATCTGGCAAATAGGACATAAATCAGTCTTTCTTAACTTACACTTTAGCCAACAATCTGCCTAGACAAACCACCAACTAGGACTATGTCGGACGGGGTGTTAAATATAATTTTATCATACCAACATTTATCGAATGATATCATTATGCATACAAGTATCCATTAAGATTTTATAACTACCGTTTGATCCAAATATGTATCACTTAGTTCACAAAGCAAGGCAACTACATAAGTTCCATCCATTATTAACTTATCACAAAACATTAACACAAATTTGACCATTTACACAACAAAAGTCCCTATGTACATGCCACAAATTCTAGATTCAAAATGAATTTATAACTACCATCTTGAGATAGTTCGTGCTCCTTCACTGATTTGGCTTGACAATTTTGCAAGGTTCAAATCTATAAGGAAAGTAAACAACTAGGATAAACATTAACAATGCTTAGTAAGTTCAAATGGAAACTAAAACATACCTTGATCATTAAGGCATAATTAACTAATCTATTTGGCAATCAACTTAACTATCCTTGTAACGCCCCAAAATTTGAATGTCTGACTGTTGAATTCCACTGTAATTAAATCTCTGTATCTATGGTTATCTGCTTTGTTATGTGTTTGAGGTCGGGAGTTTAAGTAGCGTCTTTAGAAGTTTTGATAATTCAATTTTAATTAATCTATGCTATTGAGCCATTGACTTCAAGTTAATTTTGTGTAAATC
The DNA here is from genome assembly GCA_020496765.1 of Gossypium stocksii. Classification (NCBI taxonomy): domain Eukaryota; kingdom Viridiplantae; phylum Streptophyta; class Magnoliopsida; order Malvales; family Malvaceae; genus Gossypium; species Gossypium stocksii. Next base: position 49,364,955 of record CM035628.1, read on the forward strand.
TATGTCAAGAATGAGCTTGCTAGTTCACTGGCTAAGCATCCGTCTACCCTCCGATCTTGTGTTTGAGCCTCTGCAAAAAGGAAGCATGGATGTATTTTTGCTGCTTTGAAGAATTAATTTGGTTATCTATTTTATAAAGTTAATTATTTTTATTTTTATTTTCCTTCCTTTTCCCTTTTCTTTTCTTATCGTTCTTTCTCTTCCATTTCTTTTTTCTTCTTTTTTTTTCCTTTCCTTTTCTTTCTTTTGGGTTACTATTATAGTTTCGGTGTGTGCGATCGAGTAAGTACACGTTTCACTGTTGCTGATTGAAAGTTTAATTGCGTGAATTTTTATTTGTAGAACTTCTGTTAAATGGTTGTTTCATTCGTTTCTATCAGAGTTATTTTCAACTTGAATTGTCTAAACTTTCTTTTAAGTGATCGTTTGGTTTCTTTTTAGATAAGGATATCAAAAGCAGCGATACTTGGTGCACTAACTCAAGTAATTGATGTTGATTTTATCTATAAGTTTGGACTCGTTGAAGGTTCTGCGTCGAAACTTTTGACATAATTCTACATGTGATTGTGTGTTGTTGTCAATTAAGTTGTTTAATTGAGTTATTGAATGGTTGTTTTAGGCTTCAGGAGTCTTCCACTTTGTTCCTGCTTCGAAACAAATTTAGGTGCATATTGAAAACCCGACTCTCTATGAAATTCAGACGCTGGAAACCATGACTGTCAATGCCACATGACCATGTGTGAGGTCGTGTTCCCAGGCTGTGTGATTTACTATTGCTATTAGAGACTACATGGGCTAAATACATGGGTATGTGCCCAATGTAACACCCCTAACCTGTATCCGTCGTCAGAACAGTGTTTAGGAGCATTACTGGAATTAACAGATCAAAACCAGACATTTTATGTCACTTCACATTCATACCGAAAATTAATCATACTTTAATCATATCTTCCCTTAAATAAGCCTTCAAGGACTAAAACATACAATAGAAACAAGTTAGGACGAAATTGAAAACTCTGGGAATTTTTCGTGAAATTTTGAATTTTTTCAAGGTGCAAGGGATACACGCTCGTGTGGCTCACACGACCAAGTGACATGCCCATTTCTCAAGCCATGTGGTATATGAAGTAGGGCACACGCTTATGTCCCCAACCCATTTAGCTCTCTGACTTGTAACTAAATTAAGTGCAGGGGTCACACGGCCAAGCCACACTCCTATCTGCCAGGCCGTGTGATCAATTCTGCGCACTCTGTTTTGAAATTTTAAGATGTAGGGGACACACGGCCAGAATACATGCCCATGTGCTAGGTCGTGTGTCACACACAGGTGAGATACATGCCCTTGTCTCTATCCATGTGGACGAAATAAGGCCATTTTTCAGGCCCTAATTCTCACCCATTTGGTCATCCACCTACACAAACACTTTAATTCATCCAAAAGTCAATCCAAATCATTTAAATCAAGCTAAACTCAAGTCTCATGCATACCATATTACTTTATAAATCCATATTTGTAAACTTATCTATTTGATCATAAATATTTGATATCATACTAATATTCATAAACCACATTAAGCACTTATATCAAACATGAAATTAACTCATAAGTTAATATACTAAAACACATTCATCACAAGCCATTCCAATGGCCATTTACAACCAAAACATTTGTATGCCAACATTGGCTATCCAAACCTATACATGCCATTATATCTAAAAATAATTTTATATTTTTACCGAAGTAAGCTAATGGATAGTGTGAGTGATCTCCACCAAGCTTCCAACCCAATGAGCTTCCGAGTACTATAAAATAGAAGAAATACTACTATGTAAGAACACCATGCTTAGTAAGTTCGTATAATAAGAAATTAACTTAACATGCATTTACAATTATAGTATACATGCAAAAATACATCCAAAGCAATTTATCCATTAGCCTAACACATATAACCTCAACAACATGTTAGTCATATATTTCATACGTGTATTAATTACAGGGATGAGCTCATCAAGTACCAGAATTCCATATTTTTCATGTATATACTGAATACAACTTCGTTTTGATTTCACATATTCTCATGTCAAAGTTTTACCCGTTGAATCATTTAAGATCTCGATGGATACGAAGGTGGTACACATAAAGTGTACAAATTAGGAATATGTTAATTCATTACCAAGAGTTCTCATTAGAGCACTTAATCAGAAAGCACACTCTCAGCCATATAATAGATTGCTCCTATGATCATGTAATGGGAAGTTTATCTGAGCTTAATAACAAGAAGCTCATAAGAGCCATAATCAGAAAGCTTGTACGAGCTTATAACGGATAGCTCTGAAGAGTAATTAAACAGAAAGCACCGGATAGCCATATACTGGGAAGTTTAAGCGAGCGCTAACGGGAAGCTCCGGAGAGCCTTCAATGGGAGGTTCACAAAGAACCTGTAAACAGAACACTCATTAGAGCGTGGGTGTGTCTACAACATATGCAGATCGCGACCATTCGAGATGCTCTAAAGAGCATTTAACGGGAAGCTTGAGAGGGCTTGTAACAGGATGCTCTTTCGAGCTACGGTATGTCCACAACATATGTAAGAACATTACCATTTCGAGAAACAGAACCCTATATCCAATCGAGTTTCATTATCCAAACAAGACTTATTTATTTATCAAGGATTGTCGGTTATAAAATAAATTATATATATACCTAACATTATACAATTTACGTATTCATTATTCAATATAAGCATATAAATATACACAATTTGGTTACACAAATTTACCCCGACAAGTGTTCGTGAATTGATGTCTACTAATTTGTCACTTTTTCTTTACCTCGATTTAGCTCCCTATTTGGTGTATCCGGATCTATATGTGTAAATTTAACGTCAATTTAATACAATTTATATTCAATTCACTTCAATTCACATCTTAGGAAAAATTACTATTTTGTCCTTATACTTTTACTTAATAATGATTTAGTCCCTAGGCTCGGAAATTAAAATTCATGAAATTTATTCCTCATTCCAAGCCTAAATACTTTCATATATATCAATAGTAGCCCATAAATTCTATGAAATTTTAAAATTTTTCATGGATTCAACAACTTTTCAATTTAATCCCTAAAACATGATTTCATTTAAAATTCCTTAATAAAATACCTTTAAATACCCATCAACATCTCGATTTCATCATCCAAAAAATAAAATCATATGAACTTATCAATGGCATCTTCCAAAACTTTCAAAAAATAAAAATAAAAAAACTAATGAAATAGTAAGTTGGACCTAATTGTAGAAGTCCCAAAACATAAAAATTTCAAGGAAAAAACAAGAATTAAACTTACATGAAGCTAAAATATGAAAGAACAACTTAAACCCTCTTCAATGGCTATTTTTGACAGAAAAATGATGAAGAAAATGTCTAGAAACTGTTATCACATTTGGCCATATAAACTTTGTTTTAATTCTAATTTTTCCCTTAATCACATAAAATCCTTGATTTTTTTCAGGTTATGCCATCTCAGCCATTTAAAATGGATCCATTTGTCCTTTTAGTCCTCTCTTATTTAATTGTTAAGCTATTTAATCACTTTAGCAAGTTTTGCACATTTTTTAATTTAGTCCTTTTTAATAAATTGGTTACCGAAACATTAAAATTTTCTAACAAAATTTTAATACTACCTTAATGACGCTCCGTAAATATTTATAAAAATATTTATAGAACGGTTTATAAAATTAAGGTCTTGATACCTCATTTTCTAAACCATTTGATCTAACAAATCCTTATAAAACACAAATTACCATTTCAAAAATCTTTTAAAAACCACATTTGACTCGTGAATATTAAATAATATAATTTATGAGCTCATTTACCGGATTTAGTGGCCTCGAACCACTATTTCTGACATCACTGAAAATTAGGCTATTACAACTCTCCCCCATTAAAAATTTTCGTCCTCGAAAATCTTACCTGTAAAGAGGTTTGGATATTGCTTCCTCATAGTTTCTTCTGGTTCTCAGGTAGCCTCTTCTATTCCATGTTATTGCTAGAGAACTTTCACTAGTGCTACCTTTTTATTTCTTAACACTTTTGTCTCTCTTGCTTAGATTTTAATCGTTTCTTCACTGTAAGTCAAGTTAGGCTGAATCTCAAACTCTGTCGAGGAGATAACATGTGAAAGATTTGATTGATATCATCGTAACATAGACACATGGAAGACATTGTGAATCCGGTCTAGTTTTGGTGGTAGAGCCAATCGATATGCAACAGGTCCAATTCTCTCAATCACCTCATATGGCCTGATAAACCATGGACTCAATTTTCTTTTACAGTCAAATCGAAGAACTTTCTTCCAGGGTGAAACTTTCAAGAATACTTTGTCACCAACTTGAAATTTTATTTCTTTTCTTTTAAGATATGCATAAGATTTTCTACGATCAAAAGCTACTTTCAGACTATAACGGATTATTTCACTTTTTCCTCGTTTTACGGATCAGATCAACACCATGTATCTTTTTCTTACTAAGCTTAGTCCAATACAATGGAGCTCTACATTTACGACCATACAAAGCCTCGTATGGTGCCATTTTAATCCTGGACTGATAACTATTATTGTATGCAAATTCAACTAAAGGTAGATACTTTTCCCAGTTACCTTCGAATTCTAATACACAGCACCAAAGCATATCTTCAAGAATCTGAATTACACGTTTGGATTGACCATCTATCTGAGGATGGAATGCAGTACTGAAATATAATTGCGTACCTAGGGCTTCTTACAACTTATTTTAGAATCGAGATGTGAATCGTGGATCCCTTTCTAAAATAATGGAGATTGGCACTCCATGCAGCCTGACAATCTCAGAAAATATAATTTTACCAATTTATCCAAGGAGTAATCCATACGTACTGGAATAGAATGTGCAGACTTTATTAAACGGTCAACGATTACCCAAATGGCATCTTTCTTTTTCAGAGATAAGGGTAATCCTGACACAAAATCCATAGTAACTATTTCCTATTTCCATTTCAGTATTGTAACTGGCTGTAATAACCCTAAAGGTACTTGTTGTTCAACTTTTACTTGCTAACATATAAAACATTTTGATACGAATTCAAAAATATCGCGTTTTATTCCTGGCAGCCAGTACATCTTCTTCAAATCATTATACATTTTGTTACTCCCGAGATGTACAAACATAGTACCACTGTGAGCTTCATGTAAAATCTTCTGTACAAGCTTTGAATTCCTCGGTACACATACTCTGCCTCTATTCTAACAGCCCGAATTTGGGCTTAGTCGGAATAGTGATTTCAAAATCACTTACCCAATGATGGAGAAATTATTTTATTATTATTTTATGTGTTATAATATTTGTATAAGGGTGCATGAAAATTTGGTAAATTAATTTTAGCAATTGTAAGCTTAATTGCGAAAAAGGAATAAATCGCATAAAGGCCAAAAATTTTGTTTTGCTAGCTAAAGGTATTAAATTGCATGAGGACCAAAATTTGGGGCTTTTAAAGGGCAAATAGGCCTTTAAATTGACGTTGGCCAGCCATGAGAAGCAAGGGAGACAATAGAAAAGAAAAGTCAAATGTTTGGGTGAATTAGGTGACTATTAGGTATTAAAATAAAACAAAAAGAAAATAATGTCATCTTTTTCATCCTTTATTTCATTCTACCGAAAAATAAAGCAAAGAAGGGGGTTTTAGAGGCTTGAAAATTCAGCCACTTATCACCCTTACAAGTAAGTGATTCTCATGGTTTTTCTTGATAATTTTTGCATTTTTGAGACCCTTGTAGCATGGGTTATCTATTGAGAGGACTATTGTGAAAAATGGTTGGAGGTTTAGAGATTCACCATGAATGTATAAGTCTTGTTTTCTGGATTTTTATGGAAGAAAATGAGTCATTGTTGTTAAATAAACAACTTTTCTAAAGGGGTGTTCATGGAAAACACCTAAATTGGACTAATTTGTAAAGTTTGTTAAGTTGATGGTATTTGTGTGAAATGATGGGAATTTTGGGCTACCTTAAGAGTGAAAAGAATTTAGTTAGGCTTGGTTATTAAGGAAATTCGATAAAAATCCATTTCCAAGCCTAGGGGTAAAATAGTCATTTTGCTAAAGTATAGGGGCAAAATGGTCATTTTACCAAGTTATGAATTCTGAATTGGTTTAGATTAATATAGTGATTAAAATAGTGAATTTTTATTGTTATAGATCAAGAATTACAAAATCCAAACTTAGATCGAGGAAGGCCAAGCAAACAGACTAAACCGAGCAGTTATTCACATTTTGTGTATCGAGGTAAGTTGTAGGTAAATAATGTAACTTTTTATAGTTATGCATGAGATTATCATTTTTTCTTTAAATGAATAAATGTGGAATAAAGTAATGTATTGATAAGAATTTATGTGATAAAACCCAATTGAATTATACGAATAGATTGGATATTCTTTACCGTAATACTAGGGATATACGAGAGCTAGTGTAAGACCATGTCTAGGACATGGCATCGGCCTCGTTACATGTTAGTGTAAGACCATGTCTGGGACATGGCATCAACACGAATATGTGCTAGCCAGTGTAAGACCATATCTAGGACATGGCATCGACCTCGACAGGCAAGCTAGTGTAAGACCATGTCTGGGACATGGCATCGACTTGGATAGGTTTCAGTGTAAGACCATGTCTGGGACATGGCATCGACTTGGATAGGTTTCAGTGTAAGACCATGTCTGGGACATGGCATCGGCCTTGATACATTAAGAGTCAATGTAAGACCATGTCTGGGACATGGCGTCGACTTGATATGTGAGCTAGTATAAGATCATGTCTAGGACAGGGCATCAGCTTGATACCCTGTGCTTGAGGCTCATTGAATATCCATTCATATTCTAAATAATTCAATTGGAAATCTAAAGTTTGTATTTAGATAGAGATATGTTATGATGACTTAGCGAGTGATGCAGGTATTTAAGTGAAATGTATGAAATGCGAGCTCAATAAAATGTTGTATGATTAGTAAAAGATGAAAATGAGTAAGTTATGCCTATACCAATTCTTGCATATCATGTGACATGTTGAGAGCATCTTATCTCATGGTATATTGTTGTTATTTCTTTACTTGCAACTTACTAAGCTTTAAGCTTACTCCCTCTCCTTTCCATTTTCTTATAGTGCCGCCAAAATAGCTCATGGATCATCGGACGTTAGAGATTTCGTTCACACTATCAGAATAAGTATTTGGTATAGTTAGATTTAAGTATTTTGAGAAACAGCATGTATAAGGACTAGTCTTAATTTAATGTCATTTTATTTTTGGGCCAATTGTGTTGGCTTGACTTTTGAAGTACCTCATTTTGTATAAGGCCAAAGGTATTGGCTAATATTCACTATTGTTTGATAAATGCAAGCGTTGATGTTTTCATGAATATGCAAAGTAGTTTGGAGAAACAAATGTACTAGGAGTTGTAATATGATTATTTGATTGGATTGATTTTATTAAGTTGTGTGGATGCCAAATTATGGCCATTGGCTGAGTATTGGAGTCTTGTTATGCCTTGGTATGTTGTTTGATTTTGTTTTAGGGTGGCAAAAAGGCTTGGTAAATAGCCTTATTTTGTCCACACGGGTAGACACACAGGCGTGTGTCTAGGATGTGTGAGACACACGGTTAGCCCCACGGGCGTGTGGTTAAGTCGTGTGTCCCCTACATCTTGAGTTGGTAGAATTAAATGCCCAGTATTAAACACACGGGCTAAGACACGGCCATGTGTCTCAACTGTGTGGAGGACATGGCTTAGCACACGAGCGTGTGACATGGCCGTGTGACCCTTAAAGGCTGCTGATGTTAAAAACAAAATACTAAGGTCTTCACACACGAGCCGCGACATGGGCATGTCATGTTTCATGTAAGTGACATAGGCTGAGGCGTGTGCCTTAGCCGTGTGAACCCAATTTGTTCATAAGGTACAAGTCAAGGAGTTACACTGGTGGAAGACACGAGCGTGTCATGGCCATGTGAGGGACACAGGCCATGAACACGGGCGTGTGTCAGGCCGTGTGAAAACCCCTGTAGGTTTGATGATAGAAAATAAATCCACACGGACGAGGGGCACAGGCGTGTCCTAGGTGCTTATGCCATGTGTACCACATGGGCCTTCAGCACGGCCTTGTCTAAAGGTCATACGGGCGTGTTGCCCTTCCACATGGGCGTATGCCCTATTTTTAGTAGTTTTTAATGAAATTTTTTTAAATACCCGAAATGGTCTCGGATTGTTTCTAAACTACGTTTTAGGCCTAATAGGCCCATATTAAGGATCGTAAGTCAGTGTTTGAAAAAGTTTTAAATTGAGACGCATTTCATTGAGTTGAAGTTGAATTTTTGCATGTGATTTAGTAAGGTAATGCCTCATACCTTGTCTCGACATCAGATACGGGTAAGGGGTGTTACATCTATACAACAAACAATCATTAGATCCAATTTGAAACTCTAATTCAAAAGTCGATTCACATTGTACTCATTTAGCTTGTAATTCATTATCACTTTTCGAAGCTTAACAAATCCGCTGTAAAAATGTTGGCTTAGCTTTAACTCAGCTATAATTGAACCATCATTAGACAATAACAATCGGGTATCCATTGATTTTAAAGAAAACAAAGACTTCCTACTCAAAGCATCCGACATCATATTTGCTTTTCCCGGATGATAGTCAATAACCAGATCATAATCTTTCAACAATTCAAGCCACCTGCACTATCTCAGATTCAAATCTTTTTGTGACATCAGGTACTTTAAACTTTTATGATTGGTGAATATGTGACATTTTTCACTGAACAAATAGTGTCACCAAATTTTTAGTCCAAAAACAATAGTTGCTAACTCTAAATCATGTATCAGATAATTTCTTTCATGTGGTTTAAGCTATCTAGAGGCATAAGTTATTACTTTGCCTTCTTGCATCAAGACACAGCTTAAACCATTCAATGATGCATCACTATAAATAAAAAATTCCTTACCCGATTCAAGCTGAACCAGAATGGATGCTTTAGTCAATAGGGCTTTTAATCAATCAAAACTCTGCTGACATTTATCAGACCATTCATACTTCACATATTTCTGTAAAAAATGTGTCATTAGAGAAGCTATCATTGAAAACCCTTTTACAAACCTCCGATAATAATCAGCTAATCCCAGAAAACTTCTAACTTCAAATACATTTTTCAGTGGCTTCCAATTAACAATTGCTAAGATTTTATTCATATCCACCCTGATGCCTTCAATAGATACTATATGTCCTAGAAAACCAACTTCCCAAAGCCAAAATTCACATTTATTAAATTTGGAATATAGTTTTTTTCACAGAGGGTTTGCAAAACAATTCTCAAGAGATCAGCATGTTTATTTTCATCTCAAGAATATACCAAATATCATCAATGAATACCACCACAAATCTGTCTAGATACGATCTGAAAGTTCTATTAATCAAATTCATAAATACTGCACGTGCATTTGCCAAGCCAAATGGCATTACAAGGAATTCATAATGCCTATACCTGGTTCTGAAGGTTGTTTTTGGTACATCTGAGTCTTTTACCCATAACTGATAATAACCAAATGAAGATCAATCTTTAAAAATACTATAACACCTTTCAACTGGTCAAACATATCATCAATACGAGGCAATGGATATTTGTTCTTGTTGTGACCTTGTTCAACCATCGGTAATCTATATATAATCTCAACGATCCATCTTTCTTCTTAACAAACAGAACTGGTACACCCCAAGGTGATGAACTAGGTCGAGAAAAACCTCTATTCGTCAATTTTTGCAATTGTGCTTTCAACTTTTTTAACTCTACTGGAGCTATTCTGTAGGGTGCTATAGATATCAGTGTTGTTTCTGGAATAAGATCTATAGAAAATTAACCTCTCTGTATAACACCCCAAACCCAGCCTAGACGTTATGGCCGAATCTAGCGATGTCAAATGGTAGTGCTTTTGAAATCAAATCATTGCTAACCCTTATTTAAATACTTTCCACTATCTTGTTATTGGTTTCCAAATCGTGCCATCCATTTAGTTTATTACTTTCAAAATGTTACTCTTTTTCAAACGTTATTCATTTTCAGAACGTTATTAATTTTCAAAACGTTATTCTAAGTGAAAGCTTTCAAAATAGTTGCGTAGTTGTGAGTATTTTGATAAATCGTTTGCTTATTTTGAAAAATTGAGTTTTCCTACTTCTAGCAGGTATAAATCATAAAATAATATAAAATCCAAATTTAAACCAAAAATCCGTAGAGGCCATAATTATAGTAAAATACCCAAATAAAACTTAAAATTATAAATAGGTAATAATCGATATAAAAGGAGTCGTGTGGCCACTGCTAAGTTTTCCACCGCATCGATCCACCTATGTCTGGGGATTACCTGTACAGTTTAAACAGAAGGGGTGAGTTTACGTAAACTCAGTGTGTAATCCCCATACAAATAAACAAACAGTAAACAAACAATCATAGCCTAGGCTTAAGCCCTTTTCCAATATTAGTACCGGTTCAGTTTGGGCCGTAGCCCATCTCAATACAGAATCAGTCATGTAGTAGCAAATATGCAGTCACAAAATCCTACTCAACCAGCCTCTACACACCAACTCCGTCCAGCCCTACACTCCATGTGGGGATATAATCAACCTACCCATCTCTACCCTCCACATAGTATCGAATGCGGCACTAGACAGTAGTTTGTAGCTGAGCTGCTAGTAAAATAGGCTCGAAGCCTTTCAATACACTTCCTCCGAACAATATCCACCCATCCCCATGCAATGCAACATATAGTCATGGCGTGCTATCACATAGTATCATGCATATAATCAGTGCATACAATATCAAATCAGTAGAATATCATCTTGCTCAATAACATCCATTTTTTTATCAATCATACAGTCATTTCGGTTAATTAAGGGTCTAGGTAAGCTTACCGACCCTACAGTGGGTTCATAGTTGTCTCAGGCGACCCGTGCAACCTTAGCAACAAATAAGTGAAAATGGGCTCACACGCCTATGTGGTTTGCCCTTGTGGGCCCACACACCCGTGTGGCCCACACGACCCAAATTAGCCTTCTTGTGTAGATTACACGGCCTGGCCCAGAATCTCACATGCTCGTGTGGATCACCTGGCCCAAATTAGCCTTCTTGTGTAGATTACACGAGCCCGTGTGTCGCACATGTCCTCTCTTGGCTAGAACACAACCGTGTTCTTCACGCATAGCCGTGTCCTTCGCGCACGGTCTATCTCATCGATCACACACCCATGTAGCCCACACCGCACAATTGGTGGAGCTCGTGTGTCGCACACAGCTGTGTCCTTGGCGCACGACCTAGCTCATTAGTCACACGCTCATGTTCTGTCACACGGCCTGCCACACGAGCGACCACATGTCTGTGTGGTGTCAATAGCGAACTTTTTCAGTTTTTCATCGTGTTGCATTTTCTGCGTTTCGGGTACACACCTAGATCATTTTTTATGCCTTTGCACTCCTAAGTACTCCAAAGCCCACAAATCAGTATCCACAGCCTCTATTTAGCATTATAGAGATTAAACTAACAATTTTGACAAAAAAAGCACTAGCTCAAACTTGACTTACCGCTAACCACGAGCCTTTGTTAATATTATCAGAATCGAGAGACAAGAATTACTGCTCAGACCTCTTCGCCTAAAACAGAAATTCTAGGAAACAAAATCAAATTCCTGCATCTTATCATTTAAAAAGAAGAGAATAGCGAGACACTTACCGAAGTCACACAACTGTGGATTAATGCTACAACTCAAAAGAAAAGAAAGGTTTAGGAGGGAGACTAAGGGGAATTTTAGCAGTAGTGAAGGAAAAGAAAAAGAAAATAGAAAGGTGATAGAGAAAATTCGACAGGGCTTAGGGAGGAAGAAGTCGTCAGACGAATGGAGAGGTTTTGGGAATTTGGGAAACAAAATAAAATCCAATACCATTATCCCAAAATCCCTCTAACTACACTTAAAACCACTCCACCCACTCCCCACTACTCAGACATCTACTGTTATCGAAACTCCTTGACACAGTGCCAAGCAAAAACATTCGCCTTGCCCACGTAAGGATTTGAACTCCAGACCTCTCGCATAACAACACTCCACTTAACCACTAGACCAGCAGGCCCATTCTGTTATAACCTTACTAACATTCAAACTTAAGCCTACTGAACAAGAGTAAGGCTTAAATCATTTAAACCATAAAATCCTGCTCAAGTCAAGGCTTGAATCCAAGACCTCTCAGACACTCCCAGAACACTTAACCACTAATGCAGATACATATTTGTGTTACAAATTTATAAAAGTTGGAATTAAAAAAATTGGGGCGTTACACTCTGGTAGACGGTAATCCTGGTAATTCTTCTAGAAACACAACAGGATACTCGTATACTACTAGTACTGATTTAATCTTTAACTCAGATCCTTTAGTATCCAACACATAAGCAAGATAAGCATCATACCCTTTTCTGACATATTTTAGTGCTAACATGGCTGATATCACATTAGACAAACCATATGGATTATCAGATTCAATACAGAGTATCTCACCATTCTGACATTTCAATACAATATGTTTCTATTTACAATTTACTACAGCATCATGCTGAGTCAACCAATCCATACCTAGAGTTACATCAAATTCATCAAATGGTAATAGCCTTAAATCAGCGGGAAAACAGTAACCTCGTATCATTAACAAACAATTCTTACAAAATTTTATCCACCATCGCATGCTAGCCCAGGGGGTTCGAAACTTTAACCATGAATTCAATGGATTCAACAGGTAAATTTTGATTAAATACTAAATTCGTGCAAATATATGAATGAGTTGAACCAAGATCAATCAAAGCAATTATATCAGTATCAAGGAGAGAAAAAGTACTAGTAATCACATTAGGTGCAGAGGCATCCTCACGTGCACAAATAGTATATGTCCTTGCTAGTGCTTGTGCTTTAGATTTGACAGTTGAAACTTTTGTAGTACCCCGGCTACTACTTACATTACCAGGGTTACGAAGTGGTCTACCTCTTATAACAGGGTTACTCAGCTTAGACATTTGAACAGTATCATTTTTAGGCTTTTTCGGGCAATCTCTAAGAAATTGATCAAATGAACCGCATCTAAAACATGCACTGCTTCTTATGCGACATTCACCAAAATGAAACTTGTTACAGTGTTTACACCGGGGTTTAGGATTTCCAACACTACTCGCACTTGCTACTGATATGGCCCGAGATCTCGAGTTAGAATGTTGAGTACTTTTGTCTAGCCTAGAATATCCTGTAGAAGTAACAGAACGGTCATAATTGTTATTTGATTTCTTTGAGGTAGACTGATATGACTTTCCAGTAAATCTTTTACTTGAAGTCCGAGCTTCCATCTCTACCTGTCTCTTTTCTTTACTCAGCTCTTCAGCTTTGTGAGCTCGGTCCACCAGTACAACAAATTCTTTCAATTCCAAAATCCCGACCAATAATTTTATATCTTCACTCAAACCTTCTTCAAACCACTTGCACATTACAAACTCAATCGGAACACATTCTCTAACATACTTGCTCAGTCAAACAAATTCTCTTTCATACTGAGATACAGCCATACGATCCTGTTTAAGTTCTAAAAATTCCTTTCGTTTCAGATCAAGAAACCTCTGGTTGATATATTTCTTTTTAAATTCTGCTTGGAAGAATTCCCAAGTGATATTTTCTTTAGACACAATAGAAATCAGGGTATTCCACCATTGGTAGGCTGAGTCTTTTAGCAGTGATACTGCAAATTTCAAACATTCATCAGGTGTGCACGATCATTCTTCTAAAACCCTGATAGTACTTTCTAACCAGAATTTAGCCCTTTTAGGATCATCATCAGCAATAGCTCAAAATTCTTCTGCTCTATATTTACAAATTTTATCTACCGGAGGCTTACCAATTCTAACAAGTTCTGTACTTTGTTGTATATCAGGAACCAATTGAGAAATATGAGGGGGAGGTGGTTGTACGGGCAGATTTATTCTTACAAATTCTATAAACCATTCATTCATCATTTGAAAGAATGCTTCTTTAGCCTCTCTGACTCTACCCTCAGATACGGGCCTTCTACTATTGGATGTTTCTCTTTAAATAGAAGCTTGAGCATGGCTCTCAGCTTCCTCGAATTTAGCTCAGTTGGATGACATTACTATATAAAAAACATATTTAAAATGGTCAGGAGATATCACACTATCACAAGTTATATATTGGCATGTATAGCTAGACTCGTTATTTGTTACACTAGTCTAAGAATCGACTAAACTATAGCTCTGATACTAACAAATGTAACACCCCTAACTTACATCTATTGTCGGAACAGGATTTAGGAGCATTACCTGGATTTACAAATCAAAACTAGACATTTTATGTTACTTCACATTCATACCAAAAATTAATCATAATTTAATCATATCATCCCTTATATGAGCCTTCAAGGCCCAAAACGTACATTAGAAACAAGTCGGGACTAAATCGAAAACTCAAGGAATTTTTCGCGAAATTTTAAAATTTCTTATAGGTGCAGGGTACACATGCCAAATATGGTCAGGCTGTGTAGCTCACAGAGCCAACTGACATGCCCATGTCTCAGGCCGTGTGGTATATGAAGTAGGCCATATGCCCATGTCCCTAACTCGTTTATCTCTCTGAATTGTAACTAAATAAAGTGCAGGGGTCACACCGCCAAGCCACACGCTTGTATGCCAGGCCATGTGATCAATTCTGAGCACTCTGGTTTGAAATTTTAAGATACAGGGGACACATGGCCAGAATACCTGCCTGTGACACACAACTGAGACACACGTCCGTGTCTCTACCCGTATGGACAGAATAAGGCAATTTTCCAAGCCCTAATTCTTACCCATTTGGTCATCCACCTACACAAACAATTTAATTCATCCAAAAGTCAATCCAAATCATTTAAATCAGGCCAAACTCAAGTCTCATGCATACCATATTACTTTATAAATCCATATTTGTAAACTTATCTATTTGATCATAAATATTTAATATCATACTAATATTCATAAACCACATTAAGCACTTATATCAAACATGAAACTAACTCATAAGTTAATATACTAAAACACATTCATCACAAGCCATTCCAATGGCCATTTACAACCAAAACATTTGTATGCCAACTTTGGCTATCCAAACCTATACATGCCATTATATCTACAAATAATTTCATAATTTTACTGAAGTAAGCTGATGGATAGTGTGAGTGATCTCCACCAAGTTTCCAACCCAATGAGCTTCTAAGTACTATAAAACAGAAGAAATACCACTGAGTAAGCACTCCATGCTTAGTAAGTTCGTATAATAGGAAATTAACTTACCATGCATTTACATTTATAATATACATGCAAAACTACATCCAAAGCAATTTATCCATTAGCCTAACACACATAACCTCAACAACATGTTAGTCATATATTTCATAAGTGTATCAATTACAGGGATGAGCTCATCAAGTACCAGAATTCTGCATTTTTCATGTATATACTGAATACAGCTTCGTTTTGATTTCACATATTCTCATGTCAAGGTTTTACCCGTTGAATCATTTAAGATCTCGATGGATACGAGGGTGGTACACATAAAGTGTACAAATTAGGAATCTGTTAATTAAAAACGGAGAGTTCTTATTAGAGCACTTAATCAAAAAACACACTCTCAGCCATATAATAGATTGCTCATATGAGCATGTAATGGGAAGCTTATCTGAGCTTAATAACGAGAAGCTTATAAGAGCCATAATCAGAAAGCTTGTACGAGCTTATAACGGATAGCTCCGAAGAGTAATTAAACAGAAAGCACCGGATAGCCACTTAATAGGAAGTTGAAGCGAGCACTAACGGGAAGCTCCGGAGAGCCTTTAACGGGAGGTTCACAAAAAACCTGTAAACAGAACACTCATTAGAGCGTAGGTGTGTCTACAACATATGCAGATCGCGACCATTCGAGATGCTCCGAATAGCATTTAACGAGAAGCTCGCAAGAACATTATTACGGGAAGCTTGAGAGGGCTTGTAATGGGATGCTCTTTTGAGCTATGATATGTCCGCAACATATGCACAAACATTAGCATTTCGGAAAATAAAACCCTATATCCAATCGAGTTTCATTATCCAAACGAAACTTATTTATTTATCAAGGATTGTCAGTTATAAAATAAATTGTATAAATACATACATAATATTATACAATATACATGTTCATTATTCAATATAAGCATATAAATATACACAATTTGGTTACACGAAATTACCTCGACAAGTGTTCGTGAATTGATGTCTACTAATCCGTCACCTTTTCTTTACCTCGATCTAGCTTCGTATTTGGTCTATTTAGATCTATAGGAGTAAATTTAACATCAATTTAATACAATTTACATAAATTTACTTCAATTCACATCTTAGGCAAAATTACCATTTTGCCCCTATACTTTTACTTAATTACGATTTCGTCCCTAGGCTCGAAAAATGAAATTCATGCAATTTTTTCCTCATTCCAAGCCTAAATAATTTCATATATATCAATAGCATCCCATAAATTCCATGAAATTTTAGAATTTTTCATGAATTCAACAACTTTTCAATTTAATCTCTAAAACATGATTTCATCTAAAATTCCTTAATAAAATACCTTTAAATACCCATCAACATCTCAATTTCATCATCTAATAACTAAAATCATATGAAATTATCAATGGTATCTTCCAAAACTTTCAAAAAAATCAAAAACTAAAGAAATATTAAGTTGGACCTAATTGTAAAAGTCCCAAAACATAAAAATTTCAAGGAAAAAGCAAGAATTAAACTTACATGAAGCTAAAATATGAAAGACCAGCTTAAACACTCTCCAATGGCTATTTTTGACAGAAAAATGATGAAGAAAATGTCTAGAAACTAGTAAAATTTCATTTGGCCATATAAACTTTGTTTTAATTCCAATTTTGCTCTTAATCACAAAAAATCCTTGATTTTTTTAGGCTATGCCGCCTCAGCCATTTAAAATGGGTCCATTTGCCCTTTTAGTCCTCACTTATTTAATTGTTAAGCGATTTAATCACTTTAGCAAGTTTTGCATCTTTTTCAATTTAGTCTTTTTTAATTAATTGACTACTGAAACATTAAAATTTTTGAATGAAATTTTAATACTACCTTAATGACATTTCATAAACATTTACAAAAATATTTACAGATCATTTTATAAAATCAAGGTCTCAATACCTTATTTTCTAAACCTTTTGATCTAATAAATCCTTATAAAACATAAATTACTATTTCAAAAATCTTTTAAAAACCACATTTGACTCGTGAATATTAAATAATATAATTTACGAGCTCATTTATCAGATTTAGTGGTCTCGAACCACTTTTTTGACATCACTAAAAATCGGGCTATTACACCCAAGCCATGTGACTCACTGTTTGCTATTAAAAACCACATTGGCCAGAGACACGGGCGCATGTCCAAGCCATGTGACTTACTACTATTTGTGATTTAGGACCACATAGGAAGATGACATGGGCATGTGTCTGGCTGTGTAGGGCCATGCGGGCCAGTCATTTAGGCCATATGAAACCACACAGACGTGTAGGTCAGAAATGGGATTTATCCCTGATGCCGTAAGCGTCATCTGACACTAACGTAGACCTTCTGTAGTGTACATATGATCTGAATTAGCCCGTATAAGTTGCTATCTAATGATCTGAGACCAAGTAATTGACCATCTAAATGTATACTAATTATGATAACTATTGATGATATTGATCTATACTACCTTATTGTGAATTGTATCTAAATAACTGTCTATATGTTATTGATATCTAACATCTGTAATCTACATTTGCACTAGGAGAAATTGTATGAAGGGGAAGTGATCTGTTCTGGTTCAGTGGCTAAACCACAATTTATATGTGAATCTGACATTTTTATTGCAAATTGATTTGACATCTAGTCTGCAATCACGTTAAATATGTTGGACTGACACTATGTGGTGTGTAGGGCTGGAAGGGTATTAAATTCCCTTAACGGTGTGTTGGATGGGTTGGAGATGGTTGATAAACGCTAAATTATACATATTTTTACCCCATGTTTAACCTATATTTTAGATGAATTATTATCAATTTAGTGAGAATTGGTGCTCTTAATCCTTTTTTTTTCATATCTTATACTCAGGAGAGCATAGGGAAGAGAAAAGAATAGGAAATGGACCGAAAATGAGGAAAATGGGCCAAAAATGACATAACACACGGCCCAAGGAATCACCACACGGCCGTGCCACACGGCCGTGCCACATGAAGATCACACAGTCCAGCTCTCGACAAGCATGGGCAGGCCACACGGCCGTGCCAAATCACACGGCCTTTGTCGAAGTCACACGGGCGTGTTCTAGTCGTGAGGAAGAGGAATTTCACTCGAATTGGGATACTTGGAGGCTAAGAAAGGCTCCCCAAAGCTCTATATAAAGACCCTAGGAGGCAACTCTAAGGGTGTGCTTATTTCCCCACAAAGGGAAGTATTCTTTGCTGCCAACACAGAGAGTGGAAGTAGGGATTACTCGCAGGGAAGCTGATTGATTCATCCCAGAAGCTGGAATTCTGCAGCAATATAGAGGATCTCCCTACATTCCTTCAGGGGTTTTCGGGTTCTTTTATGTTTTGTTATTTTATATCTTCTGAGATGTTTTCTTTTTTTATTATGAACTAAACCCCTCAAATACTTGAGGGGGATAAACCTAAGATGAATCTTGCTATTATTTATTCTTGAGTTATATGATAAATACTTGAGTTGTTCTTAATTATGTGTGCTTAATTCTTGTGTTAATAAACCTAGGTATTAATTCAAGAAATAGATGTGCTTAGAGCAGAGGAGCAAAAGTCCCTGTGATAAGAGTAGATCTACCATAGTTAAGCGGAGTTGCATGCAACCCTAGACATAGGGCGACATAAATCTGCCGGATTAGGGTCAAACCTAATATGGGGAACCATAGATCGAATTAATGCAACCTAAGGAGTTAATTAATAAAGGAACTTTAATTAACAACTTAGGCTTAGTTGCTCTACGCCTCGACGGAGGGTTTAGCATAGATTAGGGATCTCTACGGATCAAGTCAAGTGAATAAATCGTCTAGCTTAAGAACCAATAACAAGTGAAGTCTAGGTGGATCCCCCCTTAAGTATTGTCCTTATCAATTAGCTTTTCCTTAAAAAGTCTTCCCAATTTACTCTTTTTGCTTCTCTTAGTTTAGTTTTAGAATTAGTTAAACAAAACCCCTCTTTAATTTTTAGGTTAAATAATAGAAAGGAAGTGAGTAATAGTACTTTCGGTTCCCTTGGGTACGATACTCGATCTTATCACTAGACTATACTACTGTCGACAGGTGCGCTTGCCTTAAAACGTCGTGATATTAGTCAGTTGAGGTTTGATCAAGTTCTTTATAAATTTTATTACTTCATATCACGTGGATATCAATGGTGTATAGCGGATAAGGGTAGGAAAACCTACATTCTTACTGATCTGTTTTGTGTTTGAACTTGAATTGTTCTGCCATTCGTCTAAATTGTTAAGACTGTACTGTATATCCTCTACATCTGATTCAAACATAAGTTTAGGAATTTGCTATTATAGTTATACTTCAAGTTAAATTTATATCGGTTACATAATAAGTTCTCCACTCATTTTGTTGTTGACTGAATTACAGGTAACTCATAGTCTTGATCAGATTGGCGTAATGGAAGCTCAATCAATATGCTTTATCACCCTTTTTATATTATCAATAATTTCAATATTTTCTTCGTATTAAGACTTTCTAAGATTGTTGAATTATCGGTTGCGTTTTTATGATTGTTATAATTTGTTAGATGGTTTTTAACTGTGTTTATAAAAGTTGGTTTTTCTAAAACATTAGCGTAATTTTTCAACCTTGGTCTTAATGTCTAGGCTGAGTTTGGGATATTACAGTCCTTAGGCATATTATGATATATCTATACATATAACAACATCACCAATTAAAAGCATTAGTCACATTCCCAAATCATAAGTAATATTGAAACTTAAACAAAACCATGTAATAATCCACATATAAGTATCAACAAATACCATTTCATTTCCATTCCATATTTAAATTTAAATTTAAATTTTCAATCAAATGCATATCACCCGATGGAACTATAGTAAACTGGTCTTGGATATATAGGAATAAGTGGCTCACACAAGTTGACAGTATATCAAGGTTGCTCACACAGGCTAACATTATATGGAGGCTACTCGTTCGAGCTAAACCTTCAATATGTATAACCTGGAATATGTAAAAAATTCTAGATCTTGTAGTAACATATAAAATCCCTAATCAAACGTGCATATAACCCTAATGGCATGACATATGTATCCTAACCTTTTACTAAGTTCACACAGGCATCATTTCTCTTTACATATATCATTATCAAACTTTTAACACATTTACATATTTTATTTACCAGTCCAATAATCAACAAAAAATTGCATTTGCATTATCTTATAATATCCAGTATTCATGTAACTTTTCAATTTAGTCCAATTTAAACCATATGTGTCAAATTCACTAAATTCTATGTGTCAAATTCACTAAATTCTACTTAAATCTAGCATATAGATAAATTCAAACATAATCCAATGATAAAATAAAATAAGGTGAAAAGTCCCATATGAACTTACCTGTCCAAAATATGTAAGGTGGATACTTCAGGGGCTAATCCACAATTTTAGCGTTTCCTCAATCAACTACACTCCGATTTGATTCTTGATCTAAATAATCACTTTATAACATCAATCAATAAAAATATTTCTAGATTATGTCGTAATATGTATGATTCCATATAATTGAATTTTTTTCAATTTCTCCTCATATTTTATATTTTATTCAATTTAGTCCTTGAACTCGGGGTAAGCATAACTTCCAATTTCTAACTTCGGATTAAAATCTGATTTCATATATTCTCATTAGGGACCTTATACTTTCCTTTTCTAAAATAATTTCATAAAAAAATTTTCCATTTATTCAATTTGGTCCTTAATGTAACAAAGTTAACAACAAGCTAAATTAACCTTACAAACTAGACCTTTGTATATTCTAAGCTTAAAATCTATCCATTTGAAACATAATTCTTCAAGAAATCAACAATGAAAACTTTCTAAAACTTCAATAGTTTTGTAAATTAGTACATGGGCTAGTTGAATTAATCTCCCATGACCCCAAATCCATAAAAATTGAAAAAAAAAGGCTTGAATTTACCTTCCAAATGTTGGTCGAATGTTAAAAATGGTTCCTTAAGTTTTCTTCTTCTTTTGGACGGTAAGAAAAGAGGTGGAAGATGAAGATGTTATTGTTTTCCACTAATTTAGCTTATATAGGTAGATTAGGAGTTAATTAATTAAGTTTATTAACTTCATCATTATTTAATTAACCTAATTAAATCATTAATCATATTTAATGGGAGATGCCATCACCATCCACTAACATCCACTAAAAAATGGTTTATTTACCATTTTAAACCTTTGACTAATTGTTATTTTAGTCCTTAAATCTTTTACCAATTAAAATCCTATAGCGATTAGACTTTTACAATTTAGTCCCTAAACTTGAATTAGCTATTAATTAAAAAAATTACTAGACTATTCCCTAATATATGTTTATATTATCCCCGTAAATATTAATATCTAATAGTTGCTACTCAGTTTACGGAAATAGGGTTCCAGAATCGTAATTTTCAATACCACTGAAAATAAATACCAGTTAAGTAAAAAAGATAGATATCAAATAAATACAAGTATGCTATATATTATTCCCTTATTTTTTTATACATTTTTTTGTATAATAACATTTTTCAAATATTATTACAGTTTACTTTTGGGAAAAAAAAGATATGTTGTGAATTTTATTTCTGTTATTGATTTAAATTTCAGTTGAGGTATATTCTAGGGTAACTTTTTCTTGTAGTCCAATGCCACGTAACAGCGCAAGCCAAACTAGGCAATCATGGGTGAGGGGATTGGAGAAGATACACGTAGTTACTGTGTGACGCTCACTTGGAGTATATTGGATCACACACCACTCCTATTCAGTGAAAAGAGTTCTCAATCATGTGGAGGAATTAATGTGACTCAAAATCAAAATAATGATTATTTATTTAGGAGATATTATAACATTTTCATTTAATTATTTTATGTAGAAATATTTTTTATTTAAATATTATACTTAATTTTAATAATTTTTAAAATATTTACTTTTTCATTATTCTTTAAAACATATATTTTTGGGTTATCTTGATATCCACAAGTGTTCATGTATGTGGATTTTTTTTTCAACAAATTTGAATCGTATGGCTATATATAAAAGACCTAATCACGGCAGTAATGATTCTGGAGAGCATTGAAGTCCGATTGAGAAAAATCAACTCCTTAATTACCTAAATTAACAATTCTGGCTAAAATACATTGATTCAACTATTGATTCCTGTCGGCTCAATCACTTAATTTCATTCAAGGTAGCTTCGACATCTATGAATATTGAGGTGTCACTTATATATGTACCACTTCACTTCTTTTATTTTCTATACAAAATCATAAACCCTAAATTCTCAAATCTCTTACTTTAATAGTAAATCTCAAATGTTTCTACTTAAGTCTTTTACTTCAACCTGAATTGTTGGTGAAATGGCTTTGTTGACATAACAAAAGTACATAATAAGGGGGAGTTGCAAACATGGTAAAATTACCCACTCGCTCTATTATTAAATTTTATTTTTAGATATAATATTAAATTTTGTTGTTATTAAAATTGTCTTCTTTAGATTTTAGTAAAGTAAATATAAATTGCAATTATCAACCATTTGGCCATCTAACTTTTTAGGTTCACATTCTTTTGAAATTTGGTGTCTCGAATGAGTGAATCAATGACCAATTATGAAGGCATGTTTATATACAGATCTCAAATGTGCCACTTTGAAATCGTGTCAATATTGTTTTTCCCCTTAGGTTAAAGCTAGAGGACAAAGATGCATACTTTTCATTTTTCATGCAGCGAAACAAAATAACATTAGAAGATGTAGTTCTAATCATAGGCCTTCCATTGCCTCTTGATTACTGAAAAATATGAGAGAAAATCTACATAACTAAAGTTTTCTTACAAGTGGCTCAAAGGGAAACACAAAGCTACCATTCCTGAAGTTTGTTATGGTGTAATGGATTAACAAGGAGAAATAGTGCCTACTGTGAATGCAAGTACGTTGTAAGCCTCTATAACTTGGTCTAGTTCTTTGTTCAAAATAGTGCCTACTATGAGGGCAAGTGTGTTGTAGAACTGAAGTTATCTTATAAGTGGCTTAGAGGGAAATAACCAAGCTGTTTCATTGAAGTTTAGTAAATTCATTGAACAAAAAGAGTGGAGTAGTGCAGTGGAGTGTGGAGGAGGGCAATTGTGTTGCAAGCCTCTATAACTTGATTCAATTCCTTGTTCAAAAACTTGATTGAACTAAAACTTGATGTCCTCATCCCTGAATATGATGATCTAATCAAGCTTCTTTTAATTTAGTATGATGACTCTTCTATTGTAACACCCCTAAACCTTAACCGTCACCGGAGTAGGGTTACGGAGCATTACCAGACTTATCATATAAATATTCATACATTTCATATTCATGTTTTTAATATCCAAATAGAAATCATTCAATTACAGTAATATAGTCCCTAATATGAGCCCTCGAGGCCCAATACAAGCATTTAAAACAATTCGGGACTAAATTGAAAACTTATAGAAATTTTGGGAAAACATTGAAAATTTTTCAAGTACAGGGGACATACACCCGTATAGCCAGACACACGGCCAAAAGACATGCCTATGTCACAGGCTGTCCGGACATTCGAAATGGGATCACATGGCCGTGTCCCAGCCTGTGTTCGACCTCGTGTAACTCATTAACTTGGGTTACACGGCCAACCAAACTCCCATGTGACTAGCCCGTCTAACTCACTGACTTACTTTCATTAGAAATCTCAGGGGACACATGGTTGTGTCATCTATCTATGTGTCACACATGGTTGAGACACACACTCGTGTCTCTACCCGTGTGGACGAAAATAGGTTATTCTCCAAACCTTATTTCTCACCCAAATTTGCATCAACCTAAACACTTCAAATTCCATATAACCTCAACAAGAATAGGCATTCAAACCAACCAAAATCAAGCCTAAAACATGTAATTTCAATATCATTAACCCAAGTGCTATCAAGCATCACAATTGACCATTATAAAACATGCAAATATCATCTCTAAAAGATACCTAAATGGTCATTTGCATATACGCATCATAATGCATAAAACATAACATGTATTCCAAATCAAACCACATTAAATGGCCAATACATAACCAAAACATATAGGCTTTCATTAGCCAAATTGATTTATACATGCCATAAAACCAAAATATATGAAGTCTAAAAGTACCAAACTAGCCGATTGATAGTGTGATGAGATCTTCGACGACTTCCAACCCTAGCGAGCTTCTGATACACTACAAAACACGGGAAAATAAACAGGGTAAGCAATTAAGCTTAGTAAGTTCATATAACATAGAATTAAACTTACCATTTATCACAATTTATGTAAGTACACAAAGTATATCCCACTCAATTTGGTCAAATGCCTAAGCACAAGTATTCACAAATATGTTAGTCATGTATAGTACATATAATAACCAAATAACATAGATGTACTGATAAACCGTAATTTATTCATATCTTTACCCCCATGCTTAGCATAATTTTGGATGAATTATCCCTTGAATTGTGGAATTTGATGCTCCTAATCCTTTAAATTCATGTTTTATACATAGGTGAGCATAGGCGAGTGAAAATAACGAGAAACGGGCCAAAAATGGAAAAAATGGGCCAAAGTAAGAAATCAACACAGCCTAAAGTTCCTCACATGGATGAACCACACGCCCGTGCCACATTAGCAGACTTGAACACGGCATAGGCTCGACGAACACGGACGTGTCCCTGTAGTGACGAATTTCAATTTCACGCGGAAAAAGCTACTTAGGGGCTAAGAAAGGTACTCCGGAGTCTATATAAACACCCTAGGAGCAGATTAAAGGGGGAGCCCGACACACAGAGTAGAAGGCAAGGGAATTACTCAAGGAAAGCCAATTGATCCATCTCAGAAGCAAGGATCTACATCAAGATTGAAGATCTCCCTTCAATCCTTTTAGGAGTTTTGGGTTTTCTTTATGCTTTGTTGTTTTCTTTACTTTGAGATGTATTATTTTATAAACATGAACTAGATCCCCAAATACTTGAGGGGGATGAAACCTAAGATAGATCTTCTTATTGTTATCTAAATTATATGATAAATATTTGATTTGTTCTTAATTGTGTTTTTAATTCTTGAGTTTATATTTTAGGATATTAATTTAAGTCGAATATGCTTATTTAGAGGAGTAAAAGTCCCTGTTTAAGAGTAGATCCAACATAATTAAGCGGAGTTGATCGCAATCCTAGACATAGGATGACGAAAATCTACCGGATTAGAGTCAAATCTAATAGGGTAATCCATAGATCGAGTTAATGCAAAACTAGGGGTTTGAATTAGGAAGAGATTTCAATTAATCAACCCAGGGTTAGTTGTTCTTATTCTTGATGGAGATATTAACATAATTTAGGGATCTCTAAGGATCAAGTTGAATGAAAAAATCGTCTAATTCAGAGTTAAATAACAAGTGAGTCTAGGTGGATTCTTCCTTGGGTATTGTCTTTATCATTCAGTTTTTTCCAAAGTAATTCCCCAATTTACTCTTTGTCGCGTCCTTAGTTTAGTTTAGAATTAATTAGTTTACACAAAACCTTAATTTATTTCTAGGCTAGATAATAGGAAGAAAGTTATTACTAGTACTTTTAGTTCCTTGGATTCGACATTCTGGTCTTGCCACTAACTATACTACTATTCGATAGGTGCGCTTTCCTTTCATCAAGATAATAGTTAGTTCTAGGTATGATCATTATTATTACTTTATCAAAATCACGATCAAGTTTTTGGCGCCATTGCCGGGGAACTAAGATATTAGGAACACACTATTTCTATTACTTTAGCCATTTTTACTTTTATTACAATTTATTTTCTATTTTTATTTTTAGGTTTTACTAAAATTTTCTTTTTTGTTTTTCTCTGATAGGTATCTCTAGTTTATGACTAGAAGAAACCTGTCAGGACCACTATTGTTTGATAACAATTTAGAAGCCACAGTTTACAGAAACCAGAGAGACATAAGTCGAAGCTTACAGTACCCAGAACAAGGATAAGAGAAAGAACCTAAATCTACCGAATAGATGGAAGCAAATTAAAATAATCAACTACCTCCTGTGGTAGCTGCAGATCCTGTGAATCAAAATCCTGTTCCTCGTATTATGTATGATTATGCTAAGCCTAATTTAGCTAGTACTGTATCTAGTATTGTTAGGCCTACTATTGCTGCAAATAATTTTGAATTGAAACCTAACACTATTCAAATGATTCAACAGTTTGTTCAATTTGATGGTTTGCAGGATGAAGATCCTAATGCACACTTAGCTAACTTTTTGGAATTCTGCGACACATTTAAAATCAATGGCATTTTTTATGACGCCATTCGCCTTCGTTTATTTCCCTTTTCTTTGAGAAATAAAGCTAAACAGTGGTTGAACTCTCTACCACGAGGGTCTATCACTACTTGGGAACAAATGACCGAAAAGTTTTTACTTAAATATTTTTCGCTGGCTAAAATGGCAAAGTTGAGGAATGATATCTCTTCTTTTATGCAGACGGATCTAGAGACACTCTATGATGCTTGGGAGAGATACAAGGATTTGTTAAGAAGGTGCCCTCACCATGGTTTACCTCTATGGTTATAGGTTTAAACTTTTCACAACGGTTTGAATCCCTCAACAAGATAGATGATTGATGTAACTACCGGCGAAACCATAAATAACAAAACATCCGAGAAGGCTTATGAGTTCATAGAAGAGATGTCACTGAACAATTATCAGTGGCAAGTCATGAGAACAAAGCCGCAAAAAGTTGCTGGGGTTTTTGATGTTGATGCAGTCACAATAGTGTCAAATCAAGTAAAACTCTTAAATAAAAAGATTGACGGTTTAGTTGGTTCTACGCAAGTACATCCAGTGATGAGGTGCGATTCAAATGAAGGAGGAATGTACAGCATAGATTATTCATCTCACAATCCTAACACAGAAAATGAACAAGCCAACTATATGGGTAACAATCCTAGATCTCAAAATAACCCTTATAATAACACTTATAATGCAGGTTGGAGAACCCACCCCAATTTCTCGTGGGGTGGTCAAGGAAATCAGAGACCACCACCGCCTCCAGGCTTCCAACAACCACCGTACCAGTAAGAGAAAAAGCCAAACCTTAAGGAGGTGCTCACGAAATTTATCTCCGTATCAGAAACCCATTTTTAGAATACCGAGACGGCACTTAAAAATCAGCAAGTATCCATTCAAAGACTTGAATCTCAAATAGGTCAGCTTGCTAAGCTGATCTCTGAAAGACTACAAGGTAGTCTGCTGAGTAATACTAAACCCAATCCTAGAGAGCATGTTAAAGCAATCACGTTAAGGAATGGGAAGATGCTAACTGAACCTGAAAAGAAGGTGCCACAAGAGCTTGACAAGGAGAATATTGAGGAGATCAAGCACAAAGAAAAAGCCCCACCAGTACTTAAAGAATACAAGCCACCCATCCCATACCTAGCAAAGTTGAAGAAAAACCGTATGGATGCTCAATTTGGTAAATTTCTTGAACTTTTTAAACAGTTACATATTAACTTACCTTTTGTTGAAGCTATTTCAGAGATGCCCACGTATGCAAAGTTTTTGAAGGAGCTTCTAACAAACAAAAGAAAGTTTGAAGAACTATCCACAGTGGAACTTAACGAGGAATGTTCAGTGATCCTTCAAAACAAATTACCAACTAAATTGAAAGATCCAGGAAGTTTTAGTATTCCCTGTTTAATTGGTAGTCTGAATATTGAAAAGGCATTAGCAGATTTAGGTGCCAGTATTAACTTAATGCCTTATAAAATGTTCAAGGAGCTAGGTCTAGGGAAACCAAAACCTACTAGGATAAGTATTCAATTAGCTAATAGATCTATTAAATATCCTAGGGGTATAATTGAATATGTATATTTAAGGTTGATAAATTTATATTCCCTATTGATTTTGTTGTGCTTGACATAGATGAGGATGTTGAGGTACCCTTAATCCTAGGACGTCCATTTTTAGCTACTGTTCGAGCTATTATTGATGTAGAGGATGGTAAACTAGTGCTTAGGGCAGGTGATGAAGTGTTTAAAATTTATAATGCCATGTGATTCTTTAGGGAACAAGATGACTCCTGTTATTTTATTGATTCTATTGATTATTCTGTTGAAGACTCTTTTCAGGAAATCACTCTTAAAGACACGTTAGAACTATGTCTCGTTCAAAGTGGGGAAGAGGACAAAGTCACCATTGAGATGGAAAAGGTAATAATCGATTTAAACTCCAACAACCCCTCCGCTAGACAAATCGATTATGAGGGTATTGAGATTAATGATCAAAAAAAGACAAAAGCCCTCTATTGACGAACCTCCCCAACTGGAATTGAAGCAATTACCCAAACACTTAGAATATGCATTTTTGGGAGACAATTCTACATTACCTGTAATTATTGCTTCAAACTTGCAACCGAAGAAAAAGGAGAAATTAATCCAAGTGTTAAGAGAACATAAAAGAGCCATAGCTTGGAAAATCTCTGACATTAAAGGAATCAGCCCTTCTTTTTGCACCCACAAAATCTTGATGGAGGATGGATATAAACCATGTGTGCAAGCTCAAAGGAGGTTAAACCCCAACATGAAAGAAGTAGTCAAGGCTGAGGTAATTAAACTTCTAGATGTTGGAATTATTTATCCTATTTCTGGCAGTGCTTGGGTAAGTCTGTGCAGGTTGTTCCTAAGAAAGGTGGCATGACTGTTGTTGCCAATGAGAAGAATGAATTAATCCCTACAAGAACAGTAACAGGTTGGAGAGTTTGGATTGACTATAGGAAATGGAACGATGCCACTAGAAAAGATCACTTCCCATTGCCCTTCATTGATCAAATGTTGGAAAGATTGTCAAGACATATGTACTATTACTTCTTGGATGGACTTTCTGGTTATTTCCAAATCTCGATAGCTCTTGAAGATCAAGAGAAAATGACCTTCACTTGTCCATATGGTACGTTTGCTTATCATAGAATGTCCTTTGGATTATGTAATGCTCCTGCTACTTTTCAGCGTTACATGCTAGCCATCTTTGACGAACTCATGGAGGACATCATAGAGGTATTTATGGATGACTTCTCGGTATTCGGTAACTCTTTCCATCTTTGCCTTAAGAATTTAGAACGAGTTTTAATAAGATGTGAGGAAACAAATCTTGTTCTTAATTAGGAAAAATGCCATTTTATGGTTCGAGAAGGTATTGTGTTAGGACACAAGATTTCTAGTAAGGGGATAGAAGTTGATAAAGTGAAAGTTGAGACCATTGAAAAACTACCTCCCCCTAGTTCAATCAAAGCAATTAGAAGCTTTTCAGGACATGTTGTTTTCTATAGAAGATTCATTAAAGATTTTTCTAAAATAGCTAAGCCTGTAACGAAATTACTAGAAATAGATGTACCCTTCAATTTTGATCAGAAATGTTTAGAAGCATTTAACACTCTCAAAGAGAAACTTACTAATGCTCCGATTATAATTGCACCTAATTGGAATTTACCTTTTGAGCTAATGTGTGATGCAAGTGATTTTGCAGTAGACGCGGTTCTTGGAAAGCAAAGAGACAAGCACTTTTAGCTAATCTATTATGCTAGCAAAACTCTAACAGCCGCATAAGAGAACTATACTACCACAGAAAAAGAGTTGCTAGCTGTGGTTTTTACGTTTGACAAATTTAAACCATATCTGATATTGTCTAAAGTCATTGTTTATACTGATCACTCCGCTCTTTGTTATCTTTTAACTATGTCCGATGCGAAACCCCAATTAATAAGATGGATTTTATTGTTGCAGGAATTCAATTTGGAAATACAAGATAAAAAAGAAGCTGAAAACTTGGCAGCCAATCACCTTTTCAGGATTGAGAATCCACATCTCAAAGAACTTGATGAGGCCGAGATAAATGACTCATTTCCTCAAGAACAACTCATAGTCATATCTGATCCTGAGGTACCTTGGTTTGCTGACATTGCAAATTACTTAGCTGCTAATATAACACCAAAAGGGTTGACACATCAGCAAAAGAAGCGATTCTTTACTAATGTGAAAAACTACTTTGGGGAATATCCTTTTCTTTTTCATACATGTGCAGATCAAGTCATTCAAAGATGTGTTTCAACAATAGAAGCAAACAAAATCTTGGCACACTGTCATTCAGGACCAATAGGAGGACATTACAGTGGAACTAAGACCGCCCATAAAATACTCGAATCAGGTTTTTATTGGCCCACATTATTTAAGGACGCCAATAGGTATGTTACTTCTTGTGACAAATGTTAATGAACAGGTAATATCTCTAAACATGATGAAATGCCTCAAACATATATGCTTGAATGTGAAATATTCTATGTATGGGGCATCGATTTCATGGATCCATTCCCTAGTTCGTTTGGAAATAAATACATCCTAGTAGCAGTCGATTACATGTCTAAATGGGTAGGAGCCCAAGCGTTACCTACTAATGATGCTAGAATGGTAGTGAGATTCCTTAAAAAACTCTTCTCTCGATTTGGAACACCTAGAGCAATTATTAGTGATAGAGGAACTCATTTCTGTAATGCCTAGTTTGAAAAATTCCTAAAGAAATATGGAGTGCACCACAGAACAGCTACCCCTTATCACCCCCAAACTAGTGGACAAGTCGAAGTAGCTAATAGAGAGCTAAAACGCATCCTAGAGAAGACAATAGAGTCAAAGAGGAAAGATTGGGTGATAAAAGGAGATGATGCTTTATGGGCGTATAGAACTGCATTCAAAACCCCCACAGGAACATCTCCCTATAGCCTTGTTTATAGGAAAAGTTGCCATTTACCCTTTGAACTAGAACATAAGGCATTTTGGGCTATCAAATTTCTAAATCTCGATCCTAATCTTGCAGGTGAAAATAGACTCATGCAGTTAAACGAGTTGGATGAATGGCGTAGTAATGCATATGAAAACTCACGCTTATATAAGGAAGCCACAAAGCGGCACCATGATGCTCATCTAAAGCAACCCAAACAGTTTAAAACCAGTGATCTTGTCTTGCTTTACAACTTAAGGCTTAGATTATTCCCTGGAAAGCTAAAATCGAGATGGTCGGGCCTATTCATAGTTCAAAGTGTTTTTCCCTACGGCATAGTTGAGGTAACACATCCAACTCACGGCACTTTCAAGGTAAATGGTCATCGACTCAAACTATATAATGGTGACAATTTTAAGAATGATAGGGAGGAGCTTAGGCTCCATGAACCCTCGTAAAAGAGAAAGCAAGATAAGCCAAGCTTAGACTCAAAATAAGCGATTCTCGAGACGCAACCCGAGCACTAACATTGTTAATTTCTTTAAATTCAGTCCTCAATGCAGATTTTTCAAAGCCACATAGCCAGGCACATGGGCGTGCCTGAGGCCACCATTAATGGAAACACGGCCGTAAGACACGGCCGTGTGAAAATAGATGGAAATTTTTCTCAAGACACGAATTTCGACAAATCGCCACGGCCGTGCAATAGGGCTGTGGGCAAACCTGCCAATTCAACACGAGTGTGTAACATGCCCGTGCCAATAGGCCATGGTTGAAACTGAAAAATTAGCACGGGCGTGTGACAATCCCATGCCTAAGACCTGTGGCCAACCTATAAGTCCACGAAGCACATGGACTAGACCTAGGACACACGGGCATGTGCCACGGTCGTGTGCCTAATCCCCTATCTTAAACCACTCATTATCCACCACCACCACCACCTCATGATTCATCTACCGATAAGGACATTTGAATCTAATTTCTTTTATTTTTACTTTTATTTTTATTTTTATTTTTATTTTTATTTTTCAGTTACCTGCCTTCTTAATTTTCTTTACTTTATATTTTTCCTTTTCCTTGTAAATACTTATATGTTGTACTTTATCGAGTAATACCTAAATTTTTGCCACAGTTGTGTTTACTCTCCTCAGTAGCCCAGAATCATGAACTTCAAGTAGTCCTTTCTCTAATTCAGCTTCCATTATTCTAAGGAATTCATCAAGAAAATTCAGGGAGTCTCGTTTCTATCCCTCACTTATGATCTATGCTTATATTTTTACCTATCATTGTACACTGAGGGCAATGTACATCTTAAGTGTGGGGGGACTCACTTTCACCTTTTGCATTGTACTCAAATCCCTGAAATTTGTCTTGTCCCTCAAGTCACTTTCTCATATCACTATTAGAATGAATTCTGATTGATTTATGATTTTTATTTATATGTTTAGGATTAAGACATAGGTATTTGTGCTTTGATTATTCAAACTTTAAGACATTAGAGAATCAAGCATGATAAGTTGAAATTTTTGAGAATTTAAAAATTTTCCAGGATATTTCCCCAAATTTAGGTATTATCTTGAAATTTGATATTCACAGGATCGACATCAAAAGCCATAATTCTTGTGAGATTTTTTAGCCTTTTGAGCATACTTCCTTTTATGCTCACTTTTATTATTGCTTTGAGTGAGTCAATATTGATCCATTATTCTACAACTTGCTTCGATTATGCACGTCAAGACCACACCATTGATTTGATATGTCAAGATGACAAAGGCACTTAGGTTTAACCCACTTACTCTATAAAAACCTACCCTCATAATTAACCATTAGTGAATCCCCTTGAGCCTAACAAACCATTTATTGATTTACCTTTAATATTAACCCATAAACTTGTTTTTGATTCTTTGTGAATTTCCCTCACTCTAATTTGATCCCTATTTTTGTCGAGATTTGAATTGACTAATTATCTAGTTGTGTTCTCCTTTTCAGTTTGTAAATTCATAAAATATTCGATTTGTTCTTAAAAAAATGTATATATATTTTAGTTGTAATTCAATGTTTCGCATATTTCTATGTAATTATGAGCTTCTGATTTTTAAACGATGTTATTCAAAAGGAAAAAGCTTTATTCTAGGAATATGTTTCAGTGATAGAGATTTTTCTAGTAAGATGATTTTTCAGTTCAATCTCGATTCTAACCCTCTTTTTCAGCTTGTGACCACACCCCTAACCAAATCCTGATTACAACCTTCTAAAGACCTTTTGATCGATGTATCATCTCAATTTATAGTGGTGGAGATTTGATTTTCATGCAAGCTTGTGGTAATAACTTTTCATATTGACTAATGAGTGCTTAATTTCTGAACCCTAAACACTTCGAGTGGGTAGAGTGAATCTTTAGTGAGGATGTCAACTCTTGTTGATTTTAAATTCATGGTAATTACTTAGAAGAGGGGAGAATACCTATGTTTCCGTGATAAGATTCTCAACTTAGATTGTTTGAAACTTTGATGTTCTTTTAGTTGAATTCTTAATGTATGATTACTCATGGATTGATTCGAAACATTATTGATAAGATTTATAAGTTGAGAAGAATGATTTTTAACTGTGAGTTGAGGATTTTGCTTGAGGACAAGTAAAGGCTTAAGTGTGGGGGTATTTGATAAATCATAATTTATACTTGTTTTTACCCCATGCTTAGCATAATTTTGGATGAATTATCCCTTGAATTGTGGAATTTGATGCTCCTAATCCTTTAAATTCTTGTTTTATACTTAGATGAGCATAGGAGAGTGAAAAGAATGAGAAACGAGCCAAAAACAGAGAAAATGGGCGAGAAATTAACACGCCTGGAGTTCCTCACACGGGTACACCACATGCCCGTGCCACATTTGCAGACTTGAACACGGCCTAGGCTCGACTCACATGGGCGTGCCACACGGGCTTGTCCCTGACGTAATGAGTTTTAATTCCACGAGGAAAAGACTACTTAGGGGCTAAGAAAGGTATTCCGAAGTCTATATAAACACCCTAGGAGTAGACTTAAATGGGAGCTCGACACACAGAGTAGAAGGCGAGGAATTACTCAAGGAAAGCTAATTGATCTATCTCAGAAGCAAGGATCTACATCAAGACTGAAGATCTCCCTTCAATCCTTTCAGGAGTTTTGGGTTTTCTTTATGTTTTGTTGTTTTCTTTACTTTGAGATGTATTGTTTTAAAAACATAAACTAAATCCCCAAATACGTGAGGGGGATGAAACCTAAGACAGATCTTGTTATTGTTATCTGAATTATACAATAAATATTCGATTTGTTCTTAATTGTGTTTTTAATTCTTGAGTTGATATTTCAGGATATTAGTTTAAGTCAAATGTACTTATTCAGAGAAGCAAAAATTCTTATTTAAGAGTAGATCCAACGCAATTAAGCAGAGTTGATCGCAATCCTAGACATAGGACGATGAAAATCTGCCGGATTAGAGTCAAATCTAATAGGGGGATCCATAGATCGAGTTAATGCAAAACTAGGGGTTTTAATTAGAAAGAGATTTCAATTAATCAACCTAGGGTTAGTTGTTCTTATTTTCAACGGAGATATTAACATAATTTAGGGATCTCTACGGACCAAGTCGAATGAAGAAATCGTCTAATTCAGAGTTAAATAACAAGTGAAGTCTAGGTGTATTCTTCCTTGCATATTGCTTTTATCATTTAGTTTTTCCCAAAGTAATTCCCCAATTTACTCTTTGTCGCGTCCTTAGTTTAGTTTAGAATTAATTAGTTTAAACAAAACCTCCCTTTTATTTCTAGGCTAGATAATAGGAAGAAAGTTATTAATAGTACTTTTAGTTCCTTGGATTCGACATTTCGGTCTTGCCACTAACTATGCTATTTTTTGATAGGTGCGCTTGTCTTTCATCGTGATAATAGTTAGTTCTAGGTACGATCATTATTATTACTTCATCAAAATCACGATCATGTACTCAACATTTAAGAAATTTTAATAGACATGTATTCTCCATCTTATGTTTCAATACATCATGTAATATCATTTCCATGTAATTCATATAACACTTGTACTAATTCATATTAAACTCGTATAACCTATAACAGAATTGTACCCGTTAAACCACTTAAAATATCGTTAGATACACAGGTAGTACACATGAGGTGTACTGAATGGTAAACCGTCAATTCCCGTACATGTATGCTCTTTTGAGCTATAAACGGTAAGCTACTCCGAGTTGAAAGAACGGTAAGCTCATATGAGATGAGAATTGGTAAGCTCTAACGAGCTGTAAATCAGTAAGTTCATGCGAGCTGTGGTCAGTCCGCAACACATGCAGGATCTCTACCAAATCGGTAACCCTAATGACATGTCATTTGTATCTTACAGATTCCTAAGGTTCAATATAGGACTCAGTATTCTTTATACTTTATCGATTAGGCATTCGATAATCATATTTCTTTTAATTTCTCAATCCACAAACATACATTTCAAATAAAGTATATATAAATACTCAATTGTAATTACATGAACTTACCTCGAATTCGAATGATGGTATTGATCGTCTACTCGATAACTTTGTCTTTTCCACGATCTAATTTAGTACATTGCTTTTCTTGATCTATATAATCAAAATTAAGTATTTTAAGCATCATTTTATTCAATCCAATCCAAAATTCATACTATGAAAAATTACAAATTTACCCCTAAACCTTTGACTTCTTTGCAATATAGTCCTTAACTCATAAAAATGCAAATTCATACAACTCAATTTCAACCCATGCTAGCCGAATATCATATAGGTCCCTAGCAAGCCCTATATTTCATTTATTCACACATATCACCACATAATTTTCACTTTTCTCAATTTAACCCTTAATTTGCAATTTCATTCAAAATCACTTAACAAATGTTGTTTATCTAACAACAACCATTCATTTTCTTCCATCAAAAATAAAAACACATGCACATTCATTAATTGTAGAACCCTAACTCTTTAATAGTTTTGCAAATTAGTCCCTAGGCTAGCTAGATTAATCTACAACGATTCCAAAAATGTACAAATCATTAAAAACGGGACAAATTTCACTCACATGCACAAGGAGAGAGATGGCCGAATGTTAAAGCTTTAACAATGGCTTTTCTTAAGCCTAATTTCTGTTGAAGAAGATGAAGAAAGATGATAACCATGTTTTATTTTATTTTACTTTATTTATTTAACAATTTACTTAATTAACCTTGGTTATAACATTTTTAAAATCATCTAAATTATGTCCATCTTTGTCCATCAACATGGCAATGGTATAATTACCTTATAAGGGCCTCCACTTTAAAGTTCTATAGTTATTTGACACTTTTAGCTTATAGAATGCAACTTTTACATTTTACGTGATTTAATCCTTTTTCACAAATTAAGCATACAAACGATAAAGTTTTTTAACGAAATTTTTATGCAATCATACTACATGTTGTAGACCAAA
The DNA here is from genome assembly GCA_020496765.1 of Gossypium stocksii. Taxonomy (NCBI): domain Eukaryota; kingdom Viridiplantae; phylum Streptophyta; class Magnoliopsida; order Malvales; family Malvaceae; genus Gossypium; species Gossypium stocksii. The sequence goes on from CM035628.1 coordinate 49,401,668, forward strand.
AAATTATAATAAAATAAATATTTTGACCTCAGATATGTGGTCTCAAAACTACTGTTCTGATTTCACTGAAAATGGGTTGTTACAACTCTCTCCCTTAGGAATTTTTGTCCCCGAAAATCTTACCAAAAAATAGGTTAGGGTACCGCTTTCTCATAGTTTCCTTGGGTTCCTACGTAGCCTCTTCAATGTCGTGACGTTTCCAAAGAAATTTCACTAAATCTATTCTTTTATTTCTCAACTCTTTGATCTTTCACGCCAAAACTCTGATTGGTTCTTCATTATAAGTCATATATGGCTGAATCTCAGCCTCGGTTGGAGAAATTATATGCGAAGGGTCTGAACGGTACCGTCGTAACATAGACACATGAAAAACATTATGAATCTTTTCTAATTCTGATGGTAAGGCTAATCGATATGCTACTGCCCTATCCTTTTGATAATCTCATATGGTCCTATGAATCGTGGACTCAGCTTCCCTTTGCGACCAAATCAAAAAATCTTCTTCCATGGTGATACTTTCAGAAATACTCTGTCATTGATCTGAAATTCAATATCTTTACGTTTCAAATCTACATACAATTTCTGTCAATCTGAAGCTACTTTTAAACTATCGCGGATTACTTTCACTTTTTCTTCAGTCTCTCGGACTAAATCAGCCCTGTGAATCTTTTTCTCACTAAGCTTGGTCCAGTACAATGGAGTTCGGCATTTACGACCATATAAAGCTTCATACAGTGCCATCTTTATGCTCGACTGAAAACTATTATTATACGCGAACTCAACCAACGGTAAATATTTTTCCCAGTTGCCTTCAAACTCTAAAACACAACAACAAAGCATATCTTCAAGAATCTGAATCACTCTCTCAAATTGACCATCAGTTTGAGGATGAAAGGTAGTGCTAAAATGCAACTGTGTACCCAAAGCTTCTTGCAATTTCTTCCAAAATCGAGATGTAAATTGTGGATCCCTATCTGTAATAATAGAGACTGGAACTCTGTGCAATCTGACAATCTCAAACATAGATAACTCAGCTAATCCGTCAAGTGAGAAGTCTATACGTACTGGAATAAAGTGTGCAGATTTCGTTAAATGGTCAATAATAACCCACATAGCATCTTTCTTTTTTGGAGATAGGGGTAATCCCGATATGAAATCCATCATAACTCTGCCCCATTTCCACTCAGGTATCATCACAGGCTGTAATAGTCCCGATGGTACTTGACGTTTAACTTTAACTTTCTGACAAATCAAACATGTGGACACAAAGTCAGAAATATCTCATTTCATACCTGACCACTAATATAACTGTCTTAAATCATTATACATCTTGTTACTCCCCGGATGAATAGACAAGCTACTACTATATGCTTCATGGAAAATTTTCTGTATAAGTTATAGATTTTTTGGTCCACAAACTCTACCTCTGAACAACAAACAATCATCCATTCCGATTTGAAACTCTTAATCAGGAGTTGACTCACACTGTACTCGTTTAGTTTACAATTCATGATCAATTTTTTGAGCTTCACAAATTTGTTGAAGAAACATCAGTTTAGCTTTTAACTTGGATAATATCAAGCCATCATTAGATAAGGTCAATTGTGTATTCATCACTCTCAAAGTGAACAAAGATTTTCTACTCAAAGCATCTGTGACAACATTTGCTTTCCCTGAATGATAATCAATCACTAACTCATAATCTTTCAACAACTTGTGTAACACCCCAAACCCGGCCCAGACGTTACGGCCAAATCTAGTGTGTCACATCACCTACAACTAACCATGTTACCTAGTTACTAAGATTGGGGTGAGCTTTGCAAAAACTGATACTTAAGATTAAAGAGTAATTCCATTTTATTAGTGAATGTCCTATCCACTACTAGTCGTTAAGATATTTATCGTAAAATTCCACTTGGTTACTGAAATAACTCGTGTGACAAATTTTGAAAATGTTTGATTACTTTTGAGAAACCTTGCGCAGCCATATTCAAAATAATTTAAGGCATGATAATAAAAATAAGTAAATAAATAAAACCCAAAATAAAAATAATAAGAGTGGCCTTATTATAAACCTAAATTGAAAATAAAGCGATTGAAATGAGTAATGAAATAAATAATTTACTTAAAACCAGAAAATGCAGTTTTCATGGCCATTCTGAATCCTTTCCAGCTCTAAGTCCACCAATCTAGGGCTCACTTGCATGGATGGAGAAAAAGGGGTGAGTTTGGAAACTCAGTATGCAAAGAAGCCCATCCAAAGCCCAAATCAGCTCAAGCCCACTGGGCCTAAGCCCTAACCAGTCACAGAAATAACTAGGCTGAGGCCCTACCCAGATACAGTAAACTGGGCCTTAGCCCTTTTCAGATGACAGTACAGCCCATAGGCCCATTACGGTAATAGATCAAATATCATGCATGAATGCAAAGCCCATCACATGTAGGGAGACTACTCAACCCACCCAACCGCTACACTCCACCCGTACCAACCAAACACTCCATATGGGGAAACTACTCAACCCACCCAACCACTACACTCTACAGTGGCAGCATAGCTGCATAATCAGATAAGGTGGCCAAGCAACTAACAGAAATACGAGGCAAAGCCTCTTTTAGAAAACAGAATGGGCAAAGCCCTTTTCAGATATCAGTACGAGGCAAAGCCTCTTTCAAAAAACGTGGCAATTCCACTTGCACTTCCTCCATCAACAATCCCAAATCCCATGCAATAGATAATCATGATATGGCATAAAGTAAACAGAAGCAGTAATCATGCATTTCAGTTAAAATTAGCCCTAGGGGTATAACGGTCATTTTGCACCTAGGGGTAAAATTGTAATTTCTCACCCTTAAGGGGTATTTCAATAATTATACCAGTTTTTAGGGTTTTATACATGTTTTGATCAGTAATAGTCTAACTTTTATCTCAGTAGCTTATTCAGCCCATTTTAGCAGATTATAGTCATTGGGCCCTAAAACCCCTAATGGGCCCTACAATGTCATTTAGCTAATTTAGCACAATTAGTCCAAATTCTAAGTCTAGCTTAACAGTCTTAACCTACAGAATATCAGAACACACTTACCGCTTACTTTTTCCCCATATGGGCCCGTAAGCCCATTGGGCCCAATTTCAGCCCATCGAAGCCGAAATTTACCGAAGTGCACAGAATTGCGCACTCAACCATCTTACCACTTGCGATTACAGAACCAATGGTTTCCACTCAACTTACAAGTGTTAGCACGCTCACAAGCCTATGAAATGCCAGAATTCCAGCATTTCGGCTTTTTGACTTTTGCCGATTTGAACTACAAGAGGGTGTTCGATGCACACCTGATTTATGATGAATGCTAACGAGATCTCCCACGCGATTCCTACAATCGGCCACTACAATCTTTAGATTACGAATAAAAATAATCAACCTAAACACCTCTTACCACATTCAGCCAAAATAAAGCATTATTAACGACTTACCTTGCCGATCTTAACTATTAGATCTAGATCCAGATGCTCCAATGGTGTTAGCCTTCAATACCCCTTGATTGTTAGTCTTTTGTCCATACTAAGCACAAAGAATCAAAAGAATGAGGCTAGTAAAGCCTTAGTCCAAAACGATAGCCTCCCTAAGTGATTAGGGATTATTCGACTTTTCTTAAATCCCGAAGTAACAAATGAGAAGAGTTTCAGTTACTTACCAAAGATCTACTTGCAAAAACGTTCCCAAGTACCTCTTCTTTCCAAATCTACTGTAGAACTAATCCTCAAAATACGAGTAGAGAACAGATCTAATGATTCGGCTTCTAGAACTTATTATGAGGTACGCTTGTTTTGGTTTAAGAAGAAAATAGAAGAAGAAGAAGAAGAAGAAAGGGTTACAAAAATAGAAGAGGTTATCAGCAGATGAGAGGTTAAGGTTTCTGCTTTTAGGGGAAATTAGTTACCAACGTTTTTGAAGAGGGACAAAGAAGAAAAGAATTTTAAGAATAGAAGATTTCAGGCTTAGCGAAGGAAAGGTGAGTCAAAGGGTATGGAAAAAAATATGATAGAAGAATTTAAGCTGAAAAGAAGGAAAATAAAATAAATACAAACCCTTCATCAAAGTCTAAATTTCCAAGCTACTTCGGCATTTAATTTCCCATAACCGAATGAGTCCTATTCGGCATAACCATCCTTCCCAAAATCAAATTCCTTGTTTTGCTCCTTAATTTTAGCATTTTAATTCCATCCAACCACCGTTTAGCAGCCTTTATCCATTTTTCCCACCGATCAACCGACCCAATCTACTGCCAGAGGGAGTTTCAATCCTGCTAAAAAAACAAACCTCTTGCGCGCACCATGCCTTGAACCCAGTACCTCCCCCATCAACCTAGCGCCTCAAGCCACTGGACTGAATGCTCTTTTGTGGCATATTCCATTCGCAACTCCTTTTAGCCCGTATTTTAGCGCGACCAGACTACTAAAAAAAACAAACATTTTACGCATGCTAGGAATCGAACCCCAGCCCTCTTGCTGCTGCCTAGCGCACCTAACCACTAGGCCAGGCATTTCTTTTTGCCCAGTTTTTGCCCAATTTATTTTTAGGGCCTTATGCCCAGATTTCCTTAAGAGGCAAAATTTAAGAATTTTTTTTTGAAACCCCTGGGCCTAGTACAAGACTTTTCTCGTACCATAAGCACCTCCAAATTCAATAACCCAAACATGAAACTAATAATAATAATAATAATAATTTTTTCCATAAGAATTTAAAACATCCAAATAATTCGGGCAGTCTTTTACCCGAGCTCAGACTCAAGCCCAATACTTCTAGGCCCAAATTCAGGGTGTTACAGTTCATCCCTCCTAAAAATAAATTTCGTCCTCGAAATTTCTAAATAATAAAATAGTCGTACATCAACTACTCTTCTACGCTACCACTGCGCACTCTGATCTAAATAATTTTTTAGTATGGCCTAGAACATCTAATTACCGAAGTAAATAAACATTTATCCAGCACGCATACCAAATAACTACAAAGATCTTAATTCAAAAATTTTAGTATTTATTCAAGTATTTTATGCTGAGATAGTATTTCTAAGTTTTTGTTTTTACAGAATCATAGCCTAGCTACAATCTCAATCTTCTAGGGTTTAGTCTTCTTACTATCTCAGTCTCTATAGTTTCAGTACTACCTTATCTATAGTATCATAGCAGGGTCTTAGTTCTATCTATAGTGTTGTCTCAGTATAGTACAGTATAAGAGACAGAAATACTTATAGACTTGGTGCTGGAGATTCAGTGTGCCACCTCTTCGGATACCAGATTTCAGAAAACTCAGAAAAACCAAAACCTTTTAGATCAGACCTTAAAATATGTACATTTTGAAGAAAATAAGTTTGAAAAGGTTTTTTTTCTAAATTTTTCAGAAATCAATTTCCAAAAATACCCTTCTTGGGCCTAAATTTTAAGAATTTTTGAAAACATTTTTGGATCCGATCCACAGTCGAGTTGTTGCAACCTGGCTCTAATACTACTACATGTAACACCCCAAACCCGACCCAGACGTTACGGCCAAATCTGGTGTGTCACATCACCTACGACTAATCATGTTACCTAGTTACTAAGATTGGGGTGAGCTTTGCAAAAACTGATACTTAAGATTAAAGAGTAATTCCATTTTATTGGTGAATGTCCTATCCACTACTAGTCGTTAAGATATTTATCGTAAAATTCCACTTGGTTACTTGAATAACTCGTGTGACAGATTTTGAAAACGTTTGATTAATTTTGAGAAACCTTGCACAGCTATATTCAAAATAATTTAAGGTATAATAATAATAATAATAAGTAAATAAATAAAACCCAAAATAAAAATAATAAGAGCGGCCTTATTACAAACCCAAATTGAAAATAAAGCGATTGAAATGAGTAATGAAATAAATAATTTACTTAAAACTGGAAAATGCAGTCTTCGTGGCCACTCTAAATCCTTCCCAGCTCCAAGTCCACCAATTTAGGGCTCATCTGTATGGATGGAAAAAAAGGGGTGAGTTTGGAAATTCAGTATGCAAGGAAGCCCATCCAAAACCCAAATCAGCTCAAGCCCACTGGGCCTAAGCCCTAACCAGTCACAGAAATAACTAGGCTGAAGCCCTATCCAGAGACAGTAAACTGGGCCTTAGCCCTTTTCAGATGACAGTACAGCCCAAAGGCCCATTACAGTAACAGATCAGATATCATACATGAATGCAAAACCCATCACATGTAGGGAGACTACTCAACCCACCCAACCGCTACACTCCACCCGTACCAACCAAACACTCCATGTGAGGAAACTACTCAACCCACCCAACCGCTACACTCCACAGTGGTAGCATAGCTGCATAATCAGATAAGGTAGCCAAGCCACTAACAGAAATACGAGGTAAAGCCTCTTTCAGAAAACAGAATAGGCAAAGCCCTTTTCAGATATCAGTACGAGGCAAAGCCTCTTTCAAAAAACGTGGCAATGCCACTTGCACTTCCTCCATCAACAATCTCAAATCCCATGTAACAGATAATCATGATATGGCATACAGTAAACAGAAGCAGTAATCATGCATTTCAGTCAAAATTAGCCCTACGGGTATAACGGTCATTTTGCACCTAGGGGTAAAACTGTAATTTCTCACCCTTAAGGGGTATTTCAGTAATTATACCAATTTTTAGGGTTTTATGCACGTTTTGATCAGTAATAGTCTAACTTTTATCTCAGTAGCTTATTCAGTCCATTTTAGCAAATTACAGTCATTGGGCCCTAAAACCCCTAATGGGCCCTACAGTGTCATTTAGCTAATTTAGCGCAATTAGTCCAAATTCTAAGTCTAGCTTAACAGTCTTAACCTACAAAATATCATAACACACTTACCGCTTACTTTTTCCCCATATGGGCCCGTAAGCCCATTGGGCCCAATTTTAGCCCATCGAAGCCGAAATTTACCGAAGTGCACAGAATTGCGCACTCAACCATCTTACCACTTGCGATTACAGAACCAATGGTCTCCCTCGACTTACAAGCGTTCGTACGCTCACAAGCCCACGAAATGCTAGAATTCAAGCATTTCGGCTTTTTGGCTTTTGCCGATTTGAACTACAAGAGGACACACCTGATTTATGACCAACTCTAACGAGATCTCCCACGCAGGTCCTACAATCGGCCACTACAATCTTTAGATTACGAATCAAAAATAATCAACCTAAACACCTCTTACCACATTCGGCCAAAATAAAGCATTATTAACGACTTACCTTGCCGATCTTAACTATTAGATCTAGATCTAGATGCTCCAATGGTGTTAGCCTTCAATACTCCTTGATTGTTAGTCTTTTGTCCATACTAAGCACAAAGAATCAAAAGAATGAAGCTAGTGAAGCCCTTAGTCCAGAACGACAGCCTCCCTAAGTGATTAGGGATTATTCAGCTTTTCTTAAATCCTGAAGTAACAAATGAGAAGAGTTTTAGTTACTTACCAAAGATCTACTTGCAAAACTGTTCCCAAGTACCTCTTTTTTCCAGATCTGTTGTAGATCTAATCCTTAAAATATGATTAGAGAACAGATCTAATGATTTGGCTTCTAGAACTTGTTCTGAGGTACGCTTATTTCGGTTTAAGAAGAAAATAGAAAAAGAAGAAGAAGAAAGGGTTACAAAAATAGAAGAGGTTATCAGCAAATGAGAGGTTAAGGTTTCAGCTTTTAGGGGAAATCGGTTACCAACGTTTTTGAAGAGGGACAAAGAAGAAAAGAATTTTAAGAATAGAAGATTTCAGGCTTAGCGAAGGAAAGGTGAGTCAAAGGGTATGGAAAAAAATATGATAGAAGAATTTGAGCTGAAATGAAGGAAAATAAAATAAATACAAACCCTTCATCAAAGTCCAAATTTGCAAGCTACTTCAGCATTTAATTGCCCATAGCCAAATGAGTCCTGTTCGGCACAACCATCCTTCCCAAAATCAAATTCCTTATTTTGCTCCTTAATTTTAGCATTTTAATTCCATCCAACCACCGTCCAGCAGCCTTTATCCATTTTTCCCACCGATCAACCGATCCAATCTGTTGCCAAGGGGAGTTTCAATCCTGCACGACTCCTTTCCACGCGCGCACAACAAAAATGCCGTCCTCCTACGCGTACCTCAGCTCGAACACGAGACCTCCGGGTAACCTAGCACACTGTTGGCCACTACGCCGCGGCTTCTTCTTTACCCTATTATAGTTGCATTTAATTTTAAACCTTACCTGCTGAAGTCCTAGTCCGCCTAAAAATAAACCAAAATTCTGCCTGCACCTGGGTTTAAACTTGTGCCCACTCGGTGATCCTATCACGTTGCCGCCACTACACCACAGGCGCTCTTTGTGCCAAATTATATTCGCAACTCCTCTGAACCCCTATTTTAGCGCAACCCGCTGATTTTAAAAAAACAAAACCTCTTGCGCGCGCCATGCCTTGAACCCAGTACCTCCCCCATCAACCTAGCGCCTCAAGCCACTGGACCGAATGCTCCTTTGTGGCATATTCCATTCGCAACTCCTTGTAGCCCCTATTTTAGTGTGACTAGACTACTAAAAAACAAACATTTTGTGCATGCTGGGAATCGAACCCCAGCCCTCTTCCTGGTGCCTAGGGCGCCTAACCACTGGGCCAGGCATTTCTTTATGCCCAGTTTTTGCCCCATTTATTTTTAAGGCCTTATGCCCAGATTTCCTTAAGAGGCAAATTTTAAGAATTTTTTTTTTCTAAGCCCCTAAGCCTAGCCCAGCACTTTTCTCGTACCATAAGCACCTCCAAATTCACTAACCCAAACATGAAACTAACAATAATAATAATAATAATTTTTTTCCATAAGAATTTAAAACATCCAAATAATTCGGGCAGTCTTCTACCCGAGCCCAGACTCAAGCCCAATACTTCTAGACCCAAATTCAGGGTGTTACAACTTGAGCCTTCATCCCTGTATCAAATTCATATTTTTCTGTGACATCAAATATTTTAAACTCTTGTGATCAATAAATATGTGGCATTTTTCACCTAATAGATAACGTCGCCAAATTTTCAATGCAAATACAATAGCGACCTACTCTAAGTCATACGTCGGATAATTCTTTTCATACGACTTTAACATCTGGAAGCATAAGCTATTCTTGTCATACTACTTTAATGTCTGGAAGCATAAGCTATCACTTTGCCTTCTTGCATTAAAACACAACCCTAACCGTTCAATGACGCATCACTGAAAATCACAAATTCTTTACTCGCCTCAAATTCAATTAAAACTGGTGCTTCGGTTAATAGTACTTTTAACTGATCGAAACTCTATTGACATTTCTTAAACCACTCAAACTTTACATCTTTTTGCAACAAACGAGTTATTGGTGTAGCTATCATAGAAAATCTTTTAACAAATCGTCGATAATAGCAAGCTAATCCTAGGAAACTTCTGACTTCGGATATATTTCTTGGCGGTTTCCAGTCAATAATTGCTAAAATCTTACTCGGATCAACTTGGATGCCTTCCACTAAAACAATGTGTCTCAAAAACCCAACTTCTCTGAGCCAAAACTCACATTTACTGAATTTAGCAAATAGTTGCTTATCTCGCAGAGTCTGTAACACAATTTTTAAATGCTTGGCATGTTCTAACTCTTTTTGAGAATATATTAGGATATCGTTAATGAATACAACAACAAATCTGTCTAAATACGGTCTTAAGATTTTATTCCTCAAGTCCATAAATACTGCAGGAGCATTAGTTAAACCAAATGGCATAATAAGAAATTCATAATATCCATACCTGATCCTAAATGCAGTTTTCGGCACATCCGAATCTTTACCTTTCAACTAATAGTAACCAGATCGCAAATCAATCTTAGAAAATATTGTTGCTCCTTTCAACTGATCAAACAAATCATTGATTCAGGGTAATGGATACTTATTCTTAATCGTAACCTTGCTGAGTTGTCGATAATACACAATCTCATTGATCCATCTTTCTTCTTTACAAACAAAACTGGTGCACCCTAGGGTGAGAAACTCGGTCGTGCAAAACCTCTATCTGCTAACTCTTGCAACTAAGCTTTCAACTCTTTCAAGTTTGTAGGAGCCATTCTATACGGAGCTATCGATATCAGTGATGTTCCAAGTATTAACTCAATAGCAAATTCAACCTCTCTGACTGGTGGCATCCCAGGTAACTCTTCTGGAAACACATCTGGATATTCACAAACCACTGGTACCAATTCAATCTTCGATTCAGACACTTTTGTATCCAGTACATAAGCAAGATAAGCATCGCAACCCTTTCGCACTTATTTTTGAGCTAGCATAGCTGATATCACAATAGGCAATCTGCTTGAATCATCGAATTCAATACGAAAAATCTCACCATTCTGACATTTCAACTCAATAGTCTTTCATCTACAATTTAGAACAGCATCATGCAGAGTCAATCAATCCATACCTAAGATCACATAGAATTCATCAAATAGTAAAAGCATCAAATCGGCCGGAAAACAGTAACCCCGAGTCATCAAAGGACAATTCTTGCAAACTTTATCAACTAGGACATACCTAAGGGGTTTGATACTTTAATCACGAATTTAGTGGGCTCAACAGGTAAAATTTTACTAGACACTAAATTTGTACAGACATATGAATGAGTCGATCCAAGATCAATCAAAGCAGTTACATCAATGTCATAAAGAGAAAAAGTACCGGTGATAACATCTGGTGCCGATGCATCCTCGAGAGCACGAATAGCGTAAGCCCTAGCTGGTACCCATACCTCAAATCTCACTGATGAATCTCTAGTTGCACTTCGAATACCACTCATATTTCAAGTATTTCGAGGTGGTCTCTCTCTAGTAGCTATATTGCTCGGCCTAACAGATTGAGCTTTTTCATTCATAAACTTTTCAAGGCAATCTCTAAGATAATGGTCGAAAGAACCGCATCTGAAACATGCTCCACTCTTCACTCGACATTCACCATAATGTGGCCTGTTGCAATGCTTGCACTCGGGTCTAGCATTTCTAACACTACCTGTAACACCCCTAACCTGTATCCGTCACCGAACTAGGGTTAGAAGCATTACCGAAATATTCAGAACTTTTTCAGACATTTCATAATCATCAACATCATATTATAATCATACATCATCAATGGGTCCCTTATGAAGGTCTACGAGACCTTAAACATGCATTAGAAGAAGGTCGAGACTAAACTAAACACTTAGAAAATATTTCAAAACTTAAACATTTTTCAAAGCTGTAGAGGTCACACGCATGTGTGGTCAGGCCGTGTGCCTCACACGATCACTAGACACACCCGTGTGTCTAAGCCGTGGCAAAACAAGGCATACATTCTGACTTGCACACACGGCCACATGACATGCCTGTGTGCCAGGCCGTGTGAAAATTAGGAGGGCTACTGACTTGGCCACACGGCCTACCACACGCCCGTGTGCCAACCCGTGTGCCACCCACGGCCACTAGACACGCCTGTGTGTCTAGGCCATGTCAATCCTTAGGGTATACTGACTTAATTCAAAAAGGGACCCTAGAGGACACACAGCCGTGTACTATGACCATGTGTCACACATGGCAGAGACACACGCCCATATGTCTACCCATGTGGACAAAAATAGACCATTTAAAGGCCAACTTTGCCACCCATTTTGGGTCATCCCTGCAAGCAACAATTATGCACCAAATATGCCACAATTTCAACCAATCTCATGCCCAAAATACACATCAATATAACCATAAGTATCACCAACCAATTCATGCTCATTATCCATACTATACCATACCAAATTCTCAAGCCAAAAACATATTAATGTGCATATTCCATAACTTATTCATACCACAATTAATCTTATAACAAAACTTACAATATCCACAACTAAGCATATATCAAAATGATTATTTCTCAATTGGCCATAAAACATCACAAAACATACCAAATTTGCCATATTTATCACATACCAAAAACAAGCATTATCATAACCATTAGTTAGCCATATCACATGGCATAACATGTAACACCCCTTACCCGAGTCTAATGACGGGACAAGGTACGAGGCGTTACCGTACTTGAATACGCTGGAATACTCCAAAATTGAGCCTTACTTTTCACTCTAATTTAAAAATTTTTCAAATGAACTCTTAATAACTTTCTTACGAGCCTACGAGATCCAAGACATACACCGGAAGTGGTTTGGAACTAATCCAGGAACTTTAGAACTCTTTGAAAAATTCTGCTTGAAACAAGGCTCGTGTGATGTGGGACACGCCTGTGTGTGTGGGCTGGCCGTGTGGTCACACACGCCCCTGTCCCTCACCCCTACTGAATTTATTTCTTATTTCAAACCTACAGGATTGGACACAGTTTGGGCATATGCCCGTGTCTGTGGTCCATGCCCCTTACACGACCTAGACACACCCATGTCTATAACCCGTGAAGCACTCTGACTTAAATACTATAGACATCAGAGGTTCACACGGCTAAGGCACACGCCCATGTGCTTAGCCCGTGTGTAATTCTAACTTACCTACATAGGATGCATGGGACACACGGTCTACTAACATGCCCATGGGGGCCGACCGTGTGTCACACATGGCCTAGGCACACGTCCGTATGCCCATCTGTGTGGACAATTATAGGCTATTTTCCAACCCTTTTTGCCACCCTGAAACACATCCAACTCATACCAGCTTCAGGCTCACAAATCAAGGTATAACATACATTAAAAACATTCATCATTGAGGCACTCCCATGCCATCATGCATATCATGAATTTCATCCTCATTGCATAAAATATAACTTAGACAATATTAGCCAATTACAAAGGCCATTACAACTTGACTCAAGTGATAACAATAACCAACACATTTGGCTGCTCAAAATAACACATACCAAAGTAAATAAACTTCCTATACATGTCATACAACAAAAAAAAATTAACTTTACTATTCCAAAATGAATTCCTTGATAGTGTGACTTCGAACTCTGACTTCGAGTGATCCCCGAGCTAATTCGGTAAATCTACATGAAAGGGAAAATAAGGATAAGCATAAAAATGCTTAGTAAGTTGTATGAAATAAAATAGCAATAAATGTCATGGAAAGTCATTCAAACATGGCATCATGGGGTTTATATAACTTCTTACTCTTTCTCGTATCTTACTCATTCTTATAACATATTCATTCAAGAATTACTTACTCTCGCGACTTATGTTTTCCCCTGGCTTACTCATTCACATGCTTTGCTCATTCTCATACCTTATATTTTCATAATTTTTCATGACTTACTCAAATGTACCTGTAACACTCATCATGAAACTTTAGTCTCTCCTATTAGCTAAACAACTTAGATACATTCTCTATTAACATGCTTAGAATATCGAATGATACTTGTAATGTCAATCTCGAAGGATACTTGTAATGTCATTCTCATGGTAAGGTGCAAAAGCCATATCCCAGACATGATCTTACATGGTACCTCAAACTAATGCCGAAGCCATATCCTAGATATGGTCTTACATGGGATCTCATATCAATATCGATGCCATGTCTCAGACATGGTCTTACACGAGATCGTAAACTGATGTCGATGCCACGTCCCAGACATGGTCTTATATGGGATCTCTCTCTTAGATGCCTAAGCCAAGTCTCAGACATGGTCTTATAAGGGATCTATATATAGTCTCAGTGCCGACGCCATGTCCCAGACATGGTCTTATACTAGACCTCATGTGGATGCCAATGCCATGTCCTAGACATGGTCTTACATGGGATCCCTGTTCGGTGCCGATGCAATGTCCAGAACATGGTCTTACACGGGACCTACAATGCTCATGACATGATTACGGTATCCTTTGTATCCTTTAATACTTGCATGAAATTTTCCTTTCATGTTCCATCATCTTTTGTTAAGAATTCATATAATTAAATTTCATGGAATTGTACATAGCTCATACATTGACTTAACAATAAGCCTTATCAAATTTCATGGATTCATAGAAAATCATTACATTAGAACTTTCATAAAATATAAGGCTAGATTATTACATGCAACTTACCTCGGGTCCAAAACGAGGGCAATTGATCGATTTAGTCCACTATCTTACTTTTTCCCCGGTTTCAGTTTGGGCTTCGTGTTTCTTGATCTAAAACAAAAAATTAAGCTAATTTAATACACACATTGGCTAAATAGCCCATAATTTACACTTTGGAAATTTTTATAATTTTGCCCCTAAACTTTTACATATTTGCAAAATGATCCCTAGGCTCGTATAATGTAATGCACTTATTTTCTAAATTACCCAAGCCTAGCTGAACCTTTCATGCGCTCATAGTAGCCCACATTGCTCATCAATTTGTACATTTACTACACATCTTACTAACTTCGCAATTTAGTCCCTATTAGAGACTTTCATGAAAAATCACCTAGAAAAAAGTGTTTACTACACTTTAAACTTTCATATTCTACCACTAGACATCAAAATACTTGCATGTCATGCATGGGTATATTTTTCAGCATAAACCCTAGCTCAAATTAGTGGTAAAAATAGCTAAATTAAGCTACAAGGATTTCAAAAATACGAAGAGTATGAAAAACGGGGCCTGGAGTCACTTACTTGGAGCTTGAAAATGAAAAAAACCCTAGCTATGGAGGACTCTTCAAATTCGGCACAAGCATGGAGAAGATGGACACTTTTTGCATTTTATTTCCCTTTTTATTTCATCAATTTACCAAATGACCAAAATGCCCTTATGACCTTTCTTTAAAATTTTACCCTTCCATGGGCATTTTTGTCCATAGTGCCAAAAATTGGTCTAATTGCCAAATAAGGACTCCTACTAATTTTTCTAATGCTATTAAATACTTAAACCTTCTAGAAACTCAATTTTGCAACTTTTGCAATTTAGTTCTAAAGGACAAATTAATCACTAATTCATAAAATTTCCTTCATGAAATTTTCTCACTATCATGCAAGTATACCATAAACTTAATAATGATCATGAAATACACTTTTCTACTTTGAAATTGAGGTCTGGAAACCACTATTTTTACTAGGCCCTAGCTCAGGCTGTTACATAACATATATACATCACAAAACATATTCAAACTTAACTAGCTTATACATGCCATAACTTAACATCTACACTTTCAAAATGTGCCAAAATAAGATCAGATAGTGTGATGATGATTCTCAATGATCCCCAAGCTTTCAATAGCTCCGATATCTATAAAACAAAGCAAACACACACAAAGTAAGCTACAAAGAGCTTAGTAAGCCAAATACAATTAATTTCAATTTATGAATCACATATAACCCAATTCATTAACACAAAATTTTAACCATTTCACATAGATAGTTCATGAGCCAAACCATACTCACTCACTCACATAAATCATAAATTCTCAATTCCATACACATATAGTATTATCCTATTTCCATGAACTCTTAAATATCATATATTTATAATTTCACATATACATACCTTTCATACTCAGAACTTTAGTACTATTCAAATGTACCTGAATCGGTTACATATTCATTCACTTAATTATTTTCTCAGAATTAACCGTTAAACCGTTCAGAAACAATTAGATAAGCTGAAAACTCAGAAAGCTCATACAAAGTGAATGTCCTAGACGTGGTCTTACATGTAATCAATATCGATGCCACTGTCCCAGACAGGGTTTTACACGAAATCAGATACGATGTCAATGTCCCAGACATGGTTTTACATGTAATCTCTAATTGATGCCTGTGTCCCAAACACTATCTTACACGATATCGTAGATCAATGCCAACGTTCCAGACGTGGTCTTATACGAAATCACATTATCATATTATCATATTATCAGAATTATCTCAAGTTACATTCATTTGGCTATCATGGCCTTTCAATAGCAATTATATAAACACATAAGTATAATCCAATCAATAATACATTTATTTGTATATTGACTTACCTCGTATGATTTCAGACAGTAGAAATCAACTATTAAACTACTTTTGACTTTCCCCGATCTAATTCCACTTTCTTTGTTTCTTGATCTAAACACATTCAAATTTAACTCATTCAATCTCACGTTTATTCAAATCAATCTAAATACACATATTTAGGGCATCTTGCAAATTAGCCCTCACATTTGCATATTTTGACATTTTAGTCCCTATTTTATTAAATCACAAAATATGCAAAATTTCTTTACACATGTGCCTAGCCAAATTTTTATAGTATTGATATAAGCCTATATATCACATTTATTTCACATTTTAGTCCTCCAAATTTTTATTTTTCACAAATTAATCCAAAAACTCAAATTCATCAAAATTTTAAAGACAAAACATATTAATCTATCACATATCTTTTATTCTTTATCATCAAACTTCATGAAACTCATATTATCAACAATGGCACATTTCAAAATCATACTCAAATTCAAAAATTGAAGCATGGGCTTGAGAAAACACGAAGCAACGATCTCAAAAACATAAAAATCATCAAAAACCAAACAAAAACATACCTTGATCAAGCAATTTACTAGCCGAAACCTAGGATAGCTTTCTTTCTTTTATTTCTTTGTATATTCAGCTATAATGGATGATAAATGGCCATATTTTCATACATGTGTTTTATTATTTCATGACTAATTCATGAATTACCAAAATGTCCATGATTGATAAACATATAAAACATTAATATTAAGGCCATTAATGTCCACTACCAAATAAAATGGTTCAATTACCCTTTAAGGCCTTCCTACTTAAATGCCAAGGTCAATTCGGCATTTTAATAAATAAAACAAAACTTTTACTATTTGTGCAATTTAATCCTTTTTCATAATTAAGCATTCAAACGGACAAATTAAATCACTAAAATTTCACAGATATAAATTCACATGCTTAAAACACATAAATTAATATTTAAAATATTTTCTAACTCAGATTTGTGGTCCTGAAACCACTACTCTGAATAGGGTCTAAATCGAGCTTTTACACTACCCACACACTACAAATGTAGCTTGGGGTTTAAAACTGGAGTATCCCGCATCTCAGTCTCGAATAGAATGCCCCGTAGAAATAGTAGAACGATGGTGAGGTTCTTTGAATTTCTTAGATGCTGACTGATGAGACTTTTTCGTAATTCTCGTTCTCGAATCTCTAGCTTCAATTTCAGTTTTTCTCTTTTCTTTACTAAGCTCTTTGGCCTTGTATGTTCTGTCTACTAATGCAAAAAACTCTTTCAATTCAAGTATTCTGACTGAGAGCTTGATATCTTCATTCAATCCATCTTCAAATAGTTTACACATAACCTCTTCGATTAGAATACACTCATGAGCTATGGTCTTACGAACCTATTTCAACTCTAAAAATTCCTTGCGCTTTTGATCAAGAAATCGTTGACTTGTATATTTCTTTCTAAACTCGGTCTAAAAGAATTCTCATGCAACTCGTTCCTTTGGTACCACAGAAGTTAAAGTGTTCCACCACTAGTATGCAGCATCTTTTAGAAGAGACACAGCACATTTAACACATTCCACAGATGTACAAGAAAATTCATCGAAAACCCGAATCGTATTCTCAAGCCAAAACTCAGCTCTCTCAGGATCATCATCTACTGTAGCTCTAAACTCTTCAGCCCTGTACTTTTAAATTTTATCAACAGGTGACTTATTCATACACAAAGGTTCCAAACCTTGAGGAGTAACAAGAACTGGTTGGGGAATAGGTAGGGGTGGAGGTTGTTAAGCAACTAGATTCGCTTAGACATACTCAGAGTACCACTCATTCATCATCTAGAAGAAGGCTTCTTTGGCCTCTCCTTCACGACCCTCAGATATGGGTCTCGAACTAGACGGCGCTTCTCTGTGAACGGAGGCTGGCGCATTACTTTTATCATCATTAGAGTCTGCTCGATTGGAATCCATTTACTATATGAAAACATGATTTCAAGACTGTCAGGAGATATCACACTATCACAGGCTAAATATGGCATGTATAGCTAGACTCTCATACGCTACGTTAGTCCTAGAATCGGCTAAACCATAGCTATGATACCAATCAAATGTAACACACCTAAACCTTAATCGTCATAGGAGTAGGGTTACAGAGAATTATTGAACTTATCATATAAATATTCGTACATTTCATATTAACATTTTTAATATCCAAACAGAAATCATTCAATTATAGTCATATAGTTCCTAATACGAGCCCTCGAGGCCCAAAACAAGCATTTAAAACAATTCGGGACTAAATAAAGAACTTATAGAAATTTTCAGAAAACATTGAAAATTTTTCAAGTACAGGGGACACGCCCATGTAGCCAGGCCGTGCGTCTCACATAGCCAAAAGACACGCCCGTGTTATAGGTAGTGAGGACATTCGTAATGGGATCACATGGTTATGTCCTAGCTTGTGTTTCACCCTGTGGAACTCACTAACTTGGGTCACACGGCCAACCACACGCTCGTGTGACTAGCCCGTTTAACTCTCTGATTTACTTTCATTAAAAATCTTAAGGGACATGTGACCGTGTCATCTATCTATGTGTCACACACAGCTAAGACACACGCCCGTGTCTCTACCTGTGTGGACGAAAATAGGCTATTCTCCAAGCCTTATTTCTCACCCAAATTTGCATCAACCTAAACACTTTAATTTTCATATAAACTCAACAAAAATAGGCATTCAAACCAACCAAAATCAAGCCTAAAACATGTAATTTCAATATCATTGACCCAAGTGCTATCAAGCATCACAATTGACCATTATAAAACATGCAAATATCACTACCAAAAGATACCTAAATGGACATTTACATTTATGCACCATAATGCATAAAACATAACATGTATTCCAAATCAAACCATATTAAATGGCCAATACATAACCAAAACATATAGGCTTTCATTAGCGAAAATGATCTATACATACCATATAACCAAAATATATAAAGTCTAAAAGTGCCAAACTAGCCGATAGATAGTGTGATGAGATCTCTAAAGACTTACAACCCTAGCGAGCTTCTGATACACTATAAAACATGGGAAAATAAATAGGGTAAGCAATTAAGCTTAGTAAGTTCATATAACATAGAATTAAACTTACCATTTAATCACAATTTATGTAAGTACACAAAGTATATCCCACTCAATTTGGTCAAATGCCTAAGCACATGTATTCACAAATATGTTAGTCATGTATAGTACATATAATAACCAAATAACATAGATGTACTCAACATTTAAGAAATTTTCATATACATGTATTCTCCATCTTATGTTTCAATACATCATGTAATATCATTTCCATGTAATTCATATAACTCTTGTACTAATTCATATTGAACTCGTATAACCTGTAATAGAATTGTGCCTGTTGAACCATTTAGAATATTGTTAGATACACGGGTAGTACACATGAGCTATATTGAACGGTAATCTATCAATTCCTGTACATGTATGCTCTTTCAAGCTATAAATGGTAAGCTCTTCCGAGCTGAAAGAATGTAAGCTTATACGAGTTAAGAATCAGTAACCCCTTACAAGCTGTAAATTGGTAAGCTCATGCAAGCTGGGGTGAGTCCGCAACACATGTAGGATCTCTACCAAATCAGTAACACTAATGACATGTCATTTTTATCTTACGGATTCCTAAGGTTTAATACAGGACTCAGTATTCTTTATACTTCATCAATTAGGCATTCAATAATCATATTTCTTTTAATTTCTCAATCCATATACATACATTTCAAATAAAATATATATAAATAATCAATTCTAATTACACTAACTTACATCGAATTCGAACGACGGAATTGATGTCTTTTCCACGATTTAATTCAGTATGTTTCTTTTCTTTAACTATTTTAAGCATCATTCTATTCAATTCAGTCCAAAATTCATACTATGAAAAAATTACGATTTTACCCCTAAACTTTTGACTTCTTTACAATTTAGTCATTAACTCATAAAAATACAAATTCTTGCAATTCAATTTCAATCCATGCTAGCGGAATATCATATAGGTCCATAGAAAGCCCTATATTTCATTTATTCACACATATCACCACATAATTTTCATTTTTCTCAATTTAACCCCTAATTTGTAATTTCATTCAAAATCACTTAACAAATTTTGTTTATCTAAAAACAACCATTCATTTTCTTCCATCAAACATCAAAACACATACACATTCATCAATGGTAAAACCCTAACTCTTTAACATTTTTGCAAATTAGTCCCTAGACTAGCTAGATTAAGCTACAACGATTCCAAAAACGTGGAAATCATTAAAAACGGGACAAATTTCACTTACGTGCACAAGGAAAGAGATGGTCAAATGTTAAAGGTTCAAAAATGGCTTTTCTTAAGCCTAATTTTGGTTGAAGAAGATGAAGAAAAATGATAACCATGTTTTATGTGATTTTACTTTATTTATTTAACAATTTACTTAATTAACCTTGGTTATAACATTTAAAATCAACTAAATTATGTCCATCTTTGTCCACTCAACATGTCAATGGTCTAATTATCTTATAGGGACCTCCATTTTAAATTTCTATAGCTATTTGATACTTTTATCTTATAGAATGTAACTTTTACATTTTACGTGATTTAGTCCTTTTTCACAAATTAAGCATACAAACGATAAAATTTCTTAACAAAATATTTATGCAATCATACTATCTTACTGTAGACCTCAAAATAATAATAAAATAAATATTATGACCACAGATTTGTGGTCTCAAAATCACTGTTCCAATTTCACTGAAAACGGGTTGTTACATCTATTGTTTACTTAGGTCAAGTTATGCTATGTCTATTGCGATGACTTTTCATTTTTGCTTCCGTTACTGCACAAAACTTCATCATAAGACTTTATTTTATTTCTGGATTGTAATTTTGATGAGCTCTGAAATTTATTTTCAGAAGATTGTGATATTTTGGTGAACCTTACTGATAAGGAATGATGTGGATGAACGTAGAAGCGGATCATAAAGTTTGTTCAAGTTGCAACTTTGACTTAAGACTCTAGACGTTTAGAAAGAAACTTGGATCTTGACACCTTCAGAAACGCGATCGAATCCAAGTCAAATTAAACAATTAAAATAAATAACTAAGATAAATAAAATAAAGTAATAAATCAAAGACTAGAATAATAAAGAAGATAGATAGAAAAGATATATCGTGATATGTAGAAGTCCTAAGAAGCCTTAGAAACATGAAAAATTCACAACTTCCTTCAAGTAGCTCTAATTTCCCCTCTAAGATAGAAATCTTGGAAAGAAAAAGTTTGAAGATGATCCCCACAATATAAAAACATTGTTAAAAGCTCTTCTAAAAGAAACTCAAGAATAATTCTTGAAAAGAAAAACTCAAAGAGAACTTGAATAATAATCAATTGTCTGATTTGTGCACAATGCAAAGGCCTATAGTTTTAAACTAAACTTGAATAAATAGTCTAGCTAAATAAATCTAAATAAAACTCTTAAGTATACTAGAACTCTAATTAATCTAAACAAGTAGTTTTAAATTAAACTTTCTTGTTGACATAAAACTCCTAAATAACTTAAACTACTTAATAATTATTAAAAGAATAATAAAATAATAAGAGTTGATAAATACAACATTGGGATCATATATAATAAAAATTAAGCCCAAAACTCGAATCCAATATGATTTAAACTTGAATTAAAAGCCTGAAACTCGTAATTCCCGTCATAATCACATTTAGAAATTTTGCTCGCGTAATCTTCATTAAAATGGACATAACTTGAGCTTTCGAAATTGAAATCAAGTGATTCAAAGTACGTTTCAAAGATAAGAGATAGATATTTGAATACCATGAAGACATCTCAACCTAAAAATGCCTATATCCCATCCAAAAAGTCATCGCAAGTCTGGTGATTTTCCAAACGTAAAAATTGGCAACTTCGATAAATAGAATTTAATAAATTTCACCCCATTCGTGCATGTATCACTTACACTATATGTTATAACTATGATATGAACTTTAATTATTTTGATTATTAATGTTGGTCTAACACGAATGCATTAATGGTTACTATGCTGGATTATATTAGTAATTGTAGTATGAAGTACTAAGAGATGTTACTTAGGGGATCATTTTTTTTTTGTTGAAAAAAACTCTTGTAATAGCCCAATTTTTAGTGGTGTCAGAAATAGTGGTTTCGTGGTCACCAAATTCAATGAGTAAGTTCATAAATATTATTATTTAATATTTATGAGTCAAATATGGTTTTAAAAATGTTTTTGATGTTATTTAAGCGATTTATTAAGTTCAAGTGGTAAGACCCTAAGGTCGAGTGGTTTTTGAAAATGAGGTATCGGGACCTCATTTCTATAAAACGAGTTGTAAATATTTTTATAAATATTTATGAAATTTCATTAATGTGGTAGTAAAGTTTCGTTGAAAAATTTTAGTGTTTCGATAGTTAATTACGCAAAAAGGACTAAATCATAAAAGTTGTAAAATTTAATGGCTATTAAAAATTTGTGCTAAATGATTATTTAAACATGAAGTAGGAGTTTTAAATAGTAATTATATCATTTTTATATGGTGGGTCGGTTAATAAGCAATTTATATACATTTGTTGCTTATTAAATTATATGTTATTATAATAATAAAATGAATAAAGCTTAATAAAATAAAATATTCATCTTCCAAAAATCAATTCCCCTCGAAATTGAAAGAAGAAAAACTCCATGGAAGGGTTGAAGCTTCGGCCATCCTTTGGAAGATGCATGTAAGTCCGATTTAGTCCCGTTTTTAATAATTTTTATATTTTTAAGTTCATTGCAACTAGGTCCAGCTAGCTCGTACCTTTGATTTTGAAACTGTTAAATATATTGAATGTTTCTATTGATGAAAATTGTGATTTTTTATGTTAAATGATGAATTTGAAATATTGGTTGATATTTAAAAGTATTTTATTAAGTGATTTTTTATGAATTTTCTAATTAGGGACTAAATTGTTAAAATAGTAAAAGTACAAGGATTTGATGTGAAATTGTTGCAATAATGGGCTGTATTGGTTGCCATAAGTATTTAGATAGGTTCAATTTTTGGTAAAAATGGTTAATTTGCATGTTTTAGGCTCAGGGACTAAATTGAATAAAAGTAAAATTATAGGGAAATTTTGTAAAAATGATAAAAATAAATAAATTGCATAAAATACATTGTTTTACTGTCTAAATATATTGAATGAAATTATTAATTTAGATCAAGATCGGGTGGAAAATCGAGGAGAATGGAAAATTACCAAAATGTCCCTATACTTTGACATTTCTACAATTTAGCCAGGTAAGCTCATAGTTTTTCAATACATAAATAAATTTCTACTTACATTTTTATAATATAGTTCTTTAATCAAATGTTCATAGTTAATTATTGAATTATTGCACTTACATGACCTTGATTGTACTTCGGTAACCCCTTATTACACTTACGTACCATTGTTTGTACTTCAGTACCCCTGATTGCACTTATGTGCCCTTGTTTGTACTTCGATACCCCTAAATGCACATCTGTGCCCCTGTTGCACTTTGATGCCTCTGATTGCACATTCGTGCTCCTGATTGCATTTTGGTGCCCCTATTATGCATCTATGATGCCCTTGTTATGGTGTAGTTACCTGATGATGCAAGTCAAGTTACTAGTTCAACAAGCATAAAAAGGGCAAGAACGATAAGTGTATTGAAAGCTAAGTTAAGAACCTATGAAAAGGTATGAATTGTTGATAATCAAAGTATGAATATTCATGATTATGAAAAGTATGATTTATGTGATGCTATGTTTATGTACCTTATCTTACCCTATGGTGATATTGCTAAGCTATATGTTTAATCACTAACTTGTGTTGTTAATTATGCTTAGGTTTGTGTCAAGCTAGTAGTTGAATTATGTTATGTTAGTTTTAAAGTTATGCATTAATATAGTAAATGGCCAAATGGAAAGATGCTTATGTTCATGAAAAAGTAGTAAGAATCAAAGTATGTAATTTATTATGAAATGGTTTATCATGAAGTTATGTAATTTATTATGAAATGGTTTATCATGAAGTTAATTCTAAAAGGGTTATGTTTAAATGAACCAACTTGTGGATATAGTTAATGTTATGTTTATGTTTTATGTGTATGCAAATGAAATGAGTGAGAATAGGTAATGAAGTGATAAGTGCATAGTTGAGATGTAATGTGATGAAACAAAAGAGATTGTCAAGTTAAAGGACTTATTCATAAGGAAGGAAATTTACTTATAATATATGTGAATTTACTTATGTCATGAATAAATACACTAATTCGTGAGTTAATAACGTAATTAAATTTATGCTAATTAAATGGATTGGTAAGTAAGTAAAGGAAATAGCATATCGTTTTAAGAAAAGAGTGATGATTATGTAATTCAACTTATGAAACCATATTATGTTATAAACGGAAAGTATTTGGAATGTTAATGAACCTATTCATTTGGGAATTGATAGTTATATAGTTGATAAATCTTGAGGCATTGGTATAGGGTTATTTACAACTTATAAAATTCTTATTGAAATAGATTATTACGTTTTAAAGTTTATACGAGCTTACTAAGCATTCATTGCTTATGTGGTTTTCTTTCTCTTATTTTACAGATTATCGAAAACTCAATTAGTTTGGAAGCTAGTCGGAGATTTTTCAAACTATCCAGAGATTTTATTAGTAGATTTTGATGCTTTGGTAGTGGTTATAATGGCATGTATAGGTGTCCCTGTTTGATGATATTAGCCATTATGTTTGGCTTGTAAATATGGTATTTTGGGTAATAAAGTAGTTGTTATGTTATCATATATGTATGGTATTTTAATAGTTTTTATTTTGGCATCTAAGTACTTCAATAATGGTAGTTGAAATGTTGAATATAATGTATGCTATAAGATGTTGATTTGGTATAGAATTAGATGTGCATTGAGTTGTTAAATGGCTAGTTTTGGAAGCTTTAGGTGTGGTTGGCATATGGTCAAATTGCTAAGGTATTGATGATTGGTGTGAATGGTCATATTGGTGTTTGTGAGTATGAAAATGGTATGTGAACATTATGACAAATGTAGTATATAATTTTTTCAATTAGTTGATTAATTTAAGGATAAACTTAGCAAATGTTTAATCAAGTTTGATTGTTGTGAATGAGGTGCCTTTTAGGCATATTGGTTGTATGGTTATTTATTATGATGATCTAGCTTGGATATGCTTATGTTAGTTGTAATTTGGTTACATGAAAATAGGTACATTTGGCTTGTATAAGTGCCTAAGCTTTGGGTGAGAAAAATGACTTGGAAATGGCCTATTTTTGTCCACACGGCCTAAGACACGAGCATGTGTCTCAGCCATATGTGACACATGGCCATGTGACACTGTCGTGTGTCCCTTGTAGGTTTTTAAAGGTTGTATTTCGAGGATTACATGGCCTAGCATACGGGCTCGTGGCTTAGTCGTGTGAACCAAGTCAGAGAGTTACACGGGCATGGATACGGGCGGGAACATGGTCGTGTGTCCCTATTTCGAATGCCCACACAGCTTGATACACAGGCGTGTGTCTCAACCGTGTGAGTCACACGGCCGTATGACCCCTACAGTTTGAAAATTTTCATTTCCCAGAAAATTCTATATGTTTCCAATTTAATCCTGATTTGTTTTTAATGTATTTTTAGGGCCTCGAGGGCTTGTATAAGGGACAACATGTATGTTATTGATGGAATTTTCTATGACTGATGTTGTGAAGTAAATGATTTATATATTTGATAGTTTTGAAATGTAAACTTCGGTAATGCTTCGTAACCCTATTTAGGCGACGAATACGAGTTAGGAGAGTTACAACTCTCCTATATTGTTTTGTTAAAAAATCTGCCAAAGAGCGAGATTGTTAAGGCATTTTTTGTATCAAGTCTATTAAAAGGAAGATATCCTTAGTTGATGGATGACTTATCTTTGAGATTTATATTATATTTGTCTTGCTTATTTCAAGTGATAATTGATTGTATAGATTTAATTATGTTAGCAAGTCCATACTCATATAAAGTATGCGAACTTGTGTAGGTGTGGTATAAGTTGAGAGCACTTATTTTGTTCAGTAAGGAACATGATTTGAGAGTGCATTATTTATGTAATAATCAAATGTGTTACTTGCTTAAGAATCCTAAGTTTTCAAAGGAAAAACTT
Source organism: Gossypium stocksii (assembly GCA_020496765.1). Classification (NCBI taxonomy): domain Eukaryota; kingdom Viridiplantae; phylum Streptophyta; class Magnoliopsida; order Malvales; family Malvaceae; genus Gossypium; species Gossypium stocksii. The sequence goes on from CM035628.1 coordinate 49,427,915, forward strand.
AGAGGGGATATGTTTAGATCTTTGGTACAAATGTAAGAGTCTAAATTGGTGAGTGTTAGCGCTTGAATTCACTTGTTGTAGAATGTGCTAAGTCAATGAATATTCTCTCTAAGCAAGACCCACAAATGTAGGGAAACTAAATTACATAAACATCTTGTGTCTCGTTTAGTTTTCTATACTTTACATTTCTTATTCCTGAAGTAGTTGGAACTAATCTTGGCACTACTTCTGATCTTATGTAAAATCTCAAAATGTGATAAGCTTAAACTTTGAGAAGTTTAGGACTATACTTGAGAGGATAACTTTTGCGAATGAAATAGAAAAATGCTTTAGGTCTCAAATTAATGTGTTTAGAGTTTTATTATGAAAATTTACCCTAATCTTGACTCCCATAAATGTCAAACTTAATATATTATAAGTCAAATTTATATTAGTATAAATACAAAATTCTTGAAATAATTTTTGGTAAATAAAACCAAGCTTTACACTCGTGAGATATCTGAATTATAATTTTTTTTGGTAGAATCAGATTTTAATTTTTAATTTTTGAAGGAGTTAAAAATATAATTTTTTCATTATATTAATATAAATTTTACAATTTTCAAGAGATTAAATCATAAACTCTTTATTTTTGGAGAGAACATAATTAAATTTTAGGTTTTAAGAGAACCAAAAAATAATTTTACCATTAAATTAACTCAAAACTCTACAAATAATTAGGAAACTCATAAAATAATTTTTATTTTTATTTTGAGACAAACACCCCTACCTACGCTTGGTAATGAGCATACATGTCCTTTCTCGATCACCAAAGATAAAAAGAAATGGTGAAAGCTTCTTTCACGTTGTTTTAACAAAGACTTACACTTAATATACCTTTAAAGTATAAAATAAATACAGAAAATTAATAATTTTCATCCATTTCTTTGAAAATTTATATAATTCTTATTAATAAAAGCGACAATTAGGACTAATATTAACTTTTTAATTGTTTTTAAAATATCTTATCTTGTATTAAAAATCACATCAATGCATCTATAAAATGATATAACTATTTTGATAAAAAATATATAACTAAAAATTTTAATGTAGAACTGAATTGAAAAAGGAAATATAAAAAGAAAAAAAAAACCATCAACAAACTTTGTTAAGAAAGAGTATTGAAAATTTGTGTTAACGTATTGTTTATAAAATAATTTGCATCAGACATGAAATGCATTGTAAATATTACACCTGTGCAAAAAGTACTTAACGTAAATAATTTATACTATTAATAAAATTTTTCATTGAATTAGTATTACAAGTTAATTGATCACTAATTTAATTAAGAAAATTATAAAAAAATCCTTCTATACTTAAAATAAATTATATTGTTTGAAAGTATTTTAATATTTACATTTAAAAAACTAATAAAAAATAAAAATATACATGTGATGGCATTTAAACTCATACCAACTATTAAATTGGTAAAACCTTAAATTCACCGCTCAACCAAACTTTATTTTAATATATTTTATACATTTTTATTGTAATATGCATAATTTATTTTCTCCATTAGCTGCATATCTATACTATTTATAAAGTTTTTTACTAAGTTGGTGTCACCCATTAACCGGATTCCAACTCAATTAGGGAAATACCAAAAACTCATTTTATTTGCAAAGTTATATAACTATGTGGTCGTTTTTATCTTTTTATATTTTTTATAAAAATAAAATAAAATTTATCCATAATGAGATAAGATTCGTACTAAGAACACCGTACACGTAAAATTTTTTCGTTTGTCATTTGAACTAAAACAATTCTTAATTTTTATATGAAACTTTAATAAGTTTACTTGTTATATAAATTTCTTTAAAATTGTAAATATATATATACTACTAATAAAACCCTTAATTGAGTTGGTGTCATGAGTTAACTAGATATTGATTCAGTTAGAAAATTATGGAAATATCCTTTCGTAATTAAAAAAAATTATACTATTCAAGGGCATTTTAATTTTTTTCACTTTAACAAAAACCAATTAAAACATGCATAGGGTGAGATTTGAACACACTCCAATTGAATTACTAAAACATTAAATATATCACTCAACTTATACCATTTAGTATTATTTATTTGCTGTATTTATGTGTTTAAATTTCGTCATAATCATAATTTTATTTTATTTTAATATCATGCATATTTATTGTGATATTATGATTAATTAGTTTTAAACCATTCGTTGCATTGTTTATTGTTTGTTGTATGCTACTTTTAAACACACGTCTATATTTTAAATATGTGGTTTCCACATGCATACGTGTGTGATAGAATTTCTAGTATTAACAATGTTATTGATTGAGTTGATGTCACAAATTAACTCAACATCAACTTAGGATTGATGGCAAAATAATAATAAACAACTATATTTATTTGGTATTCTTAATTTGATGTGTCTTTATGCTTAAATTTCGTTTTACTTACAATTTAATCATTATTATATGTTATTTTTAAACGTATATGTGTTCTAAATATGTGATTTCCACACACATACGGTAAGATTTCTAGTATTAATAATGTTGTATACTGAATTTATGTTACAATGCAACTCGACACTAATTCAAACCATGATAAACAATTGTAGTACATTTAATATTTTATTAATAATGTTGTTAATTGAGTTGGTGTCACAAGGTAACTCGACACTAACTCACAATTGATGACAATACCATGATAAACAATTGCAGTGTATTTAATATTTTTAATCGATATATTTATGTGTTTAAATTTCATTTTACTCATAATTTAATCTATTTTTTTATTTTAATATCGTAAATACTCCATGTGCTATTATGATTAATTAGTTTAAAACAATAAATTTCATTATTTATAATATATTATTTTTAAACACATATTTATTTTTTAAATTCTTGGTTTTCGCATTAATATGTTTGATAGGATTTATAATACGTAGATTAACACCAAATAAGAATTTAAGATATTGGTTGAAATGGTTAGTTAAAAATTTAAAATTCATATGCTTCATGTTTAAAAATTTACTTAAAAATAAAAATTATATTTTTATATTAATATTTATTTATTACTTTTTAAAAATAAAAATATTTTAATAATTTTCCTACTGTATAATAATTCAATAAAATTCAAATTTTTATCCAAATAATTTTTTAATAATTAGAGGATATTTTAAAATCACGATTTCTTCTTATGTTTCATACTTCATATTTCTTATTTTCTCCGTATATTAACAATTTTAGACTTTTGTATGTGAGATTACTATTGACTATTTATAGGGTAATCTATAAAAATAGTCACTTTTGTTTACCTCAAGTTACATTTTAGTCATTTACGTTTGAAATGTTACGTTTTAGTCACTTATGTTACTATTTTGTTAGGAAGTGGTCACTCTACCGTTAAGTTTCGTTATCTCTCTAACGGTAATCCTATGTGACAGTCTAACTAGATTTTAGATGCCAACTTGGATTTTTAAATGGGATGAAAATATATTTCTAATTAAAAATTTTAGTTAATTAAAATTTTTAAACCTAAACCTTAATTAAAAAAACTGTTCATCTCCATTTTTTTAATTTTTCTTCATTCTCTTCTTTTTTTGATTTTTTTTCATTTGACTGGAAAAACTATTATTAAGATCAAAATAGTTGAAATCAAATTCACTGCTTCGTAAAGATGGATTCAATGGAGGGTTTAGGTATGTCTTCTTTGTATTCATCTATCTCTTTTATTCAATACTAAAAAACAAAAGATTAGATTTTTTATTGTTTAATGAAAACCCTAAATTAAAATTCTTGATATGAATATTAACAACTAAAAAATTTCAGATCAAAAAAAAGGATACTCACAAAGGGATTGTGAACAAACAAGCCGATTCAGATCAAAAAAATCAGATTCAGAAACCAATTATTCAAGAACGTGAAGAATTGGAAAAAACAATGATTAGGAACAAAAACGATTACCATCTTCTTATTTGTCGACAACCACTTCATTTTAAGTCTTAGAACATAAATTTGTCGATGAAGAAGACATACCTAGACCCTCTATTGAATCCTCTTTTGTTTTTGTAAGTGAATAAAAAATTTTGATGATAATAGTTTTTTTAGTCAATTGAAAAAGAAAACTAAAAAAGGGGGGGAGATCAATTGTTTTTTAACTAAGATTTAGGGTTTAAAATTTTTAATTAATTAAATTTATTTAATAAAAAATCTATTCTCATCCCATTAGGAAATCCAAGTTGGCACTTAAAATCTAGTTGGACTGCCACGTAGGATTACCATTAGGGAGATAACAGAACTTAACGGAAGAGTGATCACTTCGTAACAAAATAATAACACACGTTACTAAAACGTAACATTTCAAACATAAGTGACTAAAATGTAACCTGAGACAAACAAAAGTGACTATTTTTATAGTTTACCTATATTTATATTCCTTAATTGATTTGGCTTGACAAATTAATGATGTTGATTTAGTTTGATAATAATTGAAGTATATTTTTTAAAAAATAAATTATACACTTTTGAGATTAAAAAAAATACAACTTAAAACATTATAAATTTTAATAATTTTATTTTATCATTTTAACTATAAAAAAAGAAAAAAAATAAGGCCTATAGGCCAATTTTTTTTTTAAATTAGGGTTTTGGGCCAATTTTATTTTTAATTAGAGATATAGGCCAATTTTACTAGGACGCGCTTTCTTGTTCTCTCTCCTAGGGTTAGGGCTTTTATTTTGTTAGGGTTAGGGTTTTTATTTAGGGTTTAGAGTTTTTTTTGAAAGTGTTCAGAGTTTTCGACAGAAATTCTTAAGTAGTTTTGAAGGGTTGGGGATGTGATAACGCGCCTCAACATACTTACATTTATGAACTATGCCAAGTAATCATCAACTGTCGTCGTGTCCGCTGAGAAAAATTGTTCGCGAATATGCTAAGTAATCGTTTCTGAACCATGTCGGTCTCACACCTCGATGTGCTCCTCGTGCTGCATCGATCAGTCGATGTTGTCCTTCCCCCGCACGTCCACCTTGTGTAGATCCTTCAAATATTGCGGTGGCGACAAAATTTGTTGGCTCCACCCGAACTGCCACAACACCCTATTTATTTCATGCATTTCCACCGTCGCGTACACTATCAATAGCACCTTCGTATCCCACATTTTTTGGTTGCGCAACACTTCTAGCGGGATGTAGGATATGACATCGTTGGCAGTATACGACATCTATTCAAACTGATAAGAAAAATTGTAAATATTGTTATTTATGAATTTTTTATGAATAATTATGTAATTAATATAGGTTCAAAAGAATAGGTAACTAACCTCGGCTTCGTTTATCTAACAACAGCCTAATATCTTTCATTACCTCAGGTAGTCCTACATAGCTCGGCCCATAGTTCCACCTATACAATTGATATGTTAGTTGAAACATATAATAATAAAAGTAGTTGTATAAACTATGCATTTGTTAATAAATAATGTTTACCTCATCACCAAAGAGAACATATATGGGCCGATCACATTGGGACGTAGAAACGGTAGTCTCTACCAGGCCCACAACTATAGTAGGAGTAGACAACCACCGGTTGACGCTGACCTCGGGTTCGTGGCTCGACATATCTCTCGATATAACGTGGGCAATAAGTGTAACGCCTTAAATACTTTATTTCTGCTTCTGCAAAAATCTGACACAAAAATCTGTATTTACTTCAGTGGTTAAGTATTCTGAGTGTATGTATGAGGTCCCTAGTTTAAGCCTTACCTTTAGTAAATTTTGTTTATTTTTTATCCAAGCCTTACCTTTGTTCAGTGGGCTTTTATAAAATCGCTTGTTAATTTATATCAGGATGAGTTTATTGGTACAAGTGGCAAGGGAATTGGTGTGTTGGAGGTCTTGAGTTCGAAAACCTACATTGCATGAATGTTATTTTTGCTCGGGTGGTTTAATTTAAACGTTGTTGTTAGTGGGAAGTTGAGGATAATATCTAAGGGAATTTTAATTTTAATTTTCTTTTTCCAAAAATTTTTTCACTTTTAGACGTCTGTTTCTCTTCCCCCTCTGTCGAAATTCTATCTCTCTCTCTCACTCTCTTCTTTTCAATTTCTTTTCCAGTTCGTCTCTTTTTTGTGCAACATTTGGCTGATCTCATTTAGTAAGTTTTGCTTTGTTAAAGTCTTAACATTATTTTGGCTAAGGGTTTAACGAGGGGGTTTATTTTTGTTACTCTTGTTTTAGGGGTAGAACAAGAATTGGCTATGGTTTCTGTAGCAATTTAAGTGTTCAGGCTTTTATTCGATATCGATAAGTTTCTGCGTATGTTGATGAATAGCGTAAGGCTTTGATTGTGTATTAATTTCGGTTGAGTTCTCGGGCTCTGGAATGACGATTGATAGGTTTTTGAGGGCTCAGGGTAGTTATTGCATCTAATTGATACCAGATGTGCACCCGAAACACAGAAAATAAGGTTTCGACAAAAGCTGAATCATTCTGTCGACGCCACACGGGAGTGCGGCTGCCCGTGTGGATAGCCGTATGCAATGACACGGCCATGTGATCGATGAAAGCATGGTCGTACACAAGACACGACCGTGTAGTGGCTGAAGTGTGGCCGTGTAAACCACACGGGCTAGGCCAAGTTGGGCGTGTGGGCCCATATGGGCAAGCCACATGACATGTGAGCCCAAAATTCTAAAATTTTTCCTAGGGTCGCACAAACAACTGTGGGCCGTCTGTAGGGTCGGTAAGGCCTATCCAAACCCTATAAATTGTAGATCTGATATTTTGTTCTGTATATGATAAGCATGTATGATATGTTAATTCTGTATATGCTATTTATATTTGCATTCTATATCCGTATATAAGCATGAGAGCATGTTTAACCTATATGTCTGTATCTGAATATTTTGTATTTGTTATTGGGGGTGGGATGACTTATATATGGAGGAAGTGTTCTGAAAGGCAAACTTCACCTTTATTCTGGCAACAAAGATGCACTTTATCTATTATGTGTCGTAATGGCACAATATGGTGTGTAGAGTTAGGAGGGTGTTTTTAACCCCACATGGTGTAATGGGATGGTCAAAGTTGATGTGTAAAGGATGGGGGTAGGATTTTGACTATCTGTTCTGTAATCTAATTTCTGTATACTGTATCTGAAATGGGCTTGGTTCTAAATCTATATCTGTCTGTTATGTGATATTCTGTTTGTGTGCATGCTTGAATCTGCTAGGTTACACACTAAGTTTACGTAAACTCACCATTTTCTGTTTGTTCTATACAGGTAATCCATAGACTTAGGCAGATCGGTGCAACGAAGCCTTTCGGTGACCACGAGTTCGTAGACTGTTTTTGTTTTGGTTTTTATTTTAAGTTAAGGGTTATTTTTGGATTTTGTAAAATTGAACTCTTCAGACTCTTTGGTTGATTTTCTTTGGATTTGGGTTTTCGTTTTAGTTTCAATTTGCGACTGATATCTTTAACTGTGGTTTTTATTAAAACCAAGGTCTTCTAAAAATACGAACTCTTTTCATTAAACACAACGTTTTTCATATGCTTTCGTTATTAAACACATTTTAAGGCAAAGTAATTAACTAAAAAAATAACGTTTTGACAAGGACATAAGCTAATATGAGTTGAAAACTGAGTTAGTTTTATCATCATGATTTCGTTTTAAAAACCTGTTTCTTGTGACACCTCCAGATTTGGCTATAACGTCTAGGCTGGGCTTAAGGTGTTACAATAAGACAGATCCCTAACTTAGTTTCACGCAATCATTGAAGTCTACTGGATGTAGTAGCCACCTTATATGCACCAAATTTCAAGATTTGTCAGGTATTAAAATGCCCCTGATTAATCTCAAGATGTATGCTTGGGCGTATTGTTGTATCACCTCCTCTGTTCAATCTTCAGGGTTTGTAGAGAGCTTATTGAAATTATCCTTCAACCAGTTCATCAATGTCCGACCACCTTCGAACTTGTTCGGGACCTTCTCTAACAATGATTGGCAGAGGATCAATTTGTTCGAAATGATCCCAGATCCCGTAATGACTAGTCCATCTACTGACAAACCAAGTTGTAGTGCTATGTCTTCGAGTGTGATTGTACACTCGCCGCATCGAAGGTGGAAAGTGTATGTTTTGGGCTTTCATCTTTCAACTAATGTGCTAATTACTTGCCAATCAAGTTTGTAGTCCCCAAACATGCTAGACGCATGTAAGAATCCAACCGCTTGTAAGTGGCCATGAATTTTAGGAATCACACGCTTTCCCATATTATGGATGAAACTATTCAGAACATGATCATCTTCCTATTTACACACAAAAAATTATAATTATAATAAAAAATTAAATTTAACATTATTGAAATTAGTGAAATTTAAATTTCGATCTTACCATTACTAATTAGATGGCGAAAATATGCCTGTCATCAAAGTAGATTAGTGAGGCGGCCATTTGTAAGAAATTAGTTTAAAAGAATAAAAATGACATCATTTAAAAAATAAAATTTTTAATTAAAAATAAAAAAATTATTAAAAATAAGAGAGTTGAGAGATTTGAGAGGGTTTGAGAGAGTTAAGAGAAGGATGTGAATAAAAGAATAAAATTTGAGAGGTATTTATGGGGTAAAAAAAGTTACCGTTGGGGTTTTAAATTTTTTTACAATTAGCGACAATGTTTAAAAAACCATTGGGATTTGACAAAGAGCGGCCAGCTAAGCGCGCTGTAACGCCCTAAATTTTCATATTCCAGCTTTTGGTGAATTTTGACACAACTGTGTATCTGCTCCAGTGGTTAAGTGTCCTAGGTGTGTGTGTGAGGTCCCAAGTTCAAGCCATGACTTTGGCTAAATTTTGGCATTTTTCTAAATTAAGCCCTATCTCTGGTCAGTAGGCTTTTAATTAATTTTTTGTAAGTCTATAATAGAATGGGCCTACTGGTCTGGTGGTTAAGTTGTGTATTAGTGTGTTGGAGGTTTGGAGTTCGAATCCTCGCGTAAGCGAAGGAGATTATTTTTGCTCAGTTTAGTGGCTAAGAGTTTCAGTTGGGTTGGAGTTCTGAGTAGTGAGAAGTGTGATGGAAAGAATTAAGGGGAGTTGGGATAGGGGGTTATCAGAATATCTCATTTGATTTTCTTTGTGCAAAATTCTACTATCATTTCTCCCTCTCTATCGAAAATCCCATCTCTCCTTCCCTCTCTTTTTTTCATTTTATTTTCAAACCGTTTCTGTTTATACAATGTTGGGCTGCGCGCGCTCGGTAAGTTTTGGTTTTTGTTAAGTCTAAACGTTTTTCTGAATACTGTTAAGAGGGTTTCCGTTTGGTGTTTAGGAGTCAAATAAGGGAATGTAGATTGTTCATCGATGATTTAGGTGTGTGGAATTCTCGTTCTGATCGAAGGTATAGTTTTCGATGGTTAATGAATAAACATCTCGTTATAATACCGCTTAAGTTTTGTTAATGTTATTGAAATTGGGTATTGAAATGTCAGATTTTAGGTTCTGAAGTGCTCATGGTTACGTTAGCAGTGAAAAAGAACTAGGTGTGTACCTGAAACATAAAAAACAAGATTCAGCAAAAAGTTAAAAAACTGTTCTGTCGACGTCACACGGGCTTGTGGTCACCCGTGTGCAACAACGCGGCTGTGTGTTTGACGAAGACTAGGCCGTACACAAGACATGACCGTGTGATGGCTGGGCGTGGCCGTATGCGACACAAGGGCAATACCAAATTAGGCCGTGTGGGCCACACAAGCGTGTGGGTCTACACGAGCGTATGGGTTTCTAGGCAAATCACACGGCCAAGGCCAAATTGGGATGTGTGGGCCACACGGGCATGTGGCCTACACAGGCATATGGGCCCAAAATTTTGAATTTTTCCTAAGGTTGCACAGGTCATCCAAATCGATTGTGAGCCCACTGTAGGGTTGGTAAGGGCTAATTAGACCCTAATCTGTTTAATTTGAATGATTGATACTGTGATTTGAGCATGATACCTATACGCATGTTTGATTACTATTCTGTATGTATGTCTATAACTGATTAATAGCATGTAAGCATGTTATATTCTGTATATTTGCACTGAGTATGTTTATTTGCATTTGTATTTGGGGTGGGATGATATTATTGGAGGAAGTGTTCTGAAAGGCGTTTAAGCCTATTATCTGGCAGCTCAACTGCATTATATATCTTATATGTGCAGCATTTGGTACAGCATGGTGTGTAGGGCTTGGTGGGTGTTTTAAACCCCATATGGTGTGTAGCGATGGTCGGAGATGGTGTGTAGAGACTGGTGGATAGGATTTTGATTACTATTACTATATGCATATTTGTATCTGAGATGGGCAAAGGCCTTAACTTATATCTAAATCTGTGTCTGAAATGGTTTAAGGCCCAAACTGCATCTGAATCTATGATGGGCTTAGGCCCAATACTGCATCTGATTGATATCTATTGTTTTGACTGTTTGTTTACTTCTATAGGGATTACACACCGAGTTTACGTAAACTCACCCTTTTTTTGTTTAATCTGTACAGGTAATCCCCAGTCTTAGGCGAATCGATGCAGCGGAAGACTCGGCGGTGACCACTATTATTTAAACTACTTTATTTTCGTTTATGGTTTTATTTGATTATTGGGTATTTTGATGTAAATTTGGCCTTTCGAACTGCTGTTGTTTGATTTGGGTTTAAATTGTGTTTATTACGATTTTGTAACTACTAAACGTGACAAAAACTCAGTTTTTACGAAAAGTAAAAGTTTTTACGAAAATTATACGATTTCTAAAAACAACGCTTTTACACGCTTCTGCTAGAAAATGTTTTACCTCTAATTGTTTAAAAAGGATAAGAGTTTGAAACTGATATATGCAATAAGGGTTAACGACCTAGATTTGTAACACCTCAAACCCAGCCCAGACGTTATGGCCAAATCTGGTGTGTCACATCACCTAGAACTAATCCATGTTGCCTAGTTACTTAGTTTAAGGTGAGCTTTGTAAAAACGATATTTAGTTTTTAAGAGAAATTCCTGGTTTATTTGAAGAACGTTCTAGTATCTGCCTGTTGTTAAAAGATTTGCTTTTTGTCTACAACTTGGCTAACCGATTGAATTGTGTCATTAATTTTGAAAATGTTGGATTAAGTTTGAAAACTCGTGTAACCATATTCAGGATAATTAAGTGAAGTATGAATAAGTTATAAAAATAAACCCAAAAACATAATTAAAGCGGTCTTATTACAAACCCAAAAATTAAAAACACAAATGAGTAATTAAAGATAATGAAATAGATAAAATAAGTTTAGAACCATAAACATAGTCTCGTGGCCACTCTGAATCCTTCCTAGCTCCAAGTCCACGAACTAGGGCTCACCTGCAAGGATGGAAGGAAAAGAGTGAGTTTGGAAAACTTAGTGTGTGCAGAAAGCCCATCCAAAGCCCCAAGTCAGCTCAAGCCCACTGGGCCTAAGCTCTATCCAGTTTCAGTATCAACTAGGCCGAAGCCCTATTCAGTTACAGTTACTGGGTCAAAGCCCTATTCAGTTACAGTAATCTAGGCCGAAGCCCTATCTAGATATCTGTACGGCCCATAGGCCCAATACAGAAACAAAACAGATAATAAGCATGAATGCAAGCCCAAAACATGTGAGGAGACTACTCAACCCACCCAGCCGCTACACACCACCCGTACCAACCAGCACACCATGTGGAGAATAACTCGACCCACCCAGCCCATACACCACAATCGCAACAAGGCTGCTCAAATATCGTGGCCAAGCCACTAAGAGTATAACGAGGCAAAGCCCCTTTTCAGTAATACGAGGCATAGCCCCTTTCAGTAAACGTGGCAATGCAACTCACACTTCCTCCATCAATAACCCAATCCCATGCAACAGATAGACATGATATGGCATACAGTAAACAGAAACAGTAAGTTATGCATTTCAGTCAAATTTAGCCCTAGGGGTATAACAGTCATTTTACACTTAGGGGTAAAATGGTAATTTTCCACCTATCGAGGTGTTTAAGTAATTTATCAGTTTTTAGGGATTTCATGCATACTACAGTCACTACTAATTCATTTGTTGACACAGTAGTTTATTAAACTTAGTTTATCAGTTCTAGCTATTGGGCCCTAAAAACCCCAATGGGCCCTACAGTGTCTATTGGCTACTTAAGCCCATTTAGTCTAAGTTTCATATTCAGTTACCAGTTTTAGCAGTTTCGACCCTACAGTCTATCAGAATACCTTTAATGCCTATTTTTACCCGTATGGGCTCAAAAACCCATTAGGCCCACATTCGACCCATCGAGGCCCAACTTATCGAGACGCACGAAATTACGCACCCAACTAACTTACTACTCGCAATTACAGATCCATTGAATTCTAACCAACTTGTGAGCGTTCGCACGCTCTCAAGCCCACGAAATGCCAGAACTTTGGCATTTCGACTTTTCGACTTTTGCTGATTTGAACTATGAAGGGTGTTTGATCTACACACCTGTTTTGCGATTCTACCGGTAAGATCTCCTATGCGATTCCTTCTACAATTGATCACTTAGCAGATTAGATTACAAATCGATGAAAATTATTATAGACTCTTACCATATTCGGCCAATGTCCTTAAGGCCTTCAAAATCTTACCTTTGCCGAAAACCAGTGACTAGATCTAGATCTAGTCATTCCAAAGATCCAAGCCTTCGTCAGCAGTCTCTGAATCACACTAACACCAAAAGAAACCAATTATTACAACCTCTTAGAGTCTTAGGCCCCAATCGACAGCCTCCCTAAGACTCTAGGGATTTTGGCTTTTCTAAATCCTAAATAATGAATAGAAACGAGGGATTTCGAGTACTTACCACAAGTTCTCCTAGTTCAAACAATTTCACTACTGCTTTTATTCAAGTCTATTACAGATCTAACCTTTAAACGCTAGCAGAGACTAGATCTTAGGGATCTAAGGATTCAGCTACTAAGCCCCTAAGAGTATGTCGATTTTGGAGTTGTGGATTGGAGGAGTATTTGTAGACAGAGGTTGGGGTTTAGAGAAGGTGACAGTCGGTCAAAAGGAATGAAGGAAATAGCACAATGTTGGCTTGAAGAAATCAGCACAACTCTAATGTCTTCCAAGATTTCGGTCAATTGGAAAAGAGAAGAAAAATGAGAAAATAGGGAGTAAAGGTTCGGCTAGAGAGGAAAAGAGTTTAGTGGATTCAGTTTGAACAAAGAAGAAAAGGAGAAAAGAAGAATAGAAAAGAAGAGAAGAACCGAAAAAGAAAAGAATGAAGGAGATGAGAAGAAGAAATCAGCACAGGAAGAAGAAATCTGCATTTTCGATCACTTTGGTGGCTAACCCTAATTTGGCCAGACAGAAAAAGAAAAGAAACTAACCCTAATGACCACTAAAGCAATCGGCCCAACCTCCCCACGGCCCTTAGCCGATTTCTACTTATGTTCCATCACATGCCTGGCACATGCCTAAAAATAAAAGCATCAATACGCTTAACTTGTGACTTAAACTCAGGCCCTTCATCCTAGACCACACGCCACTTTTTTAGGAGCTTAGTGGCGCCACCTTTCCACTTTACCAAGGCTCACTTTGTGACAAATTTTACTAAGTTTTTCTTAAAAGCCCACTTAACCAAGTCCCCTTTCACTTAAAAATCCAAACTTGATATTTTACCAGGTTTTAACTTAGGCTTGAGCCTTCTAAAGGCCCACTAACACACTTAGACATAATTTCAGTAACCAAAATACTAAAATTTCAAGATTCCACCAAAAATCACAAAAACCTGAAAAATCTCGAAAATCAGGGCGTTACAAGATTGGTTTTAACATGACGACTTCAATTTAAATCCCTATCACGTGACATTGCTAGATTCGACCATAACATTTAGGCCGAATTTGGGGTGTTACACGCGCTTTCTAACAAAATTGACGTATATCCCTAATTAAAATAAAAACCTATTCAAAACCCTAACTTTTTAAAAAAATCGGCCTATTATCGTTATTTTGCCATAAAAAAAATATTAAAGTGTTCGATTATTAAAATTCAAAGAAATCATATTTGTAGAGAGGGGCATATACGCATAAAAGAGAAAGGAAATCCTTTTGTGTATATAGTAGAGAATCTAAATTCACCACCTGTCGTTCCAAATGATCTCCTCTACAGTGGACCCCACTAACCCCCGACTTAGACAGCCAACAGTTCCCCTTTAGAGGGAAAATAATTAATTAATTAATTATCCCCGCAATTATATACTATTGTCCTCCATAAAAGCCCCTTTTTCTTTTATAAAAAAAATCTCTCCCTTGCACTTCCGATAAACAAACAAATATATATTTTTAGTTTACCTTCTTCTTTTTTTCCTTTTTTAATCAAGAAAAAAAAAGTTTTTGGCTTTTTATGATACTCGGCGATGCCTACGCCGGTAAGTGTAGCGCGGCAATGCTTAACGCCAGAGGCAGCTCACGCGCTAGACGAGGCGGTGAGAGTCGCGCGACGGAGGGGACACGCGCAAACGACCTCGCTCCATGCCGTTTCTGCTCTTTTATCTCTCCCTTCGTCCCCGTTACGTGATGCCTGTGCACGTGCTCGTAACGCGGCTTACTCCCCTCGCCTCCAATTCAAAGCGTTGGAGCTTTGCCTTAGCGTGTCATTGGACCGAGTCCCCTCGAGTCAACTCAGCAACGACCCGCCCGTCTCCAACTCGCTCATGGCCGCGATAAAGCGGTCTCAGGCGAACCAGCGAAGGCAGCCCGAAAATTTCCACCTTTATCGCGATATGTCGCAGCAAAATCCTTCCAGTATCTCGTGCGTCAAAGTGGAGCTCCAACACTTGATGTTATCCATCCTGGATGATCCTGTTGTTAGTCGGGTCTTCGGCGAGGCGGGATTTCGGAGCTCCGAAATCAAGCTGGCAATCATCCGCCCCCTCCCTAATCTCCTAAGATACTCTCGACCACGTGGCCCACCGGTTTTTCTTTGCAATCTAGAAAACTCGGATCCGGGTTATGAAAACACCAGGTTTCCATGTCATGGGGGCTTCAGTTTCCCGTTCCCGGGTTTTGCATCGTTTTATGGAGGAGAAGAAAACTGTAGGAGAGTAGGAGAAGTTTTGGCGCGAAGGAGGAATCCACTACTTGTTGGTGTATGTGCAAACGATGCACTCGCCAATTTCACGGATTGTTTGGACCAAAAAAAAGATGGCTTCTTGGTTAAAGGAATTTCGGGGTTAAACATAATTTGCATCCAAAATTATATTTCCAAGTGCACTACTAATCAAGGCTTTAATAAAGGGGAGATGGATTTAAAATTTGAAGAAATGGGTCGGGAAATTGAAGGATCCGGATCCGGGTTGGTGGTGAATTATGGGGATCTGAAAAATCTTGTCAGTGACAAGAGTGAAAAAGATGATGATAATGATCATGATGATGACGACAAGGTTGTGGATGAAGATGGGATTAGTTATGTAGTTGGACAGTTAACGAGGTTATTACAAGTTTATGGAGGGAAACTCTGGTTGCTGGGAGCTGCAACAAGTTACCAGACATATTTGAGGTTTCTAAGTAGGTTTCCTTCAGTTGAAAAAGACTGGGATTTGCAGATTTTGCCTATAACTTCGGTTAGGAATTCATTGGCTCAGTCTTATCCCAAGTCCAGGTATGTAAATTGAATTATCAATTTTCTTGGATATTTTATTTTATACTATCTTTTATGTTGGCATGATATGTTTGGTCGTTATTCTGAATGCTTTTAACTAATTTATTTTGGTCAAGTATACTTGTGTTTAGAGAGCTCTTTATTTGTCCTAGGGTCGAGTTTGAGGGATTGAAGGATTAGGTAATCTTGATAAAAAGCTGATGCTTCGTTGTGTAACTCTTTTAAGTCATAACCTTTGCCAGAGTTGCACTGGTTGGGGTAAAATATTCACCATGGTGAAACCTGGGATTTAGAGGGGATGTGATTTGTGATTTAAGCTGAATTTGCAACTTAAAGCACTGCTACGTTGTTGCTGTGTTAACATTTTTGAATTTAAATAATAATAATAATAAGAGTTTAAAATGATTTTAAAGATAGTAAGTTGTTTGCAGTGGGTAATTACGCGTTTCATAAAGGGTGATTGTTTGGTTAATGCATGGTTATTGGATGAAACACTTACATAGGCTTAACTGATACTTTTATAATTTTAAATTTATTTAAGGTGTTGAATGCTATAGTAGTGGAATGTTGGTATCCACTTTATCTGTTTCATTCTTTTTGTTGTTATGCAGCACCACTTTTTTTTTCCTTTGCGTTTATTGGTTCCTTTGATTTCCATGGCTGTCTTTGTATTTAATCCGACCTGATCTCATAGTTTATGTAACTACAGCTTGATGGAGTCATTTGTTCCATTTGGTGGGTTCTTTGCTACACCTTCCGAGTCAAAGGGGTCCTTAAGCAGCTCGGATCAACATTTACCCCGCTGTCATCTATGCAATGAGAAGTGTGAACAGGAAGTAATTGCAATTTCAAAGGGAGGTTTCAATGTTTCCGTGGCAGATCAGTGCCAATCTACTTTGCCTTCTTGGTTGCAGATGACAGAGCTTGGCGCAAACAAGGGATTAGATTTGAAGGTGCGTGTCCTTTCGTCTATGCTTCACGTGCTTATTTTGTGTTCATATTCTTTTGTTTCAAATATCTGTGGTGGGGATCTGAGTATTCATAGAACCATCAGCTTCAGCTTTCAATCCATATTATTACTAATCAAGTATATTCCTAACTTGATTCATTTGCTGCCAATCTCAAAAGATGGAAATCATTTGCATGCACCCACAGCATACACCTATACCGATTTTAAAATGTCTGTTATTCACCAGATCTGTTGTGTTGATCAAAGGTTTCCATGTTTTATTCACTAAATCTATCCAAACCTGTCCCTGCCCCTGCCCCTTTTCTCCAAATCTTAATCGGTTTAGTTTGGATAATTTATGAAATTTATGTGAAAACAAGTTTGTCTCTCTTCAGTGCAGACCAAAGATGGGCAGTTTTTAAACACTATGGTAGCAGGACTGCAAAAGAAGTGGGACAATATTTGCCAGCGCCTTCATCACACTCATCCAGGCCCTGAGTCAAAAACTTATGAAGGAAGTCCTTCATTCCCGACTGTTATGGGCTTTCATTTCGTGCAAGACAAGAAGGAAAACGCTCATGGTCATAGTAATGACAACAGAAATGCACCACCCGATGAAAAGATGTCAACATCACTATCAGAGAATCCTTCCTCTATAGTATCCAAGACTAGGAATGGAAGTGTCCTGCACAAGCTACGGGAAAAGCCTTCCAAAGGAGGTGTTTTTGAAGCGATTGAACCCATATCTCCTTGCAGTTTGTCCAATTCAAGTGGGGGTGACGTTAGTCAAGCCTCTCCTACATCTGTGACTTCTGTGACAACTGATTTAGGGTTGGGTTTATGCTCCGTTTCTTCAAGCAACACGTTGATGAAACCTTCAAATCAGAACCATGCAGGGCTTGCGGAGGACTTCCCCGGTTGCCTTCCTGCAAATGTTGATGCTAATAATGGAAACATCTCTGGCCATCCTTCTCAGTCCTCTTCCACTTTCTCTCCCGACTTTTGTGGAAAGCTTAATCCAAGCGATTTCAAGAAGCTTTTTACAGCTGTCACCAAAAGAGTTGGATGGCAACATGAAGCTGCAAGTGTTATTTGCCAAACAGTGGCCAATGGGCGTGCACGAACTGAAAAATGTCATGGAGCCAGTCAAAGAGGTGATATATGGTTGAATTTCTGTGGACCTGATCGGTGTGGTAAAAGGAAAATTGCTCTTGCACTTGCAGACGTAGTATATGGAAGCAGAGAAAATTTCATCGGCATGGATCTAAGTTGTCAAGATGGGGGTTTGATGCATACACAGTTGCTCTTCAATTCCCAGGAAGTGAATTATGATTTAAGGTTCAGAGGAAAGACTATGGTTGACTATATTGCTGAGGAGTTAAGCAAAAAGCCCTTGTCAGTTGTCTTCCTTGAAAATGTGGATAAAGCTGATATTCAGGTTCAGAGCTGCTTGTGCCAAGCTATCCGAATTGGCAAGTTCTCAGACTCACATGGAAGAGAAGTCAGCACCAGCAATGCGATATTTGTGACAACTTCGACATTAGCTGAGGAAAATCAAGTTGTTTGTCATAAACAACACACATCCGAGGATAAAATATTGGGAGCCAAGGGATGGCCACTGCAGATTGTGATCAAGCATGACGACAACATAATTGGCCAAGACTTGAAGTTACCTGTTACAACTAGAAAAAGCATCTCTAAGCAGGGTTTTTTGAATAAAAGAAAGCTTATTGACTCCCATGAAACTCTGGAGCAGCATGAGATGATGGAAATTACCAAACGGGCTAACCGAACATCATCTTTGAATCTAGATTTGAACATTCCGGCTGAAGAAAGTGAAGCGCAGGACACTGATGATGCAACTGTTGACAATGACTTGGTTGATGAGAGCCCCATGCATTGGTTGCAAGATTTCTTTGGTCAATCTGTAAAAAATGTGGTATTCAAGCCATTTGATTTTGATGCACTTGCAGAAGAACTATGGGACGACATTAGCCAGAGTTTCTGCAAGTCTATAGGTGCAGGGTGTTTGCTAGAGATAGAATCGAAAGCAATGGAACAACTAGTAGCAGTTGCATATGTATCTGATGAGAAAAGGGTGGTGAGGGATTGGGTGGAACAAGTTCTTAGCAAGGGATTCGCAGAAGTTAAGAAAAAGTATAAGTTCAATTCTCACACCGTCGTGAAACTTGTTCCCTACGATGCTCTTACCTCTGAGGAGCAAACACTAGGACTAGGAGTTTGTGTTCCCCCCAAAGTTGTTCTCAGTTAATAACTTTCTTTTTCAAAAGCCTAATCTGGTAGTTTAGGGAAGGAGTTGTATGAGGATTTAGCATCTTGTGAAGTATGTTCAGCTTCATAATCCCATAAAATTTGGGGGCATCTTCTCGTCTTCCAGCTTAGGTCGTGTATTCTACCATGTATAATCAAATCTGTAGTGAGGTGTTAGTGTGATATGTCTATTCTTCACCCCAAAAGAAAAAAAAGACTATTAGTATTTTGCTTGGTTTGATTGCTTATGTATAACCAAAGTTAATTTGCAGAAGAATTGAAGGAGTATGGTGTATGTACAAATATCTTGTCAAATTTGGCTCGACTTGCGAATTTGTACCCCACCCTGAAAGAGTTGGATGGTTTCTAGTCCATGATCTTTTATTATTATCATCATCATCATCATCATCATCATCATCATCATCATCATCAACAACCAAGTAAAAAGAAAGTTGAAAGTGACAAAACTGGTGAATGGAACATTCGCTTTTCTTTCCATATTTACACCTTTGGTTGATGGTCATCTTCCACCCTACAACATGCACAAGCTCGGTGAGTGGTTCCAGACGCTGAAAGCAACATACCTACAGACTCACGGCTTCAATCAAGTGATACTGTGGGAAAATATGATGAATGGCGTAACATGAGTTCCAATGTCATGGTGGATGTTGTTGATCCATCCCTAGTCACCATCAAGTGGTGTAAGCCTTGCTAGTCCTCCCAACTAACTCCCTTCCTGTCTAGTAAACACAGTTAAGTTCAATAGAAAAGGGCTTCCTATGAAACATTTTTCATATGCCTTAATTTCCATGGTGGCCGGGGTGATATAGCCAAGTCATTAAGTCCAATGACATAACAACAATATCTGCACTCTATATGGATCCTCAACCCGACAATGCTTTGGGTCAAACACGCCATCATCTCCCATATCATTAACTCCATTAATTGCCTCTTTTATTTTTATCATCTTCACTAGTAATTGCCACATCCAATGAAATACTCGCATTCAGCATCTCACGGTTTCTATCTCTACCCACGGTTTCTATCTCTACCCATGAATGAAACCAAAACTGCATTGAATATCTTCAAATTATAATCCAAATTCTAAATTGGTCTTACTCAAATTATTAGCATTGTTCCAATCAAGTCATTACATCAAACATTTACTCAATTTTTCTGTTAGATGTCAATTGGTGACATGTATCACAATCTCACTGCCACAGTTATTTGTTCATATTTCTTTTTCTTTTTTTCTTTTTCATTATTCATTGATAACATGTTAATTTGCATGACATTTTGTGTTTAATTCGATTTATTTCTGAACTGATCCCTACTAAATTAGTACTTTTATGTTTTAATCTTGTCAGGGATGCAATTGGGACGCTAAGACACAAAAATGAGCAGAAAAGGACCATATTGAAACACAATCAATGAAATGAGGCCGAATAAAAAATGTGGAGAAATCCAAGGACTCATCAGATTTTTTTGACTTTGTAAAAGCCAAAAATAGAAAAAAATCTTATTTTATTTATTATTTATTTATCATTTAATTTTATGTTAAAGTATTTAAGGCCAAAATTAGTAAATTCCATGTATATAAATAGGGCCTTAATGTACTTAAGAAGGATATATCTAATTCTAAATTCTGATTTCAATTTGGAATTGAATAGAATTAATTTCTTTTTCTTTCATTTTGGCGTAAGCATTCTATTGCTTGGTTTCCAATTCTTGTTTGTTCTTTCAAAATTGGTCCAATTACTCTCCAAGTACCTATCTTTTCCATTCTTCACCATAATCATCAAACCACCTTTCAAAGTTTACAAAGCATGAAAAAGCATGAATAATTTCATGCTTCACTAAATTCCCTCTTAGCTTTAGGCCGGTGTTCTTTCCGGTCGGGAATCGTGAGATATGTATTCATGCTAAAACTCCTTCCAATTGGTATTCACTTTTTTTCCCTAAGTATCGGGATAGACAACTCATCCTTTAAAGTTAAACTTGATTTCAAGTCAAAGTGCACGTTGGGTTGGAGTCATGTTTACTGACAGTTGGAGAAATGAGTCGGTCGTACTGTATTCGGATCTTCGAAAACAAATCAAAGAAGAAGTGGTTGAGTTTAAAGGACCCACGCGGTTGAGGCTGTTGATTCGAGTTGGGTTCTTCAGAGCGCAAGGCCGCTAGAATCTTGAATCGGGAACACGTGTATCTCGGTTAGATAATAGGTAAGGGTTGGTTTGCAGGTCGTACAGAAACCAGTTGCGAGAAGAAGAATTAGTGGTTAAGACGTTTTTAACTACTATAACCAACTTATTGTTTGGAGGGGAAAATTAATTTTTAGGGATCGATTCAGAAATGCAGAATCCACCGAGTCTAGGGCTAAAAGGCTTATTATCTCTGTTTACAAAAATTCGAATTTGTTTCACAATTTAAATTTATTTCCAATATTAATTAATTGTTTATTTTCGCTGATTCGATTATTTACTTTCTAAACATTTTCAAAATCCTCTAATTTATTTGTTTATTTTTGTGTAGGTCTGTTTGGAATTGTGGGCACGACTTTTGCCACAACTTTCAACACGACAAACATTCTGTTCACAAGTTAAACATGGAAGTTGATTATAATATCCAATCCCTGTGGACTTGACCCTACTAATACTCTTTACTACTATTTATAGTTATTTTGTAGGAATTATTTTTGGTGGTTTCGACGCCCATCAAATCTTGGCGCCGTGGTTGGGGACTGTAGATATTTTTTTCTAATTTTTGTTTGTTTACCTTATGACCACATAAGAACCGGGAACTCTAGAGTTTGAACCAAAAATTGAGAAATTGGCCCGACAACTACGGAGAGAAGCCATTCGACGCGGTAAATGACCAAATCCTGAATTCAAAACCATATCATACATCGAGGAAATTTTCTCATTCGACGAACCAAACGAGATGGCTGAACAGACAATACACCAATTCGTTGCGGCACTGGATGAACAACAACCCTTATGTATAACCTATCTGGCGGGAGGAATGCCGTTCGAGTTAAAGTCGGGTTTGATCCATTGACTACCCATTTTTCGTGTATTATAGAACGAAAATCCGCACACCTACCTTAAAGAGTTCCATATGGTGTGAACAAACATGAAGCCTTAGGGAGTAACCGAAGACCAAATCAAACTTCATGCTTTTTTTTTTCTCATTAGCTGACTTTGCTAGAGAGTGGCTATTTTATTTACCTTCGGGATTTGTCAACACATGGTCTGACATGTCTCGTTTGTTTCTTAACAGGTTCTTCCCTGCAGCTCGAGCGACCGAACTAAGAATGGATATCGTAAGAATACATCAGAAGGAGACTAAATCGCTCTATGATTACTGGGAGCGATACAAAAAGTTGTGTGCAAGTTGCCCACAACATGGACTGATTGAACAGTCACTCTTGCAGTATTTCTATGAGGGATTACTTCCGATGGAAATGAAAATGATAGATGCTGCTAGTGGAGGGGCACTAGTCAATATGACTCTTCAGAGAGCACGAGAGTTGATTTCAAAAATAGCTGCTAAATCTCAACAATTTCGACTAGCCACAGAACCCACAAGACAGGTTCATGGGTTAAGTTCTTTATCTCTAGGAGATAAAATTGATAAGCTAACTAACGTTGTTCAAACTTTGCTCATAGATAAAACGGGCCCAGCACGGTTGTGCAGAATTTGCGCTAAGCTAGACCATCCAACGGACTCGTGTCTAATTTTACATGAGGATTTGATAGAATAAGCAAATGTTGTCAGGAGCTTTTCAGGACTGCCCCAAAGGAGATATGACCCTACTCGAACTGTTACACCCCTTACCCATATCTGACGTCGGGACAGGGTTCGAGGCATTACCAGACTTAAACGTAAACATCCATGCAAAACTAGGCCATAAAATTTCATTCATATTTGAAAATCATTCAAACACATGCACATCGTCCCTTAAATGAGCCTACGAGACTCAAAACGTACTTTGGGAGTGGTTCAGGACTAAATCGAAATCTTTGGAAAACTTAGAAAATTTTTCATCAAACGTGTGGATATAGGACACGCCCGTGTAGATATAGGACACGCCTGTGTGGGTAGGCCGTGTGGTCACACATGCCCGTGTCTATACCCCGTGTAACTCTCTATTTATGACACCATCAACTAAATTGACCCAGACGACCAAGCCACACGCCCATGTGCTAGGCCGTGTGACAAATTAAATTCTCGTAAATTAGGTGCAGACTTCACACGCCTTTGGCACACACCCTTGCCCAAGGCCGTGCCATCCACACAGCTGAGAAACATGCTCGTGGGGCTGACTGTGTGTCACACACAACCTAGACACACGCCCGTGTGTTTACCGTGTGGACAATATATAGGCTATTTACCAAGCGATTTGCCACCCTGAAACATAAACACACAAGCACCAAAGCATTGGTATAATTCATGGCATATTTAAGCAACCAACATGTCCACAACTAAGACATCATCACATCATTCTCACTACATTTCTAACATACTTAACTAATCACATACTCAACAACTCAAACCATGCAATTTACCACATCCATAAAATGCATCAACATGCCATAATACTTGTAATCAACATTAGCCAATATCAATTGGCCTTATAGCCAACACATTTGGCTAACCAATATGACATATAACAAAAAGACCAAGTCCCTAGACATGCCATACTCAAAATAAAAGGCTAGATATACCTAAATATTCCAGTTGATAGTGATAGTGTGATCGAGCCTTTGACGTCTTTCGATCCCCGAGCTAGCTTGGCAATATTATAAGAAAATGGAAAAGAAAGGGAAGTAAGCATAAAGCTTAGTAAGTTTGCAAGTAAATAATTAACAACATTAATCATGCAATAACATACACATAACACATATATATAACTTATCACAAATGTCATTAAATATCGTGGATACTTCTTTAATCATGTCAATTTCATAGTATAGCATAAATCTCATAGTCATGATTTATTCATTCACCTCTTACCGAGATCTCATCAATTCATAAACTCAATAGTCATGAGCTTCGTGTACATACCTGCACCCTTTTCAACATGAACATACCTTGTCTTTTCTTTGGCATACTCTTTTGATTACCTGTTGAACCACTTTGAATACTAAAGGATACTCAAGAAATCTCGTGTACATGGTAGGATGCCAATGCCATGTCCCAAACATGGTCATACATGGGATCACATATCGATGCTGATGCCATATCCCAGATATGGTCTTATATGGGATCTCATATCGATGCCATTGCCATGACCCAAACATAATCTTACATGGGATCACATATCGATGCCAATGCCATGTCCCAGACATGGTCTTACATAGGATCACATATCGATGCCAATGCCATGTCCTAGACATGGTCTTACATAGGATCACACATAACCCTAATGTCATGACATTTGTATCCTATCTATTCCTAAGGTTCAACCGGGATTTCGAAACTTTAAAACCTCGTTACATCTTCATCAAGTCATTGTAGTTCAAAAATTCATGGAACAATTATACATATCATGCAATAATAAGCCATTTAATACATAATGAAGAAATGTTGCATTATTTACCCACAAACTTACCTCGGTACCCAAAATATGACTAGTTATTCGTTTTAGTCCTCAACTTTATTCTTCCCCCGATTTAGGTTCGGACCTCTTTCCTCTTGATTTATAATAGCAAATTTCACTTATTTGGTTATCACATTGTTCAAATCAGTCCATAAATCATAATTTGAAAAAATTACAATTTTGCCTCTAAACTTTAACATATTTACAAATTAGTCCCTAGACTCGTAAAATAAAATGTACTCATTTTCTTTGTTACCCAAGCCTAGCCGAACCTAACACATGCTTATAACAGCCCACATTTTCCATTAAAAGACCTTTTTATTACTTATTTTGTAACTTTTACAAATTAGTCCCTTTTAAGTGTTTTCATGAAAAATCACTTGTTAAAAAATGTTTATCACACATCAAACTTTCATATTCCTTCATTAAACATCAAAATATATGCATGTCACACATGGGTGAATTTTTGAACATGAACCCTAGCTCAAAATATGGCTAGAAATAGCTAGATCGGTTGATAACGACTTCAAAAATGTAAAGAACATTAAAAACGGGGCTAGGATGCACTTACTATTGAGCTTGAAAATGACAAAACCCTAGCTATAGAGGGCTTGTGAAATTCGACAACTACTTGGAGAAGATGGACACAATTTTGACTTCTTTTTCCCTTTTTATTAATTTATTAACCAAATGACAAAAATACCCCTTTAACTATTCTTTGAAATTTTACCATTCCATGTCTATTTTTGTTCAAAAATATAAAATTTGGTCAAATTGCTATTTAAGGACCCCTAATTAATAATCCAAATCTATTTCATCCTTAAAGCTTGTAGAATCTCATATTTTGCAACTTTTGCAATTTAGTCCTAAAAGTCAAATTGGACTCTTATTCACAAAATTTCTTCATGAAATTTTTACACAATCATGCAAACATGTCATGAACCTCAAAATAATCATAAAAAATATTTCTACTTCGAATTTATGGTCTCGAAACCACTATTCTGACTAGGCCCTAATTCGGGATGTTACACGAACTCATATAATGTGGGGTGAAAGGATCACCCAAATCTAAGTTATGGGTCGAATCCCTAGTTCAATCAATCTTACCAACAAAGGCCACCTTCGAATCAACAATTACCACCCCAAAGTCATCTTTGGGAGCCATAGTGGAAAGGCTAGCCAATAGTATTGAGAAGTTTCAGCAAAAAAATTGAAATACATTTTCAGGAGTTAGATAAGCAAGTGAGCAAGCTTGCACTCACGGTTAGTCATTTGGAGTCCCAAAGTAAGCTACCATCCCAAACTAAGCCAAATCCTCGACACAATGTATGTGCTATGACGTTAATGAGTAGGAAGGTTTTGGAGCCTATACTTGGCATGAGTCATGCCCATGACGTTAGTCAAGATAAGAAGAAACTTGACACAGAGGCTCCACTGGAGTCAGCACCACAAAAATCATTTGCAGTACCGCTTCCATTTCTTGGAAGACTAGTCCAATGCAAGAATGAGCGAGAAGAGAAGGAGATCCTCGACACCTTTCGAAAGGTAGAAATCAACATACCTCTTCTTGATGCGATTAAACAAATTCAATAGTATGCAAAATTCTTAAAAGAATTATGCACAAGTAAGAGGAAGCTCTTGTGTAATGAAAAGGTAAGTGGCGGACAAAGGAAAATACCACCTACATGTAAGGACCAAGGTATGTTTTCCATATCTTGCAAGATAGGTAGTGTCGGTATTAAGAAACCCATGTGTGACTTAGGCGCATAAATTAATGTTATGCCTTTGTCAATTTATAAACTACTTAATGCGGGTCATTTGGAGGAAATAGGTGTAATTATTCAGCTTGCAGATAGATCTGTAGTGCATCTGGAAGGAGTGTTGGAGGATGTTCTTATTAAGGTAAACGAATTGATATTTCCTGCACACTTCTACATCATCAATATGAAGAATGAAAACTCGACCAATTCGTCTGATATACTTCTTGAGAGACCATTCTTGAGTACCGCGGGAATAAAAATTGATGTTTGGAGTGGAACACTCACTATGGAATTTGATGGAGAAGTGGTTAATTTTAATGTTTATGAGGATATGGGACATCCCAATGATAAGTTACAAATCATGCCTTACAGGAATGTAGATCTCGATATTAAGCAAAAGGAATTATTGATGATAAAAAAAATCAATACGTGAACCTATCATGAAAACCTCAAAATTAGAGCTGAAACCGTTTCCAGAACGTACAAGGATTCCGACAGAGAAAAATGCAAACTTGAATGAAGAAGCTCAAAGATGCCTCAATCCACTAATGACAGGGGAATCCGGGAAGGGCTTCAAGGATAATGGGCAAAGGTCAAAACTTTTCTGCAAGAACATCGAAGTGCACGAGATCGAAAAATTAATTCTCAATGAGCCAAACGGATAACATTAAAGGTCATCGAGCTAACGGCATTAAACAAAAGCGCTTTTTGGGAAGCAACCCAAATTTATTTTTAATTTATTAAATTTTTTTGAATTTCAGTTTAATTTGGATTAAAAATAAAATGAATAATAACCTGATTATTATTTAAGCAGGTTAATGTGCTATTTTCAGGTACATAATAGAGGTTGTCAATTTTTCCAAAATCAGATATTGATGGTGGTGTGGGCACACCGTGCTAAATACTGACAATTATTTCCCAACGCCGACAACATCATTAGAAACACATGGGGAGTATTCTTAACCTCTCTCTTTACTTGTTGTTTGAGTTACTGAACTTTATTACATATAAAACATGCTTGAGGGCAAGCATAGATTGAGTGGGGGGATGAAAATGGTAAGTATGCATGGATGATTGATTGAATTTTTGTTGCATATCTCTCTTTTGCATATGTTCAATCTTATGCTAGATTTATTCAATAGTTTGTTTGAAATTGAGCCTCTAATCTCATTACTTAGTCAATATGGACAATTGGGCAAAGTTTGAATTAAAGTGTTCAAGTATCTAGATTAGTCGACATTTGTGTTTTAAGGTTGATATATGTAACTAGATTTTTCATATAAATTTATTGTTTGAAAAAAATTGCTTATACATAAATAAATAAATAAAATGAAATAAATAAATAAATAAATAAAGGCTCAATTTATGAGTGAAAGTTTCAAAAACGTGGCTGAATTTAGTAATCGAGGTGAAGTGCTTGGGTTCTCATCTTATCTCGTGTAAAAAGGTTCGAGTGGCAAAGAAAAACTTACAAACATTCTACTAACCGAGCTTTAAAAAAAGACTATTTGAACTGAGTAACTAGGATAGGGTGCTTGTGTTGTCATCCTAGTTCATGAAAAAAGGGTTGACCGTGTCTAAATTTTTTTTACTGCGTGATTAATTAATAATACCATGCAAATTTTGGATTCAAACTCAATTTAGTGAAATGATTTTGTAACGCCTCAAAATAATTTGTTTCTGTTTTTGTAAAACTTGACACAAATATTTGTCCGCTTTAGTGGTTAATTGTCCTGAGTGTGTGTAAGAGGTCCCAAGTTCAAGCCTTACCTTTAGCAATTTTTGTTATTTTTGGAATTAAGCCTTACCCTTGGTGAGTGGGTTTATATTTATTTGTTGCTGATTCATATCAGAATGAGATTGCTGGTTCAGGTGGCAAGGGAGTCAGTGGGATGGAGGCCCTATGTTCGAATCCCTACGTAGGCAAGGGTATTATTTTTGTTCGGTTTTTGATTAGAGTTGTGCTGAAGATGGATTCTGAGTGGTGGGTTAGTGGAGAGAGATTTGAGGGATATAGGGGGTTATCAAATTCTATTTGGATTCTTTTTTTTGAAAAATTTTGGCTCTTTCTCCCCTCCCAAATTGCTAATGTTAATTTTCTATTTTTCCTTGCCGTTTTCTCTTCCTCTTTTCTCTTTCAGTCTTGCTTTCCTTTTGTCTGCTGTCGTACCTTCATTTTTATTATTTTTGTTGTTGTTGCGCGATTCAGGTAAGTGAGTTCTTGTTATTTTGTAACTTGTGAATTCTAAAATGTTGTTGGGGTTTTTACTTTTGGTCTTGGCGAAAGGTTGAGTAATTAAGGGGTTGATTTCTGTATTCTTGTGGATTAAGAGGAGGTGGTGAGTAGTGAAGTTGCGTTTAGATAGCCTAAATCGTGCTTGGGTTTGTGGTATATTTGATAAGTCTTGTGCGTCAATTCAAATTATGTGTTAATTAGTAATCGACTATTAATTGGACGTTTGAATGCTATGTTATAGGTTTTAAAGGCTTCAGGAGTGGTTTCGTAGCATAATCGTACCACGTGTGTACCTGAAACGCAAAAAAACAAGAATCAGTAAAAGCCGAAAAACCTTACTGTGATGCCACATGAGCGTGTGGTCGCCTGTATGGTAGGCCGTGTGCAATGACATGGCTGTATGATCGACGAACACATGGCCGTGTGCAAGACACGACTGTGTGGTGGTTGGAGTGTGGCCGTGTGAGCCACATGGGCTAGGCCAGATTGGGCAAGTGGGCTATATGAGCCTGTAGGCTCACACGGGCAGTCCACACAGATGCATAGGTTTTTGGGCCAGGCCGTGTGCTCTACACAGGCAAGGCCAATATGGGTGTGTGGGCCCAAAAGTTTGAAAATTTCCCTAGGGTTGCACGGGTTGTCCCAAACAACTGAGGGCTAACTGTAGGGTCAGTAAGGGCTAAATAAACCCTAATCTGTATGTTTTGATAGTCTGATATACTGATTTGGATATGATAACTGTATGCATGATTAATTATTCTATTATCTGTAATTACGCATGATAAACATGCATAATGTGTAATATCTATATCTGTTAATTCTGTATCGTTATTAGGGGTGGGATGTTATATTCAGAGGAAGTGATCTGAAAGGCCGTTTTGCTTAAATTCTGGCAGAATGGCTGTACTTTATCTGTTATGTGTTGTATCGACACAATATGGTGTGTAGTGCTGGGTGGGTGTTTTAGACCCCATATGGTATGTTGGGATGGTCGGAGATGGCGTGTAGAGGATGGGGGTAGGATTCTAATATTTAATTTGCATATCTGTATCTGTATCTGTATCTATAGCTGAAATAGGCTTAGGCCCAAATCCGTATCTGTCTGATGTTTGATAATCTGTATGTTTGCATGCTTAATTCTATTGGGTTACACACTGAGTTTACGTAAACTCACCCCTTTTGTCTGTTCTATACAGATAATCTACAGACTTAGGCAGATCGGTGCAGCAAGGGACTTGACGGTGGCTACTCATTCGTAAACTGTTAAATTGCGATGATTTTACCTAAAACAAGGTTTTCTAAACATGCAAACCGTTTTCCCTAAACACAACCATTTTTCCTATGCTTCCGCTAAAGGATACGTTTTAAGACAAATCGACTGATTGAATAAACATTTTTGAAATAGATAAAAGTAAGTAAGAGTTAATAAATTGAAAAGGGTTTTATCGTGTTAGCTCTATTTTCAAAATCCATTCCATGTGACACCACTGGATTCGGCCATAACGTCGAGGCTGGGTTTGGGGTGTTATAGATTTAGTTAACATATTTCAGCTTTATGACACTTGTTGATCAAACTATATATTTTGAGCATTTATTTATTTTTTCCTTTGTTGTTTGCATTGATTGTGGATACGGAAAAGAGGTTCGATTTTTAATAAATTGTAGAATAATTTCTAATGGTTAAAAGAACAATATGCTTGAAGACAAGCATGCGCTAAGTAGGGGGATTTGATAACATGTTAATTTGCATGACATTTTGTGTTTAATTCATTTTATTTCTAAATTGATCCCTACTAATTTAGTGCTTTTATGTTTTAATCTTTTCAGGGATGCAATTGGGATGCTAAGAGACAAAAACAAGCAAAAAAGTACTAAATTGAAACACAATCTATGAAATGAGGCCGAACAAAAAATATGGAGAAAGCTAATGACTGATAAGATTTTTTAGACTTTGTAAACACAAGACCTTGTGCACACAGTCTAGGTTGGTAACAACCTATTTCTAAATTAATAAATTGAATGAAATAATTAATTTAGATCAAGAAGAGTGGAAAATCGAGGAGAGAAAATTTTTAAATAGCCCTTATACTTTGACATTTCAACAATTTAATCAGGTAAGTTTGTACGAACTGTAATAATTTATATGCCATTTTAATTGCATATTTATTATGTTGTTTGATGTAAATGAACCAAAATATAAACATATCAACGCTATGAAAAATTGAGAAATATTGAATCCTGGTTGAACCTTAAGAATTCTTAGGATATGAATGACATGTCATTAGGGATTTCATGTTTCGGGTGCTAGTCTTCAATGCCCTACCGATGGCTAAGGTCCTGTATTTGTTTCAGATTCTCCACAGCTCATGTGAGCAGCATCGTGTAGCTTAAATTTCGACTCATAACTCGTGTGAGCAGGCCCATTTCACAACTCGTGTGAGCATTTATGTCAAGGAAATGTTACAATTATATGTAAGGCACACTTCATGTGAGCTTTCCCAAGTATCCAATGTAATTCTAGATAGTTCAACGGGTATGAAAAGGAAATGAAATGGTAGGTATCCAAATGGAATGTATTATGAACTTATGAAAAGGAATCTAATCCAAATGATGTGGATGCATGTATAAATTACTTGTTATGGATAAATTCATTTAAATCATGTATAAATAAACTAACATGTGAGTTGATGATATTGTTTAGGCTTAAGCTAAACATTTGAAATGGAATCGTAAGTAAGTAAATTGAATGGTTCATAATCTTATGAAAAGGTTGGTAATTATGTAATATGTCTTATAAAATCCTAATATGTTATAATTGAAATTATATGTGATGTTGATGCATCTACTCAATTGGTAGTTGAATGGTGTTCATTAGGCTTATACTAAGTTTAGAGTATTGGTGTTGAATCATATTGAATCGATGTATTATAGTATTAAAGTGATAAGTTATGTTCAAAGTTTATACGAGCTTACTAAGCATTCATTGCTTACGTAGTTATTTTCCTTTACTTTACAATTTACCAGAAGCTCGATTGATTGGAAGTTCATCAGAGATCTATCACACTATCCAGTGGACAATTCGGTAGTTTTCGAGTAATTTGGTTAGGGTTTATAATGGCATGTATATGATGATTTGTAATGGTAATTTAGTGCATGTGTTAATGATGTTTTGGTATGTGTAAGCTTTGGAAAGCTATGTTGGTTTGGTACACCTTGATACCTTACCAAATTATGTGATGTTGATTACTTTAAAGTGCTTGTTGATATGATTTACTTGGCATGTTGATGATAGTTTGAAAATGGTTACTTGTGATATGTTTTAGTTCATAATTGAAATAGGTTATTATGTTTGAAAATGGTTTGAAGGTGATTTGGTAAGTATTCGTTATATAAGTTAACTATGTTGGTGCATTTGATGCCTTGTTAGTTTGTGTCATTGTGACTATATCATGTTGCATGTTTTGAAATGCTCAAATGGCATGTTTTGCAATGGAATAGTAATGGTCATATTTGTGGTATGATTTGCTCGAAGTTGAATTATGTTTGATGATGGAAATGTGATCAAATAAATGCATGTGTAGGTAAGTTTAAATGTTCACATTTGAGGTGCCTTGATTGGCATATTGGTTGATTGATTTTGGACCATTGAATTGGTCATTATATGTATGTTTTGGTAAGGTTTTGATGCTTTAATAATGTGCACTAAAGGTCTTTAGGTGGATGCATGAGTTAGTGTTGGAAATGACTTGATTTTGGGAAAATTCATGTCTATATGGCCTGAAGCACAAGCATGTGACTCAGTCATGTGTGACACACGACCTAGCGACATGGCCATGTGTCCTCTGTGGGTTTTATTGTAAGCAAGTTAGGTAGTTACACGGCCTAACACACGGCTTTGTACACGGGCGTGTGGGGCTATTTTGAGAGTTACACGGCCTAGCACAAGGCTGTGTGATCCTATTCAGAGAGTTACTTAGGTAAGGATGTGGGCTGGGACACGGACGTGTTTCTCTAGTTCGAAGGTTACACGGCCTTAGACACGGACGTGTGTCTCAGTCGTGCGAGGCACACAACCATGTGACTCATGCAGTCAAATTTTTTTTAACTTTTTCTTAAACTTTCCAAATGTTTTCAAATTGGTACTGAATTGTTTCTATGATGTTTTGAGGGCCTCGAGGGCTCAATTAAGGGACGATATGTATATGAATGAATGTATTTTTAATATGTTTTTTATGATGTTTAAAATGTATGTTTAATATTTCGTTTGTATGGTAATTCCTTGTAACCCTAGTCCGGCGACAAATACAGGTTAAGGGTATTACATTTAGTGGTATCAGAGCTATGGTTTAGTCGATTCTTGTATTGAATGTAACATGTAGCATGTATGAGTCTAGAAATACATATCATTATATAACCTGTGATAGTGTATGTATCTTGACTCTAACGGGAGTTGTTTTACTTATAGATAGAGATGTCTTCCAACCAAGCTAATTCCAATGATGCTGAAAGCGATACTCAAGTATTTGATTAAAAAATTTGGTAATGATGAGGAGGAACTCATAAATGTTAGACTAGAGGTTCATAATGTTATATTGATAATGAACGTTATGTTTGATATGTGTTATATGAGAGTTAAATTTTGTGGCTTTACGACTTCCACCCTTCTCACCCTCAAAGTCTTATACAACAAAATTTACATAAGATTTATGTTGTTTAAGTCTGTTAAAGGAGAATCGAAGAGCTTAGTGGTTAATTGAGTAATGTTGTGGTTAGAACCGAGAGTTGGTTACTAAATACCAAGAGTTCGAAATGAGATAGAAGAAACTTTGAAGACTATTTGGAATATGCAACGTTACTGTTAAAAGAAGAAATTATTCATTGATAATCAACTTTAACTGCTAAGGTATCTAAAGAATAGGTTAGCCGAGATTTCTTCTAAACTGATTTCTTTAATGGAATGGGATAATATGGGATCATTGATGACTTTAGTAGTCAGTGGGATAACATTCAAACTGTAAATATATCTGAATGCAGCTGTTATGGCCGAGTATCTTATAACAATCTCTTCTAGGTATTCTATATGTTCTTTTATCCTTAGAGATATATACAATTTTTTATCGTTAGATGTGATTCTTATTGTGTGAGGGACGTTAGATAGTCATGATGGTAAACAAAGGTATTATTAATCTGACTGATTAATGATTGGCATTGTCCTATTTTTGGCATTTTATTCAATTATGTTTTGATAGAGGACTCTATGGAAAAATTCAAGTGTCATTATTTTTCTTCTTCTACTGGTTGTTGCTTTACTTTATGTATATAAAATTTATGTTGTTTATGTCACAGCTGGTTCCAGTGTGTATGAGTGATATACTTCTTCTAGATTTTCTTTAGAAAATCATCGATCTCTTTATCAATCAATATGGGTTATATTCTTGAAAGTTTAGTAGAACTTTACATCTTGGATTTCTTTATATTAGTTTTCTTATTGTTCTTATTATCTATTTTACCATATATGGTCTATCTGTAAAGAATACATTGACTTGGGATTATATACCTGTTACAGTTACAATTTTTGGCTGGATCATGGGAGCATGTTGATACAGATCTCAGCTTTATAAATGTCATGTTGTTGCACTCATTGTTGGTGGAATTATATTGGGTTTTCTTATTTGCTTCGGGATGCATCATTGGTACTTGAGGCATTGTTTTAGCTATACGGTTGTAGCGTCCATCTTATTAGAGCACTGTGCACATTCTGAAAGAAGGTTTTCGAAGGAAGAAACAAAAAATCCTTCTAATTCATCTCATAGTTATGACTCTGGTATGGTTCAAAGCTTCGATGTTAATAATTGAAATAGTTTCATTATGTATACCATTTTTAACTTTCATGAAGGGAATAGATAATGACAAAAGTATGGATGGTGGAAGGTTGAGCTTAACCTCGCATATTAGTTTTCATCACTCAGGTAATCTTGAATTATGTTAACAAGTCAAAACTAGATGTCATATTTTGTATAAGTTATTATAGTTGGTGATGATCCTTGAATGGTATTCTAAAAGAATTACGATAGACTATATATTTGAATTATATTTACGAGAAGAAAAAAGAAATGATTTGAATTGTTACTATCAGGTTGATAAGTTCGACTCATTTTTTTTAGTTAGAACAGATTATTTACTTGAAAAGTTAGTTGAGTAGTATGTATTGGAGTTCATATCTAGATTCCAGAATAAGTTTTGTGAATTCACGGGAAAATAGATGGACAGTTAAAATGGAAAATTTTTATTCTAAAAGATATAATATAGGGATATATCAGTCAAATTAGTGATAATTGGGAAATATTATTATGGGTTAAAATCGTCTTGATAGAGCAGCTACCACATTTGTATGTAAATGATACTGTTTGAAGCTTTTCATGAAATGGAATGTTTGTCAGTTGAAAGTTATAGGTGCAGATGTACCGGAAACATCAATTAGAGTCTATTATGAAGATTATGAAATTTAGCTAAACGCTATGAATTATCTAATGTATCTGGAATTTGATAACCTAAGTTTTTCGGTTATGTTTTGATGGATGATTGCTACGGATTTCTCGGTAGTTGTATTAGTAATGATAAATATATGATAGGAAAGCATCAAAGTTGTTCAATTAAGTCAGGTACCTACTTTAGTCTCAATCAGAGAAGAATTTGTTGTTTACAATAATGTTTCATTCAAATGATCTTGAATTAAGATGGGTTGAGTATTATAAAGTCGATAGTAGAACCGTTAATTCTTTGAAGAAATTTGAGATGTAGGGAAAAATATATGAATATGTGCATTGAATAATTTTGGGATTTCATAGTCTATTTGATTTACATCAGACAGTGATAAAAGTGTATAATGTTTTGAGACAAGGCTACTGATACACAAGATTAGAACAGGAAATTACAAAGTTAATTTTGAAATGTCTATTATGTCTATAAGTCAAGGTATAGTATCAAGTTTTGATATGAGGTCTGATTAAGAACGAAAATTTGAATAAAATAGTTGTTATTAGGTAAAAAATTTCGAGGACGAAATTTTCGTAAGAGGGGAGAGTTGTAATAGCCCTTTTTTAGCGGTGTCAGAAATAATGGTTTCGGGACCACAAATTCGATGAGTAAGTTCGTAAATATTATTATATAATATTTTCGAGTCAAATATGGTATTAAAAAATTTTTGACATAGTAATTTTTGTTATATGAATGATTAATTGTGTTCAAGTGGTATGACCTTAAAGTCAAGTGGTTTTAGAAATTGAGTTATCGGGACCTCATTTCTATAAACTGAGCCATAACTATTTTATTAAATATTTATGGAGTGTTATTAATGTCGTATAATAATTTTGTTAAGAAATTTTGACGTTTGCATGCTTAATTAAATAAAAAGGACTAAATCATAAAAATTGTAAAAGTTGAGTTCTATTAGTTAAAAGGGTTAAATGACTATGGAAATGAAATTAAATGGGTTTAAATGGTAAATAAACCAATAAGGAATTAGTGGACAAATATGAACATGGATTTGATGCTTTATTTAATTATTAATCAAGGTTAAAATGGCAATTTGATAAATTAAATTCAATTAAATAAAACCAAGTTTTCTATCACCTTTTCTAGTTCTTTCTTCCACAGAAATTGTAGAGAAGAAAGTCATTCCTATTTGTTTCAAGTTTTGGCCAACTTCAAAGCCTTGCATGGTATGTGAATTTAATTCCATTTTTAATGATTTTTATTGTTTTGAGATCGCTGTAGCCTAATCTAGCTAACCCAGGGGTCAATTTATTAAATTGTCAAATGTTATGGAAAGTGCCATTGATAAAATTGAAATGTTCTTGAAAGTTTATGGTAGAATCTTAAGCTTGGTTGCTAGATATGACTAATTTGTAAAGTAATCTTTGGTAATTTTAATATTATTTAAAGACTAAAATGTGAAATTAGTAAAAGTACAAGGACTTGATGTTAAATAAAAACAAATATGTGTTGTAATATGGTTCAAAATAATTCGGCTAAGCTTGAAATTGAATAAAAATGGCTAAATTCCGTGTTTTAGGCTTGGGGACTAAATTGAATAAAAGTAAAATGTTGGGGGTAATTTTGTAAAATGTTAAAAAGGACTTAATTGCATAAAATAAATTGGTTTTGTTGCTTGAATTAATGAATTGAATGAAATTATTAATTTAGATCAAGAACTAGTAGAAAATCAAGAAAGAGAGAAATTTCCAAATAGCCTATGTACTTTGACATTTCAGCAATTTAGTTAGGTAAGTTTGTATGAACTGTAATAATATAAATGTTGTTTAAATTGGATATTTATTGTGTTGTTTGATGTAAATGAACAAAATATAAATGTATCAACGCTATGACAAATTGACGAATATTGAATCCTTGTTGAACCTTAGGAATTCTTAGGACACGAATGACATGTCAATAGGGATTTCATGTTTCGGGTGCTGGTCTTCAATGCCCTATCGATGGCTAAGGTCCTGTATTTGTTTCAAATTCTCCACAGCTCATGTGAGCAGCATTGTGTAGCTTCAATTTCGACTCATAACTCGTGTGAGCAGGCCCATTTCACAACTTATGTGAGCATTAATGTAAAGGAAATGTTACATTTATATGTAAAGGCACACTTTGTGTGAGCTTTCCCAAGTATCCGATGTAATTCTAGATGGTTCAACGAGCCTGGAAAGGAAATGAAATCATAGGTGTTCAAATGGAATGTATTATGAACTTATGAAAAGGAATGTGATCCAAATGATGTGGATGCATGTATAAATTACTTGTTATGGATGAATTCATTTGAATCATGTATAAATTTACTAACTTGTGAGTTGATGATTTTGTTTAGGCTTAAGCTAAGCATTTGAAATGGAATGGTAAGTAAGTAAATGGAATGGTTCATAATCTTATGAAAAGGTTGGTAATTATGTAATATGTCTTATAAAATCCTAATATGTTATAATTGAAATTATATGTGATGTTGATGAATCTACTGAATTAGGAGTTGAATGGTGTTCATTAAGCTTATACTAAGTTTAGAGTATTAGTTATGAATCATGTTGAATCTATGTATTATAGTATTGAAGTGATAAGTTATGTTTAAAGTTTATACGAGCTTACGAAGCATTCATTGCTTACGTAGTTATTTTCCTTAACTTTACAATTTATTGGAAGCTCGACTGATTGGTTCAGAGATCTATCACACTATCCAATGGATAATTCAGTACTTTTTGAGTAATTTGGTTAGGTTTATAATGGCATGTATAGGATGATTTGTAATGGTACTTTAGTGCATGTGTTAATGATGTTTTGGTATGTGGAAGCTTTGGAAAGCTATGTTGGTTTGGTACACCTTGATACCTTACCAAATTATGTGATGTTGATTACTTTAAAGTGCTTGTTGATATGATTTACTTGGCATGTTGATGATAGTTTGAAAATGGTTACTTGTGACATGTTTCAGTTCATAATTGAAATAGGTTATTATGTTTGAAAATGGTTTGAAGGTGATTTGGTAAGTATACATTATGTAAGTTAACTATGTTGGTGCATTTGATGCCTTGTTAGTTTGTGTCATTGTGACTATATCATGTTGCATGTTTTGAAAGTCTCAAATGGCATGTTTTGCAATGGAATAGTAATGGTCATATTTGTGGTATGATTTGCTAGAAGTTTAATTATAACACCCCAAACTCGGCCTATACGTTAGGGCCGAATCTGGCGGCGTCACATGAGAGTGACTTTGAAACCGTTTTGATACTTGAAAATCATACCAGTTATTATCTTATCTTAAGTCAAAAAATCGTGGTTAACTTATTTGCTAAAACCCAATTCTTTATGCGAAAGCTCTTAGTTAATTTTTAGAAAAATGCATAAATGGTGTTTGCAGTTTAGAAGACCATAGCAACAACTTAAAAAAAAACCAAATTTATGTCGAAAGTAGTCCAAGTCTAAAATTACATCAAAAATACCAAATTAATCAGAAATGATAAAACTGTAAATAACCAATGAAACCATAAAATCCAATAAGTGTCTAGTAGTGGTCACCGTCGAGCCTTCCGCTGCACCGATCCATCTATTGCTAAGGATTACCTGTCAGATAAATAAATAAAGGGGTGAGTTTTTGCAAACTCAATGTGTACATCCCCGCAGTAAGCCTGCATGAAAATAGATATCAGTCAATCAGTCATAAATTGAGCCTGAGCCTTAACAAATATAGTGTAAGCCTTAGCCCACTCAGAACAGAATCAGTTATGTTCGGCCCTTAGCCTATACAGATATACATGCATATCAAATCAGCATAGTATATGCCCACCAACTTATATCACAACTAAATAGGTCATAGTCAACTTGGGCGATCTGTGCAACCATACAGTACAATACAATGTAATGGGCTCACACGCCCATCTGCCCTACCTGTATGGCCCACACGACCCAAATTGGCCTTGCCCGTGTGGATCACACGGCCTGGCCCAAATCCCACACACCTGTGTGGGCCCACACGCTCATGTAGCCCACAAAACCCAATTGGCCTAGCCCGTGCCTTGCACACGGCCTAGGCAACCTCACACGCTCGTGTCCGTCATGCCCGTATGGCATGAGCATGGTCTGGCTTGTCAAACACACGGTCGTTTCTCGCCACATGGCCTTTACTTGGGTAGTCCATATGCCCGTGTGGCATCGACAGCTTCATTTTTGGCTTTCATCAAAACGTAATTTCAGTGCGATTAGAGTACACACCTAGACTTTTTCCGATGCCTAAGCACTCTTGAGCCCTTCAGAACCTATATTCGTCAATTCCAAAGTCCAATTTTAGTCGCTTGATTCGAATTGTTAAGAACGAATAAAACCTGAAACTAACGGCAATCTTACCTCTAATGTTGAAGAAACGGCGATTCCTCGCTGTTAACTTGCTATTTGAGAACGTAGAACAACCCTTTGATCAGTTCCTAATCATCCAAAGAAACTCTCTTATATCACAACTAAAAACCCAAACCAAAACACAAAATCCAAAACTTACCGAATTCATTCCAAGTGCAACGACGTGAACTAACGACAAAGGAAGACAAAAATTTAAGGTTTGGGGTCAAGGAACAATTGCAAAATACGGCAGCAATAGGTGAAATTTTTGGCTGAAAGAAAAGGGAAAAACAGTGGAGAGGGGGATTTTTGCAGAAAATTTTCGACAAAGAGAGAATAGGATCCTTTGGGTAACTCCTCATTCCCTTGATTTACTCCAACCACTACCCACTACTCAGACTTTTGGTCAAATACAAACTTTAGCCGAACAGATAGTAAAAATAATGCCCTTGCATTCGCAGAGATTCAAACTCAAGACTCTAGCATTTTAACATGCTATTTATCCACTAGACTAGTAGGCCCATTCTAAAATGTTTTTACCAATTAATTGTTTTAAGCCTAATAAGTAAGGATGAGGCTTTACTTAATAAAAACCTAAAATTTAGCCCAAGTCTAGACTTGAACTTGGGACCTCCCCAACACACCCCAAAGCACATAACCACTTAGGCAGGCAATTTTTAGACTTGAACTTGGGACCTCCCCAACACACCCCAAAGCACATAACCACTTAGGCAGGCAATTTTTTGTGTCAAGTTAAAGCAGAATCATATTCGAAAATTTTTCTTGCTACCAAATCACAAAAACTGAAAACACAAAAATTTGGGGCGTTACATGAATTATGTTTGATGATGGAAATGTGATCAAATAAATGCATGTTTAGGTAAGTTTAAATGTTTACATTTGAGGTGCCTTGATTGGCATATTGGTTGATTGATTTTGGACCATTGAATTGGTCATTATATGTATGTTTTGGTAAGGTTTTGATGCTTTGATAATGTGCACTAAAGGTCTTTAGGTGGATGCATGAGTTGGTGCTGGAAATGACTTGATTTTGGAAAAATTCATGTCTATATGGCCTGAGACACGAGCGTGTGACTCAGTCGTGTGTGACACATGACCTGGCGACATGGCTGTGTCCCCTATGGGTTTTATTACATGGAAGTTAGGTAGTTTCACAGCCTAACACATGGCTTGGCACACAAGCATGTGGGGCTATTTTGAGAGTTACACGACCTGGCACACGGGCGTGTGACACCGCCGTGTGACTTTATTCAAGAGTTACTTGGGTAAGGACATGTGCTGGGACATAGTCGTGTGTCCCTACATTAAAGGTTTCATGGCCTGAGACATGGACGTGTGTCTCAGCTGTGTGAGGCACGCAGTCGTGTGACTCCTGTAGTCAATTTTTTCTAACTTTTTCTTGAACTTTCCAAATGTTTTCAATTTGTTCTCAAATTATTTCTAAGATGTTTCTAGGGCCTCGAGGGCTCAATTAAGGGATGATATGTATGTGAATGAATTTATTTTTAATATTTTTTCAATGATGTTTGTAATGTATGTTTAATATTTTGTTTGTACGATAATGCTCCATTACCCTAGTCCGGCGATGGATACGGGTTAGGGGTGTTACAAGGTTAATTGGGTTGTGTGGGCCACATAGGCGTGTTGGCCTATGGTCTGGAAATTTCACCTAGGGTCGTATTTGTTTATGATGTGTATTTAGCCACTCTGTAGAGTCCATATTGTATAAATAGGACTTGAAAACATGATATCTAATAGTATGACATTTTAAGTAATGTCGAAAAGGTTTGTGATGTATATATGCATGAATTGTATAGTGATAATTTTGATGGCATGTTTCTATTTTACTATGTTTTTACATGAGCATATGATGTCTGATTATATTAATTTTTATATTTTTGAATTTATTGTATGACCATGCATGTTACATTATGGCGAAATCGATTTGCTTTTGTTGAATTTGTTATACATCTGTTCTACAAAAGCGTGGAATTCTATGCCTTCTGATTTCTGTTATTGTACAATTGCATGTCCGGCATGCTTTTCATTCTATTTCTGTATATGCTTGCCATGTCACATTGTATGGGGTTGGGTTAATATGGTAAGGAATAAGTTCTGGCAGTTTAAAGATCTGCACTATCTAGTGGTTTAACAACATATCTATTCTGCCAGCTTGGTTGCAATTATAGTGGCTCGGCCACACATATCTGCTTTGGTAGCTTGATTGCAATGTAGTGGCTTGACCACATATATATGATCTGGCAGTTTAACTACAACTCTAGTGGCAATGTTCACAATTATCTGTTGGTGTGCTTTTGGATGGATGAGTTCTGGGGAACTCTTTTTGGTGTGTAGCAGAGTTGGGTAGGAAGTGTGTTGAAAAATTTGCATGTCATTTTCTAAAATATTGTATTGGCATAACCATGCATGCACAATTTTTCCATTCGAGTTTGATGAATTCTGTACGACATTTGATCTGGTTATTGTGCTATTTGTGATTCTGTTTCAGTTAAGTTATATACTGAGCTCGTTAACTCACCCCTTTGTTTCCATATTCTCTATAACACCCTAAACTCGGCCTAGAAGTTTAGACCAAATTCAGAATGCTACATTGATCACTAAAGTGATCGTGAGAAAATTTTACAAATCCAGTCATTCAAGAAGTCTATTTCTGAAACCATTTAATTGTTTAAATATCAATTAATAAAAAATACGGAAACTGTACCACAATATTATAATTCTTGACAATTTCAAAACAGTGTAATCAAAATATAAATCAAAAAATAAAGTCGAAATAAACTTTTGCAACCATGACTGTCCGAGGCCCTTGTGTAGTAGGTCCAGCAACAAAATTTTGAAAGGTACCTGAATGGGAAACAAAAGAGGGGGTGAGCTACACGAGCTCAGCGTGAGATCAAATCAACTATTTATAGAATCATAAACAGAAACAGAAGCAGAAGGCAGTTTAGATGCGAAACATACTTACAGAACTATACAGAACCAATTGGTACATTCACAACAGACGTACCGACAGATAACAGTATTTAGAGCATGTTATAAACACACTCAAACACCCAATCGTAAGTAACATTTAGTCCCAATAATAGTAATTTTCAAATTCATAGTCTCATAGTCACTATAACTATTCAGTCGATCAGTTACAATCAGAGTCTATAAAATTCACACAACTATATGTGCTTTTTAGTTGAACAGAGATAGTCAGGTACACAATGGTGTCATTCAGTCAAATAGAAGCAGACAACAGTTGTAATGCATGCAAATCACACAAACAAATACATATGTATACAGTTGAATTGTAAAATAACACCATCCATCCAACCAACACACCTTTCCATCCATCCCTACACTTACAAGTTGTACCGAATACGACACATATTAGTATAATGCAGCTGAGCTGCTAGTCAATAGGCTTAAGAGCCTTTCAGTAAGTCCACGACCCTTAGGGTATTGGGACTACCTACGACCCTCTTGGTATTGGGGCTAATAGTAAGCAGGTAAACTACCAATCCATATATTATGCAGAAAGCTAGCGTATAAGCTGTATAGTGCCATGCAATAAACTGCAATATAGACGTGTAGTAGCACTACCAAATCAGATAAGGGTACATAGCATAGCTAATGTACATGCGGTAAAGTACAATGCAGTAAACTGCTATACCAATAAATTGCAGCTAAGCTGCTAGATCAGTCAATGGTACGTAGTATAGCTAACCTACATGTTGTACGGTGCAGTGCGGTAATCCACTATACTGTCCAGTTGTAGTAAAACTGCTAGTTCAGTTTAGTATTAGTCTTCTTTCTCTTCAAAACCCCATTCCAAAACACTTTATGCACATGTATGTATGTATGTACTCTCGTGTACAAAATCAGAATACCAATTCCAGACAATCATTCAGAGGTAGACACTCGCATTCAATCAATCAGAATCAGAGATGAACACACTCGTTACTCAAATTTAGTATCAAGCTTATCACACAACAAATCACAAATAACACAGTAACACACATATCAAGCCTAGATCAGAGTCATAACTACCCTCAGTAAAGCTTAGTCAAGGATTGGAACACACAGAGTTGTGATTACAATTAAATTCGACCTAAAAACATTATTTGGTAAGATAGGGCCACACACCTGTGTCCTTCGATCGTGTAGAGCATTCCAGGTTGTATGAGGGTCCAAACGCCTATGTAAAAGATGGTATATGGCTGTGTGGCAGAGGCACACACCCGTGTGAAGCAGGGACATGGCCATGTGATCAAGCTGTGTAACTCACTGTCTAATATCACTAGAACCAAATGCGGGGCAGACACAGCCATGTGAGGATCTCACACGCCTGTGGCCCATACCAGACACGGCCGTATGTCCAAAAAAAATGCCCATGTGGGATTCCTAAATCCTCAAATTAGCCACACGGCCATTGATAAACGATAAATTTTACATATTTTTACCTTATGTTTAGCTTATATTTTGGATGAATTATTATCAGTTTTGTGAGAATTGGTGCTCTTAATCTTTCTTTTTCATATCTTATACTCAGGAGAGCATAGGGAAGAGAAAAGAACGAAAAACGGGCCAAAAACTATGAAAATGGGCCAAAATATGAAATTGACACGGCCTAAGGAGTCACCACACGGCCGTGCCACATGAAAAACACACGGTCCAGCCCCCGACAAGCACGGCCAGGCCACACAGCCGTGCCTCCATCGACAGACTCCCACACGTCCTTTTGTTGTGGCACACGGGCGTGGCACATGGGCGTGTCCCTATCGTGGGGAAGAGGAATTTCACTCAGATTTGGATACTTAGGGGCTAAGAAAGCCATTCTAAAATCTATATAAAGACCCCAAGATGTAACTCTAAAGATATATTCTTTTCTCTCAAGAAAGAGCGCCATAATTCTGCCAACACAAGGAGTGAAAGCAAGGAATTACTCCAACGGAAGCCGATTGATTCATC
Organism: Gossypium stocksii; assembly: GCA_020496765.1. Classification (NCBI taxonomy): domain Eukaryota; kingdom Viridiplantae; phylum Streptophyta; class Magnoliopsida; order Malvales; family Malvaceae; genus Gossypium; species Gossypium stocksii. Next base: position 49,472,282 of record CM035628.1, read on the forward strand.
CCAGAAGCCAGAATTCTACATCAAGACAAAGGATCTCCCTAAATTCCTTCAGGGGTTTTTGGGTTCTTTATGTTTTGTTATCTTAGTTCTTCTGAGATATTTTCTTTCTTTATTATGAACTAAACCCCTCAAATACTTGAGGGGGATGAAACCTAAGACAGATCTTGTTATTATTTATTCTTGAATTATTTGATAAATACTTGAATTGTTCTTAATTATGTGTTCTTCATTCTTGATTTAATAATCCTAGGTATTACTTCAAGAACTTGATGTGCCTAGGCAGAGGAGCAAAAGTCTCTGTTTTAAGAGTAGATCTACCATAATTAAGCGGAGTTGCATGCAACCCTAGACATAGGGCAACATAAATCTACCGGATTAGGGTCAAACCTAATAGGGGGATCCATAGATCGAATTAATGCAACTTAGGGTGTTAATTAATAAAGAAACTTTAGTTAACAGCCTAGGCCTAGTTGTTCTTATCATCGAAAGAGGTATTAACATAGATTAGGGATCTCTACGGATCAAGTCAAGTAAAGAAATCATCTAGTTCAAGAAATTAATAATAAGTGAAGTATAGGTGGATTCTCCCTTAAGTATTGCTTATATCAATCAGCTTTTCCCTAAAGTTTTCCCCAACTTACTTTTTGTGCACTTTTAGTTAGTTTTAGAATTAGTTTTAATCAATCCTTTTTTATTTTTAGGCTAGATAATAGAAAGAAAGTAAGTATTAGTACATTTGGTTCCCTTGGGTACGATAACTCGGTCTTGCCGCTAAACTATACTATTGTTCGATAGGTGTGCTTGCCTTTAAAATCGTGATATTAGTTAGTTTTTGGTGTGATCAGTTTTTATAAATTTTATTACTTAATATCACGAGCATATCAGCCGTGTGACTTAAAATCATTGAATCCTTAATTCCTAAATTCACACACCCGTGTGCCTAGGGGACACGGCCGTGTGAAAATTGACAAAATCCCCAAATAGGCCACACGGCCGTGTGGCACCCAATTTGGCCTGGAACCGTAGTTCCCAAATCCACAATGTTGTGTGGCTCAGCACACGCCCGTATGGCTATGGGGAGGTCACGGAACCACCCCAAAATAGCCCCGAAACCACTATCTAAGTCACCAAAACTATCCATAATCTTTGCCTTATCAAAAGTATTTTTGAAAGTGGCGTTTTCTCCTTACTTCGAATGTCTAGGACCCAAAATCTTTAGGTTAACACACAATCAAAACATGTCGAAACAAAAATTTTGTATAAACAATAATGAGAAGACAAGGTTTCTAGTCCCACACCTATTTTAAAATCGGAGAAGACAATAAAGGAGCACGATTCCAGAATCCGCAGTTAAATCCATATTCAAAAGCAACGAAAATTCAAAAAGAAAAACCAAGAAAATAGAGAAAAGGGAGAACGTGAAAAACCTCCCGTAAAACCAAAACATCCAAAAAAATAAAATCAAAATAAACAAATTAATAGTAAATAATAAAATAACAAATAAGTTACTAAAATAAACTTTTTAAAAAGTTACTCTTAAACCTCTAAATGCCTACAACAGGACTCGAACCCAGAACCTTTAGTTATCTATCCCTCAACTTAACCATCAGACTAGTACGCCCATTCTGACATTAAATTGCACAACTTAGCTCATGTGTGCAAGCACTTTATCGTTCCTATGCCTAAAACTCCAAAACTTTTAGGCCCAAAATTCGGGGCGTTACATTTTCAATTAATTAGCAAACTTAGAATAGGACGGTGGGTGGAAACTCAACAACTAGATTCTTTCAAAAAATTGGTTTTTAATGGACTTTGAGTTATGTTTGGACTTTTTCTGGACTTTTTGAACTGTAATTTATTTTGGAATTTTCTCTTCCGTTATGAACTGCTATATCGTCTTTTAAAACTATAATTTTACAAATTGGTAAATTATAGATTACAAACTAAGTTATCATTTTCAAAATTTAATACTCAGAAATTTTCATTGCAAAATTAAAGTGTCAAATTAAGTGTTTTTCTGTAAAATAAATAAGTCCTGCGCGCATGTTTTTCTAAAGTTAGTTTTCAATTTTTGGGTTTTAAACAAACTAATGTAATTCCTCCAGATTTGGTTGTAATGTATACCATGAGTTTGGGGTGTTTTAGGATTAATATAATAGCTTGTGTATGCAATATATCAACATAAAATTGCGCTAATGTTGTAAATTAATGGATGTCTAACCCCCTTAAGCATATTAAAGTAATGAGATAAAACTCATTACTTCATTTATAATCAGGAGATTATTAAATGGAGTAATTAACAAAATTTAGTTTATTAAACGTAATACATTTATTAATTAAATGTAATTGAGCTTATAAATAGTACATTGTAAGTGAAGATAACACAATGAAAGTCTCCCGTATTTTCATCCATTTTATTTATTGTTTTATTAATTTTCTATAAAATGTTATCAGTACAAGCTTTTATGAGTTTATAGTGAAGTTCAAGTCATTTCGACTTTATATAATTTTCCCGTATAACTCCCGTTAAACTATATAAAGTATACGTATTTTCATAATTCTTTTATTTTAATTTCTAGATGAAATATTTGCTTTGGGTAACATTTGCACATTTATTGTTTTTTTTCAACTAAAATCTAATAATGATTATTTTATATATATTTTAAAAAAAAGAAATTTCAATTAATGTAATTTGTGTTAAGTTATTATTATGACTATTCCTCTCTATGCCAATATTTGACATACATATTATTATTTAACAAATTTGGTATATATAATTGAATTATTTTACGATTGAGAATACTTATTATTTTACTAATATTTTTTTATTTTTTTATTTTGATTCAAGTGATTATAATGTCAAATCTTGCCAAACTTGAATTTGTGGCCTTAGACATCTTAGGCAAGAATTATTTGTCATGGGTGTTAGATGCTGAAATTCACCTAGATGCTAAAGGTCTAGGAAATACTATATTAGCAGATAAAGAAGCATCTAATCAAGACAAGGCAAAAGCAATGATTTTCATCTGTCATTATTTTCATGAAGGATTAAAAGTGGAATATCTCATAGTGAAAGACCCTCTTGAGTTGTGGAAAAATTTGAAAGAACGATTTGACCATCAGAAAACTGTGATACTCCCTAAAGCTCGTTACGATTGGATGCACTTACGGTTGCAAGATTTTAAGACTGTAAGTGAATACAATTCAGAACTTTCCAAAATTAGTTCTCAACTAAAATTATGTGGAGAAAACATAACTGATGAGGACTTTTTAGAGAAAACATTTTCAACCTTTCATGCTACTAATGTACTCCCGCAACAGAAATCCTTGAAAAAGGTTTTAAAAAGTATTTTGAATTGATTTCATGCCATTTGGTGGCTGAACAAAATAATGAGCTATTGATGAAAAATCATAGAATTCGTCCCTGTGGAGAAAACATAACTGATGAGGACTTGTTAGAGAAAACATTTTCAACCTTTCATGCTACTAATGTACTCCCGCAACAGAAATCCTTGAAAAAGGTTTTAAAAAGTATTTTGAATTGATTTCATGCCATTTGGTGGCTGAACAAAATAATGAGCTATTGATGAAAAATCATAAAATTCGTCCCACTGGTTCTGCACCATTCCCTGAAGTGAATGTAGCAGTACACAATAATTATGAAAATAGAAAATATAGAGGTCGCGGCCGTGGTCGTGGACGTAGTGGGGGATGGGGTCGAGGACATGTTAGTAATAGTTATCATGGTGGTCATAACACTGATACTTCTAACCACTAGAAAAAGAATAACAATGAAAGATAAGAAAGAAGTGGTCAAAATAATCCTTCAAAGATTATTAAGAATATATGCTACCGATGTGGTATGAAGGGGCATTGGTCACGTACCTGTCGTACGTCTGAGCATTTAGTGAAACTTTATCAAGCATCCATTAAAAAGAAGGGAAAACATATGGAGACAAATTTTATATCCCAAAATGATGAAATGGAGGCAAAAGATGAAGATATTCACTATAATACTAAAATTGACCATGCCTACGAGGGTGATAAATTTAATGACCTTAATAATATAACTCACCTAGATGTGGCAGATTTCTTTGAAAATCATTAGAAAGATTGATGTTATTTGACATTTTTATATTGTTTTAAGTATATTTTATTTTCTTGCATAAAGAATAATTTTTATATTTAATAAATATTTTCAATGTTTCTCATATTATATTTTGTTCGTTTTTATGAAGAATATGAATATTCAACAAAATTTCGATGGACCCAAAATCAATGAAGACATGTGTCTGGCAGATAGTGCTACAACACATACGATACTTAAAGATAAAAAATATTTTTCTCATTTGACAATGAGTAATGCCCATGCTAATACAATATCGGGTAGTTCAAAACTTGTTATTGATGATGCTTTATATTCCACTAAGTCTCAAAGAAATTTATTGAGTTTTAAAGATATTCGTCTTAATGGATATCATATTGAGACTATGAATGAGAAAAATATTGGATATCTATATATTACAAATGTTGAACATGGAAAGAAATATGTTTTGGAAAGGCTACCTGCTTTTTCATCAGGTTTATATTATACACATATTAGTGCAATTGAGTCACATGTTGCTACAAACCAGAAGTTTGTAGAACCACATACTTTTACTATTTGGCATGACCGATTAGGCCATCCTGGATCTATTATGATGCGAAGAATCATTGGGAATTCAATTTGACACCCATTAAAGAACCAAAAGATTCTTGAATTCAAGGATTTATCTTGTGTTGCTTGTTCTCAAGGAAAATTGATGATTAGACCATCACCAACTAAAGTTGGGATTGAATCTCTCGCATTTCTGAAACGTATTCAAGGTGATATATGTGGGCCCATTCATCCATCATGTGCACCATTCAGATATTTTATGGTATTAATAGATGCATTTAGTAGGTGGTCACATGTGTATTTATTATCGACTCGTAACCTAGCGTTTGCGAGACTACTTGCTCAAATAATCCGATTAAGAGCACAATTTCCAGATTATGCAATCAAAACTATTCATCTTGATAATGCTGGTGAGTTTGCATCCCAAGCTTTTAATGATTATTGTATGTCAATTGGGATAAAAGTTGAACATCCTGTAGCTCATGTTCATACACAAAATGGTTTAGCTGAATCGTTTATCAAACGCCTTCAACTAATAGCTCGACCATTGCTTATGAGAACAAAACTCCCTGTTACAACTTGGGGGTATGCTATTTTGCATGCAGCAGCACTTGTGCGATTAAGGCCAACAAGTTATAATAAATACTCCCTATTATAATTGGCTTTTGGTCAGGAGCCAAATATTTCCCATCTTAGAATTTTTGGATGTGCAGTATATGTTCCAATTGCTCCACCACAACGTACAAAGATAGGTCCTCAAAGGAGGTTGGGAATATATGTTGGTTATGAATCTCCTTCTATAATTAAATATGTTGAACCATTAACTGGAGATTTATTTATGACACAATTTATTGATTGTCATTTTGATGAAACAATATTCCCAACATTAGGGGGAGAGAAAGTACAACTGGTAAAAGAGATTACATGGAATGGATCATCAATATCTCAAATAAATCCTCGCACAAGTCAATGTGAACAAGAAGTTCAAAGGATCATACATTTGCAAAACATTGCCAATCAACTGCCAGATTCATTTACTGACCTAAAGAGAATTACAAAATCTCACATACCAGCTGAAAATGCTCCAATACGAATTGATATCCCAATAGGGCAAATTGTTAGTGCAAAAGAAAGTAATCCACGCCTGAAGCGTGGAAGGCCAATTGGTTCTAAAGATAAAAATCCTCGTAAAAGGAAAGGAGCAATTATTCAAGATGGTAATATTATGGAGGCAAGTGCCCCAGAAGAGGCCAAAGATATAACTAATCAAAAATCCCCAGAAGAGGTTCAAGTACCTGAAAATGATGATAATGAAGAAATCTCAATAAGTTATGTTACTTCAGGAAAAAGATGGAACTGAAAAAATATAGTTGTCGACAACAATTTTGCTTATAATATTGCTATTGAAATAACAAAAGAAAATGAGGATCCTGAGCCTAAATCTATTGAGGAATGTAGAAATAGAAAAGATTGGCCAAAATGGAAAGACGTAATTCAAGCAGAATTAAATTCACTTTCTAAACGTGAGGTTTTTGGACCTATAGTCCAAACACCTAAATATGTAAAGCCAATAGGATATAAATGGATATTTGTGCGAAAACGAAATGAGAAAAATGAAGTCGTAACATATAAATCACGACTTGTAGCATAAGGATTTTCGTAAAGGCCCGACATTGATTATGAAGAGACATATTCTCCTGTGGTGGATGCAATCATGTTTAGATACCTTATTAGTCTAGCAGTACGTGAAAAATTTGATATGCGTCTAATGGATGTTGTTACAGCCTATTTGTATGGTACACTTGATAATGAAATTTATATGAAAATCCCTGAAGGATTTAAAATCCCTGAAGGATATAGAGTTTCCTGAGAAAATTGCTCAATTAGATTAAAGAAAAGTTTATATGGATTAAAACAATCTGGATGTATGTGGTACAATCGTCTTAGTGAATATTTGTTAAAAGAAGGTTATAAAAACGATCTAATCTGCCCATGTATTTTTATAAAAAGGTCTGAATCAAACTTTGTAATAATTGCTATTTATGTTGATAATCTAAATATTATTAGAACTCCTAAAGAGCTTCAAAATGCAGTAAATTATTTAAAGAAAGAATTTGAGATGAAAGATCTTGGAAAAACAAAGTTTTGTCTTGGCCTACAGATCGAGCATTTAAAAAATGGAATTCATGTCCATCAGTTAACTTATACGAAAAAGATCTTAAATAAATTTTATATGGATAAAGCACATCCATTGAGTACACCGATGGTTGTACGATTATTAGATGTGAATAAAGATCAATCTCGTCCTTGTGAGAATGATGAAGAGTTTATTAGTCCTAAAGTTCCATATTTAAGTGTCATAGGAGCATTGATATATCTTGCAAACAATACAAGACCTGATATATCTTTTGCTGTAAATTTGTTAGCAAGATTTAGTTCTTCTCTAACATGTAGACATTGGAATGGAATTAAACATATATTTAGATATCTTAGAGGGACCACTGATATGGGGTTATTTTATTCAAATGATTCAAAATCCCTATTAATTGGTTATGCTGATGCTGGATATTTATCAGATCCACATAAAGGTCGATCTCAAACGGAATATTTATTTACATGTGGAGGTACTACCATATCATGGCGTTCAACAAAGCAAACATTAGCTACTGCCTCTTCAAATCATGCTAAAATAATTGCAATGCATGAGGCAAGCCGAGAGTGTGTTTTGGCTAAGGTTATTAACCCAACATATCTAGAAGATATGTAATTTGCCTTTACAGGAAAATATGCCAACTATCTTATACGAAGATAATGCAGCATGTATAGCTCAATTAAAGGGTGGTTATATCAAAGGTGATAGAATGAAACATATTTCACCAAAATTATTCTTCACTCATGATCTTGAGAAGAAAAGTGACATAGAAGTTCCACAAATTCGTTCTAGTAATAATTTAGCAGATCTTTTTACCAAGGCATTGCCAACTTCAACATTTGAAAGACTACGAAACAAGATTGGAATGCGTCAACTCAAAGACATAATGTGATGTCGTCATTAGGGGATGTGATGTCGTCATTAGGGGGAGTCTAAAACACATTGTACTCTTTTCCTTTAACCAAGGTTATGTCCCACTAGGTTTTCATGATAAAGGATTTTAACAAGGCAACTTGTACTAGGAGATTGTGTACTCTTTTTCCTTCATTAGGTTTTTATCCCACACGGTTTTTCCTAATAAAGGTTTTAATGAGGCACATTTTTATTTAAAAGACATCCAAGGGGGAGTGTTGTAAATTAATGGATGTCTAACCCCTTTAAGCATATTAAAGTAATAAGATAAAACTCATTATTTCATTTATAATCAGGAGATTATTAAATGGAGTAATTAATAAAATTTAGTTTATTAAACGTAATACATTTATTAATTAAATGTAAATGAGCTTATAAATAGTACATTGTAAATCAAGACAACACAATGAAATTTTCCCGTATTTTCATCCATTTTATTTATTGTTTTATTAATTTTCTATAACAGCTAATTTAATAATGGTATTTGTGATTTCTGAAAATTGAATCAAATCAAATTTTCATGTATAAAATTGCACAAAATCAAAGTTCATGTACGACATTGCACATTAAATCAAAGTTCATGTAGATATTCGTCCTTTTACTTATTGTATTTCTTTATCTTTTTTGTTTTTTATCCTTTTATAAATAAATACCAAAAATATGTAATATTTTATGGAAAAATATTTGGTACATTGCTAGTGGATTTTTTAGACTCCAAAAGTAGGTTTTGGGGGGTTGACAAGTTCTCATATTTTATATTGGTTAGTATAAATTTTATTTTTCCTAAATAATATTATAAAATAGAGAGAAATAAAGAGAGTAAAGAACATTGGAAATATGGGGTGCAAAAGAGAATGTATATTATTGATTAATCGGGATCTATACAATGCTTCTCCAAAGTTATATTTATAGATGCATGAAGTATAAAGAATATAGAACTCTACTTCTAATAAATATTAGATTCCTAATGTATATCAAACTTATCTTAATCTTGATGGACATCTATTCAATAATAAAATATTCATAACACTCCCCTTTGGATGTCCATCAAATGAAAAATGTGCCTTATTAAAATATTATTAGGAAAAGCCCCGTAGGATACAAACCTAATGAAGAAAAAAAGTACACATATCTATAATATGCAAAACATACTACCTCATTGAAAATCTTACCAAGAAAAACCAATGGGATAAAACCTCGGTTAAGGAAAAAAGAGTACAACGTGTATTTACTCCCCCTCATGAAAACATCACATAATATCATATAATCTACGTATTCAATCTTGAATACTAACTTTTCAAATGATCATTTGAACATATTTGCTAAGCATTTATATCACCATTCTTTTGAAAGTCACGAGTGTGGAAAATTTTGGAGAAATATATTTTTATCTCTTCAGGAGTTTCAATAATAATCATAGCAAACTTTAATCATGGTTCTTCTATAAAAACACAAATAGGTATTTTGGATCATTTTATAATCCTCATTCAATTGTTATTCACTAAGTCAAATTTACTACATATGTTCTATAACAGCCTGAATTAGGCCCTAATCGGAACGGTGGTTTCGGGACCACGAATCCGAGCCAAAAAAATATTTTAAAATTATTTTCTGTATTTATTCTGTGTGAATTTATATCTGTGAAATTTTTGTGACTTAATTTTATCGTTTGGGTGTCTAATTTAATAAAAAGACTTAATCGTATAAATTGGAAACTAGCTAGTTTTAATTATAGGGACTGAATTGGTAATGACTTCTTAAGTTGAAGTATTCATGATGCAAAAAGTCTAAATTTTATATACTAGTGGATCACATTAGATAGTTAAATATGTTTTCTTATTAAATATGTATATCTATATACATATATGTGTTATAATAATAAAATGTATATAATAATGTGTATATAATATAAATTGTGAGTTGGTGACCATGTGCATGTGATATGGACGTATATGTCCTTGGTATATAAGTTTTAGTTAATAATTTTTAAAGGAGTAATTTTATATAATATATGTTATAACATAAAATAAGCAAAAAAAAAAAAAAGTGTCCATTAATTTTCACCATAGCCGAAGCTAGAAAAAAGAAAGAAACAAGATAGGGTTCGGTTGATTCTAAGCTCAATAAAGGTAAGTGTTCAGCTTGGTTTTTGATAATTTTAATGTTTTTGAGATCGTTGCTTTGAGTACTACAAAACCCATGCTTAAATTTTGAATTTTGATGACTATTTTGAGTTTTGCCATTGATGAGAGCTTGTGATTTTTATTGTTTGATGATGAAATATGAAAGATAGGTGTTGGGTTAACATATTTTGTATTGGGATTTTTGATGATTTTGAGTAATTAGGACTTAATCAAAAATAAATAAAGGTTTAGGGATTAAATTGTAAAAAGTGTAAATGTTAGGGGTAAAATGGTAATTTGCCCATTTGTGTGTTTTTGGACTAAATTGAATGAAAATGTATTTGAATGAGCTTAATTTGAATGTGTTTAGATCAAGAACCAAAGAAATCAGATTTGGATCGAGGAAAAACAAAAGTGGTCAATTAGTTGTTCCGTTCCGTTTTTATATCGTCCGAGGTAAGTGATAAGCATAAGTGTGTTGTTATATATATAATTAAATGTGGAATTTATATGCTGATTTTGGTAATATGTAAAACTTATGTGTATGATTGACTTGATGAAGTATGGCACTAAGCATGCGAAAGGTAAAGTGACGACACTGAGTGTGCGATACGTCACAAGACTTTAGCACTAAGTGTATGAGACGTTAATGTAATGACACTAAGTGTACGATGCGTTACAAAGATTTAGCACTGGGTGTGCGAGTTCGCTAACTCTTTAGAGGAACCAAATCTTACTTGTGAAATTTAAATTAAAAGGTCAAGTATGACTATCTTGATATTTACCTAAGTCGAGGTAGGAAAACTCTCGAGACTTGCTACAAATATTTATGATACAACCAAGGAATACATGCGAAAATAAAAGAAATACTTGACTTGGTGATGATACAATGTGATCATGAGTATTCGACTTTGTGGAAATTAAGGAAAGAGTTTTAGTTATGTGTCTATGTGATTGTTGGAATTCGGCCATATATTTGATACATGTATATGAAATTATTTGGTGATGCCTGGGTCTATGAAATTATGTGTTGTTAAGATATGTGTTGATGTTATTTGGCTTGAGTAGTTTAAAGCTGTCCTGCTAATTTGGCTATATGACATTCGGTCATGGTAGTATTCATTAAAGAATATGTGTATAAAGGATATGCGATTCACATGTTTGAATTTAATTGTATTTTGGTTATGTAATATGTTTGCATTTAAATAAGTTGGTAATATTTTTTGAGTTGACCTTTTGCTTATAACTTACTAGGCTTAACTAGCTTACTGTGTATTTACTTATTCTATTCTATAGATTTTGGAATCAAGCTACGAATTCGGGGATTGTCAACAAAGTTCATCGCACTATCTATTGCTTCGATATCTAAATAGTTAAACTCGTACTATGGCATGTATAGGCTGGGATTTACTTTAAAATCATGAACCTTGGTTTGTATAATGGTGATGCGAAAATGGCTCTTTCTTCATGTTTGAATTTTGGTTTAAATTTTGCTTGCGTTTTAAACTCATTTTGATATTATGCCGTGTGCTAATTATATCTATAAATCATGTTATGAGATAGTAAATTATGGCTGGTCGTTAATTTTGAATGTGGCATGCATAAATTCGGTATATATATATATGTAATGCTTGAGATACTACTGTACGATTTGGCCAAATGGTGCATATAGGTGTTAATTTTCCAAGGTCATTATATAGTGAAAGGAGCTATAATTTGAGTTCGTTTAAATGTGATTAACGTCTTGTAGTTTATATATATATATATATATATATATATATGTGTCTAAGGTTGGTATGAAATTTCGGTTTAACTTGTTGAGACGTGATTATATGTCTAAAATTGGTTGCCATGCATTTGCTAATATAGTAGATCAAGACAGCTAATAAGTGAATGATACTTAAATTGTCCGAATATTAGTTGTACTTAAATGTTGTTTATTTTATGATTGCAGACATGTTAGTTATATAGGCAACAAGTCTATTGTTGGGTGTCATAAGTTATAAAACGGTTAATTAGGTTAGGACTAAGTGCGCATAAATTTAATATATGGTCTTTAAGGATTTTACATTAAATACGTACATGAATAGCATGATTATTCACAGTATGGGCCATGTTCAAATCCATAAAATGAGCAAAACAAGTCAATTCAATCAACCTTATTTTAAGCCCCATGTATGTATGGATTCAAAGCATGCAAAATGATTTGTTTAATTATAAAGACATACATGTGATATTAGTGGTTTTATGCATAACTATATACATGTATTTATCCATGTCGATAATAACTATGGTTGTGTATATGTATGCATAGCGCTGTAGATAATATTTTTGGAGATTTGTTATGATTATGCTTCGGAAATACATTTAATTGTATTATATATATATATATGAATACGTTGGCCTTTGATGATAAAAAAAACTAATTTCATGTTGAATAAAATATTTTATTTTCGAATTTTTTTTCTCAAGTGATCATGTGTATATCTGAGAGTCGTGTTTTTGTTCGGTAATACCTCTTAACCCTTATTCGGTAATGGATACGGGTTAAGAGTGTTACATGTTCAAATTATTTTAATTCCAGATAATTTCAATATGCTTCTAGCATTCTAAATCCTTCAATGATTTTAATATAAACTTTACTATATAATGATTCACAAACGGTTGTAACAATAACCATTAGACGTAACTTAAATCTTTTATGAACTGTCGATTTAATAACATATCTAAAGGTTATTGCAATCACCACAAAAGAATGTTATATCTTTTCATAATCAATGCCAGGACATAACGAAAAAGGTCATATTTTTATTTCGTTTTTGCAAAACTACTTTATTTGTGCCCTCACTGGCTTTATACCTTTAGATATTTGGACTATTGGTCTAAAAACTCCACGAATTTAATTGTACTTAAGTTATGTCTTTCTATTTTTGACCAATATATTCCATATATATATATATATATTTCTCAATAGATTTATTCAAAATTCTCCTTTTATTTCACTATTTCAACAATAATATTGCATGCAAAACCATTGTCGACCAATTTTATTACTGGTCCCACATTTTCTCGAATTGACTTAAGTTATCAAGATTTCTTTATTTTTACTATTTTAATCTTCAGTTTCAGGTACTCGAATATCTTCAGGAGTTTTTTTTATTTATTAGTTATGTCTTGGGTCATTTCTGGAGCACCCACCTCCATTATATGACCATCTAGAAGAATTTTCATCTTTGGAACTGATCAATCTATCATTTATTCTAATTGATTGTCTTACTGAGACTTTGATTCAAATTAAAATATTAAAAGGTATATAACACTTGGTTATTCTCGTTAAGTTTGTAAATACATCTAAAAATTAGCTTGTTGTAACACCCTAACCCGCATTTATCATCGGATTTGGGCTATGGAGTACTACCGAAGCAAAACATTGTATACTGAAAATTTCATTATAATAAAAAAATTACATCAACCAAAATCATACATACGGTCCCTTTTACAAGCCCTCGAGGCCCTAAAAAGACATTGGAAATGAATCGGGACTAAATCGAAAACATATGAATTTTTTTAGAAAAAGATAAATTTTTTGAAACTGCAGGGGTCACACGGCCATGTGGCTAGGCCGTGTGACTCACACAGCCAAGAGACACGTGTAACACCCCTTACCCGTGCTCGACGTCGGAACAGGATATAAGGCATTACCGGAACATACACATGCAATCGTACAAAACCGAGACATAAATTTTACATCCAAATAAAACTTTTCAATTTTCATCACTAAGTCCCAGATATGGACCTACGAGGCCCAATACATACTATAGAAGCGGTCCGGGACTAAACCGAGAACTTTAGAAAACGTTAGAAAATTTTTTGAAAATAGGGGCATACGCCCGTGTCCAAGGTCGTGCCCTTCACACAACCATTCACATGCTACATTTATCATATCAACATCATGCACTAATTCATCCACACACATATGCAAGCATGCTCATTCATGAATTGCATCATTTTAACTTATAACATAACCAATAATAGCTACATTAAATGACCTTATACAACAAAGACCTTCAAATAGCGTAGGCCAATATTTTAGGCCAACTCATAATAACATATAAACAATTAACCAAGTCCCTATACATACCATAAACTTATAAATACTTGAAAACCTTTTTATATTTACCAATAGCTTGATAGTGTGATTGAGTCTCCGGTGAACTCCAACTCGAGCTAGCATCTATGACACTATAGGAAAAAGGAAAGGAAGAGAGTAATCATTATAGCTTAGTAAGTAAGTATGCAAATAATAAACAATTTATTAACATGCTTTATAAATCTTCACAATATATTTTCAAAATAATATAATCATTACTACACATAGATCCACTATTTACTCAAGTTCAAAACAAGCTGTCTATTAGAGTCACAATCACTAAATTATTTATATCTAGAGCTACGGAACTCCAAATTAAGATCCACTAATTTTCCCAGAAATAGACTCACATGTTTTCATACCATAAAATTTTCAAAAATTTTGCTTTAGCTAATAAGTACAGTTTATTCTTTAAAGTCTCCCCTATTTTCCTGCCTGATAGTTCCGACTCTTCTGCACTAAAAATTAATTATCTCTTTATCTAAGATTCGGATAATGTTCTCATTTGTTTCTTTTGAAAATAGACTTATTAAGGATTTTAAGCATATAAATTATAACCCATAATTATTTTTTTTTTTACAATTTTTAATGATTTTCCAAAGTCAGAATAGGGGATTCTAAAATCATTCTAACCCTGTCTCACTAAAACTAAAATATCTCATAATATGAAATTCTTTTGTTTACTCTGTTTCTTTTATGTGAAAATAGACTCAATAAGATTTAATTTCATATCTTATTAAACCTCTAATTTGATTTCCAACATTTTTTTTTGATTTTTCAAATTCACACAACTGCTGCTGTCCAAAACTATTTTATTACAAATTCACTCTTACATAATTTCACTTATTTCACTTCATCTTACTGAAAGTTCGATCAACTATCGAGCGCATTGCTCATAAATTTTCACATACATATACCTGCAGTTATTCATCACATAGTCATATTCAATTACACTAGTCATTACATGATCACATGTATTTTCACTTAGTCAATTTCCCAATGAACTCATCAGAATAATAACAGATACATGGTGGCCTACACATAGTACCACCCTTATAGCCGAAGTTATCTGGTGCACATAGTAGCCTGCACTTAGTACTACATCTGTGACCAAAACCATGTCTTACACATAGTGGCCTGCACTTAGTACCACACATGTGATCGAAGCTATCGAGTACACATAGTAGCCTACACTTAGTAATACACATGCAACCTAACCATCTGGTACACGTAGTAGCATGTACTAAAACTATCATAAACACATAGTAGCCTGCACATAGTACTACACATGTGTTCTCACAACGGATCATTCGTATCTTTTCTATTTTGAAGGTCCAACCGGGTAATTCCTCACTTTTCAACATTTTACCAATTTATCCATACTCAATTTCAATTCATAATGAGCATTCAATATGCAACAACATCTCATATAATAACAAAATATTATAACATAAGTAAAAATGATATATTATTTTCATACAAACTTACCTCGACCCGAAAACGACAAACAGACGTATTCGACATTTTCTTTGATTTTCTCCCGTTCTAAGTCCGAATCTCATTTTTCTCAATCTATAACAAGACATTTAACTCATTTATTCAATACACAACTCAAATTAACCCAAATTCACATTTTGGAAAAAATTACATTATTACCCCTAAACTTTGTCATATTTACACTTTTGCCCCAGGCTCTTAAAATAATTTTTATTCAATTTCTTTGCATTTTAGGCCTAGCCGAACCATTTTCATAAATATAGCAGTCCACAATTTGCATTTATTCACTCACCTACATACATTTTACATCTTGTTACAAACTAGTCCTTTTAGGCATTTTCACTGAAAATCACTTAGTAAAAGTCATTTCTCTAACCATAAACATGCATTTTCTACCTTTAAACAAAAAATACGCACATATTCATCATGGGTCAAAACACTAGACTTTAATGATATATCAAATTAGTGGTAGAAATAGATAGATCTTGTTACGAGGATTTTAAAAATGTAAAAATAATTAAAAACTGGGCTAGAACGGACTTACAATCGAGCTGGGAAGCTTGAAAAACCCTAGCTATGTCTTCTCCATGCAAGTTTCGGCCATGGGGTAGAAGATGAGCAAAAATTGGCTTTTAATTTGATTTTTAATTCATTAATCACTAAATGGCCAAAATGCCCCTAACTTAAAAATATTCTATTTCACCCATTTCATGTCCATTTTTGTTCAACAAATTAACCAATGGTCTAACTACCATTTAAGGACCTCCAATTTAAAATTTCATAACAATTTGACACCTCTAACATGTAGAACTCAACTTTTGCACTTTTTACAGTCCTTTTGACTAAATTGAGTGCCCAAACGTCGAAATTTTTGAACAAAATTTTCATGAAATCATTCCTTGAAATTGTAAACCATAAAAATATAGTAAAAATAAATTTTTCCTCGTCGGATTTATGGTCCTGGAACCACTGTTTCACCTAGGCCCAAGTTTAGACTGTTACAACACGCTTGTGTCTCAGGCCGTGTTGGCCTTCAAAATAGGGACACCCGACCATGTCCTAGCCCGTGTCTATACTCGTGTAACTTTTTGGCATGTCCAAGCCACACGTCCGTGTGCCAGAATGTGTACCCTTCAAAATAACCCCACATGTCTGTGTGCCTGGCCATGTGCTAAGCCGTGTAACTACCTAACTTGTAACATTTTTAAAGTTACAGGGGACACACGGTCGTGTCCCTAGCCGTGTGTCACACATGGCTGAGGCACATGCCCGTGTGGACAAAAATAGGCCATTTCTAAGCCATTTTTCTCACCCAATCAAGCACGAACCTACAATCACTTTTACACATATGAACTAGCATTAAAATTTCCTTACAACCAAGCATAAATAAGCAATTCCAATATGGTATATATATACATCCATCCAATATGCCCAAAGGGCACCTCAGTTACAATATCAATATATGTACAACCATATGCTTAAATTTGCCATAATGTTCACTAACTTCAAAACTAAGTTTGCATCAACATAAGCTATTTAAATTACCTAACAACCAAACACCAAAAAGGTACCAATTGTAGCATTCCACTACCAACACCAATAAAATTTTATGCCATTGATAGGAAAGCTACCAAATCACCACATTTCAAACATATCATAGAACATTCACAACATGCATTTTTAAACTAGTCTTTCATCTCTATTTATTCAAACACCTAACCAAGATATAAATGCTAGCATAACACTTAATTCATTAACATTAAACCATTCACAAGTGATTTCATCCATATAATTTTATCAAGTCAAAAGATACATGTATACAACCTAGAAGACAAAGTGTTCAAACACATAACTTAGTAGTTCATTATTGTACCAAAATTAACTAGACACATATATACTTATATAATTATATTGCCACATATACATGCCACAATCCCAAAAGAGTTCAAAAACTACTAATGATGATGGATAGTGTGAGCTGAAGTTTCGATCCGTTCCAAGTCAGCAAAAGTAATCTACAAAACGACACACAGACACGTATAAGCTTATAAAGCTTAGTAAGTACATAGCAATTGATTTAACTCAACATTAAATGTTGAAGCTCTTATATTACTTGATTGATATTACTAAATCGTAAACATGGCACGAAAGTACTATCAGGAGTACTGAAGTAAAACAAGGGAATGCAAGTGCATTCAGGGGCACCGAAGTACAACAGGGGCACGTAAGTGCATTCAGGGGTACTGAAGTACAACAGGGACACGTAAGTACATTCAAGAGTACTGAAGTGCAATAGTTTTATACTAAATTATAGAGTACAAATACATAAATAAATTTAATTAAGCAATTTACTACTATGAACTTACATCGACACCAACGCGAAGGAGTACAATTGACTAATCTACGACTTTCGTCTTCCCTCGATTTAAATCCGGTTGAGATATATTTTGATCTAAATAAATAAATTCAACCAATTTAATAATTTTTCTATTCAATTCAATCCAAATTCAAATTTTTGTAAAAATTACACTTTTGCCCTTATACATTTGATTCATTTTCAATTAAGTCCCTAATTCACAAAAATGGAAATTCATGTAATTCAACCCCAATCTATCATAGCCGAATATCAATTATGTCCCCAACAAGCTTTATATTTCCCTTATTTCACAATTTCACCATGTAAAATTTTCTATTTTTCAATGCAATCCCTATTTAACAGTTTCATCAAAAAGCACTTAACAAAATTTGTTTACCTTTCAACAACTAACCATTTTCTTCCATAAAACATCAATACTCTTGCACATTAATTAATGGTAAAATCGCAATACTTTGATAGTTTCACAAATTAGTCCCCAGGCTAGCTAGATTAAGTTATAACGATCCTAAAAACATTAAAATCATTAAAAGCGAGACAAAATCTACTCACATGCAAGCAAAAGAGTGATGGACAAAGGTTTCAAGCTTCCATGGCTTCTCCTCCTTCAATATTCAGTTGAAAAGATGAAGATGCATGCTTTGTCTTTGCTTTCTATATTTTAATATCTTTTAATTATCAAATTACAACATTAGCCTTATTAATTAACCTTTATAATATCATTTTTAATAACCATAAAAGTCCAATAATAATTTAAATGGTCTAATTGCAACATAAGGACTCATACTTTAAATTTCTTTAGCCATTTAATACCTTTAGCTACTAGAACTCTACTTTTGCACTTTATGCGATTTAATCCTTATCATCAAATTAAACATGCAAACGATAAAATTTCTTAGTGAAATTTTTATACAGTAATGCTAGCATGATGTAGACATTAAAATAGTAATAAAATAAATATTTTTACGTTAGATTTGTGGTCCTAAAATCATTATTTCGATTTCACTGAAAACGAGTTGTTACACTTGTAATAAAGTGAGTTATCCTTTTTGAACTTCTGGTTCAAATTAATCTCTATAAGGATCTAGATAACGATAACTCTTTACAAGTAGTAATTTCATTTAGCTAATATTTCTCTCCTCCTAATGTCGGAAAAACTATCAAATCAAAATAGTAATCATAAATCATGTCATAATTGAATCTCCAATACATTTAAAACATCTTAAAATATAAGGAGACACATTATTAATATATATTCCCAACTTTTCTTGAGGATTCACTCATCTTTGTGCATTTTGGTGGAGTAATTGGAATATATACATGCATATAAAAATTCAAAGATGGGAAATGTTTAGCTCTTGATGAAAAACCAATTGTAATAGGGAGTATTTATAACTTATTGGCTTGAGATGTACAACATGTAAATCAACATAATATCATGTTGAAATAGGAAGTTTAGTTCTCATAAGTAATGGTTTAGATATTAATAAGAGGCATTGTCACATCCCAAAAACCCGGTTAGAAGAAATTGGGTTAGTAAAATCAAGCGTGGTTGTGTCCTGATTTTGTGCTATGATTTGGAAAATGTTGTCAAGTTAAGTGATCTGCTTCAGTAAATAAGTGCTCTGGATGTGTGCTTGAGGTGCTGTGTTCAAATCTCTTTCTTTGGTAAATTCAATTATTTTTGTTCCTAGCCCTATCTTTATTTATTTGGCTTAAAAATTATTTTCGTTCAACTTATGTCAGACTGAGCCTACTGGTTCAGTTGTAAGGTGTTAACTTACCCTTTGGTCTTGTGTTCAAGTCCCTGCACAAGCAAAATGGAAATATTTTTGCTTCTCCATGTGTGTGTCGCATATGTAGTTGTGGTTGGTTGGAATTTGAATTCTAGGGAATTTTGATGGAATAGGATACCTAGTTTAGTGGGGTTATTGAGTGGTTGTTTTTTTTAAATATATTTTTATTTGGAAAATCCCAAAATTTTTTCCCTTTTTCCCACGTCTAATGTCTTTTCCCTTACCCTTTTCTTCATATTTTATTTTTTTATTTTTCTTTCTTTGGCCACCTTAATTCCATTTTTGTGTTCCTTCCTTTTTGCTTTTGTGTTTTTTGTTTGATTCCCTTTCTCTGTATAGTCGACGGATGCTCCTATCAGGTAAATGATTATGGTTATGATGTTTAGGGTGTACGATTTTCTCAATTGGTTTGGTGAGGTATCATCTTAGGTTAATTATTTAAGTCAGTTTTGATTGTTGGTTTTTCTAATAAGAGAGGAACGATTAACAATCGATGATCCTCCAGTAACTTGAGTTTGTGTGTTGGTGTTTATGTACAAGGGTAACTGTTTATGTGGGTCTGATTGATATTTTAGGAAAATTTGAGGATTAGGTCCACTTAATCGATGCACAATCATTGTTAATTTGGTGAATTAATTAATGTTTTAGGTTCTGGATGTCGCGTGGGTGTTTTTGCATAAAAAATAGTCAAGGTGTGTAATGAAAACTAAAAAAAATCATGAATGGCTAAAAGACAAAAAACTAAATTGTTGACACCACACGGCCGTGTATAAAAAACGGCCATGTGACAGACCGTCGAATGGGCCGCATCGGCTACACAGTTGTGTGGGCCCATTTTCTAAAAACTTCACCTAGGCACATTTGACTCTGAAATTCATTATTAGACTTTCCGTAGGGCCCATATTACTTAATTAAGGCTTGGAAACAAGATATATGTTAATATGCTTCTATGTATGATGTGTCTAAAGTATGTGAAATATATTTGCATGATTTGATATTGATAGTTCTGATGGTTTATCCTGATTCTCTATGTCTGTATATGTGTGTAATGCCCCAAAATTTCTCTACTGATGTTTCTATTATTAATTAACACAAATATCTGTCAGCTTCAGTGGTTATGTGTTTTGGGAGTGTCTAAGAAGTCTTGGGTGCAACCCTTGACTTAAGCAAAATTTTTGTTTAAGTGTGAATAAATCCCTATCTCTGTTCAGTAGGCTTAAGTTTGATTGTTAGTAAGTTTACATCAGAATGGGCTTACTGGTCTGGTGGCTAGGTGGAGTGTAAAGGTTGTTGAGGGTCTGGAGTTTGAATTCCTATGCGAGCAAGGGATTTATTTTCCTACTTATGTCGTGTGGGTGTTTTGGTTTGAATGAAATACTGTAGTGGGTTGAGTGGGGAGTTAGATGGAGAGAGTTTAGGAGCAATTTAGGGGATGTAGGGATTAACTAAAACTATGTTTTATTCCTATTTTGTTATTTTGTTTTTGTTCAAATCTTTTTCCAAAAATTCCCGATGGTTCTGACATTTTTTCCCTGCCTATTCTTTGTCGTATTTCTTCCATTTCCTTCTCCTATCCTCCCTATTCGATTTTGAATCTATTTTGTTGACCATCTTGCCTTTTTGGTGCTCGTTGTTTTGACTTCTATCACGTATCCTAGTAAGTGGGGTTTTTGCTATACTGTAATTTGTGTTTTTTGTTGTTGATTGGGGCTTTTTGGTCGTCATGGCAGCAACATTTCGAGAGGATCGCGCTTCTCCTCTTGTGGAGTTGTAATCAATCGATTGGTGTGTTGGTAAGTAAGGGCTGAGCTCTGTGTGATTTGGGGTAGTCATTTTTATGTTACAGAAACTGTTTTTTTCCATTTTCTTTTCTTTCTGTAAGTGATTATGTGTGTTAGCAGTAGCAAACTGTAAGGACTGAGGCTTTCATCGTACTGTTCATAAGCAAATCGATTCAAAGTGTGAGGTGAGGTTGAATCACTCAAAGGGGGTGAATTTTACATTTCGAGTTCGGCTCTAGTTCAATCATTAAGTGACTAATCGAGTGCATACTGATCAATTATAGGCTTGAGATTGATTGGAGTAGCATTTTGCATCAAAAACAACCAGGTGTGTACCTGAAATGCAGAAAATGAAATTCGGTGAAAAGCCAAAATTGCATTCTGTCGATGCCACACAGGCATGTGGTCACCCGTATGGTAGGCCGTGTGAGGGCACACGGTTATGTGATCGACGAGGCCAGGCCGTGCTCGAAGGGCACCGCCATGTGATGGCCTGGCGAGGCCATGTGCGACACACGAGCTCGACCAATTGGGCCGTGTGGGCCATACGGGCGTGTGGGCCGACACGGGTAGACCACACTGACGTGTGAAATTCTGGGCCAGGCCATGTGATCCACACGGCCAAGGCCAATTTGGGCTGTGTGGGCCACACGAGCGTGTGGGCCCACACGGGCAAATCACATAGGCGTGTGAGCCCAATTTACTGAATTGTTTGTAAAGGTTGCACGGGTCACCCGAGATGACTACGAACCTACTGTGGGGTCGATAAGCAATGCTTTGATCCCTAATTAACTGAATGATATATGAATGATTGTATATTATGCATGATTACAATATACTGTATTGATTACATGCATGATACTATGTGATAGCATGCCATGACTGTATGTTGCATTGCATGGGGATGGGATGATATATGTGGAGGAAGTGTACTGAAAGGGTTTAAGCCTAATAAACTGGCAGC
This sequence comes from Gossypium stocksii, assembly GCA_020496765.1. Lineage (NCBI taxonomy): Eukaryota > Viridiplantae > Streptophyta > Magnoliopsida > Malvales > Malvaceae > Gossypium > Gossypium stocksii. Next base: position 49,494,688 of record CM035628.1, read on the forward strand.
ACAGATGCGACTTGCTGATGGCTTCGAGCCTAATATTGGCAGCTCAGCTGCAAATACTGTTTAGTGCCCGCAATCGGTGTTATTTCTAAGTGTAGGGATAGGTGGGACAGGAGTGCAGGGTTGGACAGGAGATGGTGTATAGTGGTTGGTTGGGTAGGACTTGCATATTGCATACTGCATTACTGTTTATTGTACTGTGATGGGCTAAGGCCCTACTGTTTACTGATATCGTGATGGGCTAAGACCCTACTGCGCTACTGTTACTATACTGAGATGGGTTAAGGCCTAAGCTGAAATTGTCATTGAAGCTGAAAAGGGCTTAGGCCCACACTGTGTTTCTACATACTGATTGTTTGATTTTTGTCTGTGGGGATTACACACTAAGTTTACATAAACTCACCCTTCTATTTATTCTGTACAAGTAACCCCTAGACATAGGCAGATCATTGCGGTGGACTCAACGGTGGCCACCCGACCTCGTTATATTGTTTCATACTTAATTATGATTTTAAGTTTTATTTGGGTATTTTTCTGTAATTATGGCTCTACGGTATTTTCTTAAATTTGGGGGATTTTTATTGCCTTGAGATTTATAACTGCTAGTAGTAGGAACAACTTGGAGTTTTCAAAAGAATTAAATGTTTTATCAAAAATACCCATGATTACGCGAATTGTTTTAAAAGCTTCCACATTGACTAATATTTTGGAATTGAATGACGTTTTGAAACTTTTGACTAAATAAACGACACCATTTTAGAATTAACAAAAGATAATAAAAAGTTGTAGATGGAAAAATGGTTTTACGAACGATACGATCTTTAAAACATACTCTCATGTAACATTGTCAGATTCGGCCATAACATTTAGGTTGGGTTTGGGGTGTTACATTTAGTGGTATCAGAGTCAGGTTGCAAAACTTGGCTGTGGATTTTTGGTTTTATTAAATTTGGGCTTTTGAAAAATTGATTGATTTCCAAATGATTTGAAATGTTTTTACTGAGTGAGTGGTACACCGTGTCTTCGGTGCCGATCCTGTAAGTTCTTCGAAACTATTATATGTTTTGGACTGAAACTGCTATAGGTAGTATATACTGAGACTACTATAGATAGCCTGTACTGAAAACACTCAAAATAGTGTATACTAAGATTGTAGTAAAACTGATAAACATTGCGTTGTATGAAAACAACCTCTAAATTTCTAATACTGCTTCACATAAGACATCTGCTAATAATTACTAAAACTGTAAACTAATACATAAAACTATTAATACAGATAAACATGATTAGATTATGAGCACACGAGGTACCCGCAGATGGGGTACTAGAGGCTGAGGTAGAAGCAGTACACAGGCTCGAGTTGAGTCCTCCTCACTAGGCAGTATGCCGAATTTGGACACTAATGAGACACCGGTGTCCCTGTTACAGAGCTCATGTCTGGGTTTGGGTCTCATGATCGTGCGGCTAAGGACGACGCACTGTCCCAAGCCATGTTAAGGATTCTGGAGAGGGTTGTTGGGCCCAATACTGGAGCTAGAGGCCGAGGGTCGGTTACAGAATGACTCTAGTCTAATGGAGCTGAGACATTTAGGGGTGTCGCTGGGGTCGCCCCTAATGTGGCTAAGTACTGGATTAAGGCCGCAGAGAGGATCATGGATGATCTAGACTGCACTACAGAGCAGAAATTAAAGGGTGCAGTGTCTTTGTTGCGTGATGAGGCTTACCAGTGGTGGCTCACTGTTAAAGAGGGCACTCAGCCAGAATGACTGACCTGGGAGTTCTTTAAGGCTGCCTTCTAGGGGAAATATGTGGCGGCTAGTTATGTGGATGCCCGCAAGAGAGAGTTTCTAAATCTGACCCAGGGAGATAGATAAGTGGCCGAGTATGAGGCTGAATTTCTGCGACTGAGCTGCTATGCGTGCGATATGGTGGAAACTGAGTATGAGCGATGTATTCATTTTAAGGATGGCCTCAAGGACAACTTGAGGGTTTTGATAGCTCCACAGAGGGAGCGAGAGTTTTTTGCACTAGTGGAGAAGGTGAAGATCACTGAGAAGGTTAAGCGCGCTGAGCGCCAAAACCACGACAAAGGGAGAGGTAAGAATAAGCAGGATTTGAAGCCCTCGAGTTCCATTCAAAGGCCTACAAAAAAGGCCAGAGCTAATGGGCCGGTTAGAGTTGGGGCCCCTGTTACTACTACTGGACAGCAACCATGCATTAATTATGGTAGACACAATCAGGGCGAATACTGGAAAAGGTCTGGGGCGTGGTTGAGGTACGGTTCATTGGAGCACGATATTAGGGAGTGTCTGCAGAGGCTCATTCAGATGCAAGCTCCGGGTACTAATACTGCACAACCACTGAGGGGAGTTCAGTAGCCACTGAGAGGCCGTGGTCAGGCCAGAGGTGGTAATGGTATAGGCCATGGGTAGAGAGCACTGGGTAAAGGTGCTGATTAGACTGAGGCAAGGCAGCCGGCTCTAGTTTATGCTACACGTTACCAAGAGGATGGAGATGCTTCGGACGTCATCACAGGTACATTTTTTATTTATGATGTACCATGTACTACATTGATGGATATAGGATCCACTCAATCCTATATAGCGTGCTCTGTTATTGAAAAACTTGGGGATTCCTGTTAAGAGTACTTCGAGTGAAATTACTATATTGAGTTTGTTGGGGCAGTCTATCCAGGTTAGCAAGTTATTTAGAGACATCCCTTTGAAGGTGCAAGGGGCAATCTTTTTGGCGGATCTAATGGAACTTTCATTTGGGGAGTTCAATTTAATATTGGGAATGGACTGGCTAGTCAAGCGCCGTGTTAGTTTGGATTACGTGATTAAGATGGTCATGTTGAGAACTAAGGCAGACAGTGAGGTAGTTGTAATTAGGGAATGTCAGAACTACTTGACGAATGTGATTTCTTCACTGATGGCAGTGAAGTTGATTCGTAAGGGATATGAAGCGTTTCTGGCTTACATAAGTGTTTCAAATTTTGGGGATTCTTCTGTTAAGGATATCAGAATGGTAAAAGATTTTCCCGATGCTTTTCCCAAGGAGTTTCCTAGGTTACCTCCGAGTCGAAAAGTAGAGTTTGGGATTGAGCTCATTCTTGGTACAGCTCCGATGTCCATCGCTCCCTATAGAATGGCACTAAATGAGCTTGCGAAGCTTAAGGCTCAAATTCAAGAGCTATTGGGTCATGGGTTCACCCGTTCTTGTGTGTCATTGTGGGGAGCACTGGTACTGTTTGTAAAGAAAAAGATGGATCCATGCGTATGTGTATCTGGTATCGGCAATTTAACAAACTGACCATTAAGAATAAGTACCCCTACCAAGGATAGATAATCTGTTTGACCAGTTTCGAGGAGCTTCAGTTTTCTCTAAGATTAACCTTCGATTAGGGTATCACTAGTTAAGGGTTAAAGAGGCTGACGTGCATAAAACGGTATTTAGGACTCGCTATGGTCATTACGAGTTCTTAGTAATGCCAGTTGGACTGACTAATGCGCCGGTAGCTTTCATCAATCTGATGAACCAAGTGTTCTAGCCCTACCTAGATCAGTTCATAGTGGTATTTATTGACGACATATTGGTGTATTTGAGAACTGAGGATGAACATGATGAACACCTTAGAGTGGTTTTGCAAATTTTGCGAGAGAAACAACTATACGCCAAGTTCAGTAAATGTGAGTTCTGGTTACGTGAAGTAACATTTATAGGCCATGTGGTTTCTACTGAAGGGATTAGGGTTGACCCTTGAAGGATTAAGGTGGTGTTGGATTGGAAACAACCTAAGATTGTATCTGAGATTCGCAATTTTCTGAGACTAGCAGGGTATTATCGACGATTTATAGAGGGCTTTTCACTAATTACAACACCCTTGACTAAGCTGCTACGTAAGGGTGTGCCGGTTAACTAGACTAATACGCAACAAGAGAGCTTCGAGAAGCTCAAGACTATACTGACTAAGGCCCATGTTTTGATACAGCCGGAGTCTGGAAAAAAGTTTACTGTTTACGACGATGTATCACATATTGGTTTGGGATGTGTGTTGATGTAGCAAGGTAAGGTTGTAGGGTATGCATCTCGTTAACTTAAGACTCATGAGGCGAATTATCCGACACATGGCTTGGAGTTGACTGCGGTGGTATTCAAACTGAAAATCTAGAGGCATTATATGTATGGTGAGAGGTGTGTCATTTACACGAATCACAAGAGCCTCAAATATCTCCTTACTTAGAGGGAGCTGAATCTTAGGTAGCGTAGATGGATTAAGCTACTTAAAGACTACGAATGTACTATTGAGTACCACCCTGGTAAGGCCAAAGTGGTGGCCGACGCACTGAGCTGTAGAGCTATAACTAATTTGGGGGTGATGTTTGCTCACATTAGCTTATTTGATTATGGTAGTTTGTTGGCCGAACTTTAGGTTAAACTGATGTGGATTGAGCAGATTAAGGGTAAGCAATTGGAGGACGAGTCTCTAGGTCTTCGATTCCATCAAATTGAGAGTGGTAGCACTTCTGATTTTGGGTTACTCTAAAGGTGTGTTGTGCTTTCGAGGTCGGATATGTGTGCCAAGTGATACTGATTTGAGATAGTCTATACTGAGGGAGGCATATAGTAGCCCTTATGCAATGCAACCTAGCGGGAATAAGATGTATCAAGACCTTCGTGAGTTATATTGGTGGCCAGGGCTTAAATGGGAGGTTACTAATTTTGTAGCTAAGTGTTTGACATGCCAGCAAGTTAAGGCTGAGCATAAGTTACCTTTAGGTTTGCTGTAGCCGGTTAAAATTCTGCTTTAGAAATGGGAGAGAGTGACTATGGACTTCGTTAGTGGGTTACCCTTAACGCCTGTGACAGCCTTAAAACGGCCCTAGTCGGAATGTGGTTTCGGGACCACAAAACCGAGGCATAAAATATATTTAATATTCATTTTGATGCCTATAATATGTGTTAATTCATGTGTGACATGTTTGGTGTGTCGATTTAGAGTTATAAATTTGAATTTTATTAAAAGGGACTTAGTAGTGAACTTTGAAAATATGCTAGACAAATGTGTGATGACTAGTTAATGCATGCATGCAAATTGAGGGAGTTGCATGTCAAATTTACCTTTTTATATGAGTGGATGGTAATGATGATTTTGTTTGGCATTTTGTGCTTTGTAAGTTAGTAAATAATGATAATAATAAATTTGGTTATATTAAATAAAATTGGTTTCATAAAATGGAAATAATAAAAGTTAATAAATCAAATGAATAAAATAATGTTGAGGTAATAATAACAAGGCCATTTCCTCCTTCTTCTTGCCATGAGTGAAGAAAGAAAATAGAAAACCCTTGAGTTAGGGCATTCGGCAAAGGGAGGCACAAACAAGGTAAGATTCATGTTATTTTCTTTGAAAACTTGTGAATTTAGTTGGTTTTGAAGCTCTCTTCTTTGTCCATGTTTGAATTTCTTGAGCCTTTAGTGTTAGAAGCATTCGGTCATGGGAGAAGAATTTGTGAATTTTGAATTTGATAGTTAAAATTGATAAATGAGTATGTGAAGGGAATTATGAGGTTAAATTCATGTGATTATAGGTTTATAAGCCTAAATTAAACAATTGGTGTTTTCAAGGGCTTAATCTTTTGTAAGGGAGGATATTCGGCCATGGATGTTGTGTTTCTTGGTAGGTGTTTTGATGTTTTTGGTATTAAGAATGATGATAGATGAATTGAGATTGTTAACTTGGATGGTTGTGGCTAAATGAAATTGTTGGCAATTTGCTACTATGTGAAATGCAAGATTAATGTATGATTTAGAAATCTTTGCTTGAAAGTAACATTTTATGTATGTGTATTAGCCGAATTTGAGCTTAGAGTGGTAAGTATAATTAGTGAAATTATGCTTTGAAAGAGTAAATTGTTCAAAGGAACATTCGGCCATGGGGTATATTTACATTGTTATAAGTTGGAATTAAGGTTTGTCATTTGGTCCTTATTATGGCCGAATGTGATAAAAGTAAAAGAAAAAAATTGGTTAAAGGTGGAGTAATTGAGTTTCGGCTAATAATATGTGGCATGAAATTTGTCAAAAATGCCTTATATGATGATCGGCCTTAAGAAATTTAGAACTAAGAAGCTTAATGTTCAATGCTTAATACATGCTTATACAATTGCTCAATGTGGCCTTGAAGACTTAGCATCCTTAAATTGCATTGTTAATTTGATTATTAAATAAAAGACCGATTGTGTACAAGGGCTATCTCATGACCATTTGATTAAGTGTGTTAGAAAGACTTGATTAAATAGCTTTTCCATGAGACATTTGCATATTCGGCTATAAGGTTGGATCTTGTATGGGGGAGTGTGAAATTAACGCATGGTGCAAAATTGAGTTGTGAGTTGATTATTACTGACTTGTATGATTCATCTAGTTAAATGAAATGAATATGAATTATGCATATATATGTTAAGATCAATGACTTCTTTAAATGATGCCTTGTAATGTTATGTTTTAATTATGTGAATAAGTACATTAAAGAGTGAATTTTGTATAAATCTGCTTGGTACAGCAGCAGTAACGTGTTTTGGAAAAATCACCATAAATTGTGGGAGATGAATTGGAGGCTGAATAAATTGTGTAATTAAAGCTTAGTGAGTCTAGTTTCTTATAAAATAAACCTTACAAGCAAAGGACTTTCTGATAAATATATTTTTAGAGTAGAGTGAGACAGTGTCAGATTGACTACGAAATCCCCTGTTCTGTTTTTAGAAAATCACCATAAATTGTATAAAATTTTTATGAGACAAAATTTATATTCTTAGACTCCTTAATGAGTCTAGTTTCGAATAAAATTGGTGAGGACATATTTGGAATTCTGTACAAGGAGGAATTCGGCTCGTAGTATAGAGTAGTCAGTTTAATCAAACAGTGAAATAGGGGAACTTTAAGAAAATTCTGGTATTGATTGGCCAAACCAAAAATTATGAAAATTTTATGGATGGAAGATAAATGAGTCTATTTTCATGCAAAATTAACGGCACTTCATTTGGAGTTTTGTAGCTCCAGTTATGAGTAAATTATTGAATGCTGCTTAGAAAATCAGCTTGTTGTGACTTATGATATGTCTGTGAAATGACCGAATGTGCGTATGTGTTTGCAATGAGAAGAATATGCATGTATTATTTGACTATAAGTGAAAATGATTCATTGAGATGCTTGAATAAGGATTAATAAAATTAAATGTTTTATTTAGCTCAAGAGCATAGAGGGACGAGTTCGGATAAAGGGAAGGCCAAAGTGGTCGAATAGCCAACTCGTAATTTCTCGGGAAAGTTCAAGGTAAGTTTTGAGTAAACAAAATTGCTATTTAAGTTAAAATGCCATGAGATACATGCTGATTTTTGAAAGATGTCCCCTTGAGAAAGAAACCTTATTCATGTTTGCTATATAGCTGAATGGCTCATAGAGAAAATGGCCGAAATTGAGATTTGAAATGCATTGCTTATGTATGTTTGATCACTGGGCCGAAAGTCTAGAAAAGAAGAGTATACATGCATGAGTTTTGAATTATATATATATGCATGATATAAAGTCGAGAAGCATGTTATATGTTGTATGCACATGAATTGATTGAATTACAAGTGAAATCTTGTTATGTGAAACTTGGCAATATGCGAATATATATGTATGAGAAATTGTGATGCGAATCCGGGATTTAAGTCCCGCTGACTATATGTGGAGACTATGTCCGGGTTAAGACCCGAAGGCTATATGCAGAGATGATGTTCGGGTTGAGACCCGAAGGCTATATGTGGAGATTATATCCGGGGTAGAGACCCGATGGCTATGTATAGAGTTTACCCGAGCTAAAGATCTCGATGATAATGAGAGTAAAGCCTAAGACTAATGGTATTCAAGGTAACGATCGCTAATGAATTGCGCTAAAAGTGTTAAGTTATACAGGTATGTACTTTTGGCTTATATGCAAGCTGGATTTTTGGACCGAATATTAAGGTCATTATGTGATTTCATATGTGTTCATGAAATGAGATTATTAATATGGTCTAAGTACAATTGGCCTATGTGAAGTGTTATGTGAATTTTTGTGACATGTGTATGTTTAAGTGAGTTTACTATAAGTGAAAGCTATCCACTTTCGTATACGATGTAAATGTATGTATTTGGTTGAAAGGTTACTTACCTAAAAGAGGAGGGAAACAAAGATACGAACAACTATGCTATAATTTGATGCTTTATCTGTTGTCATTGCTTAAAACTTACTAAGCATTGAAATGCTTACTCCGTCTCCCTTGTTTTCTCTATTTTATAGATCTCTTTTTGGAAGCTACGGACTCGGGGATTGAAGCCTTGATCACCTACACTATCGCTATTATTTTGGTACATTTAATGGTTGTTTTGGATCAATGGCATGTATAGGCTAATCTCCTTCTGTTGAATCAAACTACATTTTGAGTTGTAAATATTTCTAGCCATGCGAAAATGGCTTGCTTAGTCTTCGAGTTTGATTATATGTGTTTGGATGATTCTCATATGATTCGATGTTGTGGCATGATATTTGGTTAGTACCCAATATGCAATGAATTTCTAATATGGTGATCGGTTATTAAAATGTTCGATTTAGCCAAATTGTTAGTAGCCACAAGGTAGAGATTTGCTAGCATGCTTATAGAAGGATTTTAATGAGATTTGATGTATTGATCGAACCGACCTACAAGAGTTATATTCGACTATAGAACTCAATGAATTCACGCCTAGCATGTAACCATGAACCTCGGTAGATTGTATTTAGTTTTGTAATACCTTATACCCTATTCCGGTGACGGACAGGGGTGTAGGGTGTTACAACGCCCACTAAGAAGGATTCAATATGGGTCATCGTGGATCGATTGACCAAGTCCACCCATTTCATACCAGTTCATACTGGCTATTCACTGCAGAAGCTGGCTAAACTGTATGTTTTTGAGATAGTGAGACTGCATGGGGTACCAATTTTGATAATCTCTGATAGGGATCCTCGCTTCACATCTCGGTTCTGGAAAAAGCTACATCAAACTTTGGGTACTAGGTTGGACTTCAGTATTGCGTTCCATCCTAAGACCGATGGTCAATTTGATAGGGTGATTCAGATACTGGAGGATATGTTGAGGAGTTGCGTGATTGATTTCCGAGGTAGTTGGGAGGATTACCTGCCGCTAGTGGAGTTTGTTTATAACAACAGCAACCAGTCTAGCATACAGATGGCACCTTACGAGGCACTATACGGTCGTAAGTGCCGCACTCCTTTATGTTGGACTAAGTTAGGTGAGCGACGTGTTCTAGGTCCTGAAATGGTTTTTGAGATAGAGGAAAAGGTTAGATTAATTCGGGACTGACTGAAAGTGGCATTTGAATGGCAGAAGTCGTATACGGATCTAAAGCGTCTTGAGATTGAGTATTTTATGGGAGACTCCATTTTTCTTAAGGTCTCGCCATGGAAGAAGGTACTGAGTTTTGGTCGTAAGGGCAAGTTGAGCCCCAGATTTATTAGACCTTACCGTATTTTGAAACAAGTGGGACCAGTTGCCTACCAATTAGAGTTACCTCAGGAGTTGGAACGGATTCACGATGTTTTCCATGTCTTGATGTTGAGGCACTATCGCTCTGATCCCACGCATATTGTCCCTGTTGAGGAGATTGAGGTTAGGCCAGATTTGACTTTTGAGGAGGAGTCGTTCAGGTATTGGATCGTGATGTAAAGGTTCTAAAGATGAAGTCTATCTAATTGGTTAAGGTTCTATGGTGAAATCATAGCATTGAGGAGGCCACATGGGAGCCTAAGGATGCGATGCGTCAGTAATATCCTCATCTGTTCTGATCAGGTAAAATTTTGAAACCGAAATTTTCTATAAGAGGGTAGAGTTGTAACACCTCAAAATTTATCTATTGATGTTTCTGTTATTAATTAACACAAATATCTGTCAGCTTCAGTGGTTATGTGTTCTAGGAGTGTCTAAGAAGTCTTGGGTTCAACCCTACAAAGAAGACGTGAACGAATAGCTTAAAGACAAGTCGGGATGGACCTTAGAAATCAAAATCAAGACCAAGGTAATGATGTAACACCCTAAACCCGGCCTAGCAGTTAGGCTTGAATCTGGCGTCTCATACTGAAGTGTTTTTCGAAGACCATGTTTTATCAAAAACCCTTCTTAATATTTAAAAACTCCTTGCCATTTAACTAGTGTAAACAGTTTGTGTTCATTTATTGAAAACGTGGTTTATTAAAGGTCATTTTCTTGTAAAAGGTTGTTACCATTAAAACCTTATTAGTTGCGAAAGCTTAATTTTAAACAGTTTCGGAAACGTGTTATTTAATAAAACAGTTGTTGTTTTGGAAAAATCGTGTACTACTTCTAACAATTATAAAACAATAAATAAAATCCTAAATTTAAAATCCAGAAATTTTAAAGGCCTTATTACAACCCAAATCAAAATCTTAAAAACAAATAATCAAAACAAAAAGCATAAGTCGTGTGTGGCCTTCTCGGAGTCCCTCGCAGCTCTGATCCGTCAAAGGCTAAGGATTACCTGAAAAAGTTAATTTACGGGGTGGGTTTACAAAAACTCAGTGTGCAATCCCAAAAATAACAGTATTACAAAATCAGTCTGGGCCTGAGCCCATTTCAGTACAAATCAGAATCAGTGGGCCTAAGCCCATTACAATGACAGTATAGTATGCATGCAGAATCCTACCCAACCAGCCTCTACACTCCATCTCTGTCCAACCCATCACTCTATGTGGGGATATAATCGACCCACCTAACCCTACACTCCATAGTGTAGTACTGATGCGGCACTATCGATAAAATGCAGCAGTGCTGCCAGAATATTAGGCTGTAAGCCATCGGAATAATGCAGCAGAACTGCCAGAACAAAACCCTTCCTCCAAATTCATATACCCAACCCCCATGCAATGCAACATAATCCATGTCATGTAATATCATAATGCAGAGTATAAACACATATATATATATTATCTCATAGCATGCATAATCATCCAATCAACATACGAGATCAAAATGAACATTTTACCCATGTGGGGTATTTTGGTCATTTTGCCCCTTAGGGCTTTTTAGTCGTTTACCAGTGTGGCCTAAATACTTTAAGGCCCACTCAAGCTCACGGTCGTCTAGCGACACATGTGACTATATCAGTATAGAAATTTGTTTATGGGTCAAGGCCCATTAAGCAAGCCCATGTAGGCCCACACAGTCGTACGGCTCACCAAGCCTGAATTTGGCCTACGCCAAGCGTGTATCATATTCAGAACATTGTCACCCATTAATTAGAAAGTTTTACTCAAGCAGGGCCCACGGGTCCATTCGGCCCATTTCGGCCCAACTCATGAAATCACTCATGATGGCCATTTTTCAATGTAGGGCCACAATCCGTGACCTCAGCCAATCACATGAGTGTTCGCATGCCCATGTGGCCAATATTTGATTTGTCGGCTTTTTGGGATTTTTCATATCGACATTTCGCCTTTGTAACTTAATAGTGTGATAAACACACCTGTAACGTGATAATAACTAAACCCTTTTGAAACTTGAGCGCCTATAGTAACCACAATCCTACTGTTAGTAAACCTTCATGGTTAAATCCAAAATCAGGCTATAAGCAATACCTTACCAACCTATCGTCACTCACCAACAATCTATCGTAACTTGAAAGAGATAAAGATTCGGCCCAACACCCTCTTTAACAAAATCAAACCCCTAGCCATATTTGATCACATCATGATGTTACAAGACCACAATTAAAATGAGAATAATTGAAAACATAAGGGCACATGCCTCCCTCATCTGGCGAATTCAACGTATGTAATTAAAAGACTTACCAATATACCACCACCCAAGCCTAACAATCGTCCAAAATGAAGATGGATTAATCGGCCAAGAAGAGAAGATAACTAGAAATGAAATCACAGTGTCGGCTTCCAGAACCAAGATCTTTAGGTTTGACGTTGATTAAGAAGATGAACAGAAAATGACCTTGATGAAATCGAAAATCGAAAGGAATAAATGATTTAATCGATCAAGTGATAATAGGAGAGGGAGGGTGAACAATAACAATATATTCGGCCAATAGAGGTAACGCAACAGAGAGAAGAAGGGAGATATCAATGCCCAAATATGACTAGCAAAATAGAAAAAAATCAAAAAGTAGAGGGAGAGAGGAGATTCGGTCAAGTAGCAAATGAGAACAAGAGAAGATATTGAATGAAAAAGAGAGAAAATGGAGAGAAGATTCGGCTACACCCAGATTCAAGAGAACAGAAAAATGAGGAAAAAGAGAAGAAGAGAGTCTCTAGAATCGGCTAAAAGAGAAACCACAAATTGCGTGAGAGGTCCCTTTTGCAATTACGGCAATCTAAGAGTAAAACCAAAATGAGAAAATGACCAACTTCAACATAAACGAGAAAAGAACCACTAGCCAAAATCCCCACCCCCACATACCTATTCGGCCACAAGAGGTATTCCAAATCGGTCCACCATTTTTCAAATTTGAAAAGAGCTTGATTTTCTCCTCACATTTCTCCACCAAATCCCTCCAATTTCTCCTCAAGACTGATTCAATCTTCCACCTTGAGGAGTTTCAGTTAAACTCCACCACTTCCACAACATAGGAGCAAAAATAAACCTCTTTTGCTCCACCCAAGCCTCGAATCTCAGTCTTCTAACACATATGATGCGCTACTTGTCACTGGGGCATAAGCTTTCTTTGTGTCACATTTTATCCACAATTACTTATAAAGTCTATAGGCCAAAGTCTAAGTTGCTTTAAAAGGAAAAACCAAAATAAATTGCAAGAGCCATGACTTGAACCCAGGCTTCCTTACAACCTTAATGATGCCATAACCACTAGACTACATGCTTCATTATGTCTTTGTTTCAACATAAAAATTTATAAGGCCTACTTCCTAACGCCAACTACACTTAAGGGAAAAACTAAAACTTTTGCTAAAGCCCTGGTTTGAACCCAAGACTTCTTAGACATCCCTAAACACTCCAAACCACTTAGCCACTAAATCAGACAGTCAATTTGTGATAATTTCTGCACACATAAACTTTCATGTGCTCCCACGCTCAAGGTCCAATCATTCTAGGCCCAATTTTGAGGCGTTACAAATGAAGCCGGTCATGTACGAAATCCCATTCTCATTGCCGATGATAGGGATCGATGCATCAAAAAATATGTTGTGCCTCTTTTCAGCGAATTAAATCCAGGAATTAGAAGGCCAAATATTGAGGCAACCCAATTTGAATTGAAACTCGTGATGTTTCAAATGCTCCAAACGGTAGGCCAATTTAGTGGTATGCCCACGGAAGATCCACATCTCCACCTTCGATTGTTTATGGAGGTGAGTGATTCATTCAAGATAGCCAGTGTGACTGAAGACGCATTGAGTTTGAAGTTGTTTCCGTACTCGTTGCGAGATCGAGCATGAGCATGGCTCAATTCATTGCACCAAATTCCATATCTACATGGCAAGAATTAGTAGAGAGATTTTTGGTTAAGTATTTCCCACCTAGCAAAAACGCTAAGTTGAGGAATGAGATCACAACTTTCCAACAATTGGATGATGAGTCTTTGTATGAGGCTTGGGAGCGATTCAAGGAGTTACTTTGGAAGTGTCCTCATTATGGGATTCCTCATTGCATCTAGTTGGAGGCATTCTATAATGGTCTCAATACACATACAAGATTGACGGTAGATGCTTCTATGAATGGTGCAATTTTGTTTAAGTCTTACAATGAGGCTTATGAGATCATCGAGAGGTGATGATCGCCAAAACTAACTATGATCACGATAGAGGCAAGCGCACCTATCGATTAATATTATAGCTATGGTAAGACTGAAATATCGTATCCACAAGGACTAAAAATACTAGTATTAAATATCTTTTTATTATCTAGCCTAACAATAAAAGGGGGATTTTGTTTTAATCTAAAAATTAATAAACTAATGAACGCGACAGAGAGTGAGTTGGGAAAATACTTTTGAGAAAACCAATTTATAAGGACAATACCCAAGGAAGAATCCGCCTAGACTTCACTTATTATTCTATCTCTGAATTAAATGATTTATTCACTTGTATTAATTCATAGAAATCCCTAAATTATGTTAATATCTCTCTTGAGACTAAGAACAACTGACTCTAGGTTGATTAATTGAAATCTCTTTCTAATTAAAACCCCTATTGTCGCATTAACTCGATCTATGGATTCCCTTATAGTTTTGACTCTAATCCGATAGACTTATGTCATCCTATCTCTAGGATTGCAATCAATTCTGCTTAATTATGAAAGATCTACTCTTAAATAGGGACTTTTGCTCCGCTAAATAAGCACATCAATACTTGAATTAATACCCTAAAAATATTAAAGCAAGAATTAAGAACACATAATTAAGAACAAGAACAAGTATTTATCATATAATTCAGATATTTAAATAATAAGATCCATCATAGGTTTCACCCCCTAGGTATTTACAAAGTTTAGTTCATACTCATAGAGGAAAACATTTCAAAATTGGGAAAACAACAAAACATAAAGAAACCCAAAAACTTCGAGAGAAATTGAATGGAGATCTTCAGTCTTGAAGGAGATCATACTTCCAAGTTGATTCCAATGGCTGCTTTCGAGTAATTTCTACTTTTTACTCTGTGTGTTCCCTTTGATCCTCTTTTAGTGTGTTTATATAGACTTTGGAAGGCTCAAAATACCTAAAAATTTGTTTTTTCCACGTGAAATTGAAATAGGTCTCGACAGGGACACGGATGTGTGACCAGTCCGTGTGAAAAGGCTCAGGTCGTGTGCAATACTGACATGGTTTGAAGTCAACACAGCCTTGACACACGGGTGTGTGGATAGCCCGTGTGTCTCATACAGGCGTGTGGGCTGCCCGTGTGGAAGTGCCTAGGCCATGTGAAATACTAAAATCGGCCTGTTTTGTCTATTTTTGGCTCGTTTCTTGCTCTTTTCACTTTCCTATACTCACGTAAGTATAAAAACATAAATTTAAAGGATTAGAAGCATCAAATTCACTAAATTATATGATAAATCATCGAAAAATATGCCAAGCATGGGATTAAAATATGTTACTTTTATAGTTTATCAAATATGCCCACACTTAAGCATTTGTTTGTCCTCAGGCAAAATCTCCAACTCACAATTAAAATTAATTCTTCTCAACTTATAATTCTTATCAATAATGTTCCAAAATAATCCACAAATAATCATACATTGAGAATTCAACTAAAAGAACATCAAAGTCTCAAACAATCCAAGTCGAATATTTTGATCATGAAACCATAGGTATTTCCCTTTATCTAAGCAATTACCTTTAATTCGAAATCATACAGAGTTGACATCCTCACTAAAGATTCACTCAAATCACTCAAAGTGTTTAAGGTTCAGAAATAAGCACTCATTAGTCAATAAAGAAAAGTCATTACCATAGGCTTGCATAAAAATCAAATCTCCACCACTATAAATTGATTTGATACACAAATCAAAAGGTCTTTAAAGGGTTGTAACGGGGCTTAGGTTAGGGGTATGTATATAGGCTGAAGAAGAAGGTTAGAATTGAGATCGAATTGAAAAATTACCAAACTAGAAAAATAAAATAAGATTGAATAATTACATCAATGAATAACTTAATTATAAAAATGAGCTTCTCTTCAAAACTTAACTGTTCAAGCTTAAGTGCCATGAAACTAAGTAATAAATAATATACTAAAAGTTTTTTTTAATATCTATATAATAAGGACAATTTACTAATTGAATAAAAAATAGCTAGGCAACTATTCAAATCAAATCTCGATAAAAAGGGAGTTAAATTAAATAAAAGAAATTCTCAAGGAATCAAAAAGAATCATTTATGGGTTAATATTAAGGGTGAATTAAGAATAGTGTTTTTAAGCTCAAAAGGGGTTTACTAAGGGTTAATTGTGAATGTAGGCTTTTAATGGAATAAGTGGATTAAAACCTAAGTGCCTTTATCAGCTCAGTATATCAAATCAAAGGTGTGGTCTCGACATGTATAAACAAAGCAAGTTTTAGAATAACAAATCAGTATTGACACACCCATAACCATTAATAAAAGTGAGTAAGAAAAATATATGCTCTAAAGGCTCAAAGTCTCACAAAAATTATGGCTTTTGATGTCAATTCTGTGAATTTCAAACTTCAAGATAATACCTCGATTTGGGGAAACAACCTAAAATTTTAATTCTCAAACATCAACCTATCATGCTTGATTCTCTAATGTCTTAAAGTTTAAACAATCAATGCACAATTACCTATGATTTAATCCAAACATATCAATCAAAATTCTTAAACCAATCAAAATTCATTCTAACAGCAAAAAGAGAAAATTACTTGAGAACAAGACATGATTCAAGGATTTTCTGGTAATAATATAATTAACCTCCCCACACTTAAGACGTACGTTGTCCTCAATGTACAAAGATGGATAATAACAATATAATCATAATATCATAAGAAAGGGAGAGAAGTGAAACTGCCTTGAATTTTGGATGAAATCCTTGAAATAGTGAAAGCGAAATTGTAGATATAGCTAATGAAGTACATGATTTTGAGCTACTATTAAGAAAATAAACACAACTGTGGAAGAGAATTAATGGATTACTCAATAATAATCATGACGATAAACATAGTTCAAAATATAAAAGATAAGTCTTTAACAGGAAATTAAGAAACATAAAAGATAAAGAAAATAAAAAAATAAAAATAGAGTAAATGGACTCAACGGTCCTCATCATCGGACCCATCATGAGTCATCAGTACCGAAGGAGAAATATGAAGATGATGGCAAATCTACTGCAGTATCGCGTCAATACTGTCAAACTGCCGATCACAGTACTGACAAAAGCTAGTGAAGTGCTCGGTGAGGTCTGCTAAAGTAGCAACATGAGGAGAAAATTAGTGACTCGGTGGTGGAAGGGGATGTGGCTCCTCGTGTAGGAGAGGCACATCATCAGTAATGTCCTCAGGGTCATCCTGATTGTTAGAATGAGATAATCAGTATTGAAAAGGATCCACTCCACGGCGTCGCTCTATTATCCTTATATGGATCATGGTGGAAAGTCCCTGTGGGGACATCTGGCCAACGAATGTAAGTGACGAGGATTACGCTAGTGTGTTCAAGAGACCAAAGTGTAGAGTGATATGAGTCACGTAGGGACCTAAGCAGATGGGGCCTTTCATGTGGCGTTCGGTTTGATGGCGAAAAGCGAGGGCAATGAAGTATGCCAAATCAAATATATGCCTTTGCGCCATGCTCCATAAGGAATACACATCATGAGTATTGATAACACCAGTGCTCTCTCGTCAACCTGTCAGAGTATGAGCGAGTAATGCGTAAAGGTATCGTAAAGCTGGAGAGAGAGCAGACGCCTTTGAGCGACTTGGATTATAGTGGTCTGCATTAGCTAGAAGAGCTGCCCAACAGGAGGAAGTTGGAAAGTAAATGCGGCGGTGGAGATGAGGGAAGTTGTCGTCATCAATAAACTCCTCTGTATAAAGTCCCAAAGCAACATCGAATTCTAGAACACTTAGTTGGTGCACTAAGCTGCCAAGATGAAATTGAACTGTACCAGGCTCATCAAATACCAACATGACTTACTATAACTGGAACGTCAAGCAAAGTTCCAAAGTGTGCTCCATATATGTTGGCTCAACGATCTCGAATAGTCGGCCCCATAGAGCTGTAGTTAGGAGGGCCCGAACGGGGTCAGAAAGGTGGACCTGCTCCAAAGCGGCCCAATCTATGCACCAGCCAACGCCAAGCAATCATGCATGAAGAAGCTAAAATAAATCTTCCTGGGTCTGGCTGAGAATTGTAGATAAGGATGGCGCACCTCGGTAAAAACACTCGAGGAGGTCGTACTAGGCCTTTTCTGCTTTTTTGAAACAGGGACGGCAGTTTTAGTCTTGCCACAAGTATTCGTCATAAGTACCTGCAAGAAGTCAATCATATAATTCAATTATATGAATCAAGGCAATAGGGAGACGAATAAGAAACAAGCAGCTAAGTTCATCTCAATCAATCAAATGAAATAATTAAAATGTTAATACCTATTAGTAAACTAAAAAAACTTATTAAAATAAATGAGCAAGCAAAATATGACTAACATCAGAAAAACTATGACCTTAGAGCATAAATAAATGCAAATTACTACTAATGGCCAAAACTAAATGAAGCATAGACATGGAATTACCCATGCTGAACTGACAAAGGGTCAGTAGTAAGCAAATAAATCTCACTGAATGGTCAAATGCAAGTCTAAAAATGTAGAATCTCAATAGTCAAAATATACACCTAATTCGAAAAGACTATGCCCTATGACTAATATTAATAGAAAGCTATATGCAAAAGTAATGGGGTATAATATTGATGCAAGCATAAGAAGAATAATATCAACTAATGAAAATAAACTAAATGACAAGAAACTAATGAATGCAAAGACTAACATGGCATAATACTGAATCAAAGTAAGAAAATGGAATAAATCAAAGAAAAGTAGATAAAATAATATAAATGATAAATGATAAATAATAATAATAATAATAATAATAATAATAATAATAATAATATCTAAAAGGAAATAGAGAGGGAAGAAAGAATAGACTGACGGTGGTGGTCAGATGGTTGGCTGATAATTCGATGGGAAAAATTGTGCGGGGTTGCGAGATAGGGCTCGATTGGGGATGGTTCAAAGGTAAGGGTGGTCAACCGGAGTAGGGAGGCTGTTTGGGGATGGGGATGGTGAGATAAGGGAGAAGTTTGTGGTGGGGGAAAGAGGAAAAACGAGGAAAAAAGGAAAGGGAGGAGGGAAAGGGAAAGAGAGGATCGAAGATTGGGTGAGAGAGAAGGAGAAGAGAATAAGGGAGGGACCGAGTTGGGGCGCAGGCGCAGGGTTATGGGGGAAGGCCGGACGAGATTGGTCATGGGAAGGAAGGCTGTCGATGGTGGATGAGGGTAGCCGGAATGGAGGTGGCTGGGGTGAACAGCGGCTAGGGCTTTGGGGAAGGTGTGGAAAAAAGAAAAAAGGTTAAAGAAAAAGGAAAAAGAAAAAGAGAATAGGGTTTGGAACTAAAAAAAAGGGTCATGGTCATGCCTGGCTTGTGTTGGGCCACACGACTGTGACCTACGCCCGTGTGGTATACTGTTCAGCCCATGTGTGCTTAGTAAGTGAAGTCAGAATTTCACACGACCTTCAGACACGCCCGTGTGTCCAAGCTGTATCCCTCACATGGCCATGCCTTATGGTCGTACGCGATCTCTTTCGCTTCTCCCACACCTGTGTGACTAATTTCGTGCCCGTGGACTCTGGCTATGTCTTGAACACGTCCGTATGCTCTGCCCGTGTGTCTTCTTGACTTGGCTTAAAATTGGAACATGTATCTCTAAGTTTAACACGGCTTCAGACACGCCCATGTGTCTAGGTCGTGTGGTTCGCACAGCCGTATCGCACGGTTGTGTAAATTTATCGTAGCCCGTGTCTCTATCGATTTTGGTAAAATTAAAGTCCTACTTCTACATAGCCTAGAACATGCCCGTGTAACCACCCCATGGCGTTCACATGGCCAAAGACACACCCGTGTAACCATCGCGTGGCATTCACACGACCAAGGACATGCCCGTGTGTCCAGGCCGTATGGGTAGAAAAACCTGCATTTTTAGTATTTCAGTTAGTTTTTGTCAAATACCATAGACTGAAAACAGTAGAATTAGTGATGTTAGTGCTCAGGTTGCCTCCCAAGAAGCGCTTATTTATAGTCTAAGCTCTACTTACCTTGCGTGCACATTTATGAGGATTCGCGGAGCCGAAGCTTCTCTCTATCATCTTTAAAATCCTCACCATTATACAGTTTAAGTCAATGACTGTTTACCTTGAAAGTGCCGTAGGTTGGATGAGTTACCTCTACTGTGCCATATTAAAAGACGGTTTGGACTACAAATGAACCTAACCATCTTAATTTTAGCTTTCTAGGGAATAATTTAAGCTTTGAGTTGTATAACAAAACAAGATCTCCAGCTTCAAATTGCTTAGGTTACTTTAGACGAGCATCATGGTGTCACTTTGTTGCTTCTTTGTATAATCGTGAGTTTTCATATGCATTTGCTTGCCACTCATCTAGCTCGTTCAACTGCATTAATCTCTTCTCACCTGCATGTTTGATATCATACTTTAGAAATTTTATAGCCCAAAATGCCTTGTGTTCTAGTTTGAATGGTATATGACAACTTTTCCCATAAACGAGTCTGTAAAAAGATGTTCCTATGGGAGTTTTAAAAGTAGTTCTATAGGCCCATAAAGCGTCATCTACTTTTATCACCCAATCTTTCTTGTTTGACTATACGGTCTTTTCTAGGATACGTTTAATCTCTCGGTTTAATACTTCGACTTGTCCACTAGTTTGAGGGTGGTAAGGAGTAGCTGTTCTGTGGTGCACTCCATATTTCTTAAGGACTTTATCAAATTGAGCAATTCAAAAATGAGTACCCCTATCACTAATAATCGCCCTAGGTGTTCCAAATCGAGAAAAGAGCTTCTTAAGGAATCTCACTACCACTCTAGCATCATTAGTAGGTAAAGCTTGAGCTTCCACCCATTTTGACATATAATCAACCGCTACTAAGATGTCTTTATTCCCAAATGAGCTAGGGAATGGACCCATAAAATCAATACCGCATACATCAAATATTTCACATGAGAGCATATATGTTTGAGGCATTTCATCGCGTTTGGAGATATTTCCTATTCTCTGGCATCTATCACAAGAAGTAACATACCTGTCGGCGTCCTTGAACAGTGTGGGCCAATAAAAACCTAATTCGAGCATTTTATGTGCTATCCTAGTCCCACTGTAATGTCCTCCGGTTGGTTCTGAATGGCAGTGTTCCAAGATTTTATTCACCTCTGAATTCGTAACACATCTTCAAATGACTTTATCTGCACATATACGAAAAAGAAAAGGATCTTTCCAAAAATAGTTTTTCACATCGGCAAGGAGCGCTTCTTTTGCTGATGTGATGATGTTAGCAGCTAAATAATTTGCAATGTTTGCAAACCAAGGTACCTCAGAGTCTGTTATAACTAAGAGTTGTTCCTTAGGAAATGATTCATTTATCTCAACTTCATCAATCTCTTTGAGACGTGGATTCTCAAGCCTGGAAAGGTGATCAGCTACGAGATTTTCAGCTCCCCTCTTATCCTGCATTTCCAAATCAAACTCCTGCAATAATAAAATCCATCTTATGAGTCGAGGCTTTGCATCAAACTTAGTTAAAAGATAACGAAGAGCGGAATGGTCAGTATAAATGACAACTTTAAAATATATTAGATATGGTCTAAATTTATTGAATGCAAAAACCACGGCTAGTAACTCTTTTTCTGTGGTAGTTTAGTTTTCTTGCGTGACTGTCAATGTCTTGCTAGCATAATAAATTGGTTGAAAATGCTTGTCTCTTTGCTGTCCAAGAACTGCACCTACTGCAAAATCACTCGCATCACACATTAGTTCAAAAGGTAAATTCCAATCAGGTGCAATTATAATCAAAGCATTAGTTAATTTTTCTTTGAGTGTTTCAAATGCTTCTAAACATTCCTGATCAAAATTGAAAGGTACATCTTTTTCTAGTAACTTTGTTAAAGGCTTAACTATTGTAGAAAAATCTTTAATAAATCTTCTGTAAAACCCAACATGTCCTAAAAAGCTTCTAATAACCTTAACTGAATTAGGAAGAGGTCATTTTTCTATGGTCTCAATTTTAGCTTTATCAACCTCAATCCCTTTACTAAAAATTTTATGACCTAACACAATACCTTCTCGAACCATGAAGTGACATTTTTCCCAATTAAGCACAAGGTTCGTCTCTTCGCACCTCATTAAAACTTGTTTCAAATTTTTAAGGCAAAAATGGAAAGAATTACCAAATACCAAAAAGTTGTCCATAAATACCTCCATAATGTCTTCCACGAGCTCATCAAAGATGGCCAACATGCAACGCTGAAAAGTAGCAAGAGCATTACATAATCCAAAAGGCATTCTACGATAAGCAAATGCGTCATATAGACATGTAAATGTCGTCTTCTCTTGATCTTCAGGAGCTATCAGGATTTGAAAGTAGCTAGAGAGTCCATCTATGAAGCAATAGTACATATGCCCTGATAG
Source organism: Gossypium stocksii (assembly GCA_020496765.1). Classification (NCBI taxonomy): domain Eukaryota; kingdom Viridiplantae; phylum Streptophyta; class Magnoliopsida; order Malvales; family Malvaceae; genus Gossypium; species Gossypium stocksii. The sequence continues at coordinate 49,516,944 of CM035628.1, forward strand.
CCTTTCTAACATTTGATCAATGAATGGCAAGGGGAAGTGATCTTTTCTCATGGCATCATTCAACTTCCTATAGTCAATGCAAACTCTCCAACCTGTGACTGTTCTTGTTGAAATTAATTCATTCTTTTCGTTAGCAACAACAGCCATGCCTCCCTTCTTAGGAACAACCTGCACAATATTCACCCAAGTACTATCAGAAATAGGATAAATTACTCTAGCATCTAGAAGTTTAATTACCTCAGCCTTGACAACTTCTTCAATATTGGGATTCAGTCACCTTTGGGTTTGCACACACGATTTGTATTCATCCTCCATTAAAATTTTATGGGTGCAAAAAGAGGGGTTGATTCCTTTAATGTTAGAAATTTTCCAAGCTATGGCTCTTTTATGTTCCCTTAGTACCTGTAGTAATTCCTTTTTCTCCTCAAGTTGCAAGTTTGAAGCAATAAGCACTGGTAGTGTAGAGTTATCTCCAAGGAATGCATACTCCAAGTGATTTGGTAACTACATCAGTTCTAATTTGGGAGGTTTTTCTATGAAGGGTTTTTGTTTAAGTTCATCATTCACCTCAATACCCTCGTACTTTGTTTGTCTTGAAGAAGGTTCGCTAGAGTTCAAATCAATTTTGTCCTTCCCTATCTCAGTGGTAACTTCATCTACCTCCTCTCCTTGGACAAGACACAGTTCTAACGTGTCCTTAAGAATGATTTCCTAAAAAGAATCTTGAATAGAATAATCAATAGTGTTAATAAAATAACAAGAATCGTCTTGTTCTCTAGAGAATCGTATGGCATTATAGATTTTAAAGATAATTTCTTCATCACCTACCCTAAGCACAAGTTTACCATCCCCCACATCAATAACAACTCTAACAGTGGCTAAAAATGGGCAACCTAAAATTAAAGGCACCTCAACATCCTCATCCATGTCAACCACAACAAAATCAACGGGAAATATGAATTTGTCTACTTTTACAAGCACATCTTCAATGATACCCCTAGGATATTTGACAGATCTATCAGCTAGTTGAATACTCATCCTGATGGGTTTTGGTTCCCCAAGACCTAGCTGCTTGAGCATTTTATAAGGTAACTAATGCGTTTTCAATATTTAAACTACCAATTAGACAGGGAATAGTAAAACTTCCTGGATCTTTCAGTTTGGTTGGCAGTTTATTCTGAAGGATAACTGAACATTCCTCGTTAAGTTCCACTGTAGACAGCTCTTCAAACTTCCTTTTATTTGTTAAAAGCTCCTTAAAAAATTTTGCATATGTAGGCATCTACGAAATAGCTTCAACAAAAGGTAAGTTAATATGCAACTATTTAAAAAGTTTAAGAAATTTACCGAATTGTGCATCCATACGGTCTTTCTTCAACTTTGCCGGATATGGGATAGGTGGTTTATATTCTTTGAGCACAGGTGTTACACTCTTTTTGGATTTGGCCTCCTTGTCCTTTTCCTTATCAGGTTCTTGTGGCAACTTCTTTTTAGGTACAGTTAACACTTTCACATTTCTTAATGTAACTGCTTTCACATGCTCTCTAGGATTGAGTTCGATATTACTAGGCAAGGTACCTCGTGGTCGTTCAAAAATCATCTTCGTAAGTTGACCAATTTGATTCTCGAGCCCTTGAATTAACGCTTGCTGGTTTTTAAGCGTTGTTTTGGTATTCTAAAAACAAGTTTCTAACACCGAGATAAATTTTTCCAACATCTCTTCAAGGTTCGGTTTCTTTTCCTACTGATAAGGTTATTGCTAAAAGCCTGGAAGGGGTGGTGCTCTTTGATTTCCTTAACCTCCCCATGAGAAATTTGGGTGGTTCCTCCAACCTACATTGTAAGTATTACTGTATGGATTATTATGAGGTCTAGGATTATTACCCATATAATTCATTTGCTCATTCTCCATGTTAGGGTCGTAGGGTAAATATTCTGAATTGCTCATTCCACCTCCACTCGTGTCACACTACATTACTAGATGAACCTGCGTAAAACCAACTAAACCATCAATCTTTCTATTTAAAAGTTCTACTTGATTTGATAGCATAGTAACCGCGTCAACGTTAAAAACACCAGCTTCTTTTGTCGACTTTGTCCTCATGACTTGCTACTGATAATTATTCAGCGACGTCTCCTTTATGAACTCATAAGCCTCCTCAGGTGTTTTATTATTTATAGTTCCACTGGCAGTTGCATTGATCATTTGCCTAGTTGAGGGGTTCAAACCATTGTGGAAAGTCTGAACCTATAGCCATAGGGGTAGCCCATGGTGAGGGCACCTTCTCAATAAGTTCTTATACTTCTCCCATGCATCGTAAAGAGTTTCTAAATCCATCTTCACAAAAGAAGAGATATCATTCCTCAACTTTGCCATTTTAGCCGGCAGAAAATATTTTAATAAAAATATTCGGTAATTTGGTCCCATGTAGTGATAGAACCTCGCAGTAACGAGTTCAACCACTATTTAGCTTTATTCCTTAATGAAAAAGGAAATAACCGAAGGTGAATGGCATCGTTAGAAATGCCATTTATTTTAAAGGTGTTGCAGAATTCTAGAAAATTGGCCAAATGAGTATTCGGGTCCTCGTCCTGCAAACCATCAAACTGAACAAACTGTTGAATCATTTGAATAGTTTTAGATTTCAGTTCAAAATTATTTGCGGCAACAACAGGTCTAACAATACTCGATTTAGTTCCAACTAATTTAGGCTTAGCATAGTCATACATAGTACGAGGAGCAGGATTCTGATTTACAGGATTTGCAGTAACCAGAGGAGGTAGCAGATTATTCTGATTTTCATCCATCTCCTCGGTAGTATTGGCATCGTCCTCTTGCTCTTCCTCTATGTACCGATTTATAAGGACAATATCCAACGAAGAATCTGCCTAGACTTCACTTATTATTCTATCTCTAAATTAAACGATTTATTCACTTGTCTTGATCCGTAGAAATCCCTAAATTATGTTAATATCTCTCTCGAGACTAAGAACAACTGACTCTAGGGTAATTAATTAAAATCTCATTCTAATTAAAACCCATATTGTTGCATTAACTCGATATCTAGATTCCCTTATTAGATTTGACTCTAATCCGGCAGATTTATGACATCCTATCTCTAGGGTTCCAATAAATTCCGCTTAATTATGAAAGATCTACACTTAAATAGGGACTTTTGCTTCACCAAATAAGCACATCAATACTTGAATTAATACCCTGAAAATATTAAAGCAAGAATTAGGAACACATAATTAAGAACAAAATAAGTATTTATCATATAATTCATATATTTAAATAATAAGATCCATCGTAGGTTTCATCCTCCCTAGGTATTTACGGAGTTTAGTTCATACTCATAGAGGAAAACATCTCAAAATTGGGAAAACAACAAAACATAAAGAAACCCAAAAACTTCAAGAGAAATTAAATGGAGATCTTCAGTCTTGAAGGAGATCCTGCTTCCGAGTTGATTCCAATGGCTGCTTTCGAGTAATTTCTGCTTTTTACTCTGTGTGTTCCCTTTGATCGTCTCCTAGTGTGTTTATATAGACTTTGGAAGGCTCACAATACCTAAAAATTTGCTTTTTCTGCGTGAAATTGAAACAGGTCTCGACAAGGACACGAACTGTGACCAGCCCGTGTGAGAAGTCTCAGGCCGTGTGAAATACTGACATGGTTTAAAGTCGATACGGCCTTGACACAGGGGCATGTGGTTTACCCTTGTGGAAGTGCCTAGGCCGTGTGAAATACTAAAATTGGCCCATTTTGTCCATTTTTGGCCCGTTTCCTTCTCCTTTCACTTCTTTATGCTTACCTAAGTATAAAAAAATAAATTTATAGGATTAAGAGCATCAATTCACTAAATTGTATGATAAATCATCCAAAAATATGCTAAGAATGGGATTAAAATATGTTTCTTTTATAGTTTATCAAGAGGATTGCAAGCAATAACTATCAATGGCCAAGAAATCGAACAGCTTCAGAAAGACATGTAGCTAGAGTTCATGAAGTTGATGGCCTCACTTCGTTATCAGCTCAGGTATCATCTATTTCTTCTATGTTAAAACAGTTTACCACTAATAGTGCTAATAATTTTGCAGCTCAGCCACCAAGTCCATTTGAAGTAGTTTCCTGTGTGTACTATGGGAAGGGTAATTTTTTTGAGAATTGTCAATTGAATCCCGAGTCAGTGTACTATGTGGGGAACCAACATCAGAATAGGAGTGGACAAGGACCCCAATCTAACTTCTACAATCTTTCATGGCATAATCATCCTAACTTTTCTTTGAGCAGCCAATAAAATAGATCAAACAATAACTTTATGCAGCATAGACCCAACCAACCTCAAGGGTTTAATCAGCAAGCTCCAAAACAATCTCAAGTTGAGTCATCAAATAGTTTGGAGAACTTTTTGAAAGCGTACATGGCAAAGAATGACACTTTGATCAAGAGCGAAGCAACAACATTGAAAAATTTAGAAAACCAAATAGGTCACTTAGCTACAGAGCTTCGTAATAGACCACAAGGAACCTTGCCAAGCAATACTGAGAATCCAAGAAATTTGAGTAAAGAACATATAAAGGCTGTGGCATTGCGAAGTGGTAAAATTCTAGAACCTCGATTGATTGATGTCGAAGATGAGCCTATTGAGAAAGAGGAAAGTCAACCTGCTATTGAAGTTCCTACATCAAAAGAGTCAGAATCTGCAAAGACTGACAAGGTAAATCCTAATTTAGTGAATTCGAATACTTTAACATCTTCTTTGGATGCAGATTACCTACTCAGAAGAGTTGTCCGATTCAACCAAAAGTTCAATCACCTCCATATCCACAAAGATTGCAGCAACACAAGTAGAAACAGGAGGTGTAATTCAAGAAGTTTTTGGATGTTCTGAAGCAATTACACATTAATATTCCATTAGTGGAGGCTTTAGAACAAATGTTGAATTATGTGAAGTTTATGAAGGATATACTATCCAACAAGAAACGACTAAGTGAGTATGAGATTGTTGCTCTGATGAAGGAATGCAGTGCTTTCTTGCAGAACAAGCTGCCACAGAAATTGAAAGACCTAGGAAGCTTTACTATACCTTGTAACATTGGTGAATCTTACTGTGGTAAAGCTTTGTGCGACTTAGAAGCAAGTATCAACTTGATGCGTAAGTCTATTTTCAAGATGCTAGAGATAGGTGAAGACCTACAACTGTAACGCTTTAGCCAGCGGATCGATCTTTAGCATATCCCAAGGGGAAGATCGACGATGTTTTGGTAAGAGTCGAAAAATTTATTTTTCTTGCTGATTTCATTGTCTTAGATTTTGAAGTAGATAAGGAAGTGCCGATCATCCTTAGGAGACTTTCTTAGCCATAGGAAGAGCATTAATTGATGTGTAGAAAGGCAAACTCACCATGCGAGTTTAAGACGATTAGGTAACTTTTAACATTATTAAAGCGATGAAATTTCCTGATCCGACAGAAGAGTGTTCAATTATGAAAGAAATAGAAACCTTGGTTTCTATGAAAAGCAATTTTGAAGGAGATCCAGTGGAAAAAGCTTTAGAGTTTGACCCTTTGGAGGATGAAGAAGGTGAAGAAAGCATGGCTTTAATGGAAGCTAATCCGAGAAATTTTATTCAATCCATACGGTTTGAACCATTGGAGCTAGAAGTCAGAGAAGTTGGGCAACTCAAGTTGTCAATCAAAGAACCACCTAAACTCGAACTAAATGTACTTCCTTCCCATTTGAAATATGTTTATTTAGGTGATTGCTCTACTTTTCCTGTGATTATTTCAGCTGAACTGACGAAAGATCAAGAGGAGCAACTAATTGTTGTTTTAAAGAAATTTAAGAAAGCAATTGGGTAGACCATAGCTAATATTCGAGGTATAAGCCCTTCTTTTTGCATGCACAAATTTATTTTAGAGGAAGGTGAGAGTGCTCAAATTGATAGGCAAAGGAGGCTCAATCCTATTATGAAAGAAGTTGTGAGAAAGGAAGTGATCAAATGGTTAAATGCAGGAATAATCTATCTTATTTCAGATAGTTCGTGGGTGAGTCCGGTGCAATGTGTGCTGAAGAAAGGTGGGATCACAATTGTTGAAAATGAGCGTAACAAGTTGATTCCAACAAGAACTGTTACTGGTTGAAGAATTTGTGTTAACTATAGAAAGTTGAATAAAGATACTCGGAAGGACAATTTTTCATTGCTTTTTATGGATCAGATGTTAGATCGACTGGCAGGTAATGAATTCTATTATTTTTTAGATGGTTATTCGGGATATAACCAAATTGTTGTAGCTTTGGCAGACCAGCATAAAACAACCTTTACTTGTCCGTACGGTACGTTTGCTTTTAGGCGAATGCCTTTTGGTTTATACAAGCACCTGCAACATTCCAACGATGCATGATGGCAATATTCACTGATATGATTAAAAATTTTGTTGAGGTTTTCATGGATGATTTCTCTATTTTTGGTAACTCTTATGATACTTGTTTAAGTAATTTAGCTAAGGTACTGAAGAGATGCGAAAAGACGAATCTTGTCCTTAACTGGGAAAAATGCCATTTTATGGTTAAGAAAAGGATTATTTTAGGGCATAAAATCTAGAAGAAAGGAAGTAAAGTTGATAAAGCAAATGTGGGTGTAATTGAAAGATTACTGGTCCCAATTAATGTGAAAGGAGTCATAAGTTTCTTTGGCCATGCCGGTTTTTACCGAAGGTTTATCAAGGATTTCTCAAAAATTTCTAAATCATTGTGTTTGTTGTTAAAGAAAGATACATTGTTTGATTTCAACAAAGCATGTTTGGAAACTTTTGAAGATCTAAAAAAAGGTTAATCTCAGCCCCAATAATTGTTTCACCTGATTGGAACACACCTTTTGAGTTGATGTGCAATGCAAGTGATTATGCTGTTGGAGCTGTGATGGGTCAAAGAAGGAACAAAGTATTTCACCATATTTACTATACAAGTAGAACCTCGACGGGTGCCCACCTCAATTATACGGTAACTAAAAAGGAACTCTTTGCTATAGTATGTGCTTTTGACAAATTTCACTCATATCTTTTAGGTACCAAGGTTACAATATTTACTGACCATACAGCCATTAAATACTTACTCACAAAGAAATATGCGAAACCAAGGCTAATTCATTGGATACTTTTACTCCAAGAATTTGACCTTGAGATCCAACACAGGAAAGGTGTCGAAAATCAAGCAGCTGATCATCTGTTAAGGTTGGAGCAAGATGAAGCAACTCGATCGTGTATGCCTATCAATGAGAACTTCCCAGATGAACACTTATTTGAGGTAATTCAAATTCATGAAACACTTTGGTTTGCTGATTTTGCTAATTATCTTGCATGTGGAATAATTCCTTGAGAAATGACATACCAGCAAAGGAAGAAATTCCTTCATGATAATCGGTATTATTTTTGGGAGGATTCGTTCTTGTTTAAACAATGTTCAAATAATATAATCCGAAAGTGTATAGCTGAAAGTGAGATTGCTGAGATCTTGTATCATTGCCATTCATCTCCAAGTGGGGGACACTTTGGTGGTTCACGTACTACAGCTAAGATTCTGCAAGCAGGTTTCTTTTGGCATACACTATTTAAAGATGCTTATACTTATATGAAGAACTACGATAAATGCCAAAGGATCGGAAATATATCACGGAGGAATGAGATGCTTTTAACAAACATTTTGGAGATTGAATTATTCGATGTATGGGGTATTGACTTCTTAGGCTCGTTTCCTTCTTCGTATGGGAACAAATACATCTTAGTTGCTATGAACTATGTATCCAAGTGGGTTGAAGCTGAAGCATACCCCACAAATGATGCCAAGGTAGTCATGCGAATCCTACATAAGCATGTGTTTACACGATTTAGGACACCAAGAGCTATTATTAGTGATGAAGGTTCTCATTTTGTGAACAAGTGGCTTAAATGGTTGCTTGACAAATATGATGTGAAGCACAAGATTGATATTGCCTATCACCCCTAGTCTAATGGGCAAGTTGAAAGAGTGAATCGAGAAATCAAAGGTATCCTCGAAAATGTAGTACGGCCTAGTAGAAAAGATTGGTCTCGAAGGCTCGATGATGCATTATGGGCCTATCGAACAACATTTAAAACACCATTAGGAATGACTCCTTACCGGATAGTTTTTGGTAAAGCATGTCATTTGCCATTAGAATTAGAGAATAGAGCTCACTGGGCTTTGAAGAAGTTGAATTTTGATCTTAAGCAAGCCGGTGAGAGAAGTATGTTGCAACTGGATGAGTTAGAAGAGCTGAGGTTGTTTTCCTATGAGAATGCCAAAATGTGTAAAGAAAGATCAAAGAGATGGCATGATAGTCATATACAACCTCGCAAGTTTAAAGAAGGTTAGAAGGTTTTGTTATTTAATTCAAGGTTGAAGTTATTTCTCGGGAAGCTTAAATCTCGATGGAAAGGACTTTATACTATCTATCGAGTTTATCCTTATGGAGCTATTGAATTATACGATAATTCGGAGGTACGTTTAAAGTTATTAGTCAACGTCTCAAACACTATTGGGATGGTGAAGTTGAGCGAGTTTAATAAATAAATAAATAGTTAGAACTTATTCTATTAATTTTTATATTAATAAAGAGGGTCAAATTTGGCCTAAGTACTAATCAGTTTCTCTTTGTTGAATAAGTCTGTAACTATAGTCTGAATTGAGGCCCAAGACAGCAGGAAGAAGGAAAAAATCCACACTTATTGCCGCCACTCCCATTGCTTGCCGCCCAAGTAACCCTAACGTAGCTAAATTTTTACTACATGTTGCCCTCATTTTCCCTATATAAACCCCTCTTCATTCTACTATTTTTCATAGTCTTCAGAGTAATTTGCTTAACCCTAAAAATCCCTAAACCTTCCTCTTGTGCTGCTAACCTCAAATCTCGCAAGAAGCCCTAATCCTCTTCCTTTTATTTTCTGAAATCACCTAGTGCTACCGCAAGAAGATTGCCAAAGCATCATCGACACTGCTGCAACCTTTTTGCTGTTGCAAGGTTTGCTAAAGCAAGTCCTACCCACTTGCCGATTTCTTTTCTTCCCCTTGTGTTGAAACTTTGCCGAATTTTTGGGAAAAGATACCATGTCTCGCAAAAGAACTAGATCGTCGAAGACTACTCCTGAAAACCCAATTTTGATCAATGAAGAAGTGAAAGAGAGATTTGATTCAATTTTCAAGCATCAACCCATGATGCCGGAAAAATGTTTTAACTTGAAAAGCAATGATATAATGGTTGTTGCTGTGCCGATTAGAAAGATAATCAATGCTCTTAAGTGGGAACGATTTTGTGATGCTTATTCACTTCTTGATGATGAGCTACTTTGAGAGTTCTATGCGAGTTTGACTACACAAGATACTACTAAGGTCATCGTTTGAAAGAAAAAGGTACCTCTTACTTCTAAATGCATCAATGATTTGTTTAACATACCTGATGTTGAAAAAGATGAGTACTACCCTATGATGAACAACATCAATTGGGATTTTCTTCAACAAGTGCTTAATGTTGTGATGAATCTAAGATCCCAATAGATTATAAGAAAGTATGGAAGCCATTCTTGCTAAAGGGAATACCTAAAACCAGTAACAAAGGTATGGTTTTATTTCGTTCGCTACAGTTTTATGCCTATTTCACACAATTCCACCATCTCGATGGAACGGATGCTCTTGTTATATGCAATCTTGACAGAAAAGTCCACTAATGTTGGGAAAATTATTCTCAAGAAGGTTTATGATTGTGCTAAAAAGAAGATAGGAAGTGTTTATTTCCCATCATTAATCACTTCACTTTGCTTAAGGGCCCGTGTTAAAACACAAGCAAATCTGAAGGGGTAGTATGTCCAAGGATGCATTACAAGTCATGATTTTGAAAGGTTAGTAAAGATGCTGCATGAGCTGAATTAAGGCAAGAAGAAGAACCAACTGAGCCAGAAACCGAGTCAACAAATAAAACTGAAACTAAAGCTAATTCAATTACAGACACTGAAGAAGAAGAATCTGATAAGGAACCAGACAGTCCTCAACCAGTTGAAGGATCTACAAACCCTGAACCTAGGGTTAAGGGAGAAGAAGAACAAGTCAAGCTAAGTGTTGAACCTGAATTTACAACTCCAATGCCGACTTCTGCAAGTACTTCAAAGAAATCAAAGTTGTCAATTATGATTGATATGTGCAAGTTCATGCACAGACAACAACAAACTTACTAGAAATATGCAAAAATTAGAGATGACTCAATTCGAAATACTTTTAAGAATATATCTAACACTTTTGTTCCTAAGTTCCCAGACACTATCTTTTAGACATGGACAGAAGATACTGATTATACAAGCGGAGATGGAGCTAAATAAGACAATGGGAATGAGCTAGAAAAATAAAAGGGGTGATTCTTGTCTTTTTATTTTTTTATTTTAGGTCTTTAGGAATTTATTTCTTTCGCAAGTAGGATTTAATTTTCACAAAATAAAACATAGCAAGCATGAATAAATACTTCTTTAGAAAGAAAAAGACTAAGTGATGTGGTAATGGAAATTAACATGTCTAGGATTGGGTTATGAGGAAAGACTTGGTATTTAAGCAGTCTTAATGACTCACCTCTCTTTCTTTACAACCCTACCTGGTGTCTAGTTTTCATTCATTACTTTGTTCTTGCAATGAGGACATTGCTTTCTTTTTAAAGGGGGTAAGGCAAATAATTGCTCAAATTTTTAAAAATTTTCAAGTATGTTTCAATCATTTCTTCCATGAGTATGTTCCAATAAATGAATGTTTAGAGAAATTTCTTTGTTAATAAGATAGTTGTATGCAAGCATGAATGATGATTTTATCTGAGTGATTGTATGTTATCACGAAGAATGGAATGATTGTATGATCTTAGTCTTAGGTAATGTTTTCCATACAAACTTAGTTTCTTTTGAGATTAGACATACATAAAGGTTTATATCTTTAGAATTGACTTAGTAACTTTCTTGAGGCAAAATCTTAGGAGACATAAAAGTCTAAAATGATATAGGCACTATTTCTTTGGATCTTTGAGCCTTTTCAAGCCAACCTTATGATATTAGACCCTTGAAACTATAATTTTGAGCGTAAAAGCCTATTTATTGCAATGAACCTACATTACAAGCCATATTTCCATCTTTTGAAGGTTAACTAATTTTGTCCACCCATCTTAACTAAAGTTGTCTTGGTAAATGATATTTGAGGAAATTTATCAGAAGATGTATGTGCTATGATTAAAAAAAACAAAAGAGTGAAGAAAAATTTGCTCAATCTCTAAAAAGAAAAAAAAAGTATGAGCATGAGTTCAAAATAAGTTTGGGGGTATTCCAAAGGTTCACTTAATGAAAAGGGTTGTACTTCGCGAAATCCAAGACAAAGTTAAAGGTTAAGATTTTGAAACTAAAATATCTCATCTCTTAAAATCCCTACCTTTAACCAAGCCCTATTACAACCTTATAAAAGACCTATTGATTTGATAATTATGTCACCTACATTAGTGGAGAGGAAGTACTAAGTTCAACATATGAAGATTATGAATAAGCCTTATGATTGTTTTACTTCATTGATGAGAAATTACGTTGAATGAAAAATATTATATGTGGCTTTGATATACATGCAAACTATGATTCATGTTAGCATATTTTGAAATTTAGTATAAAATTCTCAAAATGTTTGCATATGAGTTACTTGTTAATAAAGAAGATCTATGAGCATAAAGTTATTAAGACATGATTATGGGACAAAGATTGATGCTGCTTACACTTTTAGCAAAATTTGCCTTAGCGAGACCTTGTGTTGTGCATGAACATTACTCGGGACGAGCAATGATTTAAGTTTAGGGGTGTGTAAACTAAAAAATATATAGGATTTTTCCTAAGTAATTTATCACCTTTTACTTAAATTTTTTGTTAAAACCAAGTAATTGTTTAAGAAATTAATGAAATATGTGGAAATATGAAATTAAGACAGAAATTATTAAAATGTGATTTTATGTGGAAATATGAAATTAAGACGTAGAAATTATTAAAATGTGATTTTATGCTTTATTATATAGTTTTTATGCATAAAATGGCTTGTTTTATATTGATTTGAGCATATTATATTTTTTAAGCTATAAAGTGGGCCATGCATGCTTAAATTAAATAATAAATTTATAAATTTATTGTAACATCCTAATTTTTGGGGCTTAGTAATTTTGTGTGATGTTTTGTAAAATTTTAAAATGTTGAGATGTGGTTGTGGAATTCATGTTTAGAGTGTATAAGTGGGCCTATGGAAGGCCCATGAGTTGGCCAAAACCCGGTAGAATTTTTGAATTTTGGACTTAAAGAATTAGGGGCTCTGGTTAGAAGGCCTTAGTAAAATATGTGGATAAAATGTATCACAAACGGAGCATTGGTAAAGTGGCTAAGTAACGCCACTAGTCTCCTAAAAAGGTGGCGTGAAAATGAGGAGAGAAAGCCAAGGTTCGAATCATGGGGTAGGTACCAGTGGCGTTTATTTTTTTTTTTATGTCTTGTGTATGCAAGAGTTTGAAGTTGAACGGAACTCTGTTGGCTAAGGTTTGAATTGGTCATGAGCTAGAATCAAGGAATGATAAGGGGGAGGATATTGGGGAGAGATTTTAGGAGAATTTGAAAGTAGAGAAGTGGTGGCCGGCCAAGGGGGGTGTGTAGTGCTAAATCGGCATTAGAATTGAGTTTTTCATTTTTTTCCATTCATTTCCCTTGTGCCGTTTGATACACATCAGAAATTCCTCTCATTTTCTTTCTCTCTTCTCTTCTATACTTTCTATTCTCTTGTTTTTCCCTTTAACATCTAGAAAAGCCGAACCATATTCACCTCCCTCATTCTCTTGGTAGCCGAACACTAAATAAGCCAAATCCCGAAAAAGTACTTTGTGCCGATTTCTTGTAAGCTAAACTCTTCACGATCTCTTCATCTCTTGTAGCCGAATCTTTCAACCTCTGAGCCTTCAACCCATACCGATTAAATCATCATAAAAGTTCAATCCCAAAACAACTTCTTCTCTCTTAGATTAAAAGCCGAAAATGCAGCACTTGTGGAGTCTTGGTGGCCGAATCTTAGGATCTTTTTGGGGCGACTTCTACTGGTGTTTAGGAGCTTGGAGTTGTGTCGAATCTGAGTCAATACAGGATTGAACCATTGGTGTAAGTGAACCCTCGGTAAGAGTTCGAAACCTTAGTTATATTTTGATGCTATGGATGTTTATAAAAGCCGAAACCCTCCCTAAAGTTTAGGGAGATTGCCGATTTCTAGCCTAGGCTTTATTAGGCCTTCTTCAATCGTTTTATGGCCTCTTGTAGGAAAGCAACAAATCGCGAAGGAATAGTAGGTTGGGTGAAGTGGTGTTGGAGAAGTCTGGACCATTAATCGGTCGTGCGAAGGTAAGTTATCTACGGTTTTAGGCATAGGGGCCGAATGGTATTAATAAGACTATAGTGATTATTCTTTTAGATTTGGATCTAATACATCAATTAAATGAATATAGGACGACTGCGTGGAGGACTTGGAAGAATCGGTCGTCTTTTAACAGGTGTGTAACATACCCCGTAATAGCCTAGGTTCATATTGCATAAAAGCCGAAACATCGGATTATGTTGTTGATGTAACCTGTAAATACGAGATGATGTGTGGATGAGTTCAATTGCGATGAACACAGTAAACAAGAGTGATGGAACAGGTAAGAGCACGGTTTCGTGCAGTTTGGTACGTTGGGCCTCGATGGGCTAAAATAGGGCCCAATGGGCTTGTGGGCCCATTTGGGTAAAAATTGGTAAAAATGGAATCTGATTGAATTGCATGTTAAATTTTTAGTACCGTTGCGTAACTTAGGCTAAAAAGGACCTAAATGACTAAATCGGCTACGAAGGGCCCATTAGGGGTTTTGGGCCCAATAACTTGAATGCGCTATAATAGGCTAAAAACTGCTGTTTAAACACTTGGAATTGATGAATAAGCATGGAAAACTCTAATAATGGATAAAATTATGTAATTACCCCTTAAAACATGAAAATGACTATTTTACCCCTAGGTAAAAATGACTATTATACCCCTAGGGTTGTAATATGTTTATGATGACTTTGATACTGTTGTTTTACATGCTATGACATGATATGCACATGATATGCTATGACATGAACATGATATGCACTATTTGATTCATTATATGCATGGGTTGGGTTTTATATGATGGAGGAAGTGATAAAGGGCTTTGCCCCAGTTTACCGAAAAGGGCTTTTGCCCCAGTTATTAAAAGAGGCTTGGCCTCCAGTTATATGATTAAGTAGCTATGCTGCCAGTGGAGAGTTTGGTTGGGTGGGTTGAGTTATTCCCCACATGGAGAGTTTGGCTGCTACGGGTGGAGAGTAGCGGATGGAGGGTTGAGTAGTCTCCCCAAATGGGTTTTTGCATACATGTATGGTTTGAGTTATGTAATATTGAAATGGGCCTATGGGCCATACCATTTACAGAAAGGCTTTGGCCTAGCGATATGAGTAATATAAAGGCTTCGGCCCAGTAACAGTTAACCGAAAGGCTTCGGCCCAGTGCATGTTGAAAATTGAGCTTGTACATGTATGGATTTGGGCTCTGAAAGGGCTTGTTATACACTGAGTTCCAAACTCACCCCCCTTCTTCAACCTTGCAGGTGAACCTTAATGTGGAGACTTGGAGCCGGTGGGAATTCAGAGTGGCCATGATGTTCAGTTGGACTTTCTTTTAAAAGTTTTATTTAAATATTATTATCTATTTTTGGGTTGTAATAAGGCCATTTTAACTAATTTCTTTCTGGATTTGGTTGGTTTTGAACTTTGAAATCTGTGTTATTATTTATATCTTAAAATGGGCTAGATCTAGGTTACGTTTTTAAACAACTCTCGGTTTTCAAATCATACAGAGATAAATACAACATTTTAACTAAGACATCACCTTGAACAAACTCCATCTCGAGATATTTTCAAAAGTATCAATAACCTAAAGTGTGGCAATGGTTGTGGGCATGTCGAGGATTGGATCCAATCAAGAGCTTGGTACTTAAGCAGCCTTCATGGCTCACCTCCTCTGTTTCGGATACCTACCTGGTGCACAGCTTCCATTCACTTTAGTTTCTTAAAAATTATCATTGAATTCTTTAAGGAAGGTTTAAGATCAGAACTTGTGTTTTTGTTTCAATGTGACACGTCAAATTTGGCCATAACGTTTGGGCCGGGTTTGGGGTGTTACATTTATTTTTAATAATACATTTTAAATATTTCATTAATAAATTGGGTTTTAATTAAGTAAATTGATTAATTAAAGTGGTTAAATTATATTCTTTGGTCCTTTAATTTAACAGGTCTGATAAGCTTTGCTGGATTACAGAATCGTCCAAATTGGGGACCAAGTCAGCCTAAAATTTGGCTACACATGGATGTTCATAAACCATTTTTTGGTTTAATTACATAAGGTCCTTAAAGAGTTGAAGAAATCAGAGATTTACCTAAAGATTTCATGTGACCGAGTCTTAGTCCTGAGTTGTTGTGGCACTCAAACTGACAAAAATCAAGCAACAAATCAGCCTCAATTCCTTAAAGTATGGTCGGCCACCCATGGAAGAGGTTTCAAAATATGGACATTGCTATTTTTAACAAACTAGCTCCCTTGCCTCACCAATAAATAAGACCTCATTTCTCACTTATCCATCATCCCTCAATTCATCATTATTCATCATTTTCTCTCCTCTCTTAACTCTCTCATTTCTTCCCACGCCTAAGCCTCATTCTCTTCATAGAGATTTTAGCCATTAAACCTCTTAAAGAGCCCTTGGTTGGCCACCTTGGAGAGCCATCAGTAAAGGAGCAAAGCAAAGGAACGAATGAGCCCTTATTGTTCAGAGTCTTGGGTGACAGCCACTTTGAATTGGGTTTAATCTTTCTTTTCTTTAATTTAATTCAAGAATGTTTGCTATATGTTCTTTTTTCTTGTTTACAACAATGATAGCTTAATTTTATTTAAGCTAGGATGGTTGCTTTGATTAAATAATCTTTACTTGATTCATGCTTATAATATTTGTGCCTCAATCGATCATGTTTTCAATTAAAATCAAGTCTGTATTTCGTTCATACGTGATTGAAATGCACCTAAATTAGCTGAGCGATCCTAACCAGACAACGGCTAGGGGACACATCATTGAAATGTGCATACTCAATTTAGATCCTAACCCGATTAAATTACAGGTTGCATAACAACCCTAACCAGGCTCTGTTATCTGCATAGTTTTTAGATTTGTGTGATTCAACTATTTCAAACCGAACACGTCCCTGTTACCTCGCACGAATTCTAAGAAACCCTTAGTAAATAAGGATCAATAAAATGCGTATTTACTATGTAAAGGATTCCAAAAGGACCTAGTGTGGTTTCCAAACTCATGAAAGATCGAGTTGCCATGGAATGTTTTTCCGAATATTGTTAAGCATGTTGATGGTAAACTGAGTTTAATTAAAGTAATTGTCCTAGCCTATTATGTTATAATTGTTGCAAATTGTGTTTAATTCTGCTAAAATCTATTTCATTCATATAGTCGTATATTTAGGATAAATTACATTGGGGATCATTGCATTTAGATTAATTTTACATAATTTTTAATCAACACTTCCAAATCAAATTGTGTTTTTATTTACCAAGTTGTTACTATAATTTTATAATTAAGTGACTTTGCACGAATACAATCCCTGTGGAGATGATAAATTGATACTTACTTATTACTTGATAACGACTGTGTACACTTGCACAAACCCTAGCGTTACAACAGCCAACCACAAGGCCAGGCACATGCTAATGTGGCATCGACAGAATAGTTTTTTCGCTTTTATCGAGACTCATTTTTTTGTGTTTCGGGTACACATCTGGTACAATTTTGATGGAAAACCATTCCCTGTGCCTTCAAAACCTAGGAAAAAGCATCCAGTTGCCCAATTAGCAGACAATTTTGAACCAACACATAATTCGAAATAACGCACTTAACTTACTGATGATACCCATGGACCTTAGCACGATTTAGGCTATTCGAACGCAACTTCACCGCTCACCTCCTTCTCGTAAACCATAAAAATGCAAAAATCAATCCTTTAAATACTCACCATTTTGCCAAAACAAAAGTATAGCCTCAACTAGCGTTTTGGAAATCACAAGTTACAGAATATCAAAGTCTCACTTACCAGAATTGTGCGACGAATACTAAAATAACAAGAATAGAGATACGACAGTAGACAAAAAGGAAATAGAACTACAGGAAATAAGAGGAAAACAAAAATGGCAAACAGACAAGGAAACTAACATTAGTTTGATTTTGGAAGAAATAGAAAACTAATTGAAAATTGAAAAAAAAAGAAAAAAATAAAAAAATAAAATAAAAAAGAAATAACACATATCCCTTGATTTCCTCCCACCAACCCACTATCTCACAACCTCCTCAGACTTCCAATTCAACTGAAACTCCATTAGTTAACAGAGCAAAAATTAATACCCACGCTCGCGCAGGGACTCAAACACAAAACCTCCAACACACCAACCCCCTTACCACTTGAACCAGCAAGTTCATTCTGATATAAGTTAACATGCATTTCTATATAAGCCCACTCAACAAAGGTAAGGCTTGGACCAAAAAAAAAAAAACAAAATTTCCAAATGTGAGACTTGAACCTAAGACCTCATACTCATACCCAGAACACTTAACCACTGAAATAGATTCTCATTTATGTCAAGTTTTTACCGAAACAGAAATAAATTATTCAGAGCGTTACAAACATTGTTTCCTCTTGGTCCTCCGGTGTCACTAGAATTTGGAAAAAAACCTGAATAACCAGCAAGACAGTAGTAGTGAGTTTTTCCAATTAAATGTTCTAACATTTGGTCCATAAAAGGGAGTGGAAAGTGGTCTTTTTGAGTTAAAGAGTTCAACTTCTTGTAATCTATGCAGACTCTCCACCCGTTTTGGAATCGAGTGGGAACTAAATTACATATTGTATTTTTAACTACAGTCATACCGATTTTCTTAGGTACCACATGAACTGGGCTAACCTAGTTATTATCAGAGATTGGATAGACCATCCTGATGTCAAGTAATTTTTGAACTTCCTTTTTCACGACCTCTATCATTGATGGATTAAGGCATCTCTGAGTTTCTCTCTTTGGGCTCGCATTTTCTTTTATCGAAATTTTGTGCATATAGGTTTAAGGACTTAACCCTTTTATGTCAACGATCATCCATCCGATTGCCCCTTTGTAGTCCCTTAAGGCTCAAATTAAATTCTCCTCTTCCACTCTCAAAAGTTTACTAGAGACTATCATTGGTAAAGTGTTCCCATTACCCAAATAATTGTACTTAACTATTCCGGTAATGGTTTAAGTTCTATTTCTAGGGCATGCAAAATAGAAGGCAAAATTTTAGTTTTAGAAGGATAAAGATCAAAATATTTACCTTGACTTTTAGTAAATTGTGGAGCCTCCATAAGAACAACAGTTTCATGAATTGGTTTTCTGAACGTCATTAACTCCTCTAATTTATCCATCATTTCGAGGTCTATACTCTTGCAAAGCACAGTTTGTAACCCATCTTTTTCATGATATTCAAAATGAAATTTTGTTAGTGGTTCAATAGTTCAATACTAGAAATATTCAACATTGTACTAGGTTGGCCCATCGCTTCATAAACATTAAATTTTACCACCTCACCGTCAAATTCCATAATGAGCGTTCCACTTCAAACATTCATTTTTGTACGTGCGATACTTAGGAATGGTTTCTTAAGTAGAATATCGGAAGAATTTCTTAAGTGATCATCCTTCATGTCGATGATGTAAAAGTCTGCAGGAAAAATTAGTTCATTTACTTTGAATTTGTCATTTTCCAACACCCATTCTCAATACATACATGACCTATCTGCCAATTGAATAATCACCCCTGTTTCTTTCAAAAGACCTGTTTTAGCAATTTGAAAATAGATAAAGGCATTACATTAACAGATGCTCCTAAGTCACTCATGGCTTTCTTTATGCCAATATTACCTATTTTACAAAATATAGAAAACATACATTGATCTTTACACTTAAGCGGGATTTTCCTTTGTAGTACTGCAGAGACATTTTCTCTCACATTTACCCATTCGTTTCCTTGGAGTTTATGTTTTCCAATGCACAATTCCTTTAAGAATTATGTATAGCTTGGAACTTATTTAATTGCATCAAGTAAGGGAATGTTAATTTCTGACTTTTAAAATGTCTCAAGGGTTTCTTTTTCCTCTAGTTCCTTTTTACCTTAGGAGAGCCTTCCAAGAAATAGAGGTGGTACAACGAACGACTTTAATGGTGCCGACTCAATAGAAGCTGTTGGTTCTAGTTCCTGTCTTTTCCATTTAGTGTCATGACCACAATGTGTGCCAGGTACTAGTTCTAGCTCTATTCCATCTTTTACAGACATAGCACTCACATTTTGATGTGGGTTTAGCTTAGTTTGAGACGACAATTTCCCTTGGTTCTCCAAACAATTAATCGTAAGCGTTAGCTTACTTATCTGCTGATCTATTTTTGGAAATGCACTTCAGCCTTTTGTTGGAACTTTTTAGTGCTAACGGCTAACCTCTCTACTATGGTTTCAAGAGATGACTTTGGAGGTTGATACTGTTGAGGCGCAGGTGACCTGGGTTGATACAGTTGATTATTTTGAGGGTTAGATCCATAGCTTAGATTTGGGTGGTCCCTCCACCATACATTGTAAGGGTGAGTATTCGATTGAGTCGAGTTGAATCGAGTCAAAAGAATTCGAGTTAGTCGAGTTGACAAATCATATTTTAGCAACCAAATTCGATTTGAATTTTTTTAATCGAATCGAATCAACTGAAAAATTATCGAGTTAAGTCAAGTCGAGTTAACGAATCATATTATTTATACTCAATGTTGTGTTTACATGAACCGATTATTTAACTAGTAGATGAAGTACAAGATTATTTAACTACCTAAACAATATAATTATTTTACCTTTTAACTTAATGAATAAATATTTATCAAAACAACATAATTTTTTTCTTTTAAATTAATAGTTTTGACTTTTAACTTTAGAAAAGGCAAACATTTATCAAAACGGCGTAGTTTTGCCTTTTCTTATTCAGATTTTTGGATAACTCGAATTGTGTAATTCATATTCAAGTTAAACCAAAAAACTTAATTTTTTATTCGAGTTGATCCGAATAACTTGATTAACTCAAATAACTCAAACTATTTAATTCAAAATTTGAAATTTTTTATCAAATTTTTTAATCGAATCGAATTTTGCTCACCTCTACTACATTGTATGTGTTCGGATATGGATCGTAACACTTTTGAGGTGGCCCTGGGAAGTTCCCAATGACATCTACTTGTGCTGTTGTGTCTTCATGTAAAACTGGACATGATTCGGTTGGATGAGTAGGCATGGCATAAATTCCATAGAACCGAGCTGGGTTCGTTTTTCCTGCAACCAAGTTTTTAACTACATTAGTAAGCTCATCAAACTTGTTTACTAAGGAAGAATTACTTAACTCATTAACCCTTCTCGTAGGTTCCGTAGATGGTCAATATTATTTAAAACTCGCAGCCATGGTTGAGATTAATTTCCTCGTTCTTTAGGGCGTCATATTTACAAGTGCCCCTCCACTGGCAGCATCTATCATTTTAATTTCCATTAGAAGTAACCCCTCATAGAAAAAACGCAGAACCGATTGGTCAGCTAGGCCATGTTGTGGGCAACGTGCGTACAACTTCTTGTATCGCTCGCAATAGTCATAAAGTGACTTCGTCTCCTTTTGTTGTATTCCAACAATACTTCTCCTTAATTCGGCTTTTAAGCTACTGGGAAAAACCTATCAAGAAACAAACGAGACATATTAGACCATGTATTAAAATATCTTGGAGGTAAATAAAATAAACATTCTGTAGCAGAGTCAGCTAATGAAAAAGGAAAAGCTCAGAGTTTAATTTGATCCTATAATAGCCTAATTTTCAGTGGTGTCAGAAACAGTGGTTCGAGGCCACCAAATCTGACCGTAAGTTCGTAAATTTTATTATTTAATATTTACAAGTCAATGTGGTTTTTAAAATATTTTTGATTAGTAATTTGTGTTTTATAAGGATTTATTACGTCAAGTGGTTTATAAAATGAGGTATCGAGACCTTGATTCTATAAACCAAGTTGTAAATATTTTTATAAATATTTATGGGAGTGTTATTAAGGTATTATTAAAGTTTCGTTAGAAAATTTTAACGTTTTGATAGTTAATTAATTAAAAGGTACTAAACTAAAAAATGTGCAAAACTTGTGAATTATAAGAAAAAGTGATTAAATGGTTTAAATGGTAAATAAGGGAGGACTTAAGGCATAAATATGCCTGAAGTAAGTGGCTGAGGTGGCATAAGAAAGAAAATAATAATAAAATAAAGTCATTAATAGCAAAATTGTAAATAAATTGAATATGATTGATGTTTGACCGCATATGTTAATGATTAATTACTACTCATTTGATTGTAATTGTTCCGACAACGAATATAGCGTTCCACAATTCAGACCTAGCGATTGGGTCAAGCGAAGGGTGTTATATTAAGTTTCTTGATGATACTGTTAGAATTTTTGTTTCTAGACATGTAGTATGATGAAGGATGTTTTCCTTTTTCCTCTAGTACCAAGTTAGATTCCTTTCAAGGTCATCAGTGAGCTAGCAATTTGATTCATCAGAGGTCTCATGTTCCTTTTTTCCATCTCAAAAGATTATTTTAGTAGTCCAGTCTCCTTGTCCCAATGATGGTTCTCCTGTCACCTTTGTTGTGTCAACAACTGCTAATTTCTCAAGACTAGCAAAAATGCATACTTCCGGCCTGTATCAGGTTTCAGTAATTCTCTCCCTCTCTCTTTGGACCAAGATGGTTCTACTCTTAACAATGCCTCTAACTTGGTTCAAGAGGTCAGTTCACCATCATCACCTGTCTATCCCAATGTTCATCCAATGCAGACACATTCCAAGAGTGTACCAAAGCTGAATTTTGTGATCGTGAACCTATGACCATTGAAGAAGCACTCACTCGTATTGAGTGGACCAAAGCTGTTCAACAAGAGTTTGATGCCCTTATGAAAAACAAAACATGGGAGCTAGTGCCTTTACCTGCCAATAGAAAAGTTGTGGGTTGTAAATGGATTTTCAAGCTCAAGAGAAATGTTGAGAGAACACTTGGTAGCTACAGATTTTGTGTTGTCCAAGTCTAATGCTTCTCTTTTTATCAAAATTGTTGTTGAAGTGGTGCTTTTATGTCTTAGTGTATGTTGATGACATAATTGTTACTGGGAATAGAGATGCATGTCTGGATAAGTTTGTTAAGTTCTTGGACTTGATGTTTTCCCTTAAAGACTTGGGGAAGTTGAATTTCTTCTTAGGCATTGAGGTGTCTTATACACCTGATTGTTTCCAAGCCAGAGAAAATACATTTTAGACTTGTTGAAGAAGTATCATATGGATCAATCAAATAGAACTCCTAATCCTATGGTCAGCTCATGCACTTTGTCTACACATGTTGGAAGTCCTGTTGAAAATGACTCGAAATATAGGAGCATTGTAAGAGTACTGTAGTACATTGTCATTATTAGACTTGAGATTGCTTTTGTTGTCAACAAGGTGTGTCAATTCATGCAACAACCTCTTGATCATTATTTTAAAGAAGTCAAGCATATTTTAAGGTACCTACAAGCTACTGTGGATTATGGTATATCCTTCAAAGTAGCACCTCAGTTGTCTCTAGTTGGATACTCTGATGCAAATTATGGTACTGTTCCAAATGACAAGCATTCTACCACTAGTTTTTGTGTATTCCTAGGGGGAACCCTGTGTCTTGGTGCTTTAAGAAGCAGCAAGTGGTCACTCGTCAACTGTAGAGGATGAGTACAGAAGCTTAGGAATGCCACTGCAGAGATTATATGGCTGGAGCCTTTGTTATCTAAATTAAAGATCAAGGTTGAAGATAAAGCTATTGTATGGTGTGATAACCCATGAGCTGTGGCAGTTTCAAGAATTCCAGTTATGCATTCTAAGTTCGAACATGCAGAACTTGATTTGTTTTTTGTATGAGAAAAGGTAACAGCTGGAAGGTTAATTGTTGGTCATGTTCCAGAACAGTATTAGATGGCAGATGTGCTCACCAAGCCTTTGTCAGCTAATTCTTCACTAAGTTTCAATTCAGGCTTCAAGTTGTTAGCAGGTATGGAAAAGTTACAAAACAGAAACAAGCAGGAGAGCAAACAGTTGGAGGAATATTAAGGTATAGTAGTGAACCATTGTTAAGCTGGTAGTTAACAGTTAGTTGGTGTTGTGCTGAAGCTGTATAACTATTTCAATTTGTTGTTAGGAAGTTAATTGTTAGTTTTGTAACTGTGTTTCTGTTATACCTGTATTCAATTCGGTTAGTGAATGAACTAAGATTCAGTTAAGATTGATTGTTAGCAATGAATAGTAAATTCAGTAATAATCTTGTATAAATTTAATGATTCGATCTTTTGGATTAGTAGAGCTATAGTAGTAAAACAAGTAGACCATTTTCTCTATTCTCTTCTCTTTCTCTTTGCTGTTATGTTCAAGCTCGAATACTCACAAGCTACAAAATTTCTTATGGAAAATTTATCGTAATTACTACCAGTCCGAGCGTAGCTACAAAAACGACAAATTCCAGTTGATATACACTGTACCTTCAGCCATAACCAGAATGAAACAGTCGGCCATCTTTTTCGACTATGCCCTATCGTCAGATCCATCTGGTTCGACGTTTCTTGGGCAGTTCATATCGACACACTTCAGATATCTTATATCCGAGAAAGGCTTACTTCTTGGATAAATAACTATCACACCGCTGAGAACAGTCAAGCGGCAAACACCGACGTACTATCACAAGTGAATCCCATGGAAGTAATCCGACGTACTATCACAAATTACTATGAATACAACTAGACATTACACGTAAGTGGAACTACAGAGACCGAGCGGTCGACGGAGGCCTCAACTCACAATCAAAGCAACTCCAGACCTCCACACACCAGCACCACAGTCATCACCAACTAACTTTTGCGTTCATATACAACTCTTCCAGCTCAAAGAATGGAGCAGCAGCAGCGGCAGCGATCGTTGGAGCCAACTGTCAACCTTTAATCTTTGCAACCTCCTTTCAACATATCACCAAACCCGACAGCAGATTACTCTTAACCCGAACCCGACTGCAGATTACTCTTAACCCGTTAACGTCTCTTCCATATACGACTCTGCACCATAGTTTTACCGAACAAAACATGGAGTAAGTATATCCTTGGCAAACTGCAGGTTCACAGGAAATTAACCCCGCTGCTCACAGATTTCTGACACTTACAGCAAGGACTTGAACTACAACTCATTGTGGAAGGATCCCCATTAAGTGCAAAGGTCAAACGGTTGGCGAAATCAGCAGCATTCTGAGATCTTGTCAAACCATGGTTTGTATTGTGTTTCTCTGTTTTGTACGTTACCAAAAACCAAACAAATTTGTAGAGAGGGGCCTGATGCAAGCAAGTAGTAGCAATTTTAGGCTGTTAACGGGAAACATTTTATGTAATATACTAAAATTATCAACTTTTGTTGATCCAAAACATGGTGGGGATGTAGCTCAGATGGTAGAGCGCTCGCTTAGCATGTGAGAGGTACGGGATCGATACCCCGCATCTCCATTTTAGGAAAAACCGAAAGTAAAGTTACTTTTTCCTAATTAGTTGCCTTGAATTTTTATTCTGCTTGCAGTTACAGCAATGACTTAAAATAGGAACTTTTTTTACCTCGTGCGGTGCAAGCATTACATAATTTTTTACTATTAATTTATATATTTTAAAATTTTTTAAAAATTTTTAAATATATGTTTCTCATGTGACATACCGATAGGCTAACACGAGTCACTATCAGATTAACTATGAGTGTCATATCAGTAAAACTAACGATATTAGTGCAAAAGTACCAACCTGAATAACGGAATACAAGTTCAAGTACCAATTAAGTCCAAAAAAAATTTAAGGTACCAACTAGATACTTTTGTACAGTTTACCTCAAAAATTATTTCTAAATAAATAGATCATTTAATTAAAAATAGGCTTAGTGCTCACTTTAGTACCATGAGTATATAATTTTCACACTTTAATCAAGTCTGACACACTATTTTGGAGGCAGGGCACCTCTTGGCTCTATCATCATAGGGTTGCCTAATCTAAGCAACTGTGAGGTTAGCTCTCAAGGGTGGTCGTTTAAGATCAGCATTGACAACATCTCATAAGTCAAATTCTTGTAGGTAGGTCTTCATTTTTACTACCCAAATGTGGTAGTTTTCACCATTAAACACTGGTGGTGGAGTTAGAGAGAAACTGGATGAAGATATGTTGATTTGATAACAGAAAAAAGAAAATGCCCTCTAAGAAGTTGACTCTAGATACCAATTATTGGTGTTATGAAACAGAAATGAAAACAAAGCAGAGTCTTGAGCAACAAGCTTCAATGACTTGCAGCACACAACAAGGAAATCAGGTTGTGAACTTGAAACAACTTGCTTAGCAAGACCAAAAATGAGAAGAAGAAATGCTAAAAAAGATTCATCAACATGATAGCTGAACTTTACATAACTTTTAAACAAGCTAAATAGCTTGACTGAAAACAAAAACTGTCACCTAAACATACCTAACCCCACTAATTTGTCTTAGAAACTTATAAAACTTAACTTATACACAAAGATAAGTTGATTTAATCAAGTCAATCAGCACCTAATCAAAACAAATACATTGTCAACTTAGTTCAAATGTAACCAAGCAGCAAAAAACAAAATACGAACATTAGCAGCATGCTGTCCTGCTGCAATGCCATGACAAAACCGAGCTGCATGTAAACCATTTCTTAACAAGGGAGCTGTTAATTTTGCATTAACGATGTCTCGAATGAGGGAGGTTGTCTGGTTGATTACAATACCATTACTGATCTTTTCCTTCAGGTTTGTTCCTTTGGAATAGGTTGCCACAAAAAAAGCTTTATTTTTCTATACAAAATTCATGTGATTTTTTACTCTGGATAACCACCTCTTATTTTTAGAGGAACTTGATACGGGAGGCTACCGCATTTCTTTTAGATGTTTTGAAGTCAAACCTGCGAGAGCATGCTTTTCTACAAACGAAGGTTATTTTTTTAGTGTTTGCTTAAGCTAATTTAAGAGGTGTCTTTTTTATTTTTTGAAAAGAATTCTCATCGTTTTATAATATTCTTTTTTTTTAGGCCCTAGAAATCAATCTAGTGACCTTTCCAAATGTTGCTGATGCCATGTTAGCAAATGGCATGTTTAGTCACTCTGATCATCCCCGGATTGCACAACTTTGTTGAGAAAGTTGGTCTTTATGTGTGAGCTCTGCAGGTAATTATCTTATTAAGGGTACTACTGTTGCAATATGTGTGATTCTCTGCACTGTATTAATAGTATCTCCTTAATTAAACATAACATTTTTTTTTGCAGCATTACACTGAGTTGCCAGATACTAAATGGGTGATTGTGAATACACACGCTATTGAGCCTCAAGTACATGTCGTCCACCATCTTTATCTCTTGGTAAAATTTTAGACTATAGAATCCTCTGACTTTTTTTTTATAATACTATTTTCAGGAACTTGTTAAGTTTTTTGTACTCTTTCACGAGAATGCACTTTGGAGTGCATGAAAGACCTTCTGCTTGTTAAAGTAACATAACAACAAGAGAGTTCAAGAATGAACTTTGTTTATTTTTTTTTCCTTATTCTGAAAGAAGACTGAGTGATACATTTATACAAATAGTAATCTAACAGCTAACAACAGCTTTGTATAACAGACTAACTGGCACTAACTGTGTAACTACTAACTGACTTTACTACATAGTCTAACATTCTCCCCGTTTTCCCTTTGACTAATAAACTGATCATCACTGGCAAAAACCTGTAGAGCATGTCTAAACTCAGTAAATTGCTTTGGTGTGATCGGTTTTGTAAGAACATCAGCCACTTGAGCTGTCGACGGAACAAAATTTACTTGTATAGAGCCATCAAGAACTTTCTCTCGAACGAAATGATGATCTATCTCGACATGTTTGATACGTGCATGATGAGTCGGATTCGCAGCCATTGACACCGTGGAGGTATTATCACACCAAACCACTGGTAACTGAGCCTGCATCACACCAACTTCAGCTAACAAATGCTTGACCCACAACAATTCAGAAACACAATTTGCTGAGCTCCGATATTCTGCTTCGGCAGAGGAGCGAGACACGACTGCTTGCTTTTTGGAGCTCCAAGCAACAGGATTAGGACCTAAGTAAACTACATAGCCTGTAGTCGACCGCCTGTCCTCCACAGAGGAAGCCCAGTCAGCATTAGAATAACAC
This sequence comes from Gossypium stocksii, assembly GCA_020496765.1. Taxonomy (NCBI): domain Eukaryota; kingdom Viridiplantae; phylum Streptophyta; class Magnoliopsida; order Malvales; family Malvaceae; genus Gossypium; species Gossypium stocksii. The sequence continues at coordinate 49,544,460 of CM035628.1, forward strand.
ACTAGATTGAACAGCCCTCGAGTAAAATATAGACCATGATCCAATGTCCCGACAAGATATCGCAACACCCGTTTTACAGCTTTCCAATGACTCTCGATAGGTGAGTTCATAAACTAACTTAGCTTGTTAATACAGAATGCTAAATCAGGTCTTGTGATGCAAAGGTACTGAAGCATACCAACAACACTCTGAAATAACTGGCCATCGGTGAGAGGAGGACTACCATCCGATGCAACAAGCTTGGGTGTACCGACCATTGGTGTGGGGGTGGGTGCAGCACCTAACATCCACGTTTTATGAAGAATTTCCTGAACATATCGTTTCTGACTAAGAACAATTCATTGATCCCAGTGTCAAACCTCAATGCCCAAGAAAAAATTAAGCCTGCCCATATCTTTAAGAGCGAACTTATTATGAAGTTGCGTCACCACATCATCAATATCCTTGTTAGAGCTTCCAGTAAGGACTATGTCATCGACATATACCATGAGAAACATGCAAGAATCAGAGGTGATCTGAATAAACAACGACGAGTCAGCTTTCAAAGCAGAGAAACCAAGAGAATCAACTAGAAACAATCTGAGCATTTGAAACCACGCTCGAGGTGCTTGACGCAACCCGTAAAGTGCCTTATTGAGCTTGCAAACCAACCTTGAACCCGTCTGACTAGCCACTTCAAACCCAGGTGACTGCTCCATATATATTTCCTCAGTTAACACACCATTCAAAAACGCATTGTTGACATCAAGTTGCCTTAAATCCCATCCTCGCATGACAGCAATTGCAAGAATGGTGCGAATAGTGACTGCACGAACCACCAGACTGAAAGTTTCCCGAAAATTCAGACCAGCATGTTGAGAAAATCCCTTAGCTACCAGTCGAGCTTTGTACCTGTCAATGGACCCATCAGCTTTCTTTTTCACTTTAAATCGCCATTTGCAGCCGATTGCTTGACGATTGTCAGGAAGAGAACACAAATGCCATGTATTATTACGAGAAAGAGCTTGCAATGCATGCTGGACTGCAGTTCGCCAACACTCATGATGTATGGCTTTATGAATTGTGACAGGTAGATCATCAGAAGAAGAAGAAGTTGAGCTCATGTATGCCTTAGGTTTGAAAACCCCCGCTTTGCTTCTCGTAATCATGGGATGAGCATTAAGAGAAGATAAGGTTAGTGGAAGGGATTGAGTGGCTGTAGTGGGACAATGAGAGCTGGTCATAGAATCACTTGGAGAATGAGCAAGTGGAGTAGGTAAACTAGACTGATTGACAGGAGAAACAGATTGGACTGGAGAAGAAATTGTAGTGTCAGGTGAAATGATAGGTGTGGGTGGGGTTGATAAAACAAGTAATCTGGAACTTGACTTTTGTGTTGACAAAGGTGACTTGACTTGAGGACTATTATTTTTAAAGAAAAAAATATCCTCATGAAAGGTGACATGTCGGGAAATATATAGTCTCCCATTAGAAGCTAGGCATTTATATCTATTGTGTAGAGGAGAGTACCCCAAGAATGTACAAGAGGTGGAACAGAACTAGAGTTTGTAACTATTGTAGGGCCGGAGGTTGGGAAAACACAAGCATCTGAAAACTATAAGAGAAAAATAGTGTGGCTTTAGTTGAAAAGTTTTTCATAAGGTGAAACATTACCAAGAGCAGAAGATGGTAGTTGGTTGATAAGATAGATTGCACTGGTGAAAGCATCAGACCAAAAACTTAAAGGCAATGAAGCATGAGCCAAGATAGACGAACCAACTTCAACTATCTATCTGTGTTTTTGCTCAACAAGTCCATTTTGAGCAGAAGTGTGTGGACATGTAAGCCGTTGAAAAATTCCTTGTTGAGACAAATATGATTTCAGCACCTGAAACTCACCCCCTCTATCTGTTTGCAAGGCTTTAAGCTTGAAACCAAGAGACCTCTCTGCTTGTTTGTGAAACTGAGTGAATATGCCACACACATCTGACTTTTGACGCATGAAATACACCCATGTAAACCGAGTATAAACATCAGTAAAAGCCACATAGAATCGAAAACCATTTGAAGAAACTAGTGCGGGTCTAAAAACATCAGCCATAACCAACTGAAGAGGAGCAGAATACTTAGTTGTAGACTTTGCAAATGGTTGATTATGCTCTTTGCCAAGATGACAAGCAACACAATTAATTGGTATTTTATTTCTCTCAAATGCTATGTTACAATGAAGCAGAGCTCTAGTGAGAACATCTTTACATGGATGTCCTAACCTAGAATGCCATATATGTAACGGAACAGAAAGATTAGCTGAGAAACACTGTGCCAACTCTGACGACCCAACTGAGCCACTTCTGCATGCATTTGAAAGATCCAATTTGTATAGGCCATGGTGCACTGAGCCACGCATAAGGACCTCCCTGGTTTGAAGATCACGTACTTGACACTGTGTAGGAAAAAACTCGAATATCACCTGATTATCTTTTGTAAATTTGGACACTGATAATAGATTTTTAGCTATACCAGGTACAAACAACAAAGATCGCATATACAGTGGTCGAGTTCTAGTGAGCAAAGAAGACTGACCCGTAGCCAACACAGGTAGAGTAGCACCATTAGCAACAAAAACTTTACCTGGACTATCGCAAGAGGAACTGTCAGTTATGGACCTAGCTGAATTTGTTAAATGATGAGTTGCACCTGAGTTAGGAAACCAAGTATTATCTCCTACTGTCTCTGGAGTTGCAAAACAAGCTTGAGGTTGAGCATTGTTAGGAATTGAAGCATTAACATGTTGAGACGAGGGAACAGTAAAAGGATTAGTCCAAGGAGAAACAAAACTAGGTTGAGAGTACCAGACCAATTGAGGGCTAGAGACAGGCGAAGGACACAAAGGCATGGTAAGTGACATCCACATTGGTGCAGCAGCTCCTAGTCCAACCATGCAAACATTTGCCTGTGCAGCAGGGGGTCTATACCCAGCACTTTTATAAGTGGAGTCAAACATATGATAACAGCGGTCAACAAGATGACCCATTTTCCCACATAGCTGACACTGAATACGCGCCCCTGACGATCTACCACAACTACGACCTCAAGTTGAAGATGGACGATAGACAGGAGTAGCAAAACCAGCACTTGTAGACTCATTAGATGCATGAGTCACAGCATTAGCTGAGCTAGAGACCTCAAATATGGAAACTTACTGATGAGCTTCTACATCAATCAACATAGTTGAAACTCCTTGAACGGTGTAAGGTATTGGGCTAGCCGTGATAATGGTTATAACTGACTCATACTCAGGCAGAAGACCATTGAGAATAGCTGTTACGTACTCATGTTGACTGATAACCTCTCCACAGCTTGCAAGACTATCATAAAACCCTTTAATCTTCATCAAAAAATCTTTCATGGACAGATCTCCCTTACGCTGAGAGTGGAGTGCACGCCGGCAAAGCATTAAGCGGGAGGTAGTTTTGCTTCCATATAAGGTGGTAATCGCGCTCCAAATTTGAGCACTTGTGTCCAACCCGATGAGATGAGGGAGAACGGTAGGACTTATCGAAGACAAAAGCCAAGACGCCAATGCACTATCCTGCTGTTCAAAACGAGTAAATTCTGGATTTTCTTGAGGAACACCATCTGCTCCTGAAACCAACTGAGGTGGAATAACAGTACGAGAATCTAAGAAAGATTGAAGTTTATACGTTTTGACTGCAAGAAGAACCTGCTGCCACTACAAAAGGTAATTTGCATCATCAAGCAACACATTGATCTTCTTGGTAGAAAGAAACCTACTGTCAATGCTGTCAGTAGCATGTGACTCTATTTCTGGTGCAGCGAAATAAACCGACGGGCTAGAAAAAGGTGCCATAAAACCTCACAAGATCAACTAGGACGTAAACTTCTGATACCATGTTAAAGTAACATAACAACAAGAGAGTTCAAGAATGAACTTTGTTTATTTTCTTTTCCTTATTCTGAAAGAAGACTGAGTGATACATTTATACAAACAGTAAGCTAACAGCTAACAACAGCTTTGTATAACAGACTAATTGGCACTAACTGTGTAACTACTAACTGACTTTACTACGTAGTCTAACACTGCTTGTTAATCTAAGAGGCAACCTTTAAATAATTGTTCAGGTAAAAGATGTTGTATAGTGGTGTGCTAATAATGCTTAGAAAACACCAAAGGCTAAATTGCGTCTGTGCAGGTTGCCAAGGAGTAGTTGGGTGTTAAAGCCTGCATAAAAGTTTTTGAGCAGTTTAATTCTTATGAAGGATTGTACTTTTCTCTTGGCCCTTATTTAAGCTCAAGGTAAGCTGTTTAGCAAACAATAAAATTCCTTTGTTTGGTTGCTTACAGGATGGCCGCACAGCCATTTCTAATATGGTACTAACTCTGATGTTTACTTCAAATCGTGGGACAGTGAGGACCCTGATATACACTACAAGTACAACAAGGAAGCTCTTAAAACTGGACAAATAAAGGAGGTTGACTGTGTGACTAGGGAATCAAACTTTTATGACCCAGAAAAGATAAAGAACTTTCTGATGGAGGCCCAGCTTCCTGATGCTAGGCCCCTGATTAACGTTTGTGATAGATTTGGATTTTGTTCCTGATCTCACTCACTACCTCTACACAAATAACATGCTCCGTTACATTGAAGGTTATGCTCAGAAGGTATGTGATATTTTCCATTATTGTTTACTGGCATAGTGCATAAATATAATTTAAATTTGAGTTATTGAGAGCTTATTCGCCTCTTTTGATAGGTGAACCCTGGGAATGCACTTTTAGTAATGGGGCAGTTGCTAGATGATGAATACCCTGAAGATTTTATAAAGGGTTTCATTCTCTCAGTCCGTTCTTTGCTTCCAGTTGAGTCCTTGTAGATGAATGCGAGAAAAGGTGAAATTTTCTTCATCTTCTGTCCTTGTTTCTTCCAATCAATACCATGTGATTCTCATTTTCAGCATATGGTTTCCAGAAATCGACTTCGTTTACTTAGTTCTTGGAGCATCTTGTTAGCAATACTTTGGGTAAAATCATCATTGAAAGCAATAACAATCCAAAGCACTTCCTCACAACCAACCCTTACTATGATTCCCGAGTTGTTGGTAAGTACTATGAGAAACGTGATCCCACCCTTGCAGTTGTGGTTTACCAGAGAGGACAATGCGATGATGAACTCGTAAATGACACAACTAAAAATTCGTTGTTCAAATTGCAGGCCAGGTATGTAATTATTTAGTTTATTTATGATAATGTATTTGGATTTTTTTTTAAAAAAAGTGGATTATCTGTATATCATCCTTTGATGCAGGTATGTTGTTGAGAGGATGGATGATGATCTCTGGGAGAAGGTTCTAAATCCTAAAAATGAATATAAAAGGCAGCTAATCGATCAGGTTGTGTCAACCGCTTTATCAGAAAGCAAAAGTCCAGAACAAGTTTTTGCAGCGGTTAAAGCTTTCATGACTGTTTGGAGTCCAGAACTTAAATGTTCATATTGTGGAATTTGCATTTCGAGTTGAGGAAGATGCTGTTTGGAATCAAGTGGCAAAGGCACAACTGAGGGAGGAGCTGATTAGCGAAGTTGAAATATGTGAAACCCCATTTTTTTTGGGATATTTTTTAAAGTAAAAAAGATAAATATTAGAATAACTTAATTGAGATTTGTTAGGAATATTTTGTTTTATCTATTAGTATTAGTAGTTTATTAGAATAAAAGAATTATTTTCACAGTTAGGTTAGGAGTCTTTTGTCTATTTAAATTTAGTTCTTCAGTTGATAAAATACAGAATAGTTTTATCAAATACTCTCTTGAAAACTTTCATGTCATCTGAGCTAGGTTAAATCTCCAATAACATCATGATTAAATTAGCCTTCACTAGAGATAAGAGATCCAGTAATCAAATGGAGGTAGAAAGTTCTACTGTTGAAACAACTACCGAGAGTGCAATGACTCAACGGATAGAGGCATCTCACCTCTCTTTTCAGTTGACATCTCACAAGTTGAATGGAAAGAATTATCTCGAATGGTCGCAATCTGTAAATTTAGCAATTGATGGGCATGTCAAGCTAGGTCATTTAATTAGAAAAGTCAAGAAATCAGAGGTGGGAGATCCAAAGATGAGCAAGTGGAGGTCAGAAAATTCTATGATAATTGTGTGACTTATTAATTCCATAGAAGCATCCATAGGTAAACCTTTTCTCTTTCTCCCGACTGTTAAAGATGTTTGGTACGCTGTGAAAGACACCTATTCAAATTTAGAAAATGCTTCACAAATTTTTTTAGTTAAAAATAAAACTCTGGAAGGCTAGGCAAGGGGAAAAGAAAGTTATTTTTATTTATAACGAGATGATGTCTCTTTGGCAAAAACTGGATCAGTGTTATAATGATGAATGGGAGTGTCTTTGAGATAGTATAAAAGCTATGACAAAAGAAGAGGATGAGTGAGCTTATTTATTTCTGGCTGGTTTAAATAAAGAATTTAATAAAGTGAGATCTCGAATCTTAGGAAAAAAATCGCTTCCAATACTCCGTGAGATATTTTCTAAGGTTTTATATCAGGATTTGAAGCTAATGATGATAATTCTGTTCTTGTAATTGTAAAAAATAATGATGATAGTGAAAAAAATCATGGTGCGGCCATTGCAAAAAATATTGACACACTCGAGAAACGTGTTGGAAGCTCCATGAAAAATCGACGAATGGGAAAAAAAAAAGAGTGGTAATGGTCGTGGTTCACAATCAAGGGATAGTAGAGCTTTCCAAATGATTAAAAAAAACTCATGAGCAGTAAAGTTCTCTAGAAGGGCCTCCATTCACTAGGGAACAATTAGAGCATCTATACAAGCTTTTTCAATCACCACAATTTCGGATGAATTTTTCTGTTCATAACTCGTCCAATAATCCTTCTTCCTCCTTTTCCCAATCAAGTACTGATTTTTTTTAGTGTCAAGCCTTGTGAAAAACACGTGGATCATTAATTCTGTAGCTAGTGATCACATGAGTAGTAGTCATTTTCTTTTCTCAACTTACACACCTTGTGTAGGAAACAAAAAGATCAAAGTAGTAGATGGGTCATTCTTGGCAATAGCTGAGAAAAGGCACTATTAAAATTTCACCTTCCTTGGTTTACATGATGATTTACATGTGCTAAATCTAGCTTGTAATCTCATATTGGTCAGTAAATTATCCCAATCCTCGAATTTTCATGTTATATTTAACTCCTCTATGTGTAAATTTCAGGACATGGTCTTGGGGAGGATGATTGACAATACTGAATAATCTGGTGGAATTTACTTTCTTGATGACGACCATTGAAATCGACCAACAACTAGTTTATGTTTAAATTATATTTCTAGTTTTGAGAAGGTTGTGATTTGGCATTATAGGCTTGGGCACCCTAATTTTTACTATTTAAGATATTTATTACTTGATCTATTTAAAAATAAAAGTCTTTATACATATCACTGTGAATTTTGTGAATTGGCTAAAGATCAACAATCATTCTTTCCACCTCAAAAATATAAAGCTTCCAAACCTTTTTCATTAATTCATGGTGATATTTTGGGACCTTCAAGAGTCTCAACTTTTTCAGGAAAATGTTAGTTTGTCACATTTATCAATGATCATACTCGTATTTGTTAAGTGTTTTTATTAAAAGATAAATTTGAAGTTAAAATATGTTTCAATCTTTTTATACTATAGTGAAAACACAATTTGGTGTGAAAATAGAAGTATTTCGGAATGACAATGGTGGGGAATTTTTAGTGACCAATTAGGCTTTTTCTTAACCAAACAAAGAATAGTCTACCAAAGCTCTTGTACAAATACGCCACAATAGAATAGGATTGCTAAATGAAAAAATCGCCATCTTTTGGAAGTTACTAGAGCCTTAATATTTACTAGTCAGGTGCCACGTTATCTTTGGGATGAAGCCTTGTTAACAACTACGTATCTTGTTAATAGAATGCCCAGTAAAACTCTAAACTATAAAACTCCTTTCAGTCTTTTTAAAGATAACATTCCTAACTCTAAATTAATCACAAAATTATCCCTCTGAGTTTTTGGGTGTAGTGTTTTTGTACATCTTCACAACCAAGGCAAACTAGATCTTAGAGCAAAAAAAAATGTGTCTTTGTTGGATATGCTTATAATAATAAGGGTTACAAATGTTATAATCCAATTGATAGGAAGATTATTGTTACCATGGATGTCACATTTGTTGAAATGCAAGCTTACTTTGATTCTAATCTTCAAGGAGGGAATTACAGTAAGGAAGATTCAATAATTGATTAAGAAAAGACAAAAAATATACAACATAGGGATTCTAATAATGGGAAGGCGAATTTATGATCAACACAGAAATTAATGATGTTAATGTTGTTAATAAAAAGGAGTATAAAGGTGTAGAGTCTAATCATGAGAATAAAGAACAAATAAAGGAGTTATTACTCAAAAAGAAATCGAAATCAAGAAAGTGGAATCCACCAGATTCATCACCAAGAATCCGACTCGCAAGATCTTGTCAAAAGTCCAGGTAAAATTCATAATCCAACTAATGAATTTTCTGATCTAGATATTCTAATTGCTAAAAGAAAATGTGTTAGAAATTTTGTCAAATATCTCATGTCTAACTTTGTGTCCTATAAAACCTTGTCTTTGACATTTTCAGCCTTTGTTTGGTGTTTTGATACTGTGAAAATACCCAAAAATGAGAAAGATGCTTTATAGATTCCTGAATGGAAGGAGACTGTGTTAGAGGAGATGTGTGCTTTTGAAAAAAAAGATACATGAGAAACAGTGGAATTACCTGTAGGAAAAAAATAGTTGGCTGTAAATGGGTGTTCACAACCAAATTCAAACCAGATGGATCTTTAGATAGATATAAGCTCGACTGGTGGCTAAAGGGTACACTCAAACATATGGGATAGACTATCTTGAAATATTTACTCCAGTAACCAAGTTAAATTCTATTAGAGTTCTTTTACCAATTGCTGTTAATCTTGATTAGTCTTTACAGCAGCTAGATGTGAAGAATGCTTTCCTAAATGGGAAACTTGAAGAAGAGGTTTACATGGATCCTCCTCCAGGTTTTGAAGAAAAAATTTGGAACTCGAGTATGTAAGCTCAGGAAATCTTTGTATGATCTAAAGCAGTCTCCTCGAACTTGGTTGAAACGGTTCACTCAAATTGTTAAAAAACAAGGTTACTCATAAGGGCAGGCTGATCACACAATATTCTATCGACACTCACAAAGAGGTAGAATAGTAGTTATTATAGTTTATGCCATTGATATCATTCTTACAAAAGATGATGTGGATGAAATAAGACGTCTCAAGGAGCATCTAACATTGGAGTTTGAGATCAAAGACTTGGGTCCTTTAAAATACTTTCTTGGAATGGAAGTTGCTCGATCAAAGAAGAGTCTTGTAGTCTCTTAGAAAAAATACGTAATTGATATTTTAAAAGAGGCTGGGATGAACGGTTGCCACCCAGTTGACACACCAATTGATTTAAATGTAAAATTCAGAAATTAATAAGGACGATTAGTTGATAAAGGGCAGTACCAAAGATTAGCTGGTACGTTAATTTACTTATCACATACAATTCTAGACATGACTTTTGCAGTGAGCTTAGTGAGTCAATTTATGCACTCCCTAGTGTAGGAACATGAAAAGCAGTGTTTCGGATTCTGAGATACTTGAAGAGTTCACCTAGCAATGGCTTATTCTTCAAGAAATTCGAACAAAGAGAAATTGAAGCTTATATAGATGTAGACTGGGTAGACTCAATAATAGATAGAATATCTACATCAGAATACTGTACATTTGTTTAGGGAAACCTTGTGACTTGAGGAAGCAAAAAAAAAAGTGTTGTAGCAAGAAGTAGTGTAGAGACTAAGTTTAGATAAATGGCTTAAGGAATTTGTGAAATGATGTGGTTAAAAAGAATTATGGAAGAGTTGAGGAAACCAATAATTTCACCAATGAAGTTGTACTACGATAGCAAAACTGCTATTAGTATTGCTCACAACCCAGTCCAACATGACAGAACTAAACATGTTGAGATTGATAGACACTTTATTAAGGAGAAGATTGAAGAAGGCCAAATGTGCACGCCGTTTAGTCATTCAAAAAAACAGATTGCTAACATACTCACCAAAAGGCTTTCTAAGACAAATTTTAATTTTCTTATAAGCAAGTTGGGCATGATTGATATATATGCACCAACTTAAGGGAAGGTGTTCAAATACGTGAAGTATTTAGGTAAATAAATCTTAGAATAAATCAATTGAGATTTTATAGGAATATTTTATTTTAGCTTTTAGTAATTTATTAGAATAAAAAAAGTATTTTACCATATAGATTATCACTCTTTCCTCTATTTAAATTAAGTTCTTTTAAGTTAATAAAATACAAAACAGTTTTATCAAATACTCTCTTGAAAACTTTCAAGTGATGCAATTGAATCATTTATTCGTGCAGATGATGCTACTTAGTTCCTTGACGTTATCCGAGCTTCTGAGGATGCTGATGTCTACCCTGATCTGGTGAGGTACCTTCTGATGGTTGGGCAGAAGGTCAAGAAGCCCAAGGTGGACGGTGAACTCATTTATGCCTATGCAAAGATTGATAAATTGGGTGAAATTGAAGAATTTATTCTCACCAAGTGTTGCTAATCTTCAAAATGTTGGTGATCGCTTATTTGATGAAACCCTATATGAAGCTGCAAAAATAATATTTGCATTTATATCTAGCTGGGCTAAGTTGACTGTTACTCTGGTGAGGCTTAAACAATTCCAGGGTGCAGTTGATGCAGCACGAAAAGCCAACAGTGACAAGACATGGAAGGAGGTTTGCTTTGCTAGCGTTGATGCCGAGGAATTCCGACTGGCACAGATACTTGGTCTTAACATTATTGTACAGGTGAATTTGCTTCCATGTTGAATTACAATTTTTGAGAACAGTAAAGTTGTTCATATGTGTGCATAGTCAGTTCCCTGTTTTTTCTTTCCTCATGTTTGTCTGTTGGAGGCTATTTGTCCATGATAATTTGGTCATTATGTTTGTTGATTTTGTAGGTGGATGACTTGGAAGAAGTCAGAAAATACCATCAAAATAGAGGATGCTTTAATAAGTTGATTTCTCTCATGAAGAGTGGTTTAGGATTGGAACGTGCACACATGGGTATTTTTACTGAGTTGGGAGTTCTGTACATGCCAGATATCGTCCAGAGAAGCTCATGGAGCATATTAAATTGTTTTCTACTCGTCTCAATATTCCCAAGCTGATAAGAGCTTGTGACGAGAAAAGCATTTGAAGGAACTTACCTATTTGTATATCCAATATGAGGAGTTTGATAATGCTGCGACTACTGTGATGAACCACTCTCCTGAAGCATGGGATCATATGCAGTTTAAAGATATTGTTATCGAAGTTGCTAATGTTGAGCTATATTACAAGGCCGTCCACTTCTACTTGCAAGAACATCCTGATCTCATCAATGATATGTTAAATGTGCTTGCACTTCGTGTGAATCACACTCGTGTTGTTGACATCAAGAGAAAGGTTTGATTTGGCAGATCAAATATCAAAAAAATACCACTGACTTGCTTTAGTATTTTTTCAATTCATTTTGGTTTGACAACTATTTCCTTCTGGAATCAGGCTGGTCATCTGCGTCTTGTGAAGTCATACATGGTGGCGGTTCAGAGCAACAATGTGTCAGCAGTAAATGAGGCGTTGAATGAAATTTAGGTTGAGGAAGAAGATTATGATAGATTAAGAGAATCTATTGACTTGCATCATAATTTTGATCAGATTGGCCTCGCACAAAAGGTGAAGTACTGTTGCTCTTACATTTTTGTTCGCTGTTAGTTTGGTTTCTGATGTTATTTTTGAGTTGCTTGAGTAGATTGAGAAGCATGAGCTGCTTGAGATGAGGCGTGTAGCTGCATATATTTACAAAAAGGCAGGCAAATGGAAGCATTCTATTGTCTTGTCAAAGAAGGACAAGATTTACAAAGATTCAATGGAAACTGCTTCACAGTCTGGTGACCGTGAACTTGCTGAGTTGCTTGTTTACTTCACTGAACAGGTACAAAAGTCATTCCTGAACATGTAGAAAATATATGCCGAGTGTTAAATGGTTAATAGCGAGATGACTATCTCTTTGGGGTATAAACTATAAATATCCATAACTTCCTGGTCAACCAGTGCTTCTGAATACATTAGTTTGCTCTCTTCCACTTGTTCCTTTAAGGGGGCAAGTATAAAACCGTAGTAGTTGGTAACCCGACTATAGGTATAGGACATGGAAGTGAAGCTTTAACGTACACTGTTTTTCCCTGTGATGGCCTTTCTCTGGTACCATAACAATAATGGACATAATCTCAATGTTGCTGTTTCTTTGTACAGGGAAAGAAGGAATGCTTTGCATCGTGCCTCTTTGTTTGTTATGACTTAATTCGAGCTGACGTTGTTCTTGAGCTAGCCTGGATTAACGATATGATTGACTTCGCATTCCCGTATCTGTTGCAGGTGATTTCTTTTCGTTTCATCTTTCATTTAAGTGGGGCTTTATTAGCTATACTTTTTTCTGTCTCATACTGCCTTGCTAAAAGGCTTGGACGGTTGATCTTAGTGCACTGTCCCACTTTACTATGATTTAAATTTGCTATGAAGATACTTCTTCATTCGGAGATTAGCGTTGGAACCTTATTTGAGTCTGTAGTTTTCCAGTTTATCCGTGAATGCACTGGGAAAGTTGATAAACTTATCAAGGACAAGATTGAGACTCAAAAAGACGTAAAGGCTAAAGAGCAGGAAGAGAAGGAAGTGATTGCACAACAGGTAAGTTACTTTCCGCCTTTCCTTTTCGACCAAGTTGGAATGATGCTATTTAATGAGTCGGGTGCGATATGTGCTGTGGTGTTGTATTTCTTAAAAGAAGAGGGTATTTTTGGGGCGTTGGGCAAGCCGAGGCTTTCGTGGTAAATAATTGTATTTTTTGGTAGTAATTATTTTTGTTTCCATCTGGCTTCGGAACGGGACTGACAAGTAAATACACTAACGAAAAGCATCTACATCAGACCGATTATAGTTTTACTTTTTACTTAGTAGCTGTAACCCTCAGCACAAAACCTTCACCCGTTGATTGAAGAAAGCCACTGATAATGATTGGATTTTGCTTAGCAACTATAAGATGATGTTTTCATGGATGAGACGGCGACCGCATACTGTGTTACTGAACTTTTACAGGTAAATGGTCATTGACCATTTTTATTTTCCCCTTAAAAATCAAAAGGAAACTTTAAATCTGTTGGAAATTGGCCAACCATGCTGCTGTTACTTTTTGTTGAGTGCATACAGCTTGTATGCATGCTGCAGTAATTGTGCATGTTGCAGCCACATATTTTCTGTTTTAGTTGCAATGTAGTTCAGTTTGGTTAAAAATGAACTTAGTTGTTGATGTTTTGATGGGTTTAGGTGATGATTGAGCTGATAATTCAGCTTATTGATGTGTACAAGCAATGTTTATCAAGTTACTAAGCTACTTAGTGGTAGTAGGTAGTGTTTGGTGATAGTTTTTAACTATAAATGTATTGTTTTTCTACTTGAATGAGTGAGCAAAAATGAGCTGAAGCTATAAGCTCCCTTGCTGCACATTTGTGAGCAAGTAAAAATACTGCCTTGTTTGTGTCCTGTTTTTCTTCCTCTGTTCTTACACTTCAAAAATCCCCAACAATTGATATCATGAGTCTTAGTTTTAAGGGCCATTGATTTTTGCTTTCACTGCTTGTTAAAAGAAAGAAGTTGCCAAAGCATGTCATTTAAGACCGCTTGTAGAGAAGGAAGCAACAGCTCAACCATGTGTGACTCCCAAACAAGCTTGAATAAGCTGAAGGAGGAGAATAACGCAAGCTCAAGCTGCGAGCTTAGCGAGAAGTGCGAGCTATGAGCTCAGCAAAAGGTGCGAGCCTGTTGAAGACACCTATTGAAGACAGTAAGCAAAAATGCGAGCCTGTCAAAGGTGCAAGCTCAGCCTAGTGCAAGCAGAGTTGAAGACACCTATTAAAGACAGTAAGCAAAAATGTGAGTCTGTCAAAGGTGCAAACTCAGCCTAGTGTGTGCAGCAAACTGCAAGCCAAAATGGTAGACTGAAGGCAAGCAAACTATACTCGCAAGCTGTATACGCAAGAAGAAACATGACAGTAAACAAGGCAAGTTGCCAACCAAGGCTATGAAGGAGGAGAAGACTCCATTTGAAGAACAAAATCTAGCATAAAAGACTGTGATAGTCAATTATATGTGTCAGATTTTGTTGATAATGAGGCCAAGGTTGAAGATAAGTTGAAAATGAAGTGCTTGTGCAGGTTTAGCTTGAAACAAAGCATTCAAGGACTGCCAAGCTCAAAAACTTGATGAATGATTGGTATTCGCAGCATGGAGTTCAAGGAGGAGTGTTGGAAATTGGCCAACTATGCTGCTGTTACTTTTTGTTGAGTGCATATAGCTTGTATGCATGCTGCAGCAATTGTGCATGCTGCAGCCACATATTTTCTGTTTTAGTTGCAATGTAGTTCAGTTTGGTTGAAAATGAACTTAGTTACTGATGTTTTGATGAGTTTAGGTGATGATTGAGCTGATAATTCAGCTTACTAATGTGTACAAGCAATGTTTATCAAGTTACTAGGCTACTTAGTGGTAGTAGGTAGTGTTTGGTGATAGTTTTTAGCTATAAATGTATTGTTTTTCTAGTTGAATGAGTGAGCAAAAATGAGCTGAAGCTATAAGCTCCCTTGCTGTACATTTGTGAGCAAGTAAAAATACTGCCTTGTTTGCGTCCTGTTTTTCTTCCTCTGCTCTTACACTCCAAAAATCCCCAACAAAATCATCAAAACTTTTCCTATTGGCAATCTGCCGTTGCTGCAGGATATAACCGAAGAAAACTGTCATAAACGTCGCTAGGGCAAATTTAAAAGAAAAAACACAGAAGGAAAGATCTTGGAGAAAAAAAATACCTATATAGGAAATCCACGAATCTATAACTACTTTGATTAAAAGGACTACTAAAAATATATCCCTTACGAGCTTTTATCATCAAACCAAAGATCCGATACTATCTTTCAACTTACAGCCAAAATATATCAACAAAGGACTACTGAAATAAGACCTTATGCACAAACTTTTGACATGTAACAAAGCAGCAAGTTGGGGCTTCATGCAATAGCTTCCTCTCCCTCATGAAGAAGCATTTGATCGAAGTGCCACACCCCTGCGATGAAAACCATGGTAGCATAGAGTTAAAGATGGAACTTTTCTATAATTTGATGACAATGGAGAAGTTTAAATTCATACCGTGTCCTTTTCCAACTCTTCTCAATTGAGCTACATATTCTGATATTTTCTTGATGGCCTCCACCTAAAGAGAAAGCAAACCAGGAATGAACCCATTATTTTTTTTTTTTTATATCATTCATCAGTAAAAGCAAATTTTATTGAGACCAAAAATTGTATTATACCTGCTCAGCTAAGAATTCGCCTTCAATGAAATCCGTCAACTGCACATCATGGTTCCGCACGGCTACCTGTTTACCAAAGCCTTCACTATTAGCACTTCAAACAAAACTGTTTGCCATCATCTTAGAAACATGCAAAATGTAAAAGCAACAGTCTGTTAAACAAAGTTTTTGTCCAATAATTTCATAAACCTAATTAATGAGACCCTAGACCCTATTAATATGTTTAAATCAAAATTCATAAGTGCAAATAGAAAACAGGACAAAATAATTTACATCTATGTATATATATAGACAGAGAGAGTCTCACATTACGTAGGTTAAAGAGCTTTTCACTTGTTAGTTTCTCCAGGGACAAGGCAAGCTCCATTGCTGAACCAAAGAATTAGATACAATTAGCTTCAATCACATATACCATGCTAATTTGACTAATAGGACATTGTCATGCAGTACAATTCAGCATGAAGAAAGACAACGGAGTGATTAATGAACAAAATTCAAAATACTTCAAGTGAATGTTCAAGAAATATCTCTTCCCACCAACCATACAAATTTACAAACGTACTCCCATGGTTACTATATATCTCATTGTATTGTTACACGTGGATATGTAGTATCTGAAGGTAGAAAAAGAAGGCAACCAAATAAGAAATGAAAGCACTGTTTACCAAACCAAACACAAACCTAGCTTTGGTAATATCAACTTACTGTATAATGCATCTCCTTTCTCTGCATGATCAAACTCAGAGAGGGGCATCACTATGGACTGCAGCTTCACTTTTCCCCCTCGTTTGTTCTGATAACAATAGAAAAAAAAAAAAAAAAAACCCAATTTGGGAAACAATGCCATAAACAAAAGAATAGCAAAAAATAAGCAAAAACAAAAAATAAAGAAAAACGGAAACCCTTACATGACAGTTTTCTTATAATCCAAAATAGAAAATTTCTAAATAAATTGTAACTCTAATTTTTTTTATCGAGGTACATAAATAGAATACATAATTATGATGATGATGATACATACAATTTCAAAAGTAAAATCACATACTGTGATCTAAGCAAAATAAATAGAAAACCTGGTATTCCATAAATTTCTCAGCATGTTCTCTCTCTTCTGAACTCGATTCCTTGAAGAACCTATTACGAGGAAGCTGATGTCAGCTTAACACCGAAAAGGGGTGCTAAAAGGGCTCAGCAAAATCAAGAATTTTCAACAAGAATTACTTGGCAAGACCCTTGAGTGCAACGTTGTCCCTATCGAAGTAAGCAAACATAGCATGATACACATAGGAAACATTGTATTCGACACTGCCAAATGCACCAGACATTAGTAAATATCGACACAATCACGAAATCATTCAGAATTCATTCTTAAAAATCTAAAAAGAAAAGATCCCACTTGATTTGTTCGTTGATGGAAGCTTCACAGGCATCAGTAAACTTTTGGCGAGCCAGAGAAAGTTGAGGCACGGAGGGGACAAGATCAAGTTCCTTTTTCACTTCCACAAAGGGCTGGAAAACAACACCACTTAGTGGCTTGTGGTTGGCTCCTTTGGCTGCACAAACTACAAGAGACCCAGGTCCATTTCTTGGAGAAGATAGCTGATGATTAATCGAAGAAGAAAAAGGGGAAAACAGGGCACCCTGATTTTCCAGTTGAGGATTTAACGAAGGAAAAGCTGGAGCAGCTTTCAGCAACATGGCGCAAAAAAGAAGAAGAAACCCAAGCTTTTGATGAAAAGGAAAAAAAGGAAAACAGAAAATTTCAAATGCAAACAGCGGAAGAAGCAGCAGAAAGGAAAGGTGAGATCAGGAAGGCAAAGGAAAAACGTGAGAGAGGGATGGGATGAAACGTGGAGGGCGAAGATGAGGAGGTGGAGGGAAGGGAGCGTGGCAGGCAGGCAGGCGGGCAGGTTCGTCACTTGAGGTTGATTTGGAGGTATCTTTGTGTACTGTGAAATAGTTCACAGGGAATTTTGCATTTGTGATCCTGGAAAGCCACCTTTCCTTTATAATTATTGCAGCAATCTTCTTTTAATCTCAGAGTCTTCTTTGTTTAGTCCCTAGTCTATTCTACTCTGAGGATAGTTAAAACGTTCTATAAGAGTCTTTTTTGTCTGTTCTGTACTTTAAGAAGGGTTAGGTAACTTAGGTTCTTCTATCCAAATAATATAAATAATTAAGTGCCCAACTTATTACAAGACGAGACCCAATTAATATTCATTTCAAAAAAATTAACATATTGCTAGAAAATTTGAGCAAGAAGGAACTCTTTTCACTAAAGTGGGTGTGGTTTTTGGAGTTTGATAAGTGATTATGATTTTTTTATTTGCTTATGTATTTTTAAATAATTTTAAATTTTATCTCTCTACCTTACGAAATCAATAAATTATTCTTCTGTTTTAAATTATTATATGAAAATTTTGAACCTTACTATTACATTGTTGACTTGGAAATAAACAAAAAGCAATTTAGCAGTAAGAAATTAACAATTTAGTAATTTATATGCAATAAATTAGTATAAAACAACAATTCAAGTTATTATGTTTATCAATAATTAGATTAACTTTTTACTTTTTATAAAGTATAAAATCAAATTTTGACAAATTAGAGTAAGAGGATTGATTCATCCATAAAGTAAGAGGGTTAATTTTTAATTTTTTAATAAAGTAAAAGAATAAAATTAAAAAAAAATTAACATGTTTCAATTTGTCATATAAAAACAGTCAATTATAGTTGAAGATGCATCCAAAGATGTTAGAATCAGACCAGTTAGAATCGGATTAAATTGGTCAAGGTATCAGTCTAGAGAAGAATTTTGATCCTATTAAATTGGGATCAATATTGACCGATTAAATTGACTAAAAAACTAGTTGAATTGAACTAAATATTTTTTTTAAAAATTAAAAATTTTTAATTTTTTATAATCGAACCAATTGAATCGATGAACCCATCCAATTCACCAACCAATAACTTAACAGTTTTGACTCTTTGTTAAATTTAAAAAACATTGGATGCATCTAAATATGTTTTCTTATTATGCAAGATTTAAACATAGAATTAAAGTGTTTTCTTTCTAAATTTCCAGCAATTTTTTTGTTTTATAATTGTTTATTTTTTTAACGCAATATTTATATTTATTTTTTTAACTTTAAATAAAAAGATAACACATTAATTTCATAAACAATCTTTAACCCATATTATTTTGAAAATAATTTCTTATTTTATATTATTTTGATAAAAATCTCTTTAAGTTTTAAACTAATACACATAATCTTAACCATCAATTATTTCATCATTCAATTAATACCTGTCAAATCAGTTGAAAAAATAATAAAAATAAAAAATAAAGTCGGTTTACTAATATCGATTTTCTAATTTCTAAGGTAATGTGAAATCAGCTCCAATCAATTTTTTTTTTTATAAATTGAACTTACTTAAATAATATAATAAATTAAATATACAAATTAAATTATATTATTTATCTTTTTCTCATGAAATAAAAAGATTAATTAGCAAGATAGCTGGGATTGTAGATTAATTAGTAAAATAATTAAAGTAGGCACTTGAAGAACCCAACTTCAATGTTGGCGTCTTATATATATATATATATTATAAAATGGGGAAATATTATAAATGGTTCTCATATTTTATCAAACTTTCATTATAACTAAATTTAGTTAGTTTCAATTATTTTTTTCCTAGTTTCAATTAGGGGTGAGTATTCGATCGAATCGAATAAAAAATTTCAAGTTAATCAAGTTGACGAATCATATTTTATTATCCTAATTTGGTTTGAAATTTTCTCGAATCGAGTCGAGTGAGATAGAATTCAAATCGAATCGAATCGAATATATTTGTTCGAGTTAAATTTTAAAAAATAATTTTGGGTCTTTGTAACCACTATCACCCACCGTAATAAAATTTATCTACCGTAATCAATTTTTTTATTAACTTTCATCACCTCATAATTTATTTATTAATCTTTTATATACGTATTAGCTTTTTTGCTTGCTTAGTTATTTCAATTATTTTCAGATTCTTGTCACTATGTATTTTGGAATTAAAAAATATATTAAATATAAAAATATAATTTTTTAATAAAAGTTATTTTAAAGATAAAATGTGAAATTGATACCAATATAAAATTTTAACACGAATATTTTATGGCATCATTAATAATTCAAATTTAATATAAATATTCAATATGACTAAACAATTCAAATAATATAAATAATATAAAATGTTAAATTTAATTTAATAATATAAATAGTAGATATAAATAAAATTATTACTATTTATATTTAGGGATTTTTTATGGATAATTTTGATTTTTTTATTTGGGAATAAAGGGTGAGAAATAAAAGTTTAGGGGGAAAATAAAAAGTTTTAGGGAGTAAAAGTTTGAGGGAAAGTAAATAGGGGAGAGTAAAATTTTGGAAGGAAAATATTAATAAAAAAAATTTTTTTTTGGAGGGGGGATGAGTTTGGGGTCGATGGAGGGTTGGGATAGAAAGGGAGTACAAGTTTTAGGAGAAAATAGGAGGGAGTAAAAAATTTGAGGGAAAATAAAAAGTTTTGAGGGTTTTGGGGAGTAAAATTTTGAGGAAAAATAAATGAGAGAGTAAAATTTTGGTGGGAAATGGATTTTGGGTAGATGGGGGTTGGGATGGGAGGGGAATAAAAGTTTTGGGGAAAAAGTGGGAAGAAGTAAAAATTTTGAGGGAAAAGTAAAAAGGTTTGGAAGTTTGGGGTAAATATGTAAAATATTATAGTTTGATATTAGAATTATTTGAATTATTCGAGTTATTAAAATTTGAAAACTCAACTCGATTCGAACTCGAAATTCGAAAAAAATTCAAGTTGACTCGAATAACTCGATTAATTCGAATAACTTGATTCGTTTAACTCGAAATTTAAATTTTTTTATTTTTTAAATCGAATCGAGTTTTGCTCACATCTAGTTATACAATATTGATAAGTTAAAGTCAAGATTTTGGTGGGAAATACAAGTAAGTATGACACTAATTTTATTAATTTCTTATTTTAAAAATTCTATCTTGAAGTTGAAATAAAATTATGAGGGACTATTTTTTATATTATTCTTTTCTTTTAGTTGAGAGTAAGAACAACTTGTTTCTATGCTTTGGACTAACAGTGAAATAAGATCACAAATGGTCCCTCATTATTTTATCAAATATTCAAGATAAATTCTTTTAAAAGGAAAATTAATAAAACCATATTTATTTGTAGCTCTCACCTAATTTTTGGCTTGAAACCTATTAATATTGTATTGAAACCGAAAAAGAATTGAAACTAACTAAAATTAATTATTATGAAAGTTTGATAAAATATGGGGACTATTTATGATATTTCCCCATTTTTTATTTGAGCTAAAAAAATATACACAGAAGGTGCCGACTTTGAAGTTGGGTGCTCCAACTGCTAACTTCAACTATTTCACTAATTAATCAACAACCCTATCTATTTTGTTAATTAATCTTTTTATTTCATATATATGAAAAAAAAGCCTAATAACAAACTTAATTTAAATATTATAAAAAATAACATTACAATTTTCAAATAATGGAAAATGGGTCTCTCACATACATTCTCTTCTCCCCTCGCTCCATATTCTCACATACATTTAAAACTAGACACAATGCTTGAAAATGGAAAAGAGTAAGTGACAGAAACCGATTTTTAATTAATTGTAGAATGTTTTTTATAAATTGTAAATTAATTTTATTATTTTAAAAATTTTAATTTATTTTTAATTTATCATAAAGTTTAATTTAATTTAATATTTAAATTTAAAATATAATTTTTTATTTATAAAATTATTGCAGAAATTTATAATTTGTAATATTATTTTTAAGTAACTTATAATTTATGACATAAATGATAAATTATGATATGGAACTTAATTCAGTTTATTAAACTTAATTAAAATATAAACTTATTTTAGTTTATAAATTATAAATTACTTGAAAGTAATATTATAAATTATAAATCGTTGAATAACTTCATAAATAAAAATTGCATTTTAAAATTGAAATGTTAAACTTACTTTAATAAAATTATAAATTAAAACATATATATAAAACTTAAAATAATAAGATTTATTAAAAACATGACAATTTATAAATATTTATTTAGCTTTAGAAATTCCTTAAATATTAAAATTATACATAAACTTTAATATAATATGCAATGTTATACATTAATTTTAGTTTGGTGCATTTGTATACATCGAATTTTAATTTAGTTCAGTTTTCATATTTCACTAACTCTTTTACCTATGTGACATAATTTTCCGTTAAATTGTGTATAAATTATTGATATGTTATTTTATTAGGTTAATAAAAAAAATAAATTGAAATTATTTTCAAATAGAATAAAAAAAATAGATTTCCTAGGGAAAATAAAAAATCATTTTTCAAGTATGCTTATTTGTTAATATAAGTGAAAATAATTTAAATTTATTTATTTTTAAACCTAATAAAATATCATGTCAATACTTTACACATAACTTAATGAAAATGTGAAAATCAAATCACAATTAAAATTTAATCTATACAATACATTAAATTAAAATTGATATATAACATTACAAATTACATCAAAATTTATGTATAATTTTAATTTTTGTCCCTTTAAAAAAAATCGAACGGGGAGGAGAAATATTTAATTAAAGTTATGCTTGTTAGCCTAAGGGGCGGGGCTTACTCAAATTTTATAATTAAAAATTCTAATAATAAAAAAATATTTGCTTTGTATTTTTATTAATGTAACACCCCAAACCCAGCCCAGACATTATGGCCGAATCTGGCGATGTCACATTGAAGGGTTGCTTTCAAAAAATGGTTTAGTTAAAAACTTAGTTCGAAACGAAATATGCTTGATAGGAATTTACTTAGTTAAAAATTCGAAAAATTAAATTAAATGAATAATTAGAAAACAACATGTTTATTAAATATAGCAGTAACTTAATTAATCTATATTGAAAATTCCTAAGTAACTTGTAGTGTGGCTATCTCCGAGTCCTCTCCCGTGTCGAGCCGTCTATTGTGGATCACCTGAAATATTAATAATAAGGGTGTGAGTTTCGAAACTCAGTGTGTACAACCTTTGGCAATCAAATTAATTCATTATATACATATCACATTGGGCTTAAGCCCTAACAATATCGGTGGTCTGGGCCTTAGCCCACATTGACCTCATATCATACCAGAATTACATGTATGCAAATGTTCCCATCCCAAATCCAATAGCTACAAACCACCCGTACCAACCCAACACACCTGTGAGGATGTCTACATCAACCCACCCATCCTCTACACTCTAAAGGTAGCACTGGTTACGGCACTACTCAAACGTTGCAGCAAGCTGCTCGTGGCTCAAAAGCCTTCGTTGGGTCCACAGTCGTCAAGCGACCGTGCGACCCTCATATACACTTCCTCCAATCAAAACCCAGCCCACATGCAACATAATATCTCATGAATGCATCATCGTCACATACAACATACACCAGTCACACTCATAACACATAGGGGTATTTTTGTCATTTCACTACCTAGGGGTATTTTGGTAATTTCTACCCTACAAGGGTGTCTCGGTAACTCTACCCTTCGAGGCATTATAATAATTCTACTCTACAGGGGCATTTTAGTAATTCTACCTTAGAGGATATTTTCGTAATTCTACTCTAGAGGGGTATTTTCGTAATTTCCTAAAGGGACAGATTTTAATTATGGTTTTGGCCCATCAACAAGTCCTCACGACTAAAGTGAACGAACACTATGCACCAGGTAGGATTCAAGAGAAGAGGAGGTGGGTCACTCGAACCGCTTAAGTACCAAGCTCTTCCTAGATCCAATCCTAGACATGCACACATCCATTGTCGCACCTTAGTCTAGCGACTTGTCCACGAACATGTTTAATTATTTAATTAAGTCTTATGTAAAATTTGAGATATTAGAACTAGGCCTATAGTCCATTAAGAACCCTAGCATGCGTTTCTACTATCCCATAAGGCCCACTAGGCCCAATCATATTCATAAAACCCATTAAGCCCCAAACATGCTTATGTAGCCCATTAGGCCCGATCACAATCCAAACATACATTCATGCATGTCAATTCATCATACAATTTCATATCACAACTTTGCCACTTTGGGCCCACAAGTTCGTCAGGCCCATTTGGGATTTCGGGATTTCGACTTTTGCCGATTTTCATGTGTGTAGTGTATGTACACACCTGATTGACAACCCACATTACACTATCCTCAGCCTCGACCTACAATCAAAACCACTTTTGAATCAATTTTATACCTTAACCTACAACTTTATCAAATCCCGAAGCCTTACCGTAACCTTACCGTGTACTTTTGGCTTTTCTAGCCTTCCTTAGCAAATAGCCTCGAATATTCTTAGATCTACATTAATCTCAAACGTTAAAGATGAAATAATAGGTGACTTGTATCCACTTAAGTCACCCTTCCACTTATTGTAGACCATTCGGCCACATATCCCTAAGATCAAAATACTTACCTAAAAGCCAAAACGAGAGAATAACTTTTCGGCAGAGACTTGTAGATCCCTATTGCGCTTGCGATTTATGAATCCTACCCTTGTCAAAATAAGGTTAATTGACAAGAAGGGTTAGATAGCCCTCCGGCTTTTACCAAAACATACTAAATGATGTTTGACGAATCACTTACTGAATCTAACATTTGATCTTATGGCCTAGATAGCTACTGAACGAGATCCGGCTTTTAAAACTTGATTAAGAGAAGGTAACAACAACCGATTTGTGATGGAGGAGAACAAAGAGAAATCGGCTATTTGATGTGGCTATTTCAGCATTCAAGAGGTTAAGAATGGATTCGGCTTTTTAGAAAAAGAAGACTACCACGCTAATAGAAATTTCGGCAAAAAAGATGTTGGGTTATTCGACAATGGAAGAATGAGAGGAGAAGAGAATTTGGCAATGGAATGAACAAGAAAAAGGTTTTCTAAATGATAACCTTAATAGCCGAATTGCTTAAAGAATTCGGCACTACTCCCCCTAGCCCCCTTTTAAAGCCGATTCCATGCCTCTAAAGTCCCATTTGGTTCCACTTTATCCAACTTCTGATCACATCCTATTATTTCTCCTTATTATCCACCAAAATTCTCTCTTCAATATCCATCCAAAAGAGTTTTAAGTCATCACCACTACTTGCACAGCATGAGTGCAAAAATAATATTCCTAATGCCAAAGCCATTCCTTGAACCTTGGACCTCCCTACTCCCCACATGGCGTCACTCATTACTCTACAAGGTGGCGCTACCTTGCCACTGAGCCACAGGCCCAATTGTGTCCTATTTTCCCCTTAATTTGTTTAAGAGGCCTAATACCTGAGACTAGGGTTCCACTAAGGCAAAAATAAAATTTTTCCCTATGGTCTACCCTAAACCCGAGACTTCATAGAATCCCTCCAACAATTCTAACTTGTAATTTCATGCCATTGTCTTACTCTCAAAAATTTTAAACGCACCTAAGGCCGGTGCCCAATTCTTCTAGGCCCAAAATCAGGGCGTTACAATTAACTTCTAAATGATAATAATTGACTGAATGATGAAGAGATTTATGGTTAAAATAATAAAATATTAAAATTAGTTTTTGGAAAATTGACCCCCCTCCATTGTAAAAATGTGTACAAGTTTGTTAATTATTCGAAAAGATGTATTAGTTTGAAAATTATTTTATTTTTATATTATTTAGATTAAATAACCGAAAAGTTAAAATTTTGTGAATAGTCGTTGTTACTTACAAAATTTAGTACTTTTACTTCAATGAAATATTTTTACTTTTAATTTCAAATTCAAATGGCAATTTTTTTAATCTATATATTAATTTTAATTCCCAAAATATGATTCTTGCATTTAATTTTTTTTCATATATATTGAATTCAAAAATTATTTAGGAAAGTGTATGTCTTCACTAATCATTTAGCAAAATAGGTAGCTTACTACATTGTAAAGTTAGAAGTTGGAGAGGACTCAGCTTCGAAGTCAGCATTTCAAGCCTTTGATTCGGTTTTTGGAGGTGTCGATTTTGAAGTCAACTCCTCCACTAGTTAACTTGACTTTACTCTTTCTTTTTCATGCACATGTTGGACGGGCAAGTTTTGTCACCTTTTTTTGTTGAAGATTCAGCATCCAAATCCATTACTCCAAGCAAAAGTTCATTGAGAACCAAAGAGCTTCATTAATGACCATTTCCAATACTTCAACATCTCTCCTTGCAGGAAATGCCTACCACCAATCAAGTTTCTCACCATTGGATCACTCGAATTGGAAGGCTCAAAGAAGTCCAAAGAAACAGGAGCAATGTGTGTTAGGATGGACTACCTTAAGCGTAGTATATTTGTCAATTTATATTTGTAATTTTTCGACTAGATTAGTTCAAATAAAATTCCATTATGCATTAATATATATATATATATATATATATGTTCTCAATGGATTTTTGCACACAACGCAAAATGTAAGCAAACATTGGCTGATTGATTATCTAATGCTTCACTAATATTAAGTTGCATTATGTGATCAAATAATAAGCAAAAGGACAAATTATATTAGTAGATAATCTAAACAGTCTGAAGTCAAATCGAAATTAGGCAAATTGATTGAAAGACGATTATGTTGTCTATCAAGTCCAATTGGGGAGATGCCTTGTCTTAAGCATCAGAGTGGATGACTCTCAAAAGATAGACACATAGATGCCATTGTCCGGACTGACAATACATTGGACAGGACCTAAGTTGAATTTATCTTAGATTCATTTATGAATTTATTCACTTGTGACGTTCATCATGTGACATACCTTAATCTTGAGTGGATGATGGGTTATGTATGTGTGACTCGTATACTTTGATGTAAATGAAAGCCTAAGTTCAAATAGATAAGGAATCGAAAGTTGGTACATTAGATATACGACTTCTGCATGATATAGCATAATTCCACAAAAGTGGAATCATAGCCCTATAAGGGTAAATGATATCCTCTCATTGACATTACATGATTGATGAAAAATGAACATGGCCATGGATCATTTGTAATAAGACAAATGATTTAATTTTTATGTGTTAGTAATTGCCTTTTTCATATCAGAAGATGTAACGTAAACCATGAGATAAATTATGATCATATTGGAGAATGAATTTTATCCCAAAGAGATTAAAGATATTTTATGATGGTAACATACTTAAGATATGGTTATTGGACAAGCAATTAATAAAAATAGTGATCTGCCATAATTCGATATGGAAAATTGACTTCTTTTTTACACTTAAAGAGCTTTTAACCAATCATTTTTATGTTTTATTTTGATTTTTTAATTTCTATTTAATTTCCATTTTGTTAGTTAAATTATGTTTTTAAAGTGTGTTTAGTGACCAATTAAGCAAAATCTTGCCTAATGAGTTCTAACAATTATTTTTAGCAAGTGTAAGAGGTGACTTGGGAAAAACTACAAGGGAAAAATGAGGCTACCATTCATGTCGCAACACCACATATGTAAAGTCATGACATTGAAACTGGACAATCACTTGGGAGTGCATTTCGAGCAACAACAACACTGCATGTGGATTGTGGCTAAAGTCGCAATATCGAAGGTTAGAAGTCGCAACACCAAGTGTCCAAGTGGCAACAACATGTTGGTAAAATAGTGACATTGACGACAGTCACCAAGGTTGAAGGTTCTTAACAATGGTGCAACAAAGTAGCGACATAAGGAGCAAAGTCGTAACACCAAAGTCGCCATATAGATGTTCGAGCAAAGTGTGTGAAAAGGCATGACATTAAAATTTTGATGTCGCGACATTGAGGCTTGATGAGCTTAATTATGAAGGGGTTTTTTAGTTAACACAAGCTTAAAGGGTTGTGTAAACTCAAGGTATAATTGTCTAATTTAGGTTAACTTTAAAAGTAGTATAAATACTACTTTAAAATAGATTTTTAAGGATCTTTTTGG
Source organism: Gossypium stocksii (assembly GCA_020496765.1). Taxonomy (NCBI): domain Eukaryota; kingdom Viridiplantae; phylum Streptophyta; class Magnoliopsida; order Malvales; family Malvaceae; genus Gossypium; species Gossypium stocksii. The sequence goes on from CM035628.1 coordinate 49,571,998, forward strand.
TTGATAATTAATTTTTAGGTTTTAGATTAAAGCTTTTCTAAAGTTGTCTTAGGTTTTCAATTTTTTTTTTTTTGTAATTTCAATTATTAGTTGTTATCTGGCAAACTTTTACAATTCCAAGTACAAGTACATTATTCGTGGCTATTTCTTTTCTTCATCAAACGTGCTTAATCGAATCTATCATTGAGAATTTTACTTCCTTTTCTTTACAATCAGCACAACCTAGACTTCGATGATTATACACTGAGCATTTCTAAACTCTCAATTTTTATTTATTTAATTGCTTAAATGAATTGGAAATTGAATGGGTGTTGTAGGATTAAAACAAATAGGAACTAAATTCATTCGGAAATTTGTTAATTAAAGTAGGGGCAATTAATTTAGGATTTAGGGATTAAATGAAATAATTAAACTAAATTAAATAAAAAATAAAAACCTATAATTAATGACTCTAAGCAAATATTTAGATAAACTAAGAGGAGACCTTCTTCAAAAGAAATTCAATTGTCCAATTAAACCACTTTGATAGTTGGTGGATGGTAGAAAGCTTATTAAGCATAAGAAATTAAAATTTATTTTTAAATTAAAACATTAAAAAAATAATAGGAAAAGATGATAAGAACATGGAAAGAAAGTGTAACGCCCTAAATAATCTATTCTGTTTCTGTTTATATCTAACATAAATATGTATTTTTTTTAGTGGCTAAGTGTTTTTGATGTGTTTGAAAGGTCTTAGATTTAAGTCTCACCTTTGCTAAATTTTGTTATTTTTCTAATCCTAGACTTGCTCTTGTTGAGTGGGCTTATATAGGGTTGTATGCCATTTTATATTAGAATAAGCTTACTGGTTCAAGTGGTAAAGAGTCAATGTATTGTGGTCTTGTGTTCAAGTCCTTGCATTAGTATTATTTTTGCTCGGTTTTGTGTTAGTGTTTCGGTGATGTAAGGATTTTGAGGGAGTTGAGATTGTGTGGTTAGTGGGGAGTTGGGATGTTAGTGGGATTTTAAAATAGATTTTATTTTATTTTTATTCTTTTTGTTTTTCCAAAATTCCTCTCATCTTTTTTACGTTCTGTTCTCTTTTCTCCTCTACCGAATTATTCTTTGCTTCCTCTCCTTGTCGATCTTTGCAATATGCCTCTTTTTGTGTGATTTTCGTCTATGTTCATTCGGTAAGTCTTATGTCGGTATGATTTTAACGTTTCGTGGCTAGTGTTTTAATGAGGGGTTGTCTTTGTTGCTTTCAGTTTAGGGGAAGAGCAGAATCAGTTGGAGCTCCTATAGTGATTTAAGCATTAGGGTTTTCTTTTCATTATCGGTAAGTATACAAATACGTTAATTGATGTTGTGAGGTTTCATTTCTGGAATAAGTTTATTAAATTTTTGTAAGTTTTTACTGAATTTGGGCGTTGGTATGTTAATTTTTAGGTTCTAGAGGGCTCGTGTTTATAGTAGCATCAAAATTGAACCAGATGTGTACTCGAAACACAAAAAATTGAACTTCGACAAAAGCTGAAAAACTATTCTGTCGACGCCACACAGGCATGTGGTCGCCCATGTGGTTGGCCGCGTGCGAGACATGGCCATATGGCCGACGAAAGTATGGCCGTGCACATGACACGACCATGTGGTGGTGTGAGTATTGTAGTATGGGCTACACAGGCTAGGCCAAGTATGGCATGCAGGCCACACTGGCATGTAGGCCCATAGGGACATGCCACACAAACGTGTGGGTTCTGGGCCAGGCCGTGTGGGCCACACGGGTAAAGCCAATCTGGGCGTGTGGGACCATATTTCTAAAATTTTTCCTAAGGTCGCACAGATCGTTCCGATCTACTATGGGCCTATCATAGGATCGGTAAGGGGCTAACCAAACATAAAACCATATGATCTGATGTCTAAAATTCTGCTCTGAGTATGAGACTGATATGCATGACTGATTGTTTTGTTAAGTATATATGTATAGAACATCTGTTTATGAGCATGATATGCATGACATTACTGAATCTAATATTTCTGTATTTGTAATTTGTATCTATGTTTGGGTTGGGGATTGTATATGTGGAGGAAGTGTTCTGTACAGAGATCATCGCCTATATTCTGGCAGCTTGGCTGTATATTATCTGATATGTGTCATAATGACACAACGTGGTGTGTAGGGATGGGTGGGTGTTTTTAACCCCACGTGATGGGATGGTCGAAGATGGTGTGTAGAGGATGAGGGTAGGATTCTATATGTCTGTTTTGAATATCTGAATCTGTTATCTGTATTTATAAATGGCATAGACCTGAATCTGAATGTGACTATATATGCAGTTTCTGTTTGAATTGCAAGTTTATTTCTATTGGGTCACACACTGAGGTTATGATAACTCATATCCATATGTTTGTTTTGTACAGGTAATCCTGAGACTTAGGCGGATCAGTGCAGCAGAACCACTCGGAGACTACGAGTTCGTAAACTGTCAAATGTTGTGGTTTTGTTTTAATTTAAACTTTATTTTCTAGGATTTTGTAATAATTGGACTCTCCGGACTATTTGGTTAAATTTTAGGATTTCGTTTTAACATCTTATTTGCGACGAATATTTAAAAGCGTGGTTTCCACTAAAACAAAAACTAAGTTTTTCTGAAACGGGATTTTTAAATATAATGATTTTATGTTTTCTGCTGTAAATTACGTTTTGAAAATGGAAATAAACTAAGTAACACTTTCGATAAAAGTTTTAAATGAATATGAACTAAAAAAATTGAATGTTTTGACGAAACTACTCTGTTTTCAAAACCCTTCTTCGTGACACCTCCTAATTCGACCATAACGTCTGGGCCTAGTTTGGAGTGTTACATTTAGTGGTATCAGAGCCAGATTGTAAAACTCGAGCTGTGAATTTTAGGTTCCAAAATTGTGTTTCAAAAAGAATAGATTTTTAAACAATTTGGTTAATTTGAGAAAGTATATGGTACACCGAGTCTCCAGCGCTGATGTTGTAAGTACTTCTGAACTTTAGATAGAATATTCTGAAAACACTATAGATAGTACTTTCTGAAAACTGTACTGAAATAGTTAGAGACTAAAACTTTTGAAAATATTTCTGAATTTCTAATAAATTACGCATAAAATATCTACTAATAAACACTAGAAATGATGCATAAAACTGTATAATGTAGATAAAATTTGAAATACACAATGAGCTATCGTGGAACTCGCGGACATAGTATTCGTAGTCGTGGTAGAGGCTGTAGGGGGCTGAGTTGAGTCTTTTTTTCTAGGCAATATGCCAAATTTAAAAATGAGTGAGACACCAATTTCGCTTGCTACTGAGACTGGGTCTCAAACCTATTTGGCTGGGGACGACGCATTGTCCCAAGCCATGTTGAGGGTTTTGGAGAGGGTCGCTGGACCCCATTCTGGATTTAGGGGCCGAGGGTTAGTAACTGAACGACTCTAGTCCAATAGTGAATAGCTATTTAAGGGTGTCACTAGAGTCACCCCTACTGTGGCCGAATATTGGTTGGAAGCCATCGAGAGGATTATGAATGACATAGACTGTACTTCTAAGCAGAAATTTAAGGGGCAGTCTCTTTGCTTCACGACGAGGCTTATCAATGGTGGTTATCAGTTGAGGAGGGTACTCAGCTTGATCGTCTGAACTGGGACTTCTTCAAGACAACATTTTCAGGGGAAATATGTGGGTGCAAGCTATATTAATGCCTGTAGGCGTGAGGTCATGAATCTCATACAAGACGATATATTTATGGTTGAGTATGAGGCCGAGTTTCTCAGATTGAGCCACTACGCTCGAGGCATGGTGGCGTCTGAGTATGAGAAGTACGTCTGCTTTGAAGATGATTTAAGGGATAACTTAAGGGTACTGATTGCTCCACAAAGGTCGCAGTTCTGGTTGATAAGCGAAGATTGCCGAAGAGGTTAAGCGTACGGAGTGCCAGAATAGGGACTGTGAGAGAGGCAAGAATAAGAGGGATTAAGAGCCCTCTAATTCTGTTCTAAGGCCCAAGAAAAAGGCTAGACCTAATGGGCCGGTTAGAGTGGGGGTTCCCGTTGCTCCTACTGGGATTCAGTCATGCAGTGATTGTGGTAGACGCTATCCTGGCGAGTGTTGGAGGAGGTTAGGGGCTTGTTTGAGATGTAGGTCCTTGGAGCATCGTATTAGGGAGTGTCCATAGTAGGTAGATCAGATGTAAGCTTCAGGACTAGATTTTGTTCAGCCTCAGAGGGCAGTTCAGTAGCCACCTAGAGGCCGTGGACTGACTAGGGGTGGTAACGGTATAGGCCGAAGGCAGAGAACACTGGGTAGAGGTGCTAGTTAGACTGAGGCAATGTAGCTTGCATTAGTTTATGCTACTCGACTCTAAGAGGATAGGGATGCTCTTGATGTCATTATTGGTAATTCTTTATTTTTGATGTACCTTATATTGCTCTGATAGACATAGGTTCTACACACTCCTATGTAGCTAGTACTATTTCTGAAAACTTGGGGATTTCAGTTGAGAGCACTTCTAGTGAGATCACTGTACTGATTCCGTTAGGGTAGTTTGTTCGGGTTAGTAAACTCTATAGGGATGTTCTGTTAGAGGTACAAGGGGCTGTATTTCTGGCAAATCTGATGGAGTTACCATTTGGAGAGTTTGACTTGATTCTAGGTATGGATTGGTTGGTTGATTACCGAGCCAGTTTGGATTCCATGATTAATAGGGTCGTTCTAAGGACCAATGATGATAAGGAAGTGGTTATGACCGGTGAACATCAAAATTATCTATCCAATGTGATATCCGCTCTTATGGCTGGGAAACTGGTTCGAAAAGGGTGTGAGGCGTATTTTTCTTACGTCAGTGTTTCTAATTATGAGGACTCTTCTATCGGGGATATCAGAATAGTGAGCGATTTTCTGGATGTCTTTCCTAAGAAGTTACTGGGTTTACCTCCGAATCGAGAAGTTGAGTTCGGCATTGAGCTTCTATCGGGTCTAGCTCCAGTGTTTATCGCTCTATACCAAATGGCATCGAAGGAGCTTACGGAGCTTAAGGCTCAACTACAAGAGCTTCTAGATCGTGGTTTCATCCGCCCTAGTATGTCTCTGTGGAGGGCATCGATTCTGTTTGTAAAGAAGAAGGATGAGACCATGAGGATGTGTATTGATTATCGACAACTGAATAAATTATCTGTGAAGAATAAGTATCCATTTTCGAGGATTGACGATTTGTTTGATCAGTTCTAAGGGGCTTCAGTGTTTTCTAAGATTGATATACGATTTAGGTACCATCAGCTTAGAGTTAAGGAAGCTGATGCTCATAAGACCGCATTTAGGACTCGTTATGGGCACAACAAGTTCTTAGTTATGCCTTTTGGTCTAACGAATGCTTTGATGGCATTCATGGATTTGATGAACTGAGTGTTTCAGCCATATCTGGATAAGTTTGTCATGGTTTTCATTAATGATATTTTGGTTTACTCTAAGACTTAGGTTAAGCATGATGAACATCTTAGAGTAGTGCTTCAGATATTCTAAGAGAAACAGCTCTACTCTAAGTTGAGCGACTGTGAGTTTTGGTTGTAGGAGGTGACTTTTTTGGGGTACATGGTTTTTTCTGAGGGGATCTGAGTGGATTCGAGGAAGATTGAGGCTATTCTTGATTGGAAGTAGCTTAAAAACATATCTAAAATCCACAGTTTTTTGGGTCTTGCGCATTATTATCGACAGTTTGTCAAGGGGTTCACTTTGATTGCTGCTCCTTTGACTAAGCTTTTGCATAAGGGTGTTCCTTTTGTTTGGACTGATATGCAACAATCGAGCTTTGAGAAGCTTAAGTCTGTTTTGACTCAGGCTCTTGTTCTGATACAGCCTGAACTTGGTAAAGAATTTGTGGTCTATAATGATGTGTCGCACGTCGGTTTGGGAAGTGTATTGATGCAAGATGGTAAGGTTGTAGCTTATGCATCTCGTCAGCTTAAGGCATATTGTAACACCCTAAACCCAGCCTGGACGTTATGGTCAAATCTGGCGGTGTCACATTGAAAGGTGAAACATACAATTTGATATTGTTGAAAAACCTTGAATACATTTGATCATTTGCGGTTTAAAGTAGTATTTGCAAAATGTGTTTCTATTTCCAAATTCAGCCTCAATGGAGGAGTACTTTAGTTTAAAATGAAAACCATTAAAAACTTACATGTTTACAGTATTGATTAAAACCTTAAGTTGTTATTTGAAAACCTCAGTGTTTATATTCATTATTAATTTCCCATGTTTCAACTTTAGCGGAAGCTATCTCTTTGAAAATGTTCAAGTACCTTCGAAAATATTATTTCCTTTTTAAAACACGAGACTTAAGCCTAGAAGTCATGCAATCAACATAATAAAATCCCAAACCAAAACAAAACCAGAGAAAAGGCCTTATTACAACAAAAACCCCAAAAGAGAAAGTAATTAAAGTAATGTAAAAGGAAATACTAAAATTTAAAGCTATTCATAGTGTGGCCACCTCCGAGTCCTTCCATACATCGAAACGCCTACTAAGGATTACTTGAAAGATTAAAAGGAGGGGGTAAGTCTTCGAAAACTCAGTGTGAACAACCCTCATCGATCATATAGCATGCATTACATAAATTTGGGCCTAAGCCCATTACAATAAGGTGGTATTTGGGCCTTAGCCTACAATAGCCTTTGTTGGGCCTGAGCCCATATCACAATTAGTAACAAAATATGCATGCAAAAATATCCCAACTAACCCTGCACTCCGTATCCTGCCCAAACCTACACTCCTGTGGGGATTAAATTGACCCATTCATCCCTACACTCCTAATATAGCACCGGTTGTGGCACTAACCAATATTACAATAGAGTTGTCAATCACATAATAGGCTTAAAGCCGTCGGTGGATCTACAGTCATCAAACGACCATGCGACCCTAACAAATCATATACTTCCTCCAATCAATGATCCCATCCCCATGCAGCATAATATCACATGAATGCAAACATATTATAAAATGGCATACAATTTCAGTCACATAACATGTAGGGGTATTTTAGTCATTTCGCCCTTTAGGGGCATAACCGTCATTTTGTACAGTGGGACCTAAGTACACGTGTCGGCCCCTCAATAAGACCACAGTCGTTCTGTATGACCTGTGTAGCCTTTAGTAATCAAATGATACCATTGGGCCCAAAAGCCCAAAATGTGGCCCAAGTGGGGCCTATACTCTCGAGAGGCCCACTAAGCCCAAAACCACCCTTAGACATGTGAATGACATGACCGGCTTACTAATTTTTATCCATCCATGAGATTTGCCCGTGTGGGGCCCACGAGCCCATTTGGGCTCACATGGCCCATTTCGGCCCATTGGGCCTAAAAGTGACCCAAATTCATGAGATCATTCATGGGGCCTCTATCGAGGTATCGACTTTTCCACACGAGTGTTTGTGCACTCGTATGGCAACTATTTCCATTCTTTCGGCTTTTCAGCATTCCGGCATTTCGGGATTTTTCGTTTTATAGTTTGAGTGGAGTGTGTACACACCTTATTATGAAAGCGTACTCAATCTGTGTGCTCTGAACCTATAACCAGCCAAGATGTATAGTAAGACTCTCTATCGATTATGATCCCAAAGCACTTATTTCAAAATGTTAACCGTTACTCACCTTATCTGAATTGGCTTATACCTCTTTAGGCGTTGATTTACGAATCGGTCTAACCTCCTTGTGGTTTGTCTGTACCAGAACATAATATATTAAATCAATATCTAATAACCAAGGTTAAACAAATACTAACCTAAGGAAACACACGACCAAATAGAAAGCTTACATTCGGCCAATACTTGGAAGCACCATACCACTTACCCTAGACAATCGGCCAATAAATCAATTAAACCCAGTCAACCCTCAAGAGAAGAGCAGGTTCGACACTTCAGAGACTGGAGAACTAGATGGAGACAAGATTAGTATTAGATTACAAGGACAGGGAGTATTCGGCTACAACATTCAGCCACAAAACCAACAAACCTTTGTCGATGCAGATTAAGGCAGATGGGAGGGGAGAGAATCGGTCAAGAAACAAGAATCAAGAGTTGACCGAAGAAGAAAAGAAGAAGAAAATATGATTAATATTCGGCCTGGTCAAAGATTAAGAAAGAATACCCATGGTTGATAGAGATGAAAGATGAAGAAAAGAAATAAAGAGAAGGAGAATTCAGTTTTAGGGAGAAAGAACTAAGAGGAAAAAGGAGATAGAATCGGCAAGCCACAAACGTTTGCGAGATAGATGAAAAAAGAGGAGTTTTTCGGTTATGAGCCAAAAGGGAAAATTCATCACAACCTTATAAGCTAATGCTATATTCAGCTTTTGAGTAAGAAAGAAAAAGAGTCACGGTTTAGCAGAGAAAAGAACCTAACATTCGGCACAAGAGACACTACATGCAAACGCCAAAAAGAAAAGAAAAGCAAACCCCGTTCGGCACCACTACCAAAAATGACAAGTACAGCACTCACTCCCACTCTATGCCAAATTTTCCATCCTCACTAAGTCCAAAATTGGTTACAACACCTCCCCATCTCAAATACCTCGATTATCTCTTGAAATCTCTCCAAAAATCACTCCTTAAATCACTCACTTGATCCATTCAAACTACACCCATCAGAATTTGATTCCGCTTCAACTACTAGCCATCTAGATGTGCAAAATAAATAGCTCAATGCTCAATCCAAGAATCGAACCTTAGACCTCCTTGCCACCCTTATAGCGCCACCTCCTTGCCCCACTTGTGACGCCACCTTGCCATTAGACTACTAGGCTTTTATTGACACATTTTAGTCTCAGTTATTTAAAAGTCCTACTTCCTGGAGTCAAGGTTCCCTTAAGTACTAAAACAATTTTTTTTCCTATACGAAATTTTGAACCCAGAACTTCATAGAGACCCCCTAACACTTCAAAATCATTAATCCCAACAATGCTAACATACATTCAAGTCCACAACACACAAAAATTAAGAACTCAAGTTTTTGGGGCGTTACAACTCTACCCCCTAAAAGAAATTTTGGCCTCAAAATTTACCTGGTTAAAATAGATGAGGGTGTTGTCATCGCATTGCCTCTTCAGGTTCCCAGCTGGCTTTCTTAGAATTGTGGTTACGCCAAAGCACCTTAACTAACGGAACAAGTTTCCTTCTTAGCACGTTTACCTCACAGTGCAATATCTGCACTAGTTCCTCCTCAAAAGTAAGGTCTGGTCTAACCTCAATCTCCTCAGTTGAGACCACGTGCGTGGGATCAGAACGATATCGCCTTAGCATTGAAACATGAAACACGTCATGGATCTGACTCAATTCTGGAGGTAATTCATGCTGATAGGGAACCGACCCTACATGCTTTAGTACCTGGTATGGCCCAATGAATCTAGAGCTTAACTTACCCTTCCGCCCAAATCTTAGTACCTTGTTCTATGAGGAGACCTTAAGAAACACGAAGTCCCCCACTGCATACTTAATCTCTCGACGCTTAAGATTGGCATATGATTTCTGCCTATCCGATGCTTCCTTTAACCGGTCTCGAATCAGTTTCACTTTATCTTCCGTATCGACTTCTAACTCTGGCCCAAAAACTCACCGCTCACCCAACTCAATCCAACATGTCGGAGTATGACACCTACACCTACACAGTGCTTCATACGGTGCCATCCCAATACTTACTTGATAGTTTTTATTATACACAAATTCAGCTAACGACAAATAGTCTTCCCAACTGCCTCGGAACTTGATTAAATAGCCTCTTAACATATCCTCCAATACCTGAATTACCCTCTCCGACTGACCATCAGTCTGAAGGTGAAACGCCGTACTGAAGTCCAATCTTGTACCCAGTGCCTCGTGTAACTTATTCCAAAATCGAGATGTGAAACGAGGATCTCTGTCAGATATTATGGAGACCGATACCCCATGCAATCTTACAATCTCAGCCACATACAACTTAGCCAGCTTCTATAATGAGTAATCAGTACGGACCAATATAAAATGGGCAGACTTAGTTAACTGATCCACAATAACCCATATCGAATCTTTCTTAGTAGGCGTCAAGGGTAGCCCACTAACAAAGTCCATTATTACCCTCTCCCACTTTCAAAGTGGAATCTTAACTGGCTGAAGTAATCTTGAAGGTAACTGGTGTTTCGCCTTGACTTGCTGACATGTTAAACACTTGCTCACGAACTCCATAATCTTGCGCTTAAGTCCTAGCCACCAATATAACTCGCAGAGGTCTCGATACATCTTATTTCCATTAGGATGCATAGCATAAGGACTACTATGCATTTCTCACAGTATTGACTACCTTAAATCAGTATCCCCCAGTACACAGATTCTCCCACGGAAGCACAGTACCCCTTCACTATTCAATGCAAAATCTGAAGTTTCCCCATTCTCAACCTGTTGGAATCGAGGACCTAGAGTCTCATCCATCAACTGCTTATCCTTAATTTACTCAATCAACAACGGCTTAACTTGAAGCTCAACTAGCAGACTGCCATCCTCAAACAAACTCAAGCGGGTGAACATAGCCCTTAGATCAGATATAGCTCAGTACGTCGGCTACCACATTCGCTTTACCAGGGTGGTATTCAATCGTGTAATCATAATCCTTCAGCAACTCAATCCATTTGCGCTGCCTAAGGTTTAGCTCCTTTTCGGTAAAGAGGTATTTCAGACTTTTGTGATCCGTGTAAATTATGTACTTCTCACCATATAGGTAATGTCTCTATATTTTTAACGCGAATACCATCGCAGCCAACTCCAAGTCATGGGTTGGGTAATTCACCTCGTGAGTCTTAAGATGGCATGACGCATATGCAACTACCTTACCCTCCTGCATTAATACACAGCCCAACCTAACATGTGATGCATTATTGTAGACCGTAAACTCCTTCCCAAGCTCTAGCTGAATCAAAACAGGGGCCTCCGTCAAAACCTTTTTAAGTTTCTCAAAACTTTCCTGCTACTTATCTGTCCAAACAAACGGTACCCTTTTACGCAATAACTTAGTTAACGGTGCAACAATCAATGAAAGCCCCTCAACAAACTATCTATAGTACACTGCCAGACCCAAAAAACTTCGAATCTCAAACACTGTCTTTAGTGGTTTCTAGTCCAACACCGCTTCAATCTTCTGAGGATCAACTCTAATCTCTCAACGGAAGCCATATGACCCAGAAAAGTGACCTCCCTCAACCAAAATTCGCAGTTGCTGAATTTAGCATACAATTGCTTGTCCATCAAAACCTGTAAAACAACTCGTAGGTGTGCATAATGTTAATCCTTAGTTCTTGAATACACCAAGATATCATCTATAAACACTACCACGAACTGGTCCAGATAGGGTTGAAAGACTCAATTCATGAGGTCCATGAAAGCGGATTCATTAGCCCAAATGCATTACTAAGAACTTACAGTGACCATAACGAGTCCTAGAAGCTGTCTTTTAGACATCCGCCTCCTTAACCCTCAGTTGATGGTACCCTGAACGGAGATCAATTTTTGAAAAAATCGAGGTTTATCAGAGCTGATCAAAAAGATCATCTATCATCGGTAGAGGGTACTTGTTATTAATAGTCAGCTTGTTCAACTACCGATAGTCGATGCACATTCGCATGGACCCATCCTTCTTCTTTACAAATAACACTGGTACTCCCCACGGAGACATACTAGGTCGAATGAACCCTCAGTCAAGTAACTCTAGAATTTGAGCTTTCAGTTCCACCAACTCCTTTGGTGCCATCCTGTAAGGGGTAATAGACACTGGAGCTGTACCAGGTAAAAGCTCGATTCCAAATTCAACTTCTCGGTTGGAAGGTAGCCAAGGTAACTCATCGAGAAAAACATCAGGAAATTCTTTTACTGTTCTCAAATCCTTAAAGTTGGACCCTTAGAATCCATATTACTAATGTAGGCCTAATATGCCTTACAACCCTTGCGAACCAACTTCTCGCCCCTTAACACAGAAATTATATTTGACAAATAATCCCGACGTTTCCCAATCACCACCACCTCTTCATTCTCTACAGTTCTCAATATCATATGTTTCGCAGCACAATCTAGAGTTACCCAGTGTTTCACCAGCCAATCTATTACCAAGATTAAGTCGAATTCGCCAAAAGGTAATTCCATTAAGTTCGCTAAAAAGGTGACCCCTTGGACCACTAAAGGCACATCCCTAAATAACTTGTTCACTTTTACAGACTGGCCTAAAGGACTCAACACAGTGACCTTACCTACAGTAATCTCAAACATATTACCCAAAGTCTCAATCATAGTGCATGCAATGTATGAATGTGTCGACCCAATGTCAATCAATGTTGTAAAAGGTACCACATGTATAACGAACATACCAGTTATCACATCTGGGATGGCTCCGTCCTCTTAGCGATAAGCAGCATAAACTAGAGCTGGCTGCCTCACCTCGGTATGTCTTGCACCTCTGCTTGATGCTCTATGGCCACGTCCCAAACTGTTACCGCCCCTGGCCTGACCACAGCCCCTTGGCGGCTGCTGACCACCCCTCGGCGGCTGTGCATTACCCCTACCAATGGCTTGCATCTGATCTGGCCTTTTGGGACACTCCCTGATATGATGCTCCATGTAACCACAACTCAGACAGGCTCTTGACCTCCTCCAGCATTCTCCGGTATGGCCTTTCCCATAAATATCATAATATCGATACTCCAGTAGTAGTAACAGGGGGCCCAACTCTGGCTGACCCATCCACTCTAGCCCTTTTCTTAGGCCTCTGCACAACACCAAAAGACTCTGAATCTCTTTTATTTTTTCCCTTTTCTCTTTCCCGGTTTAGGCCTTCAGTGTGCTTCATTTCCTCAGCAATTTTTGCTTTTTCCACCAATGTTGCAAAATCCTGCTCCCTATGTGGAGCTATCAGTACTCGAAGACTATCTCTGAGGCCGTCTTCGAACCGAACATAACGCTCATAATCTGTCGCCAAAATCCCTCTAGCATACCGACTGAGTCGTAGGAACTCTGCCTCATATTCCGCCACAGATCTGCCTCCGTGTGTCAAATTCAGGAATTCCCTCCTCCGAGCATCCACATAGCTTGTGCATACGTATTTCCCTTGGAACGTAGATTTGAAAAACTCCTAAGTTATCTGGTTAGGCTGAGTGCCCTCTTTCACAGTAAGCCACCACTGGTAGGCTTCCTCTCGTAACAACGATACCGTACCTTTCAACTTTTGTTCAGGAGTGCAATCCAAGTCATCCATTATTCTTTCGGTGGCCTCCAACCAATATTCAGCCATATTAGGAGCCACTCCCGCGACACCCTTAAAAATTTTAGCTACATTCGATTGCAGTTGTTCCGAAATTAACCCACGGCTCCCAATGCCAGTGTTGGGCCCAGTGACCCATTCTAGAATTCTTAGTATTGCTTGGGACAATACGTCATCCCCAGCTACCCAATCGTATGATCCTATCTCGGCTACCCGTAAAGTCGAAGCCTATATTGCTTCCACGTTAGGCATATGACCTGATGCCGAAGATCCAGCCCTAGCGCTTCCACGGCCTCTACCGTAGCCTCTTGCACCTTTTCTAGTGCTCATTATCGCTTCGTGTATTATCTGAATTAAAATTTTATGAAATTTAGCTCATAGTTTCAATAATTAAGCAGATGTTTCATGAAAGTAGTAGTAAGAGTTGTTTTCGCAGTCGTAAGCCCTCTACAGTTTCAAGTTCCTACAATTTCAGTTTTACTCTAACTAAAGAGTCTCAGTATAGTCTATCAGCTAAGTAAGGCCAATAACTAACTAGAGTTTAACAGTTTAAAGTAGTTTCAGTATCAAGAAAACTTACTTGGCTCGATGTTAGAGACTCGGTGTGCCACACAAACAAGTCCTTCAAAATGTTTTAATTCACTTGCAAACAATTTTATAATCCAAAATTAAAGCCCATTTCACAGCTCAAGTTTTTCAACCTGGATCTGATACCACTAAATGTAGCACCCCAAGTCTGGCCCAGACGTTATGGCCGAATCTGGCGGCGTCACATTAAAGGGTAAAACATACAATTTGATGTTGTTGAAAAACCTTGAATACATTTGATCGTTTGTGGTTTAAAGCAATATTTGCAAAATGTGTTTCTATTTCCAAACTTAGCCTCAATGGAGGAGTACTTTAGTTTAAAACAAAAACCATTGAAAACTTACATGTTTATACTATTGATTAAACCTTAATTTGAAAACCTCAGTGTTTATATTCATTATTAATTTCCCATGTTTCAACTTTAGTGGAAGCTATCTCTTTGAAAACGTTCAGGTACCTTCGAAAACATTGTTTCTTTTTTAAAACACGAGACCTAAGCCTAAAAGTCATGCACTCAACATAATAAAATCCCAAACCAAAACAAAACCGGAGAAAAGACCTTATTACAACAAAAACCCCAAAAGAGAAAGTAATTAAAGTAATGTAAAAGGAAATACTAAAATTTAAAGCTGTTCATAGTGTGGCCACCTCTGAGTCCTCCCATATGTCGAACCGCCTACTGAGGATTACCTGAAAAATTAAAAGGAGGGGGTGAGTCTTCGAAAACCCAATGTGAACAACCCTTATCGATCATATAGCATGCATCACATAAATTTGGGCCTAAGCCCATTACAATAAGGTGGCATTTAGGCCTTAGCCCACAATAGCCTCTGTAGGGCCTGAGCCCATAACTCAACTAGTAACAGAATATGCATGCACAAATATCCCAACCAACCCTGCACTCCGTATCCCGTCCAACCCTATACTCTTGTGGGGATTAAATCGACCCACCCATCCCTACACTCTCAATGTAGCACTGGTTGCGGCACTAACCAATATTACAACAGAGTTGTCAATCACATAATGGGCTTAAAGTCGTCGATGGATCCATAGTCATCAAGCGACCATGTGACCCTAACAAATCATATACTTCCTCCAATCAATGATCCCATCCCCATGTAGCATAATATCACATGAATGCAAACATATTATAAAATGGCATACAATTTTAATTACATAACATGTAGGGGTATTTTAGTCATTTCACCCTTTAAGGGCATAACCGTCATTTTACACAGTAGGGCCTAAGTACACGTGTTGGCCCCTTAATAAGACCATAGCTGTTTCATACGACCTGTGTAGCCTTTAGCAATCAAATGATACCATTGGGCCCAAAAGCCCAAAATGTGGCCCAAGTGGGGCCCACACTCTCGAGAGGCCCACTAAGCCCAAAACCACCCTTGGCCATGTGAATGACATGACCGGCTCACTAATTTCTATCCATCCATGAGATTTGCCCGTGTGGGGCCCACGAGCCCATTGGGCTTACATGGCCCATTTTGATCCATTGGGCCTAAAAGTGACCCGAATCCATGAGATCACTCATGGGGCCTCTGTCAAGGTATTGAATTTTCCACACGAGCGTTCGTGTGCCTATGTGCCAACCATTTCCGTTCTTTTAGCTTTTCAGCATTTCGACATTTCGGCATTTCGGGATTTGCCGATTTGTAGTTTAAGTGGAGTGTGTACACCCCTAATTACAAAAGCGTACTCAATCCACATGCTCCGAACCTATAACCAGCCAAGAGGTATAGTTAGACTCTCTATCGATTATGATCCCAAATCACTTATTCCAAAATGTTAATCGTTACTCACCTTATTTGAATCGGCTTATACCTTTTTAGGCCGTTGATTTACGAATCGATCTCACCTCCTCGTGGTTTATCTGTACCAGAACATAATCTATTAAATCAATATCTAATAACCAAGGTTAAATAAATAGTAACCTAAGGAAACACACGGCCAAATAGAGAGCTAACATTCGGCCAATACTTGGAAGCACCATACCACTTACCCCAGACAATCGACCAATAAATCAATTAAACCCAGTCAACCCTCAAGAGAAGAACAAGTTTGGCACTTCAGAGACTGGAGAACCAGATGGAGACAAGATTAGCATTAGATTACAAGGACAGGGAGTATTCGACTACAAAGTTTAGCCACAGAACCAACAAACCTTTATCAATGTAATACCCCTTACTCTAGATTGTCGCTGGAGTCAAGCATGAGGCGTTACCAGACTTATCTTACTAATTCGGGGCATAAAAATTTACTTTTAAAATTAATTCTCTCACATTCATCCAATATATCCCTAAAAAGGGCCCTCGAGGCCCTAAAAAATGCAATTGAAATGGTTCGAGACCAAACCGAGAACATTAAAAATTTTTCGATTACTTACACAAATCAAAACAATTTATTTCACTATTCATAATAAAACTGTCCACCTGTGTAATAGTCACTAAATTAATTATAAATCAAGTTACAAAACTCGAAATTTAAATCTATAAAATTTTCCTGAAACTAAACTCATATATTTTCTTACCAAAAATTTTCTAGAATTTTTGGTTTGGCCAATTAGTACAGTTTATTCATTAAAGGTTTCCTTGTTCCACAGTCCAACAGACCTAACCTCTCTTCACTAAAAATTGATTATCTCATTATGCAAAATTCAGATAATGTTTCCATTTGTTTATCTTGAAAATAGACTCACAAAGAAATCTAGACATATAAATTATAATCCTTAATTCTTCTTGTACAATTTCTAGTATATTTCTAAAATCAGAACAGGGGATCACGAAGTCATTCTGAACCAGTCTCACAAGAATTTAAATATCTCAGAATATAGACTTATGTAGGCATACATAACATCAACACATGTTCTTATTTAGCCATTTCAATAGCTAATCATTATCAATTATTCACATGCCATTATTTAGTCACATCATAAGGTCTACACACAAAATAACCAAGTCCCTATACATGCCATAACTTAAAACGTTTCAATGAAAATGCCCAATTGGTAACTTGATAGTCAAAAGTGTAAAGCGATCTCCGATAACCTCCAACCCGAGCTTGTTTGATAAAACTTTGGAACAGAGGAAAGGAAAGAGGTAAGCTTATAAAGCTTAGTAAGTTCACATGTAAAATAATAGGCATTAGTAATGAATTTAGCTTATTATTAAGCTTTCATAATTTGCATAAATAATGTTAAGTTCTTACTTTCCCATCTTACTCATTGGTAACCTTACCAAAGGCTCGGAATAATAAAAAAAATACCTTACTTAATAGCTTGTTTATGTACCTGCAACATCTCAGTTAACACATTAATACTCTCTCATAATATATAGGCATATTACTAATAATGTCTCAAAGCATCATAGGTATAATTGAAAACTTATCACTTACTTAATACTTGAATATACTCATTAAAATACTTTTAATATCATCAACTAACAAAATCTTTATTTTACTTCTCTACTTACTCTTTAACTTTCCTGTTTATCATTCCTTTACCTAAACTTTATTGTAACATAGCCTGTATATTAGCCCAATGAATCGTTTGGAATACTAAGGTACTTGGGTTTTCCTACCTGATAATAGCCTGCCAATGCCATGCTCTAGGCATGGTCTTACATGGGATGTTCCTTGTCTTGCTAAAGCCATGATATAATATGGACTTACATGTGATGTTCTTCAACTATCTCAACCTGCCAATGCCATATGTCTGATATGGACTTACATAGGATCCTTACCTTATATACTCACCAATGCCTTGCCTTGGCAAATCATAGCTAAAACATACTTGCTCAAAATTCTCAAGGTCAGCCACATAACTCAATAATAATAGCAACAATTGCATAATAATAAAATACTACTCAAGTTACATACTTACATTCTCAATCTCATCATATCCTTAATTTATCTTACTTTCCTCAAATTATGCTATTCAATACTTTCTTGATCTTATACAAAGCCACATTACCACTACGGTCTTATGTGTAAATTTATTCGAATTCTCATTTTTAATATCAAATCATTATCGAACATTTCTTGATTATTATCATTATATTAAAAAATCTATACTAAAACATTTATAACTAATACATCAATTTAGCATTCAACCATGCTTGATTAAATGCTTATTGAACACATGAACTTACCTCGATACCAATACGACCATTTTGACCAACTTTCTCGATTTTCGATTTTTCTCTCGTTCTAGGTCCAAATCTTGTTTTTGGGATCTAAAACATCATATTTCACTTATTTAATCAATTTACTAATCATTTCAGACCTAAAACATATTTTTACAAAATTTACATTTTTGCCCCTAAACTTTTGCATATTTAAACTTTTGCTCCAAAGCTCGGAAATAAATTTTTATTCAATTTCTTTGTATTTTAGGCCTAACTGAACCAATTCATAACTATGGCAGCCCACAATTCTCATTAAAACTCGCACTTATAACCAATTTTATAACTTTTATGATTTAGTCCTTTTGGACATTTTCATAAAAAATCACTCAGTAAAAACTGTTTTTCTAACCATAAACATGCATAATATACTATAATTCATCAAAATACACAATTATTCAACATAGGTCAATTTTTAAAATTAAACCCTAGCTTAAATAAATGGTAGAAATAGAGAAATCATGTTACCGAGATTTCAAAAACATAAAAATCAATAAAAATGGGGCTAGAACAGACTTACAATCGAGCTTAGAAGCTTGAAAAACCCTAGCTATGGTTTCTCCATGCTATATTCGTCCTTGAGGAAGAAGATGAGCAAATTTTTGATTCATTTTCCCTTTTTAATTCTTTTAAATTACTAAATGACCAAAATGCCCTTAAAGACTTTTCTTTCAAATTTGTCTTATTCATGCCCATTTTTTTCCAACAATTTAACCAATGGTCTAATTACTATTTAAGGACCTTCAATTTAAAACTTCATAACAATTGGACACTTCTAACATATGGAACTCAACTTTTGCACTATTTACAATTTAGTCATTTTGACAAAATTGAGTGCCCAAACGTCAAAATTTTCGAACGAAATTTTCACGAAATCTTTTTGTGAAATCTTAGATCATAAAAATATAATAAAAATAATATTTTCCTTGTCAAATTTGTGGCCTCGAAACCACTGTTCCGACTAGGCCCAAAATTGAGATGTTACAGTCGATGCAGATTAAGGCAGATGGGAGGCGAGGGAATCGGTCAAGAAACAGGAATCAAGAGTCGACCGAAGAAGAAACGAAGAAGAAAAGATGATTAATATTCGGCCTAGTCAAAGATTAAGAAAGAATACCCAAGGTTGATAGAGATGAAAGATGAATAAAAGAAATAGAGAGAAGGAGAATTCGGTTTTAGGGAGAATGAACTAAGAGGAAAAAAGAGATAGAATCGGCAAGCCATAAACGTTTGCGACATAGATGAAAAGAGAGGAGTTTTTTGGTTATGTGCCAAAAGGGGAAATTCGTCACAACCTTATGAGCTAATGCTGCATTCGGCTTTTGAGTAAGAAGGAAAAAGAGTCACAGTTTAGCAGAGAAAAGAACCCAAAATTCAGCATAAGAGACACTACATGCAAGTGCCAAAAAGAAAAGAAAAGCAAACCCCACTCGGCACCACCACCAAAAATGACAAATACGACACATACTCTCACTCTATGCCGAATTTTCTACCCCCACAAAGTCCAAAATCGGTTACAACACCTCCCCATCTCTAATCCCTCGATTATCTCTTGAAATCTCTCCAAAAATCACTCCTTAAATCACTAACTTGACCCATTCAAACTACACCTATCAGAATTCTATTCCACTTCAACTACTAGCCATCCAGAGGTGCAAAATAAATAGCTCAATGCTCAATCCAAGAATCGAACCTCAAACCTCCTTGCCACCCTTATAGCGCCACCTCCTTGCCCCACTTGTGACGCCACCTTGCCATTAGACTACTAGGCTTTTTGTGACACATTGTAGTTTCAGTTATTTAAAAGGATTACTTCCTGGAGTCAAGGTTCCCTTAGGTGCTAAAACAATTTTTTTTCCTATACCAAAGTTTAAACCTAGAACTTCATAGAGACCCCTTAACACTTCAAAATCATTAATCCCAACAATGCTAACATACATTCAAGTCCACAACATACAAAAATTAAAAACTCAAGTTTTTGGGGCATTACACATATGAAGGGAATTACCCAACGCATGATCTCGAGTTGGCTGCTATAGTTTTTACGTTGAAAATCTAGAGGCACTATCTGTAGGGTGAGAGGTGCATTATCTACACTGATCATAAGCGCCTCAAGTATCTCTTTACCTAGAAGGAGTTGAATCTTAGGCAGTATCAATGGATTGAGCTGCTTAAAGATTATGACTGCACGATGGAGTATCATCTTGGTAAGGCCAATGTGGTGGCTGATGCTCTCAGTCGTAGAGTGAGGAATGATTCGAGGGTGATGTTCACTCGCCTTAGTCAGTTTGATGATAGGAGTTTGTTAGCCAAGTTGCAAGTTAAGCCGACTTAGATTGATCAGATTTGGTATAAGCAGTTAGGGGATGAGTCTTTGGGTTTGCAAATTCGCCAGATTGAGAGTGGTAGTACTTCCGATTTTGGGCTGAATAAGAATGGATTTTTGTGTTTTTCAAGTCAGATCTGTGTGCCAAATGATCTGATATCAGGCAGTCAATTCTAAGGGAAGCATATATTAGCTCTTATGCTATGTATCCCGAAGATAATAAGATGTATCGCGATCTTTGTAAGCTATATTGGTGGACGGGTTTGAAACATGAGGTTACGAATTTCGTTACTCGTTGTCTTATGTGTCAGTAAGTTAAGACTGAGCACCAGTTACCTTCGGGTTTGCTCTAGCCAATTAAGATTCCCTTATGGAAATGGGAACAAGTAACGATGGACTTCGTTAGTGGGTTTCCCTTGACACCTACTAAGAAGGATTCTATTTGGGTCATCGTAGATTGATTGACCAAGTGTGCTCATTTTATTCCAGTTCAGATGGACTACTCTCTGCAGAAGTAAGTGAAGCTCTATATCTTTGAGATTGTAAGACTGTATGGGGTTCCTGTTTCAATAATTTTTGATAGAGATCTTCACTTCACTTCTCAGTTCTGGAAGAAATTGTATGAGGCTCTGGGTTCGAGATTGGACTTCAGTACTACGTTTTATCCTCAGACTGATGGTCATTTTGAGAGTATAATTCAGATACTAGAGGATATGCTTCGTGGTTGTGTGATTGATTTTTGAGGTAGTTGGGAGGATTACCTGCCGCTAGTTGAGTTTGCCTACAATAATAGTTTCTAGTCTAGCATCTAGATGGCACCTTACAAGGCTTTATATGGTCATAAGTGTCATACTCTACTATGTTGGACTAAGTTGGGTGAGCGTCAAGTTCTGGGTCCTGAGTTGGCTTTTGAGGCAGAAGATAAAGTTAGACTAATTTGGGATCATCCGAAGGTGACTTCTGATAAAAAAAAGTCTTATGCAAATATAAAGAAGAGAGATATTAAGTACTTTGTGGAAGACTTCATCTTTCTTAAGGTTTCTTTGTAGAAGAAAGTTTTAAGATTCGATCGTAAGGGCAAGTTGAGCCTAAGGTTCGTTGGGCTATATCGGATTTTGAAGTGTGTGGGACCGATCGCTTATCAGTTGGAGCTACCTCCAGAGTTAGACCGTATCCACGATGTGTTTCACGTCTCGATGTTGAAGCGCTATCGATCTTATCCATCTTACGTCGTTTCTGTTTTGACATCTGAGGAGGAGCCAGTTCAGATTTTAGATCATGATGTTAAGGTTCTAAGAAGGAAGTTTATACCATTAGTGAAGGTTTTGTGGCAGAAGCATGGCACTGAGGAAACCACTTGAGAACCTGAGGACTCGATGCATTAGCAGTATCTTTATCTGTTCTGATCAGGTAAATTTCAAGGTCAAAATTTCTGTTAGGGGGTGGCATTGTAATGCCCTGAATAATCTTTTTCTGTTTATATCTAACATAAATATGTATTTGCTTCAGTGGTTAAGTGTTTTGGGTGTGTTTGAAAGGTCTTAGGTTCAAGTCTCACCTTCGCCAAATTTTGTTATTTTTCTAATCCTAGCCTTGCCCTTGTTGAGTGGACTTATATAGGGTTGCATGCCATTTTAGATCAGAATGAGCCTACTGGTTCAGTGGTAAGGAGTTAGTGTTTTGTGGTCCTGTGTTCAAATCCCTGCGTTAGTGAGGGTATTTATTTTTGCTCGGTTCTGTGTTAGTGTTTCGGTGATGTAGGGATTCTAAGGAATTTGAGATTATGTGGTTAGTAAGGAGTTCAGATGTTAGTGGGATTTTAAAATAGATTTTATTTTATTTTTATTCTTTTTGTTTTTCCCAAAATTCCTCTCATCTTTTTGACGTTCTGTTTTCTTTTCTCTTCTGCCGAATTATTCTTTGCTTCCTCTCTTTGTCGGTTTTTGCAATATACCTCTTTTTGTGCGATTTTCAGCTGTGTTCATTCATTAAGTCTTGTGTTCGTATGATTTTAATGTTTCGTGGCTAGTGTTTTAATGGGGGTTGTCTTTGCTGCTCTCAGTTTAGGGGAGAGCAGAATCAGTTGGAGCTCCTATAGTGATTTAAGTGTTAGGGGTTTCTTTTCATTACCGGTAAGTATACGAATGCGTTGACTGATGTTGTGAGGTTTCGTTTGTGGAATAATTTCGTTAAAGTTTCATAAATGTTTACTAAATTTGGGTGTTGGTATGTAAATTTTTAGGTTTTAGAGGGCTCGTGTTTGTAGTAGCATCAAAACTGAACTAGGTGTGTACCCGAAATGTAGAAAATTAGACTTCGACAAAAGCCAAAAAATTGTTCTGCCAATGCTAAATGGGCTTCTGGTCACCCGTGTGGTTGGCCGTGTGTGAGACATTGCCGTGTAGCCGATGATGTTTTGGCCGTGCGCATGACATGACTGTGTAGTGGTGTAAGAGTGACCGTGTGGGCCATACAGGCTAGGCCAAGTAGGGCATGCAAGCCTCACAGGCATGTGGGCCCATACGAGCATGCCACATGGGCTAGGCCAATCTGTGTGTGTGGGCCCATATTTTCAAAATTTTTCCTAGAGTCACACGGGTCATTCCGATCAACTGTGGGCCTACAGTAGGGTCGGTAAGGGGCTAACCAAACCCTAAAACCATGTCATCTGATGTCTAAAATTCTACATTAAGTATGAGACAGATATGCATGATTGATTATTTTGTTAAGTATATATGTATAGAACATCTGTTTATGAGCATGATTTGTATGACATTACTGAATCTGATATTTCTGTATTTGTAATTTGTATTTATGTTTGGGTTAGGGATTGTATATGTGGAGGAAGTGTTCTGTATGGTGGTCATCACCTATATTCTAGTAGCTTGGCTGCATATTATCTGATATGTGTCATAATGACACAACGTGGTGTGTAGGGATACGTGGGTGTTTTTAACCTCACTGGTATGATGGGATAGTCGGAGATAGTGTATAGAGGATGGGTTCTGTATGTCTGTTTTGAATATCTGAATCTGTTATCTGTATCTGTAAAGGGCATAGACCCGAATCTGAATCTGACTGTAGATGCGGTTCTTGTTTGAATTGCATGTCTATTTCTGTTGGGTCACACTTTGAGTTTACGATAACTCATATCCGTATGTTTGTTCTGTACAGGTAATCCTCAGACTTAGGCAGACCGTGTAGCGGAGCCACTCGAAGACCACGAGTTTGTAAACTGTTAAATGTTGTGGTTTTGTTTTAATGTAAAGTTTATTTACTGGGAGTTTGTAATAATTGTACTCTCCGGACTATTTGGTTAAATTTTGGGATTTTGTTTTAACATCTTATTTGTGACAGATATTTAAAAATGTGGTTTCCACTAAAACAAAAATAAAGTTTTTCTAAAACAGGATTTTCAAATATAACAATTTCATGTCTTCTGTTATAAATTACGTTTTGATAATGGAAATGAACTATGAAACACTTTCGATAAAAGTTTTAAATGAATATGAATTAAAAAAAACTGAACGTTTTGATGAAACTACTCTATTTTCAAGACCCTTCTTCAAGACACCTCCGGATCCGGCCATAACGTCTGGGCTGGGTTTGGGGTGTTACAGAAAGAGGAAAGGCACTCTCAGCTTTTTATCCATTTGAAAACACCATTTTAGCTAGAGGAAGAATTGATCATTAGAATTTGAGCTTCAAGTCTCCAATTTGGTGAGTTTTTCAAATTCGTTTCTTGTAATTTTTTTATTTTTGGAATCATGGGAGCTGATTTAGCTAACCCAGAGACTATTTCACAAAACTATTCAAGTTTGTTGAAGATGCCATTTATGTTTTCTTGAAGCATTTGTGGCTATTTGATTTGTGTGGAAGATTAGATATGTTAAAGGATTAGTTTGTAAAGTAAAAGTTGTTAGTTTGGAACTTAGGGACTAAAATGAAAAAAATTCAAAACATGTTTGAAAATTTTGAAAATATGTGTTCTAATGGATCGTTAGGGGGTGAAATTGAGATCGATTTTGAAAACAAAACTCAAATGTCAAAGTTATAGTATTTTCTGTTTTATGGACTAAATTGAAATAAAGGCAAAACATAGAGAATTATTGTATAGATGAAATTAAGCTAAGGCATGACTTTATTATACTTTTAAATATTAATTAGAATAGTTAATTGAGTTAAATTATGCTTTAGATCAAGAATTACAACAAATGGAGGACGTACAAGGAAAAAGAAAAATTGTCGATTAATCCTTGTTAACTAAATCGCTACAGTTTTTTCAAGTAAGTTCATAAAGTATAATTTAAATTCCTAATTCTAATGTGCTATACTTGATCTGGTGATAGTGATTGTTGTTTATTAGAATTGTACTATAATGTGAGATTAATCCCGATGAATTAGTAAAAGTCTTGTATACGAGGTTACGAGTTATTGCCCACAAGTTTTGAGCTCTAGCATGTGTTGTGGACTCGAGAATATAGGTATATAAAGCCCTGGCCATGCTATTTGTTATGTAGGTTCAACCCTTATGGGTGATTAGACACTATTATCTGATTCATGTAGGTTCAACCCTTACGACTGACTGAGGACTGATTTATTATTTGTGTAGGTTTAACCCTTATGGGTGACCAGACAGTATTATTTGATTCATGTAGGTTTAACCCTTATGAGTGACCAAGAATTATGATTCATTATTTGTGTAGGTTTAACACTATTACATTTACCTATGTATGGGTAACCAAGCACTATTACATTTACCTATGTATGGAGTTCTTTTGCGAAGTTTCATCGGGTATTATTGGGAATAAAAAGTGACGTTGTGTCATTAAATGTTGGCTAAGTTATGCAAATGAGTTGGATACAAGAGATAAGTTAGATTGAAATGAAATTGAAAACATTTGAGGTTATATATGTGATTGAGCTCAAAATCTTATAAGTTGATGTTGTTGTTTGAATCTTTATAGGTGTATTTGAAATACATAATGAATTATGTATGTGTTAAGTAATTAAGGTAAGTAAATGTTTATATTGTATGAGCTTACTAAGTGTTTTAAATACTTACTCATGTTACTACTATTTTGTAGATTTTGGTTCGTAACGTGTGGATCAGATCAGCGAGAATCTCACACCTACTGTCACTTGATTCAGTAGTCTTTTTATGTTTAAAGTTGGTTACTTGTGGCATGTATGTAGGATGGTTAATCTTTGTAAGATAGTGATCATATTTTGGCATTTTTGTTTTGTATATAAGCTTATATGTGTAATTTTGTTGTAATAAGAGTTTGGTACCAATCTGATACTTAGCAATTGATGATAATAGCAAAGACTTGAATAGTATTATGCTTTTGAAATATGTTGTGACATGGAATGGTTAAAAGCTTTGATATGAATTGTATTAGAATTGAGTTTATTGAACTGTTGTTGCCAATGAGGGCATATTGGTTTTATGCTAAAACGTTTAGGTAAATAGGTGTTTTGGTTTTGAATTATACATGTTTGATGTTAACTTGAATATCATTAAATGGCATTATAGGTCACTTGAAGAAACTTTATGAAAACATACTCAAATAGGTCATTTTTGCTTCACATGGGCTACCACAAGATCGTGTGTCACACATGGTTGGATGACACAGCCATGTGTAAAACACATTTAGGGTAGTTTTTAGTTCACACGGCCTCTATGAGGTACACTGTAATGCCCCAAATTTTAGGCCTAGAAGTATTGAGCCTTAAGTTTTGGATCGGTTAAAAGGCGGCTTAAATAATTCAAATGTGTGATTTTGGATTGTTTGGAGGGTACTATGAAGTCCCGGGTTCAAGTTAGGCCATAGGAAAAATTTTGATTTTTAGCCTTAGTGGAACCTTGATCTCAAGTGGTATGACTCTTAAATAAATCAGGGTAAAATAAGGCACAAAAAGGAGTGTGGTGTAGTGGCAAAGTGGCGCCACTTAGGGGACAAGGAAGTGATGCCATAAAGGAAGCAAGGGGGTCCAAGGTTCAAGTCTTGGCTTTTGCCATTTATTTTGGTTTTTCTTTTAAATAAATCTGGAAGCGAGTAGGCAGGCTTTAAAGTTAAATGTGTTGGACTTATGACACAAAGGAGCTTGTGTCCTAGTGGTGGTGCCGTGACATGGTTATTAAGAGGACTATGGTTTGAATCCCTTTGCACGCAAAGGTTGATTATTTTGCTAATGCTTTAGTTTTGGGGGATTGATGGAGAATCCCACATCGGGAAGCTAACATGAGAATAGGTGAGGAGCTGGCTTTAAATAGAGCAAACCATGAGGAGAGTAGGCATACCTTTCTTGGCTTATCCCTTTCACGTTGTGGCGTGTTCGTTTGGGTCAGGCGTTGGATCATTCGTTGATCTGTATGCCGTTGGTCACGGTGGTGGTGACCGTAGTTGATCGACACACCCCACTGGGGAGTCAAAGGTGCGATTATTGTTGGCTTCTGGGCATAGTAGTATTCAGAGCATGGATTAACTTCAGATACCTATCAGGTGTGTACTTCACCCTACTCTAGCTGTAGAACGACAAATTCCGGAATACCGAAATGGGCCATGTAGGCCCAATGGGCTCGTGGGCCTAATCGGGTAAATTGTATGATTGTGTAGTAAATATTGGAATATAGACTTGAGTCACTCGAGGCGATTGTAAACTTTTTGAGGGATTGACAAAATTACTAAAATACCCTTATAGGGTAGAATTACTTTAATACCCTCGATTTGCAAAATTACCGAATTACCCTCGATTTGTAAAATTATAGAAATACCCCCGATTTGAAAAATTACAGAATACCCCCGATTTGTAAAAGTACTGTTTTACCCCTGATTTGTTAAGTTACCGTTTTACCCCTGATTTGTTAAGTTATCGTTTTACCCCTGATTTGTTAGAATTATCGTTTTAGCCTCAGTTTACAAAATTATAGAAATACCCCAGTTTATAAATTTCAGAAATACCCTGTATTTCAAAATTACCGAAATACCCCGTATTTACAAAATTACAAAAATACCCCTAGTTTGTGAAATTACTAAAATACCTCTGGTTTGTGAAATTACCGAAATACCCCTTGGTGGCAAAATTACTGAAATGCCCCTATAGGGTAGAATTACCGAAATACCCCTGTAGGGTAGAATTATCGAGATACTCCTGTGGGGTAAAATTACCAATTTGCCCCTATGGTGTTAAATGACTGTTTTGCCTTTGTGGCCAAGTGACTGACTTGGACTGTGTGTTTGAAGGATTTGACTGTGTTTCTATGACAGTGATTTGACTGACGTGACCATGGTTGTGTGATTGATATGTTTTAATATGTGTTTAAATGACTGATACTGAACATGGCCATTCTACATACATGTGTGATGATTGAGCATAGCATATACGACATATGGGGTTGGGACATCGATTTGGAGGAAGTTCTACGCTAGTGGCTTTGCCACGTATTCTGATTCTGGTGGCTTCGCCACGTTATCTGTTGTTAGTAGCATGGTTGTGTCATTGGTGTGTAGGGCTAGGTGGGTCGAGTTATTCCCCACATGGTGTGTTGGGTTGGTACGGGTAGTGTGATGGCTGGACTGGGTTGGGGTTGCATTAACATATTGTTTTGATTCTACTATGGGCTTGGCCCACACTGTTCTGTATAGGGCTAAGGCCCAAACTGATCTGTTCTGTATAGGGCTTCAGCCCAGCCTATTCTGTATATCTACATTATACTGTTACTGATTCTATTTTGGGCTTAGGCCCACTTGATTCTGATTCTGATTTTGATTCTAATTCTGATAATGTTTCTGATTCTGCAATATGCTAAAGCCCATCTGGTATTGTCTGTTATAGTGGGCTAAGGCCTAATTGATACTGGAATTGTAGTAGGGCTGGGGCCCAGACTTTTAATTCTTTTGTATGACTGACGGTTCATTTTATATGATAGAGGATTACACACTGAGTTTTCATAAAACTCACCCCGTTTAATAATTGTGCAGGTAATCCCTAGCTTTAGGAGGATCGGTGCTGCGAGGGACTCGGAGAAGGCCACACATTGCTTATGCTCTGTCTTGATTTACTTTTAAGTACTTTATTTCGATTTGGGTTGTAATAAGGCCTTTTAAACTTATTGGTTTTTACATTTTGGATTTTATTTATTGTTTTATAATTGCTAGAAGTCGGACATGGTTTTTCCAAAACAACAATTATGTTTCAAAATATCGCGTTTCTGCAATTGTTTTAAATTAGGCTTCCGTAACAATTAAGGTTTTAAAGGTAATAACATTTTACAAGAGAATGTCTTTTAATAAACCACGTTTTAAACATATGCATACAAAATTCGAGATTTTACACAGGTTTTAAATGGAAACAAGAATTAATAAAAAGGGTTTTCAATGGAAACAAGGTTTTCGAAAAACACCTCAATGTGACACGCCAGATTTAGGCCTAACTTCTAGGCCGGGTTTGGGGTGTTACATACACAGCCTAGTGACAAGGCCGTGTGACCCTTGATTACATGGCATCCGTCTATTACACGGTTTAGGGACAGGACTATGCTATATTGTACCACACGGCCGTGTGACCTCTGTTTAACCTTTTTACCTATTATTTTGTAAATGTTTCAAAATGGCCCTAATTTGGTTTCAAGTTGTTTTAAGGGCTTTCGTAAGCTCGGTTGAAACTTATATATATATATATATTGATTTTTAGAAGTTATTGATCAAATTGCTAACGAATGTTCTGATTTATTATTGTAATATACTGTAGCTCGGGTCCGGCGACTGGACTAAATAAGGGGTGTTACATAAATAATATTATTTAAATAGAAAACACAATCTAACTCTAAGTGAGATAAGGATGAGTGACACACCCTAGTGTTTTGTACTAGGGTTGTTGCAACGACCCAATTTTCAGTGTGGTTGGAACAGTGATTCGAGATCACTAAATTCAACAAATGAGTAGAAAATATTATTAATTTAATGAGTATAAGTGAAATGTGAAGTTAAGAAAATAATTGAAATAGTGAATAGTATTTTAGAAATAAATACGAGCTAAATTTGAAGTTAGTATTAAAGTTACGTTAAGAAATTTTAAGGTTTCGTTTGTCAATTGAGTAAAAAAAACTAAATTGAATAAAATGCAAAACTGTGAAAAGTAATTAAATAGCTTAGATAATAAATAAGTTGGACTTAAAGGGTAATTAAGCCCAAGTTAAATGTGTTGGACCACATGTGTGCAGGAAATTGTGAAAATCAAGTGTGAACAAAGGGCAAAAAAGTCATTTAGGAAAAATTGAACATAAAAATCTAGGACCTAATTGGAAAACTAGACATTTCTTCATTTTTCTTCATCTTTATTAGCTAAAAACACCATTAGAGAGCCCTTAAGAAGCTGGTTTTCATATTTTACTACAAGTAAGTTCAATTCTTGATTATTTCTTGAAATTTTTATGTTTTTAGGACTTTTACTACTAGGTCCTATCATCTAATTCATTAGTTTTTGATTTCATGGTTGATTTTGAAAGTTGCTATGAATATGTGCTAGAAGTATATGATGATTTAGCATGGAATAACATTAATTTGTTTATATGTTGATTTTATTGAAAAATTTGAATAGAAAGTGAATATTTGGGGACCTAATTGTAAAAGAAATGAAAGTTAGGGTTTTGTATGGAAATAGAGCATTTTAATGGCTTTGAAATGGTTCATAATGTTAAAATAAAGCTTTAATTGAGAGAAATTAGTTCTATTAGAGAGTTAATTGGTCAGGGACCAAATTGTGAAAATTGTGAAATTTGGGGTAAAAGTGTAATTTTAGGAAATAAAGGGTATAAATTGTGAGATAAAATAAAATTTAAATGAATGCTAATGAATGAATGATTTTGCAATTATAGATCAAGAAATTGAAGCAAATCGAGGAAAGGAGAAAATAGTAGAATAATTCTTGAACTTCTACAACTTTTGCAAATTAGCCCAGGTAAGTTCATGTGGCTAAATTTTAGTGATCATTTTGAATTCAATAATGTGTTATACTATATGTATTTGATAAAATAATGAACAATGTACAAGTATGAAATTGAAAAAATGATCAAATTGAGTGGAAAATCGGATTGAGTACTTCTGTCCAGTGACAAGCAATGAATTGACAGAAAAGACCATGGTTGGACCATGGCAACAAGTGATAAGTAATATCCATATAAGACCATAGTTGGGCTATGGCACCGGAAAACAAGTGCCAATAGATTTCCGTATAAGACCATAGCTGGGCTATGACATCAGTAAGAAATGTCAAGTGATTTCCATGTAAGACCATAGCTGGGTTATGGCATTGGATTAAAGTGATATAAGTGATTCCCATATAAGACCATAGCTAGGCTATGGCATCAGAGAAAAGTAATAAGTGTTTCCGTGTAAGACCATGTGTGGGACATGGCATCGATATGATATGTGACCCGTGTAAGACCATGGCTGGGCCATGGCTTCGGAAAGTGAAAGAGATCACGTGCAAGTTCATAGTCCTACTGTGGCAATGTGAAACGAAGTACTCAATTCCGTATAGTTCTCTAAGATTGAAAAAAAAATGGTGGGCAATAAATGGGCCCAAGAGAACGAAATCTATGAATGAGTAATATTGAACAATATTAAATGTGCTTGACACTAGTTTGTTGATGACAGGAAAAATTAGTGAATTTGTATGTTATATAAATGCATTACCATATTTGGTAAGTTTACTTTCCAAGCCTATGAACTTACTAAGCTTTCATAAGCTTATTTGAGTGTGTTTAATATGTCTTGTAGATTAACGTGGATACGGAGGATCGGATCATCACCAAGAATCACACTATCCTGACATTCTCCTGTAGTTTTGGTTTTTAGCTTTTGATTTATTTGGCATGTATAGGTATTTGATGTTGTAATGAGATAATTTGGCTAGACTATATGTAAGAAGTGATAAATGAGTATATTATCTAAGTAAAACGCGTATGTTGCTTTATGTTTTCATTAAATATATATTTGAGTATAAAATGATTGGTTAGTTGAAATTAGTATAAAGTTGTAAGTGTAGGTTATGAATGATAGGGTGAGAAAAGTGGCCTAGAACGGCCCATTTTCGTCCACACGGGTTAGACACACGGGAGTGTGTCTAGGCCGTGTGTGACACACGGTCAGCTTAATGGCTTGTGTAGTGATTGTGTGTCCCCTGCATCTCTAAATGTGAAGTCAAGAAAACACATGGGCAAAAGACACGACCGTGTGTCTTGGTCGTGTGGAGGACACGGGTGCATTATAATCGGGTGAAAATGGCTTAAAAATGGTAAAAAATCAGGTTAGCACACGGCCTAGCCACATGGGCGTGTGCCTAGGCCATGTGGCCTTCTGTTTCTTGAGAAATTGCAAGTCAGAATGCCACATAGGTTGGCCACATGGCCATGTCCCAAGCCACACGGGCGTGTGCCCCTATCTTCAAGGAAAAATTTCCAAAGTTATCGATTTATCCCTGAACCACTTCCAAAGCATGTATTTGGCCCCGTAGGCCCATATTAGGGACTTTATGATAAAATTTGGAAAGATTTATATTGGAATGAAAATTTTTTACTCGGTTTTATACAAATGCTTGTGTATAAGTCCAGTAATGCCTCATAACCCTATTCCAGTAACGAATACGGGTTTGAGGTGTTACATTTAGTGGTATCAGAGTTCAGTTTAGCCGATTCTCGGAATAATTGTAATGTTTAAGGTGTTTAGAAATACATGCCATATAAATCTGAGATAGTGTGATGTGTATGATCTTATCTAACTCCTTTTATTTCATAGGTATTCTCTGATTGTAAAGATGTCAAACGG
This sequence comes from Gossypium stocksii, assembly GCA_020496765.1. Taxonomy (NCBI): domain Eukaryota; kingdom Viridiplantae; phylum Streptophyta; class Magnoliopsida; order Malvales; family Malvaceae; genus Gossypium; species Gossypium stocksii. The sequence continues at coordinate 49,604,215 of CM035628.1, forward strand.
ATAAGAACATAATGAGAAAGAAGAAGTTAATAGTAGAGTGCAAACTTCTGAATAGAAACAAACATTAATGTTCCAATTTCTGTAATGCGACAATAAGAACTTAAAGATATGATTTATGGGATTATGAATCAGTGGTATAGTGAAAAGATGCAAGAAGGAAATCAGGCTCGACAACCTCCTCCCCCTACTACCCCATCTGTAGTGCCCCTAGGTGCCCCTCCACCTCCTCCGACAACTAAATCCAGTAAACATACTCCATTAGAAAAGCTCAATAAACTTGGAGCCGAAGAATTCCGGGGAAGAGCAAATGATGATCTAGTTAATGCTGAATATTGGTTACAGAGTCTAATGAGGATTTTTAAAGAAATGGCATGCTCACCAGATAATTATTTGAGATGTGCTGTGTCCTTACTGAAAGAGGAAGCTTATCATTGGTGGGAAATGATTGAGGCCGTGGTACCAATAGAGAAAATTTCTTGGGAATTTTTCCAGAATGAATTCAAGAAGAAATATGTGGGTTGACAGTATCTAGATAAAAAGAAAAGAGAATTCCTTGACTTACGACAAGGAAATAAGACAATAGCTGAGTACGAAAGAGAATTTCTTTATCTTAGCAAATATGCTCGGGACATTGTGCCTACAGAAGAGGAAATGTGAATTAGATTTGAAGAAGGGTTGAATGATGTGATTAGAATGATGATAGGAGGTAATGAGATACGGGAGTTTGTTGTTTTATCAGATCATGCTCAGAAACTTGAAGAAGTGTATATTATAAAAATGCAACGTGATGAAAGAGTAAAGAGTCCTTTAAAAGGGGTGCATCTAAGTCTTTTTCATCCTAGCTGGTGAAGAATTCTAGAGAAGAATATAGCTGAGCCACTTCAATGCCAGAGAGATCGGCTAAGAGTAGATCACGACGATCTGACCTTTAGGTATCTGACAGACCTGCAGCTAGTGTGAGCAGTGTTCAAAATACTCTTCAATCAAAATGTTAGTATTATGGAAGAAATCACCTTGGTGAGTGTCAAAGCAAGACAAGAGCTTGTTATAGGTGTGGATCTACTAATCATTTCATTCAGGATTGTCGCCAACTACAAAGAGAAGAAGTAGATCAGAAAGAGAAACAGAGAACCCCTCCCCCAAAGAAGTAAACATTCGGGTCAGAGCAGTGCTACAAGAGCTACCCATTCGGGTATGAGAGAATCTAATAGTCGATCCGATGTTAAAGCACCTGCACGTACCTATACTATTCGAGCGAGAGAAGAAGCGATAGCTTCGGATGTAATTGCTGGTACTTTCTATCTTTATGATGATACTGTGTATGCATTGGTAGACCTTGGGTCTACACATTCATATATTTGCACTGTCGAAACCATTTTTTAAAACGAGGGTTTTAGAAAACTGGGGTCTCGACTTTAAAATTAAAAACGGGAGTCGCCACCAATCTTTTTAGGTGTGATTGGATCACCTTTAAAACATTGTGTTTTAAAATCATTTATTTTGGTCTACGAAATCAAGAAAACGGGTTCGGGAGTCGATTACGTACGAGGAAGGGTTAGCACCCTCGGAACGCCCAAAACTTGGTACCAAATTTAATAACTTTTTGTATTTAATGCTAAAATTTTGAAAATATTTAAAAATATGACCCCTTTTTTAATATAGAATAATTTGAATTTTAAAACTAAGATTCCTTCGTTCAAAAGAATACGAATATCACATCTAGCATGATAGGACACGATATTCTAACACTTTTGTAACTAAAATCATCTCGTATTTTATAAAATCATTTAGAAGGGTATTTTAGGTATTTAGGTAAATAGGAAATCGCAACCCAGCATGATAGGGCACTATCTCCCAAATTCCTAAATACGGAAAACATTGCCTTTATTTTAAAACATTTTTTATATTTATTTTAATATGATGCAATTAAGACGATACATTACAAGATAGTAAAATTTAAACAATTATAACACATGCTTTTAATACAAATATAACATAACGACATTTTATGCAACATACAATATAGAAATAATAACACAAATTATCAATTTCATGCACATACGTACAATAAATAACATAAAAGGAATAAAATAAATAAAAATGTATACTAAAATTATCAAATTTAAAAAAAATAAAAATTGAAAAGTTAAACATAAAGTACTTTAAAAAGTTCAATTAAAAAAATGTATATAAAAAAAATTTACAAGTTTACAAATTATACAAAATAATATAAAGTATATATAATAAAGTATATGATATCAAATATAATATAATAAATAATAAACCAAACTTTATTTTCATAATAAACTATCTTGGAATATAGTATAATATACAAAATAATAATAATAATAATGCACAAAAAATATAATTTCAAATGATAATGAAAATTTTAAAAATATACGATAATAGATAATAATTCAAAATAAAATGAATAATCAAATTAAATGTATATAGTAAAATATTATATAATTATTGGTGATAAAATATTTATTTATATGAAAATAATAAAATAATAGATAATAAATTTTTATAGTAGAATAATAAAAAAATAAATATGTTATATAAAAAGGACTAAAATTAAAACAAAATTAAAACTTTTGGGGCTAATTTAAAAACAAAACACGGATTTTGGGCCTTCTGGAACGCGCGTTAAAACTTGAGGGACTCATTGGGAAATTTTTCCCCAATCCCTAAAACGACGTCGTTCTAGAAATAAGCCTTAAACAGCAGTTAGGACTAAATTGGAACGAAAATAAAGTATTAGGGCCAATTTAAAATAAAATAAAAATTGATTTACAAATTTTAAAAATATGGAAGGACCATTTAGGCAATTAGCCCTTTAAACAAAAACACGCGGATCCTCCCCGGGTCTTCGGGTCAACGCGCGGATTTTATGGGTGAAATGGGTCCTATATAAGTTAAAAATCAGAAAAAAAATCATTTTAGGCTTAGTTTTTTTAAAAAAAAAAATCTCGGAAGAAAGCTTTGAAGGTTCTCTGAACTCCGACCACTGGTCATCCCGGTCCCAATCATCGGACCTTCATCACATGCTCACGTGCCATCGCACATGACGGCCGGAAGGTTCGAAAACCTTCCCGATCAGGTGCTTTCTTTTCCTCTTCTTATTTACTTTAAAAAAACTAACTATTTGCTACATGTTTGGATGAAATAAGAAGGAAACAGAACCAAAACAGAAGAAAGAAAAATAAAAAAAATCACCTTCTTTGGAAAAAAACTTGTCTGTATTTGCCCTTTTTTATATCGTGTGTTCTCGAAAAGAGAAGATCCCTATTATGGGTTACAAATGATGGCTTTATAGCCAGTGCTATTACATATTCTGGAAAGAAATCTTTGATTTTCTTTCCATTTATTATCTTTTGTATCTTTGACCATAATCTGCTGGGATTTTCTTCGCTTGCTTTATTTTCCGTATCTGCTATTATTTTGTTTCCTTTTTCTGCTCTTTGCTTGTTGTGGTTTCTATTTTGCTTGCAGGTAAAGGATGGTATGCTGACGATCTCGTATCGTCCATGCACCGATGATGGCGCAATCGGTGGCCGAAATGGAAGGCTGTGGTGCGCCGAAAGGTCTGAGACAGAGCATTGATGGCCCGAGGCACTGCATTGAAGGTCGCATTGATTCTGAACAGACACGTGGCACAGCTTTCTTACCCTCATTGCGGCGCTGAGAAAGAAATGAAACCCTAGGGTTTCACAGCAGCTAATTGGGCCATCGGGTTAAGTGGGTGTAACGGGCATTTGTTAGGGTTAAATGTTTAATTGGGCTGTCGTTTGTTGGACAGGGGTGTAAGTGGGTTTGTTGGGTAACTGGTTAACCGGTTTTGTTATTGGACCCTGATGCTTGGGCCTTGTCACCTGGACTGTTTAAGAGGACTTTTGAAATAAATAAATATTTATTTATTTATTTTATTTTGTTTTTTTGTTTTATTTCAAGCCCGGTCAAATTTGGGCTTTTACAGCTGCCCCTCTTTGCTCATTACTGTGTAACGGGAATCGAGCAAAGATAGAAAGACCAAATTTGGCTGGTCCTCAATCTGCCTCTTGCCAATTATCATGTGGATGTCTTCAATCTGCTCTTCGTCGAACACAAAGACACCAAATCCACTTAAACTTGCTTCAGTATGAACACGTGAAAGCCTAAATTAACTATGTCTTTGGTTTGCTCCTTGCCAGTACAAGGACGCCAAACCCTTTTGGATCTGCTTCAGTATGAACATCTGAATGCCAGATCCACTATGTATCCGCCCTCCACCAAATATGAAGATGCCAACCTTCGATTTGCTCTCCGCCAGTACAGAGACGCCAAATCATCTTAGATTTGTTTCAGCGTAGTCACGTGAAAGCCAAATCAGCTATGTCTTCGGTTTGCTCCTTGCCAGTACAAGGATGCCAAACCATCTTGGATCTGCTTCATTATGAACATCTGAATGCCAGATCTGCTATGTGCCTGCCCTCCACCAAATATGAAGATGCCAGACTTCGATTTGCTCTCCGCCAGTACGGAGACGCCAAATCATCTTAGATTTGCTTCAACGTAGTCACGCGAAAGCTAAATCAGCTATGTCTTTGGTTTGCTCCTCGCCAGTACAAGGACGCCAAACCATCTTGGATCTGCTTCAGTATGAACATCTGAATGCCAGATCTGCTATTTTCAGCCTATTACCCTATCGTTTAGGGAGTTAAGGCGCGTCATCTCTGATCTACATAACCTGTAGAATGTGTATGCAATCATGCCTAATGACTAGGATGTTATGATCAAATGCCCCTAATCAAAATGCAAAATGTCACCATTCATCTTTTCCTACAGTATTGTTCCTGCCCAACCTGAAGGCTTATGGATGCTAAGATCTCCCGAAGATGGTTGTAAGACCACCTTTCCTTAGAATTGAATCATTGGTTCTGTCCGCTCGTCCTTTTAGATTGGAAGAAAAGAAACTCTTCGAGTTATTTCTATCCTTACTTCTGTGAATTTCTTGAACAATCTACCTATTTTGGTTTCCTTGTATTATCTAGCAACTTCAGAGTAATGCGCAAAACTTCATTTGTGAAAATTTTAGCCCATTTATTATTATTTCCATGAAACATACTTAAAGGACAATGTAAGACGGAAAGAAAATCTTTAATATCAATTGTATTCGAATGAATCAAAAAGATACAAAGGAAATTAATCTGATAGTCTATCTTTGAGAAGAAAAAGAATCCAAAGATAGCAAACAGGCAAGGAGTTATATGCCCTAGATATCGCCGCTTGAGCACTCATACATCAACTTCGTGAAGACATATGTTTAGAAGATTCAAAGTATTCTGTCGATGCCCCAGTATGTCACGTATTTCTTTCTTTGCTGAACAAATTTACCGGGTGCTTCGAAATTTGAGTCGCCCTTTCAGGTTTTCAACTCAAAACCCCTTTGGTCACAAAGTGCCCTTTGCGGGTTTTCACCTTGGCCTCTCCATTTTTTTTTTTGGACCCCAAGGCTTCCTTTGCGGGTTTTCACCTTGGATTCTATTCTCCTTTAGACAAAGTATTTCTTAACTGAGTCTGAGTTCACTGGATTGGGTAAACTTTTTCCATCCATTTCTATTAAGATCAACGCACCACCAGAGAAAGGCTTCTTCACGACATACGGACCTTCCCAATTTGGCATCCATTTCCCCCTAAAGTCCTTTTGGATAGGAAGGATCTTTCTTAGTACAAGGTCTCCCTCATAGAATTCCCTTGGGCAAACTTTCTTATCATAAGCTCGTATCATTCGTTTCTGGTACATCTGACCGTGACGAATGGCTCTTAACCTCTTTTCCTCAATTAAGTTCAATTAATCATATCGAGATTGGACCAATTCAGCTTCATCTAATTTTACCTCCGTCAAGACTCGCAGAGAAGGTATTTCCACTTCAATAGGTAACACCGCTTCCATTCCATAAACTAATGAAAATGGAGTTGCCCTTGTAGAAGTTCTAACAGATGTTCGATAGGCCAAGAGTGCAAATGGTAATTTCTCATGCCAGTCTCTGTAAGTCTCCGTCATTTTTCCCACTATCTTCTTGATGTTCTTGTTGGCAGCTTCTACTGCCCCATTCATTTTTGGGCGATAAGGAGAAGAATTGTGATGTTTGATCTTGAACTGGTCGCAAACCTCTGCTATCGTTTTGTTGTTTAAGTTTAACGCATTGTCGGATATAATCTTCTCAGGCATTCCATACCGACAAATAATTTCCTTTTTCAAGAATCGACTCACAGCTGACTTAGTAACATTCGCATAAGAAGCGGCCTCTACCCATTTCGTGAAGTAGTCAATGACCACAAAGATAAACCGATGTCCGTTCGAAGCTTTTGGTGATATGGGCCCAATGACATCCATGCCCCACATGGAAAAGGGCCATGGAGAAGTCATAACATGCAAAGGTAAAGGTGGTACATGAATTTTATCCCCATAAATCTGACATTTATGGCATTTCCTGGCATAGTTGATACAGTCTCCTTCCATAGTGGCCCAATAGTAGCCAAGCCTCATAATTTGCCTTGCCATCATGAAACCATTCGCATGCGTCTCACATACACCTTCATGAACTTCCTCCAAAATCAACTTAGCTTCCACAGCATCGACACATCTTAAGAGCACTTGATCCTTCCTTCTCTTGTACAAGATATCTCCATCCAAAACATAGTCACAAGCTAACCTTCTCAAAGTTCGCTTATCATTTTCATTAGCTTGTTCAGGATATTCATGATTTTTCACATATCGTAATATATCTTGATACCATGGGTTACCATCCTTTTCCTCTTTCTTGACATTGTAACCCTGAGCCGGAACCTTATAGACACTCATTTGAATTGGTCTCATCTCCTCTTCTCTATTTGCCTTAACCATTGAGGCTAAGGTAGCCAAAGCATCCGCCATTTGGTTCTCGTCTCACGGAAGATAATTAAAGGTGATGTCCTCGAATTCCTCCAGTAATCCCAAGACTATCTTCCAATAATTGAGTAATTTTGGGTCCCTTGTCTCTCATTCTCCCCTAAGTTGGTAAATTACCAATGCAGAGTCTCCATATACTTCTAAGGTTTTTATTCCCCGTTCTATAGCCGCTCGTAGTCCCATGATGCATGCTTCATATTCGGCCATATTGTTTGTGCAATCAAAATCTAATTTGCATGTGAACGGAAAATGAGCACCATTTGGGGATACTAAAACTGCCCCAATTCCATTCCCAACAGCATTAGATGCCCCGTCAAAATTAACCTTCCAAGGAGAATCTTCCGTTGCTGCTATACACATTAACTCCTCATTTGGAAAGTCAAAGTTTAATGGCTCATAGTCCTCTAGAGCCCCACTAGCTAAAAAATCTGCTACCGTGCTTCCTTTTATAGCTTTCTGACTTACATAGACTATATCGAACTCTGAAAATAATATCTGCCATCTCGCCATTCTTCCATTCAAAGCCGACGACTCCATCATGTATTTTAATGGGTCAAGTTTTGAAATGAGCCAAGTGGTATGGTATAGCATGTACTGTCTTAGTCTCCGAGTTGTCCAAATCAGTGCGCAACACAACTTCTCGATTGGCGAATACCTCATCTCACAATCAGTGAATTTCTTACTATGATAATAGATCGCCTTCTCCTTTCTTCCTGACTCGTCATGCTGACCTAGCACACACCCCATGGAATTGCTGAATACTGACAAGTACAGTATTAATGGTCGATTTGGGCTAGGTGGAGACAATACCGGAGCATCCAACAAATACTGCTTGACTTTTTCAAAAGCATTCTGGCATTCTTCATCCCAAGTACCTGGATTGTGCTTTCTAAGTAGGCGAAAGATAGGATCACATTTTTCGGTCAGTTAAGAAATGAACCGAGCAATATAATTCAACCTTCCTAGGAATCCTCGAACCTCTTTTTGTGTTTGCGGTGGAGGCAATTCTCGTATAGCTTTGACTTTGTCTGAGTCAACTTCTATTCCTTTTTCACTAACTACGAAACCCAACAATTTTCCTGATCTAGCTCCGAAGGTGCACTTTGCCGGATTGAGCTTCAACTGAAATCTCCTCAACCTTAGGAATAACTTCCTCAATACCTCAATATGCCCTTCCTCTGTTCGAGACTTAGCAATCATGTCATCCACATATACTTCAATATCCTTATGCATCATGTCATGGAACAAGTTCACCATGGCTCGCTGATAAGTTGCCCCTGCATTCTTTAGTCCGAACGGCATTACTTTGTAGCAGAAAGTGCCCCACAAGGTTATAAAGGTGGTCTTATCCATGTCTTCTAGATGCATTTTTATCTGATTGTACCCCGAGCAGCCATCCATGAAAGAAAACAACGAATATCCCGCCGTGTTGTCCACTAAAGTATCGATATGTGGCAAAGAAAAGTTGTCTTTAGGGCTAGCTTTGTTCAGATCCCTATAATCAACGCACATTCGTACCTTTCCATCCTTCTTAGGTACCGGTACTATGTTTGCTACCCATTCAGAATACTTGACCTCTTGCAAGAATCCCGCATCATATTGCTTCTTAACCTCATCCTTTATTTTCAACACAATGTCTGGCCGCATTCTTCGCAACTTCTGTTGGACTGGTTTACAATCTTATCTTATTGGGAGATGATGTACTACAATGTCAGTACTCAATCCAGGCATATCCTGATACGACCACGCGAATATATCCTTGAATTCTCGAAGCAACTCAATCAGACTTTGCCTCGTATCTTTGGCCATCAAAGTTTCAATTTTCACCTCTTTCCCTTCCTCTAAGGCTATTTTCTCTATTACCTCTTTCTCATGGGGCATAATCTGCTTCTCCTCATGCTTTATTAACCTCAACAGATCTGAAGACACATGACATTCTTGATCATCTCCAGAATCCTGAGATTCCTCTATACACATGTCTTGTTCGTAAGAAAAATCCAGCGTTGTAGTATCAGTGCTCATATCATTGATATCCAAGGCCCTGTAGGGGTATGAAAGAATATACAAAGAATGAATGAATGACTATTTATGTGCGATGAATGAATTAAGAACACATCGGAACTGATAATAAAGTCGTGTTTTATTGAAATAATAATAGACGATCACAAGCCTATTTCACAAATGTAATCTCATTATTCCTAAGCTCTAGAATAACAGACATGTTTCGAGAATTACTCTGAAAAATTCCTAAAGACTACAGGAAATTCCTCCGCAGTCCAGTTGTTCAAAGAGCTTCCCGGTTCGTAAGGGCAAATACCCTCGAAGTTTCTTTGCTCCAATCCTTCACCATGTATAGCATTGATTTGGTGACTTCCTTTCACAAGCAAACCTCCCGACACGAAAGTTTTAGATATTGGAGGGAATGCCATCGGCTCCCATTCCACTTCTTTTCCGTCCAAACGCGCCCTTCTCCTCTCTTGACGCTTGACAATTTCTCTCATCTTTTGCTTATGGTCTGGCTTGAAACCCAAACCAAAATGGTCCTTCTTTTCAATCACCCTTGAAAGTTGAAATTCTCCTTGCAAATGCTTCCCTAATCCTTTCCCTGGTAATGCCCCTTTTTCCATCATTACTTGTAGGGCCATCCTTGTAGCTCTTGATATCCTGGGTACCGGCATCTTTTCCCCTTCTACGACAAAAGTTGCATTGATGATCTCTAAGGAGCGAAAAGAACACTCACTGGCATCTTCATCTGCTTCGACATATGGGGCCCTACTAGTAACTGCTACTATAATGTCCTCCTCAGCGTTGATAGTTATCAACCGACCATCCTTCACTAACTTTAACTTTTGATGCAATAAGGAGGGTACCGCCCCAGCTGAGTGTATCCATGGTCTCCCCAATAAACAATTATAAGAAGGTTTAATATCCATTACCAAAAAATCGACTTCATACGTATTTGGCCCAATTTCTAGAGGGATGTCAATTCGCCCCATAACCTTCCTTTCGGTTCCATCAAAAGCCCTCACCATATTATGACATGTCTTCATGTGTGAACTGTCAATGGGCAATCTGCTAAGGGTAGATAATGGCAGGACATTCAATGCTGATCCGTTGTCAATAAGGACACTTGGAAGTGTGTATCCTTTGCACCGAGTAGTGATATGTAAGGCTCTGGTTGACCCCATTCCTCATTGCGGAATCTCATCATCATTGAAATAAATGAAATTATCCGCACTGATGTTGTTTATCAAACGGTCTAACTTATTAACAGATATGTCATGAGTGACATATGTTTCATTGAGCACCTTTAATAACGTATCTCTATGCACCTCAGAACTCAGAAGTAATGACAATATTGATATACGAGCTGGTTGCTTCCGCAATTGCTCGACCACATTATACTCACTGTGCTTAAGGAACTTTAGGAATTCCGTAGCCTCTTCCTCCATTTCTGGCTCCTTAATGGGCACTTCAACATCTTTATTTCTTTCCTCAGCCTCTTTTATTTCGGTGGGATCCACTCTAATGCCCCCCATATCATAGCGTTTCCCACTCCGAGTATGGGAACCTTCATTTTGCGCGCCCTTAGATGCGCTAGCTATGCTCTCCTCTTCGGGTACTGTTACACTACAATCGTAGCTTCATGGTACCCTTTTGTCCTCCTTATAAGGGAAAGGAGCAGGTTTATGAATGACCACTTTAGGCACTGTCTGTGCCCCCACTTCGTCATTCGTCGGCATGGAAATAATAATCCTCGGTCGACTGATTCCTTGTTGCTCGTTTTCCAACGCACATATCTGCAATTCTTTATTATCCATAAAGCCCTGCACCAAGGCTTTAAAATCCTCACAATCTTGGATCTTATGTCCCCTTTTTCCATGGAACTCACAACAGTTTCCTACTCTTTCTATACTGTTTTTAGAGGTCACCATACCTCTCTTCACCATTTCTTCCCATATTGTCCTCATAGACGTCCTCACCTCCTCGACATTCTTCTTTATTCCTTCTTCCCTTACTTTACTGACGGCATTCACCCCTTGATTGCCGTGATCTGGTAATGGGCTTTCGGTATTAAAGGCACTGTCGAACTTCACAATCCCCATCTTGATGAGCCTCTCAACAACTCTCTTAAATCCGAGGCAGTTTTCAATTGAATGCCCCGGTATCCCTGCATGGTATTCACATTTAGCATTGGATTCATACCATTTAGGGTACGGCGGCTGTAGTGGCTTCAAGTGAAACGGAGCAATAGCACGTGCATCATATAAGCTTTGGTAAAGTTCACGATACGACACAGGGATAGGGGTGAACTGTGTTTTCTCCGCATTTTGTTTTGAACCTGATTCTTGTTTCTGAGTGCTTTGTTGTTCAACCGCGACTGCTTTAGGTTGACCAACCGTGATTGCCCTCGAGTTGAAATTGTTTGCATTATTCACCTCGTTATCCTTTCTCCTTGAGGTCAATCTTTTAGCCATCTCCCCTTCAATCTTGCCTCCTCTTATGGCGTTCTCAATCATCTCCCCCGCCATAACTTTATCCGCGAAACTTTTTGTGGTGCTCCCAATCATATGAGTAATGAACGGGGCTTTTAGCGTATTGATGAATAACATGGTGGTCTCTTTCTCCAACAGCGGTGGCTGTACTTGCATTGCCACCTCTCTCCATCTTTGAGCGTATTGCCTAAAGTTTTCATTAGGCTTTTTCTCCATATTTTGTAAAGTGATCCTATCAGGCGCCATATCCGTCACATGGTTGTACTGTTGCATGAAAGCTTGTGCAAGATCCTTCCACGAACTGATTTTAGCACGGCTCAACTGATTGTACCACTTGGCTGCCGCTCCCACTAAACTGTCTTGAAAACAATGAATCAGCAGCTGATCATTGTTCACGTAGCCGGTCATTCTCCTACAGAACATTGTAATGTGTGCCTCTGGGCAAGTAGTCCCGTTATACTTCTCAAATTCGGGCATCTTGAATTTGTGAGGAAGCACCAAGTCTGGGACTAAGCTTAAATCCTTAGCATCAATCCCGTGATGATTGCCAATATTTTCCAACATCTTAAACTTTTCCTCCAACCATTTGCAGCGGTCCTCCAATTGTTTCGAGGATTCAGTCGCCATCCTTTCCTTCTCCATTATATCCAAATCAGGAATATTATCTCCTAAATTGAATCCTGATCCAGACGGGAAATTCACAGGAATTCCATCATCAACCTGACCATGTTGAGGCCTTACAGTAACAGATGGCCTTCTAGGTGGTGCTTCAGTTTGTATTGGTTCATGAGGTGGAGTGAAACCTGGAGGATGATCCTCACTCTCTTCACCAGTGATAGCCATATGAGCTTTTCCCTTATCAGTGGCCCTTAGCAGCTGAGCCATTTCGGCCATCATATTCCTTTGAGATTCTAACATCTACTCTCTCATGTCATTCTGCATCTTCAATAACTGCTCTTGCAATTGGTCTTGCATTTCTTTCTGAAGTTGTTCAAATCTTTGATCCATATTTTTGGTCTTGGTGCGAGTACCGTAAGGGTGAGTGGGTTCCAGATTTTCTCTCTCTCACTGTAATAATTTTAACTAATTAGGGTCTCTCTATAACCTTTAAATGCACATGATGTAATGAGATGCTATGCACATGTATGAATGAAAAAGGATATCGATTCTGATTCAACTTCATTTTAGAAAACATTACTTAAGGAACAAAAATCTTTTCATAAAACGGATTACAAATACGCTTTCGCCCGTAGGCCTAAAGTCTTAACTCAATCTAACAATGAAGCTAGCTCTCGACCCCTATCTGATACAGACTCATAGACTATACTTAACACACTAGCTCGTGCCGCTAAATCCTGTAAGTGTTCAGCAACCCCCCGAATCTGGTTTATAGCTTCCTCCATGAGGTGATCTCTTCTTCGGACTTGTTCCTGCGAATGGTGAAGTTCTTCTTTCCAATGCTTCTCTCGTGCTTCAGCCTGCTCGATTCGATGCTCACAATTATGCAAGGCTATCTCCAACTCCTCTACCTTGCTTTCTAGCTCCTCAATTTTACCTAAGCTTGCCTTCAACTCAACTGCAGTGTTACGACTTCGGTAGTGATGTATGGTACGTCCCAGTTCGGTCACCTTAGTTTTTAACCTTTGATTTTCCTCTTTCAAGCTCTGGCTTTGAGTTTGCATTTCTCGAAACCTCCTTTCCCAATGCTCAACTTTGGCCTTTTCTTCTTGGATTTCTTGCTGCCACTGATCTGAAGATTTCCCCAATCTAGCCCTTTTTAACAATGATTGTGCCCTCTTATAATGCATCTTTAAATCATCTCTGTCCTCCTCAATTTTCCTCTTTTCCCTTCTCACTTTCTCAGTCTCCATCTTTTGGACGTCAACATCTAAGCTCAAATGCAACTTCTCTTCCTCGAGCTTCTCGATCTTCTTCTCAAGATCCAAATTCTTCCTCTCGAACTCTTGCTTTATAAGCTCCAACTCTGATGGAATTACTCGTAGGCTTTCCTCCAACGATCTAGCAACCCCCAAAATTGGCCTAGGGATGTTATCATTAACTCTCTGGCTAAACCATTTCTTGTACTCAGGAGTTGACACCGAACCCTCAACCAAAATCTTCATATAACAAGGCTTCTTCCAAGCCTCAGAGATATCTCGCATCCTTTGCTTATAGTAATCTCCTTTATAAGAGAAATCACTCTGAGCCAAACCTTGCGTAATCGGTATGAATTGCCTTGCTTGGTATTGTCTTAAAACAAGCAATGACGCATATCCAACAACTCCCCAAACCCCAGGAAGAGGTACCCAATCAAAGCTGCCACAACGATAGAGAATCTCACTAGGGATCATCCAAGGTGCCTGCCACATAATATCTTCCTCTCGAAGATTCTGAAGAATATCAATCCACTTTTCTTCTGAAATGTCATCTCTCTTAGGCTTAGTAGCTGCCTCCTTCAAGGGAGAATAACCCTCAAAGAATATCGACAAGGAGGTTTATCAAGTTTCTAGAAATGGCCGTGGAACCAAACAAGTAACAACTGCGCACATCCAATAAATCTACCCTCGCCGGCTCTTCGACATGCGCTCAAAGATCTAAAAGTCTCCGCCAAGATGGCCGGTACTGGTGTATTCTGCTTACCAACGTGATCAAACAAATCTGCGACCGCCTCATCTATATGTCCCAACGCCTTTGGGAAAATTACCAAACCGTAAATACCAAAAGCAAAGACATCAACCTTTTTCTTCATGTCTGGGTGCACCAATATCAAATCTCTCAAAACGGCCCATGGAACACACTTACTATCTCCTTTTTGCTGTACACGAGCTACAACCTACTGCTCACTCATCCCAGTAATCATCATCAACCTTTTTGTAAAAGTCGGAAGGCTAGCAGGCCTCACATAAGCCTTATGCCCTTGAATGCTCGGACAACGTAATAAGGTCGTGTACTCCTCCAAAGTAGGTACTAGATCCACATCACCAAACATAAAACAACTATAAGCAGGGTTCCAAAATTGTACCATAGCTCGAAATAAGTATCTATCTACTTTGATGTCTAGCAAGTAAGAAATATCTCCATAAGTCTAGAAGAAAAGCTACCTAGCCTCATCATCCAACTGAGCCCAAATGTTTCTCAACTCCTGAAAATCAAACTGAGTCGAACTAACACGAGTAAAATCCCACAACTCCGATACATATCCCTCAGTAACACTATCTCCTTTCTCCAACTGGGTTTTCTCTTACCATGTACAGACGAAAGAGTTGTCCTCCACTTTATTAAGATATTCGTTCCTCATTATAAAACTCCCTAACTCAGAAATCAAACCTTGAATCGACACCTTTTAATGATGAATAACATGCAATAATAACAAAATGAAAAACGAGTTAGTATCGCAAACATATATAACAAACAAGCGCTTATAAAGGTAGGTACTAGAGGGTATCACCATACTACCTAGGGCGAGCACTTAAAGTTCATTATATGAGGTTCGGTTCTAAAGTAAAGGGTACCCAAACCAGCAGATTCCTTGGTCCTCACCCATTATAGGCTCATATGGACCAAGTTCGGTTTAGGGGGATTCATTTCCCTACGACCATACGGAGATGAAAATCTCACGAAGTCTATAGGTACATATGTTTCTCGGGATTAATCCACTAACTCATACGAAGGTGAAAACCTCACGAAAGCTTAGTTTCTTACTCCCACTTAAGGGTGCGACCAACGGTCATGCAAATGCCATGTGTGCAGATAGAAAACAAACATATGCATCAAACACATGAAAAAGGGATCTTTATTTTTAAATCCTTTCAAAATTTTAGCATTAAGACAGAAAGTTATCAATTTTTGGCTTGACTCTCTTACATTTTCCCCAGCGGAGTTGCCAAGCTGTCGAAACCATTTTTTAAAACGAGGGTTTTAGAAAACTGGGGTCTCGACTTTAAAATTAAAAACGGGAGTCGCCACCAATCTTTTTAGGTGTGATTGGATCACCTTTAAAACATTGTGTTTTAAAATCATTTATTTTGGTCTACGAAATCAAGAAAACGGGTTCGGGAGTCGATTACGTACGAGGAAGGGTTAGCACCCTCGTAACGCACAAAACTTGGTACCAAATTTAATAACTTTTTGTATTTAATGCTAAAATTTTGAAAATATTTTAAAATATGATCCCTTTTTGAATATAGAATAATTTGAATTTTAAAACTGAGATTCCTTCGTTCAAAAGAATACGAATATCACATCCAGCATGATAGGACACGATATTCTAACACTTTTGTAACTAAAATCATCTCGTATTTTATAAAATCATTTAGAAGGATATTTTAGGTATTTAGGTAAATAGGAAATCGCAACCCAGCATGATAGGGCACTATCTCCCAAATTCCTAAATACGGAAAACATTGCCTTTATTTTAAAACATTTTTTATATTTATTTTAATATGATGCAATTAAGAAGATACATTACAAGATAGTAAAATTTAAACAATTATAATACATGCTTTTAATACAAATATAACATAACGACATTTTATGCAACATACAATACAGAAATAATAACACAAATTATCAATTTCATGCACATACGTACAATAAATAACATAAAAGGAATAAAATAAATAAAAATGTATACTAAAATTATCAAATTTAAAAAAAATAAAAATTGAAAAGTTAAACATAAAGTACTTTAAAAAGTTCAATTAAAAAAATGTATATAAAAAAAAATTTACAAGTTTACAAATTATACAAAATAATATAAAGTATATATAATAAAGTATATGATATCAAATATAATATAATAAATAATAAACCAAACTTTATTTTCATAATAAACTATCTTGGAATATAGTATAATATACAAAATAATAATAATAATAATGCACAAAAAATATAATTTCAAATGATAATGAAAATTTTAAAAATATACGATAATAGATAATAATTCAAAATAAAATGAATAATCAAATTAAATGTATATAGTAAAATATTATATAATTATTGGTGATAAAATATTTATTTATATGAAAATAATAAAATAATAGATAATAAATTTTTATAGTAGAATAATAAAAAAAATAAATATGTTGTATAAAAAAAACTAAAATTAAAACAAAATTAAAACTTTTGGGGCTAATTTAAAAACAAAACATGGATTTTGGGCCTTCTGGAACGCGTGTTAAAACTTGAGGGACTCATTGGGAAATTTTTCCCTAATCCCTAAAATGACGTCGTTCTATAAATAAGCCTTAAACAGCAGTTAGGACTAAATTGGAACGAAAATAAAGTATTAGGGCCAATTTAAAATAAAATAAAAATTGATTTACAAATTTTGAAAATATGGAAGGACCATTTAGGCAATTAGCCCTTTAAACAAAAACAAGCGGATCCTCCCCGGGTTTTCGGATCAACGCGCGGATCTTATGGGTGAAACGGGTCCTATATAAGTTAAAAATCAGAAAAAAATCATTTTAGGCTTAGTTTTTTTTTTTTTAAAAAAAATCTCAGAAGAAAGCTTTGAAGGTTCTCTGAACTCCGAACACTGGTCATCCCAGTCCTGATCATCGGACCTTCATCACGCGCTCACGCGCCGCCGCACATGACGGCCGGAAGGTTCGAAAACCTTCCCGATCAGGTGCTTTCTTTTCCTCTTCTTATTTACTTTAAAAAAACTAACTATTTGCTACATGTTTGGATGAAATAAGAAGGAAACAGAACCAAAACAGAAGAAAGAAAAATAAAAAAAATCACCTTCTTTGGAAAAAAAACTTGTCTGTATTTGCCCTTTTTTATATCGTGTGTTCTCGAAAAGAGAATATCCCTGTTATGGGTTACAAATGATGGCTTTATAGCCAGTGCTATTACATATTCTGGAAAGAAATCTTTGATTTTCTTTCCATTTATTATCTTTTGTATCTTTGACCATAATCTGCTGGGATTTTCTTCGCTTGCTTTATTTTCCGTATCTGCTATTATTTTGTTTCCATTTTCTGCTCTTTGCTTGTTGTGGTTTCTATTTTGCTTGCAGGTAAAGGATGGTATGCTGACGATCCCGTATCATCCATGCACCGATGATGGCACAATCGGTGGCCGAAATGGAAGGCTGTGGTGCGCCGAAAGGTCTGAGACAGCGCATTGATGGCCCGAGGCACTGCATTGAAGGTCGCATTGATTCTGAACAGACACGTGGCACAGCTTTCTTACCCTCATTGCGGCGCTGAGAAAGAAATGAAACCCTAGGGTTTCACCGCAGCTAATTGGGCCATCGGGTTAAGTGGGTGTAACGGGCATTTGGTTAGGGTTAAATGTTTAATTGGGCTATCATTTGTTGGGCAGGGGTGTAAGTGGGTTTGTTGGGTAACCGGTTAACCGGTTTTGTTATTGGACCCTGATGCTTGGGCCTTGTCACCTGGACTGTTTAAGAGGACTTTTGAAATAAATAAATATTTATTTATTTTTTTATTTTGTTTTTTTGTTTTATTTCAAGCCCGGTCAAATTTGGGCTTCTACATGCACCATGTTAGCATCTGAAAAGAATTAATCTGTTGAGCCTACTGAATTTGATGTACAAGTTACTAATTCATTAGGCCAGTGTGTGGTAGTTAACTTAATATGTCATAATTTTTCGCTAAGAGTAAAAGGTAGTGAGTTCCCCCCTGATTTGATGTTGTTACCCTTTCGGAAATTTGATATTATTTTGGGGATGGATTGGCTAGTGAAACATAATATGATCGTGAACTATCGTGAAAAACAAATTAGTTTGAAATGCCAAACACCCTTTACCCGAAACCGTCGCCAGAATCGAGTAATGGGTGTTACTAAACTTACCGGAGTTCGGATTCATTTTTCAATCAAATTAATGAAATATTACTCTTCCCTAGGGTTTTCTATGGTAATACTAACCCTTCGGATGGTTAGGATTCGAATCCTATCGCGTCGGAAGCTCGAAAAATTTTCCACTTTTAAAACAACGTCACATGCCCGTGTGACACAAGGCACGTCCGTGTGATAAGGCCGTGTGGCCTTCACACGCCCATGTTTAAAGGCCGTGGAACATTCTGGCTTACTCGACACGGCCACAAACTATATCACACGCCCATGGGAACCGGCCGTGTACTTTCACACGCTCGTGGGGTTGGCTCGTGGCTCGACCACGGCCTAGGCACGCCCATGCCTCTACCCCGTGGAGTATTCTGTCAAATCCCACATGGCCGAGACACACGCCTGTGTGCCCTGCCATGCAGGCCGTGTCCGGCTATTTACCAAGCCTTAACCTCCTTGAGACATCATCACAACTATATTTCATTCATATTAACCAATTTCAATGACATACATTCGAAGACTACATTCATATCTCATTTACAAAACAAGTTACACATATTCATCCTTTTCATTCTAACCACTAAATAACATTTATACAAAAACTAGCCAACTATACATGCCAATCTCAAATTATCAAACCATAGCACATACTCAACGGTAGCTTGATAGTGTGAGACGAGCCTCCTTGGATCACAAATTCCAAAATGCTCTTCACTTGATAATCTAAAGGAAAAAGGAAAGAAAAAGGAAAGAAAAAGGGAGTAAGCTACAAGTAGCTTAGTAAGACATAAGCAAATCAATAGCCAAATGCACAATAATTAACCAAGATGTTGGTTCTAACATAACAGAGGTGCAATATTGGTGTACTTACTCATGCATAATCTTACCAAAATATTCAAACATAGACATTTACAATTATTTTGTATTCAATTGATTTCTAATTCTCAACCTGCACAATTACTTCACATAATCAAGTTAATTTCCCTGTTGAACATTCAGAACAGAGACGGATATACAGAGGTTAGCACCAAGATGCTTCACAGATATATGGCCGAAGCCAATCACAGAAATATGGCGTAAGCCAACAGAGTAGGTAGCCGAAGCTACCAGAATATGTAGCCGTAGCTACTTCAGATCACAGATACACAGACGTAATCCACGGGTCTGCTCACATAAGCTGACAGGTGACTGCAACACATGCTAGTACACCCAGCACCCGGGATACAGAATCAGACAGATTCAGAGCCCTCAAGTGACACGTCACACATATCCGAAAACATTCTTACAGTCCAACTGGGGTTTATCCAAATAATCACAATTACACATTTACTTAATTCAATATCATATTCACATATGTTCACATCGGAATCATCAAATAATTAACAATGATGCAGATAAGCTATAATTTACTTATGACTTACCTCGATAACAAATCGACTAACTCGTGCCATTCTACTATCTTTTCCTTTCCTCGATTTCGATCACCCTCTCTTCTTTCTTGATCTAAATAAATGCATTTAACACATTTATCAAATTCTATCCAACACATTCATAAATCAAACTTGTTAGGCAAATGACCATTTTACCCCTAGTCTCAGAATTTCAATTTTACTTCATTTTCTTGCATTTTAAACTCAATTAGCTTCTTTTATCAATAAAATCATCCAAAAATTCACTCACATTCATCTATTTATGAGCAACTTTTCTCTTTTCTTATTTTAGTCCCTTAGGGACGTTTTTATCAAAAACCACTTATAAAAACACGTAAATAACACATCAATAACTCAATTACTACCAAAATTCATCAAATAACAACATTTCTCTAAAATGTGTAATTTTCAAACCCTAATTTCTTTTCAAATAAATAGCAAAATCATGAAATTCAAGCTTCAAGGGACTCAAAAATACGAAAATAATTGAAAACGGGGTTGAAATACACTTACAATTTGATTGACAAAGCTCAAAACCCCTTTAGCAATGGTGGAGAGAAAATTTGGTAGAAACATGAGAAGAAGATGAACATTTTCCTTTTTTTTCTCATCTTTTATGACGATTTTTATCAATTGGACAAAAATGCCCTTAGCCATGTTTCTTGAAAATTTCTCTAGAATTACCCTTTTGTGTCCATCCTATTAACTTATGGTATAATTGCAACATAAACACTCCTACATTCATATCACAATTCAATCAAGTCCCTATTTCATCTAATACTCATAATTTCCCCTATTTGCAATTTAGTCCATGTTTTCCAATTAATCACAAAAATAGTAAATTTCTAAACAATTTTCTCACAGAACTTAATCGATAAACCTATGTAGTATAAAATTCAAAAAATTTAACTTATTCCTCTCGGGTTTGTGGTTACGAAACCACTGTTCTGATTTGGCCCTATTTCGGGCTGTCACACAAGCAGGGGATATATTTTAGTTGAGTCCGAAGATTTGGGTGATACTGTTAGTATTATTTCCGCCTTCTCTGCTCAAAAGTTATTACACAAAGGAAATGAGGCATTTTTAGCCTATATCCTTGATACTTGGGGTTTCAATTCAAAGTTAAAATAGACGTCGGTAGTGAATAAATTCTTTGATGTGTTTCCTGAGGAATTGATAGGGTTACCACTTCATAGAGAAGTGGAATTTGTGATAGATGTGACTTCGGGAACAACTGCTATTTTAGTGACACTGTATAGAATGGCCACAGCTGAATTAAAAGAGTTGAAGGCACAATTACAGGAGTTGTTAGATAAAGGATTCATCAGGCTGAGTATGTCTCCTTGGGGTGAACCTGTTTTGTTCGTGAAGAAGAAAGATGGCTTATTAAGATTGTGTATCGACTACAAGCAGTTGAACAAGGTAATAGTTGAAAGGTGCATTAATATTTTCCAAGATAGATCTTCAATCTGGGTATTATCAATTGAAAGTAAAAGAGTGTAATGTGCCGAAAAATGCTTTCCGAACCCGGTATGGACATTATGAATTCTTGGTAATACCATTTGGATTAACCAATGCTCCTGCTGCATTTATGGATTTAATGAATCGAATCTTTCAGCCTTACTTGGATAGATTTGTAGTTGTGTTTATTGATGACATATTGATTTATTCAAAGACAGAATTCGAGCATGCTCAGCATTTGAGGACAATGTTACAAACTTTGCAGGAGAAATAGTTATATGCAAAGTTTAGTAAATGTGAGTTCTGGTTTCACGAGGTTACATTTTTGGGTCATATTATTTCAGCTGATGGAATTCGTGTTGATCCCGGTAAAGTAGAGGCGGTTGTGAATTGGAAGGTTCCAAAGAATATCATTGAAGTATGAAGTTTTCTGGGATTAGTAGGTTATTATCACTGATTTGTCAAAGATTTTTCAATGATTGCTACACCATTGACTCAGCTATTACAAAAGAATGTTGAATTTATATGGTCAGATGAATGTCAATAAGGCTTTGATTGATTAAAGAAGATGTTGACGAAAGCACCAGTGTTGACTCAACCGGAATCAGGTGTGCCATTTGTGGTATACAACAATGCATCTCTAAATAGTTTGGGTTGTGTTTTGATGCAGACGGGTAAAGCAGTAGCGTATGCTTCTCGGCAATTAAAACCGCACGAGAAAAATTACCCTATTCATGATTTGGAATTGGCTGCGGACGTATTTGCTTTGAAGATATGAAGGCACTACTTATATGGTGAAAAGTGTCATGTGTATACTAATCATAAGAGTTTGAAATATCTAATGACACAAAAGGAGCTGAATTTGAGACAGAGGTGGTGGCTAGAACTTTTGAAAGATTATGATCTTGTTATTGATTACCACCCGGGGAAGGCTAATGTTGTAGCAGATGCACTTAGCTGAAAATCATCATTGTTTGCTCTTCGAGCACTAAATGTTCATCTATCTGTTAATGAAGATGGTTCTGTGTTAGCAGAATTAAAAGCCAAACTGATACTCTTTCAGCAGATTCGGGAGTTACAAGGTAAAGATTTGAAATTGGTATTGAAATGACAAATGGTTCAAGATAAGCTAAGTTCTGAATATTCTATTAATGATAGTGGTATGTTATACTATCATAATAGAATTCGTGTTCCGAATAATTCAGATTTGAAGAATGATGTTTTATCAGAAGATCACCACAGTATGTATTCTATTCACCCGGGTAGTACGAAAATGTATTGTGATTTAAAGAAAATGTATTGGTAGCCTGGTATGAAACGAGAAATTTGTGAATTTGTGGCTAGATGTTTGATCTGTCAATAGGTGAAACCTGAGCATCAGGTGTCGACAAGGTTGTTACAGCCCATTAAGATTCCAAAATGGAAATAGGAACATGTCACGATGGATTTTGTGTTTAGGTTACTAGTGACTTCAAAAAAGAAAGATTCAATATGGGTGATTGTAGATCAGTTAGCTAAATCGACACATTTCATTCCACTTAGGGCAGACTATTCACTTTAAAAATTGGCGAAAATATATGTGTTAGAGATAGTGGCCAACATCTATTATTTTTGACCGAGATCCGAGGTTTACCTCGAGATTTTGGGGTAAGTTACAAGAAGCTTTGGGCACCATATTAAACTTTAGCACAGCTTTTCATCCCCAGATAGACGGGCAATCAGAACGGGTAATTCAGATATTAGAATATATGTTGAGGTGCTGTGTACTTGAATTTGGCGGCAGCTAGGAAAGGTATTTACCTTTAGCTGAATTTGCTTATAACAATAGTTATCAAACTAGTATTCAAATGGCACCATTTGAAGCTTTGTATGGGAGGAAATGTAAAACTCCACTGTATTGGACTGAATTAAGTGAATCAAAGCTAGTGGGAGTTGATTTGATTCGGGAAATTGAAGAAAAAGTTCGTATTATATGAGACAGTTTAAAAGCTACTTCCAATCGTCAGAAATCATATGCAGATTTGAAAAGAAGAGATATAGAGTTTAATGTGGGTGATTCTGTATTTTTGAAAGTGTTACCCTGAAAGAAAGTTCTTCGATTTGGTAAGAAAGGGAAACTAAGTCCACAATTTATCGGACCTTATGAAATCATTGAAAGAATTGGCCCAGTTGCTTATAAATTGGCCTTATCTCCAGAACTCGAGAAAATTCATGATGTATTCCATGTGTCTGTGTTAAGACGGTATCGATCAGATCCATCACATGTGATTCCTCATACAGAGATAGAGCTTCAGTCAGATTTGACCTATTCGGAGGAACCAATGAAAATTCTAGCACGAGAAATTAAAGAATTAAGGAATAAACGGGTACCATTAGTTAAAGTGTTGTGGAATCGTTATGGGTCAGAGGAGGCAACCTGGGAGACGAAAGAGTTAATGAGATCTCAATATCCACACTTATTCTCAAGTATGCAATTTCGAGGACGAAATTTCTTAAAGGGAAGAGTTGTAACGGCCCAATTTTCAGTGGGGTCAGAGCAATTATTTGAGATCACTAAATCTGACAAATGAGTAGAAAATATTATTAATTTAATGAGTATAAGTTAAATATAAAGTTATGAAAATAATTGAAATAGTGAATAGTATTTTAGAAATAAATACTAGATAATTAGAATTGAAAATGAGGTATCGAGACCTCGAAATATCAAACCGAGCCATCAATATTTTATAAATATTTATGGAGTGTTAATAAGTTAGTATTAAAGTTTCATTAAGAAATTTAAGGTTTCGTTGGTTAATTGAGTAAAAAGGACTAAATTGAATAAAGTGTAAAACTGTGGAAAGTAATTAAATAGCTTAGATAATAAATAAGAGGGACTTAAATGGCAATTAAGCCCAAGTTAAATTTGTTGGATGGCATGAGTGCAGGAAACTATGAAAATCAAGTGTGAATAAAGGGCAAAAAGGTCATTTAGGCAAAATTGAACAAAATCTAGGACCTAATTAGAAATCTAGATATTTCTTCATTTCTCTTCACCTTTATCAGTTAAAAACACCATTAGAGAGCCCTTAAGAAACTGGTTTTCATATTTTACTACAAGTAAGTTCAATTCTTGATTATTTCTTGAAATTTTTATGTTTTTGGGACTTTTACAACTAGGTCTTATCATCTAATTCATTAGTTTTTGATTTCATGGTTGATTTTGAAAGTTGCTATGAATATGTGCTCGAAGTATATGATGATTTAGCATGGAATTAAAGCTTTAATTTGTTTATATGTTGATTTTATTGAAAGAATTGAATATAAAGTGAATATTTGGGGATCTAATTGTAAAAGAAATGAAAGTTAGGGTTTTGTATGGAAATATAGAATTTTAATGGCTGTGAAATGGTTCATAATTTTAAAATAAAGCTTTAATTAAGAGAAATTAGTTCCATTAGAGAGCTAATTGGTTAGGGACCAAATTGTGAAAATTATGAAATTTGGGGTAAAAGTGTAATTTTAGGAAATAAAAGGTATAAATTGTGAGATAAAATAAAATTTAAATGAATGCTAATGAATGAATGATTTTGCAATTATAAATCAAGAAATTGAAGCAAATCGAGGAAATGAGAAAATAGTAGAATAATTCCCGAACTTCTACAACTTTTGCAAATTAGCCAGGTAAGTTCATGTGGCTAAATTTTAGTGGTCATTTGTTAATCTTTTGAATTGTATAATGTGTTATACTATATGTATTTGATAAAACAATGAACAATGTAAAAGTATGAAATTAAAGAAATGATCAAATTGAGTGGAATATTGGACTGAGTACTTCTGTCCAGTGACAAGCGATAAATTGACGGAAAAGACCATGGTTGGACCATGGCAACAAGTGATAAGTAATATCCGTATAAGACCGTAGTTGGGCTATGGCATCAGAAAACAAGTGCCAAGAGATTTCCGTATAAGACCATAGCTGGGCTATAGTATTGGTAAGAAGTGCCAAGTGATTTCCATGTAAGACCATAGCTGGGTTATGGAATTGGATTAAAGTGATATAAATGATTCCCGTATAAGACCATAGCTTGGCTATGGCATCGGAGAAAAGTAATAAGTGTTTCCGTGTAAGATCATATTTGGGATATGGCATCGGTATGATATGTGACCCCTGTAAGACCATGGTTGGGCCATGGTTTCAGAAAGTGAAAGAGATCACGTGTAAGTTCATAGTCCTACTATGGCAATGTGAAACAAAGTACTCAATTCCATATAGTTCTTTAAGATTGAAAAAAATGGTGCTCAATAAATGGGCCCAAGAGAACAAAATCTATGAATGAGTAATATTGAACAATATTAAATGTGCTTGACACTGGTTTGTTGATGACAGGAAAAATTAGTGAATTTGTATGTTATATAAATGCATTACCATATTTAGTAAGTTTACTTTCCAAGCCTATGAACTTACTAAGCTTTCATAAGCTTATTTGAGTGTGTTTAATATGTCTTGCTGATTAACGTGGATACGGAAGATCGGATCATCAACAAGAATCACACTATCTAGACATTCTCCGGTAGCGGATCATCACCAAGAATCACACTATCCAGACATTCTCCAGTAGTTTTGGTTTTTAGCTTTTGGTTTATATGGCATGTATAGGTATTTGATGTTATAATGAGATAATTTGGCTAAACTATATGTAAGAAGTGATAAATGAGTATATTATCTAAGTAAAACGCATATGTTGCTTTATGTTTTCATTAAATATATGTTTGAGTATAAAATGATTGGTTGGTTGGAATTAGTATAAAGTTGTGTTTAAGTGCAAGTTATGAATGATAGGGTGAGAAAAGTGGCCTAGAGCGGCCTATTTTTGTCCCCATGGGTTAGACACGTACGTGTGTCTAGGCCGTGTGCGACACACGTTCAGCTCAAGGGTGTGTGTAGTGATCGTGTGTCCCTTGCATCTCTAAATGTGAAGTCAGGATAGCACACGGGCAAAAGACACGGCCGTGTGTCTTGGTCGTGTGGATGACAAGGGTTTCAAGTATGGTTGTGCATTATAATCGGGAGAAAATGGCTTAAAAATGGTGAAAAATCAGGATACCACATGGCCTAGCCACATGGGTGTGTGCCCAGGCCATGTGGCCTTCTGTTTCTTGAGAAATTAGAAGTCAGAATGCCACATGGGCTAGCCACAAGGCCATGGTAGCCCCACGGGCTGGCGACTCAGCCATGAGAGCCCCACGAGCTAGCCACACGGCCATGTCCCAAGCCACATGGGCGTGTGCCCCTATCTTCAAGGAAAAATTTCCAAAGTTACCGATTTAGCCCCGAACCACTTCCAAAGCATGTATTGGGCCCCGTAGGCCCATATTAGGAACTTTATGATAAAATTTGGAAAGATTTATATTAGAATGAAAATTTTTGACTCAGTTTTATACAAATGCTTGTGTATAAGTCCGGTAATGCCTCGTAACCCTATTTTGGTAACAGATACGGGTTAGAGGTGTTACAGTTGTCACCCCTCACCTGCTATATGAGGGCATGTTGGGTCTCTCATGTATTAGATCTAATTATATATGCTTTCTAGACTTTTGGCCCAACACTTTATAATTTACTCTGACCCAACGTTTACTTTCAGTTTCTTAAAAAAAAATTAATTGTTCAATTAATTTAATTAATTTAACTAAATTAATTTCTCAATTAAATAACATTTTAACCCAATTCAAATTAAATTAAAGCCATGATAATTTTACCATAAAATAATCTATGAAAAATATATTTAATTTCTTTATTTAACTAATTCATAATGGCTAATTAATTTAATTGCATTTTAAAACTTCAATTATTTAATTATAATTTTTAATTAATAATTCAAAAAACCTTAAATTAATTCTCAAGTATTTAGTGAGAAAACACATTCATTGCGAATGCGATATATTTCTCTTACTTCATCGTTTCCATTCATTTGGTTTTACATGCAATTCACTTTTAGCTTCAACGAGCTAGTGATAGGATCAATTGAGTATATATAATTCGACCTCAAATAATTTACAGTTAAGTTTCATCTTTTCGCCTATTAATTATAAACTTATTTAGTGACGAAGTCATTCCACTAAAGTATCGTGATTGAGCTCTCCTTTAATATATATCATTACAAAAACTACTTAATAAGTACTCGTCCAATGACTTTGTCATAAGTGTTTATCCTCATAGGATATCCTCAATCTTTTTGGGATAAACCTATTCTCCCAATGTGATCATTTTTTTTGTCATGGTAATCATTACATCTTCCTTTATGAAAAGTTATTTATTATCAAATTGTAATTAAATAATTTATCACAATTTTTACTTTTCATTTATCATGTAATGCCGATGATAGGATATCATTTACCCTTTAGTTGGGCTATGAATCCCACTATTGTGGAATGATACTGCATAATGTAGAAGTTGTATACCCAACACACCGACTTTTGATTCCTTATCTATTTGAACTTAGGCTTTTACTTACATCAAAGCATACGAGCCACACATCCATAGTCCGTCATCTGCTCAGGATTAAGGTATGACACTCTATGAACGTCATAAGTGAACAAATCTATAAATGAATCTAGGATCTATTCTACTTGGGTCATGTTCGATGTATTATCAGTCTAATCATTAATATCTATGTTAGTCTAATTAGTCACATCTATTTCTTTATCTTCTAGGAGTCATCTACTCCAATACTCAAGACAATGTATCTCCCTAATTGGACTTGATAGACAACATATTAGTCTTTCAATCAATTTATTTTTTCTTGTCCCCTTACTATGATTGACTGATATGCTGGGTTTTAAAGGTTCTTGTTCCCCCTTTTTAATGTTTTATTATGGTTAAAAATACAAGGGTGGTCAAATGGTCAAATGGTAAAAGAAACATATAGTTAAACTGAACTTCAAAGGCCAAATCTATTCATTTTAAAATCCAAAAATCATATCATCACCAAGCATTATCCCAAAATGAATATTTATTCATATTTAGATCCCAAATGACTAAAAGTAATTTTGCCTCTAATCTTGTTTTTACACGATCAAGCCCCAAACTCTAAAAATGGCTTATTATCATATTTGATGACTTTCAACTAATTCAAAATAGTTAAATCAACTAAAAATGAAATTTCTCATAGAATATATGGATAAAATTATCAAAATAGTCTCATAAAGAATACAAAAAAAATTTAGGCATGACAATCATACCTCTCCAATGTAAGAGTGTAATGAAAGGAGTAGGTATAGCATCGGGAAAATTGAAGTAAAGGAACCAAGAGTGATGGTTTCAAAAGTAGTAACAGTTGACAGAAGGTAAGGGTAGAAAACTTGGAGTTGAGGTCCCAAAGGAGTCATTCACATAAAAGGTATTGATCGAAGGATTGAGCATGAAACTCCTCTAGCAACTAGGGTATTGCTAGATTGAGTGGGGAGAATGTCAATCCGCCTATGAGCAAAGCTTCTTGAAGCACTAAATCTATCACATCCGAATAATTGGATTAGTAGAAATTGGGTTGTTAAACCAATGGGGGTCACGCCTTATTTTAGAATAATTACTTTAGGAATCATGTTAAGTGAATTGATCTGGTTCAAGGGTTAAGTGTAGTGGTTGTGTCTGAAAGGTCTTGTGTTCAAATCCGTTCCCTTTAATGTTTATTAATTTTTGTTCCAACCCTTGATTTAAACATCTAGCTTATACATTATCTTTAATTTTTGTTAATTTGTTAACAAAAATAAGCCTATTGGTTCAGTGGTAAGGCTTTAGCTTACCCAGATGTCTCATGTTTGAATCTTCTGTGTGTAAAGTGGAAATATTTTTATTTATTTGATGGTTGTTAGTTAGGGGATTTAGTGGGATATGGGTAGCTTTTTATTTTGTAAATTATCCCAAAATATCCCCTAAAATTTCTCCCCCACTTGGACGTTCCTCTCTTCTAACTTCCCCATTTTCTTTTTTTTTTTCATTTTCATTTTTTTCTACTAAAATTTTTCTGTCATTTTCTCCTCTTCGCTTTGTCCCTTTTCTTTTGTTTTCTTTTTCCTATTTTGCACGATTAACAACCCTTGTTCTTCATTGTCGTCCTTTTTTTCTTGTTGCCACTCTAACATTTTGACCTAGGGTCATTGCCTCTTTTGGATTCAATTGTAGTTAGTGTGTTCTCATTTGGGTAAGTGATTCTGTATTCTTGTAAATATAGTTGTTTAGTTACTCTTTTCTCTTTTTTAGAGAAGGTGAGAAAATACTTGGGTTAATATGTGAGTTTTAAACTAAGCGATTTCAATTTTAATTAGGTGAAGATCGAGTGGCAAATAATCCTCTTGCGATTAGTGAGCATTAGGAACTATTGCTTCAATCGGGGTAAGTGACTGAAGGTTTGTAAGAGGTTCATTTTTTAGACTAAAGCTGAATGTTTAGTGTGTGTGGACAATATAGTGTTTGGATTTTTTGTAGATCGTTGCTAATTAGTTTATTTTAAATGTTATTTTTAGGGTCTATAAGTGTGTCATATCATCATTTTCTAGAAACAGTAGGGTGTGTAACGATAATCTTGAAAAACAACGAATGACGCAATGCCAAAAATTCATTGTTGATGTCGTACGATTGTGTGGGCCATACAAGTTGGGTTAAGTAGATTGTGTGGGGCACATGGATTGTGCTAGTTGGGCCATGTGGACCCATTTTTAACAAATTTTAGTGAAGGTTGTCTTTTGAAGTGCGTTTTGAGGTCAATGATTCTGTAGGTTTGAAAAGTGATATGTATAATGTATGTTATTGGAAAATTGTTGTGCTGATATGATTGCAAAATTCTGGATGCATGTTGCCTTATACAATGTGATTCTAATATGTAAATTAATGAACATCATTGACATGTGTCTAATTTGTTAAGTATAGAATTTATATGTTATATTTTGTTCAATTCATTTAGCATGTGACATTATGATTATTCTTATTAAAGTGATTCATTATTATTAAAATATGATATATCTATTCTGCAAAGCATGAAATCACATGCTTACTAGTTTCTCCTAAAAAAACTAATGTATGTTCAACATACTTACTATATTGATTTTGTATTTTCATGTCATGTCTCATTGCATGGGATTGGAATAATTTGGAAAGGAGGAAGTTCTGGCAGTTTAATGATTTGCACTATCTGGTGGTTTAACCACATATCTGTTATGGCAGTTTGATTGCAAATATAGTGGCTCGACCATGTATATCTGATATGGTAGTTTAATTGCAACTCTGGTGGCATTATCCATAATTTTCTGTTGGTGTGTTTTTGGAAGGATGAGTTTTGGGGAACTTTAATTTGGTGGGTAGGAAGTTTTTTGAAAAATCTGCATTATATTTTCTGAAAATACTGCATTGTCATAATCACGCATGCACAATTTTTCCATTTGAATTTGATTTGATTCTTTGCAATGTTTTGACATGTTTATTATGTTATTTGTGTTTCTATTTGAGTTTAGTTACACTCTAAGCTTTATGGCTCACCCCTTTCATTTTACTATTTCAGGTAATCAATAGAATTAGGATTGTGCAGTGTTTGGGAACTTGAATTGGTTTTCTTGCATATGATGGTTTGAATTACTAGTAATTAAATTTTTAGAAGTTTTGATTTTTGGACTAATTTCCAGATTTAATTTTGGTTTTGAGTTTTTGTGGTGGTTTTTGTTATTTAGTTAAGGCTTCTGCATGATTTCTGTTAATTAAAAACCAATGCTTGGATTACAAAATTAAACAAGCTAAGAATTTTCCTGTTGCAAAGTTTTATTCAGAATTAAGACTTGTTCAAAGTAAGTGTATTAAGTGTTATGATTTTACAAAATTGGGTTTTGTAAGTAAACAATTAATAATTTCACATAAAATTTTTAAGGATGATAAATTCTCCTACCAAGAAGTCGTGGCGAGTTTTTATAAATCCTCGAATTTTGATTTCGTAATGAGACACATTTTCGGAAAATAAATAACCAAAATTTCAACATATCAAAATAACCTTCCAAATTCGGCTATAACGTCTATGCCAGTTTTGGGACGTTACAAGATTAAGTTCAAAATGATGCGAGCATGAGAAAATCAAGTCAAGAGGTTGTCAAAGTGCCCTGGAAGACACTAGAAGTTTGAAGAAGTGACTGAATTCTTGTAGAATCTTGTAGACTATTCTAGAAGGTCTAAAACTCTCTACACTTGTAAAGCATTTAACAAGGTAGTTGAGAAAGCTCTAGAGGATAGATCTAGGCCATCCATTAAGATGTATTGTAACTGTTAGATCCAAAAAGGCTTGCCTATATAAGGCTCCCTTCCTTCATTTAGTACAGGTTAACTTTGAGAGTAATAAAGATACTTCCACATTCTTCCATCTTTCTCTTGTGCTTTCTAAGTGCTTGTTTAGGACAAATATACTAATGCCTCTCCCAAGTAAGGATTGAAGGTTAACTTATTGGAACTAAACCTAAGCTAGCATGTGACATATAATTGGAGCTAAAGTCTCGGCCTGTGACATATGAAATGTTTTGGGTATAATCTATAGTTACATGTGTCGAAACCATTTTTATTTTGAAAGGCGGGGATCAACTTTTAAAATAAACTAAAATGGAGTCGCCACCAATCTTTTGTCGAGGTGTGATCGGGTCACCTTGAGATTAATCATTTTAATAAAACATTTTGATTTATTAATACAATGATTTTGGTCCACAAAATTTGAGAAAACGAGTTCGGGAGTCGGTTACGCACGAGGAAGGATTAGCACCCTCGTAGCTCCCAAAATTGGTACCTAATTGATTAATTAATGTCTTAATGTCAAAAATTCGAAAAGATTTTAAAATACAATCCTTTTTATTTAAAAAAAAACTTGAATAAATCGAATTGAATGTTAAGACCCTCTTGTCTCGAAGTAATAAATGTTACATCCAGTATGTTAGGACACGACATTTTAAGCCCATGAGAATACGCTTTTTATTTGAAACTCATGTGCTTTAATTTTAAAAAGGATATTCGGTTATTTAGACTCAATGAGAAAAATCGAAACCCAGTAAGTTAGGGCACGATTTTCTTGAAGCTCCCAGATACCGAATATTGCCTTATTTCAAATTTTTTTTAATAATAATATCAAGTGTTTTGCTTAAACGAGGTGTATTTTTTATTTTGAAACAATGATATGCGAATGAAATTGCCACGCAAACAAGATCAAATGTACTAAAATAACAATTTGTGATGATCGCATAGTATACATTATTTAAATACTAACGTGATAATAAAAAACAAATGAATAACATATATAACAAGTTAAAGATAAATAATATAAAGCAAATTGAAATCAAACATAAAACAATTTAAAACGATAACAAATGAGTTCAAAATAAATAATGTAAAAAAAATCTGAAAATCGATAAGAAGCCAAACTGATTTAAAAAAGATGATGTATGACAAGATTTAAATAAATGATATATGCAAGTTTTAAAAAATAAACAATATATAAAAAACTCAAAATAAACAATATACGAAATAATTTACAATAAAATAATTTAAATAAATATTATAGCAAACAATTTAAAATGAATAATATAGTTTAAAATAATAATATAGAAAGAAAACTTAATCATAATAATACAAAAATAATAAAAAAATAAAATAATCATTATAAAGAATGATTTAAAATAAGTAATACAAAAATAATAAAACCAAATACTTTGAAAGAAATATTATGTAAAAACTTGAAATAAATCAATAAAATACAAATTTACAAAAGGAGGTGAAAATAAAATAAATCTATATATATACATAAAAAATGATAGGTAAATAAACCAATGAGCAAATATTAAATAAATCAATTTAATAATATGAAAATAATAATAGTAGTAGTAACAATAATAATAAATATAACAAATATAATAATGATAATAGTAATAATAATTATAAATATAATAATAATAGTAATAATAATATTGTAAAAAAAAACTAATTTTAACAATAAAATAACAAAATAATTTAAAAAGTACTAGAATGAAATATAAACAAAATTCTGAGGCGCATCTTAAAAAAATAAAACGAATAGGGCTGATCAAGGGACTAAATGGAAACGTACAGCACAATAGAGGGACTAATTGGGCAGTTATGCCCTATCTCCAAAACGACTCCGTTCCCATGTCCACCCTCTCAAATGGTCAAAGGACTGAATTGCACAAGAAATAAAACAAAAGATGCAAAATTAAAAGTAAAAAAAGAAATCTATTTGAAAGATAAGGAAAGGGGGATGGACCGAATGCTCAAATTCTCCACTGGGATGGAAACACGCGGATCCTGGGCGGGTTGGGTTAGTTTGAGCGCCGGTCAGGCCAAATGGTGCCGTTTTAATGCTTATTGCCCTAAGCCAAAACGACGTCATTTTGGTATTGCTATATAAATCAATGTTTTCCATAAAAAAATTATTTGAGCCTTTGTTTTAAAAAAAACCTTCAAACTCTCTCTTCAGCTTCTCTTCCTCCGACCAGGATTTCGGCAGTAGACTGCCTTATGCCCCACCGTATATGGTGGCAGGAAGCCCGAGAAACCCCCTTTTGCAAGTGCATTGAAAGGTAAATCTCTCCTCTCCCTTTTTTATATTGTAAAACAAAAAATAAAAAAATAAAACAAGTAAAAACAAACTGAATCTATATTTGTTTCAATCCTTTTGTTTTTTTTTCGATTTACTCTTTTCTCTTTTAAAAAAATGAAACAAATGAAATACATAGATAAAAAAAGTAAAGATTGGAGCCAAAACCCTTTGAAGTTTTTGTTTGTATTTCAACCTATCTCTCTGTGTATTCCTATTTAGAAGAAAAGAAGCCCCCAATACATTTCATCCTATTCGGCTTTATAGCCGAAGAAAAATAAAAAATAAAAGAGAAAATACAAGTTTTTTGCTGTAATTTGCTGTTATAAACTGTATGTTATTGCTACTTTCTGTTGTTGTAGTTTGTTAGTCTGTTGCAGGTACAGTTGGAAGGCTATCGGTGGTGGTGACGTATGTGGGAGGAACAGCCGCGGCGTTGAGGGTTAAATATTTGGGGTTTGGTTTAGTCTTTGAGCCATGTTATAAGATTGCGCCATTGGAATTGGGCTTAGTGTGATTGGGTAGGTTTGGGTAGTAGACTTATTGGGTTTTAATGTAATGAGTTGAGGGGTTAGATTTATTTTCTTGGGCCCGTAATGTTGGACTTTGAACTTCAAATAATTTTTATTTTGTAGTTTATTTTTTGTATAGTTATTAGGCTTGAGCAAAATGGGCCTATTACAACTACCCCTCTTTGCTCATTGTCGTGTAACGGGAATGGAACAAAGACTTTAAAAGGGCTGATTTTTCCTGGTCTTGCCGAATCTTGACCTCTTGGCACTTCTTTTCTTCGAATAGCCTCATTCCTTCCCACTACGTCTTTAGGGGTATAGGAATGGTGTTTTGATCCGCTCCAATAATATTTCAGGGAGAAGAGATTTGTAACTTTGATCTACTCCGCTGGAACCTCAAGGAGATAAGAATCAGTAATTTCAACCTGTACCATTGCAACTTCAGGGAGATAAGGTTTGTGGTTTCGAACAGCTCCAATGTAATTTTTGAGAGAAAAGATTTGTAACTTCGATCTACTCCGCTGGAACTTCAAGGAGGTAGGAATTGGTAATTTCAACCTGCTCCACTGTAATTTCAGGGAGATAAGGTTTGTGTTTATCCTACTCTATTACAACTTCAGGGAGATAAGGATTGGTAATGTCAACCTGCTTCACTGCAACTTTAGGGAGATAAGGTTTTTTTATTTTCCTACTCCCCTGCAACTTCAGGGAGATAAGGATTGGTAATGTCAACCTGCTCTACTGCAACTTCAAGGAGATAAGGGTGGTGGCTTCAAATCTGCTCCCCTGCTATATCAAGTAGATAAGATTCACCATCTTTGATCTACTCCACTTGCTACTTCAGGGAGATAAGATCTTCAGTTTACTCCCTTGCTACGTCAGGGAGATAAGACTGGTGGCTTAAATCTGCTCCCTTGCTACCTTAGGAAGATAAGATTCACCATCTTTGATCTACTCTACTTGCTACTTCAGGGAGATAAGATCTTCAGTCTACTCCTTTGCTACGTCAGGGAGATAAGACTGGTGGCTTAAATCTACTCCCCAGCTACCTCGAGAAGATAAGATTCACTGTCTTTGATCTACTCCACTTGCTACTTCAGGGAGATAAGATCTTCAATTTGCTCCCTTACTACGTTAGGGAGACAAGACTGGTGGCTTAAATCTGCTCTGCTGCTACCTCGGAAAGATAAGATTCGCCGTCTTTGATCTACTCCACTTGCTACTTCAGGGAGATAAGATCTTCAGTTTGCTCCCTTGCTACGTCAGGGAGATAAGACTGGTGGCTTAAATCTACTCCCCTACTATCTCGGAAAGATAAGATTCACCATCTTTGATCTACTCTACTTGCTACTTCAGGGAGATAAGATCTTCAGTCTGCTCCCTTGCTACGTCAGGGAGATAAGACTGGTGGCTTAAATCTGCTCCCCTGCTACCTCGAGAAGATAAGATTCACCGTCTTTGATCTACTCCACTTGCCACTTCAGGGAGATAAGATCTGCAATCTTCAGTTTGCACCCTTGCTACTTCAGGAAGATAAAACTGGTGGCTTAAATTTTCTCCCCTACTACCTCGAGAAGATAAGATTTACCGTTTTTGATTTGCTCCACTACTGCTTCAAAGAAACAAGATCTGCAATCTTCAGTCTACTTTCTTGCTACTTCAGGAAGATAAGACTGGTGGCTTAAATCTACTTCCCTACTACCTCGAGAAGATAAGATTCATCATTTTTGATCTGCTCCACTGCTGCTTCAGGGAAACAAGATTTGTGAATTCACTGATGTTACTACACCATCTTCTGGGGGATAGGTCCTGTAGAATCGGTTTCATGGGCCTATGCTTATGCTTAGTGATTAGGATGCTATGATCAGAATGAATCAAATGCTCCTTACTATACGTGTAATAAGTGATAAATGAATGCAAAAATGTCATGAGAACGATCCCTTTTTAATGCTTAAGGTGTCATCATTCGTTATTCATCAAGGTTCTATTGCTGACCTATTACGCTGCCATCTTGTTTGGCTGGTATTTTCGATAGAAAACCCAAAGAAATGATCACATTCTGCTTAACAGGTTTGCCCCACTATAACTTCAGGGTCCATTCCATTGTACCTTTGGGACATAAGGTTTGTACCATCTTTAAGCCCTCCCACTGTAACTCAGGGGTATAGGATCTGAATATTTTCCAATACATTCCTATTGCACCTTAAGGGTATAGGATTTGTTTCCTCTTCAATCCATTCCATTGCCATTTAGGGGTGTAGGATTTGTAACTTGTTCAATCCACTGATCACTCCCTAGGTGACCTGACAAGATGGGTATGCATGATACTTGCATAGATGTAAAATATCATTTTTTTTTAGAATGATCCCTCTTTAGGTTGACATTGCTCATTATTAGTCGAGATTGTATCACCGACATAATGTCTTGTCTTTTTGCTCAACCAATATCTTTGATAGAAAATCCGAAGAGATAATCTCAATTTAGACCCCTCTTTCTCAAACATTTCTCACCTTTAGGCTTGGTGAGTTCTATACAATAGTCCTATGTCAGGTTCTTGTATTATTTAGAAGCTTCCAGAATAATATGCAGAACTTCTATTGTGAAAGTATTATTAGTCCACTAATTATTATTTTAATGCAAAATGCTTGAAAAGATCTTAACAATGGACGAGAAAGAAATTAACTAGAAGCATAGCCCAAAACAAATAAGTTAATCAAGGATCGCAAATGCAAATT
This sequence comes from Gossypium stocksii, assembly GCA_020496765.1. Lineage (NCBI taxonomy): Eukaryota > Viridiplantae > Streptophyta > Magnoliopsida > Malvales > Malvaceae > Gossypium > Gossypium stocksii. Next base: position 49,641,210 of record CM035628.1, read on the forward strand.
AAGAAGGAAATTTATTGGGAGCATATTTTGAAACAAGTAAAGTAATAAAAGATAGCAAATTCAAAATGGGTAAGATGAAAACTAAGTGCCTCAGATATCGCGGCCTGAGCTTCTCTGTACAAACTTCTTCAGGACCATTTTGAGCTCGATATGTGTTTAGGGGATTCGAAGTACTTTGTCGATGCCCCAAGACGTAGCATACTTCCTTATTTTTTAAGTCAAACATAGCAAGACTACTATATGTCCCACTTTCGATCAAAATTTGAGCTGCCTTTTTCGGGTTTTCAACTCAAATCCCCTTTGGTCTCAAGGTGCCCTTTGCGGGTTTTTGCATTGGCCTCTCCTTTTTCTTTCTTCTTTTTTTTTTTTTTGATTTTTTCCTTGATTGATTTATTATTATTTTTTATTTTTGATTTTTCTTTTGGTCTCAAGGCGCCCTTTGCGGGTTTTCACCTTGGCCTCTCCCCTATTAGGTAAAATACTGCTTGACTGAATCTGAATTTAGGATTGGGCAAATCTTTGCCATCCATCTCGGTCAATATCAATGCTCCTCCAGAACAAGCTTTCTTTACTACATAAAGTCCTTCCTAGTTTGGCATCCACTTTCCTTTGAAGTCCTTTTTTATAAGAAAGATCTTCAATATCAGGTCCCTTCGTGGAATTCTCTAGGATGAACCTCTTTGTCGTAAGCTCGCGTCATTCATTTCTGGTGTATTAGACCACAACGGATAACTTTCAACCTCTTTCTTTAAAATCAATTGATCATATCGGGATTAATCCATTCTACCTCATCCAACTTCAATTCTGACAAGGCTCGGAGAAAAGGAATCTCGACTTCAATGGGCGAAACTATTTCCTTTCCATAAACTAATGAGAAATATGTTGCCCCCGCGAAGGTCCTGACCATCGTTTGATAAGCATAGAGGGTAAATGGTAACTTCTTTATGCCAATCTTTACAAGTCTCGATCATCTTCCATGATCTTTTTTTGTTGTTTTTGTTTATTTCTTTCTCTTTTTTTACTTTTGTTTTTTTCTTTTTGGCCGCCTTTGCTGCACTGTGATATGGCGTCTGATTTTTGAACACACTATAAACTTTTGACATTATGCAGTTGTGTTAGACATGATCATTTCTAGCATTCTTTGTCGGCACCTGATCCCTTTTTTTGAGGGGAATTTGATAAGTGTCGACTTTGTAATATTAGCATATGAAGCTACTTTCACCCTTTTGGTGAAATAATTGACGACCACAAAGATGAATTGATGTCAGCTAGAAGCTTTTGATAAGCTCGGCCCCATAACATCCATGCCCCATATATAGAAAATATGTAAAGAAATGGAGGAGGCACATAAGTCTTGTCTTCTTTAATTTGGCATTTATGACATAACTGATGCAATCCCCTTCCATGGTGGACCAGCAGTACCCAAACCTCATGATTAGCCTGGCTATCGTAGAACCATTAGCATGTGTCCTTTTGACACCTTGTAGACCTCTTTTAGCCTTAACAGTATCCATAGGTCTTAGTAGCCCAGGCATATCTTGATATGATTGTGCGAAAACATCTTTGAATTCTTGGAATAACTCAATGACGTCTCGCTTTGTCTTTGTGGTGATGCAAGCTCTGATCTTTGCCCCTTTCTCTTATCCTAGGCTCACTGTCCACTGACTTTTGTAAGTTAGGATCTGTTTTTCATCTTGTTCTACCATCCTTAACAAATCAGGAGATAGGTTACAATATCTGTCATCTTCAAAGTCCTGAAATCCCTCTAGACACATATCTCGCTCAAAAGGAGATTCTAAGTCAATAGTAGTGTTACTGATGTCGTTGATATCTAGGGACCTGTTGTAAATACGAGGTAGATTCCAAAGAATAAATGATTCTAAGGATGATTATTTGTATGATATGATCATGAATGAAGAATAAAAGAATATTTGAAAAAGAGTCCAAAGAACAAAAGAATCTATAAATGGAAAGAATATTTGCTCAAAAAGATGCATTTTATTGAAATAAAGATTTTGGACACAAACCTATTTCACAAAAGGATTCTTATTGCCTCTAGGCTTAAAGCAACAAGCGCGTTCTGAATATTACTCTAAATTATTTCTAAAAATACAAGGATCTCTTCCACAAACCCATTGTTCAAAACACTCCCAAGTATGTAAGGGTCGACGCTTTGGAAACTTTTATTCCTCGGTTCCCTCTCCGGATACGTCATTAATGTTCAGATTCCTCGATATTCGTTCTGGGCTTTTCACTTCTTCAAGAAATCACAACTCTCTTACTTCCTCCTTCAATTATCGCAGTTACTACTTCGTCAGAGCAATTAAGTTCTGGTGAATCGTCAAACTTCACAATTCCCATTTTAATGAACCTTTCGACCAACTTTTAAATGTGATGCAATTTTCAATTGAATGCCCTGTTATTCCTGCATGGTACTCGCATTGGGCGTTTGCATCATACCATTTTGGGAATGGAGGTTACACGGGTTCCATGTAAAACGGAAACACCATATGCACATCAAAAAGATTCTGATACAGCTCTTTATATGCCATCGGGATAGGTGTGAACTGGAGACTTTTTGTATTTGGCCTCGAGTTGGATTCTTTCCTTGAATAATCTTGATAGCTAGTGGTTACGACCCTCGGCTGGCCTACGGTGATCGATTTGGAATACATGCCCAGGTTGTTCACTTCATTTTCCCTATTTCTCAAGGTTGATCTTTTGACACTTTCTCCCGTGTCTATCCTCCCACTCCGTACTGCATTTTCAATCAACTAGCCAGACATTACTATATCTGAAAAGCTCATAGTAGTGTTTCCCAACATATGGTTAATGAACGGGGCTTTCAGAGTATTGATGAAAAGCATCGTCATTTCTTTTTCCAGAAGAGGTGGCTAGACCTGCTTTGCCACCTCTCTCCATCTTTGGGCATATTTCCTGAAGCTTTCACTTTGCTTCTTTTCCATATTCTATAGTGTAATTCTGTCAGGTGCCATGTCTATTACATGGCTCTACGGCTTCATAAAAGCTTGTGCTAAGTCTTTCCATGAATTGATTTTAGCATGGCTCAACTGGTTGTACCATTTAGCTGCTGACCCGATCAGACTATCTTAGAAGCAGTAGATTAATAGATGGTCATTATTAACATATCTCGTCATCCTTCGACAGAACATCGTAATGTGAGCTTTAGGACAACTAGTCCCATTGCACTTTTCAAACTCTGGAGTCTTGAATTTTGGTGGGAGTACTAGATCGGGGACCAAACTTAGATCCTTGTTGTCAATCCCACAATGGTAGTCAGCATTCTCCATTGCCTTAAGTTTTTTGTCCAACCAACTATACCGATCTTCGAGTTGTTTTGGCAATTCCACCTTTACTTTTTCTATTTTTGCCATCTCGTCTAAATCAAGAAATACAGGAGTGGTTGGATTGCCCCCCGGATTGGAACCTGAGTCTATCGGGTAGTCCATAGGTGCCGAGGTACCAGCCTGATACTGTTGGGGTCTGATAGTGATGGGTACCCCTTGTGGATGCGTCGAAGCATTTGTCAGGGTAAAACCCAGAGGGTAAAGAGGATCTTCATTGTCATCTCCAGCATTAACCATAGGGCTTTTCCCTTTTTCTAATCCCTCGGTCAACGATTGGGTTAATTGGTTCATCATACTCTTTTGGGACTCTATTATCTGGTCTCTCATATCTTGCTGAATTCTGGCCAGTTGTTCCTACATTTGCGCTTGCAACTGATCTTGTATTTCTCTTTGAAGTTGTTCGAGTCGTTCCAACCTTTGGTCCATATCTTTTGTCTTAGCACGAGTATCGTAAAGATGCTTAGTTGGTAAGCTTTTATCAGTTCCCAGGTTAACTAAAATAATTCTACCTAATTAGGGTCCTTTTGTGAAAATCTAATATATGATGTAATGCAATGCAAATGCATGAAATGAATGCAAGAAAAAAGAGAGGCGTTGATTCTGAACTCAATTCCATTAGAACAACTTTTCTAGAAAACAAATTTCTTTGCATAAAACGGATTACATATACAGCTTTGCCCTTATGTTCCAAGCAAAGACACTGATTCCTTTTTTCGTTTCTGGATGTTAAAGTCAAATCTCACAAACTTTGCTTGATCCGGGCCGCAACCCATTACTCACTTATCCCTGCGATACTCGTTAGCTTCTTTAAGAAAGTCAAGACGTGATGGCTCTCAAATAATCTTTGTCGGCTTGAATCCTCGGGCAACAAAACAAAGTCTTGTTTTCCTCTTTGGACTATCAACCTTCTCTCGTTGTGTTTACTTTGACCATATTTGGATGGCCGTATTATATTCCACTTTATCAAGAAATCCGTTTTCCTATGACAAGCTCTTCTATTTAGCAATCAAATATGAATCAACACCTCCTTTCTATGATGATGCAATACAATGCAGTCATAAACAAAACAAAGCTCGTTAGCACAGGAGAAATAAACAACAGAATAGAGCACCTAATTGGATGACCACTAGGGTTTGGTACGATTCTACCTAGGGTGGGCTCTTAGGGCTTACTATATGTGGTTTGGTTCTAAGGTAAAGATACCTGAACCGACAGATTCCTTGATCCTCACGCATTATAGGCTCATATAGACCGAGTTCAGTTCATGGGAATACATTTCCTTGTGGCCATGTGGAGATGAAAATCTCACAAAGACATAGGTATGGATGTATCTCGGAAGTAGTCTACTAGCCCATGCGGAGGTGAAAACCTCACGAAGGCGTAGTTTCTCACTCCCACTTAAAAGGTTAAAACCAAGCGGTCATTATGCAACATGATGCAAGAGTATTCTACGAGACTCAAATCACAGCAATCATATGAAATAACACACACAAATGCAATAAAAGGATCGTGGCTTTTCAAATCGGATTTTCAATTTTTGACAAAAGGATAGAAAATAATCAATTTACGGCCTGACTCTCTTATAGGTCCCAGTGGAGTTGCCAAGCTGTCGAAACTATTTTTATTTTGAAAAGTGGGGATCGACTTTTAAAAAAGACTAAAATAGAGTTGCCACCAATCTTTTGTCGAGGTGTGATCGGGTCACCTTGAGATTGATCATTTTAATAAAACATTTTGATTTATTAATACAATGATTTTGGTCTACAAAATTCGAGAAAACGGGTTCAGGAGTCGGTTATGCACGAGGAAGGATTAGCACCCCCGTAGCACCCAAAATTGGTACCTAATTGATTAATTAATGTCTTAATGTCGAAAATTTAAAAAGATTTTAAAATACACTCCTTTTTATTTTTAAAAAATCGAATAAATCGAATTGAATGTTAAGACCCTCTTGTCTCGAAGTAATAAAACGTTACATCCAGTATGTTAGGACATACATTTTAAGCCCACGAGAATAAGCTTTTTATTTGAAACTCATGTGCTTTAATTTTAAAAAGGGTATTCGGTTATTTAGACTCAATGAGAAAAATCAAAACCCAGTAAGTTAGGGCACGATTTTCTTGAAGCTCTCAAATACCGAATATTGCCTTATTTCAAAAATTTTTGAATAATAATATCAAGCGTTTTGCTTAAACGAGGTGTATTTTTTATTTGGAACAATGATATGCAAATGAAATTGTCACGCAAACAAGATCGAATGTACTAAAATAACAATTCGTGATGATCGCATAGTATACATTATTTAAATACTAACATGATGATAAAAAACAAATGAATAACATATATAACAAGTTAAAGATAAATAATATAAAGCAAATTGAAATTAAACATAAAACAATTTAAAACGATAACGAATGAGTTCAAAATAAATAATGTAAAAAAAAATCTGAAAATCAATAAGAAGTCACAATGATTTAAAAAAGATGATGTATGACAAGATTTAAAATAGATGATATATGCAAGTTTTAAAAAATAAACAATATATAAAAAAAAACTCAAAATAAACAATATAGGAAATAATTTACAATAAAACAATTTAAAATAAATATTATAGCAAACAATTTAAAATGAATAATATAGTTTAAAATAATAATATAGAAAGAAAACTTAATCATAATAATACAAAATTAATAAAATAAAATTAAAATAATCTTTATAAAGAACGATTTAAAATAAGTAATACAAAAATAATAAAACCAAATAGTTTGAAAGAAATATTATGTAAAAAATTGAAATAAATCAATAAAATACGAATTTACAATAGGGGGTGAAAATAAAATAAATCTATATATATACATAAAAAATGATAGGTAAATAAACCAATGAAAAAATATTAAATAAATCAATTTAATAATATGAATGTAACACCCCGAACCCGGCCCAGACGTTATGACCAGATCCGATGTGTCACATTGAAACATTTACATAAAAACCCATGCTTCGTTCCCAAAACCTTTCTTAAAGAATTTTAAAAAGAATTTTGAAAAGATTGTCTTTGCCACGAAAGTGAATGGAAGCTGTGCACCAGGTAGGTATCCGAAACAGAGGAGGTGAGCCATGTAGGCTGCTTAAGTACCAAGCTCTTGATTGGATCCAATCCTCGACATGCTCACAACCATTACCACACTTTAGATAAGTGATTTGCTTTGAAATACAAGTTAAGTTGAAATTCATTGAAGTAAGCATGTTTAACAATTTGTTTTAATATATCGTTTCATATTTTGAAAATAATTTCCTTTTTTGAAAACACATCCTAAGTCTAGCCCATTTTGAACCATTATTAGAAAAGTAAAATATAAATAAAGTTTAAACATAATAATCCCAGAAAAACAAAATATAAAGTTAAATGGCCTTATTACAACCCCAAAACCAAACAAAACAATAATAATTAAATAAATTTATTTAAATGCGATTACTTAATGATAAAATCCAAAATAAACACCGTGGCCACTCTGAATTCCCTCCGGCTCCAAGTCCACACATCAAGGCTCTCCTACAAAGTTAAGAAAGGGGGGTGAGTTTGGAAACTCAGTGTGCAACAGGCCCTTCCAGAGCCCATATCCAAACAAGTATTCTGGGCCTAAGCCCCAAATTCAGTCTCAACATATACTGGGCCGAAGCCTTTCGGTTAACGGTTACTAGGCCGAAGCCTTTCGATTAACGGTTACTGGGCCGAAGCCTTTTCATAATTCATGTTACTAGGCCAAAGCCTTTCTATAAACGGTATGGCCCATAGGCCCATTTCAATATCACATAAGTCAAATCATGTATGTATGCAAACCCATCTGGGGAGACTACTCAACCCACCATCCGCTACTCTCCACCCGTACCCACCAAGCTCTCCATGTGGGGAATAACTCAACCCACCCAACCAAACTCTCCACTGGCAGCATAGCTGCATTATCATATAACTGGAGGCCTAGCCTCTTTTAATAACTGGGGCAAAGCCCTTTTCGGTAAACTGGGGCAAAAGCCCTTTAACACTTCCTTCATCATATAAACCCAACCCATGCATTTAATGAGTAAGACATGGCATATCGTATACATGTCATAGCATATCATGTGCATATCATGTGCATATCATGTCATATCATGTAAAATAACAATATCACAATCATCATATTCATAATAAAACCCTAAGGGTATAATAGTCATTTTCACCTAGGGGCAAAATAGTCATTTTTCATGTTAAAAGGGTAATTCTATAATTTTATCAAATATTAGGGTTTTTCATTCCCATTAACAATTATTAACAATTTAGAGTGTTTTAAACGATAATTTTTAATCCATTTTAGCCAATTCGGGTCTTTGGGCCCAAAACCCCTAATGGGCCCTACGAAACTGACTTGACCAATTAAACCCATTTAGCCTAAATTTCCTAATGGTACTAGCAGTTTTCACATGCCCATTAGCCAAATACCATTTTCTACCGCCTTTTACCCAAATGGCCCGAAAGCCCATTGGGCTTAATTTTAGCCCATCAAAGCCCAACTTACCATGTTACACGAAATCGTGCCCTTACCTGTTCCATCGGTTTCGTTTACTGCGTCCATCGTAACCCAACTAATTCACGTACCATCATGTGTTTACAAGTTACAACAATAACGGAATTCGATATTTTGGCTTTTAAGCAAATATGAATCTAAGCTATTACGGGGGTATGTTACACACCTGATTTACGACAACTGTTGATGAGACCTCCTTCCCGATATTCCTACACATAATTACTTAAAATATTAACTTATGAATCGATGATCACCATTGTAATAACCACTTACCCATTCGGCCAACATATCCCTTAGGCCCTAGGATCCTTACCTTTGCCGAAAGTTGTAACTGAGTCCAAAATTAGTCGCACCAATATTCCAAGCCTTCGATGCTCCACCAAAGATTGCCTATTCCTCTACATAAAATCATAAAACCCGAATAAAAAGTGACCAACAAGATCCTAAACCTAAAATGACAACCTCCCTAGGGATCTAAAGGCTTTCAGCTTTTTAATACTTCCTAAGATACGAAAGAAAACTACAATTACTTACCAGATGGTCTACTATTGCAACCGTTTTCAAGACCCTCCTTGCTTTAGAACCACCCTCTAGCACGAACCAAAAGTGAATCCCAGAAGTCTAACGATATCCGGTTTCTACACCACCTACTAATGGGGTTTCGGCTTTTAAGTAACAAGGTAGGAAGAAGGTAGAACTTTGAGAAAAAAGGATGAAGGAATCGGCCACCACAAAAGAAGAAGATGGGAGGAGATTTAGTTTAGATGAAAACGGCAAGAACAATTTCAGGGATTTCGGCTTCTGTGACCAATCAGCAAGGGTGATAAAGAGAAAGGAGATAGTAGTTGGGTTTTCGGAAAAGGAGGAAAAAAAATGAATGGAAGAGGTGGTAGTTTTGGCTTGAGAGAAAAAGAGAGAAGAAACAATCCTATGATGATTTAACAAAGAAAAAAATGGCACACTCCAACCCCTACTGTCGAAAATGCCAAAAACTAAAGTCTTTGGCCGAATTTGCACTCTTAGAGTCCCTTTTTCGGCCATCACTTGCTCCCATACGAGATTCCTACAATTTCTCCCCTTATCCCTCCTTAAAATGCTTCCCTTATCACTCCACAAATCCCTCTCATGACCAATTCAAACTCTTGTCAACAGAGTTCCTATCAACCTCAAATTCTAGCCTACTTAAGAAACAAAAATAAACAACATAAATACCTGCATAGTGAGTCGAACCTTGGCCTTCTCCCTTCCATTTACATGCCACTTTTTTAGCAACTAAGTGGCGTCACTCAGCCACTTTGCTAAGAGCTCATTTGTGTTACATTTTACCCTCATCTTTTGATAAGGCCATCTAGCCAGGACCCCTAATTCTTTAAGTCCAAAATTTAAAAATTTTATCGGGTTTTTGCGTACACATGGGCCTTCCATAGGCCGACTTACTCACTTCAAATGTGAATTGCATGACCAAATACCAACTTTTAAATTTTTTCCAAAATTCATACGAAAAATCACAAAGTCTCGAAAATCAAGGTGTTACAATGAAAATAATAATAGTAGTAGTAACAATGATAATAATAAATATAACAAATATAATAATGATAATAGTAATAATAATTGTAAATATAATATTAGTAATAATAATATTGTAAAAAAAACTAATTTTAATAATAAAATAACAAAATAATTTAAAAAGGACTAGAATGAAATATTAACAAAATTCTGAGGCGGATCTTAAAAAATAAAAAGAATAGGGCTGATCGAGGGACTAAATGGAAACATACAGCACAATAGAGGGACTAATTGGGTAGTTATGCCCTATCTCCTAAACGGCGCCGTTCCCATGTCCACCCTCTCAAATGGTCAAAGGACCGAATTGCACAAGAAATAAAACAAAAGATGAAAAATTAAAAATAAAAAATAAATCTATTTGGAAGATCAAGAAAGGGGGAAGGATTGAATGTGCAAATTCCCCACTGGTATGGAAACATGTGGATCCTAGGCGGGTCGGGTCGGTTTCCGTGCTGGTCAAGCCAAATGGTGCTGTTTTGATGCTTATTGCCCTAAGCCAAAACGACGTCATTTTGGTATTGCTATATAAATCAATGTTTTCCACAAAAAAATTGTTTGAGCCTTTGTTTTTAAAAAGAAACCTTCAAACTCTCTTTTCAGCTTCTCTTCCTCTGGCCAGGATTCTGGCGGCGGATTGCCGCATGCGCCGCTGTATATGGCGATCGAAAGCTCGAGAAACCCCCTTTTGCAAGCGCATTGAAAGGTAAATCTCTCTTCTCCCTTTTTTATATTGTAAAATGAAAAATAAAAAAATAAAACAAGTAAAAAAAACTGAATCTATATTTGTTTCAATCCTTTTGTTTTTTTCGATCAACTCTTTTCTCTTTAAAAAAAATGAAACAAACGAAATACATAAATAAAAAAAAAAAGTAAAGATCAAAGCCAAAACCTTTTGAAGTTTTTGTTTGAATTTCAATCTATCTGTGTATTCCTATTCAAAAGAAAAGAAGCCCCCAATACATTTCATCCTATTCGGCTTTATAGCCAAATAAAAATAAAAAATAAAAAAGAAAATACAAGTTTTTTTTGCTGTAATTTGCTGTTATTTGCTGTATGTTATTGCTGGTTTCTGTTGTTGTAGTTTGTTAGTCTGTTGCAGGTACAGTTGGAAAGCCGTCGGTGGTGGTGACGCACGTGGGAGGAACGACCGTCGCTAGGGTTGAGCAAAACTCGATTCGACTTGAAAAAATTAACAAAAAATTTAAATTTTGAGTTAAACGAATCGAGTTATTCGAGTTAATCGAGTTATTTGAGTCAACTCCAATTTCTTTTTTGAATTTCGAGTTCGAACCGAGTTGAGTTTTCAAATTCGAATAACTTGAATAATTTGAATAATTCGAATATCAAACTATAATATTTTACATTTTTACCCCAAATTCCCAATCCTTTTTACTTTTCCATCAAAATTTTTACTCTTCCCCACTTTCCCCCTAAAACTTTTACTTTCCTCCCATCCTAACCCCCAATCTACCCAAAATTCATTTCCCACCAAAATTTTACTCTCCCATTTACTTTTTCTCAAAATTTTACTCCCAAAAACCCTCAAAATTTTTTATTTTCTCCCAAAATTTTTACTCCCTCCCACTTTTCCCCTAAAACTTTTACTCCATTCCCTTCCCATCCCACCTCCCACCTCCCATCTACCCCAAACCCATCTCTTCTCCAATTTTTTTTTAATATTTTCCGTCCAAATTTTACTCCCCCTATTTATTTTCCCCCAAACTTTTATTCCCCAAATTTTTATTTTCCCCCTAAACTTTTACTTCTCACCCTTTACTTTCAAATAAAAATTCAAAATTATCCAAAAAAAATCACTAAACATAAATAGTAATAATTTTATTTATATCTACTATTTATATTATTAAATAAATTTCACATTTATATTATTTATATTATTGAATTGTTTAGTCATATTGAATATTTATATTAAAATTTAATTATTAATAATGCCATAAAATATTCGTGTTAAAATTTTATATTGGTATTAAATTTACATTTTATCTTTAAAATAAATTTTATTAAAAAATCATATTTTTATATTTAATATATTTTTTAATTCCAAAATACATAGTAACAAGAATCTGGAGATAATTGAAACAACTAAGCAAGCAAAGAAGCTTACCCGTATATAAAAGATTAATAAATAAATTATTAGGCGATGAAAGTTAATAAAAAATTTGGTTAAGGTGGACAAATTTTATTACTATGGGTGACAGTGGTTACAAGGACCCAAAATTATTTTTTAAAATTTAACTCGAACAAATATATTCGTCAACTCGATTAACTCGAAATTTTTTCATTCGATTCGATTCGATTTGATCGAACACTCACCCCTAGCCGTGGCGCTGGAGGCTAAAGATCTAGGGTTTGGTTTAGTCTTTGAGCCATGTTATAAGATTGGGCCATTGGAATTAGGCTTAGTGTGATTGGGTATGTTTGGGCAGTAGACTTATTGGGTTTTAATGTAATGAGTTGAGGGGTTAGATTTATTTTCTTGGGCCTGTAATGTTGGACTTTGAACTTTAAATAATTTTTATTTTTTGGCTTATTTTTTGTATAGTTGGGCTCAGGAAAAATGGGCCTATTACAACATGGATTTGGAGAATTTATGTCAATGTGATAGCATCTATGGCATCTTTTAAATTGAAAGGACACTAGGTTGCCTCTCTGTGTCAAGGTGTATCAAGAAGCTGTAAGTCAGTTAGGTTGTTTAGATTGTTAGTAGTTTGTTAACATTCAATTAATAGTAGTTGAGTCCTATAGCTTAGTATAAATATGTTTATTAATAATAATGAAAGGTATGAAATATGCACTAGAGTTTAAATGTAAAAATATTCATTTTACTAGTTTTAATTTTTCATATTATTCCATTCACTTTCATGGTATCATTTCCCTAGATCCTGGTTGCGTATTCTTGCTGCGTTCTCACGGCTCAGTCTATGAATTCTATCTTTGCCACTAATGCTAATCCTCTACCTATGTGTGATCCAGCACCTTCGGCTCACTCTGAATATGGTAAGATTCGTTTAGTGCAATGTTTTCCTAAACATGATACAGTTAAGCTTAATGAAAACAATTTTATCCAGTGTTAGCCAACACATTAAGCTCATCCTAGAAGAATATGAACTCACCAGTTTTGTCGATGGATCTCTTTCATATCCACCTCGTTTTGTGCCGACTCAAGACAGCCAGATGGTGTTCAATCTTGAAGCCTCGGTGTTTTATCAGTAGGATAAGCTCCTTGTGTTGTGGTTGCTATCCACAATTGACGGCCCTTTACTCTCGTGTTTCACCGATGTGCAAACCTCTTCTGATGTGTGGACCATTTCCAATCATCTGTTTGCAGCCATGACTGGTGCCAAGTTGTTTCGCATCAAACATGATTTACATTCCATCAAGAAAGGTACCCTAACCATTAAATAATACATCACTAAAATTCAACATACCTGTGCTTTGATTGAAGCTTCAGGTCATCAGATCTCGGATCCTAAAAGGGTGGACATCATTCTTGTGGGTTATTGTCGGAGTATGATGCGGTCATTACTCTTGCGTCTTTCTCCTCCGAGTTACTTCCAATGAGAAATTTACTGGACAATTTTGCATTTTTCATTTTGGTTTATTTTTTTGTTTAATTTTAAATTAATTAATTTTTTGTGTTTTTTAGGTGTTTATGAGTATTAATCGAATTATTGATTTACTCATCGTAGACCCTAACATTGAAAGAAATTTTTGACAAAAAAGAAGACAAGCAACTCAAAGAATGACCGAAGGGATGAACTACGAAAATTTGAATGAAGGAAATGGAGCAAACCCTGCTCAAAATCCTATCCTTATTGCTAATGATAGGGATAGAGCTCTAAGATAGTATGCCGTGCTAGTGTTTCACGGTCTTAATCCGAGTATTAGGAGACCTAAAATCGAGGCATAACAATTCGAGCTAAAGCCGATTATGTTCCAGATGCTTCAGACAGTGGGCCAATTCAGTGGAATGCCTACTAAAGATCCTCACCTTCACTTAAGATTGTTTATGGAGGTGAGCGATTCTTTCAAGTTAGCTGGAGTACCCAAAGATGCATTATGATTTAAGTTGTTCCCATATTCACTAATGAACAGAGCTCGAGCCTAGTTGAAGTCATTACCGTCAAATTCCATTTCTACATGGCAAGAGTTAGCAGAAAGATTTCTTGTGAAGTACTTCTCACCTAGGAAGAATACTAAGTTTAGGAACGAGATTACTTGTAACACCCCTAACCTGTATCCGTCACTAGAACAGGGTTACGGAGCATTACCGAACTTATCACATAAACAATCATACATTTTCATATTCATTTCTCATATCCAAGCAATAGTCATTCAACTTCAATCAAACAGTCCCTAGCACGAGCCCTCGAGGCCCAAAACAAGCATTAAAAACAAATCGGGACTAAATATGAACTCAAGAAATTTTTGGGAAAATATTGAAAATTTTCAAAGTACAGGGGACACACATCTGTGTGGCCAAGCTGTGTCCGACCCCATGTAACTCACTGACTTGGGTCACACGGCCAACCACACACCTGTGTGATTTACCCGTGTAACTCACTGACTTGCTTTCTAAAGAGGTATTAGGGGGACACACAGCCGTACCACCTGGCCGTGTATCATACACGACTGAGACACACGTCCATGTCTCTGCCCATGTAGACAAAAATAGGCTATGTTCTAAGCCATATTTATCACCCAAATTTGCATCAACCTAAGCACATCAAATAGCATATGACCATATCATCAATAGGCATTCAAACTAACCAAAATCAAGCTTGAAACATACAAAATCACTACCATTAACCCAAGTACTCTTATGCATCATGATTGGCCATTATAAAACATGGAAATATCAATTCCAAAAGCTACCTAAATGGTCAATTTCATATATACACTTTTGTTCCTAACACATAGCCTATGTGCCATTTCTCAATCTCAATAGTATGGTACTCAAATTACCAAATCACAATCAAGGCATTCCCATGGCAACCATACATTATACAAATGAGGCTAGCTACACATATATATATAACCCAACATATACCAAAACAAGCCAAATCAAATGGCTAATTACATAACAAAACATATAAGCTTTCAGTAACCAAATGACCTATACATGCCATATAACCAAAATACATAAAGTCCAAAGGTACCAAAATGAGAGTTTGATAGTGTGATGCAATCTCCGACAACTTCCAAACCAAGTGAGCTTCTGAATCACTATAAAACATAGAAAATTAAACAGAGTAAGCAATTAAGCTTAGTAAGTTTGTATAACTTAAAACTTAGCTTACCATTTAATCACAATTTAAGTAATTAAACATAGCATAATGCAACTCAATTTTATCCACAAGCCTAACACATATTCATCCATAAGGTTAGACATGAAATCCCAAATCTCATAGATTCAATTCTCACATGATTCACGTACATACCTGTATTGGTTCACATCAAACTCATACACTCCCGTAACATCACTGTGCCTGTTGAACCATTTGGAATAATATCAGATACTCAGGTATAATGCACACTAGGTGTCTATACATGGTCGAAACCATCTCTATTTCATATCTCATATAGATGCTCACTCTCGAGCCATCACTAGGTCTGCTCACATGAGCTAACGGTCAAGACGTAGCTACACGGTGTTGCTCACACAAGCTGTCGAGTAATCGCAACACATGCCGGAAGACTCAGCCACCGATAGAATGTACAGGGCCAGCACCCAAAACACGATAACCCCTAATGACATGTCATTTGTATCTTATCTATTCCTAAGGCTCAACCAGGATCCGTATAATTGCCGATATCTCATCAAGGATTTTTGTAGTATCGTATCACCCAATTATATCAATTAAGCATGTAAACACATATATAATTTAAATCTTATTAACATATAAACTTACCTTGAACTCATACAATGGAAATTTATCTTTTAATCGATAACTTTATCTTTCCCTTGATCTAATTTAGTACTTCGCTTTTCTTGATCTATATAATCAAATTTAACTCATTTAATCATTAATCTATTCAATTAATCCAAAAACATGTTATGGCAAAATTACTATTTTGCCCCTATACTTTTGACTTCTTTACAATTTAGTCCCTAGCATATAAAAATATAAATTCATGCAATTTAGTCCACACCCATGCTAGCCGAATTTCATCTAAGCCCATAGCAGCCCATACATTTCATTATTTCACACATTTACCACATAATTTTCACATTTTACAAATAAATCCCTATTTGACATTTTCAACAAAAATCACTTAACAAAAGTTATTTAATTCACAGCAAAGATTCATTTTCTTCCATTAATCTTCAAAACCTTAGCATATTCATCAATGGAAAAACTCAAAAAAATTAATAATTTTGCAAATTAGTCCCTGGGCTTTCTAGATTAAGCTACAACAATCCCGAAAATATAAAAATCATTAAAAACTAAATGAATACATGCATGGACCAAGCTAGCCAAATCTTCATAGCATCAAAATGGTGTTTTTCCTAGCTTATTTTTGTGGAATATGAACATAAAAGATGATACTTTTGTCTTTTCTTAAGTTTAATTAAAATTATTTAGTAAATTACACATTTAACCTTTTAATTAACCTTTAAAAACCACCTAATAAGTGTCCATTTTTGTCCACTCAACATGTCAATGGTTTAATTACCACATGAGGAACTCCACTTTAAAGTTCTATAGGTATTAAAAACCTTTAGCTATTAGAACCCAACTTTTACATTTTACGTGATTTAGTCCTTTTTTTATCGAATTAAGCATGCAAACGATAAAATTTCTTAACGAAATTTTCACATGACTCTACTATAATACTGTAGACATTAAAATAATAATAAAACAAATATTTCAACCTCAGATTTGTTGTCCTGAAGCCACTATTTTGATTTAACTAAAAACAGGCTGTTACATTACTACCTTTCAACAAATGGATAAAGAGTCCTTGTATGAGGTGGAGGAAAGGCTTAAAGAACTATTAAGAAGATGCCCTCATCACAAAATCCCTCATTATGTCCAATTAGAGACATTTTATAATGGTCTGAATGCCTACACGAGGATGGTAGTGGATGCTTCTACTAATGGTGCTCTATTTTCTAAGTCTTAGAATGAGGCTTATGAAATCATTGAGAGGATTGCCAACAACAATTATCAATGGACACCCAATCGAGCAATGTTAGGAAGATGAGTCGTCGAAGTACATGAAGTGGGTGATCTCACTTTACTTACATCACAAGTATCCTCAATATCATTGATTCTTAAAAATTTTACCATTAATGGGTTTAATAGTTTTGCAGCACAACCACAAAATCAATTTGTAAAAATATAGCCTATGTTTATTGTGGGGAAGGACTTTTGTTCGAAGAATGTCTATAAAAACTAGAATCCATGTATTACATGGGTAGTCAAAACCAGGACCGAAGAAGGCAAGAACTGTAATCGAGTTTCTATAACTCATCTTGGCTAAACCTGTAACACCCCAACCCAAATCCATTGCCGGAATAGAGTTACGAGGTATTACTATAGTTTTCAGAACATTTTCTGATAAATTGAGTCAAGTACTATACATATTCTGAAGTTTATTGTAACATCCCTTATATGGGCCCTCGAGGCCCAAAACATGCATTAGGATAGATTCGGGACTAAATCAGGATCTTAGGGAATTTTTCACAAAATCCCAAAATTTTTCTCATATTCAAGAGTCACACACCCACGCCCATGTGGTTAGGCCGTGTGGTTTCACACACCAGTGTCCCTAACCCTTGTAACTCTCTAACTTGCTACTCATGAACAAATTGATCTCACATGGCCATAGCATACGCCCATGTCACTAGGCCATGTGGTTAATTTAAATTTTGAATTTAGGTGCACGATTCACATGACTGTATCACACGCCTGCACTTTCAGGCCGTCTACCACACACAGTTGAGGCACACGCCCATGTTAAGCTCGCATGCTCGATACAGGGCATTTTTTCTCAACTTCTAGGTTGCAGGGGACACACGATCTTGACACACGCTTATGTACCAGACCATGTGTCACACATAGCCTAGACACACGCTCATGCGTCTACCCTTGTGGACAAAATAAGGCTATTTCCAAGCCCTATTTCTTTCCCATTTTCATCCTTCACCTACACCAAACATTTCAAATAGTAACTAACCAATTCAAACATGATTTTTAACCAATTTCATTGTTCACTATGTCATAATTTCATACGCACACTTAATGCACTTCTTACCTTTTTAAACTTGCATGTTTAACCTTAACATTTCAACCATAGTTAAGCATGCATATAAACTCTAATTTGCTTTATAACAAATGAAAAATTAAGTTAACACTAGCCATACCAGTAGTTAGGTTTATATTCATCCATTTCACATCCTCATTCGTAAAAGTAGCCTATACATGCCATTATACCAAAATGAGATCTATATCTATACCAAAATGAGCTGAAGGATAGTGTGTTGTTGCTCTGGCTCTCTCCAACCACTATGAGCTTCCAAAATGTAACACCCCAAACCTGGCCTGGATGTTATGACCAGATCTGGTGTGTCACATGAACCTATAACTAAATTTATGACCTTCTGCTTGTTGTGACTTAGGTGATATTTTTAATAAAACAGCATGATTGTGAAAAATCATTTTGATAAGCCTTTAGGTTATCCATATTTGAATTTGCTGAATTTTGAAAACCTTTTTAGGAGTTTGAAAAACCCGCGCAGCCTATAACTAGCAATCTCGATAAAATATGAATTAAACCATAAAAGAAAATAAAACCAATAAAGAAATTTAATTAGCGGCCTTATTACAATTAAAACCCAAAATAGAATAATTAAAATACTTAAAATGAAAATAAAACCGAATTTGCAGATGCTGTGGCCACTCCGAATCTCTCACAGCTCCAAGCCCATTATGGTTGAGGGTTACCTGCAGAGATGAAATTAAAGGGGGTGAGTTTGATAACTCAGTGTGCAACATAATCTCAACCATAGGCCAAAACAGATCAAGCCTCAGAATCAGATTAATTGGGCCTTGGCCCATTATAGAAATCAGGTTAAGCCCATAGGCCCATAACAGATATAGATCAGATATAATATGCAGACAGAAAACCCAACCCAGATCCATCCATAACACCCCCGTACCAGCCTTACACCATGTGGGGAGACTACTCGACCCACCCAACTGCTACACACCACAGAAATTTGCAGCGAGGCTGCCAGATATTGTGACGAGGTCACCAGATACAGATATTGTGGCGAGGCCACCAGAACACATATATATGTGGCGAGGCCACCAGAATAGATATATACGTGGCGAGGCCACCAGATTGGAGCGAGGTTTCCAGAACAGATATATATGTGGCGAGGCCACCAGATTGCAGCGAGGCTGCCTGAACGCTTCCTCCATCATAAACCCAAAACCCCATGCAACAGATATCATGATATGGCATATAACATACAGAATCTCATGCATCAGATATACACATGTATTATGAGATATGACATACAGAAAGAGGAAATCATACGTTTCATACAGAATTTACCCTAGGGGTATAAAGGTCATTTTGCACCTAGGGGTAAAATGGTAATTTTCCATACTTAGGGGTATTTTAGTCTTTTACCGATTTTCAGGGTTTTTATGCAAGTCCAAGTAATTACTAATCCATTAGTGTTTACAAAAGTCCTTTTAACCTTAGTTTCCAATTTTACCCTTTTTAGCCCAAAACCCTAATGGGCCTTACTAAATCCATTGAGTCCGTTAAACCTTAATTCTTATGCTCAGATTACCATTTAACCGACTTATTAGTATTATTCCACCAGAATACCTTTAAAGATACTTTTACCATTTTCGGCTCGGAAGCCCATTGGGCCCATCTTGGCCCATCGAAGCCCAACTTACCAAAACATTCAGAATTGCACCTTCTGCAATTCCTCCTCCACCGAATTCATGGTTAACCCTAACGGAGTAAACGATTACTCTTGAATATTGCACGAATGCGTTTTCGGTCACTTTCAACCAGTTGTCGGTCACTTTACGGTCATTACAGCTTTTACCACTTCAGTCTAAAAGTTGGGATTAGTTACACACCTGTTAACTGTTGAAATCGTTGACGAAATCCACGAACGAAAACCTATCGTTAATCACCTTAATGTTAGTTTAATAATCTTCAACCATTAAACCAAAATCTCATTACTATAATCGGCTAACATGGCCCAAACATTGAAATCTTACCCCTTTTTGTCGATTATAGACTAAATCCCGATGTCCAATCGCGTTAGTCCCCAAAATCCCTTGAAGCACGTCCTTTATTCCCTACACTAGCGCATACAAATAGAAGGTAAAGCCACAAGACCCCTTTGAGTCCCAACGATAGCCTCCCTTATAGGGGTTCGGCTAATACCTTAAACATAAATAATTAACGGGAAAAAGCACTTACCACTATGCCCGTCGGTACAAGAAGAGTCCTAGATAGAAGTATAATCTCGATCTAAAATACTCCTTCCACAGCCCTAAAGCAAGATAGGTTTGGTCTAAAATTCGGCCTTGAACACCACAAAATATGAAGGTTCGGCTTATTAAGGACAACTGAGATTCGACCACAACAAGTATCTAGTCGATTTGTTACTGAAAAGAAGAAGAGAGGAGATACAAGCAAGGTGGGTTCGGTTATGGAAGATATCAATAAAAGAAGAAGAAACAGAAGAAAGGTATGAGGCTAACGAAAAACTGACAAGGTGTAAAGGGGTTTCGGTCAACAGGAGAATCGGCAATGGAGTGTTTGCTAGCTTTTTGTGACTATCAAAAATAAAACAAGATGAAAACAGGGAGATATGAACGATAGGAGGAGGAAATAGAAGAGAAAGAATCTAAGAATTGAGATTGCAGAGGGAAGAGGTAAGCAATCGGTTCAACAGAGGAAAATACGGCACAAGGTTGTGTTTTGGAAGCCCTATATTCGGCTTCTAGCAAAATGAAGAGGCAAGGAGGAACCCTAAACACTATCCCTGACTATAATTCGGCTAAACAAAAGAAAATGAATGACTTGCACCCAAAACTCCCTATCACATTCGGCACACTCAGGAGCCTAATTGCCGAAATACTACCTAAAGCAGAGTGCCGAATTTGCCTTCCCCAAGAGTCCTATGGCCGACCACCATTTTCAAAATTCAAACTCCCTCAACCTCCTCCTAAATTTGCTCATTTGACCGATTCAAATTTCTCCCTAAGCAGAGTTAACTCTGCTTCAAATTCTTACCTGCTTCCTGCACAAAATAAAACGCCACCTTACATACACTGGGGCTTGAACCTTGGACCTCCAAGCACTCTTAGGCTCCACTTTTATAGCTCCTAAGTGGCGTCATATTGCCACTCCACCACTAGCCAGTTTATGCCTTATTTCACAGATATTTTCTTATAACACCTACCTTCCAGAGACCCCTATCTCCTAAGTCAAAAATACAAAATTTTGCCGAGCTTCTAACCAACACCTGGGACTTCCATAGGCCCATTAATACTCCCCAACCAAACATTACACAACCAAATACCCAAGTTCAAACATTTTATCAGATGAATAATAACCCCAAGAAAGACCCGAAATTTAGGGCGTTACAACTCTCCTTAAAGAAATTTCGTCCTCGAAATTTGCCGTATCCAAACAAGTGGGGATATTGCTAACGCATTGCCTCCTCTGGTTCCCAAGTAGCTTCCTCTCTGCCGTGATTATGCCAAAGTACCTTTACTAATGGAACCGACTTTCTCCTTAGAACCTTCACGTCTCGATCCAGAATCTGCACAGGCTCCTCCTCGAAAGTCAAATCAGGCTGTACTTCCACTTCTGCAACTGGTAGGATATGGGTAGGGTCAGAACGATATCGTCTTAGCATGGATACGTGAAACACATCATGGATTCTATTTAGCTCTGGAGGTAATTCCAACTGATACGCTACCGGACCTACTCGCTTAAGAACTCGATAAGACCCAATAAACCGCGGACTTAGCTTGCCTTTCCTACCAAATCTTAGTATCTTCTTCCAAGGCGAAACCTTCAGAAAGACCATGTCACCCACTAAGTACTCAATCGCCTTACGCTTCAAATCTGCGTAAAACTTCTGCCGATCAGATGCCTCTTTTAACCAATCCCTAATCACCTTGACCTTCTCTTCAGTCTCTGCTACCAATTCAGGTCCAAGAACTTTCCGCTCGCCCAATTCAGTCCAACAGCTAGGTGAACGACACTTACGCCCATACAGTGCCTCATAAGGTGCCATACGGATGCTAGCCTGATAACTGTTATTATACGCAAACTTTGCTAACGGAAGATAATCCTCCCAACTACCTCGAAAGTCGATAACACATCCCCTTAACATGTCTTCCAGAATCTGAATAACCCTTTCTGATTGACCATCAGTCTGAGGATGAAAAGCTGTGCTAAAGTTTAGTCGCGTTCGCAACGTCTCATGCAACTTTTGCCAGAACTGAGATGTGAATCTAGGATCTCGATCAGAAATAATAGACACTGGCACCCCATGCAGTCGCACAATCTCCGCGACATATAATTTAGCTAACTTCTGAAGGCGATAATCAGTACGTACAGGGATGAAATGAACAGATTTAGTCAACCTATCCACAATCACCCAAATCAAGTCCTTCTTCGACGGCGTCAAGGGCAACCCACTCACAAAATCCATGGTCACCATCTCCCATTTCCACAGTGGTACTTTCACTGGTTGCAGAAGTCCAGAAGGTAGCTGATGTTCAGCTTTCACTTGCTGACAAGTTAGACATTTCCCCACAAATTCTGTTACCTCTCGATTTAGCCCAGGCCACCAATACAACTCCTTTAAGTCATGATACATCTTATTACCTCCAGGATGCATAGCACACAGTCCGCTATGGGCCTCAGTTAAAATTGCTTGCCTCAAATCAGAGTCCTTAGGAATACAAACTCTACCTCGGAAACATAAAACTCCTTCATTGTTAAGTCCAAACTCAGAAGTATTCCCATCCTTAATCTGCTAAAATCGAGAACCCAGAGACTCATCCCTCAACTGCTTTTCTTTAATCTCCTCCATCCAGGTTGGCCTTACTTGCAGTTCTGCTAACAGACTACCGTAATCATACAGACTCAATCGGGCAAACATCGTTCTCAGATCAGATACAGTTCTACGACTTAGGGCATCCGCCACCACATTAGCTTTGCCTGGATGATACTCAATCGCACAATCATAATCCTTAAGCAACTTAACCATCTCCGTTGCCTAAGATTCAGCTCCTTCTGAGTCAGCAAGTACTTAAGACTCTTATGATCTGTGTATATAATACACCTTTCTCCATACAGGTAATGTCTCCAAATCTTAAGGGTAAAGATTACTGTCGCCAACTCCAAATCATGGGTAGGATAGTTCACTTCATGAGGTTTAAGCTACCGCGATGCATATGCAACCACTTTACCTTCTTGCATCAGCACACAGCCTAACCCAACATGTGACGCGTCGCTGTACACGGTAAAATCCTTTCCAGACTCTGGCTGAATCAATACAGGTGCCTCGGTTAGAACCTTCTTCAGTTTCTCAAAAGCTTCCTGCTGCTGCTCGGTCCAAATAAATGGTACTCCTTTCCTTATGAGTTTTGTCAACGGTGCTGCCATCACAGAAAATCCTTCCACGAACCTTCTATAGTACCCAGCTAAACCCAGAAAACTTCAAATTTCCACCACTAATTTTGGTGGTTTCCATTCTAGAATTGCTTCAATCTTTCGAGGGTCTACCTTAATCCCCTCAGCAGAAACAACATGCGCCAAGAAAGTTACCTCCCTCAACCAGAACTCACACTTACTGAATTTCGCATAAAGCTCCTTTTCCCTTAACCTTGCAGCACCACACGGAGATGTTCATCATGCTTCTTCTCAGATTCAGAATAGACCAAAATATCGTCGATAAATACGACTACAAAACGATCCAAGTATGGATGAAACACTCGATTCATCAGATCCATAAATGCTGCAGGTGCATTGGTCAGCCCAAATGGCATAACCAAGAACTCATAATGACCATACCGAGTTCTGAATGCTGTTTTGTGAATATCCACCTCTCTCACCCTTAACTGATGGTATCCAGATCGAAGGTCGATTTTAGAAGATACTGAAGCTCCTCTAAGCTGGTCAAATAAGTCATCGATCCTTGGCAACGGGTACTTATTCTTAATCGTCAATTTGTTCAACTGCCGATAATCGATGCACATTCGCATTGACCCATCTTTCTTCTTCACGAACAACACTGGTGCTCCCCACGGAGACACACTTGGCCTAATAAAGCCTCTATCCAACAGTTCTTGAATTTGAGCTTTTAGCTCAACCAACTCCTTCGGTGCCATCCTATAAGGTGCAATGGACACCGATGCCGTACCAGGCAACAAGTCGATCCCAAACTCAACCTCTCGATTCGGAGGTAATCCTGGAAGCTCTTCAGGAAACACATCTTGAAAATCCTTAACGGTTCTAACTCTATCCACAGTCAGTTCCTCTGTTTCTACTTGACTTCTAAATGCCAAATAAGCCTCGCATCCTTTTCGAATCCACTTCTCGGCTCTTAATGCCGACACCACATTGGACAAATAATCTCTACGTTCACCTATCACTATAACCTCCTCATCCTCTGCAGTCTTTAACCTCATTCGCTTTGCAGCATAATCCAGAGTAGCCCTATGCTTAACAAGCCAATCCATTCCCAAGATGAGATCAAATTCTCCGAAAGGTAGCTCCATTAAGTCTCCAGAAAAGATTTTTCCTTGAGTCTCTATAGGCACGTCTCTATACAGTTTGTCTACCCTAACCGAGTGACCCAAAGGACTTAGTACAGATACCCCACTCACTGTTTCCTCAGAGCGCACACCTAGCAACCCAGATATAGCACATGCAACATAAGAATGGGTAGATCCAACATCTATCAACGCAGTGTATGGCATACCAGAAATCAAAAACGTACCGGTTATGACATCAGGAACATCACCCTCCTCTCGGCGACGAGCTGCATACACCAACGATGGCTGACGAGCCTCAGCAAAACCAGTACCCCTACCAAGTGCTCCTCGTCCTCGTGCTCGACCATTACCATTTCCACCTCTGCCTTGTCCATGACCCCTCGGGGATGGTGGTCCACCCCTCACTGGTTGAACAACCCTCTGATCCATAACTTGTCCCTGATCTGGTTCTTCGGGACAGTCCTTGATCCTATGCTCCATCGATCCACATCGAAAACAAGCTCTAGAACATTTTCGACACTCACCCACATGTATCTTACCACAACTCCTACAACCCTGCAGTCTAACAGCATTCATTGGCACCGCTCGCACTGGTTCTGCCACTCTTGCTCTCTTAACATTCCTGTTGGCCCCACCTGATGGTCTAGAATCCCTCCGGAAGCTGTTCCTATCCTTTTCGCGATTCTGTTTTTCTGTCCGTTTTACTTCTTCAGCTATCTTAGCTTTCTCAACCAAAGCAGCAAAGTTACGCTCCTTCTGCGGAGCAATCAGCACCCTCAGTTCATCCCTCAGACCATCTTCGAAGCGCACGCTATGCTCATACTCAGTAGCAACTATCCCAGAAGCATACCGACTCAGCCTCAGAAACTCAGCCTCGTACTCAAATACTGTCCTACCTCTTTAAACCAAATTCAAGAATTCCTTCCGGCGGGCGTCCATATAGCTAGCCCCAACATATTTCCCTTTAAAAGCTGTCTTAAACAGCTCCCAAGTTACCTCACCAGCTGAAGTTCCATCTCTCACTGTGAGCCACCACTGATAGACTTCATCTCTAAGCAACGATACAGCTCCCTTCAGCTTCTGCTCCACGGAGCAGTCCAGATCATCCATAATTCGCTCTGTGGCCTCCAACCAATACTCGGCCACATTTGGGGCTACACCAGATACGCCCCTAAAGAATTCTGCTCCATTAGCCCGGAGTCGTTCAAAGATAGATCCCCGGAATCCATTACAGGTACTTGCCCCAGCAACCCTTTCCAGAACTCGTAGCATTGCTTGCGATAGGGCGTCATCCCCTACACCCCGATCATGCGACTCCACCTCCGTTGCTGGTGGTATCGGTACATCAGCTGCTGGCGCATGACCCGAAGATGAAGATTCAGCTCGTGTACTACCTCGGCCATGTCCACGACCCTTACCACGAGCTGCTCGCGTACTCATTTCGTATTATCTGTTTTAGAAATTTTATGAGTCAGATTAATATTTCGGTGTTTATTACAGATGTCTTATGAATAAGTAGGATTTCAGAGTTTGTTTTCTTTTGCGGACACCTAGCTACAATCTCCGTCTACTTATCAAAGTTTCTATAGTTTCAGTAATATCCTAACTAAAGTATCATAACAGAGTCTTAGTCAGGTATATAATCAGAATTGCAGAATAAATCAGAAAAGTTCAGAAAACTTATAGGCTTGGGCCGGAGATTCGGTGTGCCACTCTTTAGAAGATAAATTACATAGGGAAACTTAATTTCTTTCTTGAAAATAAATCATTTATGCACGAAAGAAGTTCATCAAAACAAGTTCCAATTAATTTTGAAAACTCTTGTTAAAAACATGATCTTTTCGAAAATCTTTGTTTTGATTGTTTGAAAAGTTCCATTTTTAGACCCGATCCACAACCGAGTTGTTGCAACTTAGCTCTGATACCACTAAATGTAAACCCCAAACCCGGCCTGGACGTTATGACCAGATCTGGTGTGTCACATGAACCTATAACTAAATTTATGACCTTCTGCTTGTTGTGACTTAGGTGATATTTTTAGTAAAACAGCATGATTGTGAAAAATCATTTTGATAAGCCTTTAGGTTATCCATATTTGAATTTGCTGAATTTTGAAAACCTTTTTAGGAGTTTGAAAAACCCGCGCAGCCTATAACTAGCAATCTCGATAAAATATGAATTAAACCATAAAAGAAAATAAAACCAATAAAGAAATTTAATTAGCGGCCTTATTACAATTAAAACACAAAATAGAATAATTAAAATACTTAAAATGAAAAGAAAACCGAATTTGCAGATGCTGTTGCCACTCCGAATCTCTCACAGCTCCAAGCCCACTATGGTTGAGGGTTACCTGCAGAGATGAAATTAAAGGGGGTAAGTTTGATAACTCAGTGTGCAACATAATCTCAACCATAGGCCAAAACAGATCAAGCCTCAGAATCAGACTAATTGGGCCTTGGCCCATTACAGAAATCAGGTTAAGCCCATAGGCCCATAACAGATACAGATCAGATATAATATGCAGACAGAAAACCCAACCCAGATCCATCCATAACACCCCCGTACCAGCCTTACACCATGTGGGAGACTACTCGACCCATCCAACCGCTACACACCATAGAAATTTGCAGCGAGGCTGCCAGATATTGTGACGAGGTCACCAGATACAGATATTGTGGCGAGGCCACCAGAACAGATATATATGTGGCGAGGCCACCAGAACAGATATATATGTGGCGAAGCCACCAGATTGCAGCGAGGCTGCCAGAATGCTTCCTCCATCATAAACCCAAAACCCCATGCAACAGATATCATGATATGGCATATAACATAGAGAATCTCATGCATCAGATATACACATGTATTATGAGATATGACATACAGAAAGAGGAAATCATACGTTTAATACAGAATTTACCCTAGGGGTATAAATGTCATTTTGCACCTAGGGGTAAAATGGTAATTTTCCATACTTAGGGGTATTTTAGTCTTTTACCGATTTTCAGGGTTTTTATGCAAGTCCAATTAATTACTAATCCATTAGTGTTTACAAAAGTCCTTTCAACCTTAGTTTCCAATTTTACCATTTTTAGCCCAAAACCCTAATGGGCCTTACTAAATCCATTGAGTCCGTTAAACCTTAATTCTTATGCTCAGATTACCATTTAACCGACTTATTAGTATTATTCCACCAGAATACCTTTAACGATACTTTTACCATTTTAGGCTCGAAAGCCCATTGGGCCCATCTTGGCCCATCGAAGCCTAACTTACCAAAACGTTCAGAATTGCACCTTCTGCAATTCCTCCTCCACCGAATTCATGGTTAACCCTAACGGAGTAAACGATTACTCTTGAATATTGCACGAATGCGTTTTCGGTCACTTTCAACCAGTTGTCAGTCACTTTACGGTCATTACAGCTTTTACCACTTCAGTCTAAAAGTTGGGATTAGTTACACACCTGTTAACTGTCGAAACTGTTGACGAAATCCACGAACGAAAACCTATCGTTAATCACCTTAATGTTAGTTTAATAATCTTCAACCATTAAACCAAAATCTCATTACTATAATCGGCTAACATGGCCCAAACATTGAAATCTTACCCCTTTTTGTCGATTATAGACTAAATCCCGATGTCCAATCGCGTTAGTCCCCAAAATCCCTTGAAGCACGTCCTTTATTCCCTACACTAGCGCATACAAATAGAAGGTAAAGCCATAAGACCCCTTTGAGTCCCAACGATAGCCTCCCTTATAGGGGTTCGGCAATACCTTAAACATAAACAATTAACGGGAAAAAGCACTTACCACTATGCCCGTCGGTACAAGAAGAGTCCTAGATAGAAGTATAATCTCGATCTAAAATACTCCTTCCACAGCCCCAAAGCAAGATAGGTTTGGTCTAAAATTCGGCCTTGAACACCACAAAATATGAAAGTTCGGCTTATTAAGGACAACTGAGATTCGGCCACAACAAGTATCTAGTCGATTTGTTACTGAAAAGAAGAAGAGAGGAGATACAAGCAAGGTGGGTTCGGTTATGGAAGATATCAATAAAAGAAGAAGAAACAGAAGAAAGGTATGAGGCTAACGAAAAACCGACAAGGTGCAAAGGGGTTTCGGTCAACAGGAGAATCGGCAATGGAGTGTTTGCTAGCTTTTTGTGACTATAAAAAATAAAACAAGATGAAAACAGGGAGATATGAACGATAGAAGGAGGAAATAGAAGAGAAAGAATCTAAGCATTGAGATTGCAGAGGGAAGAGGTAAGCAATCAGTTCAACAGAGGAAAATACGGCACAAGGTTGTGTTTTGGAAGCCCTATATTCGGCTTCTAGCAAAATGAAGAGGCAAGGAGGAACCCTAAACACTATCCTTGACTATAATTCGGCTAAACAAAAGAAAATGAATGACTTGCACCCAAAACTCCCTATCACATTCGGCACACTCAGGAGCCTAATTGCCGAAATACTACCTAAAGCAGAGTGTCGAATTTGCCTTCCCCAAGAGTCCTCTGGCCGACCACCATTTTCAAAATTCAAACTCCCTCAACCTCCTCCTAAATTTGCTCATTTGACCGATTCAAATTTCTCCCTAAGCAGAGTTTAACTCTGCTTCAAATTCTTACCTGCTTCCTGCACAAAATAAAATGCCACCTTGCATACACTGGGGCTTGAACCTTGGACCTCCAAGCACTCTTAGGCGCCACTTTTATAGCTCCTAAGTGGCGTCATATTGCCACTCCACCACTAGCCAGTTTATGCCTTATTTCACAGATATTTTCTTATAACACCTACCTTCCAGAGACCCCTATCTCCTAAGTCAAAAATACAAAATTTTGCCGAGCTTCTAACCAACACCTGGGACTTCCATAGGCCCATTAATACTCCCTAACCAAACATTACACAACCAAATACCCAAGTTCAAACATTTTATCAGATGAACAATAACCCCAAGAAAGACCCGAAATTTAGGGCGTTACACAAACACTATAAAACAAGAAAAATAAAATAAAGTAAGCACTTAGTGCTTAGAAAGTCCATGTAACAAGAATTTAACTTACCACATGTTTTCAATAAATTAAACACACAACTATCCAGGTAACGGAATGTTATCCTATCACACACAATCTCAACACTTTGAGTTAGTCAAATAATTTCATGCAATACCAATTCATAGATGAGCTCATCATTTCATGATTTCTATATGTTTGCCAATTCTATGTCACTTATACCTTTTATGACAAGGTCATTCATTTTCTATTAACTATTTCCAAGTTTATCCCATTGAATTTATCAAAATTTCAATAGATACTTAATAGTACACGTATAGTGTACGAATCTATAATCTGTCAATTCATATTTACCCTTGTCAGATAGCACACTCCCGAGTCTCATTTCATACAGTGAGATTACCTGTCCAGGCTAAATCCCCTATAACATATGCTCAAAGAGTTTTGTCAGGATTACCAGTCTAGGCTAAATCATTTCAATGGCAAATACTCTATAAAGCTTAGTATAGATGACCCGTCCGGGCTAAATCCATTACATAACATATACATCGGGAGGGCTTATATCAGGATTACCTATCCGGGCTAAATCCTGTTTACAACACATGCAGTATCTTTTTATATTGATACATCGAATTTCCTTTATTCAACCAGGATTTTTCCTTTTTTCTCAAGTAATACCAAATATTTTATCATATTCATATATTGAACATTCAGTTGGCATTCACATAATATAACATGCATTTCAAGTATTTCAAGATTTAGTAGTAAGTTACATGAACTTACCTAGATGCTTATTCGTTGATAAAGTTTGTTATTTTGGAACTTTTTCTTTTCCTCAATGTAATCTCATATTTGAGTCGTCTGGATCTATATAAATGAATTTAATCATCAATTTCATTTAATTCATATCCCATTACATTCAATTTACACCCTAGGCAAAATTACTATTTTGCCCCTAAACTTTTTATAAATTCCAATTTCATCCTTAGGCTCGGAAAATGAAATTCATGCAATTCAATCCTCTTTCTAAGCCTAGTCAAATTCTATATGTATCAATAACTGTCCATAAATTTCAAAAAAATCAAAATTTTTCTTTGAATTTGAGAAGTTTACAATTTAGTCCCTATTTCATAATTTTATCAAAAATCACTTTGTAAAGGTTGTTTATCTAGTAACAACCTTTCACTTTCTACCTTAAATTTTCAATTTCCAGCATATTCATCCATGGCATAACTTTTATAATTTGATAAATTTTCAATTTAATCCCCAAAATAGAGAGAATAAGTTATCCCGATCTCAAAAATATAAAATTTACTAAAAATGTGACATGGAAACTTACCCAATTAAGCTTGATTAGTTTTCTCCCTCTCTCCTCGGGTTTCCATCAAATTTGGGGAAGAAGATAATAATAAAAGATGATATTTCCAATTCAATCCCTTATCATCCTTTAATTTTTCTTAAATGCAATTTTGTCTTTTTCTTTTTCTCAAATTCCATGGATGATTCATTCAATATATTTTCTCATATTTTGATCGATGGTCTAATTACCATATAAGGACACCTAATTTTAAATTTCATAGCTATTTGATCCTTATAGCTTCTAGAACTCAATTTCTACATTTTATACAGTTAGGTCCTTTCCTTAATTAATCACTAAATCAGTAAAATTTTCCTATCAATATTTTCATGCAATCTTCCTTTCATAATACAAACCATGTCAAAATTTTAAAATAAATTTTTTTCTAACTTGAAACCACTGTTCTGATTTCACTGAAATTTGGGTCGTTACAACTCTCCCCCTTAAGGATTTTCGTCCTCGAAAATCTTACCAGTAAAAAGATTTTGGTATTGTCTCCTCATTAGCTCCTCCGGTTCCCATGTAGCCTCTTCTATCCCATGTCTTTGCCATAGAACTTTCACTAGATCTATCTTTTTGTTTCTGAGCTCCTTTGTTTCTCGTGCCAAAATCTTAATCGGTTCTTTACTGTAAGTCATGTCAGGCTGTATCTCGATCTTTGTCAGAGAAATAACATGTGAAGGATCCTTTCGATACCACTGTAACATAGACACATGGAAAACATTATGAATTTTATCAAGTTCTAGCGTTAATGCTAATTGATAAGCCACAGGTCTAATTCTTTCAATAATCTCATACGGCCCGATAAACTGTGGACTCAACTTTCCTTTACGACCAAACCGGAGAACTTTCTTCCATGGTGAAACTTTCAAGAATACTTTGTCGTCGACCTGAAATTCAATCTCTTTTCGTTTAAGATCGGCA
Source organism: Gossypium stocksii (assembly GCA_020496765.1). Taxonomy (NCBI): domain Eukaryota; kingdom Viridiplantae; phylum Streptophyta; class Magnoliopsida; order Malvales; family Malvaceae; genus Gossypium; species Gossypium stocksii. The sequence goes on from CM035628.1 coordinate 49,672,808, forward strand.
TAGGACTTTTGACGATCTGAGGCCATTTTCAAACTATCACGATTCACCTTTACTTTTTCTTCAGTCTCTCAGACTAAATCAACTCTGTATATCTTCTTTTCACTGAGCTCAGTCCAATATAATGGAGTTCTACATTTTTGACCATACAAAGCCTCATACGGTGCTATTTTGATACTGGATTGATAACTGTTATTATAGGAAAATTCAATCAAAGGCAAGTACTTTTCCCAATTGCTTTCAAACTCTAGCACACAACATCAAAGCATATCCTCCAATACCTAAATTACACGCTTGGACTGGCCATCAGTTTTAGGATAGAATGCAGTACTAAAATACAACTGAGTTCCTAGAGCTTCTTGCAATTTGTCCCAGAAACAAGACGTAAACCTGGGATCTCTGTTTGAGAGAACCGAAACTAGTACACCATGTAACCTAACAATCTCAGATACATACAATTTAGTTAATTTATCTAAAGAAAAGTCCATACGTATTAGGATAAAGTGTGTCGACTTTGTTAATCAGTTGACGATTACCCAATCTTTCTTCTTCGGAGAAAACGATAATCCCGATAAAAAGTCCGTCGTAATTCTTTCCTACTTCCATTCCGGTATTATAATTGGCTGTAGTAATCCCAAATGTACTTGATGTTCAGCTTTGACTTGTTGACATACCAAACATCTCGATACTTACTCAGAGATGTTGTGTTTCAATCTCGGCCACCATTACATCTTTTTTAGATCATTATACATTTTATTACTCCCCAGATGTATAGTCATCATACTTATTGTAAGCCTCATGCAATACCTTTTGTACATGCTCTGAATTCTTCGGTATACATGCCCTGTCTCTAAATAACAAACAACCATTGGACCTGATCTGAAATTCAGAATCAATACCTGACTCACACTATGCCCGTTTAGCCTGTAACTCATCATCATTTTTCTGAGCTTCACAGATCTGCTGTAGAAATGTTGGTTTAGCTCTCAATTCAGCTATAACTGAACCATCGCTAGCTAGTGGCAACTGGGTAATCATAACTCGTAAACCAAATAGAGATTTCTAGCTCAAAGCATTTGCAACTACATTAGCCTTACCAGGATGATAGTCAATAACCAGATCATAATCTTTAATTAACTCAAGCCACCTGGGCTGTCTCAAGTTCAGGTCTTTCTGTGTCATCAAATACTTCAAACTCTTATGATCAGTATTAATATGACATTTCTCACCATACAAGTAATGTCGCCATATTTTCAATGCAAACACGATAGCTGCCAATTCAAGATCATGTACCAGGTAATTCTTTTTATGTGGTTTAAGTTGTCTTGAAGCAGAGGCTGTTACTTTACCTTCTTGCATCAAAACACAACCTAAACCATACAATAAAGCATAACTATAAATAAAAAATTCCTTACTCGGTTCAGGCTGTACTAGAATAGGTGCTTTCGTCAACAGATCTTGCAATCTGTCAAAGTTTTGCTGGCATTCATCCGTCCACTCGAACTTTACATCTTTCTGCAATAGAAGACTTATCAGAGAAGCTATCATCGAGAGCCCCTGTACAAATCTCTGATAATATCTAGCTAATCCTAGAAAACTTCTAACTTCGGATGCATTTTTTGGTGGATTCCAATTAACAATGGTTGAAATTTTGCTCGGGTCAACCCTGATACCCTCAGCAGATACAATATGTTCGAGAAAACCAACTTTCCAAAGCCAAAACTCACATTTACTGAATTTAGCATACAACTGTTTTTCTCGCAAAGTTTGCAACACAATTCTTAAATAGCCTGCATGCCCAGTTTCATGTCGAGAATAAACTAGAGTATCATCAATGAATACTACCACAAATCTGTTTAAGTATGGTCTAAAAATTCTATTGATCATATCCATAATTACTGCAGGTGCATTTGTTAGCCCAAATGGCATCACAAGAAACTCATAGTGTCCGTATCTAGGTTTGGAAGCTATTTTAGGCACATCCGACTCCTTTACCCATAACTGATAGTAATCCGATCGAAGATCAATATTTGAAAACACTATGGCACCTTTCAATTGATCAAACAAATCATCAATCCAAGGCAACGGGCACTTATTCTTTAATGTAACTTTATTAAGTTACTGGTAGTCAATACACAATCTCAAGGATCCATTTTTCTTCTTTACAAACAAAACCGGTGTACCCCAAGGTGAATGACTGGGTCGAGCAAAACCCCTGTTAGTGAGTTCTTGCAACTGTGCTTTCAACTCTTTCAACTTAGTAGGGGCCACTTTGTAAGGTGCTATTGAGATCAGAGTAGCTCCTAGAATGAGATCTACAGAGAATTCTACCTCTCTTTCTGGTGGTAATCTAGTAATTCTTCTGGGAACACATCAGGAAACTCACATACAACTGGCACTGCCTGAATCTTTGGCTCAGATACTTTAGTATCCAACACATATGCAAGATAAGCATCACACCTTTTTCTAATATACCTTTGTGCTGACATAGCTGAAATCACATTAGATAATCCCTCTATCTAAGATTCAACACGGAGTAACTTACCATTTTGACATTTTAACAGAATATATTTCTGTTTATAATTTACCATTGCATCATGCTGAGTTAGCTAATCCATACCCAAGATCACATCAAATTCGTCAAAAGGCAGTAACATCAAATCAGCCAGAAAATAATAACCTTTTACCATCAATGGACAATTTTTACAAATTTTATCCACCATAACACACTAGCCTAGGGGGTTTGAAACTTTGACCACAAATTTAGTGAATTCAACAGATAAACTTTTAACAAACACTAGCTTTGTACATATATATGAATGTGTGGAACTGGGATCAATCAATATAATAATATCAGTATCAAGTAAAGAAAAATGCCAGTAATGACATCGAGTGCAGAAGAATCTTCTTTAGCACGAATGACATACGTCCTAGCAGGTGTCCGTGCTTCAGATCTAAATATGGAATCCTTTGTAGCTCCTCGGCTACCACTGACATTCTCAGGATATCAAGGTGGTCTGCCCCTAGAGGTAGGATTACTCGATTTTGGAGTCTGATCAGTATCTTTTTCACCTCTCTTTGGACAATTTCAGAGAAAATGGTCAGGAGAACCACATCTATAACAAGCCCCAGTTCTTAGTGGTATGGAACACACCCATGTGGTCAGGCCTTGTGGGTTCACATGCCCGTGTCCCTTACCCATGTAACTCTCTGACTTACAGCTCATGAACAAATTGATCTCACATGGCCAAAGCACAAGCCCGTGTCACTAGGACGTGTGGCTAATTTAAATTTCAAATTTAGGTACAGGATTCACATGGCCGTATCATATGCCCGTGCTTCCAAGCCGTGTACCTCACACGGTGAGGCACACGCCCATGTTGAGCCCGTGTGCTCAATATAGGGCATTCTGTTTTTCATATTCTAGGATGTAGGGGACACATAGCCTTAACACACACCCATGTACCAGACCGTATATCACCACGGCCTAGACACACACCTATGTGTCTACCCGTGTGGACAAAATAAGGCTATTTCCACGCCCTATTTCTCTCCCATTTTCATCTGTCACCTGCACCAAACATTTCCAATAGCAACCAACCAATTCAAACATGATTTTTAACCAATTTCATTATTCACTATGTCATAATTTCATATGCACACTTACTGCACATCTTATCTCTTTAAACTTGCATGTTTAACCTCAACATTTCAACCATAGTCAAGCATGGATATAAACTCTAATTTGCTTTATAACAAACCAAAAATTAAGTTAACACTAGCCATACCAATAGCTAGGTTTATATTCATCCATTTCACATTCTCATTAATACAAGTAGCCTATACATGCCATTATACCAAAATGAGATCTATATCTATACCAAAATAAGATGAAGGATAGTGTGATATTGCTCCGATCATCTTTAACCACTACGAGCTTCCAGACACTATAAAACAAGGAAAATAAAATAGAGTAAGCACTTAGTGCTTAGTAAGTCCTTCTAACAAGAATTTAACTTACCTCATGTTTCCATTAAATTAAACATACCAGTATCCAAGTAACGGAATGTTATCCTATCACACACAATCTCAACACTTTGAGTTAGTCAACTAATTTCATGCAATACCAATTTATAGATAAGCTCATCATTTCATGATTTCTATATGGTTTCCATTTCCATGTCACTTATACCTTTTATGACAAGGTCATTCATGTTTTATTAACCATTTCCAAGTTTATCCTGTTGAATTTATCAGAATTTTGATGGATACTCAGTAGTACACTTATAGTGTACGAATCTATAATCTGTCAATTCATATTTACCCTTTTTAGAGAGCACACGCCCGAGTCTCATTTCGTACAGTGGGATTACCGGTCCAGGCTAAATCCCTTGTAACATATGCTCAAAGAGTTTTGTCAGGATTACCAGTCTAGGCTAAATTCTTACAACGGAAAATACTCTACAGAGCTTAGTCTAGATTACCACTTCAGGCTAAATCCATTATATAACATATACATATGGAGGACTTACATCAGGATTACCCGTTCGGGCTAAATCCTATTTACAACACATGAAGTATCTTTTTGGATTGATCCATCGAATTTCCTTTATTCAATCAAGATTTTTCCGTTTTTCTCAAGTAATACCAAATATTTTATCATATTCATACATTGAATATTCAATTGGCATTCACATTATATAACATGCATTTCAATTATTTCAAGATTTAGTAGTAAGTTACATGAACTTATCTTGATGCTTGTTCGATGATAAAGTTTGCTATTCTGAGACTTTTTCTTTTACTCGATCTAATCTCGTATTCGAGTCGTCCGGACTTATATAAATGACTTTAATCATCAATTTCATTTAATTCATATCCCATTACATTCAATTTACACTTTAGGAAAAATTACTATTTTGCCCCTAAACTTTTTATAAATTCCAATTTCATCTCTAGGCTCGAAAAATGAAATTCATGCAATTCAATCCTCTTTCTAAGCCTAGCCAAATTCTATATGTATCAATAATTGTCCATAAATTTCACAAAAATAAAAAAAATTTCTTTGAATTTCACAAGTTCACAATTTAGTTCCTATTTCACAATTTTATCAAAAATCACTTTGTAAAAGCTGTTTATCTACTAACAACCTTTCATTTTCTACCATAAAATTTCAATTTCTAGCATTTTCATCCATGGCATAACTTTTATACTTTGATAACTTTTCAATTTATCCCCAAAATAGAGAGAACAAGTTATCCCGATCTCAAAAATATAAAATTTACTAAAAACTTGACGTGAAAACTTACCCAATTAAGCTTGATTAGTTTTCTCCCTCTCTCCTAGGGTTTCCATCAAATTTAGGGAAGAATATGATAATAAAAGATGATATTTCCAATTCAATCCCTTATCATCCTTTAATTTTTCTTAATTCCAATTTAGTCCTTTTCTTTTTCTCAAATTCGATGGATGATTCATACAGGATATTTTCCCATATTTTGATCGATGGTCTAATTACCATATAAGGACATCTAATTTTAAATTTCATAACTATTTGATCCTTCTAGCTTCTAGAACTCAATTTTTGCATTTTATGCAGTTAGGTGCTTTACTTGCTTAATCAATAAATCGATAAACTTTTCCTATTAGTGTTTTCATGCAATCTTCCTATCATAATACAAACCATGACAAAATTTTAAAATAAATTTTCTTTCTAACTCGAATTTATGGTCATGAAACCACTGTTCCAATTTCACTGAAATTTGGACCGTTACAAATCCTCTCTAATTTCTCTTGGGGTAACTAAAAGGTTGGGCCCAGTAACACTTATGCCCAACCTAGATCGACCTAACCACCTATTTTTATCCAACAAGTTTAGAAGCAACCTCAAGCTGAATCTTCCAATAGCTTAGAAAATTTGTTGAAGGCATACATAGCCAAAAAAGATGCCTTACCCAAAGCCAAGTAGCCACATTGAAAAACCTAGAAAACCAAATGGGCCAGCTTGCCATTGAACTCAAAAATCGTCCACAAGGTGCTTTGCCTAGTGACACGAAGAATCCTAAATATATAGGGAAAGAGCATTGCAAAGCATTGACATGGAGGAGTGAAAAGACATTAGAGCACAACACTATAAAAGTTGAAGAGGAGCTAGTTGATGCTCAAGATTCAGTGGAAGTTCAACCAAGTGTTGAAATTCTAGCTTGATACGATCTCGCTTCGGTAATGATTCAAGTGATTTAGAGTTACCCGATCGTAAAACGGAGAAGTTTTGTTCGATTTGAATTTTAGTTGAAAATGGGATAAGCATAGGCTTAACCAAAGATATTTGAATGATTTAAATAAGGCTAAGCTATGGTTCGGCTCAAGACGAAGGGATAGGTGTCTTTAAGTTGGAAACTAGATGGAATGTATCTAGATTCAACTAGACAAAGATATGGATTAATGAAACAGAAAATAAGATGGATGTGATAGGATTAAAGTCAACAATGGTTTGTGAAAGGTTTGGCTAACAAGGAAAATAAAGGTAATGAAATCACTGATGGTGATGGAATAAAGTGGGTTCAAGTGTCCAGAATGAAGCTTTAATTTCAGCTTGTTAATGTGGTTGTTGGTGTGGAACCTTTGGAAACCGTTGTGGGTTTCATCGAATGATCTCAGACTAGCAACCCAAGTGTTCCTTACAACTTTCCTCAAGCTCATCCAGCTTGTTCTTAACTCAATGAGCTCGTTTTAGTTCATTTTAACTTGCATATTATTTTGCTGGAATAAAATATTTAATTTGTTTTAGTTAATTTAGTTATTTAGTTTAAGTTATTAAATGTGTCGTAATCTAAACATTTTAAATGCAGGTTTTAAATATGTCTTATTTTTAAATAGGCTTTTTAATGTGTTTTAGTTTTATACATATTTAATACATGTTTTATTTTAGACCAATTAAATATGTTTAAAGTGTGTTTAAATTTTATTTTTAATATTGTATTAAAATCGTGTTTTAATATGTTCTAGGTCTGTTAACATTGGCTCTTGATTGGAAGCTTCTAATGAAGTTAATGCATGCATAATTGAGGTTCAATTCATGGCATTCAAAGGGACACATGCATTAGGGACGTTCATGCCAAAAAGGACCCAATGATTAATTTTTCCCAAGTGTCTATTCATGGAGCTCAATGGACAATGAGATGAATTAAAGGACCAGCTGCTGTTTTGAGCTTCTTTAGGTGCCTTTTCGTGGAGATTAAAGGCCATGGCTATTCACACTTAATTCAATTCAGCTAACAAGTGTTTTCACACTTTGAGGGATGCTCATTTCTTACTGTTGAAACCTACGGCTCAACAACTTTAGTTGTTCACACCAAAAGGGGCTGTTCGTGTACCTAAATGCCATTAAATTGGTTGTTGCTTATTCATCTACCCTAAGGTGGAATTAAAGGCTGCTCATAATGTCTTCAGCTGATCAAACATTGAACAAACTCATCTCAGCTCATTAGTGCTAAAAGTCTTATAATTATTTTAAGAGTTAGTTTAGCTCATTATTTGTCTAATTAAGCTGGTTACTTGTGACTATTTGGCTAGACCTAGTTAGGCCTATAATGACCTTGTATTCAGCTGGTTGTAAAGACTTTTGATCATTTTTATGAATATTGTTTTACTTTGTGAGTGTTCAACTCTCATAGTTCTCTCTAGGACTCAACTGACTTATCAAGCTTAGTCTTGTGGTGTTAATTCCTTCCTTTGTTTTGAACTTATCACTTGTCTAAGTGTGGCGTTCGTTTATACATGTGGTTCCTATCTTTTATAGATAGCGGAACAAGGTTCACTTTTATTTCCATCACCATTTCCACCAATTTCATCTAAGTGCCATTTAAGATTCGGATAAACTTTTACCTATAACGTTGGTTCAATCTTTGCCTTAGCCTAATTCATCCATCCATCACCAAACTATACTTAAACCCTTTGTTTTGAACCTATCTACCAACCCTTCCTTAGCCATTTTTGAAACAACTTGTTCTTACTTAATTTTACAATCGGGCAAACTAATATAACTCGAATCATCACCAGGGTGTGATCGTATCATTTGGTATCAGAGCTAGTAAAAATTATGTAAGTATCGACGTTTTTAGCATTCTCAAGTTGTAATTAGTTGAAAAAAATAAAAAAATAAAAAATTTTGTGAAAAAAAAGAATGTATATATATTTGAAATGCAAAAAAATTTGAAATATTAAAAAATAAAAAAAGGGTACGAAATTATAAAAAAAGAAGAAGAAGAAGAAAAGCTAGTTGTACCAAGTTGTTGCTGCCCGGTTCTACTTCTTTACCATCTTACCCAATTCAGCCACACTTTAAATCTTTCAGTTTTTTTTACCCTACCCTTGTTCCAACATCTAATCCTACCCAAACCGATCATCACTTTTGCAAGCCAACTTCACATTCACTACTGCTAAGTCTAAGTAGTCCATTGTGAACTTAGAGAGGCGAATTGAGCGAAAAAGGTAAGAGTGTAGTGAGTCTATTCGAGTGTATAAAAGCCAAGTGAGTGTAATTTTCTTTGCGAGAGAACTTGTGAGGTTTTCGTTGTGAGTAAAAGACTGTTTCTTGAAGCTTCGAAAGGATTGATGATAGTGGTATTTTGTTTGATCTAGCATATCAAGCATTTTTTCACAGGTGGGCCAAATGCTCCAAAGAAAAATAGAACCTGTGAAAAAACGATTGGTGCAATTGGAAGAACGAGTCCAACAGAAGCGAACTTTTTCAAGTCAAAAGACGGAAACTTGATTATCACAGAGGCAAACATCTAATGATTATTCGGAAAGAGATCCATACCGTGATTCTTATATGATAAAGAATTCAAGACGAAGTAAAACAATTTTCGAGTATAAAGCTTTTCAAGATGATGAACGAGAAAGCACAAATTACTTTTCATATGCACCAAAGTACTCATCTACAGAGAGTCAATCACGAAGAATGATCGTGTTTCAAATGTAAATCTGTACATTTTTACCCAACGAAAGTCTACTCATTCTAAATCCTTTATATTAACTTCTTCTTGTAACGAAATAGTGAGACAAAAAGAAATTAAATGAGAAGAGAGACAAGAAATGTTAATAAGAGAAAATGAGCGAATATCGAATGAAATTGAGAAAAGAAAAAGAGAGATGAGAGAAAAAGAAATTGAAAAAGATATGAAAGAAAAAGAAAAAGAGAGTGAGAAAAAGAAAAAATAGATTGAGGTTGAAAAAGTATGTGAGAAAGAAACAAAAATTGAAAAAGAGAAAGAGATTAAAGAAAGAAAAGATAGTGAGCAAGAAACGAGTGTTGTGGAACAAGAGATAGGATTTAAAAAAGAGTTTGAGAAAGGGACGAGTGAAAAATAAGAAAGTAATCGAGCAAAAGTGAGGAATGTCCAAACTAACCCACTTGCAAGTCTACTGTGTAAATTTTCTTCTTTTAAGGTTTCCAAGGAAACAATTGACAAGTTTCAACTTCATTACCTTTCTAATGAAAGACAATTCCATTTGATCGAGAAAAGTAAGGATAAAAGTGAAATCAAACCACATATGCTTAAAGGTAAGCAAGGTAAGGGTTTTATAGCCCTTAAGTTTCAACTATCCTACATGAATGTTGTTGATAAGACAACCAAAGAAATAGTTTTTGAAAGAGCTCCTCATCTCGATTTATCTAAGTGTCATTCTCTGATTATCGAAGATTACATTTTAAATCATGGTTTGAAGAATTTTTCTATTGTTGAGAATGGCGTTGGCAAGCTTGTTGTTGGAGAAAGTTTAATTTAGCACAAACAACATCTGATCTTATGTAATGAAAAGTTGACATGTGAAAAGCCTAGTCTACTTGTGTGTGATGATGATTTGAATTTTCTAATTTGAGTTGCGAAATCCACATGTTTATGCAAGTTTGTATGAATAAGATTTAAGATATATGATTGTTTGAATGTTTTCATGTTCACATCTCCTTTGTTTAACCTCTGTGGATCATTGGAGATAAAGAAGCTCTTATTGCATTTTGGAACGAGTGATCAAACTCGTGTGTTCAAACTTGGAGTTTGTTATCCTGGTTCGCCATTGAAAGAAATCAAGCATCCTAGATTTTGTGTGAATAAATTTGTGGTCAATTTTTGTTTGTTTGATGTTTGGTCTTTAAATGTGAAACCAAAATATGTGAATTCTGAAGACTTACAAAGACAATCAAATTTTTTATTCTGAAGATTGCTCTATGTTATGATTTAAAGGATTTGAGCATGTTTTACATGAATATCAGTTACAATTGCTTCATGTTTCTTTTATGTTGTCGGCTATGAAATTTTCAAGTAAGATTGAAATGGTAAGAGAAAACTTTGTTTTCAATCTCAGAGATTGTTGTTTTATATTATTGTTTAAGGGATTTGAGCCATAGAACTTTTTTTTTCAAGATTATAACTTTTGAATGCTTTGTGGCTCTAGAATGTTGCCATAGATGAAATTTTTCATTCCTTTTGAAAAGGTAAGACCAACTCATAATTTTCATTTTGGCATTGGTTTATGCATTCCATTTTTGAATTGGATTTCGAAAAGTTATTCTATGCTTAAAATTCATGGTGTCACTAATTCATTTCATTCTTGTGTAGGAAATACTTTGAAATGGTTTCCGCCTAAAGAGGGAAGGAATGTAAATACCCTATCTTCTTTTCAAGGCATGTGTGATTATCAGGTTTTTGGAAACGATTCTGTCAAGTTCATGAGCAAATGAGTTCATGACCTTGAAAGATTTTTTACAAGCAAATAGCTCGATTTGAAGACAAATCATCTTCAAGAGGGAGGGTATGATGTGATCCCGGCCGCATCATGTTATGACTCAAATCGATGACACTGGGATTGGCCTAAACACGAGGGGCCCAAGTGCAAAATGAAGCTTTAATTTCAGCTTGTTAATGTGGTTACTGGCGTAGAACCTTTGGAAATTGTTGCGCGTTTCATCGAACAATCTCGGACCAGCAGCCCAAGAGTTCCTTGCAACTTTTCTCAAGCTTATCCAGCTCGTTCTTAGCTCAATGAGCTCGTTTTAGTTCATTTTAGCTTGTATATTATCTGGAATAAAGTATTTAATTTGTTTTAGTTAATTTAGTTATTTAATTTAAGTTATTAAATGTGTCATAATCTGAACATTTTAACTGCAGGTTTTAAATGTCTTACTTTTAAATAGGTATTTTAATGTGTCTTGGTTTTAGACATCTTTAATACATGTTTTATTTCAAACCAATTAAATATGTTTAAAGTGTGTTGAAATTTTATTTTTAATATTGTATTAAAATCGTGTCTTAATGTGTTCCAAGTCTGTTCACATTGACTGCTGATTGGAAGCTTCTAATCAAGTTAATGCATGCATAATTGAGGTTCAATGGACGGCATTCAAAAGGACACATGCATTTGGGACGTTCATGCCAAAAAGGAGCTGATGATTAATTTTTCCCAAGTGTCTATTCGTAGAGCTGAATGGACAATGAGCTGAATTAACGGACCAATTGCTATTTTGAGTTTCTTTAGGTGCCTTTTCATGGAGATTAAAGGCCATGGCTGTTTACACTTAATTCAATTTAGCTAACAAGTGTTTTCACACTTTGAGTGCTGCTCATTTCTTTCCGTTCACACCTATGGCTCAATAACTTTAGTTGTTCACACCAAAAGGGGCTGTTCGTGTGCCTAAATGCTATTAAATTGGCTGCTACTTATTTAGCTACCCCAAGGAGGAATTAAAGGTTGCTCATAATGTCTTCAGCTGATCAAACATTGAACAAACTCATCTCAGCTTATTAGTGCCAATTATTAGCTGAATTGGAAGACTAAACAACCTGCCCATTGGTGATATCTATGCATGGGGTTTGTTAAAAGTCTTGTAATTATTTTAAGAGTTAGTTCAGCTTATTATTAGTCTAATTAAGCTGGTTACTTGTGACTATTCTGGTAGACCTAGTTAGGCTTATAAATACCTTGTATTCAGCTAGTTGTAAATACTTTTGATCATTTTTATGAATATTATTTTACTTTGTGAGTGTTCAACTCTCATAGTTCTCTTTAGGATTGAACTGAATTATCAAGCTTAGTCTTGTGGCATCAATTCCTTCCTTTTTTTCTGAACTTATCACTTGTCTAAGTGTGGAGTTCGTTTATACCTGTGGTACCTATCTTTTATAGATAGCATGTCAAGGTTCACTTTTATTTCCATCACCATTTCCACCGATTTCATCTAAGTGCCATTTCAGATTCGGGTCAACTTTTACCTATAATGTTGGTACAATCTTGGCCTTAGCCTAATTCATCCATCCATCACCAAACTATCCTTAAACCTTTTGTTTTGAACCTATCTATCAACCCTTCCTTAGCCATTTTCGAAACAAACTATTCTTACTTAATTTTATGATCGGGCAAACTAATACGACTCGAATCATCACCGAGGCAAGTTCGTATCACAGCTTCACCAGAACCATAATCTGCAAACCTAATAAGGTAATTTTCAATACAGTCAATTCTAATAGATTGACAACTTCATTAGATGTAGAATTGCTACAGAAGATGAATCAACCAGTTCTAGTAAAGAATCTTCCACCACCCTACCCTCAAAGACTTTAGAAGAAGAAGTAGGAAGTCCAGTTTAAGAAGTTCCTAGAAGTAATCACGCAACTTCATATCAACATCCCGTTGGTAAAAGCACTTGAACAGATGCCAAGCTACATAAAATTCATGAAGGATATCCTGTCTAAGAAATGAAGACTTGGAGAATTTAAGACGGTAGCCCTCACAACAGAGTGTAGTACATATATTCAAAATAAACTACCCCCAAAGATGAAGGAGCCTGGATGTTTTACCATACCTTGGAACATTGGAGCAATGTATTATGGTAAGGCACTATGTAATTTGGGTGTGAGTATCAAATTGCTGCACATGTCTATATTCCAAAAGTTTGGGATAGGTAAAGTTAGACTTACTATGGTTACACGTCAATTAGCATATTGATCTTTAGCACATCGAGAAGGAAAAATTGAGGATGTATTGGCACGTGTGGATAAATTTATTTTCCCTACTGACTTTTTTATTCTAGACTTTGAAGTAGATAATAAGATGTCAATCATACTAGGAAAGCTTTTCCTAGCAATTGGAAAGACCCTTATTGATGTGCAGAAGAGTGAGTTTACTATGCGTGTTCAGGATGATCAGGTAATGTTTAATGTTTTTAAGTCTATACGATTTCCTAACACAGTTGATGATTGTTCTGTAGTATTCGAGTTAGAGGAATTAGTCATGGAAAAGGAACTCAACTTTGTTGAGGACCCATTAGAGAAAATTTTGATGTCTAACCCTCTAAGTGATGAAGAGGGAGAGGAATGCTTAGCTTTGTTAGAAGCTAATCAAAGGAGATCTAATTCGCAATCCAACTTTGAGTCTTTGGAGTTAAGAAGTAGGGATTAAACCCAACCAAAAGCATCAATTAAAGAGCCACCTAAATTAGAACTCAAGGTACTTCTCTCACATTTAAAATATGTTTGATTATTTCAATAGAATTGACTGAAGAGCAAGAAGAGAAACTCATTCTAATGTTGAAATAATTCAAGAAGGCTATTTCATGGACCATAGCCGATATTTGTGGCATTAGTTCATTTGTATGCATACACAAGATCATCCTAAAAGATAGCAAGAAGGGGATGACTGATGGACAACGAAGACTGAACCCCATCATGAAAGGCATGGTAAAGAAAGAAATCATTAAGTGGTTAGATGTGGGTATAAGTTATCCCACCTCAGGTAGTTCATGGGTAAGTCTGGTCCAGTGTGTGCCAAAGAAAGAACGTATCACAATTATAGAGAATGAAAACAACGAGTTGATACAAGCTAGAACGGTTACGGGATGGAGAATTTGCATCGATTACTGGAAGTTGAATAAGGCGACTAGGAAATATCATTTTTCTTTGTCGTTCTTGGATCAAATGCTGGATAGACTCGCAGGGCAAGACTATTACTATTTTCTTGATGGATACACAAGGTATAATCAGATTACAGTAGAACCGGAGGATCAACACAAACCAACATTCTCGTGCCTATATGGTACATTTGCATTTAGACACATGCCATTTGATTTATGTAATGCACCTGCTACATTTCAAAGATGTATGATGTCTATTTTTACTGATATGGTTGAGAAGTATTTGAAGTGTTTATAGATGATTTTTAATTGTTTAGAGACACACATGATGATTGTCTTGCCAATATAGCCAAGGTACTAAGGCAGTGTGAAGAAACAAACCTCATACTCAACTGGGAAAAGTGCCATTTCATGTTACAATAAGTATTGTTCTAGGGCATCGGATAACGAGACATGGAATCGAGGTAGCTCAAAAGGTAGATGTTATTAAGAAACTCCCACCTTAAACATCTATAAAGGGTGTTAGGAGCTTTTTGGGCCACACAAGTTTCTATTAGAGATTTATCAATGACTTCTTCAGAATTGCTAAACCTTTAGGCAAATTATTGGAGAAGGACATGATGTTCAAATTTGATGAGGAGTGCATAAGAGCTTTCAATGACTTGAAAAGTTTGTTAGTTTCGGCACCAATCATCATCACACCAGACTAGGATTTTCCATTTCGACTGATGTATGACGCAAGTGACTTCGTGATAGGAGTTGTGATAGGTCAACGAAGGAACAAATTGATAAGCGATAAATTATACATATTTTTACCTCATGCTTAGCCCAATTTCTGGATGAATTGCCCCTTGATTTGTGTAAATTGATGCTCTTAAACCTTTAATTTCATGTTTTATACTCAAGTGAGCTTAGGGAAGAGAAAAGAGAAATGAACGGGCCAAAAATAGGCAAATTAGGCTCAGTTTAGTAATCAACACGGCCTGGAGGTTCGCCACACGGCTATGCCACTTTAACAGGCTTAAGCACAGCCTAGGCCTCGATCCACATGGACGTGGCACATGGGCATGTCCCTGTCATGAGGAAGTTCAATTTCACTCGGAAAAGGCTACTTAGGGGCTAAGAAAGGCATTCCAAAACTCTATATAAAGACCCTAGGAGGCAACTACAAAGGTGTGCTTTATTCCCGCCAAGACGGGGAGTTAAAGGAGGGAATTACTCGAAAGGAAGCCGATTGATCCATCTCAGAAGCTAGGATCTACATCAAGACAGAGGATCTCCCTTCAATCCTTTTAGGAGTTTTGGGTTTTTTTATGTTTTGTTATTTTATTTCTTCTGAGATGTTTTCTTTTATAATTATGAACTAAAACCCCAAATATCTAAGGGGGATGAAACCTAAGACAGATCTTGTTATTGTTATTTGAGCTGTGTGATAAATATTTGATTTGTTCTTAATTATGTTTTTAACTCTTAAATTGATATTTTCAAAATATTGATTTAAGTCGAATGTGCTTATGTAGAGGAGAAAAAGTCCCTGTATAGGAGTAGATCCAACAGAATTAAGTGGAGTTGATCGCAATCCTAGACATAGGACGACAAAAATCTGTCGGATTAGAGTCAAATCTAATATGGGGAGCCATAGATCGAGTTAATGCAAGACTAGGGGTTTTAACTAGAAAGAGATTTCAGTTAATCAACCTAGGATTAGTTGTTCTTATCCTCCACGGAGATATTAACATAATGTAGGGATCTCTACGGATCAAATCAAATAAAGAAATCATCTGGTTCAGAGTTAGATAACAAGTGAAGTCTAGGTGGATTCTTCCTTAGGTATTGCCTTAATCAATCAGTCTTTCCCAAAAGCAATCCCCCACTTTACTCTTTGTCGTTTCTTTAGTTAGTTTAGTTTAGTTTACAACCAAACCCTCTTTATTTTTAGGCTACATAATAGAAAGAAAGTCATTACTAGTACTCATAGTTCCTTGGATTCGATATTTTGGTCTTGCCACTAACTATACTACTATTCGATAGGTGCACTTGCCTTTTATCGTGATATTAGTTAGTTTCCAGGTACGATCAGATTTTATTACTTTATCACAATCACGAGATCAAGTTTTTGGTGCTGTTGCTGGGGAACTAAGATATTAGGAACACTCGATTTCTATTACTTTAGCCATTACTATTTTAATTTATTTTCAACCTTTATTTTTATTTATTTTATTTATTTATTTTAATTTTCTTTGCCTTTTCCCGTCTAGGTATCTCTAGTTTATGACTAGAAGAAATCTGGGAGGACCACTACTTTTTGATGACAATTTAGAAGTGACAGTTTGTCGAACTCGCTGAGAGATAAAAAGCAGCTTGTAATATCCAGAACAAGGACAAGAAGAAGAACCAGAACCTACCGAAGAGATAGAAGCAAATCAGGATAATCAGCTACCTCTTGTAATAGCCGTAGATCCTGTTGAGCAAAATCCTACTCTACGTACTATGTATGATTATGCTAGACCTAATTTAGTAGGCACTGAATCTAGCATTGTTAGGCCTACTATTGCTGCAAATAATTTTGAACTGAAACCTAACACTATTCAAATGATACAGCAATTTGTTCAGTTTGATGGTTTGTAGGATGAGGATCTTAACTCGCATCTAGCCAACTTTTTGGAATTATGCGATACATTCAAAATAAATGGTGTTTCTGATGATGCCATTCGTCTTAGGCTATTCCCATTCTCTTTGAGAAATAAGACTAAACAATGGTTAAATTCTTTACCACGAAGGTCTATCACTACATGGGAACAAATGACCGAGAAGTTTTTACTTAAGTATTTTCCTCTGGCTAAAACAACTAAATTGAGGAATGATATTTCTTCTTTTGTGTAGATGGATTTAGAAACACTTTACGATGCTTGGGAAAGATACAAAGATCTCTTGAGAAGGTGTCCTCACCATGGGTTACCTTTGTGGCTACAAGTTCAAACCTTTCACAACAGTTTGAATCCTTTAACAAAGTAGATGATCGATGCAGCCGCTGGTGGAACAATCAACAACAAAACACCCGAAACAGCTTACGAGTTTATAGAAAAGATGTCACTGAATAACTATCAGTGGCAAGTCATGAGAACAAAGCCACAAAAAGCTGCAGGAGTTTTTAATATTGATGCAGTTACGCTGCTTTCTAATCAAGTAGAACTTCTTACTAAGAAGATTGACAACTTTGTTGGTTCTACACAGGTACACACAGTGATGCAGTGTGACTCAATTCAAGGAAATATGTACAATCCCGATTACTCCTCCTATGGACATGGCATGGAAACCGAGCAAGCCAACTATATGGGTAATAACTTTAGACCTCAAAATAACCCTTATAGTAACACTTACAATGCAGGTTGGTGAAACCACCCCAATTTTTCTTGGGGAGGACAAGGAAATCAAAGACAACCACCTCCTCTAGGATTTCAATAGCCACCATTCCAACAAGAGAAAAAGCCAAACTTTGAAGAAGTGCTCACAAAATTTATCGCCGTGTGAGAAACTCATTTCCAAAACACCGAAACGGCATTGAAGAACCAGCAAGCATCCATTCAAAGACTTGAAACTCAAATAGGCCAACTCGCTAAGCTAATTTCTGAAAGACCACAAGATGGTTTATCAAGTAACATAGAAACTAAATCTAAAGAGCACGTTAAAGCTGTTACACTAAGGAGTGGAAAAAATACTAGATGAACCTGAAAAGAAAGTATTACAAGAGCCTGAAAAGGAAAAAGTTGAGGAAGCTGAACCCCTAGAAAGCGCTTCACCAGTACTCAAGGAATATAAACCACCTATCCCATACCCAACACAATTGAAGAAAGACCACATGGATGCCCAATTTGGTAAATTTCTTGAATTTTTTAAGCAATTACACATTAACTTACCTTTTGTTGAAGCTATTTCACAGATGCCAACATATGCAAAATTTCTGAAAGAACTTCTTACAAACAAAAGGAAGTTTGAAGAACTGTCCACAGTGGAACTTAACAAAGAGTGTTCAGCGATTCTCCAAAATAAACTCCCAACAAAATTGAAAGATCCAGGAAGTTTTACTATTCCCTATTTTATTGGTAATTTAAATATTGAAAAGGCATTAGCAGATTTAGGTGCTAGCATTAACTTAATGCCCTATAAAATGTTCAAACAGCTAGGTTTAGGGGAACCAAAACCCACTAGGATGGGTATTTAATTAGCCGATAGATCTGTTAAATATCCTAGGGGTATCATTGAAGGTGTACTAGTTAAGGTGGATAAATTTATATTCCCTATTGACTTTGTCATGTTAGATATAGAAGAGGATGTTGAGGTATCCTTAATTCTAATACCATTTTTAGCTACTACCAGAGCTGTTATTGATGTAGGAGACGGTAAACTTGTGCTTAGGGTAGGTGATGAAGAGATTGTGTTTAAGATTTATGATGCCATGTGATTTGCTAGGGAGCAAGATGATTTCTGTTATTTTATTGATTCTATTGATCATTCTGTTCAAGATTCTTTTCAGAAAATCACTCTTAAAGACACATTAGAACTGTGTCTCGTTCAAAGTGAGGGAGAGCACGAAGTCACCATTGAGATGAAAAAGGTAATAAATGAGCTAAACTCCAACGAATCTTCCCCAAGACAAATAGGTTATGAGGGCATTAAAATTAAGGATGAACTAAGACAAAAACCCTCTATTGACAAACCTCCCAAACTAGATCTCAAACAATTACCCAAACACTTAAAATATGCATTTTTAGGAGACAATTCTACACTATCAGTCATTATTGCTGCAAACTTGCAACCTAAGGAAGTGGAAATAATTCAAGTGTTACAAAAGCATAAAAGAGCCATAGCTTGGAAAATTTCTAACGCTAAAGGAATCATTCCTTCTTTTTGCACCCACAAAATTTTGATGGAGGATGAATACAAACCATGTGTGCAAGCTCAAAGGAGACTGAACCCCAACATGAAGGAAGTGGTCAAAACCGAGGTAATTAAACTTCTAGATGCTGGAATTAATTATCCTATTTCTGATAGTGCTAGGGTAAGTCCTGTGCAGGTGGTTCCTAAGAAGGGTGGCATGACTATCATTGCCAACGAAAAGAATGAATTAATCCCTACAAGAACTGTCACCTGTTGGAGGGTTTGTATTGATTACAGGAAATTGAACGATGCTACAAGAAAGGATCACTTCCCCTTACCTTTCATTGATCAGATGTTAGAAAGACTATCAGGACATATGTATTACTATTTTTTGGATGGACTCTCTAGCTATTTCCAAATCCCTATAGCTCTTGAAGATCAAGAGAAAACGACATTCACTTGTCCATACGGTACGATTACTTATCGTAGAATGCCTTTTGGATTATGTAATGCTCCGGCTACTTTTTAGCGTTGCATGCTAGCAATTTTTAATAAGCTTGTGGAGGACATCATGGAGTTATTCTTGGATGACTTCTCGGTATTCGGTAACTCTTTCCAACTCTGCCTCAAAAATTTAGAACCAGTCTTGATAAGATGTGAAGAAACAAATCTTGTTCTCAATTGGGAAAAATACCATTTTATGGTACAATAAGGTATAGTGCTAGGACACAATTTTTAGTAAAGGGATAGAAGTAGATAAAGCAAAAGTTGAGACCATTGAAAAACTACCTCCCCCAGTTCAGTTAAGGCAATTAGAAGCTTTTTAGGACATGCTGGTTTTTATAGAAGATTCATTAAAGACTTTTCTAAAATAGCTAAGCCATTAACAAAATTACTAGAAAAAGACGTACCTTTCAATTTTGATCAGAAATGTTTAGAGGTATTTAACACTCTCAAAGAGAAACTTACTAATGCTCTAATTATAATTGCACCTGATTGTAATTTACCTTTTGAACTAATGTGTGATGCGAGTGATTTTGCAATAGGTGCAGTTCTTGGATAGCGAAGAGATAATCATTTTCATCCAATCTACTATGCTAGCAAATCTCTAATAGCAGCACAATAAAACTACACTACCACAGAAAAAGAATTGCTAGCTGTGGTTTTTGCATTCGACAAATTTAAACCATATCTAATATTGTCTAAAGTCATCGTTTATACTGATCATTCCGCTCTTCGCTATCTTTTAACTATGTTCGATGCAAAACCTCGACTAATAAGATGGATTTTATTATTGCAGGAATTCGACTTGGAAATACAAGACAAAAAAGGAGCTAAAAACTTAGCAGCAGATCACCTTTCCAGGCTTGAGAACCCACATCTCAAAGAACTTGATGAAGCTGAAATAAACGATTCGTTTCCCGAAGAACAACTCTTAGTCATATCTGACTCTAAGGTACCTTGGTTTGCTGACATCGCAAATTACTTAGCTGCTAACATAATACCAAAAAGGTTGACACATTAGCAAAAGAAGCGATTCTTTACTAATGTGAAAAACTACTTTTGGGAAGACCATTTTCTTTTTCGTATTTGTACAGACCAAGTCATTCGAAGATGTGTAACAACAACTGAAGCGAACAAGATTTTGGAACACTGCCATTCAGGACCGACATGAGGACATCACAGTAGAACGAAGACCGCCCATAAAATACTCGAATCAGGTTTTCGTTGGCCCACATTATTTAAAGACGCTAGCAGGTATGCTATTTCTTGTGATAAATGTCAACGAACAGGTAATATCTTTAAACGTGATGAAATGCCTCAGACATATATGCTTGAATGTGAAATATTCGATGTGTGGGGCATAGATTTCATGGGTCCATTCCCTAGTTCATATGGAAATAAATATATCTTAGTAGTAGTCGATTACGTGTCTAAATGGGTAGAAGCCCAAGCCTTACCTACTAATGATGCTAGAATGGTAGTAAAATTTCTTAAAAATTTTTTTCTCAATTTGGAACACCAAGAGAAATTATCAGTGATAGGGGAACACATTTCTGCAATGGTCAGTTTGAGAAAGTCTTACAGAATTATGGAGTGTACCATAGAACAGCTACCCCTTACCACCCTCAAACCAATGGACAAATTGAAGTAACTAATAGAGAGCTAAAACGTATCTCAGAGAAAGCCGTACAAGCAAATAGAAAAGATTGGGCAATAAAAGTAGATGATGCTCTATGGGCCTATAGAACCGCTTTCAAAACTCCCACAGGAACATCGCCTTATAAACTTGTTTGTGGGAAAAGTTGTCATTTACCCTTTGAGCTAGAACATAAAGCATTTTGGGCCATTAAATTTTTAAACCTCGACCCTGATCTTGTAGGTGAAAAAAGACGCATGCAGCTAAAGGAATTGGATGAATAGCATTACAATGCAGATGAAAACTCACGCTTATACAAGGAAATCACAAAGCGACACCATAATGCTCGTCTAAAACAACACAAACAATTTAAGCCTGGCGACCTAGTTTTGCTGTACAACTCAAGACTTAAACTATTCCCTAGGAAGCTAAAGTCGAGATGGTCAGGCCCATTCATAGTCCAAAGTGTTCTTCCCTATGGCACAATTGAGGTAACACATCCAACTCAAGGCACTTTCTAGGTAAACGGTCACCGACTCAAACTATACTATGGTGACGACTTTAAGAATGATAGAGAGGAGCTTAGACTCCATAATCCCTCGTAAAAGGTGTAGGTAAGAAGTCGAGCTTAGACTATAAACAAGTACTTCTCGGGAGGTAACCTGATCACTAACAAGTTTGATTTTCTTAAATTTTTAACTAACCCCTTAAAACGCAGACTTCCCAGGACCATACGACCAGACACACGGGTGTGCCTAAGGCCATGGACACCCCACGGGTAGAAACACAGTCGTGCGATACTGTCGTGGCCAAACCTGTCCATTCATACACGGGCGTGTGATTTCAAACACGGCCATGGGCGAAGCGAACACCAAAAGACACGACTGTGCTATAAGGCCATGTGACTCAACACACCCATGCCAATTAACCGTGGGCGAGACTGAGAAATTACCACGGGCATATGACATGCCCGTGCCAACCAGCTGTGGCTACACTGACAGGAGCACGAAACACAAGGGCTAGACCTAGGCCACACGACCGTGCCCAACGGCTGTGTGCCCAATTTCCTATTTATTTTATTTTATTTTTATTTTTATTCTCTTCACTTTATATTTTTCCTTTTATTTTACACTTCACTTCTTATCGAGTAAGACTTAAATTCCCCATGCAGTTGTGCTTCAAGTTACCTAGGATCATGAACTTCAGGTAGTCATCTCTCCAATCTAGCTTTCACTACTTTCAAGGAATTCATCCAATATTCAGGGAGTTTCATTTCTCTCCCTATCTGATGATTTGATGCTTCTATTGTTACTAATGTATCTTTGTACATCGAGGGCAATGTACATCTTAAGTGTGGGGGGGAACTTACTTTCAGTCATTGCATTCTCTTTAAACCCCTGAAAAATTTTTACAACTAACTTTTTACATTGTTCTCAAAATTTTGAATTCTCACTTTCACTCTCTGCATGAGTCTCAATCTCCTATTAGGAACTAATTCTGATTGATTTATGATTTTTATTGATATGTTGAGAATTAAGACATAGGTACTTATATTTTGATTATTCAAACTTTAAAACATTAGGAAATCAAGCATAATAAGTTGAAATTTTTGAGAATTTAAATTTTTCTAGGTTATTTTTCCTAATTCTAAGTGTTATCTTGAGACTTGAAGTTTGCAGGACTGATATCAAAAAGCCATAATTCTGGTGAGATTTTTTAGCCTTTTGAGCATACATCCTTTTGTGCTCACTTTTATTGTTGCTTTGAGTGAGTCAATACTGATTTTTTATTCTAGAACTTGCTTCGATTATACATGTTGAGACCACATCATTGATTTGATATACTAAAATGATAAAGGCAGCTAGGTATAACCCACTTACTCCATAAAAGCCTACCTCCATAAATTAACCCCTAGTGAACCCCCTTGAGCCTAACAACCTATTCATTTGATTTACCCTTAAAATTAACCAAAAACCATTATTGTTGAAATCCCCCTAATTATTTTGATCCCTATTTTTGTCAAGATTTGAGTTGAATTATTATCTAGCTTTATTCTTTTTCTGTTCGATTTGTAAAGTCCATAAATATTAAATTTGTCGTTATTTGATTTGTTCTTAAAAAAAACATATGTATACTTAAGTTGTAATTCAATATTTTTGCATATTTCCATGTAATTTTTGAGCTGCTGTTCTTAGACAACATTATCCAAAAGAAAGGCTTTACACTAGAAATATGTTCAAGTGATAAAGATTTTTTTAGCTAGACGATTTTTCAATTCAATCTCGATTCTAACCCTCTTTTTCAGCTTCTGACAACACCCCTAACAAAGCCCCATTACAACCATTGAAAGACCTTTTGATCGATGTATCATATCAATCTATAGTGGTGGAGATTTGATTTTCTTGCAAGCCTATGGTAATAACTTTTTAGGTTGACTAAAGAGTGCTTAATTTTTGAACCCTAAACACTTTGAGTGGATAGAGAGAATCTTTAGTGAGGATGTCAAATCTTGTTGATTTTGATTGAAAGGTAATTACTTAGGAGAAAGGAGAAAACCTATGTTTCTGTGATAAAATTCTAAACTTAGAGTGTTTGAAACTTTAATGTCCTTCTGGTTGAATTTTCATTGTATGATTACTTATGGATTAGTTTGAAACATTATTGATAAGGATTATAAGTTGAGAAAAATGATTCTTAACTGTGAATTGAGATTTTTCTTGAGGACAAGAAAGGCCTTAAGTGTGGGGGTATTTGATAAGCGATAAATTATACATATTTTTACCCAATGCTTAGCCCAATTTCTGGATGAATTACCCCTTGATTTGTGTAAATTGATGCTCTGAAACCTTTAATTTCATGTTTTATACTCAGGTTAGCTTAAGGAAGAGAAAAAAGTAAGGAACGAGCCAAAAAGGGAAAATTTGGCTTAGTTCAGTAATCAACACGGCCTGGAGGTTTGCCACACGGCCGTGCCACACGGCCGTGCCACTTTAACAAGCTCAAGCACAGCTTGGGCCTCGATCCACACGGGCATGTCCCTGTCATGAGGAAGTTCAATTTCACTCAGAAAAGGCTACTTAAGGGCTAAGAAAGGCATTCCAAAACTTTATATAAAGACCCTAGGAGGCAACTACAAAGGTGTTCTTTATTCCAGCCAAGACAGGGAGTTAAAGGAGGGAATTACTCGAAGGGAAGCCGATTGATCCATCTCAGAAGCCAGGATCTACATCAGGACAGAGGATCTCCCTTCAATCCTTTCAGGAGTTTTGGGTTTTCTTATGTTTTGTTATTTTATTTCTTCTGAGATGTTTTCTTTTATAATTATGAACTAAAACCCCAAATATCTAAGGGGGATGAAACCTAAGATAGATCTTTTTATTGTTATCTGAGTTGTGTGATAAATATTTGATTTGTTCTTAATTGTGTTTTTAACTCTTAAATTGATATTTCTGGGATATTAATTTAAGTCAAATGTGCTTATGTAGAGGAGCAAAAGTCCCTGCATAGGAGTAGATCCAACACAATTAAGCAGAGTTGATCGCAATCCTAGACATAGGATGACGAAAATCTACCAGATTAGAGTAAAATCTAATATAGGGAGCCATAGGTCGAGTTAATGCAAGACTAGGGGTTTTAACTAGAAAGAGATTTTAGTTAATCAACCTAGGATTAGTTGTTCATATCCTCGACGGAGGTATTAACATAATTTAGGGATCTCTACGGATCAAATCAAATGAAGAAATCATCTGGTTCAGACTTAGATAACAAGTGAAGTCTAGGTGGATTCTTCCTTAGGTATTGCCTTAATCAATCAGTCTTTCCCAAAAGTAATCCCCTACTTTACTCTTTGTCATTTCTTTAGTTAGTTTAGTTTAGTTTACAACCAAACCCTCTTTATTTTTAGGCTAGATAATAGAACGGAAGTCATTACTAGTACTCATAGTTCCTTGGATTCGATATTCCAGTCTTGCCACTAACTATACTACTATTCGATAGGTGCACTTGCATTTTATCGTGATATTAGTTAGTTTCCAGGTACGATCAGATTTTATTACTTCATCACAATCACGAGATCACAAAGTTTTTCATCCCATCTACTATGCAAGTTGGACTCTAACAGAAGCTAAATTAATGTGCAAGTGTACACAATCGCAACAAGTAATAAAGTGAGAAGTAAATGTTGAGTTATCGTACCCGTAGGGACTGTGAAAAAGGATGATTTATGAATGTTATTTAAAACACTTTGGCGGAGAGAAATATTTGGCTTTGGAAAAGATGAATAAAAACTTAAGGTTTTAAACTAAGAAATTAAAGAAAGAAAGAAACAAAAGTTCTAAAGCACGATTTCAAAACACGAATTTAATCAATATGGCTTTTTTGTGTTAGATTAATTACACTTCTTAACTTAGAATTATTAAACTAATGCTTATGTTGTTACGAACAAATTCACGGCAACTTGGTAATTTGCTAACTACTACTCATACATACTTATTAAATTAACTAATCTCTGGAACATTTTTTAATGTCAATTCAGACAATTAGTCAATCTTCACAAGCATGTAAAAGATTAGGTGAGGTGACAAAGTATTCCTACCTTGAAACAGTTTAATCACAATAATCTTGCAAGTTATGTAAGGCAATAGTATTGTCAGATACAATGCTAATTTAACCTCCAGCTACCTTAGATGATTAAACATACACTGATTAAGTATTGTGTCAATTAATTATAATTTCAATACGGTTAAATAATTAATTCTTTAGCAATCTCACATTTATAATGCAAGAATAACTTAGGCTTGATTTTACTTAATCAAACATTTTACCGAGGCCTATAACATCATAAACACAATTTTAATAATTTAAACAGATGAAATGCAATCAACCCAAAACAAATTAAATTCAAGCTAAATTAATTAAATTAACCATTTCAATAGCATAAATATTCATAAACATGTTCATCATAACAACAACAAAAATTAAAAAGATAGGGAACAAGAAACAAATCCAGCGTTTCTCCGTGGCTTGATTGGTTGTCCCGTTCTTCGTTCTTTGTTGTCCTCGTCTACCAAAGTGGCTATGAACACCTAATTGCTGCTACAAAATGGCTGATGAGAGCCTCCTTTCCAAGAGAAGAAATCGGCTAAAGAGCAAGAGAATCGGGATGGGAAAATTAAGAGGAAAAGGGAGAGTAGAGAGAAGAGAAGTGAGTGAATGAGGGATGTATTGAATGATCAGCCAAGGGGGTTTTTATAGGTGAATGTGGCAGCTAAAATTTGCTAAAAATAGCATCCAAAGAGCCACCCCTTGGCCGGCCATCTATGTGGCAAAGTTGATGGCTTCAACTTTACTAAATATGGCTTGGGGCAAATCCATAAAGCCACACATTGTGGAGGGGGTTGAATGTAGCTTTGGAAGTTCTTCAAGGGCCTCTTTGCAAGCTTATTTAATCAGGTAAAAAGCTGATTTGGGTCAACATATGGACGGTTCTGGGCAGCCCAATTCATGGTAGGTTCGGTTCACTTTGTTTGGTTCAACCGATTCGGTTTAGCTAGACCACTTTTTCCATAATTAATTAATAATAATTTATTTAGCCCAAATTAAATTGAGTATAAATTAAAATTAATTATATTATGAATTAATACACATAATTGGACCGTCTTAGTCTAGAAATTAATTTGCCTCGATACTTCAAATTGCTTCTCGGTTTTGTGCTTATAGTAGTGTCTACCGAGCTATTTTTCACCCGTTGTGCAAATCTATCGAAAAATAGTCAAAATTAATCAAAAATAATTATAAAATTAATAAAAATTCATCATTTTCATAATTTAAGTGTAAGTTAATTATTTTATAAAAACTAATTATTTTTCAACAAGAATTTAACCGAATTTGCATGAATTTAAGTTAAAATGGGCATGTAAAAGTGTGTAAATTTTCGTGTTTCCACACCCCCAAACTTAATTCATTTCTTGTCCCGAGTAATGCACAAATTTTGAAAAGAATTTCTCGGAAACACCTTTGAAAAACTCCTTCAGAATAACATTCTTCCCAAAATTATGGATTCAGTCTACTTATGCTCAAAAACAAGAAATTTGATAGTTATGCTACTCAAGTATACATATCGTTCAAATTAATCTCATCAACTATTATAATAGCAAAAGTTAGACTAAATGCTTCCCTAACAAATACATGTTAACCCTTACCAATTTGATTTTTATTGTAACGTCCCAAAAATTAGGCCTAGAAGTATTGGGCTTGAAGCTGGGGGCGGCTTTTAAAGATATAATCATGCTTGGAAATATCACAATTTTGTGTCTGGCATATTGGCTAGTCAATTAGGAGTGTTTGGGGAGTGTGGGCAAAGTCCTACGCTCGAACCAAGACTTTGGTAAAATTTTACATTTTCCCTTTAGAGGACCTTAGCATTCATTTGAAGGCCTTATTAATTAAGCCTAGTAAAACTTGACACAAGAGAAGTGCCTGGCTTAATGGCAGGAGGGCATTAGTAGCAAGCATGTGGTCTGGGGTTCAACTCCTAGCGCTGGGGAAATTTTTATTACGCATATGTTAGTAAGGAAGCTAGTGTTTGGGCCTTACAATTATTTAGGATTGATCTACGTCATAGGAGAGCTTGCGGCATAATGGTAAGAGGCGTGTTAGGACAACTAGGGAGCATGAGTTTGAATCTCATGTCATGCAAAGTTTTGATTTTTGAAGAGATTGATACTAGCAAGTAGGACTTATGTTTAGTTGTGATTGTTTCATGACATAAAAAGTTGGATGGAAAAGAGACAAGTGGCGTGTAGGAAGCTTAGAGGTCTGGAGTTCGAGCTACCTCATGTGCAAAGGGAGATATATTTTGCTGCTCACGCAAGGTAGGAATTGGTGTTGACCGAAACACCAAGGGTTTGTTTTAAATTTAAAATAAGTGGACAGTAATCGATTGAGAGGAATTTGAAAGTGATCCAATCGGTGAAGGAGGGGTATTAGGAGTGAATTTTGGAGGGATATTAGGAGCGGATTTTAGGAAGGGGAAAAAGAGTTTGAATTAGAGTGGGCTATTGTCTATTTTTATTTTATTATTACTTTGGTACATATTTGGCTCTTTGTTTTTTTAGGCCGAACTTGAGTTTTTTTTTTTATTTTTACTCTTCTTGATTGAGTTACTTGCTCTTGCTCCTCTTCATGTAGTAAGTATAATCAAATTCATGTTCTCCTCCCTCTCTATTTTTTTTTACTTTATTTTTCTCGGCAATTGAACCAACCCTCCTTTCTCATTTTCTTTTCACTCTTGGTCGATTATAATTCTTTTTACCTTGGCTATTTTTGGTTGTCTTTTGTAGTCGAACCCTCTTCTATTTTCTTTAGTAAAGTCGAATCTCTCTTTCCTCTCACTCACTCTCTTAATTGGTTTGGTAGGGATCAAATTGCTCTTTCTTCTTTTTCTCCAAACCTCTGGCAAATTGCTACTTGTACATTTTGAGTTCTGGTATGGTAAGGATTTCTATCAATTAGTAAGTGTATTCATCCTTATTTTTGGTTAGTGGGTGGCTGAATGTTCTTATGAAATGTTAAGGGTGACTTATGATGGATGTAAATCACTTGGTTGTTCAGCCTTTGATAGTTAAGGTTTTGATGCAGATCTTGGAAATAATCGTGGCTAACGGTTAGTGAAGGGATAACAAGGCTTGTCGATCAAGGTAAGGGGACTAGTGTGATTTCGGTTTTTGGGAAAGGAGGAAAACTATACTAAGCTTGGGTTTAACTATTAGTTTTGAATGATTGTAGGTGCGTGGCTAAGGAATCGTAACGCGTTTCGTAATCAGGTGTGTACAGACACTGCACACACAATAGATCGGCAAAAACCGAAAAGCTGAGAAGCCAAAAAGCTAAAAACTTGGTTGCGGTTAACCTACAAGCGCGCGAACACTCATGTAGAGAGATTGATACGACAATAGAGGCCGCATGAGCGATCTCATGGACTTGGGCCACTTTTTGGTCAATTGGGCCAAAATGGGCCCGATGGGCTCGTGGGACCGAGACGAGTGAAATTGATGGATTGGTAAGAAATGATGAGTAGGTCAAGTTGACTGAGTGGCCAATATTGGATTTGGGCCTAGTGGGCCATGAGAGAGTATGGGCCCATTTGGGCGTGTATTGGGCTTTTGGGCCCTATAGTGTTGTAATTGTTACAAATGTCATTATATGTGTACTAAGTGATTGAGGACTTGATAATGGGCCAAGTTATGTACCAAGCCATAATAATAGTAAATGACCGTAATGCCCCTTATGGGCGAAATGACTAAAATGCCCCTACATGTTTTGACACTGATTTTGCATGCCATATTGATATGTTATGTTGCATTCATGTTGAATGTGGGATGGATTTATATTGGAGGAAGTGTTATATTAGGATCGCATAGTCACTTGACGACCATGGATCCACCGATGGCTTTTAAGCTGAGTATATGATTAGCAGCTTTGCTACAATATTGAGTAGTGCCACAACCGGCGTTACAACAGGAGTGTAGGGATGGGTGGGTCAATTTATATCCCCACAGGAGTGTAGGGCTGGACAGGAGATGGAGAGTAGGGTTGGTATGGGCATTTATGCATTACATATTGATTTTGATATTTGAGATGGGCTTAGGCCCGTAAATGTGCTATGTGTTATTTAAAATGGGCTTAGGCCCAACCGAGGCTAATATGGGCAAAGGCCCAATTGTCACTGTTAATGTTAATGGCCCGAGTCCCTAACCTGATGTGGTATACTTTGTTGATTGATGAGGGTTGTACACACTGAGTTTTCACAAACTCACCCCCTCTTTTTAATTTTTCAGGTGACCCTTAGTAGGCGGTTCGAAGTATGGGAGGACTTAGAGGTGGCCACACTACGAGATGACTTAGTTCAGTATTTTATTTTATGTAGTCAGTATTTGTTTTTCTTTATTGGGTTTTTGGTTGCAATAAGGCCTGTCCTCCTGTTTGATTTGGTTTTGGATTAATTTTCGTATTTGCTTAACTCGTAAGTTAAAACCTGTTTTTCTAACTATGAAACTAAAGTAGTATTTTTATGCAAACTTGACTTAAAAACAAGAATGATTTCAAAACAAGAGCTTTCACTGAAAATAAACAAAGGAATTTAACAAAGAATACAAACTAAGGTTTTCAAATAACAAACTCAAGGTTTTATCTAAACTGTAATGCCCCAAATTTTAGGGTTTTGGAATTTTTTCTTGAATTGATACTTGTATGTTTGGGGGTATGTTAATATGGTGTTTTGGGTGTGTTTAGAGGGCCTTTGGAAGGCCTGGGCTAAAGCCTAAAGCCTTGCCAAATTTTAATTTTTGGCTTAAGGGAGTATGGATGTTAGTTCTTAGGGCTTATGAATTGTTGATGGGGTTTTGTGACTGAAAGTAGCATATGGTGGAGTGGCTAAAGGCTTCATTGGAAAGAGGGATCATGGTGTGTGGCGTTAAGTGGCAAGGGATCAAGGGTTTGAACCCCCTTGTTGGCGTGATGAATTATTTTCCAAGTTGGAATCGGCAAGTGGTGGAATTAGGTGTAAACTCCTCAGGTTGGTTGTGAGATGAGGATGACTTGGTCTTGTAGATTGGAATTAAATTCAAATGGATAAGTTGAGTTAATCTTGGAGAAAATTAAGGAGTAGAACAAGGGATTGAGTTGGGGGGAAGGTGTTAGCCGAATAAGGGGCATGAAAGGAGGAATCGGCTTAGAGCTTTGTAGAGGGTGCAATTTCGACGTTTTTGGGGAAATAGGTGCCAAATTCTTCTTGGTGTTTTGGGGTTTTAGCATTTTTTACAATTTCATGGTAGTGATATTGACCATTTAGGCTTTTGTTCTCTAGAAACTGAAATTGCATAGTTCTGTTCTCTCTAGTATCGGTTTTGCCAATTGTCGAATTCTACTTTTTCATTTTCCTCTCATTTTTCTTAGATCTTTCTTGGCTAAATGCTATTGTTCTTTTTCCACTTTCATTCGTAACTTCGATTTAGCATTCTCTACTCTAATCTCTTCTCTAGCTGAATATCAAAATTCTCTTCCCACTTTCTTCTTTCTCCAACCAATTGCTCCTCTTATACCTTTCTCATTCTTTAGTCGACAATTGCCCTTAGTGTCATAAGCTGAACCTTGTTATCGTTTTTCTTAATCTTTCTTTCAATTTTCTCTTGTGACTGATAATAATTCACCCTTCTCTTAGTCGGCGCTTCTAATTCTTTGTTTGATTACCGAATCTTGCTTTCCAAGTCATCTGTCGCAAAGCCCTCTAGAAGCCAAACTCTGCCTTTATTCTTTTCTCTGATAAACTGAGTTTCCCTCTTCTCGACTCCATCAATCGAAACTGCAAGTACTTGAGGTCGTGGCTAGGGATCGACCGCTTCTAGAATCTAACAGATCGGTCACACGGACTTTTGTGTAAGTGTTTCTTGTCTTAGATTTTGACATTTGATATCAGGGCTTACTCTTAAATAAAGCTTCGATAAAGGGGAGTAATACTCGTTTAACTCTTTTCTATTGGCTAGATCTATCAATAATCGTAGGTGCTTAGATCGCAAGAGAGTGTAGACAGGCAAAGAGGTGGTAGGAAACCTGATCTCGTGATTGGATGAAGTAATAAAAATAGATCGTACCTAGAAACTAACTAATATAATGATAAAAGGCAAGTGCACCTATCGAATAGTAGTATAGTTAGTGCCAAAACTGAAATATCGAATCCAAGGAACTAAAAGTACTAGTAATGACTTCCTTCCTATTATCTAGCCTAAGAAATAAAAGGGGTTTGGTTGTAAACTATTCTAAGCTAAACTAAACAAACGACAAAGAGTAAATTTGGATATTGCTTTTGGGAAAAACTGATTGATGAGGGCAATACCTAAGGAAGAATCCACCTAGACTTCACTTGTTATCTAACTCTTATCTAACTCTGAACCAGATGATTTCTTCATTTGATTTGATCCGTAGAGATCCCTAAATTATGTTAATAACTCCGTCGAGGATAAGAACAACTAATCCTAGGTTGATTAATCGAAATCTCTTTCTAATTAAAACCTCTAGTCTTGCATTAACTCGATCTATGGCTCCCTATATTAGATTTGACTCTAATTCGGCAGATTTTCGTCGTCCTATCTCTAGGATTGCGATCAACTTCGCTTAATTGTGTTGGATCTACTCCTATGCAGGGACTTTTGCTCTTCTACATAAGCACATTCGACTTAAATCAATATCCCGGATATATCAATTTAAGAATTAAAAACACAATTAAGAACAAATCAAATATTTATCACATAGTTCAGATAATAATAATAAGATCTGTCTTAGATTTCATCCCCCTTAGATATTTGGGGTTTAGTTCATAATTATAAAAAAAACATCTCAGAATAAATAAATAACAAAACATAAGAAAACCCAAAACTCTTGAAAGGATCGAAGGGAGATCCTCTGTCTTGATGTAGATCCTGGCTTTTGAGATGGATCAATCAGCTTTCCTTCGAGTAATTCCCTGCCTTTAACTCCCTGTCTTGGCGGGAATAATGTGTCTCCTTGTAGTTGCCGCCTAGGGTCTTTATATAGAGTTTAGAATGTCTTTCTTATCCCCTATGTAGCCTTTTCTGAGTGAAATTGAACTTTCTCATGACAGGGACACGCCCGTGTGCCACACCCGTGTGACGAACTTCCAAGCTGTGTTGATTATTGATTTGGGCCTAATTTACCCCTTTTTGGCCCTTTCCTTGCTCTTTTCTCTTCCTTATGCTCACCTAAGTATAAAACATGAAATAAAAGGATTAGGAGCACCAAATTCCACAAATTCAATGATAATTCATCCAGAATTTAGGTTAAGCATGAGGTAAAATATGCATAATTTACGGTTTATCAAAACCGTTGAACAAACTCTTGAGTATGGTTTCGCTATGCTGCGAATTGGTTTGTGGGCTGGGTGGGTTGAGTTATTCCCCACATGGTGTGATGGGTTGGTACGGATGGTGTGATGGGCTGGACTGGATAGGGTTGTGCATCTGTTCTGTTTTGTATCTGTAATAGGCCTAAGGCCCACTCTGTTTCTGAATAAGGCAAAGGCCTAGTTTGATCTGTATCTGAATAGGGCTTCAGCCCAGTCTGTTCTGTATGCTTGATCTTTGTGAAAGGTTGGGGAAAATTACACATTGAGTTTTCACAAACTCATCCTTTTATTTTTACATATGCAGGTAACCCTCAACCATAGAGGAATTGGAGCTGCGAGGGATTCGGGGTGGCCACATGACTTCTGCTATTGGATTTCGTCTTTATTATTACTTTTATCATTATTTTAGTTTTGGTATTATTTTGTAATAAGGCCATTATGGGTGATTTTATTTTGTTACACTGTTAGCCTGCTTTAAACTAGTAGACTAGGATACTAAGGTTTTCAAAATTTATATTGAACATTTTCAAATAAACCCCGCGTATCGTTTTGGACAATATGATAATAAAAGACTACAAATGGAATCTTGCTTAAACACTCCAAGTTAATAAAAATAGTATTAAATTTGATTTTGCTCAAAACCTACAACTTTTTAAACAATGGTTTTTAAACAGAAAAAGTTATCTGTCAAAGTGTACGATTTCGAATAAAATGTCCATGTGACACACCAGATCTGGCCATAATGTCAGGGCCAGGTTTGGGGTGTTACATTTGGTGGTATCAAATCCAGGTTGCAACAACTCGGCTGTAGAATGGGTTTGAAAGTTTTCTTAAAATTTAATTGAGAGACTTAAATTGTTTTTGAAATTCAAATTTTCAAAATTTCATTGAGAAAATTATTTTAAAATAAGAAAGTTGTTTCTCCAAAATCTAGGGTTTTTAAAAGGTTTTCAACAAAGTTGGTTTAAAATTTCGGCTTGTGACAAAAACTTGAACTACTCTGAATATGGTTATTGAAGAGTGTGGCACACCGAGTCTTCGGCACCAAATCTGTAAGTACTCTAATTTGTTTTACTAATGATTCAACTGTGGTACTGAGACACTACTATAGATAGTGCTAAAACCCTACTAAAACTCTGTAGTTAGGGTAAACTGAGATAGTAGGAAAAATTAGAAACTCTAGAAGATTAAAAACTGTAGCTAGATTACGATTCTGTGAAAACAAAGCTCTAAAACTACTGTCTTTTCATAAAACATCTTTAATAATTACTGAAATTATGAACTAATGCATAAAATTCATAAAAATAGATAATATGATATGAGTACTAGAGCGGCACGTGGACAAGGCCGTGGTAGAGGCCGAGGAAGTGCTCAGGCTAGATCTTCATACTCGGGACATATGCCTACTGGGGAGGCATGAGCGCCACCAGCAACTGAGACGGGGTCTTATGATCGGGCTACAGGGGACAATACTTTGTCGCAGGCAATGCTTCGTGTTCTGGAGAGAGTTACTAGAGCAAGTACTGAAACGGTGAATCGTGGATCGATTTTTGAGTGACTCTGGGCTAATGGAGTGGGGGTCCTCAGGGACGTATCGAGTGTAGCCCCGAATGTGGCCGAGTACTAGTTAAAGGCCACAGAGTGGATAATGGACGATCCGGACTGCTCAGTGGAACAAAAGCTGAAAGAGGCAGTACCTCTACTACGTGACGAGGCTTACCAGTGATGGCTCATTGTAAGAGATGGTACACCAGCTGAACGGTTGACTTGGGACTTATTTAAGACGGCCTTCAAAGGGAAGTACGTTGGGGCGAGTTATGTGGACGCCCGAAGTAAGGAATTCTTGAATCTGACTCAGGGTAGCAAGTCTGTAGTAGAGTACGAGGCTGAATTCCTAAGATTAAGTTGGTATGCCAGTGGGATAGTTGCTACTAAATATGAGCGCAATGTACGATTCGAGGATGGCCTCAGAGATGAGCTGCGGGTACTGATTGCTCCGCAAAGGGAGTGAGATTTTGCTGCTCTTGTAGAGAAGGCTAAGATAGCAGAGGAGGTGAAGCGCTCAGAGTGCCAGTACCATGAAAAAGATAGAAACAGGTTCAGGAGGGATTCAGGGCCCTCGAGTGCTGTAGGGAGGCCTGCTAAGAGAGCTAGAGTGGATAAGCCAGTTCGAGTAGTTCCGGTGAATGTGGTCAAACCGCAGGCTTGTGCAGACTATAGAAAAGCACATCAGGGTGAATATTGGAGTTGTTCTGGAGTATGCTTCCGATGTGGGTCCAAAGATCACCGAGTCAGAGATTGCCCTCAAAGGCTGGCACTGATGTAAGCTACTGAATAGAGGGTTGCTCAGCTAGTGAGAGGTGGTCAGCAACCACTGAGAGGTGGCGTCAGGCCAAGGGCAATTTTAGAAATAGACGTGGATGTAGAGAATCGAGCAGAGGTGCTGGAAATGCTGAGGCACGACAGCCAGCTTTGGTTTATGGTGCTAGTCACCGAGAGGATGGTGATGCAGCTGACGTTATAACTGGTGCATTTTTAATTCATAGATGCCATATACTGCTTCTATTGACATTGGGTCTACACATTCGTATGTTGCTTGTGATGTGTCTAGGACGTTAGGTATGCAATCTGAGAATTCTGTGAGTGGGGTATCTGTAATTAGTCCACTGGGTCACTCGGTTAGGGTAGACAAAATTTTTAGAGATATGCCTTTAGAAGTACAAGGTAGAATTTTCTCTGCGGATTTAATGGAGTTACCATTTGGAGAGTTTGATCTCATCTTGGGTATGGATTGGCTTGTTAAGCATCGAGCGAACATGGATTGTGCTGCCAAGTGAATGGTATTAAAGACTTCAGAGGATGAGGAGGTAGCTGTAATCAGGGAGCGAAGAGACTACTTGTCTAATGTTATCTCAGCGTTAAGAGCTGAAAAGTTGGTTTGCAAGGGTTGCAAGGCATTTCTGGCATATGTGAGTAAATCTAATTCTGAGGGTTCGTCTATGGGTAAAGTTAGAACTGTCAAGGAATTTCAGGATGTATTTTATGATGAGCTTCCAGGGTTTCCTCTGAACCGTGAGGTCAAATTTGGAATCAATCTGTTGCGTGGAACGGCTCTGGTGTCCATCGCCCCTTATAGGATGGCACCGAAGGAGCTTGTAGAGTTGAAGGCACAAATCCAAGAACTTTTGGATCGAGGTTTTTCTGATCGAGTGTGTCTCCATAGGGAGCACCGGTACTGTTTGTTAAGAAGAAAGATGGAACGATGCGCATGTACATTGACTACCGTCAGTTGATCAAACTGACTATCAAGAATAAATACCATCTACCAAGAATCAATGACCTGTTTGATCAACTTAGAGGAGCTTCTATATTTTCCAAGATCGATCTTCAATCTAGATATCATCAACTAAGGGTTAAGGAGGCAGACATCTTTAAGACAGCATTCAGGATTCGATATGGTCATTACGAGTTCCTGGTAATGCCGTTTGGACTTACGAATGCACCAGCGGCCTTTATGGATCTTATGAATCGGGTATTCCAACCCTACCTGGACCAATTTGTGGTTGTCTTCGTAGACGATACCTGGTGTATTCGAAAATCGAGAAGGATCATAATGAGCATCTCCGAATTGTTTGCAAATTCTGAGAGAGAAACAACTTTATGCGAAATTCAGCAAGTGCAAATTTTGGCTGCGAGAAGTGACATTCTTGGGTCACGTTGTTTCTGCTGAGGGGATTAAAGTGGATCTTTGAAAAATTAAGGTTTTTTTCGAGTGGAAACCACCAAGGACTGTGTCAAAAATTCAGAGTTTTTTGGGTTTGGCAAGGTACAATAAAAGGTTTGTGGTAGGGTTTTCTATAATTATGGCACCGTTGATGAAGCTTATGAGGAAAGGGGTACCATTTAACTGGATTGATAAGCAGCAAGAGAGTTTTGAGAAGTTGAAGAAAGTCTTGACTGAAACACAAGTGTTAATTCAGCTAGAGTCAGGGAAGGATTTTACTTTGTATAATGATGCCTCGCACATTGGATTGGCTTGTGTGTTGATACAAGAGGGTAAAATGGTTGCTTATGTATCATGTCAACTTAAGCCTCACGAGGTGAATTACCCTACTTATGACCTGGAGTTAGAAGCGGTGGTATTTGCGCTAAAGATCTGGAGGCACTACTTGTATGGAGAAAAGTGTATCATTTATACGGACCATGAGAGCCTCAAGTACCGCTTGACTCAAAAGGAGTTGAACCTTAGGCAAGGAAGATGGATAGAGTTGCTTAATGATTATGGTTGCTCGATTGAGTACCACCCTAGAAAGGCTATCGTGGTAGTGGATGCTCTGAACCGTAGGGCTGTATCTAATCTGAAAGCGATGTTCACTCGTCTTAGTCTATATGATAATGGCAGTTTGTTAGCTGAGCTGCAAGTAAGACCGACTTGGACTGAGCAAATTAGGGAGAAACAATTATCAGATGAGTTATTGGTTTCTCGGTTTCGACAGGTGGAAAAGGGTGAAACTTCTAATTTTGGATTGAATAATGAAGGGATTTTGTGCTTCTATAGGAAAGTTTGTATTCCAAAGGACTAGAATTTGAGGTAGTCTATACTACGAGAGGTGCATGGCGGCCCTTGTACTATGCATCCTGGTGAAAATAAGTTGTATCGGGATCTGCGGGGGTTGTATTGGTAGCCTGGACTTAAGCGAGAGGTAACGGAATTTGCGGGTAGGTGTCTGACATGCCCTCAAGTGAAAGCTGAGCATTAAGTGCCTTCTGGACTTCTACAGCCAGTCAAGATTCCATTTTGGAAGTGGGAAAGGGTAACCATAGATTTTGTGAGTGGGCTACCCTTGACTCCTTCCAAGAAGGACTCGGTTTGGGTGATTGTAGACAGGCTGACGAAATCTACTTATTTTATACCCGTTTGAACTGATTATTCTCTTTAGAAGTTGGCGAAGCTGTATGTCATGGAGATAGTGTGACTTCATGGGGTGCTAGTTTCAATTATTTCCGACAGAGACCCCAGGTTTACATCGCGGTTCTGGAAGAAGTTACATGAGGCTTTGGGTACGTGGTTGGATTTTAGCACTGCTTTTCACCCTCAGTCTGATGGATAGTCGGAGAGGGTGATTCAGGTTCTGGAAGATATGCTAAGAGGGTGTATTATTGATTTTTGAGGTAGTTGGAAAGATTACTTGCCATTAGCAGAATTTGCGTATAACAACAGTTACCAAGCGAGTATTCAGATGGCTCCATATGAGACGTTGTATAGTCGTAGGTGTCGTACGCCTACCTGTTGGACGAAATTGGGTGAACGTCAAGTTCTTGGACCAGAGTTGGTGGTAGATACTGAGAGTAAGGTTAGGTTGATTAGGATCACTTAAAGGAGGTATCAGATAGGCAGAAGTCTTATGCTGATTTGAAGTGTAAGGAGATCGAGTACTCTGTGGGGGATTTGGTGTTCTTGAATGTCTCACCTTGAAAGAAGATTTTAGGATTTAGGAAGAAAGACAAGTTGAGCCCTCGATTTATTGGGCCCTATCGAGTTCTGAAACGGGTGGGTCAGGTAGCATATCAACTAGAGCTGCCTCCTGAGTTGGACTGGATTCACGACGTGTTCCATGTCTCCATCTTGAGGCGGTACCATTTTGATCCCTTACATATCGTGTTGGTTGAGGAAATTGAAGTTAAACCTGAACTTACTTTTGAAGAAGAACTAGTACGAATTCTGGAGCGTGATGTCAAGGTGCTAAGGAAGAAATCAGTCCTATTGGTAAAAGTGCTTTAGCATAATCACGGCAAAGAGGAAGCTACGTGGGAACTTGATGAGGCAATGCATCAACAGTACCCTCACCTGTTCTAACCAGGTAAATTTTTGAGGCCAAAATTTCTTTAAGGGGGTAGAATTGTAAGGCCCCAAATTTTAAAGTTTTGGAATTTTTGCTTGAATTGATACTTGTATGTTTGGGGTATGTTAATTTGGTGTTTTGGGTGTGTTTAGGGGGTCTTTGGAAGGCCTGGGCTAAAGACTAAACCCAGGCCAAATTTTAAATTTTGGCTTAGGGAGTATGGATGTTAGTTCTTAGGGCTTAAGCATTGTTGATGGGGGTTTTTTGACTCAAAGTAGCATATGGTGGAGTGGCTAGAGGCTTTATTGGTAAGGGGGATCATGGTGTGTGGCGTTAAGTGGCAAGGGATCAAGGGTTTGAACCCCCTTGTTGGCGTGATGAATTATTTTCCAAGTTGGAATCAGTAAGTGGTGGAATTGGGTGCAAACTCCTTAGGTTGGTTGTGAGATGAGGATGACTTGGTCTTGTAGATTGGAATTAACTTCAAATGGATAAGTTGAGTTAATCTTGGAGAAAATGAATGAGTAAAACAAAGGATCGAGTTGGGGGGAAGGTGTTAGCCGAATGGGGGGCATGAAAGCAGGAATCAACTTAGAGCTTTGTAGAGGGTGCAATTTTGGCATTTTTGGGGAAATAGGTGCAAAATTCTACTTGGTGTTTTGTGGTTTTAGCACTTTTTGCAATTTTGTGGTAGTGATGTTGACCATTTAGGCTTTTTTTCTCTAGAAACCGAAATTACGTAGTTCTTTTCTCTCTAGTATCAGTTTTGCCAATTGTCGAATTCTACTTTTCATTTTCCTCTCATTTTTCTTGGATCTTGCTTGGCCGAATGCTATTGTTCATTTTCCCCTTTCATTCGTACCTTTGATTTAGCATTCTCTACTCTAATCTCTTCTCTAGACGAATATCAAAATTCTCTTCCCACTTTCTTCTTTCTCCAAGCGATTGCTTCTCTTGTACCTTTCTCATTCTTTAGTCGACAATTGCCCTTAGTTTCATAAGCTGAACCTTGTTATCATTTTTCTTAGTCTTTCTTTCAATTTTCTCTTGTGACCGAGAATAATTCACCCTTCTCTTAGTCGGTGCTTCCAAGTCATCTGCCGAATCTTGCTTTCCAAGTCATCTGTTTCAAAGCCCTCTAGAAGCTAAACTTTGCCTTCATTCTTTTCTCTGGTAAATTGGGTTTCCCTCTTCTCAACTCCATCGATTGAAACTGTAAGTACTTGAGGTCGTGGCTAGGGATCGACTGCTTCTAGAATCTAACAGATCGGTCATGCGGACTTTTGTGTAAGTATTTCTTGTCTTAGATTCCGGCATTTGATATTAGGGCTTATTCTTAAATAAAGCTTCGGTATAGGGGAGTAATACTCCTTTAACTCTTTTCCATTGGCTAGATCTATCAATAATTGTAGGTGTTTAGATCTGCTGGCATTTGATCGTACCGAGGGTACTCGTTAATTGTAAGAGAGTGTAGACAAGCAAAGATGTGGTAGGTAACCGTTGAACAAACTCTTGAGTATGGTTTCGCTATGTTTTGGTTAAGTTGTTAATGACTGTTGTTATGATGATAGGTTGACCATGTGACAACAGTGGGAATCACAAAAACAGGTGTGTAACAACACCCCCTAATAGCATAGATCGGCAAAAGTCTAATAGCCAAAATGCCAAAATGCCGACATTTCGAGGTCCTGCGGGCGTGCGAACGCTCGTGGGATGATTCAAACCCACAAATCATGGGCGTTTGACTATAAGAGCTATTGTGCGCGTTTTCGTGTACTTGGGCTGTTCTGGGCCTCGATGGGCCGAAGCAGCCCCAATGGGCCTACAGGCCCATATGGGTAAGCCGTATGGGTAAGTTATATGGGTAAGTGATATCTGGTATGTTAGATGTTGAGATCTGTGATACTGCATGTGGAATTAGACTGAACGGGTCACACGAGCATGTGGGCCCACCCGGGTCCATTAGGGGTTGTGGGCCCGTAAACCCTGTTTGGCCATATAGACTTTTTGAGTCATGAGAAGCGACATTAGATCTGCTAAAAGGTCGTGATAGGTTTTGAGATACCGACACTTAGTAAAATGACCAAAATACCCCTGAAGGGTAAAATTATCATTTTACCCCTAGCTACCGAATGATTGTTTTACCCCTAAGAATAGATTGTTTGATTCATGCATGTTTTATCTGTACTTGTTAATTTGTATGCATGTGGTATGTAGTACTATCAGTCTGCATGGGGTTGGGTTTGGATTCGGAGGAAGTTTTGTATAGTGGCACTGTCACGTATTTTGTTTAGTGGCTCCGCCACGTAATTCTGTTCTAGTGGCTCTGCCACGATATTTGATTTTAGTAGCATGGCTGCGAATTGGTGTATGGGCAGGGTGGGTTGAGTTATTCCCGACATGGTGTGATAGGCTGGCACGAGTGGTGTGATGGGTTGGACTGGGTTGGGTTATGCATCTGCTCTATTCTGTATCTATAATGGGCCCAAGGCCCACTCTATTTCTGAATAGGGCCATGGCCTGGTTTGATCTGTATCTAAATAGGGCTTCGGCCTAGTCTGTTCTGTATGCCTGATATTTGTTAATGGTTGGGGAAAATTACACACTGAGTTTTCACAAACTCATACTTTTATTTTTACATATGCAGGTAACCCTCAACCATAGAGGATTTGGAGCTGCGAGGGATTCAGGGTGGCCACATGGCTTCTGCTACTGGATTTCGTCTTTATTATTATTTTATCATTGTTTTAGTTTTGGTATTATTTTTGTAATAAGGCCATTATGGGTGATTTTATTTTGTTACACTGTTAACCTGCTTTAAACCGGTAGACTAGGATACTCAGGTTTTCAAAATTTATATCAAACATTTTCAAATAAACCTCGCGTATCATTTTGGACAATATGATAATAAAAGACTACAAATGGAATCTTGCTTAAACACTCCAAGTTAATAAAAATAGTATTAAATTTGATTTTGTTCAAAGCCTACAACTTTTTAAACAAAGGTTTTTAAATAGAAAAAGCTGTCTGTCAAAGTGTATGATTTCTAATAAAACGTCCATGTGACACACCAGATCTGGCCATAACGTCCAGGTCGGGTTTGGGGTGTTACATAAACTCACAATTAGGCAAGCTTTTAATGGTTTTTTATTTGAACTGAAGAGCACCTACGGGGCACGATTGCAAAGTAAGAAACTAACTTTGTTCTAAAATATTATTTTAGAATTTCAAACGATCAAAAGTTTTAAGGTTTTCCAACAACTTCGATTTGTACAAGTCACCCTTCAATGAGACACCGTCAGATTCGGCCATAACATCCGAGCAGGGTTTGAGGTGTTACATTTATTCCCTTATTCAAGACTAAGCTGGAATCATTAAGTTTAACTTATGTCTTCACATGTTGATCATAGCAATTTCTCTCCACTAGTGTAGGTAGCATAGAAACTTGAATCAATAGGTCTTTATTAAGGTTGTAATGTGGCTAGAATAGGGGTAGGTAAAAGATAGATAAATTTTGGCTTAAAACCCTAGACTCAGCGTCAATAAGACCTTTGGAATTTTAACCTTCGATACACCAACTTACTTAACTTTCACATGCTTTTTGTACATCTATTTTCTTTCAAGTACATGTTTTTTTTCCAACAAGCACTTGATTCATGTACTACAATTTTTGAGAATTTGATACTTCT
This sequence comes from Gossypium stocksii, assembly GCA_020496765.1. NCBI lineage: Eukaryota > Viridiplantae > Streptophyta > Magnoliopsida > Malvales > Malvaceae > Gossypium > Gossypium stocksii. The sequence continues at coordinate 49,715,181 of CM035628.1, forward strand.
TTTCAACTCCCTCAAACTTATTTTCAAAGAATATTTTGAATAATACTGAGTCTATTGCTAGGGACAATTTAAAGATAATTAAGAGAGAAGTGATGGCTAAATATTGCAAGGGTCCAAATAAATTTAGGCCATATAGTCTCAAAGTTGGGTTTCAAAGGATAAAATTTTTCATGGTTGGCTTGAAAGGTTCAAACGATGCAAACAACAGTTGCCTAAATCATTTCCAACATTCCATGCTTCTTAGGATTTCACCTCAAGAAACTACTAAGTCAATTCTAAAGACTTAAACTTTCATGCATGCCTAACTTCATAAGGAACTAAAAATTTATGGTACGATTTACATGCTTTATTAAAAATACATTCATATCATTATTAAGCTAACATAATAATTTATTGAAATAATAGAAATTTATTAATACTGAAGTTTAGCATACTTAACAAAATTCCAAATTATTGAACAAAATATATCCTAATCATAATTAAAGGAAAATTTTATTTTGAGTGGAAATAATTTCAATTTTTCAGTCCCCCTACTTAAAATGAACAATGTCTTTATTGTTTAAAGTGAATAGATACTATACACCAGGTAGGATTTTAAAAAAGATGAGGTGAGTCAATTTGATTGCTTAAGTACCAAGCTCTCTCTAAATCCAATCATAGACATGTATATATCTATTGCCACACTTTATACTTTGTGACTTGTTGAAATTTTATTGATGATTTTCCTCTCTTATTTTATTATTCAAGAATAAAAATTCCTAATTAACTTAATCCTAAATAACCTAAGAACAGAAATAAAATAAAGTCAAGATTCTTCCTTTTTATTTATTTACAGATCCTTCCAAATTTGACTCATCTTTTGCTTCATCATTATTGCCTTTGCACGAATCGCTTCGCTCCTTCTTTAATAATGGACTCCATGGTTCAAATATGAAATCTGGAAACTCAGGCACAAAAATAAATGGGTCATTGTAAATTTTCTTAAGGGCACTTCTTATTGAGTCATCCCTTATTTTTGAGTATCTCCAGTAGGCTTGTTGCTGCCATTGCATATGTTGCATTATGTCCATCAACTTTGACAGCTCATCTCAAAGATTTGGGCTAGGCATGGAGCTCCAAACATTGAAGTTTCGATATCAGGTTTAGCTTCTGGTTCCATTGGTTCTGCCTCAACAGGGACTTCTGGCTCGATCTCTATGGGATCTTCTTCTTTTTCTTCAGGATCCTCACTTTGTTCAATTCATTGCTATAGAACAGAATCTCCAGCTATTCGGTAGAGGTCCCAATTGATAATTGTACCCTAGTTATACCCTGTCTTCTTTACGTTTGTAAGAATTTTAGCTTTCAAGCACTGAATTGTTATCGTAAAGGGAAAATAATCTGAGTATAATAAGACCATTTGCATTTCTCTTAGAATGATTTTTCCCATATCAATGGTCTTTCCAGTTAAAATCGAGTATAATCAGACTATTCGCTCTAATGATATTGTAGTCTCATGCGAACTTGGCATAAGGCTAAAACGGATGAAATAGAACCATACTTTCGTGAGTGGTATTAAATATTCTTTTCAACAAGTGTGGATTCCTTGTTTTGACACAATCCACTTAGAACCTGGAACTGTAAGTTCCTCGAGAATTTCTTGCAGATTTTCAGGCTTAATATTGCTCAACAAAGAAGAATAGTCGTCGTTTTCAAAATTAGGTAATTCAAAAAACTCATTAATAGCATATGAAGTTATTGGTACCTTGATTCTACAAACTGGAACTTTGGTCAACTCACTTGAGGTTAAATTCGCATAGAATTCACAAACTAGTTCCTCATCCACACTGGGTCTCTTTTCACAAAACAATTCCTAATTGAGGGCTTCAGCAACTTGACGAATACATGCCATAAAGTCTCTGTAGTTTCACTCTTTTAATGTGAAGCCTTTCTCTAGATGCATCTGTTGATTTTTCAAGATACTTTCATACCTCAATTTGGCTTCTTCGTAGTGAAATTTGTTTTGAGTTTCGTCCATTTGGGCAGAGGCACGAGTTCTCTTGCGAGGCATGATTGACCTAACATAAGATAAGAAAAATTATCTTCCTAAAAATTTAAAAATTATTAATGATTCAATAAATTGAAAAATTAAATAATTAAAATTTTAAGAAGGAAAATTGTTCTTTCCACTTTCCTTGTAAAAATTAAGAACTTCTCAAATAAAATATAATTATGAAACAGAAGATGGTCGATTGGAGGATATTTGGCTAAGGGTAGGTGTGTGCTGCACAAGTCCTGGAAAGCTACTAGAGCACGGGCGGATGTGTGTAGGAGTGAGCAGCAACGTGCGAGCTAAGCTACTAGCAAACAATAGCACGGGGCCTTCGGCAAGCAAACCTGGCATGGGCGCGCAGGCGCTAGGTGCTGGTGCGAGAGGCGCTAGTGCGTGCGGCTTAGGCAGCTGGGCTAGTGTAGCAGGCGAGGGCTGGAAGCCTAGGCAATAGGTGTGCGTGCGGTCTGCTTGGGCGTGTACTGGCCGACTGCTGTGGCTAGGAACTTTGGGCACTTACGGGTTTGGTCTTTTGGGATGGAATGGTGAATGCATGAAGAGAATAAGAATAGATGGGTGGAATTTATAGTGAGATGAGTATGAGTTAGAAAATAATTAAAAATGCAAGTTCTAATTCTACTAAAAGTAAATAACAATTAATAATCAATAAATTAAATTATCAATTGCTATTAATTTATTCAGAACAAAAATAAAAATATAATTAAAATTAAACTAATCCTAATTCTATACTAAGTTGATGAAAATTAATATAAAAATTATAATAGATATAATTATATATTTTATCATATTATTAATATAAAAATATATTAAGTAAAAACATTTATTTTAGATACCTTTTGGAAATATTTACAAAAAGAGGCACCTAGTTTTTATTATTTGCAAAAATAGCAACTAAATTTTAAAATAATTCAATTAGGTCCCTAGACTTAATGAAAATTTGAAATTGAGTTGCAATTTAAAACTTGGGTCAAAATTGACTTTTTTATTTGAAAAACTAAAAAATTATTGTGTCATTTAGGGAATAATTTCTCGAAAAATTATGTAAAAATCAAATCCCAGGAAAGATTGGAGGGGTCACAAACGGTCCCGCTTAAGTTCCAATCTCCTCGACAGAATTTATTTAAACATATTAATCTCGAAAATATACCATAAATTAATTATTTAAAAGAAAAACAAAGGAAAATCAAATATCTGATAAAATGAATGAGACTTTATCACGTTCAATTTTATCTCCCCAGTAATGTTTCAAGCGTTGAACAGTAACTTGAAAATTACCTCCCTTTCCTTGGAGTTCAACAACTCTGTATGGATGAACTTGGTGAACAATAAATGGATTGGACCAACGAGATTTTAACTTACATGGAAAGAACCTTAATCTGGAATTGATTAGGAAAACTTGCTAACCTGCTTCAAATTCTCGAACTCGAATGTAACGCCCCAATAATTCTTAATTTTTATTTTTGTATGTTTGAGACAAAAATACATGTCTGATTTAGTGGTTAAGTGTTCTGGGAGGTGTCTGAGAAGTCTTGGGTTCAAGCCTTAGCTTGGGCAAAATTTTACTTTTAATTGAATAAACCCCTATACTTAGCTAGTAGGCTTATAAATAAGTGTTGGTAAAAACAAAACAGAATGAGCTTGTTGGTCTAGTGGTTAAGTGGAGTGCAAATGAGCAGGAGGTCCAGAGTTCGAGTGCTTGCGCCAACATGGGACTTATTTTTATTGATTGGTCGTGGAAGAGTTGTGTTTGACCAAACTTCTAAGTGGTTGAGTTGTGGGGGATGGTTGTAGCTGAATTTTAAGAGATTGTTGAGGGAATTTCGGTTGTTAGGAGGGATTTGGGGAGTGATTTGAGGAGTGGATTAGGGAATAGGATGAGATGGAACTGAATTTAAACTCTATTTTTCCAAAATTTTAGACCCTCTTCCTAAAATTCCCAAAGTTCTGATGGCAAAGAAAAGAAACCTTTCCCCTTAGCCAAAATCTCTTTTTGACAATTCGACTTTAGCTTTTTTTTTCCTTCTCTTTGAAAATTTCGATAATTGTGTTCTTCTCTGCCGATTTGCATTTCGTTCTCCCCTCTACACTTTGCTGTTTGTTTTCTTCTTCTTCCTCGAACTCTTCTCTTGTGCCGAGTGTGTGTGTGTTGGTTGTGCTTTTGTTCTCTAGCTGAACCTTTTCTCAATTTCGTCTTTAGGCTATCGATTTTCTCAAACTTCAGTCGACTGTTCCGCTCCTATTGATACTGGTATTGCTTTTCAATTCCTCTCCTTTCCAAATTCGGTTTTGACCCTTCTTAAGGCAAATCCTCTCCTTTATTATTATCAGGTTGTCTCTCCTTCTTTTACACTCTCTGCGCCAACTCTTTCCTATATTGTTCTGCTAAATTTGGGTGTTATTCCTACTCTATGGTTTTGTGTTTCAGTAAGCTATTGTTCATTTAATTCAACCTAGTCATGTGAATATTCTTTTTTGTTAATAATAGGGGTTCAGCTGGATTGCAAGTTTTAACCGAGGGGTTAGTGCTCATTTTTCTTTCAACAGTTTAGGTGGCTAGGGACCATTTTTTTGTGAAACGGGGTCGACTTTGATTTTGAAAGTGAAAGCAAAAAAGGGAGTCGCCACCAATCGTTTTTTGCTGAGGTGTGATCGGGTCACCTTGAAAAGTTGTTGTTTTTAATAAATATTTTGATTTACCAAAACAACGATTTTGGTCCACGAAAATCAACAAGACGGGTTCGGGAGTCGGTTATGCACAAGGAAGGATTAGCACCCTCGACATGCCCAAAATTGGTACCTAGTTGATAAATCAATGTCTTAATGTCGAAGTTTTGAAAACTTGAAAGAATTTAAAATACGATCCCTCTTTTAAAAGAACACTTGAATAAATTGAAACGAATGTTAAAGACCCTCTCGTCTCAAAGAAATAAAATGTCACATCCAGTAAGTTAGGACACGACATCTTGAACTTTGGAGAACGAGCTTATCTTTTATCAAAATTCGTGTATTTTAACTTTTTAAAAGGATATTCAATTATTGAAAACGAGAAAAATCGAAACCCAGTAAGTTAGGGCACGATTTCTCGAACTTCCAAATACCAAATATTGCTTTTATTTACAAAAAATTCTTATCTCGAGGTAACAAGATGTCATTCTAGTAAGTTAGGGCACAATACCTCAAATCTCCGAGAATAAGCATTTTATTCAAAACTTGTATTGCGATTTTAAAAGAATATTCCATTATTTAGGTTAAATGAGAAGACTCGAAATCCAGTAAGCTAGGGCATGATTTCCTTGCATTTCCTAAATACGGAATATTGCTTTTATGTAAGAACTATTTTTTTGGTAAAGGTTAACATAAATCCGTAATAAAATGGAATAATAGAGAATGTGTAAATAAATAAAAAATTCGGTATTAACAAACATAGCAGAATAAAGATAACGCATAATGAGAATAATGATAACAGAAATGGAGAAATAAAATGAATAAACAATGTAAAAACAAAAATAATAGGTCAAAATTCGCTAATACATGTAAAATAAAAATAAATAAATAATAAAAAATAACATAATACAAATAATAAAATAAAATAAAAAATAATAATAAAAGGTATATATAAGGAAAGAAAAAAATCATAAAAAAATAAATGAATAAATAAAGAAAACTAATAGTACACTAATAGTTAAATAAATAATACACGAAATATTTGAAAATAATAGTAATAATATTAATAATAATAAATACAATAGTAATAATAATAATGGTAAATAATATTAATAATAAGAAAAATAATAATATTACTTAAGTAAAATAATAACAATACATTAATAAGACATAATAATATATTAATAATGATGGAAATTTTAATAAAAATAAAAGTATGATAATAATAATGATAGTAATAAAAATAATAATACTAATAATAGAATTAAATAATAATAATAGTAATTTTAATAATTTTAATAATAAGATAGCAAAAGAAATAACTAAAAGGGACTAAATCGAACTTAAAACAGAAGTTTGAGGGTGAATCTGAAATAAATAAAGAGGGAAGGATCACTCCGAACGCGTGAAGAATAAGGAAGGACTAAATGGGACACTTTCCCATTCTCCTTCAAAATGGCATCATTCAGAAAAGGATTAAATGAAATAAAAACAAAATTATCGAGCCAAATTAAAAGGGAATAAATCAAAATGATCCAATTGAAACAGGTATAAAAAGCGGAAGGACTTGCAGCGCAAATTTCCCTAAAGGAAAAAATACACGGATCCTCTTTAGCGGGTCGGGTCAACATGCGGATCCTAGGGGCAAAACGACGTCGTTTTATGGCTAGGGGTATTAGGCCAAAACGACGTTGTTTTGGAAGCCTATTTAAGGCAAAATTTAAAAAAAAAAAACTTCCCCTCCCTTTTTATTTTCTCTGCAGGCCCTATAGGTCCGATGGGAGCTCGGTCAGCCGCCGTCGTGCCAACCACCGTTCACCGATGCCGATGCTGCCGTTTGCGGCGGCGAAAAGCCCAAAAGTTATGTTTTTCAGCAAAAAGAGGTGAATTTTTTATATTTTTAAAAAATATATATATTTTATATATATATAAAAAGGTTCGAAAAGAAAAAAGAAATAAGAATAAATCAACTTGTTCCGACTTTGATCTTGTTTGTTTGTGTTTTTCACTGTTAGTCTCTCTTTTTTTATGTTCAATCTCAGTATTTGCATTTGAAAATTTCGATTGCTTGTATTGATTAAAAAAATCCGACCCTATTACAATGGATTTGTGGCTTTATATAGCCACCAATTACTACTGTTTTTTGCTTTCACTCTTTTCTTTATTTAAATTTTGCAGGTGCAGATGCAAGTGGATGGCGGTGGCATAGACGGTGGCCAGAGGCGGTGCAGAGGTGTCAGAAGCTAGGGCGGCTAGTTAGGGTTTGAATTTGTTTTTTTTTTTTTTTTAGTTTTGACTTAGGGTTAGGCTGAAATTGGGCTTGAATTGGGTAATTTGGCTTTGGGCTAATTTGGTCATTCGTTGGGTTTGAGGTTGAGTTTTAGTTTTAGTGGTTAGGTGGTAATAGGCAATGGATGTGGGTTTTTGGTCTATTGGGCTTTGAGATTGGTTTTAAAGTTGTAAGATGGACTGTTTATGAACCATTTTATTGGCTCGGGCAAATTATAGGTCTTACAGCTGCCCCTCTTTGCTCGTTGCCATGTAACGGGAACAGAGCAAAGACTTTTAAGAAAGATCAATTTTGCCTAGTCTTGCTGAGTCTTGACTTCTTTGGTGCTCCTCTTCTTCAAGTGACCTTGTTCTAGTCCATTGCACCTTGTTGCTTTGATCCACTCCACTGCCACTTCTGAGAAATAGGACTTGCAGCTTTAATCTGCTCCACTGTAACTACTACAACTTCAGAGGTACACGGTTTATTGTTTTAATTCGCTCCACTACAACTTCAAGAAGATAGGATTAATGGCTCCAATGTAATTTCAGGGAGAAGAGATTTGTAGCGTCGACCTTTCTCCGTTGGAATTTCAAGGAGATGAAAACTGGTAATCTCAACCTGCTCCACCGCTGATTTGGGGAAATATGGTCCACAATCTTCGATCTGCTCCACTACTACTTAGGGAGATAAGATCTACAAACTTCTTCTTACTCCACTACTGGTCAGGGAAATTGGACGGTGGCTTAAATCTGCTCCCCTACTACCTCGGGAAGACAACATTTATCCTCTTTGATCAGCTCCCTATTGCTTAGGGAGATATGGTCTACAATCTTCAGCCTATTCCACTGCTGGTCAGGGAAATAGGACGGTGAATTAAATCTGCTTCCCTATTACTTAGGTGGAACAGCGAAAATGTGCAAATGTATACAGTCATAACAAGTAATAAAGTGACAAGTTAATGTCGAGTTATTGTACCCACAGGGACTGTAAAAAGAATTATTTGTGAATGTAATTAAAACACTTTGGTGAGGTAAAAATAATTTGGTTTTGAAGATGAATTAAAACTATTAAAAACTAAGTTAAATGATAAAAGAAAATAAAATTCTAGTGCACGATTTCAAATAAGATTTAATCAAGATGATATAATTGTGTTGGATTAATTACATCTTTTTAACTTAGAATTATTAAATTCATACTTATGTTGTTACGAATAAATTCATGGCAACTCAGAAAAATTGCTAACTATTGCTCATACATACTTATTAAATTCAACTAATCTCTTGCATGTTCCCATGTCAATTCAAACAATTAACTCAATTTAATAAACATATAAAAGATTATGTGAGGTAACAAGGTAGCCATACCTTGAAACAATTTAATCACAACAATCTTGCAAGTTATGCAAGGCATATGTATCACCAAATACAATGCTAATTTAATTTTCAGCTACCTTAGAATAATTAAACATGCACTGATTAAGAACTATTGTAGTGTCTTGATTTTCGAGATTTTTGTGGGTTTTAGTGATTTTTGGTGAAATCTTGAAATTTTGGTGTATTGGTTACTAAAATTATGTTTAAGTGAGTTAGTGGGCCTTTAGGAGGCCCAACCTAAGTTAAAACCCGACAGAAATATCAACTCTGGATTTTAAGTGAAAGGGACTTGGTTAAGTGGGCCTTTAAGAAAAAGTTAGCAAATTAAGACAAAAAAGGGGCCCTTAGTAAAGTGGCAATATGGTGCCACTAAGCTCCTAAAAAAAGTGGCGTGTGGATTGAGAGCTAGGGCCAGGGTTCTAGTTGCAAGGTAAGTAGATGTTACTTCTAATTTTTGGACAAGTAATTAGAGGCATTCGGCTAGGGCTTTAGGGGTTGCAATTTCAGCAAGTGAGGAGTGGTTGTACTGAATTAGGGTTAGCCACTTAGGGTTTTCTACTTTTATTCTATTCTCCCCTTAGTATACCACAAAGCCAAAAATGCAAGCAAGTTCTCCTCTTGTGCCGATTTGCCATAGCTGAACCTACTCTTCTCTTCTCCACTTCTCTTTCATTCTTTTTCTTCTTCTTTTCTTCTCAAGCTAAAACATCCTCTTCACTTTACCCATCTCTTCTTTCGTTCTCTTTCCTTTCATTCTCATTCTCTTCTAATCCTTCATAGCTGATTGCCATAAAAGCTGAAATCCCGAAGGTTGAGTTGGAGTGCTGATTTCTTCGAGCTGAACCCCTCTTTTCTTCTTTACCTCTTTTTAGCCAAACTTACCACTCTTAAAACCCCTAACCTCTATCGACAACACCACTTCAAATTTACAACTTCAAATCATCTTCTTCTTCATCACTTCAAAAGCCGAAAACACCATAATCTTAGGGACTTAGTAGCCGAATCCTTAGATCTTTAAGACTCATTCTCTACTAGTGTTAGGGGCTAGATCTGCATCAGATCTGAGTAGAAATAGAAGTGGAATCGTTTTGATTGAGCGAACCTGTGGTAAGTACTCGACATCTCTGATTTTATTCTTTATTTCGAGATTTAAAAAGCCGAAATCCTTGAGGGCATAGGGAGGCTGTCGATTTGGGGCTTAAGGCTCTAAGGGTTTAACAATCGATTTGTTTTGGTGTTAGTGTGATCTAGAGGCTACTGATTGAGGGCTTGGACAAGTAGAGCGACTAGATCTAGATCTAGTCACTAATTTCGGCAAAGGTAAGATCTCAAGGGCCTTAAGTGTTGATGGCCGATTATGGTAAGTAAGATTAAGATGGTTGTCATCGTATTTTGGATTTGATATGCCAAGTGACTGATTGTAGGATATCGTAGGAGATCTTGGTAGCATTCGTCGCAAATCAGGTGTGTATCGAACACCTTATTGTAGTTCAAATCAGCAAAAGCTGAAAAGCTGAAATGCCGAAATTCTGGCATTTCGTGGGCTAGCAAGTGTACGAACGCTCATGGGTCGGTTGGAAGTGATAGATCTATAATTGGAATCGATAAAATGGGTGAGTGCGCGATCTCGTGCGCTTCGGTAAGTTTGGGCCTCAATGGGCTGAATTTGGGCCCAATGGGCTTACGGGCCCATTTGGGTGAAAACTAGCGATAAGAGGGTTCTAGAGACTCGTATGCTAAAACTGTTAAACTAGACATGAATTCGGGCTTAAATGGGCTTAAGTAGTTAAATGACACTGTAGGGCCTATTAGGGGTTTTAGGGCCCAATAACGTTAAACTGCTAAAATGGGCTAATAAGTTACTGAGATGAAAGTTGGATTATTAATGACTGAAATATGCATAAAACCCTAGGAATTGACTTAATTACTGAAATACCCTTATAGGTGGAAATTACTATTATACCCCTAGGTGCAAAATGACCGTTATACCCCTAGGGTCAAATCTAACTAAAATGCATGTTTTACTGTTTCTGTTCACTACATGATTATCTTTTGCATGGGACTGGGTTATTGATAGAGGAAGTACTGAAATTGGCTTGACCATATACTGGAGGCTTTGCCTCATTCTACTGTTATTTAAGCAGCTATACTGCAACTGTGGAGTGTAGGGCTGGGTGGGTTGAGTTATTCCCCACATGGAATGTAGGGCTGGTACGGGTGGAGTGTAGTAGTTGGATTTAGGCTGGGTTTGGGCTTGCATGCATAATTAATATCTGTTCTGTTACTAAAATGGGCCTACAGGCCGTACTGTTATCTGAAATGGGCTAAGGCCCAGTTTACTATATCTAATTTGTCTCCGTTGTCTTCACCGAGCAAGGCTTCTATGAATCCTTGATTGCTGCCCAAGATGGCTGAAGAGCACCACTTTTCCAAGAGGAGAAATCGGCATAAGAGGAAGGGGAAAATAGAATGGAAGATGGAGAGAAAATAGAGTGGAAAGGAGAGGAATGAATGAGAGAATGAGAGTGAATGAGGGATGATTGAAATGATCAGCAAGGGGTGCCTTTTATAGATGATTGTGGCTGCTAAAAATAGCAAATTCCAACAGCCAAAGAGCCCCCCTATGGCCGGCCACACACATGGCAAAGTTGAGAAATTCAACTTTGCTATTTTAGGCATGGGGCAAATCTACAAAGCCATAAATAAAGGTGGGGTTTGAATGCAAATTGGAGGTTTTTCAAGGGCCTTTTTGCAAGAATATTTAATCAGCTAAAATACTGATTTGGGTCAGCCTATGGACGGTTCTGGTCAGCCCAATTAGTGGCTGGTTCGGTTCACTCCATTCGGTTCGACCAGTGCAGTTCAACTAGGCCCTTTCTCCATAATTAATTAAAATTAATTTATTTAACCCAAATTAAATAGGGAATGAATTAAAATTAATTTAATTATGAATTATTACACATTTTTGGACCGTCTTGGGCTGAAATTAGTTTGTCTCGATACTCCAAATTGCTTCTCAGTTTTGTTCTTCTCGCAGTGTTTGCCGGGCCATTTTTTGCCCTTTGTGCAATTCTGTCAAAAATAACCAAATTTAATCAAAATTAAATATAAAATTAATTAAAATTCATCATGTTCATATTTTTAACACAATTTAATTATTTTATAATATTTAATTATTTTTCGACAAGAATTTACCTGGAATAGCATGATTTTAAGTCAAAAAGGGCATGAAAAAATATATAATTTTTTGTGTTTCCATTAGGGAAGACCAAATTTATCCTCTTCGATCTGCTCCCTATTTCTTAAGGAGATAAGATCTACAATCTTCAGTCTATTCCACTGCTGGTTAGGGAAATAGGATAGTAAATTAAATCTGCTTCCCTATTGCTTAGGGAAGACTAGATTTATCCTCTTCGATCTGCTCCCTATTGCTTAGGGGGATAAGATCTACAATCTTCAGCCTATTCCACTGCTGGTGAGGGAAATAGGATAGTGAATTAAATCTGCTCCCCTATTGCTTAGGGAAGACCAGATTTATCCTCTTCGATCTGCTCCCTATTGCTTAGGGGGATAAGATCTACAATCTTCAGCCTATTCCACTGTTGGTTAGGGAAATAGGACGGTGGCTTAAATCTACTCCCCTATTGCTTATGGAAGACCAGATTTATCCTCTTTGATCTACTCTGTATTGCTTAGGGAGATAATATCTACAATCTTCAGCCTATTCCACTGCTGGTCAGGGAAATAGGATGGTTCCAATGTTGCTTCGGGGAGAAGAGATTTGTAGCCTCGACCTTCTCTGTTGGAACTTCAAGGGGACGAAAAGCTTGTAATTGCAACCTACTCCACCGTTGTTTTGGGGAGATAAGGTTGATGGCTCCACCGATCTTGATTCACTCTCCTCTAGGGATATGACCTGTAGAATCAGTTTCATGGTCCTATGTTTGTGCCAAATAATTAGGATGGCATGATCAGAATGAGTCAAATGCTCCTAAGTAGATGATATATGAATGCAAAAATATGATGAGAATGATCCCTTTTTTATGTCAGGGTTGTCATTGCTGTTTATCAAGGTTGTGTCACCGACGTAATATTTTCTCTTGTCTTGCAACTGATATTTTTAACAGAGAATCTGGAAAGATAGTCACAATTTTAGATTCCTCTTTCTTAAATGTTTCCAACCCTTAGGCTTGGTGAGTTCTAAACAATAGTCCTGTTTTAGGTTCCTGTACTGTTTAGAGGCTTCTAGAGAAATATGTAAAACTGCTTTTACAAAAGCATCATTAGTCCACTAATTGTTATTTCAATGTGAAATGCTTGCAAAAGATCATAACCATGGACAAGATTGGAATTTATTAAGAACAGAATCTAAAAAGGATGGATTAATTAAAGAAAGCAAACATTGCTAGAATACAAAAATGAGCAAAAGGAAAGTAGGTGCCCAAAACATCACAGCTTGAGCTTCTCTATTCAACTCTCTTAAAGATCATTTCGAGCTAAATACATGATTGAGAGATTTACAGTATTTTGTCGATGTCACGAGACGTAGCGTCCCTCCTTTTTGTTAATTTTGAGAGGATGAGATCATCATATACCCCATCTTTGGTCAAAATTTAAGCTGCCCTTTTCGGGTTTTCGACTCAAAACGCCTTTTGTTTCAAGGCGCCCTTTACGGGTTTTCGCCTTGGCCTCTCCTCTTTTTTCTCTTTTTTTTTAAAAGTGCCTTTTGATCTTCGTATTGGCGTCTCCCTTTTTAGGTAAAGTACTTCTTAACCGAATCTAAATTGACGGGATTAGGCAAGCTTTTACCATCCATCTCGGTTATAATCAATGCTCCTCCAAAGAATGCTTTCTTTACCACATAAGGTCCTTCCCAGTTTGGCATCCATTTACCTTTGAAATCCTTTTGTATAGGAAGGATTTTCTTCAACACTAGGTCTCTCACTTGAAATTCTCTTGGGTGAACTTTTTTCTTGTAGGCTCGCATCTTTCATTTTCGGTACATTTGACCATGACAGATAGCTTTCAGTCTCTTTTCTTCAATCAAATTTAACTGGTCATATCGAGCTTGGATCCATTCTGCTTCGTCCAACTTTAGTTCGGACAATACTCGAAGGGAAGGAATTTCAACTTCGATGGGTAAAACTACCTCCATTCAATAAACCAATGAGAACAGAGTTGCCCCGGTGGAGGTTCTGACCGATGTTCGATAGGCAAAGAGGGTAAATGGTAACTTTTCGTGCCAATCTTTGTAAGTCTCAGTCATCTTCCCCACTATCCTCTTGATGTTCCTATTAGCCGTTTCAACTACACCATTCATTTTTGGGCGATATGGTGACGAGTTGTGGTGTTTAATTTTGAACTGGCATTCCATACCGACATATGATTTCCTTTTTTAAGAACTTACTGACTGCTGATTTTGTCACGTTGGCATATGAAGCGGCCTCTACCCACTTAGTGAAGTAGTTAATCACCACAAAGATGAAATGATGCCCGTTGAAGGCTTTTGGCGAGATTGGTCCAATGACGTCCATGCCCCACATAGAGAAAGGCCATGGGGAAGTCATAACATGCAGAGGCGAGGGAGGCACATAAATCTTATCCCCATTTTCTTGGCATAATCGATGCAATCTCCTTCCATGGAGGACCAATAATACTCAAACCTCATGATTTGCCTGGCCATTGTGAAACCATCGGCATATGTTCCACATACACCTTCATGGACTTCTTCTAGGATTTTCTTAGCCTCGACGGCGTCCACACACCTCAACAGTACTTGATCCTTTCTTCTTTTTTATAGAATTTCTCAATCTAAGACATAGTCACAGGCTAGTCTTCTCAACGTCCTTTTGTCATTCTTAGTTGCTTGATCAGGGTATTCATGATTCTTCGCGTATTGCAGTATATCGTGGTACCACGAGTGATCATTTTTCTCTTCTTCTATGACATTGTAGCAATGAGCTAAGGCCTTATAAATACTCATTTGGATAGGTTTCATATCCTCATATTTGTTTATTTTGACCATGAAACCCAAAGTGGCCAGAGCATCAGCCATCTAATTTTCATCTCTTGGCAGATAACAAAAGGTGATATCATCGAACTCCTTGATCAATTCTTAGACCAATCTTTTATAGTCGACCAGCTTGGGGTCTCTTGTCTCCCATTCCCCTTTGAGTTGATAAATTACTAGTGCAGAATCTCCATATACTTCTAGTACCTTAATCTTTCATTCTATAGCGGGACGAATACCCATGATACAAGCTTCATATTCTGCCATATTATTTGTGCAATGAAAATCCAATTTACAAGTAAATGGATAATGATCTCCGTTTGGGGATACCAGGACTACCCCAATTCCATTACTGACAGCATTTGATGCCCCGTCGAAGTTCAGTTTCCAAGGGCGATCTTCTGGGGTACCTTTTTCGGTGGTTTCCACATACATTAGATCTTCATTAGCGAATTGAAGCTCAAAGGCTTATAATCTTCCAGAGCTCTACTGGCTAGAAAATCTGCTATTGCACTCCCTTTCACCACCTTTTGGTTCATATAAACTATGTCAAACTCAGAGTTGTTGATACAACACATACTGCCTTAATCTAGCTTCGAGATTAGCCAAGTCGTATGATACAACATATACTGCCTTAATCTCTGAGTTGTTGATAAACGATAAATTATACATGTTTTTACCTCATGCTTAGCCTAATTTCTGGATGAATTATAAATAAATTTGTGTAAATTGATGCTCTTAAACCTTTAATTTCATGTTTTACACTCAGGCGAGCATAGGGAAGTGAAAAGAATGAGAAATGAGCTGAAAACGGAGAAAATGGGCCAAACAACAAGGCCTGGAGGTTCGCCACACGGCCGTGCCACATGGCTGTGCCACTTTGGGCCCCAACATGGCCCAACCCAGACAAGCACGGCCAGACCACACGGCCGTGCCACCTTAATAGGCCCGAGCATGGCTGGGGCCTTGATCCACATGGGCGTGGCACACGGGCGGGTCCCTGTCGTGAAGAAGTACAATTTCACTTGGAAAAGGATGCTTAAAGGCTAAGAAAGGCATTCCAAAGCTCTATATAAAGACCCTAGGAGGCAACTTCAAGGGTGTACTTTTCTCTCCTCAAAAGTGTGTTTTTTCTCCCACAAAAGAGTGCCTTATTTCTGCCAATACAGAGAGTAGAAGCAAGGAATTACTCCAAGGGAAGCTGATTGATCTATCTCAGAAGCCGAATTCTTCCTCAAGACTAATGATCTCCCTTCAAATTCCTACAGGGATTTTGGGTTCTTTATGTTTTATTATCATTATTCTTTTGAGATGTTCTCTTTTATAATCATGAACTAAATCCCCCAAATACTTGAGGGGGATGAAACTTAAGACAGATCTTGTTATTGTTTTCTCTTGAATTATATGATAAATATTTGATTTGTTCTTAATTGTGTTTTTAACTCTTAAATTGATATTTCCGGGATATTGATTTAAGTCGAATGTGCTTATGTAGAGGAGACAAAGTCCCTGCATAGGAGTAGATCCAACACAATTAAGTGGAGTTGATCACAATCCTAGAGATAGGACGACGAAAATCTGCCGAATTAGGGTCAAACCTAATAAGAGAGTCCATAGAACGAGTTAAGGCAACACTAGGGGTTTTAATTAGAAAGAGATTTCAATTAATCAACCTAGGGTTAGTTGTTTTTAGTCTCGAGAGAGATATTAACATAAGTTAGGGATTTCTACGGATCAAGTCAAGTGAATAAATAGTCTAGTTCAAAAGTTGATAACAAGTGAAGTCTAGGTGGATTCTCCCTTGAGTATTGTCCAAATCAATCAGTTTTTCCTAAGAGTTTTCCCCAATTCACTTTTTGTGCATTCATAGTTTAGTTTTAGAATTAGTTTAATTTCATAAAAACCTCTTTTATTTCTAGGTTAAATAATAGAAAGAAAGTTAGTACTAGTACTTTTGGTTCCCTCGGGTACAATATCTCGGTCTTGCCACTAAGCTATACTACTGTTCGATAGGTGCGCTTGCCTTAAATCGTGATAATAGTTAGTTTTGGGTACGATCATAGTTTATAAAGTTTATTACTTCATATCACGCATATCAAGTTTTGGCGCCGTTGCCGGGGAACTAAGAATTAGGAACACTGGATTTTTATCACTTTAGCCATTACTATTTATATTTATATAAATTTTCAATTTCTCTTTTTATTTGTTTATTTATTTATTTTTATTTGTTTTTTCCCTTCCAGGTATCTCTAGTTTATGACTAGAAGAAACCCAGGAGGACCGTTACTTTTTGATGAAGATTTAGAAGCTACAGTTCATAGAACTCGTAGAGAGATCAGGCGAAGCCTACATTATATAGAACAAGAGCAGGAACAAGAACCTAAACCTACGGAAGGGATGGAAGCAAATCAAGACAATCTACCACCTCCTGCGATAGCCGCAGAACCAGTGAACCAAACAATGCTCCTCGTACTATGTATGATTATGCTAAACCTAATTTGGCTGGTATTGAATCTAGTATTGTTAGGCCTGCTATTGCTGCAAATAATTTTGAATTGAAACCTAACACTATTCGGATTATTCAGCAATTTGTTTAGTTTGATGGTTTACAGGACGAGGATCCCAACTCACACTTAGCCAATTTCTTGGAATTTTGTGATACTTTTAAAATCAATGGTGTTTCTGATGATGCCATTCGCCTCCGACTATTCCCTTTTTCCTTAAGGAATAAAGCCAAACAATGGTTACATTCTCTACCACGAGGCTCAATCACTACATGGGAATAGATGACCGAAAAATTTCTACTTAAGTATTTTCCTCCAGCTAAAACAACTAAATTGCGGAATGATATCTCTTCCTTTGTGCAGATGGATTTAGAGACACTTTACGATGCCTGGGAGAGATACAAAGACCTCTTGAGTAGGTGCCCTTACCATGGGTTGCCTTTGTGGTTACAAGTTCAAACCTTTCACAATGGTTTGAATCCCTCAACAAGACAAATGATCGATGCAGCCGCCGGAGGAACAATCAACAACAAAACACCCGAAGCAGCCTATGAGTTTATAGAAGAGATGTCACTAAATAACTATCAGTGGCAAGTCATGGGGACAAAGCCAACAAAAGCTGTAGGAGTTTTTAATATTGATGACGTAACCATGCTTTCTAATCAGGTAGAACTTTTAAATAAAAAGATTGATAATTTTGTTGGTTCTACGCAGGCACACCCAGTAATGCAATGCGATGCGATTCAGGGAAACATGTACAATCCAGACTACTCTTCCCATGGATATAGCATAGAGACCGATCAAGCCAACTATATGGGTAACAATTCTAGATCTCAAAATAAATCTTATAGCAACACTTACAATGCAGGTTGGCGGAACCACCCCAATTTTTCATGGGGAGGACAAGGAAATCAAGGACAACCACCTCCTCCAGGATTTCAACAGCCACCATTCTAACAAGAGAAAAATCCAAACCTTAAGGAAATGCTCACAAAATTTATTGCCATATCAGAAACTCGTTTCCAAAACACCAAAATGGCATTGAAGAACCAGCAAGCATCCATTCAAGGACTTGAAACACAAAGAGGCCAACTCACCAAATTAATTTCTAAAAGACCGCAAGGTAGGTTACCAAGCAACACTGAGATTAACCCTAAAGAGTAACTCAATACCGTGGATACAATAGATGAGGAAGGGTTAACCAAAACCAACCCAGAGCTATGGAAGGAGACTGTGGTACGTAAAGGTAAGGATGAGGTAAGTTCCAAAAAAGTAACTATCAAAGAGTATAAACCTCATATCCCATACCCAAATGCGTTAAAAAAGGACCGCATAGATGAGCAATTCAATAAGTTTCTTAAACTCTTAAAGAAATTACATATCAACTTACCGTTATTGAAGCTCTGTCGTAGATGCCAAATGCTGTTAAGTTTTTAAAAGAGCTCTTGACAAACAAACGGAAGCTAGATGAGAAATCTCATGTGGAATTGAATGCAGTATGCTCAGCCGTCTTACAGAATAAG
The DNA here is from genome assembly GCA_020496765.1 of Gossypium stocksii. Lineage (NCBI taxonomy): Eukaryota > Viridiplantae > Streptophyta > Magnoliopsida > Malvales > Malvaceae > Gossypium > Gossypium stocksii. The sequence continues at coordinate 49,733,577 of CM035628.1, forward strand.
GTACCCAACAAACTAAAAGATCCAGGGAGTTTTACTATTCCCTAATTACTTGGTAGCTTAGACGCCAAAAATGCTTTAGTTGATTTAGGGGCTAGTATTAATGTCATGCCTTATAAACTGTTTAAACAACTAGGTCTTGAAAAACCTAAACAAACTAAGATGAGCATCCAATTAGCTGATAAGACCATTAGATTTCCAAAGGGAATAATTGAAGATGCGCTTGTCAAAATTGATAAATTTATATTCCCAGTTGACTTTTTTATTTTAGACATTGATGAGGATAGCAATGTACCATTAATTCTAGGATGACCCTTTTTAGCAACTGCTAGAACAATAATTGATGTAGGAACAGGTGAGCTTACATGACGAGTAGGTGATGACAAAGTTACTTTACAAGCTCGAAACTCGATTAAGACTGTTGCTGACAAAATTATAGTGACGAGTCCTTGTAAAAACACTGATCTCACCACCCAACCTTCTGTGCAGGATACACTCCACATAAAGGCGACTCAACCACAGGCGAGTCCTTCCAACGGAGACGTACCTGAAAAGCGAATGCTTCAGATTGAGGAACTAGATGAGTGGCTGAACTATCACGAAAAGCCTAAAATATGCCACACCAACCCAGAGCATCACCGAGACGACCCTCAGGTAAAAACGAATCAAATCAAGGTAGGAGATAAGGTAATCTTAGGAGAAGACGACCCTCGAATCTTGAATTCAGAAGAACATACAAGTGACACACATTACTTCACGGTAATGAAAATCTTCTCATACAACACAGTCGAGGTAAGTCATCCAAACCAAGGCACTTTCAAGGTAAACGGTTATCGGCTTAAACATTATAAATGTGAGGAATTTAAGAATAATAGGGAGGAGCTTCAGCTCCACGAACCCTCGTAATGACACACACAAGCAGAGTCGAGCTTAGACTCTAAATAAGTGCTTCTCGAGAGGCAACTTGAGCAATAACTTAGTAAATTATTTTATTTTAGCTTTCAAATACATTAACTAACCCTTTGAATGCAGGTTTTTTAAGCTACACGGCCATGCCCATAGGCATGCCTACGACTGTGTGGACGCTACGAGTAGAGACACGGTCGTGCAATTCGGCCGTTACAAGCAGGGTAAAAATATTTCTAACACACGGGCTTTAACAAATCGCCATGGCCATACGATGTGGCCGTGGCCGATCCTGTCAATCCAAGCACGGGCTTCGACAAAACGCCGCTGCCGTGCGATGTGGCCGTAGCCAACACTACCAATTCCAACACGGGTGTGCGACACACCCGTGCCCCAAGCTGTGGTTGAACCTGCCAATTCAGACACGGGCATGTGACCCCCTACACGGCTGTAGGAGAAGCGAACATTGATGGACACGGCCATGCGACACGGCTGTGTGCCTCAACACGCCCTAGGTACACGGGCGTATGTCTCGAACCAGGCGCGCCAAAACCCTTAATTTTTGAACCATACGGGCAAAACTCGAGCACAAGCGTGTAACGTGCCTGTGTGACCCAAAAACCTATATAAACAGGCCACTATTCACTTTCTTCTCCAATTGAAACCCTAAAATCCTCCCACCCAAACCCACATCAAGCCTCCCTAGCACCGCCGCTAGCCTCAAAAGCTCCTCCACGACCGTGCCACTCGTACCACGACCGTGCTCCACCCTATTAGTTACCTATTCGGCTCCTTTTTCTTATTTTCCTCTTTAATTTCTAATGTTTTTATCCTTTTTTATGTTAATAAAATGTTTTATTTAGTTTTTGCATTATTTTTGGGCATGAAATTCATTGATTTAAGCATGAACAATTTAGAATACTATAAGAGAATTTCATGATGCCATTAAGACTCTCCTTAGGTTGCCACTTTTTCTTATCTAGAATAGTTAACAATTAGTGTATATGATATCTAGGCCATGATTAGAATGAGTAAATTATATTAGTCAGGTTAGTAAAACCTCCATACAATATGTTCATGTTTTTCTTAATGTGTCATTTAATCTTAAAAACATATTTAGTTTCAATCTTTATTAGGACTAATGCATATCATTTTATTTTTAAGAACTATGTCATCATCACGCGGTAAGAGAGCTGCCGCCCCTACTTTAAAGAAGCGAAAGGGGCCCGGTGGTTCCTCGTCGAGACCCACTACTGAGGTCCAACATCCTTTTATTCAGTTCCCGCAGAACTCCCAAGAGGAGTTATTCTAGATTCTGAGAGCACGACCTCTAGGAGCCGGGAGATGCATCAACTAGGCCGCCTTAGAGCAGGTCCACCTAGCAGACGAGGTTCGGGATTTGTTGATGACAGACTTATGGCAGCAGTTCTTCCAGATTGTAAAGCCCACCTATTTCGAACTCACTCTCGAGTTTTGCTCCATGTTCCATCTACAGACTGTGATAGGCAGACATGATGATACAGGGACGATCCAATTCTATTTATGAGGCCTCATATGTCAGTTTAGTGTATCAGAATTTGGTACAGCTCTCGGTCTCTACACCGAGTAGTTCACGGAGGAAGAGGACCTTTCTATGCTCCACCGCCACATCCACGTCTCCCCAGTCAACCACTGGCGCGCAATTGTCCCTGAGCAGCCAACATACGACCCTAGTCACTCCAAAGCAACCAACCTCACCCCATCTCTGAGGTACATACACGCCCTCCTCGCACACACGCTGACAGGTAGACGCGAGAGCATAGGTGTCGTCAACACCCACGATGCCTATTTTCTATAGAGCATGGTGAACGCACATACCATTGACCTTGCCTACTTTATCGCTCATGCCATCCAGCACCAAACCGAGAGGCATCGTAGGGGCATGATATCTATGGGTCCATACATCACTCGGTTGGCCCGCTATTTTGGCCTGCTCAACACCGCGGCCCAGACATCCTTCTACACCTTGATCGGCCAGATGTCCCCACAGGGCATCTAGACTATACTACACATGAGGATGATCCAGCGCCGACGTGGGACCGATCCTCCACAATACCACCTACTTCTAGATGCCGAGCAGGAGGATCCCAAGGACATTACTGATGATGTCCTACCACCACCGGAGGAGGCCCCAACTGAGCCACCACCCTCTCGCCGTCCAGTTCATGCAGCAGCTTCATATGCTGACATATCAGAGTGACTTACACGATTCGAGTAGCAGTGCTTCCAACGCTTAGATCATATCGACGCTACTCTTCAGCAGATATGCCAACACCTTCACAACTCCTCACCGTCCCCACTGCGCGACCCATCTGAGGATTAGAATTTCCTAATCCTCTTTTCTTCTCTTTTATTTTCCTTTTTATTTTTCCATTTTCTTTTATTTTACCTTTTTCATTATTTGAATTTTATTTTTTTGGAACTTATTTTATTATATTTTAATTATTTCATATCGGCTATCCCCTAACAAACATATTTTGTTAATCCAAATTCCCCAAAACTGATAAATGCTTTCGTAGTTTCAAAGGAGCTCTATAGCTCAAATAAAAAATCTAATGGGAACCTTGCCACAACCTCACCCAGTTGATACCGCCAAAGCCTACACTCTCAATATGAGAGCTGTGGACAAACAAACACTACTACCACTGGAGTATCCACCTCTGCACCTTCCTTTGTCCCAGGCACTCTATAGGCACCACCACCTCACAAATTCATCCAATCCAGGGAGTTTCATGTCTTTCCCTATCTTATGATCTTATGCTTCTATTGCTACTAATATATCTTTGTACATTGAGGGCAATGTACATCTTAAGTGTGGGGGGGAAACTTACTTTCAATCATTGCATTCTCTTTGAAACCCCTGAAAATTTTTAAAACTAACATTTTCCATTGTTCTCAAAATTTTGAATCCTCACTTTCACTCTTTGCATTATCTTCAATCTCCTATTAGGAATTAATTCTAATTGATTTATGATTTTTATTGATATGTTGAGAACTAAGACATAGGTACTTATGCTTTGATTATTTAAACTTTAAAGCACTAAGGAATCAAGCATGATAAGTTGAAAATTTTGAGAATGTAAATTTTTTCTAGGTTGTTTTCCCTAATTTTAAGTGTTATCTTAAGATTTGAAATTCACAGGATTGACATCAAAAGCCATAATTCTGGTGAGATTTTTAAGCCTTTTGAGCATACATTCTTTCGTGCTCAATTTTATTGTTGGTTTGAGTGAGTCAATACTGATTTGTTATTCTAGAACTTGCTTCGATTATACATGTCAAGACCACATCATTTATTTGAAACACCGAAATGACAAAGGCATCTAGGATTTAACCCACTCACTTTATAAAAGCCTACCTCCATAAATTAACCCCTAGTAAACCCCATTGAACCTCATAACCCATTCTTTGACGTAGCTCTAATATTAACCTATAACCCATTTTTGTTGAATTCTATTCAATTCTTTTGATCTCTATTTTTGTCGAGATTTGAGTTGAAATTTTTATCTAGCTTTGTTCTCTTGTTCAGTTTATAAAGTCTGTAAACATTCAAAGTATTGTATTTGATTTGTTCTTAAAAAAAATTTATATACAGTTAACTCAGTTGTAATTCATATCTTAGTTATAGTTTCATATTTTTGCATATTTCTATTATAAGCCATCAGATCCAGAACAATGTCATCATAAGGCTTAGCTCGAGGAATATGTTCTAGTGATAGAGATTTTTCTAGCTAGATGATTTTTCAATTCAATCTCGATTCTAACCCTCTCTTTTTCAGCTTGTGACAACACCCCTAACCAAAGCCCTATTACAACCATTGAAAGACCTTTTGATCGATGTGTCATATCAATCTATAGTGGTGGAGATTTGATTTTCTTGCAAGCCTATGGTAATAACTTTTCAGGTTGACTAAGGAGTGCTTAATTTCTGAACCCTAAACACTTTGAGTGAATAGAGTGAATCTTTAGTGAGGATGTCAAATCTTGTTCATTTTGATTGAAAGGTAATTACTTAGGAGAAAGGAGGAAACCTATGTTTCTGTGATAAAATTCTCAACTTAGAGTGTTTGAATCTTTAATGTTCTTCTGGTTGAATTCTCATTGTATGATTACTTGTGGATTAGTTTGAAACATTATTAATAAAGATTATAAGTTGAGAAGAATGATTCTTAACTGTGGATTAAAATTTTGCTTGAGGACAAGCAAAGCCTTAAGTGTGGGGGTATTTGATAAACGATAAATTATACATGTTTTTACCTCATGTTTTACACTCAGGCGAGCATAGGAAAGTGAAAAAGAACGAGAAACGGGCTGAAAATAGAGAAAATGGGCCAAAGAATGAAAACAACACGGCCTAGAGGTTCGCCACATGGCCGTGCCACACGGATGTGCCACTTTGAGCCTGAAGACGGCCCAACCCTGACAAGCACGGCCAGACCACACGGCCGTGCCACCTTAACAGGCCCGAGCATGGCCTGGGCCTTGATCTACATGGGCGTGGCACATGGGCGTGTCCCTGTCGTGAGGAAGTACAATTTCACTTGGAAAATGATGCTTAGAGGCTAAGAAAGGCAATTCAAAGCTCTATATAAAAACCCTAGGAGGCAACTTCAAGGGTGTATTTTTCTCTCCTCAAAAGTGTGCTTTTTCTCCCACAAAAGAGTGCCTTATTTCTGCCAACACAGAGAGTAGAAGCAAGGAATTACTCTAAGGGAAGCCAATTGATCCATCTCAGAAGCTGAATTCTGCCTCAAGACTAAAGATCTCCTTTCAAATTCCTACAGGGCTTTTGGGTTCTTTATGTTTTATTATCATTATTCTTTTGAGATGTTCTCTTTTATAATCATGAACTAAATCCCCCAAATACTTGAGGGGGATGAAACCTAAGATAGATCTTGTTATTGTTTTCTCTTGAATTATATAATAAATATTTGATTTGTTCTTAATTGTGTTTTTAACTCTTAAATTGATATTTCCGGGATATTGATTTAAGTCGAACGTGCTTATGTAGAGGAGCAAAAGTCTCTGCATAGGAGTAGATCCAACACAATTAAGCGGAGTTGATCGCAATACTAGAGATAGGATGACAAAAATCTGCCAAATTAGGGTCAAACCTAATAAGGGAGTCTATAAAATGAGTTAAGGCAATACTAGGGGTTTTAATTAGAAAGAGATTTTAATTAATCAGCCTAGGGTTAGTTGTTTTTAGTCTCGAGAGAGATATTAACATAAGTTAAGGATTTCTACGGATCAAGTCAAGTGAATAAATCGCCTAGTTCAAGAGTTGATAACAAGTGAAGTCTAGGTGGATTCTCCCTTGAGTATTGTCCAAATCAATCAGTTTTTCCTAAGAGTTTTCCCCAATTCACTTTTTGTGCATTCATAGTTTAGTTTTAGAATTAGTTTAGTTTCATTAAAATACCTTTCATTTCTAGGTTAAATAATAGAAAGAAAGTTAGTACTAGTACTTTTGGTTCCCTTGGGTACGATATCTCGGTCTTGCCACTAAGCTATACTACTGTTTGATAGGTGCGCTTGCCTTAAATCGTGATAATAGTTAGTTTTGGGTATGATCATAGTTTATAAATTTTATTACTTCATATCACGCATATCAGTTGTCCAGATCAAAGCACAACACAATTTGTCAATTGGTGAGTAACTTATTTCACATTCAGTGAACTTTTTACTAAGGTAGTATATTGCCCTTTCTTTCCTTCCCGACTCATCGTCTTGGCCAAGCACACACCCTATGGAATTATTGAATACTGCCAAGTACAATATCAAAGGTCTACTTGGGCTGGGTGGCACTAATGCTAGGGCATTGGACAAGTAATGTTTGACCTTGTCGAAAGTATTTTGGCATTCTTCATCCTATACACCTGGATTATGTTTCTTAAGGAGGCGAAATATAGGATCACATTTCTCAATTAGCTATGAAATGAAATGGGCGATGTAGTTCAATCTTCCTAGAAAACCTCGAACTTCTTTTTAGGTACGTGGCGGAGGTAGCTCTTGTATGGCCTTAACTTTGTCTGGGTCGATCTCAATTCCCTTTTCACTGGCCATAAATCCTAACAGCTTTCTGGACCTTGCTCTGAAAGTACACTTTGTTGGGTTGAGCTTTAACTGGAATTTTCTCAACCTTAAGAATAATTTTCTCAGGACCTGAACATGCTCCTTCTCTATTCGGGACTTGGCAATCATGTCATCAACATAAACCTCGAGTTCTTGATGCATCATATCATGGAACAAGGTTACCATTACCCTTTGATACGTTGCTCCAGCATTTTTCAACCCAAATAGCATCACCTTGTAACAGAATGTACCCCACACCGTCACTAATGTGGTCTTTTCCATATCTTTAGGGTGCATCTTAATTTGATTATATACGAAAAAGCCATCCATGAAGGAGAACAGTGAGTGTCCTGTTGTGTTATCCACTAAGGTGTCGATATGTGGTGATGGGAAATTATCTTTTGGGCTGGCCCTATTTAAATCCCTATAGTCTACGTACATTCATACCTTCCTATCTTTCTTAGGGACGGAGATGATATTGGCCACCCATTCTGAGTATTTAACTACTTTGAATAATCCAGCGTCATATTGCTTCCTTACTTCTTCCCTTATTTTTAGCAAGACATTGGGCCTCATTCTTCGGAGCTTTTGTTGAACTGGCTTGCATTCTTCTTTTATGGGGAGTCGATGGACCACGATATCAGTATTTAAACTAGGCATGTCTTGATATGACCAGGCCAAGACATCCTTGAAATCTTGGAGTAACTCAATGAGTTCTTTCTTTGTCTCCGTAGTGATGCAAGCCCCGATCTTTACCTCTTTTCCCTCTCATAAACTTACAACTTCTACCAGCTCTTTGTGAGGGAAGATTTGTTTCTCGTCTTGTTCTATCATCCTTAACAGTTCAGGAGATAGGTCACAATCTCGGTTATCTTCCAAATCCTGAGAATCTTCCATACCCATATATTGCTCGAAAGGACATTCTGAGTTATTGGTAGCGCTGCTTAGATCATTGATATCTGGAGATTTGTTATGGAGATGAAGGAAGGTCCAATTAATAAAAGAATCTAAGCATAATTATTTGCATGGTTTGATTATGAATAAATAATGAGAGAATATTTAGAAGAATATCCAAAGAACAAAAGAATGATTACGATGATGAGTGAAGAAAGAATAGAAGAAGATTTGCTCAAAAGATAGTAGAGATGCATTTCATTGAAAATAGCGATATTTAGACATGAGCCTGTTTTACAAAAGGGAATCTTATTGTTTTTAGACTTAAAGTAACAAGTGTGTTTCGAGTATTTCTTTGAATAAGTTCTAAAAGCTACAGGAATTTCCTCCTCAGTTTTTCCTTCAGATATAGCATTGACGTGCATGGTTCCCAGCATTTCCTTCGTGGTTTCTGCACTTTGCGTCTCTCACTCTGGGTGAATAATCCCTCCTGATACGAAAGTCTTGGATATGTAGGGGAATATCATTAGTTCCCAATTAATCTCTTCCCCACTCAACCATGCTTTCCTTCTTTCTTGTTTCTTCTCTAACTCTTTCTTCCTTTTCCTTGCGTCCAGCTTGAATCCTAAGCCGAAGCGGTCTCGTTTTTCTTTCAACATTAGGGCCTCAACCCTTCCTTGAAGGTACCTTCCAAGTCCTTTCCCAGGTAAAGCTCCTTTCCTGACCATCAATTGTAGACCCATTTTCGTAGTTTTAGATATTTGAGGCACTGGGATCTTGTTTCCTTCAATGATGAATGTTGCGTTGACAATTCCAAAAAGCAAAAGGAACAATGAATCTCTTCGTCGCTTATTTCTAAATATGGCGCATTGTTAGTTACAGTTGCGATGATTCTTTTTTAGCATTTATCGTCACCAGACGACCTTCTGTAACTAATTTCAACTTTTGGTGTAGCGACGAGGGCACTGCCCCCGCTGAGTGTATCCAAGGTCTCCCCAACAAGCAATTATAGGAAGGCTTGATGTCCATTACTAGGAAGTTTACTTTGTACATATCTGGGCCAATCAACAAGGGTATTTCGATCCTTCCCGTTACTTTCCTTTTGTTCCATCAAATGCCCACACTATATTGTGGCAAGTCTTCATGTGAGAGTTATCTATAGGTAACCGATTCAGCGTTGACAGGGGTAAAACATTAAGCGCCAATCCGTTTTTGATCAGTACCCTAGGTGATGTATACCCTTTACAGCGAGTGATGATGTCAAGAGTTTTAGTGGACCCCATACCCCCAGCGGGATTTCATCATCATTAAAGAAAATAAAGTTATCAGCACTTATATTACTAATCAGGCGATCCAGCTTGTTAACAGAGATATCGTTAGCAACATAAGTTTCATTCAGTACTTTCATTAGTGCACTACGATTTACTTTCGAGCTTAAAAGTAAGGCCAGCACTGATATGCTAGTTGGTTGCTTATGCAGCTGTTCCACAACACTGTACTCACTATGCTTTAAGAATTTCAAAACTTCCTTAGCCTCTTCTTCCTTTACTGGCTCATTTATAGGCGATTCCTGTTTGGTTGCATTCTCCTTCTTTTGTTCACCCATCAAGGCTTTCTCTTTTACGAGCTCTACTCGTGCATCGTAGTGCCTCCCACTATGTGTATAGGAACCCATATCTAGATTATCCTTTACAGTGCCAGACAAGTTTCCTTCCTCCGAGATCATCACGCTGCAGTCATAGTTCCAGGGAAACTCTTGCTATCTTTGTAAGGAAAAACTGTAGGTTTCTAAATTATAACTTTTGGTATCGTTTTCACTCCAACTTCATATTTCTTTGGTCGTGAAATGATGATCATTGGATAGTTAATTTTTGAGACCTTCCCTATTGATTCTCCTTCCAACACGCAGATGTTTTCTTCTTCTAGGCTTTTAACAGCATCATAAAATTCCACTTTTTTATTGTCCATCAAGCTTTGCACTAAAGCTCTGAACTCCACACATTCTTGAATTTCATGCCCTTTTATGCTATGGAACTCACAGTAGTTCCTTACTTCTTAATAACTTCTCTCTAAATCTGAAACAACTAACCCTCTTTTTACCATCTCCTTTCAGACCCATCTCATCGGGGTTTTCACTTCTGCAACATCCATTTTAACTCTTTTCCCCACATTCTCGCCTATCATATTTACCCCATTATTAGTATGGTTAGGTAGTGGATGTTTTGCACTAGGGGCATCATCAAATTTCACTCTACCTATTTGAATGAGTTTTTCCATTACTTTCTTGAAAGCAGTGCCATTCTCTATTGAATGCCCTACTATCCCTGCATGGTATTCGCATTGTGTATTTGTATCATACCATTTAGGGTATAAGGGCTGCATGGGCTTTAGATAATGGGGGCAACTACGTGTGCATCAAATAAATTCTGGTATAACTCCTTATACGTCATTGGGATTGGAGTAAACTGGAGTTTTTCCACATTCTACTTTGTATTAGATTCTTGCCTTGGTAGCCCCTGATGACCAGTGATCACTGTTTTCAACTGGCTCACAGTAACCGGTTTTGAGTAACCTTTGTTATATGTACTTATGTTACTTACCTTATTCTCTCTTTTCTTTGGGGTCGGCCTTTTAGCACTTTCCCCTGCTTCTATTTTGCCACATCTTATTGCATTTTCTATCATTTCTCCGGGCATTATTATAACTGAAAAACTTTTAGTAGCATTTCTCAACATGTGGTTAATGCATGAAGCCTTCAAAGTATTGATGAAGAGCGTGGTTGTTTCCTTCTCTAGGAGAGGTGGTTGTACTTGCGTTGCTACCTCTCTCCATCGTTGGGCATACTGCCTGAAGCTCTCGCTTGGCTTTTTCTCCATATTTTGCACTGTGATTTTGTCAGAAGCTATGTCTGTCACGTAGCCATATTGTTTCATGAAGGCATGCGCCAGGTCCTTCCATGTCTTAATCTGGGCATGACTTAGTTGATTATACTATTTGGCCGTAGCCCCGGTCAAGCTGTCTTAGAAACAATGAATCAATAGTTGATCATTATTGATATATCTTGTCATTCTCCAAAAAAATATTGTAATGTGAGCTTTGGTACAGCTGGTCCCATTATATTTCTCAAGCTCCGGAGTTTTAAACTTAGGCGAGAGCACCAAATCTAAGACCAAGCTTAGTTCTTTAGCATCAATTCCACAATGGTAATCAGCACTTTTTAATGCCTTAAATTTCTCTTCTAGCCATCTACATCGATCTTCAAGCTATTTTGGGTGCTCCACCCTTGATTTTTCCATTTCTACTACGTCATCAAGATCGGGGACTGCGGGATTTGCTGGATTGTCTCTCGAGTTGGATCCTGAACCCATCGAGAAGTTCACTGGTGCCGAGGTACCGGTCTAATATTGGGGTCTGATAGTGACAGACACCCTTTGTGGATATGGGTTGGGTTGTACTTGGGTGTTTATTGAGGTAAAGCTTAGAGGATAAGCAGGGTCCTGGCAATCGTCCCCAGAATTGACCACAGGGTTCTTTCCTTTATCTGACCCTCTAATTAGCAACTGGGCTAATTGGCTCATCATATTTCTTTGGGATTCTAGCATCTGATCCCTTATATCTTGTTGAATTTTGGCTAGTTGCTCTTGCATCTGTACTTGCAACTGATTTTGCATCTCTTTTTGCATTTGCTCTAATCTTTCTAGCCTTGATCCATTGCTTTGGTTTCGCGACGGGTGTTGTAGCGACATTTAGTTGGTGGATTTTCATTAGTTTCCAGGGTAACTGTCGTAATTTTAATTAATTAGGGTCTTTTAATGCATATGATGGAATGCAATGCATATGAATGAAATGAATGCAAAAAGGCGTCGATTCAGATTCAATTTCATTTAGAAAACTTTACTAGGAAACAAAACTCTTTACATAAAACGGATTACAAATATGGCTTTGCCCTAATGCTCAAAGTTTTAACTTTCCTAAGCAATGAAGCTAGCTCCTGACCCCAGTCTAATTCCCGCTCATATTTCACGCTTAACATGTTAGCTTGAACTGCCAAAGTTTGCAAATGATCGACGACCTCCCGAATCTGAGCTATGGCTTCACCCTTTATGTAATCTTTGTTTCTAACTTGATCCTAAGAATAGTGAAGCTGTTCTTTCCAACGTTCCTGCCTTGTTTCAAGAAGCTCAACCCGAAGTTTGCAATTTTGCAATGCAACCTCTAATTCTTCTATCTTTTCTTTCATTTCTTCAATCTTCTTTAAACTCGCCCTTAGCTCACTTGTAGAGTTACAACTCCTATACTGATGAAGTAACTTTTCAAGTTCTACCACTCTAATCTTTAATTCCTCTTTTTCATTTTGGGTTTTCGACAAACTCCTTTCTATGGCCTCTTTCTACTTCTGAGCCTCTTGGAATTTTTTTCTCCCACTAATTAGTTTTAGTCTTTTCCTCATGGATTTCCTGTCGCCATTGCTCCAACATTTTCCCCAATCCAGCGGTTCTCCTTGATAGACGCAACTTCTTATACTCTGTTTTCAACTTATCCAAGTCTTCCTTGGCTTTGTTTTCTCCCTTCCTCAATTTCTCGGCATCTAGCTTTTGAACATCGATATCTAATCTCAAATACATTTTTTCTTCCTCCAACTATTTTATCTTCTTTTCAAGTTCTAAGTTTCTCTTTTCAAAATCCTGCTTTATGATCTCTAACTCTGATGGGACCACTTGTAAGTATTTTTCAATTGGTCAAGCACCCTCTAAACTCGGCCTAGGGATATTATCATTGATCCTTTTACTCCTCCACCCATTGTATTTGAGGGTCGTCATTGAACCTATAGTTAATCTTTTCATTTGACGAATCTGGTTCCAAGCATTAGAAATCTCCTTAACCTTTTTCTTGTAGTTATCCCTCTTATATAATAACTCACATTAAGCTAGCCCCTGGGTGGCTGGTATAAACTGTCTGGATTTGTATTGCCTCAGTACAAGTAAAGGAGCATACCCAACAGCTCTCCAAATTCCAAGCAAAGGGACCCAGTCAAAATTTCCACACCGGTAAAGAATTTCGTCGGGAACCATCCAAGGAGCTTTCCACTCGACGTCTTCTTCTTGGAGATTTTAGAGGAGCGCTATCCAATTTTCCTCAAATATGTCGTCCCTCATTGGCATGGCTACTAATTCCTTTAATGGGGAGTAATCCTCAGAGAAAACCTGATAGGAAGCTTTATCCACCTTCTAGGAATGACTATGGAACCAAGCTATCAACAATTGCGCACACCCTATGAACCTACCTTTGCCTGTTCTTCGATATGCATTCAAAGATCTAAATGTCTCAGCCAAGATTGCAGGAACAGGTGTGACCCTTTTGTCAAGCCGATCGAAGAGGTCTGAGACTGCCTCATCTACATACCCTAATGCCCTAGGGAAGATCATCAATCTATACATACTCAAAGCAAAAACATCAACTCTCTTCTTTATATTAGGATGCGCTAGAATCAAATCCCTCAGATTCTTCCATGGAATGCACTTACACTCCCCTTTTTGTTTAATCCTGGCTGTAATCCATTGTTCGCTCATCCCTGTAATGTTCATCAATTTCTTCGAAGAGGTTGGGACCCAAGCGGCTCTCAGTAGGCTTTATTAGCTTGAATCATTGGGCAATGAAGTAAACCTGTATATTTTTCCACAGTGGGCACCAAATCTACCTTCCCAAAGGTAAAGCAACTGTATGCAGGATTCTATTACTGAGCGAGGGTTCAGAATAAATGCTCGTCTACCTTGATTTCGAGCAGGTAAGGCAAATCCCCATAGTTACAGTAAAAAAATTCTTGGTCTCATCATTCCACTAGTCCTATACTCTTTTAATTCTTGAAGATTATTTTGCGTCATACTGATGCGACTGTAGCCCCATAATTCTGACATGTACCCCTCAGCCAGACTATCCTCTTTCTCTAATTGCGTTTTCTCTGACCATATACGGACATCCATGTTATCTTCCACTTTATCAAGAAATTCGTTCCCCATGTCAAGCTTTCTAATTTAGTAACTGAACTTGAATCGACACCTTTTAAATGATAAAAATGCAATGCAATCAAAACAAAAACAAAAGAAACAGGTTAGTACAAAGTAAAAGTAAGCAAGAAAAAGCAAGAAAAAGTAAATAAAGCAACTATTCGGGTGACTACTAGGGTTTGGCGCGGTTCTACCTAGGGCAGGCTTTTAAGGTTCGCTACATGCGGTTTGGTTCTAAAGCAAAGGTAGCTGAACCAGTAGATTCCTCGATCTTCACCCATTATAGGCTCATATGGACCGAGTTCAGTTCAGGGGGATGCATTTCCCTATGGATGCGCGGAGATGAAAATCTCACAAAGACATAAGTATAGATGTATCCCAAAAGCAATCCACTATCCTGCGCGAAGATGAAGACCTCACGAAGGAGTAGTTTCTCACTCCCACTTAAAAGTGTAAAACTGTGCGGTCATGCAATGCAATGCGAAAGGATATATAAAAGCTTGAAGTAGATAAAGAAAATATGAATAAAATGATGAAGATCGCAACATAAAATAGATCAAATGTAATGAAAGGATCGTATATTAAAACCAATTTTTCAATATTCTACAAAAAGATAGAAAGTAATCAACTCGTTGCTTGACTCTCTTTTTAATTCCCTAGTGGAGTCGCCAAGCTGTCGAAACCATTTTTTTTGTGAAACGGGTCTACTTTGATTTTGAAAGTGAAAGCGAAAAATGGGAGCCGCCACCAATCATTTTTTGCTGAGGTGTGATCAAGTCACCTCAAAAAGTTGTTATTTTTAATAAATATTTTGATTTACCAAAACAAAGATTTTGGTCCACGAAAATCAAAAAGACGGGTTCGGGAGTCGGTTACGCACGAGGAAGGATTAGCACCCTCGACACCCCAAAATTGGTACCTAGTTGATAAATAAATGTCTTAATGTCGAAGTTTTGAAAACTTGAAAGAATTTAAAATACGATCCCTCTTTTAAAAGAACACTTGAATAAATTGAAACGAATGTTAAAGACCCTCTCGTCTCGAAGAAATAAAATGTCACATCCAGTAAGTTAGGACACGGCATCTTGAACTTTGGAGAACGAGAAAATTGTGTATTTTAACTTTTTAAAAGGATATTCAATTATTTAGGGTAAACGAGAAAAATCGAAACCCAGTAAGTTAGGGCACGATTTCTCGAACTTCCAAATACCGAATATTGCCTTTATTTACAAAAAAATCTTATCTCGAGGTAACAAGATGTCATATCCAGTAAGTTAGGGCACAACACCTCAAATCTCTGAGAATAAGCATTTTATTCAAAACTCGTATTGCGATTTTAAAAGAATATTCCGTTATTTAGGTTAAATGAGAAGAATCAAAGCCCAGTAAGTTAAGGCACGATTTCCTTGCATTTCCTAAATACGAAATATTGCTTTCATGTAAGAACTATTTTTTTGGGTAAAGGTTAACATAAATCCGTAATAAAATGAAATAATAGAGAATGAATAAACAAATAAAAAATTTAGTATTAACAAACATAGATGAATAAAGATAACGCATAATGAGAATAATGATAACAGAAATGGAGAAACAAAACGAATAAACAATGTAAAAACAAAAATAATAGGTGAAAATTCACTAATACATGTAAAATAAAAAGAAATAAAAAATAACATAATACAAATAATAAAATAAAATAATAATAATAATAAAAGGTATATATAAAGAAAGAAAAAAATAATAAAAAATAAATAAATGAATAAATAAAGAAAACTAATAGTACACTAATAGTTAAATAAATAATACAAAAAATATTTGAAAATAATAACAATAATATTAATAATAAATACAATAGTAATAATAATAATAATGGTAAATAATATTCATAATAGGAAAAATAATAATATTAGTTAAGTAAAATAATAACAATACATTAATAAGACAAATAATAATATAATAATAATGATAGAAAATTTAATAAAAATAAAAATATGATAATAATAATAATGATAGTAATAAAAATAATAATACTGATAACAGAAATAAATAATAATAATAATAATAATAATAATAATAATAATAATAATAGTAATTTTAATAATTTTAATAATAAGATAGAAAAAGAAATAACTAAAAGGGACTAAATTGAACTTAAAACAGAAGTTTGAGGGTGAATCTGAAATAAATAAAGAGGGAATGACCACTCTGAACGCGCGAAGAACAAGGAAGGACTAAATGGGACAATCTCCCATTCTCCTCCAAAATGGCATCGTTCAAAAAGGATTAAAGGAAATAAAAACAAAATTATCGGGTCGAATTAAAAGGAAATTGTGACAGTCTGATTTTGACCCTATTCGAAAAGGTGGTTTTGGGACCACGAATCCGAGTCAAAAAATATTTTAATATTATTTTCTGTGCTTTATTTGTGTGAATTTGCCTGTGTAAAATTTTCATGTTTGAATTTCACCGTTTGAATGTTTGATTTGATAACAGGACTTAATTGTGAAAAATGAAAATTTAATGATTTAAATGTCAAAGGCTGAATTGAATATGTCTTTATAATATGAAAGGTTTATGTTGTAATTATACCTTGGTTATTAGTGATGGACGGCTATGACCTTTGGTTATAATGGCTTTATATTTTAATTAACAAGGTTAAATTAGTAAAATAATAATTAAAACATGTTTTGATAAAACATAAAATAAGTATCATGCATTCATATGTTTATTTCATCACCGAATATTGAGAGAAGAAAAAAAAATAAAAGAGTTTGAGACATTCGGCCTTTGTTAAGCTTAATTAAGGTATGTTTTGTTTTCGATTTTTCATAATTTTTACGTTTTTGATATCGTAGCTATGAAATGTTCAAAGCCCATGTCCCAATTTCTGATTTGATGATGATTTCGTGTTCTTCCATTATTGATATTTTGATGAATTTTTTGTTTGATGTTGTTAAATAAAAGTTATGTGATAGATTAAAAAGTTTGTATTGGAATTTTTGGATGAAATTGAGTAAATAGGGCTTAATTGCAAAAATGGTAAATAGAGGGACCAAATTGTGAAATAAATGAAATGTGAGGATTTGTATATGTATAAGGAGTATTCAGCCTAGTCATGGCATGAACAGATTATGCTTGTTTTGTGAATTTTGGACTTAATTGCTAAATGTGTAAAATGTATGGGGCAAAAGTGCAATTTGCCCATTTATCTGTTTTTGAGTGAATTGGATTGAATATTTGATTAAATAAGTTTATTTTAAATTAATCTAGATCAAGAAAATAGAAAATTGGATTCGGATCGGCGAAAAACAAAAATAGACGAATAGTCGGTTTACATCATTCGTCGGTATTTGAGGTAAGTATATAACCAATTTAAATATCTTTAATTTTGAATGAAAAATTTGTTTAAGTGTTAATTTGGAATATATAGACGAATGTGTGGTTAGCCGAATGTGGTAATATAAATTTTGTATATTAAATTGATTTGAATTATGATATGATATTGAAATGTTGAAAGAAGGAGTTACAATTGAAGTTATTATAAAAGAGTTGTGAATGAAATGATTGTCTAAAATAGATATTTAGGCTTCAAGCCTAGCAAGCATTATGCTGGTGAAGTTAAATCAGGCTATATGCCTAGTAGGCTTATTACTGGTGAATAGAAATCGAGCTTTACGCCTAGCAGGCTTAATGCCCATGTATAAAGACCAGGCTTTGAGCCTAGTAGGCTTTGTGTCTGTGTGAATTCAGGTTTATACTTAGCAGGCTTGATGCTGGTGAATTATAAAGAGTTTATGCTTACGAGACTTTGTGCTGAAGTGATAATTGCATACTTAAAACGAGCTAAAGTGGACAGGTATGTGATAGTTAGTTGTTTTTGTGTTATAAGGTAAGTTGGCTATTGTAATTAAAATGCAAATTATATGAGATGATAATGAAAGTTGATGAATTTATGGAACTATGTATTCGGCCAAACATGTAAATGGGAATATGGTAGTATGAATTAAAGTTATGCTTATAACTACATGTGCATTTGGCAAAGATGAATTGATGTATGGCTATATGTTTGATATATTGAATTTTTAGCAAATTGAATATGAATAAGTGAACATAAAAGTATGAATCGGTTTTTATTTCATTGATTTATTAATGTTAATGGGTTGTACATTTGTTTATGACTTACTAAGCTATAATAGCTTATTGTGTGTATATGTTTGCTATGGTTTTATAGATTTTGGAAGTTGTTACATGCTCGGGGATCCTTGGTGAAGTCGTCCACACTATTTTTTGATTATCGGTACTTTTAGAAGCTAAACTCGAAACTTATGGCATGTATAGGTTAAACTATCTTGTGAAGAAGTTTGATTTTGGTATGTATATATATAAGCCATGCGAAAATGGCTTGATCTTTTTGCTAAGTGATGTTACATGAAGTGAACATGATGAGGTTGATGTATATAAATGTGATATGTTTGTTTGGCTTTTGTTTTTAATTATGTGTTAAATATGCTTGATGAATTTTGGATAAAAGTGTATAATCGTTTGACTTCAAAAAAGGTCATGTACATTAGGTATGAATTCATTTGAAAAGATTCTTGTAATGGGATTTTGATGTGCGTTTAATTAGGTGTAAGATTAAAGTGATGTTCTAATGAATTATTTAGGTTAATGTGTACATTAGTATAAATTATTGATTTGATGGTAGAAATATTGGAAGAGATTCGGCCAAACTATGTTTTATACATATGAACTTTATTAAATTCATGTCATATGCATGAGATGTAGTTTAAATTATGGGTGCTTATATTCGGTTTATTAATGAAAGGTTGGACTATTATATGATGTAATTTTGGATATGTCTAATTGGTAATTCAGCTATGTTTTATAAATCTATTTATGAGCTTGTCAAAATACATGTTTTATTTATGTGTGATATATGTGAAATATGGATATAGGTATTCGGCCTATTGGTTATGGAGGCTATATGTATGTTTGGATTTTGGTACTTGTTAACTTATTTAAGTTACTTTTATAATAAGGTTAATAAATGACCAATATGTTCGGCATAAAGGGAGTAAGAACTGAAAATGTTTAGTGCTTGGTTGGATTGATATAAAAAAATTAGTGAATATATGCTTGATGATATGATTGTGTGTATGAAAGTTGACACTTATTAAAGCATATAATTCTATCATGTTTATGTGTGCCTTTGTATTTGGATTTTTTACCATTTGAATAGTAACTTATGCTATAATAAAAACAAGGAGGTTATATGCGCATTATGTAAATTTGTTTTGTTATTTCTGTCTTAATGATTAAGTAGTACATGACAGTATAATGAAACTCATATTAAATTTTGGTCAAGTTTAGATAAATTGAATGAAAATGCATGATGTGCCGATTATGATATGGTAAAAATGATATATTTGATACTTTTGCTTATGAATTATATGACTACTTTTATGTCCATTATATGATATGAAATGATTTGTAAAGAGATTATATTAGTCATATGTTTTAAAATTTGATTGATTTAAGAGACTCGTTCATATGTATGTGTATTGTTCAAATATTAAGATTGGTCTCTTAATGCCTCGTAACCCATTCCGGCGACTAATAAGGGTTAGAGGTGTTACATTTTATTGGTATCAGAGCTACGGTTTTGTCGATTCTAGGACTAATGTAGCGTGTGTGAGTTTAGCTATACATGTCATAATTTATAATATGATAGCGTGGTGACTCCTAACAGTTGAAAATGTGTTTCGTATAGTAATGGATCACAATCGAGCCGTAGTTGATGATGTTGAGAGTATAGCGACTGGTCTCGCGTAAGGGACAGCACCTGTTGATTCTCGACCGACCTCGAGTAGCCATGAGGGAGAGGCTAAACAAGCCTTCTATCAAATGATGAAAGATTGGTTTACTCAGTATATCTGAACTAATCCGACTGTTCAACAACCCCCACCCCTGATTAATCTATCTCCGATACCTGTGGTACCTCCGATGATTGATCCGATGAGATTAATTAAGCCCCCTGTTGATAATATCACAAAATATAGGGCTCAAGAATTCAAGGCCACAATTAATGATGATGCTAAGTGGGCTAAATTCTGGGTCGATAACACTATCCTCGTATTCGAAGAATTATCATGTACACCTGATGAGTGCTTAAAATGTGCCATATCTTTGTTACGCGACTCTGCCTATCATTGGTGGAACACTTTGGTTTCTGTTGTGCTGAAAGAGTGAGTCACCTTGGAATTCTTTCAGATTGAGTTTCACAAGAAATACATCAGTCAGTGATTCATTGATCAGAAACGTAAAGAATTTCTCAAGCTTAAACGGGGTCATATGACAGTTACTGAATATGAGCGGGAGTTTGTGAGACTCAGTAGATATGCCCAATAGTGTGTTTCGATAGAAGCAATAATGTGTAAAAGATCTAAAGACGGGTTGAATGAAGATATTAAGTTACTGGTCGGCATACTTGAAATCAAAGAATTCGTGGTACTGGTTGAGCGAGCTTGTAAAGCCGAAGAGCTCGGGAAAGAGAAAAGAAAAGCTGATGTTGAAGCAAGATATTTTCGTAAAAGATCTTTAGGTAAAACTTTCCAGTCTTCATCGAAGAAGTTCCGAGATGATTCTGGTCGATCTAAGACTACTACGGGCTTTTTTAGACGAGACCGAGACCGACCCCCTGTGAGTTCGCGAGCCACTTCGGTTGCTAGTGCTGGCAATGTTCAGCAGAACAGGGTCAAGTGCAAGCATTATGGTAAATGGAATTTTGGAGATTGTAGATTGCATGATCGATCTTGTTTTAAATGTGGATTGACGGATCATTTTATCCGAGATTGCCCGATGTTAGCCGAGCAAAACCCTATTCAGAGCGTGAGATCGAATAATATGTGATTACAAGGTAGACCACCTAGGCATTCAGGTAATGTGAGTGGCAGCCAGAAAGGGACGACAGATACCGCAGTTCGATTCGAGGCTCATGCACTTGCCAAAGCTTTTGCTATACGCGCTTATGAGGAGGCTTCTTCCCCAAATGTTATTACCGGTATTTTCACTCTTTATGATACTAGCGTTATTGCATTGATTGATCCTGGTTCGACTCATTCATATGTGTGTGAGACATTAGTATCCAGTAAGACTCTGCCTATTGAGTCTACTGAGTTTGTGATTCGAGTGTCAAACCCCCTGGGTCGAAGTGTTCTGGTTGATAAAGTGTGTAAAAATTGCCCGTTGATGATTCAAGATTCATGTTTTCTAGCTGATTTGATGTTGTTACCTTTCGATGAGTTTGACATAATTCTAGGTATGGATTGGCTAACTTTGCATGATGCTGTTGTAAATTGCAAAAGAAAGACCACTGATTTGAGATGTCAGAACGACGAGATTATTCGGATTGAATCTAATGATCTGAATGGTTTACCAGTGGTAATATCCTCGATGTTAGCTCAGAAGTATGTGAGAAAAGGGTGTGAAGCTTACTTTGCTTATGTGCTTGATAGTAAAGTGACTAAAAAGAAAATTGAATCGGTACCAGTTGTGTGCGAGTATCCAGACATGTTTCCTGACGAATTGCTGAGTTTACCACCTATCTGAGAGGTTGAGTTTGGTATTGAGTTAGTACTGGGGACGACTCTGATTTCGATAGCTCCGTACCGGATGGCACCTACTGAATTAAAAGAGTTGAAAGCATAGTTGCAAGAGTTGACTGATAGAGGTTTTGCACGACCGAGTTTTTCTCCCTGGGGTGCGCCAGTGCTATTTGTGAAAAAGAAAGACGGGACTATGAGAATGTGCATCGACTATCGACAGCTTAATAAAGTGACTATAAAGAATAAATATCTGTTGCCTTGGATTGATGACCTGTTTGATCAATTAAAAGGGGCTTCAGTGTTTTCGAAGATAGATTTGAGATCGGGTTATTATCAGTTACGAGTTTGAGACTCTAATGTACCTAAAATTGCTTTTCGAACTAGGTACAAACATTATGAGTTTGTGGTTATGCCTTTCAGACTCACTAATGCACCTATTGTTTTCATGGATTTTATGAATTGGATCTTCAGATAGTATTTAGATTGGTTTGTGGTTGTGTTTATCAATGACATTTTAATCTATTCACGTAATGAAACCGAGCATGCCGAGCATTTAAGACTTGTGTTGTAGATTTTGCGAGATAAGCAGTTGAACGCAAAATTTAGTAAATGTGAATTCTAGTTACGTGAAGTCAGCTTTCTGGGACATGTTGTATCCACAGTGGGTATTCGGGTTGATCCAAGTAAGATTTCGGCTATTCTTGACTAGAAGCCACCAAAAACTGTTTCTGAAGTTTGGAGCTTTTTAGGACTTGCTGGTTATTATAGACGGTTCGTGAAAGGTTTTTCTATGATTGCGACCCCGATGACGAGACTACTTCAGAAAGATGTTAAGTTTGAATGGTCAAAAAAGTGCCAGAAAAGTTTTGATCAGTTGAAAGCTCTTTTGACCGAAGCTCCGGTGTTAGTTCAGCCTGAATCGGGTAAAGAATTTGTCATTTATAACGATGCATCTTTGAATGGTTTGGGTTGTGTTTTAATGCAGGAAGGCAAAGTTGTAGCTTATGCCTCGAGACAGTTAAAGTCGCATGAAAAGAACTATCCGACGCACGATCTAGAATTGGCTGCTATTGTGTTTACTTTGAAATATGGCGTCATTATTTGTTTGGTGAGAAATGTCATGTTTATTCCTATCACAAGAGCCTAAAATACTTGATGACTCAAAAAGATCTGAATTTGAGACAGCGATGGTGGTTAGAGTTATTAAAACATTATGAACTTGTGATTGATTATCATCCGGGGAAAGCTAATGTTGTTGCAGATGCCCTAAGCCAAAAATCATTATTTGCTTTGCGTGCAATGAACGCACATATAGCTATGTCTGATGATGGTGCGATATTAGCTGAGTTAAAAGCAAAACCGTTATTGATTCAGCAGATTTGTGAATCCTAGAAAATCGATGATGTTTTAATTGCAAAAAGGGCTCAATGTGACTTGAATGGCGATTCAGATTTCTTTGTTGATGCTAAAGATTGTTTAAGATTCAGAAATCAATTATGTGTTCCAAAAGATTCAGAGTTGATACAGATGATACTGAATGAAGCTCACAATAGTCGGTTATCTGTTCACCCGGGTAGCACGAAAATGTATAATGATTTGAAACAACATTATTGGTGGCACGGTATGAAACGAGACATTTTTGACTTTGTTTCGAAGTGTTTAATATGTCAGCATCTAAAAGCTGAGCATCAGGTACCTTCTGGATTGCTTCAGCCGATCATGATACCTGAATGGAAATGGGACTAAGTCACGATGGATTTTGTATCCGGTTAACCGTTGACATCGAGCAAGAAAGATGCAATATAGGTTATTGTTGATAGATTAACAAAATTAGCTCACTTTATTCTGATCCGTATTGATTATTCACTTGATAAACTTGTTGAGTTATGCGTTTCTCAGATCGTGAGATTGCACGGGGTACCTATTTCTATTGTTTCAGATAGACATTCGAGGTTTACATCGCGGTTTTGGAAGAAACTGCAAGATGCACTAGGTACTAAACTGCATTTTAACACTGCTTTCTGTCCCCAGACAGATGGTTAGTCTAAACAAATTATTCAGATACTTGAGGATATGTTGAGATGTTGCATTCTCGAGTTTAAAGGTACGTGGGATCGTTACTTGCCTCTGATTGAATTTACGTATAATAATAGCTTTCAATCAAGTATCAAAATGGCACCTTACGAGGCTTTGTACGGTCGTAAATGTCGTACACCTTTATATTGGACTGAGTTTAGTGAAAATAAGATACACGGGGTTGATTTGATTAAAGAGACTGAACAGAAAGTAAAAGTAATTCGTGAAAGTTTGAAAGCAGCGTCAGATCGTCAGAAATTATATGTTGACTTGAAATAGAAAGATATATAATTTCAAATTGGAGATAAAGTGTTTTTAAAAGTCTCACTGTGGAAGAAAATACTCCGATTTGGTCGCAAAGGCAAATTGAGTCCGAGATTTATTGGGCCGTATGAGATTATTAAACGGGTTGGGTCGGTTTTGTATAAATTGTTGTTGCCACCTGAATTAGAAAAGATTCATAACGTGTTTCACGTTTCAATGCCCCGACGGTATAGATCTGATCCCTCACATGTGATTAGTCCGACAAAAATTGAGATTCAGTTCGATTTAAGTTATGAGGAAGAACTGATTCATATTCTAGCTCACAAAGTCAAAGAATTGCAAAATAAGCAAATTTCGTTAGTGAAAGTGTTGTGGCATAAACACGGGGCTGAGGAAGCAACTTGGGAGCTAGAGGATTCGATGAAAGAACGTTATCCCAACCTTTTCACCGCTAAGATTTTCTAGGATGAAATCCCTAAGGGGGAGAGTTGTGACAGTCCAATTTTGACCCTATTCGGAATGGTGGCTTTGGGACCACGAATCCAAGTTAGAAAAATATTTTAATATTATTTTCTGTGTTTTATTTGTGTGAATTTGCCTGTGTGAAATTTTCATGTTTGAATTTTGTCGTTTGGATGTTTGATTTGATAAAAGGACTTAATTGTGAAAAATGAAAATTTAATGATTTAAATGTCAAGGGCTGAATTGAATATGTCTTTATAATATGAAAGATTTATCTTGTAATTATACCTTGGTTATTAGTGATGGAAAGCTATGACCTTTGGTTATAATGGCTTTATATTTTAATTAACAAGGTTAAATTAGTAAAATGATAATTAAAACATGTTTTGATAAAACATAAAATAAGTATCATGCATTCATATGTTTATTTCATCACCGAATATTGAGAAAAGAAAAAAAAAAGAAAAGAGTTTGAGACATTCGGCCTTTGTTGAGCTCAATTAGGGTATGTTTTATTTTCGGTTTTTGATAATTTTTACGTTTTTGAGATCGTTGCTATGAGATGTTCAAAGCCCATGTCCCTATTTCTGATTTTGATGATGATTTCGTGTTTTGCCATTATTGATATTTTGATGAATTTTTTGTTTGATGTTGTTAAATAAAAGTTATGTGATAGATTCACAAGTTTGTATTGGAATTTTTGGATGAAATTGAGTAAATAGGGCTTAATTGCAAAAATGGTAAATAGAGGGACCAAATTGTGAAATAAATGAAATGTGAGGATTTGTTGTGTATAAGGAGTATTTGGCCTAGTTATGGCATGAACAAATTATGCTTGTTTTGTGTTTTGTGAATTTTGGACTTAATTACTAAATGTGTAAAATGTATGGGGCAAAAGTGCAATTTGCCCATTTATGTGTTTTTGAGTGAATTGGATTGAATATTTGATTAAATAAGTTTATTTTAAATTAATCTAGGTCAAGAAAATAGAAAATCAGATTCGGATCGGGGAAAAACAAAAATAGACGAATAGTCGGTTTACGTCGTTCGCCGGTATCCGAGGTAAGTCTATAACCAATTTAAATATCTTTAATTTTGAATGAAAAATTAGTTTAAGTGTTAATTTGAAATATATAGACAAATGTGTGGTTGGCCGAATTTGATAATATAAATTTTGTATATTAAATTGATTTGAATTATGGTATGATATTGAAATGTTGAATGAAGAATGAGTTGCAATTGAAGTTATTATAAAAGAGTTGTGAATGAAATGATTGTCTAAAATAGATATTTAGGCTTCAAGCCTAGCAAGCATTATGCTGGTGAAGCTAAATCGGGCTATATGCCTAGCAGGCTTATTGCCGGTGAAAAGAAATCAGGCTTTACGCCTAGCAGGCTTAATGCCCGTGTATAAAAATTAGGCTTTGTGCCGGTGTGAATTAAGGTTTATACCTAGCAGGCTTGATGCCGGTGAATTATAAAGAGTTTATGCTTACAAGATTTTGTGCTGAAGTGATAATTGCATACTTAAAACGAGCTAAAGTGGACAGGTATGTGATAATTAATTGTTTTTGTGTTATAAGGTAAGTTGGCTATTGTAATTATAATGCAAATTATATGAGATGATAATGAAAGTTGATGAATTTATGGAACTATGTATTCGGCCAAACATGTAAATGGGAATATGATAGTATGAATTAAAGTTATGCTTATAACTATATGTGCATTCAACAAAGATGAATTGATGTATGGCTATATGTTTGATATATTGAATTTTTAGCAAATTGAATATGAATAAGTGAACATAAAAGTATGAATCGATTTTTATTTCATTGATTTATTAATGTTAATGGGTTGTAAATTTGCTTATGACTTACTAAGCTATAATAGCTTATTGTGTGTATATGTTTGCCTTAGTTTTATAGATTTTAGAAGTCGTTACGTGCTCGGGGATCGTCGGTGAAGTCATCCACACTATCGTTTGATTATCGGTACTTTTAGAAGCTAAACTCAAAACTTATAGCATGTATAGGTTAAACTATCTTGTGAAAAAGTTTGATTTTGGTATGTATATATATAAGCCATGCGAAAATGGCTTGATCTTTTTGCTAAGTGATGTTACATGAAGTGAACATGATGAGGTTAATGTCTATAAATGTGATATGTTTGTTTGGCTTTTATTTTTAATTATGTGTTAAATATGCTTGATGAATTTTAGATAAAAGTGTATAATCGTTTGACTTCAAAGAAGGTCATGTACATTAGGTACGAATTCATTTGAAAAGATCCTTGTAATGGGATTTTGATGTGCATTGAATTAGGTGTAAGATTAAAGTGATGTTCTAATGAATTATTTAGGTTAATGTGTACATTAGTATAAATTATTGATTTGATGGTAGAAATGTTGGAAGAGATTCGGCCAAACTATGTTTTATACATATGAACTTTATTAAATCCATGTCATATGCATGAGATGTATTTTAAATTATGCATGCTTATATTCGGTTTATTAATGAAAGGTTGGACTATTATATGATGTGATTTTGGATATGTCTAATTAGTAATTCAGCTATGTTTTATAAATCTGTTTATGAGCTTATCAAAATACATGTTTTATTTATGTGTGATATATGTGAAATATGGATATAGGTATTCGGCTTATTGGTTATGGAGGCTATATGTATGTTTGGATTTTGGTACTTGTTAACTTATTTAAGTTATTTTTATGATAAGGTTAGTAAATGACCAATATGTTTGGCATAAAGGGAGTAAGAAATGAAACTGTTTAGTACTTGGTTGGATTGATATAAAAAAAAGTATTAGTGAATATATGCTTGATGATATGATTATGTGTATGAAAGTTGACATTTATTAAAGGATATAATTCTATCATGTTTATGTGTGCCTTTGTATTTGGATTTTTTACCATTTGAGTAGTAACTTACGCTATAATAAAACAAGGAGGTTATATGCTCATTAAGTAAATTGGTTTTGTTATTTGTGTCTTAATGATTAAGTAGTACATGAAAGTATAATGAAATTCATATTAAATTTTGGTCAAGTTTAGATAAATTGAATGAAAATGCATGATGTGTCGATTATGATATGGTAAAAATGATATATTTGATACTTTTGCTTATGAATTATATGACTACTTTTATGTCCGTTATATGATATGAAATGATTTGTAAAGATATTATATTAGTCATATGTTTTAAAATTTGATTGATTTAAGAGACTCATTCATATGTATGTCTATTGTTCAAATATTGAGATTGGTCTCATAATGCCTCGTAACCCATTCTGACGACGGATAAGGGTTAGGGGTGTTACAGAAATAAATCAAAAGGATCCAATTGAAATAGGTATTAAAAGTGGAAGGACTTGCAGTACAAATTTCCCCAAAGTCAAAAACACGTGGATCCTCTCTAGCGGGTCGGGTCAACCCCGCGGATCCTAGGGGCAAAACGACGTCATTTTATGCCTGGGGTATTAGGCCAAAACGGCGTCGTTTTATGCCTGGTTTGATAATTATTATGCAGGACTCTCATTTATGTTTCTCTCAAAAACTATAGACCATGAAGAAGGAAAACTCTGAAATGTGTGACACTTGTTAAGTTTCACTAAGAAGAATAAGTCATATTTATATGTGTTAGAAGAGTTCTAAAAAATATTATCCTTATTCTTCCTTCAATGTTATTCTCTGATTCTTTTCTTAAGTCAAATTATATTGCATCCTCGTTAAGCTGGAAGCTATGGTTCTTAGTTATTGAAGGATTATCCTGGGTAAATATTACAGCTCTACATGTTAAGTTCTGAAAGATTAAGTTTGTGAAAGGTATGTGGACAATAAGTTGTAGTATAAAAAGCTTTGCATGGAGATTATTAGAGTTTGAGATGATAGAAATTTTGTACAAAAATGAGTTTTCATGGTAATTCTATGTTCTGTAAGTAATTGTTGCTATTGGTTCAAGAAAGATGTCAGAGTCTAGAGCTTAGAAATGCGGTAGGTGAGAATCAAATGAGTCACTATTCTAACTTTATGTGAACTTTTCAAGAATGAATATATATAAATATAGTATGATGAAATCAATAATAATGAGTAAGAAAATGAATTGCGTGCTATATTGATACGTAAAAAGTTTTGTTGAAAAGATTGATGACTAGTAAGTACGCAGGTAAGGTTAGTATAAGAACATGATGAATTGATCAGAAGTGTGAACCAATCTAGGTAAGTGAATGTTAGGCATATGTTATTTTGTGATGCCTCTGGTATGGAAGTTATATTGCTAACCAAACTGGCAAATCATTATTTATAAATAAGATTAAGACTAAGAGGTTAAAACCTATGGCATTTTAATATGATATGAAATAGTCATGGTGAAGTAGTAATATGAAGACTGGACTAGCAGATCACGATATATGAATGTGTGTAAGACCATGAAGTAAAGACCCATGGCAAGATATGTCTATTTGAATGTTCATGATGTAGCCTTTGAAATATGTAAATCGAATTGGCAGATCACGAGACATGAATTTATGTGAAAATCCATTGGGATAGTAAACATCTGACTCTATATGATGCCTTTATGGCATATTTTATATGTCATCCATGTGCCACATTTTGTCTGTTGCTCTTATGACATATTTTGTTGGTCTCTCAAGGCATGTTAAGCTAAGTCTGTATGGTATGATGTAATTGTTCGCTCACACGGTATGTTCTAGATCAATTTAGATTGTTCTAAGATAAGTACTACTATGATAAGGCTACAATACATTTGAAGTTAATTTGGTTGAATTAGTCCTATAAATTAATTGAATAAGTTTAAAGAGAAGTCTTTAAGAAAAAATGTACATTTGATTATTAGGTATGAGTATCTGCCATGGTATTCTACTAAGACATAAGAAATAGTCAGATTAAGTTTATCTGCATTACATAGTGCTGAAGTTTGAGCTTTGGTTATTCACCAAGACTGAATCTGAGTTACAGGTATCCCAATTATCTACGGTCTTGAAACAAAGTGGTATAGAGATCATCTGAATGATTTGTGTAATATGTTTCCAGTATGGATTTATATAGTAATGAACCAGAGTATTATTTGAATAGTAGTTTGATGGTATTCAAATCTAACTAAGTATTTGTTAAATGTGTAAATATCCCCTAGTGAATAGTATCTGTGTACAATTATACTAGAATAAGTGTATATATTGTAACATCCCGAAACAGGGCCTAAATGGAACAGAGGTCGCGAAACCACAAATCTGAGATAGAAAAGTTTATTACGATGAATTATCATGATTTACCGATTGACTAGATGCATGTGTTAGACTATCGATAAGAAATTTTATAGATTGCATGTTTAATTTGTCTATTAGAGCTTATTTGTAAAAGTTGCTGTAACAGCCTGATTTAGGGCCTAAACGGAACGATAGTTTCGGAACCATGAATTCGAGGTCAAAAAAATTTATTTCGATTTAGTTTTAAGGTTTATTTATTGATTGAGTAATTGTGTGAAAATTTTGCGAAGAAATTTTATGTATAGGTGCCTAATTTGATAATTAGGACTAAATTGTAAAAATTGTAAAATGTGAGTTCTAGATGTTAAAGGGGATTTAATTGAAATGAGTTCTTAAAGTGGAGGTCCTAATTTAGAATTAGACCATTGGATAATTTGGTGGACAAAAATGGGCATGAATAGGACAAATTTGAAAGAAAAGCCTTTAAGGGCATTTTTGTCATTTGGTAATTAAAAGAATTAAAAAGGGAAAATAAAGCCAAAATTGGTCCATCTTCTTCATGGAGGCCGAATATAGCATGGGGGAAGCCATGGTTAGGGTTTCCAAGCTTTCCAAGCACAATAGTAAGTCCGTTCTAGCCCCGTTTTTAATGTTCTTTACGCTTTTGGAATCCCGGTAGCTCGATAAAGCTTATTCTACCCATAATTTAGGCTAGGGTACATATTTGGAAAAATACCCATAGGTGAAAAGTGTTTATTTTGATGTTTTATGATAGAATATGAGGTTTTAAATTATGCTAGACAACTTGTGCTACTCGGTTTTAAGTAAAAACGAGTAAAAGGGCTTAATCGGTAAAAATACCTATTGTTCATAAGTACATGTTATAGTGGGAATTTGAGGTTGATGTTGGTAAATAAATGATCAGCATGTCCTAAAACATAAGAATTTGGGATAAAGTTTAACTTCCGAGCCTTGGGGCAAAAGTGTAAATATGTAAAAGTTTAGGGGCAAAATTGTAATTTTTCCAAAGTTTAAGTTAAGGACTGTTTTGAATAGTACATTTTAAATAAGTGAAATATGTTGTTTTAGATCCCGGAAAATGAGATTTGGACTTAGAACGGGAGAAAAATAAAAAATCGGAAAAGTTGGTAAAATGGTCGTTTTGGCATCGAGGTAAGTTCATATGTTTAATAAGAAATTAATTATGCATATTTGGATGTTAAATTGGTATTTTAGCTATAAATATTTTAGTAGTGAATTTCAGATATAGTAATTATTGTTCGATAATAATTCGACATTGAAAAGATAAATTATAAAAGGTTACATGTAAGCCCATATCTGAAATATGGCCTTGTATGATATTGAGAAAGTATAGAAAAACATAGTTTGAAGGGGATAAGTTGAATCGAAGAGGAGTCAATAGATAAAAAGTATCAGAAAGCCCTATTTGAACCTTAGGAATGTTTGGGATACGAATGTCATGGCATTTGGGGTTATTAGACAGGACAGGAATAATCCATGTAAGTCTATATCAGACATATGGCTTTGGGAAGACAGGAATATCTCATGTAAGTCCATGTCAAGAACATGGCATTGGCAGGCTATTATCAGGTAGGAAAACCCGAGTATCCTTAGTATTCCAAGTGGTTCAACGGGCTAATGTACATGTTAAATTACAGGAAGGTTCAGGTAAAGAAATGATAAACAGGTCCAAGTGAGTTCGTAAGAACACCATAGTTATTAGTTGAGGAAACTTTCAACAAAGGAAAGGTAATTTATGTTTATGAGTTTTCAGTTTGCACCATGAGAATGACATAAGTTGAAATATCTTAATATCAGGAAGGAATATGACTACGATCAGTGAGATGATGTAGGCATGCAAGGGAAATTAGTAAGTGATGAGCCTATAGTATATAGAGCCTTTGGTAAGGCCACAGATAAGTAAGTTGGGAAAGTAAGAATTTAGCAGTATTTATTCAAGCTGAAACAGCTTAGTAGTAAGCTAAATTTATTGTTACTACTTATTACTTTACACGTGAACTTACTAAGCTTTATAAGCTTACTTCTTTTCCTTTCCCATATTTTAGAGTACTTAAAAGCAAGCTCGGGTTAGAGGTCGTCGGGGATCGCTTCACACTATCGACTATCAAGTTACCAAATGGGTATCTTCATTTACAAATGTCCTAGTTTATGGCATGTATAGGGACTTAATATTTAGTAAGTGTCAATTATGATATGGCTAATGTATGGCAGGTAAATATTTGATAAGGATTAGATATTGAAATAGCTAATTAAGAATATCTTTTGATGTTATGTATGCCTAAATGAAAGTGAATACATGGAAATCATGAAAAAGTGAAGTTAGCATTAAAAAAGTATTAAATAGCAGCAGTGACGTGAATTTGAAAAATTACTAAAAAATAGTAGACATGGAATTAGATGGTGAGTGAGATATAGAATTAAAGCTTAATAAGTCTATTTCCATGTGAAAGAAACAGAGGAAGCAAAGGAGTTGTAAATTATGAGTTATAAGAATTTGAGTGAGACTGCTCCAGATTGATTTCGCGATCCCCTGTTCTGACTTTAAAAATTCACCATAAATTTTACATAAATAATTAGAAGTTATAGTTTATATTCCTAGATTCCTTATTGAGTCTAGATTGTAATAAAACAAGCAAGATTGTTATTTGAATTTGGTACTAAGAGAAATCCATTTTGTAGTGAACAGAGGTCAGGGCAATTGAGCAGTGAAACAGGGGAAACTTTAAATAATAAACTGTACAAATTGAATGAGTCAAAAATTATAGAAAAAAATTAGTAAGAACATATATAAGTCTAGTTTCAGATAAAATTTACAGAATTTAATTTCGAGTTGCAAAACTCGAGTTATGATTTTTTTAGCGATAGTGACGCAGTTAGACAGCTTTATTATGGAACAGGGAAATGATATGTTTTGTTCCATTTAAGTAATCAGGAAATTTTCATTAATCCTAGTTGGTCCTGAATCATTTAAATTGTATGATTTAGGGTCTCGATGACCCTTTTTAGGGACATATTGAATGAATGAAAATAAATTAATTTTAGAAGCAAATTTTATACCCAGGTTGAGTAAGTTAAGTCCGGTAATGCCTCGCGCTCGACTCCGGCAACGATCTCGGGTAAGGGGTGTTACATATATATTAATAGATTTATGAATTACCTAAAAATATCTTGAGTTAACCAGTAAAGAAAAGAGTTAGTACGTTAAGAGTGTGTCAGTTGGCATGTATTAGTAAGATAACACTGTAATCGTATTCGTCTGAAATAGAAGTTGACGATTTAGAAGAGTAACTAGCTCACTAAGTACTCTTGTACTTATATTGTTTTCTATTGTTTTTAGGTGTTTGGGAAGAAATGCGTTAGGAGGGACAATGCCAAAAGTTCGTTAGAATAGCTACAAAGTGGGTTATTATGCATGCAATGGATTAGTGGCATAGTTTTAGAATACGCCTTAAGTGTTTGTAGATAGCAAACTTCTTTATTATAATGATCTATATGATGTCTGATGTAACAAGTTATTTTAAATACTTCCTTTGTTATTAAAAGTTAAGTTTTTTAGTTAAAATGATAAATAAAATATTTAAAGAAATGAAAAATTGTAAACTATTTTGTTAATATGTTAAGTATTATGTGTAGTAACACTAGAAAATTGGACCTGGGTAGTCGGTTCAGGTTGAAGACATTACAAAACAAGGCATATTATACCTTTGGCGCTAACTCATACTATACTTACCCTTTATCGCTTAACACAGACTTCTCATTAATATAGTAGAATAGTATGAAACAAAATCCTTTCCTACTTATATGGCAGTTACAATACGCCCACACGTATATGCCACAATAAGAAATAGGGTGGATTACACTTCGCCAAATAGACTATTGTACTACTATATGCCAAAACCTTAGACCCACCAAACCCAAGGTGTTACAAATTGACCCACTTGATTCTCCAAATTTCTCAAAGTAGGGTCATTCTTCACCATATACGCCTTCAACAAGTTCTCCAAACTATTGGAAGGTTTGGCTTGTGGTGGTTTTTGAACTTGTTGTGGGCATCCTAACGTTGGTTTGATCTAGGTTGCATGTATGTGTTATTGGGTCCAACCCCTTGGTTGCTCCAAGAAAAATTCAAATAGTTCCACCATGAAGGGTTATAAAAGTTGGATTGTGGCCCTTGCCCATTTTTATGCTGATTTTGGTTTCCTACGTAATAAATGGATGTAAAACTCATTTTTCAGAGGTGTCAAAAACAGTGGTTTCGAGGCCACCAAATCTGATGAGCAAGTTCATAAATATTATATTTAATATTTATGAGTTAATTGCGACTTTGGAAAAGTTTTTGATTTAGTGATTTTTGTTTTAAAAGCAATTTAATAAGTTTAAGTGGTAAGACCCTAAGGTCAAGTGGTTTTAGAAAATGAGGTATTGGGACATCGTTTCAATAAACTAAGTCATAAATATTTTTATAAATATTTACGGAGTGTCACTAAGGTGGTATTAAAGTTTTGTTGAAAAAAATTTAATATTTCGATAGTTAATTAAGTGAAAAGGACTAAATCGTAATAGTTGAAAAAGTTAGTTGCTATTAGTTTAAAGATGTTAATTGATTAAAGAATTAGAATTGGATGGCCTTATTAGTAAATTATCCATCCTAAAGATAATGGGATGGTTGGATGCTTAAATTTCTTTTTATTAGAATGTTTTATATGTTATTATTATATGATAAAGATAAAATAATGAATAAAAAAAGGTTAATAAAATTAAAACATAAGCCATCATCTTCTTTAACACCGAATGGCCATGGAAATAAAGAAATGGATAAGCTTCAAGCTTTGGCCTAGCTTTGGGTGATGCACGTAAGTCCGTTTTAACCTCGTTTTTAATTATTTTTATGTTTTTGAGATTGTTGCAATGAGGTCTAGTTAGCCAGTACCTTCAATTTTGAAACTGTTAAAGATTTTGAAAGTTTCCATTGATGAATCTTGTAATTTTTTTATGTTAAATGATGAATTTAGAATGTTGATTGATAATTAAACGTATTTTGTTAAGTGATTTTTGATGAATTTACTGATTAGGGACTAATTGTTAAATTAATAAAAGTACAAGGATTTAATGTGAAATTTTTGCACAAATGGGCTGTTTTGGATACCATGAACATTCGTCTAAGCTCAATTTTGGGTAAAATGGTTAATTTGCATGTTTTAGGCTTAGGGACTAAATTAAATAAAAGTAAAATTTTAGGGGCAATTTTGTAAAAATGTAAAAAAGACCAAATTGCATGAAATACATTGTTTTTTGCCTAAATTGATAAATTGAATGAAATTATTAATTTAGATTAATACCGAGTAGAAAATCGAGGAAAATGAAAAATGACCAAAATGCCCCTAAACTTTGGTATTTATGAAATTTAGCCAGATAAGTTTGTATGAACTGAATTCTGTACAATGTTGATTAAATTGAATGATATTGTGTGATTTTATGGTGATTGAATTAATATATATATATATATATATATATATATATGTTATTATGCAATCTTTCATATCATGAGACGATGGAAATTCAACGACGTATGACAACTATCAAGCCCCGTTTGAACCTTAGGAATTCATAGCATAAAATTGACATGTCATTAGGGTTTACATGATTCGGGTACTAGTCCTGAACGTCCTACCGATGGTTGAGGTCCTACATGTGTTGTGGAACTCCACAACCCATATGAGCAACATCGTGTAGCTACGTTCCGACCCACAGCTTGTGTGAGCATACCGATTTACAGCTCGTGAGGGCATACCGATCTACAGCTCGTGTGAGCATACCGATTTACAGCTTGTGAGAGCATATCAATCTACAGCTCGAGTGAGCATACCGATTCACAGCTCGTATGAGCATACATGTACAGGATTTGATGGATTATAGTTATATGAGTTAGCACACTATGTGTGAGCTATCTTGGGTATCCAACAGTATTTTAAATGGTTCAACGAGTATTATTCGAATATGAAGTGGTAAGAGTTTGATATGAACTAAGATATAGATACATGTGAATTTCATCGAAATGGTATTACATGGTATATTGAAAGTGGAAATAGATGATAAATGTATATGATACATGAATAAATGTTGTGCTCATCCATGTTTATAATGCTTATGTTAGATGTTTATTTGGCTAACATGTTTAGTGTACATGCTTTGGCATTGGCTGAGTTGTGGTTGGGTTATGCCATGTTAAACTTAAAAATTATGCATTGAAATGGTAAATGCCTAAATGGAACTATGCTTGTGATCATGAAAGGGTGGTAATGTTTAAATTATGTAATTTCTATTGAAATGGTTTATCATGTGGTTAGTTCCAAAAAGAATTATGTTTAAATGCACTAGCTTGTGACTATGGTTGAATGATATGCTTATGTCTTGTGTGATATGCATATGAAACGAGTGTGGAAAGGTAATGAAATAGTAAATTCATACTTGAAGTGTAAAATGATGAAAAAGGGAATGATGAGTTGAATTGATGTTGCTATTTAAGCTAAAGTTAGTAAATACAATGGACAGAAATGAAATGCAAACGAAAATAAGAAAATTTGAAAAGGTGTAAACTTATTGAAAATCCTACTATGCTAGGGATGATATGTATAAGTAATGCTGTGTATTTAGTCTCATCGTGAGTTGTTGAATATGGCTATATGAATCTTGCAGTATCAGTATAGGATTTGTAACAACCCTTACCTGCATCCGTCGCCGGAATAGGGTACGAGGCGTTACCTCACTTAAACACAAACAATCATATCAACTCAAGTCATAAATTTTCATTCAAATTTAAAACTTTTCATACGTAATCATGTTGTCCCTATTATAGGCCTACGAGGCTCAAAACCTACATTGAGAGTGGCTCGGGACTAAACTGAGATCTTTGAAACACTTAGAAAAATTTCATATTTTGGAGAGTCACATGCCCGTGTGGTTAGGACACGCCTGTGTTGGTAGGCCATGTGGTCACACACACCCATGTCATCTACCCGTGTAACTCTCTGTTTATGACGTCATCAATAATTTAGGGTCACACGGCCAAGTCACACGCCCGTGTGCTAGGCTGTGTGGCGAATTTAATTTTCGCATTTCAGGTGCAAACTTCACATGGCCTTGGCACACGCCTATATCCTGAGGCCGTGTCTTTCACACGGTCATGTCTCTGCCCGTGTGTTTACTACTGGACATTCTAGTTTTCCAAATTAAGGTGCAAGGGACACACGGTCGGACTACACGCCCATGTGACATACCGTGTGTCATACACGGCCTAGACGCACGCTCGTGTATCTACCCATGTGGACAAATATAATGCTATTTACCAAGCCATTTGCCACCCTAAGACACAAACATATTTATACCAATTTTACCAACATAGAGCATCGCATATTTACACAACCAAATATCCATAATCAAGACATCCACACTTCGACCACATGCCACATACATCACACATTAATCAACTAAATCATACAAGCTACCACATCCATGAATAACATTATCATATGCATATACCAAGAACCAATATTGGCCAATTTTAAATGGCCTTATACAAAATGATCATTCATCAAAATAAGCCAACATTTTTTGCCAAATCAATTATGACACATATAACATAATAACAAAGTCCCCTATACATGCCTTAACTCAAAATATTAATGACCACATATACTAAATATAGTTTGATAGTGTGAGACGATCCTCTGACGATTTCCAGTCCGAGTTAGCTTGGTGCCACTATAAGATAAGGGAAAAAGAAAGTAGCAAGCTAAATAGCTTAGTAAGTTTATATGAAAATAATGAACATTATAAACACACATTTAACACACAAATGAAATTATAACAATTTCATGAATACTATCAAAACCTTACGATCACAACTTACTCATTCACAACCTTACCAATAGTTCTCACATAACGAACTCATCTTTTAGGAGTTTCGCATACATACCTGTGCCAACCATTACATAATCACTTGCTCTCACACTTTGTTATTTCGTTGAATCACCCGTTGAACCACTTGGAGTTCTAAAGGATATTCGGAAGTCTTACACATAAGTGCCACACTTATTTGTAGTCGAAGGCACAACTTATCATTTGTAGCTGAAGCTACCACTTATCACTTGTAGCTGAAGCTACAACTTATCACTTGTAGCCAAAGCTACCACTTATCACTTGTCACTTAAACACTTGGTTTCCTAGTGACATGTCACTTGTATCCAATTCGATTCCTAAGGTTCAATCAGGATCTTTCTCACTTGTCGAAGCTTGGTTGGTATACACATTCAAATAGTTATTCATAAAGCATCCTAATGTTAAAGTATTCAAAACATAATATATCAATGCATTATTTACATACAAACTTACCTTGGTCCGAAATGACAAGTTATTCGATTTAGTCCAAAATATTTTTTTCCCTGATCAAGGTTGATTCCTCATCTTTCTTGATCTATAATACCAAATTTAACTCATTTAATTATCACATTACTCAATTCAGTCCATAAATCACATTATGGAAAAATTACATTTTTGCCCCTAAAGTTTGACATATTTACACTTTAGTCCCTATGCTCGTATAACGAAATGTACTCACTTTTTTTGTTACCTAAGCCTAATCGACACATATACATACTCATAATAGCCCATATTTTACAGTAAATCACATTTTATACACATGTTTTACAACTTTTACAAGTAAGTCCCTTTATGCATTTTCATCAAAACCACCTAGTAAAAGTTGTTTATCACACATCAAACTTTTATTTTCTACCATTATTCATCAAATTACATGCATGTCACACTTGGGTAAATTTTTTAATATGAACCCCAGCTTAAAATAATGGTAGAAATAGGTAAATCGGGCTACGGGGACTTTAAAAATGTAAGGAACATTAAAAACAAGGTTAGGATGCACTTACTATGAAGCTTGGAAGTTGAAAAACCCTAGCTATGGAGAGTATGGAAGTTTCTGCCCTAGCTTGAAGAAGATGAACAAAATTTGACTTCATTTTCCTCTTTTTATTTCTTTTTTAACCAAATGACCAAAATGCCCTTCACTTAAAACTTTAATATTTTACCTTTTCATGTCCATTTTTGTCCAAACTGAAGTATATTGGTCTAATTACCACATAAGGACTTCTAATTTAAGAACTCTTCACAATCAAATCCCTTTATCAATTGAAATACACATTTTGTAGCTTTTGCAATTTAGTCCTAAAAAATCAAATTAGACACTTTATCACTAAAATTTCTTAACCAAATTTTCACACATGGATTTAACCATAGAATAAACCTCAAAACATTATCGCAATAAAATTTTCTACTTCGCATTCGTGGTTCTGAAACCATTGTTCCGTTTAAGCCCTAAATCGAGCTATTACAACTTCCCCCTTTAGGGATTTTCGTCCCCGAGAATCTTACCAGGAAATAGGTTTGGGTAGTGTTTTCTCATAGCCTCCTCAGGTTCCCACATAGCCTCTTCAACCCTATGTCTTTGCCACAATACTTTCACTAAGGCTACATCTTTATTTCTCTACTGTTTTACTTTCCGAGCTAGGATCTTAATTGATTCTTCACCATAAGTCATATCCGATTGAATTTCAATCTCTGCCAGTGAAGTCACATGTGATGGATCAGAACGATAGCATCGTAACATCGACACATGAAATACATTATGGATTCTTTCTAACCTTTCCAGTAAAACTAACCGATAAGCCATTGGCCCTATTCTTTTCATCACCTCGTACGGACCAATAAAACGCGGACTTAACTTGCCTTTACAACCAAATCTCAAAATCTTCTACCATGGAGATACTTTCAGAAATACTTTACCACCCACCTGAAATTTGATCTCCTTTCTTTTCAAATCCGCATACGACTTTTGCCGATCTGAGGTATCTTTCAAACAATCCCGAATTACCTTCACTTTTTCTTCGGTTTCTCTAACCAAATAAACTCCATGAATCTATTTTTCGCTGAGCTCGGTCCAATAAAAGGAGTTTGACATTTGCGGCCATACAATGCCTCATACGGAGCCATTTTTATACTCGACTGAAAGCTATTGTTGTAGGCAAACTCTACCAACAGTAAATACTTTTCCCAACTACCTTGGAATTCCAATACACACATTGGAGCATATCTTTGAGGATCTGAATTACCCTTTTAGATTGACTATTGGTTTGCAGATGAAACACAGTACTAAAATTCAATTTCGTGCCCAAGGCTTCTTGAAACTTTTTCCAAAACCTAGAAGTAAACCTCGAATCTCTATCCAAAATAATAGAAATAGGCACTCTATGCAATCTCACAATTTCAGAAATGTAAAACTCAGCTAACTTATCAAGCGTAATCGGTACGTATCGGAATGAAATGAGCCAATTTTGTCAATGGATCAACCACGACCCTTACGGCATCTTTCTTTTTAGGAGTCAGAGGAAACCCGTCACGAAATTCATCGTGATCCTATCCCATTTCCATTCAGGAACCATCACTGGCTGAAGTAAACCCGAAGGCACTTGATGCTCAACTTTCACTTATTGACAACTTAAACACTTTGACACAAATTCAGAAATGTCTCTCTTTATACCTAACCACCAATACTATTTCTTCGGATCATTATACATTTTCACACTGCCCAGATGCACTGACAAACAACCACTGTGTCCCTTGTGTAAAATTTTTTGAATCAACTTAGCATCTTTAGGTACACATACCCTATCTCGAAACATCAAGCAATCATCTGAACTGATATGATAATCTGAATCATTATCCACTTCACACTGAGCTCTCTTGGCTTACAACTCACGATCATTTTTCTGAGCTTCACCAATTTGCTGAAGAAATAACAGTCTAGCTCTCAATTCAACTAACATCGAACCATCATCAGTCAAAGTCAATCTTGTATTCATCTCTCTCAAGGAGAACAAAGATTTTCTACTCAAAGCATCGGCGGCTGCATTCGCCTTTCCCAGATGATAATAAATCACTAGCTCATAATCTTTCAACAACTCGAGCCATCTCTTTTGTCGCAAGTTCAAATCCTTTTGAGTCATTAAATACTTCAAACTCTTGTGATTGGTGAAGATACGGTATGTCTCACTGTACAAA
This sequence comes from Gossypium stocksii, assembly GCA_020496765.1. Taxonomy (NCBI): domain Eukaryota; kingdom Viridiplantae; phylum Streptophyta; class Magnoliopsida; order Malvales; family Malvaceae; genus Gossypium; species Gossypium stocksii. The sequence continues at coordinate 49,774,309 of CM035628.1, forward strand.
TGATGTCGCCAAATTTTTAAAGCAAAGATGATGGCGGCCAATTCCAAATCGTGTGTCGGGTAGTTCTTTTCGTGCGATTTTAATTGTCTCAAGGTATATGCTATCACTTCTCCTTCTTACATCAACCCACATCCAAGACCATTTAAAGACACATCACTATAAATTAGAAACTCTTTCCCAGACTCAAGTTGCACTAACATTGGTGCCTTAGTCAACAATGCTTTCAATTTCTCAAAACTTTGCTGACACTTTTCGGTCTAGTTAAATTTAACATCTTTTCGCAACAATTTGGTCATAGGGGAAAATCCCTTGACAAAGCATCTATAATACCCAGCTAAGCCCATAAAGCTTCTAACCTCGGATACGTTCTTTGGTAGTTTCCAGTCAACAATTTCCAAAATCTTACTCGAATCAACCCGAATACCATCACCCGAAACGATGTGTCCCAAAAATTTGATTTCTTGGAGCCAAAACTCACTTTTACTGAACTTAGCAAATAATTTCTTTTCTCTCAAAATCTGCAATACAGTTCTCAAATGTCCAGCATGCTCGGACTCATCTCGAGAATAAATCAAAATGTCATCTATGAACACAACAACAAACTTATCCAAGTACGGGCAAAAAATTTGATTCATTAAATCCATAAATATAGCCGGAGAATTAGTTAAACCGAAAGGCATCACAAGAAATTCATAATGTCCAAAACACGAATCTTAAGTCAATCTTTGAAAACACGGTCGCCCATTTGAATTGATCAAATAAATCATGAATCCTCGGTAACAGATACTTATTCTTTATTGTCACCTTATTGAGCTGTCTATAATCGATAGAAAGTCTCATAGATCCGTCTTTCTTCTTTACAAACAAAATGGGAGAGTCGTAAGGGGAGAAACTCGGTCTCGCAAATCCCTTATCTGTCAACTCTTCCAACTAAGCTTTTAATTCTTTTAATTTGGTCGGAGCCATCCTATATGGAGCAATCAATATCGAGGCAATTCCTGGCACCAAATCAATAGCAAATTCAATTTCCCTATTTAGAGGCAAACCAGGCAACTCTTCTGGAAACACATCCGGACACTCACAACTACTAGCACTGATTCAATCTTTGACTCAGACATATTTATATTCACACATAAGTAAGAAATGCTTTATACCCCTTTCTTATATACCTTTGAGTTGTCATTGAAGAAATCATAGTAGGCAATTCACCCAATTCATCTGATTCAACCTGAAGAATTTCATTGTTCTAACATTTCAATTCAATAACTTTTTGTCTACAGTTCACTATTACATCATGACGATTCAACCAGTCCATGCCCAATAAAACATCAAATTCATCAAATGGCAACAACATCAAGTTAGCCGAAAAACAGTGACCTCGAATCATCAAAGGACAACTTTTACAAACCTTATCATCTAGCATATATTTGCCTAAGGGGTTTGACACTTTAATCACAAACTCAGTGGACTCAATAGGAAAATTCTTTCTAATCACCAAAATCATGCAAATATATGAATGAGTAGACCTAGGATCAATCAATGCAATAACATTAGTATCATAAAAAGAAAATGTACTCGTAATAACATCAAGGGATGATGTGTCCTCTTAAGCACAAATAGCATAAGCTCTAACTGCTACTCTAGCCATGGATCTCACAACTAAATCCCTAGATACACCTCTGCTACTCGATACGTTTCCCACATTTTTCACTGGTCTCCTTCTAGCCACTGTGTTGCTTGATCTTACATTCTGAACATCATCTTTCTCAACCACTTTAGGGCAATCCTTGATAAAATACTCTTGAGACGCACACTTAAAACAAGCTCGATTAATCACCCAACACTCACCGGGATGACACCTACCACAATGCTAGCACTTGGGCTTATTAGGTTTAGCGTTACCAACGTTCGCTATAGATGTAGTCTGAGTCTTAAAACCTGAATATTGCTTCCCACGAGCTTTGTTTGGGTTCCAAGCTGAAATAGCCGAACGGATATGAATGTCCCTCAATTTCTTTGACGAGGTCTGATAAGACTTACTCATTGGCCTCTTTCTCAAATCTCTGGTCTCACTCTTAGCCTTTCTCTTTTCTTTGCTTAGCTCTTTGGCTTTGCAAGCTCGATCAACCAATACAACAAATTCTTTTAACTCTAAAATCCCAACAAACAATCTGATATCCTTATCCAGCCCATCTTCAAATCTTTTACACATGATAGCCTCGGTGGAAGCACATTCTTGAGCATATTTACTAAGCCTAACAAACTCTCTCTCATATTCAGCCACAGACATACGACCCTATTTTAGCTCTAAAAACTTTTTATCTTTCTGATTGATAAATCATTGGCTTATGTACTTCTTTCTAAATTCTTCTTGAAAGAATACCCATGTAACCCTTTCTCTCGGTACCAAAGATATAAGTGCCTTCCACCAATGGTATGCAGAATCATTTAGGAATGATACAACACATTTCAAGTATTCTTCAGGGGTGCAAGAAAGTTCATCAAATACCCGAATAGAGTTCTCAAGCCGAAATTCAACTTTCTTAGGGTCATCATCTACATTAGCCCTAAATTCTTTAGCCCCTTGCTTTCAGATCTTATCAACTGAGGGTTTATTTAATCTTACCAATTCGTCACCTTAAGGAGCTATGGGAACCGGCTGAGGAATAGGAGGGGGTGGAGGAGGTTGAGCATTCGAATTCGCCCGAATGAACTCTGTATACCACTCATTCATCATGTGGAGGAAGGCTTCCCTAGCCTTACCTCCCTAGCTATGTGTTACCAGTCTACTTTCAACAGGCGCGATCCCTTGCGTGGGAGCTAGCACATTACTTTCAGCGTCATTAGCCGCTTCTCGATTGGGATCCATTTACTATATAAAAACACGATTTAAATTGTCAGGAGTCGTCACACTATGAAAATTTATTTATAGAATGTATAGCTGGACTCTTACACATGCTACATTAGTCCGAGAAACGACTAAACCATGGCTTTGATACCACTAAAATGTAGCACCCCTTACCTGCATCCATCGCTAGAATAGAGTACGAGGCGTTACCTCACTTAAACACAAACAATCATATCAACTCGAGTCATAACTTTCCATTCAAATTTAAAACTTTTCATACATAATCATGTTGCCCCTATTATGGGCCTACGAGGCTCAAAACCTACATTGAGAGCGGTTCAAGACTAAACCAAGATCTTTGAAACACTTAAAAAAATTTCATGTTTTTGAGAGTCACATGCTTGTGTGGTCTAGAATACGCCTGTGTGGGTAGGCCGTGTGATTATAGACGCCCGTGTCATCTACCCGTGTAACGCTCTGTTTATGACGTCCTCAACACCATTTAGGGTCAGACGGCCAAGTCACATGCCTGTGTGCTAGGTCGTGTGGCAAATTTAATTTTCACATTTAAGGTGCAGACTTCGCACGGCCTCGGCACACACCATGTTCTAATGCCGTGTCCTTCACACAGCTGAGACACACAACCATGTCTTTGCCTGTGTATTTACTACTGGATATTCTGTTTTGCCAAATTAAGGTGCAGGGGGCACACGGTCGGACTACACGCCCATGTGACAAACCGTGTGTCACACACGGCCTAGACAAACGCCTGTGTGTCTACCCATGTGGACAAATACAAGGCTATTTACCAATCCATTTGCCACCCTGAAACACAAACATATTTATACCAATTTCACCAATAGAGAGCATGGCATAATTACACAACCAAATATCCATAATCAAGATATCCACACTTCGACCACATGCCACATACATCACACATTAACCAACTAAACCATACAAGCTACCACATCTATGAATAACATCATCATATGCATATAACCATTATTGGCCAATTTCAAATATCCTTATACAAAATGATCATTCATCAAAATAAGCCAACATTTTTGGCCAAATCAATTATTACACATATATCATAATAACAAAGTCCCCTATACATGCCATAACTAAAAATATTAATGACCACATATACCAAATATAGTTTGATAGTGTGAGACGATCCTCCGACGATCTCCAATCCGAGTTAGCTTGATGACACTATAAGACAAGCGAAAAAGAGAGAAGTAAGCTAAATAGCTTAGTAAGTTTATATGCAAATAATGAGCATTATAAACACACATTTAACATACAATTGAAATTATAACAATTTCATGAATACTATCAAAACCTTACGATCACAACTTACTCATTCACAACCTTACCAATAGTCATCATATAACAAACTCATCTTTTAGGAGTTTCACAGACGTACCTGTGCCAACCATTACATAATCACTTGCTCTCACACTTCGTTATTTCGTTGACTCACTCGTTGAACCACTTGGAATTCTAAAGGATACTTGAAAGTCTTGCACATAAGTGCCACACTTATTTGTAGTCGAAGCTACCACTTATCACTTGTAGCCAAAGCTACCACTTATCACGTGTAGCCGAAGCTACCACTTATCATTTGTCACTTAAACACTTGGTTTCCTAGTGACATGTCACTTGTATCCTATTCGATTCCTAAGGTTCAATCGGGATCTTTCTCACTTGTTGAAGCTTGGTTTCCTAGTGACATGTCACTTGTATCCTATTCGATTCCTAAGGTTCAATCGGGATCTTTCTCACTTGTCGAAGCTTGGTCCGTATACACATTCAAATTTTTATTCACAAAGCATACTAATGTTAAAGTATTCAAAACATAAGATATCATTGCATTATTTACATACAAACTTACCACGGTCCAAAATGACAATTTATTCGATTTAGTCCAAAATCCATTCTTTCCCCTTATCAAGGTCGATTTCTCATCTTTCTTGATCTATAATACCAAATTTAAATCATTTAATTATCACATTACTCAATTCAGTCCATAAATCACACTATGGTAAAATTACATTTTTGCCCCTAAAGTTTAACATATTTACACTTTAGTCCCTATGCTCGTATAACGAAATGTACTCATTTTCTTTGTTATCCAAGCCTAACTGACACATATACATACTCATAAAAGCCCATTTTTATAGTAAATCACATTTTATACACATGTTTTACAACTTTTACAAATAAGTCCCTTTATGCATTTTCATCAAAACCACCTAGTAAAAGTTGTTTATCACACATCAAACTTTCATTTTCTACCATTAATCATCAAATTACTTGCATGTCACACTTGGGTAAATTTTTAAATATGAACCCTAGCTTAAAATAATGGTAGAAATAGGTAAATCAGGCTACGAGGACTTCAAAAATGTAAAGAACATTAAAAACGGGGCTAGGATGCATTTACTATGAAGCTTGGAAGTTGAAAAACCCTAGCTATGAAGAGTATGGAAGTTTCGGCTCTAGCTTGAAGAAGATGAACAAAATTTGACTTCATTTTCCTTTTTTTATTTCTTTTATTAACCAAATAACCAAAATGCCCTTCACTTAAAAATTTAGTATTTTACTCTTCCATGTCCATTTTTTGTCCAAACTAAAGTATATTGGTCTAATTACAACATAAAGGACTTCTAATTTAACTCTTCACAATCAAATCCCTTTACAATTGAAATAGATATTTTGCAACTTTTGTAATTTAGTCCTAAAAAATCAAATTGGACACTTTATCACTAAAATTTCTAAACCAAATTTTCACATATGCATTCAATCATATAATAAACCTCAAAACTTTATTGCAATAAATTTTTCTACTTCTGATTCTTGGTTCCGAAACACTGTTCTGTTTAAGCCCTAAATCAGGTTGTTACAGGATTATTCTTGATAAGTATAAATTTGAGATTTGAAATTGATTGATATGACTAAAGCTTATACAAGCTTAGGGAGCATTCATTACTTACGCGATTGTTTTTCCTTACATTTTAGGTTATCAAAAGCTCGATCGAGTTGGAAGCTAGTCGGAGATCCATCACACTATCCATCAGCTCTATCGATACTTTCAGATGTTTTGATTTTGGTTATAATGGCATGTATAGGCATTTTTGGCTAATGTTTGGCCTATGTGTTGTGGTTGTTGAAATAGCTATTTGGTTTGGCTTGTGTTATGGTATCTTGGTTGTGATTATGGTATCTTGAATGTTGACAAAGGTTTGGTTTTGGCATGTATATAAATGGCCTTAAATTGGTTGATATCATAGCTTATTGTGCTAAAAATGTTTAAGTTAGAATGATTAATAAAGTATGCATATTATAAATGTCTTGTGGTTGGAATGAATGTGGTAATTTGGTACATTTGCTATAAATGACATATGTGATCTTTGGTGCAAGTTGTTGAATGGTATATTTGGTATGTTTTGTTAGGTAAAGTAAACAGTTTGTTGTTGATGTAAGCTTAATAAAAAAGTCAGTGGAACATTTTGGCTAATTTGAATATTTAATGGTACATGTTTAGATGATGAGTTTGAGGTGCCATTGGGCATATTGGATGTATATTGTTATACCTTATTTGAATGGTTTGATTATGCATGGTTTTGGTGCATTTTGAAGGCTTGTAATATGTGTAAAAGTGCTAGTAGGTACATGCTAGGTTGGGTGAGAAAAATGGCTTGAAAATGGCCTATTTTTCGTCCACACAAGAAGAGACATGGGCGTGTTTCTCAATCGTGTGTGACACACGTCTAGGCGACACGGTTGTGTATCCCCTATAGCTTTTAGAGGGTTACAAGTCAGGCTGTTACACAGCCTGGCCACACGGCCGTGTGACCCCTGCAGTTTGTAAATTTTCATCTTTTTCTAAAAAATGTTATATGTTTTCGACTTAGTTTGACTTGTTTCTAATGTGTTTTTATAGCCTCGAGGGCTCGTATAAGGGACAATGCATATGTTATTTATTGGTTTTGTTGTGTTAAATGTTTTAAAATTTTTGATAGTTTTGAAATGTAAACTCTAGTAATGCTCCGTAACCTTATTCTAGTGACAAATACGGGTTAGGGGTGTTATAATGGATTTTGAGATTGATGGGCAATTCTCAAACAAGTTTCCATCCGCATAGTATACATAGAAAATGGTTTCAAATTGACTTGGTGGTTGGGATACAACATTATTAAGACTGTTAGTAGTAAAATTCTTAAGCATTAAAGATATGAAAGATATCTAAGCTAAAAGTGAAGTGAGAGCATCCACTTCATGTACTTTTGCTACTCGTATTTCTGAAGCTACTCGGTTGGTTGGCCACTAGTAGTTGCTAGTGGAAATTCTTTCAATGATTTCATAAGCCTCGTTATATGACTTAGAAATAAGAGCACAATTTGTTGAAGCATCAACCACCATCCTTGTGTGTACATTAAGACCATTATAAAATGTCTCCAGGTAGATGTAATGCGGAATCTCGTGGTGAGGGCATTTCTTTATTAGTTCTTTAAATTTCTCCCACGTCTCATATAGAGATTCATCATCCATCTACAGAAAAGCAGTGATCTCATTCTGCAACTTAGCATTTTTGCTAGGTGGGAAATACTTCATTAATAAATGTTTGGCTAGTTGTTGCTATGTAGAAACTAAACCAAGTGACAATGAATTTAACCATGCTCTAGCTCTATCCCTTAGTGAATATGGGAACAATTTCAACCGTTAGCGCATCCTCGGTCACTCCGGCTAGCTTGAAAATGTCACTCACCTCCATGAACAATCTAAGGTGAAAGTGTGGATCTTCTGTGGGCATCCCACTAAAATGGCCCATTGTCTAAAGCATTTAGAACATTACGGGCTTCAACTCAAACTATGGTGCCTCAATCTTGGGTTTAACAATACCCGGATTAAGCTCATGGAAAAGAGGCACAACATATTGCCTTATGGCTCGGTCCTTATCATCAGCAACAAGGACTGGATTTTGTGCATAAGCAACTCCATTTCCTTAATCTTGGTTTTGATCAGGATTCATGTATACGACTTGTCTCTAAGCATGTCTTTCTCGTCTTCCTTGTCTAAATGGCCATTTAATTTTAGGGTCTATTAGGAGTAAGTTGATAATTCGATCAATGCTCATAAACACCTGAAAAGAAAATCACAAAAATTAATTAAGTTAAAAAAATAAGAAAAGAAAACCAAATTGCAAAAAAGAAAATAATTTCACAAATGATGATTACAATAATAGTCCCCAGCAATGGCACCAAAAATTTGTCTTAAGATAATTCATTTGATGTGCAAGTATACACAATCATTGACACGTAATAAAGTAGTGAGTAAGAGTTATCGTCTCCACAGGGATTGTTTATGCAAATTAAGTATTGTGAAATTAATTACTAAGCAAATTGGTTGATGATGAAAAATAGATTAAAGTGGTGAGTTTTAATTAAACTAAACTATTCTAAGTATGCTTAAAATTAAATTAAATAAATAATAAAATAAGTATGCAAGTTTTTAAGAGAAATCACAATAGCATGCTTGTGTTAGAATAATCTTCCTTCCTAACTTAGAAATATTTAGATGCTGCTAATGATGTTACATAAATTCCATGGCAACTTAGTTATTTATTTGTTAAATTTATTAATCCAAAAATTAAGTATGAACATGTAAATTAACCAATTCTCATTTTCATGTCTTACATGATTCATTTGCAACTTTTGATATTTTTATAACTAGGTCCTTTTACTTAGTGCTTTATTACTATTTTATCATCTATCATACTATAGATATTAGATAAATAGCTATCTAGACTTCCTATGTTTTATGTTTTTCTCTGCTAACTCAAATTTATCATGTACATCCTTTAGGTTTGATCCTTGGAGTACTTTGAACGGTATTACATTGTATATCTTTATAAATATTAAACTAGGCCTGTTATACTTGCAGTACATCACATTTTTCCATATTTGTTTGCGAATTATTCTGCCTTGATGCACGCACCTTGAGGCGCGATCAAGTAGCTTTCGTAATGGTATATAATAAGGGAGTGTTTAATCATGGTACTATAGTGGACTAACTCCATGATTAAATAAGTTGTAATTAATAGGCAAGGATTCGAAACTTAATTATAAATTATTTGATCCCTAATTATATATGTCCAATTAGTCCCTTCCTTAGCTCGAGATAACTCAAAATGAATTGCATGTAGAATCGATAATTTGTGGAATGAATGAAAACGATAAGTAAGATAAATGAATCACGCAGATCACCATCTATAGTGAATGCATTTTCTTGCTAAGTACAAAAGATGACTTAGAAATTAATTTAATTTCTTCAAGTTTTATTTAATTGATTGAAATTCAATAATTGTAGTGTTTTAGTTCCATTGTGTATGCATGATGAAATATTGCATTAAGTGACTATTTCTCGTGTTAAATGTCACCAAATTTGGTTGTATATTGACATATATAGTATGCTTTTGACTTAATTTATGCATAAATTTTGTTAAACATTAGTTGTGTAACATTGAGCTTTGAGAAAATTTTGGCATGCAGATTATTATTTTGTGCATAGATTATAGGAAACTAGAGGGCGGAATTTTTGTTCTAGCAACAACGACATTTGGAGTCTTAGAAACTTGCTTTTATAAACCCTTTATGATTTCTAGTAGACATCGACATGTATTTAAGCCTTTTCATATCTTTTAAGGGTTTTGTATTGGTGTTATTATTCATTTGTGGTCATTTGATATCTTGGCACGTTTTGAATATTTTGCGAATCTTTGATACGATTATCTTGATTACTTGTTAGAAGATTAACATAATTGTAAAAAAATACCCTCAACATTTATGGGTATTTTGGTTTGAGCCCTTAACCTTTTTTTTTTTTGGATTTACACCCTTAACATTATTATTTTCCAAAAATCAACCAAATTTTAACGATAAACGGGAGTTGACCTTCAATCAAATTGCAGGTCAACAAAGTAGCCTATATGGCGTGCCACATAAGCATGAAGACATAGATGATGTCATCTATAAAAAATAAAATTTCTTAACAAAATTCTTGTTTTTTTGTTTCCATCTTCTTTGTTCTTCTCCTCTTTCTCTCTTCCCCTCTAGTTGTTGGCACCTTTGTGTCCAACCATCGATCGATCAGATTTTTTTTTTCCATTTTTTTACATATCTTTTGTTTTTCTCCCCTTTCTCTCTTCCTCTCTATTTGTTGTCTCTATTGTATCCAACCATCGATCGATTAGATTTTCACATCAACTTATTTATTATAGTGTTTGAGAGAGAAAAATCAGAGCCATATATTTCTAATCATTTTTTCCTCTCTTTTTTTTTTTTTTGCTAGATCTAACAGTATCTAAGTCAATTTTCTTTCGTTTTCGTTTTGGGTTCTCTTGAGAAGGCAAAACGGAAGACATAAGGCTTTATTTGAGTGTTTTTTTCTCTTTGTTGGAGGTTTTAGTTACATTTTGGAAGAGCTAAGGAAGGCTAATTAGTGGATTCCTGTCAGCTAATTTTGATTTGGATTTGGTATTTCCATAGATTAGACCGTAGAAGAGCAAGTTACACTCGAAAACAGGTTACAATAGTGAGCCCTCTTTTTTCATTTTCTTTATTTTTTTGGTTGCATAAAATTTTGTGTGTTTGAAGAAATTGTTTTATTTGTTTAAGCCTCTGACTGTGGTTGTGGCAAGCTCGATGAGGGCTAGGAGAGACGGACTGGACATTGATGATGATGATGAGGAGGAGGAGGAGGAGGAGGATAGAGATGGAGAAGGTTTTGGACTTTTATGGTGAGATCAACAGTGACAAGTAAGACGAAAGGAAGCGATAGTGGGGATTGGGACAATGAAGAGTGAGAGGGAAGGCGATGGTGATGGTGGTTGGGATGTGTGGAGAAAACAGAAAGCAGAGAGGGCTTCTTGGAGTTGGAGATGGGCAAACTGCAAGAACAGAAGGAAAGAAATAAAGAAATGAAAGAAGGCATAGGCATTTTTGAAATTGGTCAAGCATCTTTGACATGTCATCTACCTGTGGTTGACTGACAGTCAACTTACATTTCCCGTTAAAATTGGGCTAATTTTTTGAAAAATCATAACGTTGAGGGTGTCAATCTAAAAAAGCAGGTTAAGGGCTCAAACTCAAAAACCTGTTAAAGTTGGCATAGAAAGTTTGATGCTATGAATATTGTTTGAGTTGCTTTTAATTACTCAAGTGGTCTAATTTTTATGCATTATGTTTTAAAGCATAAACTTATGCATGTTAGACTTGTTGGTAATATGTTAGTTCAGTGTTGAACATGTTTGTGCATAATTAAAGCATGATTGCATGGCTTATAATGTCATTTTTATGCATTTCTGGGCTCAAGTCTCAAGATAGGCTGGGCATGTCTCAAGATAGGATGAGTATTTTTGCATGAACGTGCATTTCTAAGTGTGTGTTTCAAGACGTGGTGTGCTTAATTATCTCAAGACATAGAGGGTTAAGTCTTGAGACAAGATTTTTGTGTGTCAAGACATGTAAGTCAGTAGCTCAAATTTGGTTTTAGAGGTTACAAATATTGAGATATAGACCCTGTGCCTTGAGACATCATGCCTTGTCTTGATACTTTGGCCAAACTATTAAGACCTAGCTCCCTATTTGATCAATTTTGACCTCGAAACTTTGTATTAGGGCCCATTTGAACTTGATCCTATATTGATATGTAATTATGTGGATAATTGGATAATATGTTTTTAACTTGAATTTATTGGTATTTTTACTATAAGTTTGATTGTTTGAGTTGCTCTAGCAATGGATGTGATGCCTCTATATTTGGTTGTCTTTCAAATCCAATATGAGGTGTTACATTATTATCATCAAGAGAATGTGTATCGTCTCTTTGGCATCCTATTTTAATTATTAAAGTTGTGATAATCCAATAGTAATTAATTGATCCTATACCATTATTCAAAAGAATTATTGTACAACAGTCTCCAACATAAACTCTTTTGGTTTTGGTTTAATCTTTTTCACCATTCCATTATGTTCTAGGTGACAATTAAGGACAGATTACCGACCCAAAATCTAGTCGCTAGGTGGAGCATGACAACAGATGAAGTTTGTGTGCTCTGGAAACAAGGGAAGTAAACCTGGGATCACCTGTTTTTCACATACAAGGGCCAAACAACTTTGGCAATAAATCTTAGAATTATTAGCAGGAGGATTGTTAGCTGGAGGGAAGAGTTGCATTGGGCACTTTCCGACATAAAAGGAAGAGCATTGATCACTCTCATCTTGCGCATTACTTTGAATCCATTCTTCTACTTCCTTTGGAGGGAAAGGAACACTGCACTATTCAAACACACAGTTGCAAGTGAATAGGCTATTGGAGAGGATCAAGGAAACGGTAGCTTTGAGATTGCATGTTCTTAACAGATTTAAAGCCGATAACATTAGCTTTGCAATTTGCAATGCCTTGCAGCATAACACTGCCATGTTTGATGTATTATAGGCTTCTTGAATAAATAGAAATTTATTACTTATCCGAAAGAAAAACAAATAACCAGATTAAAAACAACAGAATAAGAAAAGGTATAAAAGATGCCTGATTGCTCAAGACAAATTAAGTACATACATAAACTGAAATTCATTCCCGATTGTAAACCAAATGCTTAAATTCGTACAGGAACAAAGCCTTAATTAAATGGTAAAATTATATTTTTAATTTCTTTTAAAATTTAATAATTTAATTTAAACGTTTTTAATGCAGAACTTTTAACTTTAATTTCTAAAATTATATAATTGTAATCCAACAGCTAATACAAAATTCGTAGCTCCCTAATAAAAATTGCAAGCAGCTTTCTTATGTGGTGAAGGTTTGAGCAGCACTCGGTCAAAACAGCGAGATAACAACAACTAAAATGGGTGGCTTTTAATTTGTTATGTAAACCATTAATATAATGTGAAACAATAAAAGCCTCCTTGCCAAGTTGCAACCCAACTTGCATCCTCTTCCCTTCCCTTGCCTAAAACACAGATAAATATATGCAACTTGCATCTTTTGCTACATCAAGTTGAAGTTTATAAAATTCAAGTTGCAATTTGCTAATTCCGGAGCAGTTGATTATTTATCTTCCAAAAGTTATCATAGTCATGTTTTCACGCTTTGATTCAAGATGATGTTCAGTTTTCATCAAATTCAACAAGAGGTAACGTATTTGTTACCCTTTTTTTTTTCTTTTGAATATCTCCTCAGTTATATATATTTATATTGTTAAGTATTCAAAATCTCTCCATGCATGCGCCTACACTAAAAAAAGTGATGGTAATAAATTTTAAATATTTAAGTTGGATTAATTTGAATTTACAAATTTAATTTGACTTGATTATAAAAAATTTGAATCAAGAAATTATTCAAAATTTAAGGTAATTTAAACAAGAAATGATTAATACTCAAAATGATTTGGACCTTCAAATCAAAAGATTCAATTAATAAAATCGAATAATTTAACTTAAAATGACTTCAAATCTAAATATGCGGAATTTAAAATCCAATTGAAAATCAATCTGAAATAATTGAAACAATTGATATTTGAGGTTTTTTTCCTCCATGGTCTCTCTATCTTGTAAAAACATTTACGGTGAATTAAAATCATTAAAGAACCGTATAAATAAATATTCTTTTTCATAGTATAAATAAATATTAATAATTATATATTATAACGAATGACAATATATTAGTCTCTCACATGCTTATCATAAACCGGCTTTCGGATCATCATTAGTTATTTATTCTATTAAAGTGTAATTAAGTAATATATTCTCTAAAAAGTATAGGAAAATGTAAACGAATAATTTAGTAGTACTATAGTACGATGTAGAGCATAATTAACAGGGAGCTTATATTAATTAAATGGTTAAACAACTGTTGTACTTGTGATAATGAAAGAAAGAACATTGTTTATCAAAATAAACTTGTCTGCCTTTAAACCGCAGCCAATGCCTGGTTTGTATTTGTACACGGATACTATATAGTATAAATTAGTACTGATTTTAATAATGATAAATAATTACGAATTGAATTAGGCAATTTTAATTTTAATTTTTTTAATAATATGTTATTATCTGCTTCAATTACAAATTCCAATCTCTTACCACTTTACAGTGAGAATTTTCTTTAACATAGAATATACTTTGTGTTGGTTTTTTATTATTTGGATGATATTATGTAAAATAATAATTTACTCATTAAAATATTTTTTATTGTTGATTGTTTTGTAGAAAATTAGTATTACCATAAAAAAAGGGATTTATTTGATTAAATTCTTTTGTTGGCTTGATATTTAATTTTCATTTCCATTCATCAAATTATTTTTCTCAAAACAAGCATTGGTATTTGGCTGTATTTTAAGTAAACCATGATTTCTCTATTCTCATATACAGACACACGCAAAGGAAAGCAGTATATAATTGATTAAGTAGCTAATAAAACTGTAAACAATAATTCTATGCGCTGTTGTTAACATATGATATATATGATTTAAGTGTATACAAAATTATACAATCTTTCTTTTTCTAAATACGCAGTAGAAGCACAAATAAGGATAAGGATGTAACCTAGCTTCTCCATTGAAACACAACTAAAATAGAAGAACAAACACATTCATAATTACATAGAGAGAAATGAAGGGAAAAGCAATAATATACACAAAAAAGAAAATGGTAAAGAAATGAACCAGATAGATACTTCATATCGCAAAAAAAGAAAGAAAAAAAAAGGAAAAAATCAAAGAAAATTAGATTTTTTTTTCTTTTTATAAATTATGGTGATGATGATGATTATTATTCTGTTCTAGCCATATTTTCTGCCATTCGAGCCAAAGATTGAAGGTTGCAACGTACAATGGTATCCACAAAAATGCACGTATCTTCTCTACTGTTTCCAACTGGTATATCTACGACGAATGATTCAACGACAAGTGTCCCGTTACCCTTGGGAGAATGGTGCAGGGTTGTGACAGACCTGTAATTGGTCAACCGATGATCACCTCCAACCACGCTAAAGCTAAGCACATGACGTTCATCGTCAAGGATCTCAAGCTTCTCCACGCTGGATACCGCTGGGAGGCCGGACACCACGTGTACCTCACGGAGGGTGCCCACGTTGCCATCCCCGACGATGATGTGGCAGCTCTTGAGGAATTGCTTGTAAGCTTGAGGGTTATCAAAACGACGAACCACTGACCAAACGGTTTCGATAGGGGCTTCGATGGCTTGAACAACTGCTGAACCACACTGGTTAGGTCCCAGGGTGTGGACATGGTACGTCGCCAGCGTGTCAGGCAACGAGATCCCGCAAGGAAGAGGGAAAAACCTAGTCAGTGCGGTACTGGTTGTGATGGGTTGATTTTGTTTCTGGTTGCAGGTGCCAATAGTGGCGGCGAGCGGTGGATGGAGCTTCAGTGAGGAAGGCATGGCGGCTAAGTGGATGAATGTGAGTTTGGGTTAGAGCTCATGTTAAACAAAAACGCGTAGGGCAGGGGTAGAGTTTGAATATATAGGAGAGGGTTCCAAATCATATATGCATATATAAACAGATCCACTTGGAATAATTTGAAGGATTTGTTAGGGCAGAGCTTGGAGTTTTTACAAGAAGAAAAGGAAGAGATCAGTACAGCAAGTGGATCACCAAGTTGCAGCTTCTTTTGGACTTTGTTTAATTAGGTATATATACACATATATAAACCAATTATATTATTCATGGTACAATACTGAGACTTTCTTAATTGTGTTTTTTTCCCCGTTTAGAAGTAAAAATAAATAAAAAGTTGTTACTGCTGTATTAATTTTTGAATCCTTATATTAGCACGCACATCAAAAATGGCTGTTGGTCTTGGGTGGTCTAGCTATTCAATTATTTTCACTGACAATGTACAGTTTGGTTGATCTCACTAATCAAAAAAAAAAAAAAAAAAAAGTATCAGCACGTAAAATAAAAACCCCAAGGGTGTCGGTATGCATAGTTCAATATGAAATTCTACATCAAGATCTGATCACATCTTTTTAGCTTAGCACACATTAATTCATGCAACTTCGAACATACTTATCCAAAAAGCAAGCAGGTAAGATATCTAATCAGCATCACACTAGTTAATAATAAATAAAATAATTTTCATTTATAATATATTGGATTAATTTCTTGGGATGAGTCTAAAATATAATAAAAATTCACTTATATATAAAAGTGAAGTTAAATCTATTTTATTACCCATAAATAACTTTAATCATCTGCCCCTCAAGAAAGGCAAAAAGCTAAAGAAAAAGCCAAGTTTCTCCCATTTAATTTACTCCTGCAACTTTTGAAATGAATAGGATTCCATTGGCCTTGGGCTCAGTAACTCGTTATTTTTGTCCTCTTCGTTCATTTCTTTTTTATTCTATTCCAAGTTTCCAACCAATTTCCGCCAACTTGGTCCTTACCTAGTTTGAAATGTTTAACCTACCCTTGCTTTGTGCTACACTGTAAGGCAAAAGCATAAGGTTTTCCAAATATCCGTAAAATTACCCGTCTACATCAGCATAGAGTGTTCTAAAACAGTCCGTCCACATTACCATTACCCTGGAACGTTAAGTGTGACGATAAGTGTTTTTTCATAAGGTGGAAAGATGATGACATTAACCGAGTGTGATTGAGGAAAAGGTTGAGCAGAGGAAGAGATTGAGAGAACTTTCAAGAATTTGATTTGAGAGAATAATAATTAACAAAATGTCAAAATTCAAAAAGTCCCTGTTAATATATATAGATACAATTGAGCTAAGCTAAAATCACTGATATGATGTATGTATGGATATGCTGAAATTTATTAAAATAAATTCATTAAAGAGGTTATTTTTTAAGATTGGAAAATCAGTCAATTTGTAACGTATTTTTTAATAAGATTAGTTTAGTTATCTTCATACAGATCATAGAGTTGTCTCTTAGCTTTGTGATACTCTTTTAAACGCATTATTTTGAGTTCGGGAATTTATGTTTTGACCATTTTATTGAAAATTGTATAAACAAAAAATTTTAGACATAATTAATTTAGGAATTACAAGTTCTAAAGTTTTGGATTAGTTTTGGGCCAATTTTAAAGTTTAATTTATGTTTTTTTATGAGTCCAACTATATATTACAATTATAATGTGCAAACTGTGATTTTATTAATGGTACAATCGTAATTTAGTTTATTATAAGTAAGTGTACTTTAGCTTGAAGAATAAGACTATGTCTAGGTTAAATTGCTTGAAGACATAGGAAGGAGTTGTTTCCTTGTTTCTCAAGTAGTTTAGGTTTCTCTCTCTTTTTATATATATATGACATTATGCTTTGTAAGAGACAATATTGTAAGATTGATTTTTTATTAATAAAACACTTCAAGAGATTTCTTTCTTATAAGAATAGTTTCTTGTTATTTTTTATAGTTTTTGCTTCAATTCTTTAAGGACTGTTGAGAAGTTCATAATATCAATTTGCCTAATTCTAGTTGATTAAGAGGGTTAATAAAAAAACCAATATTGTTCTTTATTAGTTCAAGTTCATTAAATTAGAAGGCTATGCTTCATATCTAACTATATTTGTTGCCTATCATCCATCATATTCTACTTTTAGTTTCATTATTCTATCTTTGCTTATTTTCTTACTTTTTTAATTTTAAAAATTCTTGTTTTATTCTCCATCTTTTTAATTTAACTTTTTAGCTCCAAGAAGGTATAGTAACCTTGATTTGCCGCAAGTTCCTTGTTGCTCAAGAAGGCTCTTTTTGCTTACCTAATTCTTAAGGGTTTTTCTATCTTCTTGTCTTCTACTCTATTTGATTTTCAATTTTTCTATGGTTTTTCTAATCATATTTTGGTTGAATTTGTCACACCCAGTTTTTCTTAAGTCCAAAAATTAGGAACAATTGGGGTTAAATTGAAAGAAACTATAAGTTGGCGACTTCTATTGGAAAAACAAGAAAAATTAGTGGTTGGTTTAGACATAGTCAAGCTCAAATTCTGGTTCAGTTGGATAAGAACCAACTGGTTTTTTAGTGAGAGCAAAAATGATTACTAACTGATGGTTGTTATAGGGTTGATAATTGTGAGTGAAGGGCTATATATAGTTGAGAAATGGTTTCCCGATGGGAAATTCTTCTTAGTTCTGTTTAGTTTTCGTCCATTCTTCTTCTTCTTCTTTGGTTGCTCTGAAGAAGAGATAATTACAAGAAGCCCTGCATGAAGCGGTGATAATGAGGTTTGAGTCGAAAAAGTAAAGAATCCAGTGAGCTGGTAAGGTTTTAAGTCCTTTGGTGTTCATAAATTTAAGGAATAAAGTTAAGAATTTTCAAAACCTTTGAGGGGTTTTACATGTTTCTGAAAATTGAGTTTTAAACTGGAATGTTAAGTTTAATTTATGACTTTGATTGTTATGCTTAGCTGCCAAGAAGGATGAAAGCTCTAGCATTCGGGAAAGCTAAGCTAATGAGGCAAAGAAGTATTAGGTGAGCTTCTATTCTTCTTTCTTGGGATGCTATATGTCTAACATGAGTCTATGTTAAGATTAGAGAGTTTTGTGATTATGTATGAACTCTATTAATTGAGAATGCTATGAATAAATAGGATATATGAGTATCCGTAAATGTATTCTGATATGTATGATATAGTTACAATTCCATGCCTGAAAAGTAGTGTACTCCATGATGATATGTTTTTGAAATGCATGTGTTGCATGTATATAATGTTGGAGTACAGAGGGAAGATTATTGACAGAATAGATGAAGTCAAGATTTGGCGGGTGGTTTAGGGAATGTAATTTCTTTTTACCACCATACGAAACTTGTTGGCTACAAACCGTGATGTGCAAAGCTGTAGGCCTTGCGGAGGGGACACTATGGTGTTCGAGCATCAAGGTTAGAAGTAAGGGAATATGACGATACTATGGAATGATATCGACTAATCCTTCGGGGCGACATCGTGACAACAATTTATAAGTTCCATAGATCAACACTATGATGGAGGTCAGTAGGCTCTATAGGGCAATACCACGACAGCGGTAAGGTCCTTCAGAGTGACACCTCAAAAGAGGTTTAAAGGTTTAAGGCCATAGCTTGGCTTTGGCAACCAATAGAGTCTACCAGGACATTGAACATGGGGTTATAGGTGTAAGATCATAGCTCGACTATGGTAACCAATGGAGTCAATCGGGATAATAAATTCAGGGTAGTTCGTCAGGACATTAAACATAGGAAATCATGTGTAAGACCATAGCTCGACTTTGGAATTATAGAGAGTCTATCAGGACAGTAAACACAGGATAGTCCACTGAGACAATAAACATAGGGTAGTCCACTAAGACAGTAGTCATGGAATATCATACAAATAAGGAAAATGGGGTAGAAGAAAAGGCAAGTGTTGGAAAGAGATAGTTGGCCAAATAGATTGAAGAATTCGTCAAGAAAGATAAAAGTAATAAAAATAGGAAAAGCCTATCGTAACGATAAACAAGAAGGCTAGTAGGGCATAGGAAATTAACTCAACAAGAATTAGACTTGGAAATGACGTGACAGTAATGCCTCGTATGTAGGCAAACAAAAGAGGGTTTCATATGGGGATCACAAATAAAGATCTGCCATTAGGAATCGCAAAAAAAGTACTAAAAGAAATTTTGTACGTTAAAGAAAGACTTTAGAATGTTAACAAGAGATTCACTCTCAGTATAAGGCTTCGATGAAATCGTGGGTTGATGGGGAGGTGTAATAGTATATACCATAGCAGTCAAGTTTGTAACGAAAGGATTAGTTGGAACCTATAGATAGAAAGAGGCGCTAATAGGGAATTCCAAGTGACAGTTATGTCTATCAAGACTATTCCTCTTTGAGGGAAAACTATTATGGGTACACCTACCATTGAATTAGTTTCGTAAAGAACCATCATATAAGAGAAACCATAAACTCAAATCAGATAACAAGTTGCAGGATATTGTAGGCAAAAATGGTCCACAACAGATGGACATGTTACACCTTAAAAGCAAAGTAATGTAACTAGGGTGGATTACTTGGAAGTAATCTAAACAACTTTTTACCCGGATTTGGGGTGAATTGTGAGTAAGTTTGCCATAGTGAGGTGAATTCTCTTTAGTTAATCTTGTTGATGAGATGTCAGTAAGTCCTTTAGGACTATAGTAAGAAAAGTGAGTCCACAAGGACTAATTAGATTTGAAATGTTCGCCAAGGAAGACCTAACCAAAAGATCCTTAGGGTGAAAGTTTAGGACGACAACCTTATAAGTATGGAGTGGGAAAAACGAATTCATACTAATGGATATCAAGTTTATGTGAGGAAAGGCAAAGTCCGCGATAATGGCAAAGCATCTAAGAAAAACCACCTAAACTAGTTGAATGGTAATAGGGCTGACCATGGGAAGGACGCTCAACGATCTCTCTACCAATAGATAAGCTTAAAAAATGAGTCAGAGCCTATCATTCTAGATTAAGGTAAATTTTCCCAAATTAATCAGGGAGATTAACATGTTTAATTACTTTTCATTTACTGCCCCTGCAAGATGGGGTTTGTTTTCGAGTAATGCAATAAAGAACTCATTAAGTTTTTTGAACTTATAGGTTGTGATTTATGTTTGAAGGACCTGATGGGTGAATATGAAATCTTAAGGAGGGACCAAGCTAGATCGTGTTAGATTGGGAATCATTGGTAGTAGGTGTCATGCACATAGGAATGAGGTATCTTCAGAGGCTTCACCCTGGGGTTAGATGTATTGTAATTAAGTAGTTTTCTTATAAATTCAAAATTTCAAGGCAGTCAAACTATGTTGATTTAAAGTCTTTATTGTAAGAAGTTTTTGTAATAAAGGAATAAAGTCAGTTAGTGAAGTTTCTTATTAAAGTATTAGACCAAAACCAGTGTGACACTCCATATCCGAACTCAGCGATCGGGTCTGGTACAGGCATTATAAAATTTTCATATTTGAATCAAAGTTCCTTAGTGCTTGATGTGTTAAACTTACAAACGACAAATTAAGCTTTTTAAACACTTAAAGACCTTATTCTTAAGTAGTTTATAATGCTTTTTTTTATTACTTTTTTACATTTTTTAGATTTGATGCTTAGTCTTAGATTTTATTACACTTTTATGTTTTTTGGAATAAAATGACAAGTTTATGCCATTAGGAGTTTAAATTTTGAGTTAAGCTTGTTTTAAGCACATGGTTAATGCAAAAATAAGGAGAGAAGCCTAAATTAGAGCCAAGGTTGTGACACCCACGGCGTTGATGTCGCGACACCAAGGCTTTTACTATCAACTAAGGATCTAGAATTCTAAAAGATACATATTCAAGTGGACTGCCTTCGAAGTTGCAACACCAAGGTGGCAATGTCGTGACACAAACCTTTGTGGTCGCAACACTGAGCTAGTAATGTTACAACACCGATCGCATCCATAGAAATGAAGAAGTCAAAGCTTGCCTAAGAAGGATGTTGTAACATCTGAAGATTGTTTTCACGACATTGAATGCCAAAAGCAGCACTTGGAGTAATCTGTTGAGATCTCACAACACTAAAGAGTTGATGTTGTGACACTAACTTTGAAGACCCCAAAATTATGAAGGGTATTTTTCAGTCCAACAAGGCTTAAGTTAGATTTTAAGTAAGGGCAAAAATTTCCTTTGTGGGTCAAACTTTTGTCAGAGTATAAATTATACTTTTTAAGTCACTTTTTATAAATTCTTGGTACTTAGCTTTTTAAGTTGGATTGCAGATACTCTCAAAAGGAATTTTTTGCATTTTCTTTTCTTAGCAAAAGGTAGAGGGACCACTTTGTGCCTTTTTCCATTTCTTTAATATTTTAGTAGATTCTCGTGTTTTCCTCATCCGATTTTGCTATTTATCATTTAGGCTTTCAATATTTGAAGATTTAATGCACGAAACCTTTATCAATAAGGATTAAACTGATTTTATTGAGCATTTCTAAACTCAATTTATTTTATGTTAATTTTCTTGTGTGATTTAGCATGAAATTGATTGCGCTACTAGGATTGATAACAGGTATGAACTAGTTTTATATGTGACTAATTAATTGAAGTGTTAATTGGTTGATTTGAGGTTTAGTGGCTAGATCGTAAAATTTATACTAAATCAAATAAAATTGAAAATTTAGAATTGATGACTCTAGGGGACTATCTGAATAGGTGAAACTGAGAAGGGATCCTATTGTGATGATTTGATTAGTTAGTTAATCTCGTGAAGTCGAGAGGTAAATTGGATTAAATTACTTAATTTGGGTAAAATGGTGATCGAAAGGTGAAATTAGACCAATTAGGAAAATTAGGTATTCTATCTCCTAAAACTAGGAATTTGTAATGCCTCAAATTTTGGGCTTAGAAGTTTTGGGATTTGAGCATAGGGAGGAGAGTAGGCTACACACATCTGTCTAGTTGTGTGATTTAGTGATAGAATGGGCTTGCTGGTCTGGTGGTTGTGTGAGTGTTAGTGAACTTTCTGGTTGTGGGTTCGAGTCCTAGTGTGTGCGTTTTAAACGATTTATTTTGTATTCTGATAGTTAGTAGTTTGTTTAAGTGAGAATAGTTATTTAATTTTATTTGGTTATTTATATTAGCGTGTGATTATTTTTATTTTATTTTATTTATTTTGGTTGGACCTTTCCTTCTTTTTCTTCTTCACATTTCCTTATCCCTCTCCCTTCTACTTACTTTTTGTTTGTCAAAGCAATTCTCTAAAATAATCAGCCTTCGATTCTCAGAGTTGCGCTCCTCTGTCGATCTCTTCGACGTCAAAACAGGTGTGAGAATCTAACCTTGTCTACATAATTTTAGTTTGAAATTTTTTGTTTTCGACAAGTCTTGTACGTATGTTAACCCGAGGGATTTGGAGGTTCTTAGACGATGGAAGTGAGGGGGAATCATTATTTTCTGATGTACTTTGATAGGGCAAAGGTTAGGGACTATTACGGTGGCTTAAACGGTAGTTTTGGGGCTAATTTGAGGTGGTTTTGTGGCCTTCCCAACGGCCCCAAGGGCATGTGCTGAGGCACATGGCCATGTGGATTTGGGTATTAGGGTTTCCAGTCCATTTTAGGTGCCACACGGCCTGGCCACATGGGCGTGTGGCTGATTTGGAGATTTTGTCGAAATTCACACAGCCGTGTCCCTTGGGCACACGGGCGTGTGTATTTGGGAATTAAGGATTTGGGATTTGGAGTCACACAACCTGGCCACACTGCTATGTGGCTGATTTAGGGATTTAGGGATCCACAGGGGCTTGTGTTTCAAAACACATGGCCATGTCTGGTGGGCACATGGGCATGTGAGACCCTCACACAGCCGTGTCTGCCCTACACTCTATTTTAGTGAAATTGGATAGTAAGTTACACGGCTTGTTCACATGGCCGTGTCTCTGCTTCACATAGGTGTGTGCCTCTGATACACGGTCGTGTACAACCCTTCACACGGGCATTTGGACCCTCACATTCCCTGGATTGCTTCACATGGACGGAGCACACAGGCGTGTGGCCCTATCTCTCCAAACTCTAGTTTTAGGTCAAATGTAAGTGTAATAGCAACTCTGTGTGTTCCAACCCTCGACTAAGCTTTATTGAGCGTAATTACGACTCTGTTTTGGGCTTGAAATGTGCGTTATTTGTGATTGGCTGTGTGATGAGCTTGATACTGAGTCCGAGATATGAGTGTGCAAATGTTTGATTATGTAACTAACTAATTGGATGTGGGCATTTGTTTTTGATTGACTGTCTAAAACTGGCATTCTGATTGTGTACATCTAACTGCATACATACATATGCGTATACTATTTTTGGGCAGGATTTTGAAGAGAAGGGAGATTGAGATTAACTGAACTAGTAGCTAATCTACTGGTTGTGAGCCCCTAATACCCAGAAGGTCGTGGGCAGTCTAAATACCCTGAGGGTCGTGGACAATGCAGATGATCATCGTTGCCAAGCAACGCGAGATGACATCATATCGGTATAGCGGATTACTGCATTGTGCTGTACCACATGTACATTAGCTACGCTGCGTACCATTGACTAAACTAGTAGTTTTACTACAACCTATCGGTATAATAGATTACTACATTGCAATGTACCGCATGCACGTTAGCTACGCGAGATACTACTATTTGATCTGGCAGTTCATACTACATGTCTATACTGTGGTTTATCGCATTGCACAATATGCTTATAAGCTAGCTTTGCTGCGTAATATATGAGGCTGGCAGTTTATTTACACACTGTTAGCCCCAATACCCAGAAGGTCGAGGGTAGTCCCAATACCCAGAGGATCATGGACAATCCTGATAGCCATTGTTGCCGGGCAACCCGGGATGACATTACTTGAATACAGGGTTGGATGGACTTTACAAGGTCCTGAATGGAGTGATTGGTGAAACGAGCTTAAAGCTCTTATGAGGAGTGATGGGGGACGGAGAGGTGTGTTGGCTGGATGGGTGGGAATTTTATAACTCATTTGCATTCATATACATCTGGTTGATCTGTTTGACTGAATTGAAACTTGTGAATGGTTGAGAATTACTGATACCGTTACTGAGTGTGATACTGTAATTGAATGTGTTACTGTTCGACTGAAAGGCACTTGTGCCTATATCAATTCTGTAGACTCTGTTTGCAACTGTCTGACTAAACTATTATTGTGATTGTGTGACTGACTTGTGAATTATTGCTACTGTATCTGAATGGCACGTGAGACTGTGTGTGTCTAATTGTCCCATGTGACTGAAAAATACCTATGGTATATTGATTTTGGGCAAATATGGTCAACTGTCATCTGTTGGTAAGTTTGCTTTGCATATATCGATTGGTTTTGAATAATTCTGTAAGTTAGTTCTGCTTCATAATTGAATTAGAACTACTTCCAAGCTTGCTGTTTTTGTCCCTATTTTCGTTCCTGTAGTTTAACTAGTTTGGTCTCACACTTAGCTCGAGTAGGTCACCTCCTCTTCTGTTTCCCCTTTCAGGTACCATTCTGATTTCTGATGCCAAACTCGGTACGAGGAGGTCTCGGACAGTTTCAACAGTATGGAGTATCAGTTTTTTATTTTTGTTACAAATTTATTATTTGGTTAATTTTAAACTGTAAGGTTTTATAATACTGTGGTATAATTTTTGTTATATGCTATATTCATAAATTTTAGACTGGTAACTTTTCAGATAGAATTTTAAAACGATTACTGGTTTTTGGTTTACTATGAAATAAATGTACTTAAGTAATAAAGGGGTTTATTTCTATAAAACTTTTCTCACGATCACTTTGGTGATCAATGTAGCATCCTGGATTCAGTGTAGACTTCTAGGCTAGGTATGGGGTGTTACAAAATTTACCATTAACATGGATACTAATAAAACATATTAAGTGTCTTAGATTTTAACATAATTGCCTTCTTTATGATTGGTCATGCTATGTTTTCTATAAATAAACTAAATGGACTTTCCTATTTCATGCTTGGTTATTGTAGATCAATTTTGTCGCACTGTCTCCTTTGGGTTTGATTCTCAGAATACTTCATGTTTCGTTGTAACACTTATAAAAATTACAATTGACTTGTGACATTTGTAGTAAATTGTGCACTTTATTTCATTTTTATTTTGTTTGTTTGTGAAATATTTTGCTCGATATTCACACAATAAGGCATGATCAGTGCTCAAAGTACTCATTCCTTAAGTTACTTAAGAAGTAAGAAAGAGTTTAGAACTTTGAGTTCATTGATCAGGCTTCCATATTTCAATCTTGGGCTTCCATTGTTGGCAAAAATTTGGTTTAAAAATAATTTTTTGTCATACAAAAAGTTAAATTTTGAAAATCGAGATAATTTGTGATATCTATAGTACTAAACATTTCCCAAAAAGTAATTGTATTTTGTATAAAACGAGTCTTAGACATTCTCGGCTTTCAATTGAATGATCTTCTCTGTTATTCTTGTACCACGAATCATTTTGAGTATGGACTCGAACAATCACAAATCAAACAAAGAACTAGAAACAAATTCATACTTTCAGTAGGAAACTAATTCTCTCTCTAAATAGAAACTAGTAAAATTGTTATTTCTAGAAAATAGAATTTATACTTAAAAAATAAATTCTCACTATTTTCGTACAGAATAACAGTGACATCTATTTATAGGAAGGGATAAATGAATTTTGGTTGAATTAGTAAAATACAAATAATATTTATATGATAGAAAAACTAGTCTCCTAGTTTAACAAAAAGAGGGATTTTGTGCCTTTTCTGTATTGGGTCCACTTACATGTGCTTCTTGGACTTTTAACTAAGCATTTTATAATTTAATCTAACCCAACACATGTTTTTTTTATTTCCCCAAATAAATATTATTTATTAAATTAAATTTTCAATTAAATAATTATCCTAACCCCATTTTAATTCCGTTAAGTCATGACAACTTTACTGTCACAGAATCTATGAGAAAATATATTTAATTTCCATATTCAACATAATCACAATGACCAATTAATTTAATTATATTATTGAATTTCAGTTATTATATTTAAATAATAATTTTAAAAACTTAAATTAATTCTCAATTCATTTTCATACTTAGTGAGAAAACACATTTATTTCTAAATGTGTCTCATTTCTCCAACTTTATCGTTTCCACTCATTTTTGTTCATTTGATTCTATAAAAAATTCATTTCTAGTTTCAACGAGCTAGCAGAGAGATTGATTGGATACATATAATTAGGGCTCAAATGATTTAGAATTAAATTTTAATTTTTTTCCTATTAATTATAAACTTATTTAGTCACAAAGTCATTTCACTATAGTGTTGTTATTGAGTACTCCCTTGTCATAAATGTGTTAACCTCATAGGATATCCTTAATCTTTTTGAGATAAATCCGCTATGATCCAATTTTCTCTCATTGTAAACATTACATCTTCAGTCATGAAAAGTCAATTACTATAAATAGTAATTAAGTCATTTATGACAAAGACAAATGACCTATGACCATGTTTACTTTTCATCTATCATGTAATGCTAATGAGATAAATCATTTGCTCATTTCTTGGGCTATGAATTCCACTATTGTGAATGATGCTACATACAGCAGAAGTCGTATACCTAACGCACCATCTTTCAGTTCCTTACCTATTTGAATTGAAGCTTTTACTTACATCAAAATATACTAGTCATGCACACATAGTCCATCATCCACTCAAAATTAAGTTATGTCACACTATGAAAATCAAAAGTGAATAAATCTAGAAACAGATTTAGGATCTATTCTACTTGGTGTTGGAAAAGTCCAGTTCGAAAATGATTTTCTTGCATAAAGGAAAAATAAAATTTTGAAAACCAAGCTGATTTGTGATATTTATAGTAATGAAAATTTCCTGAAAAGTACCTAAGCTTTGAGCGAGATGGATCCTAGACATTTCTAGCTTTCAACTAAATGACCTTTTCCGCTATTCTCGTACTACAAACTACCTCTAGTGTGGGCTCGAACACTTTTGAATCAAACACAAAATCAAAAATAATCTTCTTACTTTTAGTAGGAAAGTAAATCTCTCTCTCATAGAAACCGATAGAATTGTTATTCCTGAAAATAGAATTTATACCTAGAAATAAATTTTGACTATTTTCAGGCAGAATAACAATATATCAAAGTTGTATATTTAGCCCTACTAGTGTCGTCTATTTATATGGAGAGATAGAGAAACTCTAGTTTAATTAGTAGAACACAAATAATACTTATTTAATAGAAAACTCAATCCCCTACTTGAATTAGGAGAGAAGGGTGGCTAATAGGGTGTGCTTCCCTTCATATGTATTATAATGGAGATTCGGGTATCTCCTATATTTGATTCAATTATATGTGCTTCTTAGACTTTTAACCCAACAGTTTATAATATAACTTAACCCAATGCATGTTTTTCTATTTCCCAAAATAAATATTATTTATTAAATCCATTTAAAAAAATTAAACTTTCCAATTAAATAAATTTCTCAACCTAGTTTTAATTTCATTAAAATCATGAAAAGTTTATTATAAAAGAATCTATGAGAAAATATATTTAATTTCTACATTCAACGAATACCATAATAACAAATTAATTTAATTTAATTTTTGAATGTTAATTATTTATTTAAATAATAATTCAAAAAACTTAAATTAATCCACAAGTTATTTCCATACTTAGTGAGAAACAACATTTATTTTTGAATGCAACCATTTCTCTAACTTTATCATTCATATCCATTTTTGTTCATTTGATTCAAAATGCTATTCATTTTTTCTTTCAACCAACTAGCAATTTTTAATTATAAAATCATTTAGTCACAAATTCATTCAACTATAGTATCGTGACTGTAATGCACCAAACTCAGCCTCAACGTTATGGCCGAATCTGGCAATGTCACATGAGTGTGTTTTGAAAACCTTTTTGATACATAAAAATTGTTCAAATTATTATCTTTTACTTAGTCGAAAACATGTATTGGTTGATTTGCTTGAATATATTTCTCTTACGCGGAAGCTATAAAACCAAAAAACTTTTGGTGACAAATTATTTACGAAAATCTTAGTTAATTTTAGAAAATGATGCTTTGTGGCGATGCAGACTATAAAACCAAAAATACAGTTTAAGGTCCCAATTTACAACAAAACAGTCCCAAAGTCCAGAAAATTACATCTAAAATTTCCAAAGTAATAAAGCATTAAAGTCATAAACCGAAATGTTTAAGGCAGTGGTCACCGTCGAGCCCTCCGTTGCACCGATCTGACTAATGTTGGGGGTTATCTGAACAGATTAAACAATTAAGGGGTGAGTTTTCGCAAACCCAGTGTGTAAATTCCCATAGTCAGCAAACATACAAACATATATCATATAACAGATAATTCGGGCCTAAGCCCTTTACAAAATCATTGTAGGCCTCAGCCAACTCAGAACAGAATAAGTTACAACTAGGCCTTAGCCCATACAGATATAACATGCATGATAAATCAGAATAGTAAAATCATGCCTACCAACCCTGCATACCAACTCCTTCCAACCCTATACACCATGTGGAGATAAACTCGACCCACCGAGCCCAACACACCAAATATAGGGATAAAATCCACCCATCCAACCCTACACACCAAATGGTACCATAATGTGGCACATGTCATAAATATGCAGCTTAGCTGTCAAATATCAGGCTTAGAAGCCTTTCAGATACTTCCTTCACTTCATCAATCCCACCCCAATGCAATGCATCATATAGATATGGCATGCTATAATGCGGATAAATAGATCATAAATCTATATTCAAAACAGTATAGATTATACATGTTAGAGATAACATGTTAATACATACATCACAATATCATAGTACAGAACATGAGTCTAAGTAATGCTTACCGACCCTACAACAGGTCACAGTCGACTTGGGTGACCCGTGCAACCTTACAGTACATTTCAGAAAAATGGGCTCACACGTCGATGTGGCCTACCCGTGTGGTCCACAGTTGACTTGGGTGACCCGTGCAACCTGACAGTACATTTTAGAAAAATGGGCTCACACGCCCATGTTGCCTGCCCGTATGGGCCCACACGGGCGTGTGGCCAAACGGCCCCAAATTGGCCTTGGCCGTGTGGATCACATGGTCTAGCCCAAAATCCCACACACCTGTGTGGTTCACTTATGTAGGCCCACACACCCATGTGGCCCACATGGCCCAATTAGCTGAGCCTGTGTCTCGCACACTGCCTTACCGACCATTATACGATCGTGTCTGTCGCCCGTGCCGCACTCGCACAGCCTAGTTGGTCGTTCACACGACCATATTTTTCCACACGGCCTACAACATGGGCAGTCCACACGCTCATGTGGTATCGATAGATTGCTCTTTAGCTTTCGCCGAATCTCGTTTTCTGTGCAATCGGAGTACACGCTTGGTATCGATTCGAAGCTAACGCAACCCCGAACACTCCAAAACCTTCAAATGACTAACAGAGATATTGTAACACCCCTTACTCGAAACCATAACCGAAATCGAGTAGTGAGCGTTACTGAACTTATCGGAGTACAGACTCATGTTTGCAACCACTTCATTATAAGTTTACCTTTATTGAGAGTTTTCTATCACAATACTAACATCTCGGATGATTAGGATTCAAATCCTATCGCATCGGAAGCCCGAAAAAATTTTCACTTTTGAAACTACGTCACACGTGGCCTCCACACGCCCATGTCTAATGACCATGGTCGAAACTGTCAATTTGGCCACAGTCACCCCACACGGTCGTTTGGGGGCCGTGTACCCCCACACGGTTGAGACATACGGCGTGTCTCTTGCTCGTGTGGACCACTAAAACTTAAATTAAGGTACAGGGGAGGCACGGTCTGAGTACACGCCCATAGGGTCAGGCCGTGTGTCCCCCACATCTTAGGCATGCCCGTGCCCTCTACACGTGGAGTAAACTGTCTACTAGCACACGGCCATGGCACACGCCCGTGTACCCTGCCGTGCAGCCGTGTCAGGCTATTTACCAAGCCTTGACCTCCCTGAACCACAATTACACATACATAACATTCATTTCCACCAATTTCAATGACATATACTCAAGATGACTACATTATAACACCATTTACAAAACAAGTATCACATGTTAATCTATTCTATTAGAATTACAAAACAATACTTATACAAAGACTAGCCACCTATACATGCCAAACTCAAAATATCAAAATCAGGTATACATACACCAAGACAGCTTAATAGTGTGAGACAAGCCTCCATCGATCACCAATCCCAATATGCTTTATGCTCGAGAATCTAAAAGAAAGGGGAGTAAGCTACAAGTAGCTTAGTAAGCCATAGGCAAATCAATAGCAAAATACACATGATTAGCTAAGACATCTTATTTCCACATAGCATAAATGCAACGTTTATATACTTATTTATACACATTCTTACCAAACTGTCCAAATATAGGCATTCAAATACATTTCATGTTCAATTCATTTTCAATTGCTTAACCTGCACAAATGTTTCACATAACCAAATTAATTCCTGTTGAACATTTAGAACAGAAACGAATATACAGAGGTTAGCACCAAAGTGCCTCACAGATATGTGGCCGAAGCCAACACAGAGATATGGCAAAAGCCATCAGAATATGTAGCCGAAGCCACCAGAATATGTAGCCAAAGCTACCTCAGATCACAGAAATATAGACGTAATCCACGGGCCTGCTCACATAAGCTGACAGGTAACTGCAACACATGCAAGTGCACCCAGCACCCAGGATATGGAATGAGACAGAATCAGAAACCCTCAAGTGACATGTCACACATATCCGGAGTCATTCTTACATTTCAGACAAGATTTACCAAAATATTCACAAACATACAATTGCATAATTCAAAATTCATATCCACATATTTTCACATAGAAATCATCAAATGAACAACAATAAGGTAATGTGCTATAATTTACCTATAACTTACCTTGATAACAAAAAGACTCAATCTCGAATTAGTCGACTACTTTTTCTTTTCCGCGATCTCGATCGCTTTCTCTTCTTTCTTGATCTAATAAACACATTTAACACATTTTATCAATTCCATACTCAAATTCATTCACAATTCGGACTTTTGGCAAAAATGCCCATTTTGCCCTTATTCTCGTAAACTCAATTTCATTCCATTTTCTTGAATTTTTTACTTAACCAAATCCTTTTTCATAAACACAATCCAAGAATCAACAAATTTTCATATACTTACGAGTAAATTTTTATTTTTCTCATTTTAGTCCCTTAGGGATGTTTCTATCGAAAACTATTCGGAAAAACCCGTAATTAACACTTCAAAGACTCATTTTCTACCATTACACAACAATGCACAATTATATCACAAATGGGTGTATTTTCAAACCCTAATCCCTTCTCAAATAATTGGTAAAATCATGAAATTTAAGCTTAAAGGAACTCAAAAATACGAAAATAATCGAAAAAGGGGCTAAAATTCACTTACAATTTGCTTGAAAAAGCTCAAAACCCTAGAGCTATGGTGGAGAGAAAATCGGCAGACATAGATGAAGAAGATGAACACTTTTCATCTTTTCTCATCTTTTATTTTTCTTTTAATGCTTTAGACAAAAATGCCCTTAGCCATATTACTCATAAACATCTCTAGAAATACCCTTTTGTGTCCATGCTATTAACTATTGGTCTATTTGCCATTTAAAGACCCCTAATTCAAACCCCCATTTCAAATAGGTACTTACACATTATAACTCACATCTTGCTATTAATGCAATTTAGCCCAAAAATAAAATTAAGCACTAAAGCAATAATTTTCTATACGATTTTCACACAGAGCATATTTAATAGATCAGAAAACATAAAATTTTCAAAATTTAATTATTTTAATTCGGATTTTGTGGTTACAAAACCGCTGTTCCGATTAGACCCTATTTTGGGCTGTCACAGATATCCCATCCCCAAATGCCAGTTGGGATCAAAATCCAGCCTCTTGATGGAATCCTAACACCAAAACCCATCTCAAATTGTTTAAATGGAAAAACATCGAGACTACTCAAAAGAAGACCTACCACAAAGACGTAATCCAAATTGCACAAACAGAAGACGAACTCGTAAGAGAGGGGGGGAGATAATTGAATTTTCTGTAGTAGAGATGGGAAAGAAAGATGAAAATCAGCAGCACAGAGAGAGTAAAAGGAGAGGAAAATGGCAAAAAGTTTAGGAATGAGGAAAAGTATTATTTTGGGAAAACTGAACAACTAACTAGATAACCCTTGATTCTCTCCATTACTCCATTACGCAATATCATACTAAAACTCAAACTCCTACACACCATTAGCAGCAAAAATTAATGCCCAAGTACAGTCTCGAACCCAAGACCTCCCTTACTCCAACATTCCACTTAACCACCAGACCAGCAGGCCCATTCTGATATATTTTCACCAACTTTTACTTATAAGCCTAATTACCAAAGGTTGGGCTTTGATCATAAAAATTCAAAATTTGCCCAGGTTGTGACTTGAACTTGGGACCTCCCCAACACACCCAGAACACTTAACCACTGAAGCAGATAGATATTTGTTTCAAATAATTTCAGAAACATAAACAAGAATTTTAGGGCGTTACAACTCTAACCCTCGTAAATAAAATTTTGGCCTCGAAATTTTACCTGATCAGAAAAGGTGAGGATACTGCTGTCGTATCAAATCCTCTGGCTTCCAAGTAGCCTCCTCAGTGCTATGATTTCACCACAGCACCTTCACTAAGGGGATAGATTTTCTACGCAGAACCTTAATGTCACGATCTAATATCTAAATTGGCTCCTTCTCAAATGCTAGATTTGGCCTAATCTCAATCTCCTTCATAAGAACAATGTGCGTGGGATCAGAGCAATAGCATCTTAACATCGAGACGTGGAGCAAATCATGTATACGATCTAACTCTGAAAGTAGCTCCAACTGATACGCGACTAGCCCCACTCGCTTCAGAATTCGGTACAGCCCAATAAACCGAGGGCTCAGCTTGCCCTTGCGACTGAACTTCAGTACTTTCTTCCATTGCGAGACTTTAAGGAAAACCAAGTCCTCCATAGAATACTCGATTCCTTCCTTTTCAAATCAGCATAGGACTTCCGCCTATCAAAGCCGCTTTCAGTCGATCTCTAATCAAGCAAACCTTGTCCTCTGTTTTAGAAACCAATTCTGACCCCAGAATATGTCGCTCACCTAACTTTGTCTAGCATCAGGAAGTCTGACACTTATGAACATACAATGCCTCGTAAGGTGCCATCTATATACTAGACTGATAGCTGTTGTCGCAAGCGAACTCTACTAAAGGCAAGTACTCCTCCCAACTGCTTTGGAAATCTATAATGCAACCCTTCAACATATCCTCCAGTATCTGAATCACCCTCTCTGACTGACCATCTGTCTAAGGATGGAAAGCAGTACTGAAGTCTAACCTCAAACCCAAAGCCTCATGAAGCTTCTGCTAGAACCGAGACGTGAAACGAGGATCCCTATTAGATATGTTTGAGACAGGTACCCCATATAGTCTCACTATTTTAGAAATGTAGAGTTTCACCAGTTTCTGTAGGGAGAAGTCCGTCCTAACCGGAATGAAGTGAGTAGACTTGGTCAATCAATCAACGATGACCCAGAAAGAATCCTTCTTAGTGGGTGCTAGAGGCAACCCACTAACGAAGTCCATCGTTACTCGCTCTCATTTCCACATCAATATCTTGACCGGCTGTAGCAATCCTGAGGGTAACTGATGCACAGCCTTAACCTACTGACAAGTCAGACAGCGAGTAACGAAGTCGGTAACCTTGCGCTTTGATCCTAGCTACCAGTGTAACTCTCAGAGATCTCGGTACATTTCGTTCCCACCGGGATGCATAGCATAATGGCTATTATGCGCTTCCCTTAGAATCAATAGTCTCAAACCGTCATCATTCGGTACACAAATCTGACCTCAGAAGCACAATACCCCATCATTATTAATCCCAAAATCTGTAAAAACCCTAGTTTCAACCTGACAAAAATGCAGCTCAAGAGATTTATCCCCCTTCTGTTTATTTATGACCTGCCCAATCCATGTCGGTTTCACTTGTAGCTCTATTAATAGACTTCCATCGTCAAAAACTAAGTCAAGCGAACATCACTCTCAAATCAAACATAGCCCTATGGCTCAACGCATTAGCCACCACATTGGCCTTACCCGGATAGTACTCGATATTACAATTGTAATCTTTAAGCAGTTCAACCCACTGATGCTGCCTAAGATTTAACTCCTTCTGAGTGAGGAGATATTTAAGGCTCTTGTGATAAGTGTAGATAGAACACTTCTCACTGTACAGATAGTACCTCTAGATTTTTAGAGTAAAGACTACTGCTGCTAACTCCAAATCATGGGTAGGATAATTAACCTCATAGGTTTTGAGCTGACGAGACGCATAAGTAACCACTTTACCATCTTGCATCAGAACACAACCCAAACCCACATGTGATGAATCACTATTTACCATAAAGTCCTTACCAAGCTCAGGCTGTATTAGAACAGGAGTCTGAGTTAAAACGATCTTGAGCTTCTCAAAGCTCTCCTACTGTGTATCAGTCTAAACGGAAAGGACTCCCTTACGCAGAAGCTTAGTCAACGGAGCTGCGATCAAGGAGAACCCTTCTACAAAACGTCGATAATATCCTATCAGCCCCAAGAAGATACGAATCTCAAACACAGTCTCCGACTATTTCCAATAAAAAACAGCTTCAATCTTATGAGGATTTACACGAATCCCCTCAGCAAAACAGCTTCAATCTTATGAGGATTTACACGAATCCCCTCAGCAAATACCATGTGTGCCAAAAAGGTTACCTCTCGGAGTTAAAACTCAAACTTAATGAACTTTGCATAAAGCTGTTTCTCTCGAAGAGTCTGCAGAATGACCCTGAGATGCTCATCGTGGTCATCCTTAGACTTAGAATACATGAGAATATCATCAATGAACACTACCACAAATCAGTCAAGATAAGGCTGGAACACATGGTTCATCAAGTCCATGAATGCCGCCAGTGCATTAGTTAACCCAAAGGGCATAACTAGGAACTCATAATGTTCATAATGAGTCCTCAATGTTGTCTTATGCACATCGACCTCCTTTACCCTCAACTGATGATAACCCGATCGCAGATCGATCTTAAAGAACACAGAAGCCCCTCTAAACTGGTCAAACAAGTCGTCTATCCTCGAAAGTGGATACTTATTCTTGATCGTTAACTTGATCAACTGGCGATAAACAATACACATTCTCATCGTCCTATCCTTCTTCTTAACAAATAGAACAGGTGCTCCCCACAGAGACACACTGGGACGAATATAGGTACGATCCAACAACTCTTGTATTTGAGCCTTAAGTTCTGTTAGCTCTTTCGGTGCCATTCGATAAGGGGCAATAGACATTGGAGTTATACCAGGAATCAGCTTAATACCAAACTGTACCTCTCGACTCGGAGGTAATCCCAATAGTTTCTCTGGAAAAACATTTGAAAAGTCCCTTACGATTCTGATGTCCTTAATCGAAGAGTCCACATAATTCGAAACACTGATGTAGGCAAAAAATGCCTCACATCATTTCCTTACTAACTTTTCTGCCACCAATGCAGATATCACATTAATCAGATAACCTTTTCATTCCCCAATCATGACTACCTCACTGTCCTCTTCGACCCTCAAGACAACCCTCTTTCTAGCACAATCCAAACTCACTCGATGCTTAACTAGCTAGTCTATACCCAGAATTAAATCGAACTCCCCAAACGGAAGCTCCATCAGATTAGCCAAGAATACAGTCCCTTGAACCTCTAGCAGAACATCACTATACAACTTATTTACTCGAACAGACTATCCCAATGGACTCACCACAGTTAACTCACTTATTAGTAACCTCAACCAGAATTCCTAATGCCTCAGACATAGTACTAGCTACATATGAATATGTAGAGCCTATGTCTATTAGTGCCAAATAAGGTACATTATAAATTAAAAACGTACCTGTGATGAAGTCTAGAGCATCTGGATCCTCACGGTGACGTGCAGCATAAACCAGTATAGGCTACCTCGCCTCAGTCGGTCAATACCTCTGCCCAGTGCTCTCTGCCCTCGGCCCATACCATTACCACCCCTGGCCTGTTCTCGGCCCATAAGTGGCTGCTAAACTACCCTCGGCACAGTCTCAGTAACTAGAGCTTACGTTTGATTAACCCTCAAAGGACAATCCCTAACATGATGCTCAGTAGACCTGCATCGCAGACATGCCCTAGTGGCCCTCCAACACTCACCCGGATGGCGTTGACCATAGTGTCCACATAATGCCACCCCAGTAGGTGCAACAGAAGGCCCAACTCTCACTAGCCCATCAGTCCTGGCCTTTTTCTTAGGCCTCATCCCAAAATTCGAAGGCTCTGGATCCCTCTTAGCCTTCCTTTTCTCTCAGTTTTGGCACTCAGTGCGCTTAACCTCCTCGATGATTTTTTCCTTCTCAACTAGTGTAGAAAACTCACACTTCCTCTGTGGAGCTACCAGAACTCGTAGGATGTCCCTAAGACCATCCTCAAATCAGACACAATGCTCATACTCGATCGCCACCATGTCTCGCGCATAACGGCTCAACCTCAAAAATGCAGCCTTGTACTCGGCCACTGAATGGTCTCCTTGTGTAAGATTAAGGAACTCACATCTCCTAGCATCGACATAACTGGCCCCCGCATATTTACTCTAGAAGGCTATCTTAAACAGATCCCACGTCAGACGGTCAGGCCGAGTGTCCTCCTTAATCGTCAACCACCACTGATATGCCTCGTCGCGAAGTAGTGATACCGCCCCCTTAAGCTTTTGCTCATCAGTGAGATCCAGATCATCCATAATGCGTTCCGTGGCATCCATCCAGTACTCAGCCACATTAGGAGCAACTCCAGCCATGCCCCTGAATAGCTCAACCCCATTGGATCAGAGTCGTTTCGTAGCCGACCCATGGCCCCCAGATCCATTGTTGGGCCCAGTAATCCTCTCTAATATCCGTAACATGGCTTGAGACAGTGCGTCGTCCCCGGCCGCACAATCGTGAGAGCCAGACCCATTCTCGATAATAGGTGACATCGATGTCTTGCTAGGGTCTAGATTTGGAATAGTATCAAATGCTAAGGACTCAGCTCGAGCCCCACACGGCCTCTACCTCAGCATCTAGTACTCCGTCCACGAGAACATGTATGCTCATCATAAATTTTGGATTAATCTATATTAACAATTTTATGCAAATCAGTTTACAGTTCAGATAGTTTATTAACAGATATTTTATGCAGAGCAGTATCAGAGTTTTAGGGTCAGTTATCACGAGTAATAGTCTCACTACAAATTTCAGTTTACACTACCTAGAGTGTTTTGAGTACAGTATACTTCCTACGGCTATTCCAAGCATGCAAGTAGTATTTTTAGATAAATCTCAAACAGAATTTTAGAATGCTTATAGGATCGGCGCCAAAGACTCTGTGTACCACACACTTATTTCTAAAAATATTTCAATCATTCACATTATACTTCGCTAAAACCAACACTTAAATCCCAAAGCCACAACCGAGTTTTGCAACCTGGCTCTAATACAACAAAATATAACACCTCAAACCTGGCCTAGAAGTTATGGCAAAATCCGGTGATGTCACATGAGTGTGTTTTAAAAACCTTTTTGATACATAAAAATCATTCAAATTATTATCTTTTACTTAGTCGAAAACATGTACTGGTTGATTTGCTTGAATATATTTCTCTTACGTGGAAGCTATAAAACCAAACAACTTCTGGTGCCGAATTATTTATGAAAATCTTAGTTAATTTTAGAAAACGATGCTTTGCGGCGATACAGACTATAAAACCAAAAATACAGTTCAAGGTCCCAATTTAAAACAAAACAGTCCCAAAGTCCAACAAATTACATCTAAAATTTCCAAAGTAATAAAGCATTAAAGTCATAAACTGAAATGTATATGGCAGTGGTCACCGTCGAGCCCTCCGCTGCACTGATCCAACTATTGTTGAGGGTTACCTGAACAGATTAAACAATTAAGGGGTGAGTTTTCGTAAACTCAGTGTGTAAATTCCCACAGACAGCAAGCATACAAACATATCTCATATAACAGATAATTCAGGCCTGAGCCCTTTACAAAATCGTTGTGAGCCTTAACCCACTCAGAATAGAATCAGATACAACTAAGCCTTAGCCCATACAAATATAGCATGCATGGCAGATCAGAATAGCACAATCATGCCCACCAACACCAACTCCGTCCAACCCGATACACCATGTGGGGATAAAATCGACCCACCTAACCCAACGCACCAAATATGGGGATAAAATTAACCCATCCAACCCTACATACCAAATGGTAACATAATGCGGCACATGTCATAAATATGCAGCTTAGCTGCCAGATATCAGGCTTAGAAGCCTTTCAGATACTTCCTTCACTTCATCAATCCCACCCCAATGCAATGCATCATACAGATATGGCATGCTATAATGCATATAGACAGATCATACATCTATATTCGGAACAGTACAGATTATACATGCTAGAGATAACATGTTAATACATACATCACAATATCATATCACAGAACAGGGGTCTAAGTAATGCTTATCGACCCTACGACACGTCACAGTTGACTTGGGCGACTCGTGCAACCTTACAGTACATTTTAAAAAAAATAGGCTCACACGTCCATGTGGCCTATCTATGTGGCCCACACGGCCCAAATTTGGCCTTGGCCGTGTGATCCAAAATCCCACATGACCTAATTGGCTGAGCCTATATCTCCCTCACGGCCGTGTCCATCGCGCCCGCGTCGCGTGCGCACGCCCTGGTTGGTCATTCATACGATCGTGTTCTGCCACACGGCCTACCACATGGGCAGTCCACATGCCCGTGTGGCGTCAACAGATTACACTTTGGCTTCTACCAAATCTCGTTTTCTATGGAATCGAAGTACACACCTGGTATCGATTTGAAGCTAATGCAACCCCAAACACTCTAGAACCTTCAAACGACTAATAGAGATATCTTGTCCCTAAACACCAATTGGGATCAAAATACAACCTCTTGATGGAATCTTGACACCAAAACCCATCTTAAATCGTTTAAATGGAAAAACATCGAGACTACTCAAAAGAAGACTTACCATAAAAATGTAATCCAAATTGCACAAACAAAAGATGAACCCGCAAGAGAGACAGGGGGAGATGGTTGAATTTTCGTCAGTAGAGAGGGGAAAGAAAGATGAAAATCGACAGCACAGAGAGAGCAAAAGGAAAGGAATATGGCAAAAAGTTTAGGAATGAAGAAAAGTATGATTTTGGGAAAACTAAAAAACTAACAGGATAACCCTTGATTCTCTCCATTACTCTACTACTCAGTATCATACTAAATCTCAGACTCCTACCCGCCATTAGTAGCAAAAATTAATGCCCAAGTGCAGATATGAAACCAAGACCTCCCTTACTCCAACACTCCATTTAACCACCAGACCAGTAGGCCCATTCTAATATATTTTCACCAACTTTTAATTATAAGCCTAATTACCAAAGGTTGGGCTTTGCTCATAAAAAGCCAAAAATTAGCCAAGTTGTGACTTTAACTTGGGACCTCCCCAACACACCTAGAACACTTAACCTCTGAAGCAGACAGATATTTGTGTCAAATAATTGCAGAAACATAAACAAGAATTTTGGGGTGTTACAGCGACTAAGTTGCCCCCTATTACATACCATTACAAAAGCTACTCCTTCAATGCTTGTCCAATGACATTGTCATAAGTTTGTTACCCTTGTAGGACATCCTTAATCTCTTTAAGATAAATCCGTTCTCCCAATATGATCCCATTTTATCTCATGATAATCATTACATCTTCATTCATGAAAAGTCAATTACTATCTGGTACTAATTCAGGCATTCATCACAAAGGAAAAAGACTCGTGGCCACATTTACTTTTCATGTATCATGTAATGCCAATGAGAAAATATCATTTACTTATGTATTGGGCTATGAATTCCGCTATTTTGAATGATGCTACATACTGCAGAAGTCGTATACCAAACATACCAGCTTTTTGGTTCATTATATATTTGAACTCAAGCTTTTACTTACATCATAGTATATAAGTCACGCATACATAGTTCATCATCCACTCAAGATCAAGGTATGTCACATTATGAACATCACAAGTGACTAAATGTAACACCCCAAACTCAATTTGATTTACCATATCTAGATTTTAGGTGTTACCAAATGCAACATTTAACAACTTTAATCTATTTAGAAACTTTTACTGGTTTACAACATTATCACTCAATTATTTGAATACATAATAATAAAATAAATAAATGAATGAATGATAGTACCTGAAATAATTTATTACAAAGCCTTTTCATACAATTCCCTTACTTTATAAAAATACCCTAAGAAACAGACTTTTAAAGACAACTTAACACAATAACACATAATACTATACGCCACCACCACAACGTTGTATGCATAATAACCCGATACACCTATATCATTGGCGTAGTCCTAGCATAGT
This sequence comes from Gossypium stocksii, assembly GCA_020496765.1. NCBI lineage: Eukaryota > Viridiplantae > Streptophyta > Magnoliopsida > Malvales > Malvaceae > Gossypium > Gossypium stocksii. The sequence goes on from CM035628.1 coordinate 49,815,342, forward strand.
GCCTCCTGGCGCAGTCTCACAATACTCATACTTGCAACAAAACATATATCACGAATAAGTTTATAAGAACTTAGTGAGTGAATACCATTTACCTTAGTTGATACTTAGATATAATATATGATAATTCATCATAGAGATCTTGTCAGTCTCACATGGTTTTGCTTCTGAAAAATACTTTCCTTAAACTCAATCTTTCCTTTCTGTAAACACTTCAATTACCAAGCCTTGATCTGTACCCAATTCTGTATTCAATTGATGGCTTCATTTCTTCGCATATTTTTTTCACTCTTATTATTCATAAGTCTATGCAAATTATATTTGAAAGACCAATGCAACCAAAATATCACTTCATGCATATCCTTAGCCTAAAACTAATGTACACAATCACAATTCATAGACGAACACCTACACAATTGGAGGAAACTTTCTTCAAACATTTAGATTCATGCTTTTGTTCAAAACATCTTTCCACTATTATACCATTTCAACCTAGTATGTCTTTGATTCTTTAAATGTCATTCATATCTTAAACATATACGATGTTGAACATATGGTTGACTAATAATTTATAACACACTAATTTAACTAAGCACACCAGAGAGTCACATTGAATACGCCGTAAAGTCTCATACAGAACATGCCACAAAAGCAATCCATTTAGGATACGCCATAAATGCATTCTTTTCATAGTAAGACATAAAGGCATTCCTTTCAGAGTACGCCATAGGCATTTCTTTTAGAGTATGCCACAAAGGCATTCCTTTCATAGTACGCCACAAAGGCATTCATTTTAGGGTATGCCACACATGCATTCTTTTTAGAATATACCACAAAAGCATTCCTTTAAGAGTACGCCATAAAGGCTTTCCTTTCAGAGTATGCTAAAAAGATATTTCTTTCAGAGTACGCCACAAAGGCATTTCTTTCAAAGTATGCCACAAAGGATCACATGATGCCACCTAGGCACCCTAAGACTGTCATGTTTATGATATGGATTTGCCTAAACTCACATTAAGTGAGGTTTTCCCATCACAGCCCTAGGACATGCAAACAAGCCCCATTAGATGAAAGTTGTTCAACACTTCTTTTTCAGAGTGTGCCATGACCTTGGACTTTTTCCTTCAAAATTTCATATCGAAGTTCGATTTTACTGTCTTGACAAACTTCTTTAACTACCACCGCGGTGACTCGATTCATTTTACCAACTCCACAAAAACAAGCTTATTGATAACTCTTGAAAAGAGTAATTATTTCTTGCATTTAGACCTACCTAATTGCCTGTACTTGGTAAATTTAGTTGCATTTTAGGATATTCCATTCTTAATTTTCATTGCATTATATTAAGAAGATCGGACTATGCTTAAATGTTATTATATGATACTTTTACTTATTTGCAGAAAAGATTTGTTTGGTATTAATTGGCGAGTGCAAGATATGGAGAAAGAAATAAAGGAATGAAGGTTTGTCGTGGCAAAAGGTTGAATAGTTTGCCAACACGAATGCCATGGCAATTTCAGGAAGACTGAGTCAACACTCAATGAATAATAGTTTTAGCCCAACTCTACTTGTACCAAAAAAATCTGCCTAAAAAGTAGGGAAGAAAATCATGGGCTGATTGGATTTACACTAGAGAAAAAGCTTATAAAAGCTAAAGGATAAAATTTAAAAAGGGGAACAAAAACAAACAATAAGAAGGAAGAAGCCTTAAAGGGGGCGAACATAAAATAGGAGAGATCCTTAGGCAAAAATAGTGGGTAGCGACTGAGCAGTGACGGGAAAAGAAAGACAAAAGTAGTCCCTCTCAGCCAACACATGACATTGTGTCGCTAGAATGTGCACTGAATAAGTGAAAGCTATCCTCCCGAAGTTTTTTTGTTATTTCTTGATTGCTCTTCGTGAACGGATTTGTTGAAGCGACGTTGAATGATATTTTGATTTTGAATTTAATTATTGACTAATGAGCTAAATCTCATAGGGTTGGGATTACATAATGAAACCTTTATTTTATTTAATGGTTGAAGCATAGATCTGAAATAATTTACTATTTGATTCAATTATTTTTATTTTTAAATTGTATGCGTGTAATCCCTAGACATAGATGACTATGCATCATGCCCATAAACTAATCTAATTCTAAAAAGGTTGGAGTAGTTGAACCATAATTGAATGATATGAACAAGTACTTGATAGATACTTGTAGTAGACTTTAGACATAGAGCAACGTTCATATAGAATAAAGACAAAATAGTGTAGGGTACCATGCTAAGGCCTATAGACATAAGCCAGGTAACTTGATATCTTGCTCTCGAAAGAACTAGGTCATTTTAGGTCTATTCTAAGTTGTAGATTGAATAGGATTTTTCTGAGGCATTACTAAAAGTAAGGGCATATTCTTAGTAATCCCAACCTTCCAAATCAACATCGTAGACCCTTTATCATTTGCCATGGTATCTTTTCTATAGCATTCTTAGTAATTTATTTATCTATTCACATATTATTCACATAATTATCCTTGTAATTTTCATTGTGTTTTCACTCTTAACTTGTCATAGCATTTTCCTTTATTTATCAATTACACATATTAAACTCATTATTATTCCTTTAAATTACCATTGCATACTTATCTTTGTTTTGTCATAGCATTAATCATAATTCGTTATAATAACTTGACCACTTTTATACCCAATTTGATCCTTGTGGAGATGATCTTACTTACCACTTTATTACTTGATTTGATGTGTATACTTGAATAATTTGCATATCACATTCACACGTGACACTCATCCCAGACCCAACATTTCATATCACTCTTCATGCATCTAATAGAATTTATTTTCAAGTAGACTCACTTATATTTTAATCTAAACATAAATGTATTCCTATATTCGAATAAGTATCATTTTCATACTATATTATCCATGATTTCTAGATTCCAGTTTGATCACTTTCATATATATATACTTCAATAAGAATAATGTACATGTATGGGTCAGAGTAGAAATCACCTAATTGATTTTTACATTTCCATATTGGACTTTACCTGCATACTTATCATTCAAATTTTTATTCCTAAAATACTTTGTACATATTATCTCTGCACATGAAACATATTCCCTATGTTTTACTCGTTCACTAAATATTCAAAATTCATCACTATTTAAGTTACTTATTGGTATTGTTCACATGTAAGAGTCAGAGTAAAGACTCATCTGATTCTCACTTACTGTAGTTCAAAACTCCAAGTCTAGATACCCATCTAGAACCAGCAACAACCACTGCTTAGAAATATAATTTCAATATTACTACTTTTGTACATACAAATTACTTATCATATCAATCACTGACAATCTCATGCAGAAACCTTATACTTACAGTCTTACTGTTCAATTACCACATACAAATTTACTCATTCAGAACTTAACATGCAAAACTGAAATACTTACCCCGATGCGAAATAACCACTTATCATAAAAAACCATAGTTTTTAGATCATCGATGTAAGATACATTCAGGCTTAAGGAATAAATCAATAAATACCATTTAAGGAAGAGGAAGAAGAAAAAAATAACCCTTTCAGAACTCATCTCTCACATATAAATACTGCTAAACTTTCCTAGTGTAATTTAACAAGTGTCACAGGTTTCAGAACTTGTTTTCTTAATGGCCTTCAGTTTCCAAGAGAAATATTAATAAATACCTTGCAATCACAATTATCTAGCTTGGCTATCTAGTTGATTTCTAACCAAGTTACTCAAAATCTAACTAACACAGTATTCTGTACAAACCAGGCATACTATACCTTTGGCGAATACTCATTCCATACTTACCCTTTTTCAAAATTCACACGAACTTCTCCTTAACATAACAAAATATCATGAAGTCAAATTCTTACTAACTCGTGTGGAGGTCACTATATGCCCATATGTATACGCCAAAATAATCATTTAGGCAAATAACACTACGCCAGGCAACTATTTACTGCTATACTATAACACGCTAAACCTGATCCTTCAGGGGGATCTGAGTATTATGCGTTACTATTTAGAATTCTTTATCTTAAACTATTTCTAGCATAAACTTTGTAAAACCATAGTGTTTGAAAGAAACCTTTAATAAATATGGAAAATAAAGTATAAGCCAAATGGCGTATAGAACTTCAGTAAGATATTTTATCAACCTGGAATAAAATCCTTTGAAATCATTCTACAAACTTTAATGAAACTTTATTTTATCACGATTCTTCAACATGAGTCTCACGTACAATTCCTTTTCAAAATACAATCAGACATCACCCCTATTATCATGCATGATACAAAAAATAGAAGTCTCATAGCAGAAGATATAATCTGGCGTAGTCTTACAGAAAGTTTTCCTTCAACAGTAGGCCTGAGAAAGAAAGGGAAATGGGGTAAGTTCAAAAGAACTTAATGAGTTCCAGAAAAAAGCATAACAATAGTTATTAATACTTTGAATAGATCCTTACAAAATTCAAACATGATCACACAATTCTCCAAATAGCGAGTACCATACATAAACAAACTATATGCCATTTTACTTTTCCTTTACCGTATACAATACACCCATATAACCATTCAGACAAACCTTTTTCATGTTAGCCACATACCTAGATCCATAGTCAAATTCATATCATTCATTCCATTCATATTCCTTTGGTTTGTATCATTTTTCGTGGTTTACCAGTCTAGTTTGCAGCATACATTTTCCCTACCAAAGGCTACACAACCCTTTTCATGTATCACAATCTACCAATTCAATGTACATTCCATCCAAGGCAACACCATGAATATATTTTTCTAACACTATTTCCATGAATCAATCCATATATTTTTTGTCAGAAGTAAAATGTTATGGTATAAGCATGAAAAATTGTTCTCACACTTTAACACAGACTTAACAGACTTAGACTGATAATCCTAAACACTTAGTTTCATATACACATTACACCTTTACAGAGTATAAGTACGTACCTTACATGAAATATAAAATAAGAATAATACACACATGGCAGTACGAAAGAACTCACCAAAAATACAACAAAGTCTAGATGACAAGACCTTTGCCTTTGCCATGCAAACCTTCTATAATGTCTTGAGCTAAAATATGGATAATTAAACTTATCAAATCAATACACTATTGAATACAAACATGAATACAAGAATCATTAACACATAACCCAGAATCAAGAAGTTTCCTTCCTTACGTATAAATCTAACACTTATGCATGTAGAACTAACAACACATATATAACTATGAAAATAACCTAGGGTTCATCAATATTTACCAGAGAATTTAAAAAAAAAAACATGGGAGTTGGTTGAGTACAACAAACCCAACTTCAGAAAGATTTCTAGACTTAAGCATTTTAAAGCGGGTGCAGAAAAATAAAAAAGAAGATGAATACAAAGAAAACACAAAGTGTAATGACCTGAAAGTTAGTAGTGTAAAAAATGGTGGTTTTGAAACCCCGTTCTCTATTGATCAAGTTCATTAATATTATTTAATAATATTTACGAGTGAATTATAATATTATATTGAACATTGGTCTGATGAATTTGTTAATTAAATAAGTAGTTAGGGTACAAGTTTAACAACCCGATTTTAGTAGGACCGATAATGGCAGTTTCAGAACCCTGTAATCTATTAATTGAGTCTGTAAATATTATTTAACAATATTTATGAGTCTACCATAAAGTTAAATGGACTTTAAATATGATAAAATATCTAATTAGAGCCACCTGTACTTAACTAACTATCTAATTAGATATTTTTCTCTTTTCACCTCAAAATTTCAAAGCAAAGAAGGGAGAAAGGATGATGAATGGTTTGGTTTTTTGATTTCAAGCTTCAATTGGTTACTTCAATTTAGTCATTTTCTTATAATTTTTATGTTTTCAAAACCTTAGTAATATAAGCTAGCTAACCCATATAGTATTTTCCAATATTGTTCAAGATTGAAGATGTTGCCATTGTTAAATAATTGAATTTTGAGCTGTTATTTTGGTAGATTTTAAGTTTAGTATTGAAAAATGACTAAATTGTAAAGTCAATTGATGATTTTGCGCAATAAGGACTAAATTGCACAAATTTCAAAATTTGGGGTAGAAATGAGAAGTAGGAAGTTAAATTAGGCCTGAGTGAAATTGTTATAAAAATCGATGTTTAAATTTGAAAGTTATGCTAGTCTCGATTTTAGGGGTTAAATTGAATAAAATACAAAATTTATATAAAATAGAAATTGATTGTGAAAATGGCTATGTATTGATAATTTTATATGTTTATGCCAATCTGTAGCTAACATTGACCCGAATTCCTCAAAAAAGAAAGGAAAAGACAAAGTTGTCGACGAATAGCTTGGAGTTTACAATTTGTATTTCTATAACCCGAACCTTTTCAATTGATGCATTTAGAAACTGTATAGCATGGTAATAACATAAGATAAGTTGGAAATGATAGGATGAGCTGAGTTGAGCTGATTCAAATTAGTTGTTTGTGATAAAGGCTAAATTGAATACATTTGAAAATATGATATATTATATAATTGTGAAATTGAGTTCAATTACTGATGAATTATGCTATCAGATATGTAATTAAATGATTGGTTGATGAAATTATATTGTAGAAGAAATTGAGTATAAATGAAATTTAAACAAGGGTGGATAATGTATATCAGTTTATAAGCTCAAAATTATGGATGTGATATTGTACGATTTAGTCAATTCTATTGAGATAAGGAAAAATGTATATGCTGCAACTATGATAGCTCGTTTTAATATATGTAAATAGATTGAATAATGAGGTGATGTAATAGGACTTGTAGATTGGCATGTTAAAATGCATTATAGAATTTATGTTATGTTATAATGTTCGATTATAGAAATACCATTGAATTATACTCATTGTATAGCTTTGTTTTACGTACGCAGGTTAGGTACCTTACAATTCGATTGTCGACTCAACATCCAGTGGCAAATCCCAAACTCACACATTGGTGATGTGTTCATTTTGGTATTGGCATGTACCTAGGATGTCTTATGTTTATATAATGTTTATATGGATTGTGTTGGTATTTTGAGAAATTTTATGTATATATATATATGTATGTATAAGTGATGACAATGATCATGTTAATGGTATTTGGTTGTGTAATTGGATTGTATAGTTCATAGCTTATTTTGTAACTAGGTAAGGTGTTATAAAATAAATGAGCAAAAAGTGAATCTTATGCCCATATATGCTTGAAATGGTTTGGTAGTTTTGGTGTATATAGAATGAAGTTGAATAGGAGTCAATTGGAGATTGTTTCAAATGGTTAGTTTGGTGTTAATTGAATCATAGTTTGAAGTGCCTTGGAGGGCATGTTAAAATGTATGCACATAATGTTTTAGTTTATTTTGGATTATTGATTGAGGTGTCATGTAACATCCCTAACTCGTATACATTGCCGGAATAAGGTTAAGAGGCATTACTATACTTATAACATAATTCAACATTCATTTCACATTCGTTATCATTCATAAGCATATATCAATCACATTCAATCACATTGTCCCTTATAAGGGCCTACGAGGCCCTAAACATACTTTAAAACTGGTTCGGGACTAAACTGATAACTTAAGACAACTTTCGGAAACTTTGAAAATTTTTCCTAAAACAGGGGACACACGCCTGTATGAATAAGTCGTGTGTCTCACACGGCCACAAGACAAGCCCGTGTCACAGGCCGTGCGGATCCAAACTGTATCCTACCCCGTGTAACTTTTTGACTTGTGTTACACGGCCGACCACACGCCCATGTATCTAGGCCGTGTAATTCACTGACTTGTTTCTATTAAATTCTTTAGGGGACACATGGCCATGTACCATGACCGTGTGTCTCACACGACTGAGACACACGCCCATGTCTCTACCCGTGTGGACAAAAATAGGCCATTTACAAAGCAAATTTGCCACCCAATTTGCACACACCTACACAAGATAAATTTGCACCAATTCAGACACAATAGGTAGCCAAATAACATCATCCAATACACGAATCATGCCATATCTATTTCAACCATTTCAATACTCAATCCAATACCATTTACCTATTCAAATCACATATCAAACTAACATGCTTCACTAGCCATAATTTACACATATTTAACTTGTCTTATAATTCAACCAATTAATCATTCAAAACCAAACCATAACCAAGCAATTCTCAACAAATTATACACCACATACCACACTAACCATTTGAACAACATAACTCATCACCAAAATATCAAAATAAGCCAAATCACATGGCTAAAAATACTTCAAACCATATAACATTTACAAGCCACTTCTAATGGACAAATACACTTCCATCCAACATATCAAAAGACCAAAGCCTATACATGCCATATACCTTATATATAATTTGAAAAGTATCAAAATAGATGTCCGATAGTGCGATGAAGTCTCTGACAATCCCTGGATCTGAGCTAACTTGATTTCATTATAAAATATGGAAAGTAAAACGAAGTAAGCTTTGCATCTTAATAACCTCGTATGATAATAAACTTAACTCATCAAATAGATGCAAATCAACCAAATAAGCGTAATATCGTTTCACACATTTCAATCCACAAACCTTTCTCATGATCGAAACATGGTTAGACATGGATTCCACAAATTACCTCATTTCGATACTCATATAGGTTCTATACGTACCTGTGTCACTTAAATCGATCTTACTTTCATCCTTGTCTCGATTATGCCTGTTGAACCATTCGAAATCACTAAAGGATACTCGGGAACACATTGCACACTAAGTGCCACATATATAGCCAAAGCTATCTCATATCACATATAGACTTACTCTCAAGCTAACAACGGGCCTGCTCACACAAGTTGCCAGTGAGACGTAGCTACACGATGCTGCTCACACAAGCTGTCAGGAATTGCAACACATGTAGGAACCCAGACACTGTAGGATGTACAAGACCAGCACTAGATCACATCATCTCGGTAAATCCCTATGTCATGACATTTGTATCATAAACTATTCCTAAGGTTCATATGGGACTTTCATCTGTCGATTCTCTGTCGATCATGTCCGTAACTCATTTCCAACCAACTTCACAATTCAGTTCAATAATAACAATGCATTTATAACACAATTTAACAACATTTATTAGCATATAAACTTACATCGTATACGAAAATGACAAAACGAATCAACTATTCGATTACTTTTCTTTTCCCCCGATCTAAGTCTGAATTCCTCCTTTCTTGATCTATATGTAATCAAATTTAGCTTATTTAATCGTCTACTTATTCAATTTAATCCAAAATACACATCAAGGCTATCTTACACATTTGCCCCTAATCTTTCACATTTTTACAATTTAGTCTTCGTTTCACAAAACCTTAATTTAATGAAATTCCTTTAATACCCATGCTTGTCAAATTACTATAATATCCTTACCAGCCCATATTTATTAATTTTTCACACTTTTAACCACACATTTTACACTTTTCACGAATTAACCCCTATTTTGCATTTTTACTAAAAATCACTTTAAAAAACTTGTTATCTATCAACAAAATTCCATATTTCATCATCAAACAACAAAAAACATCAACATTCATCAATGGAAAATCTCAAAAAATTTAACAGTTTTGCAAAATAGTCCCTGGGCTAGCAAGAACTAGTTGTAATGATCACAAAAACATAAAAATCATCAAAAACAGAGTCAAATTGGACTTACATGCATGAGCAAAGCTTGGCCGAACCTAAAATGCTTCAATGGCTTGCTCTTCTTTTTCTATTCGATTGGGAGAAAGAAGATGATAGCTTATTATTTGTTTTGTTTTTTTTTTTAACCTTAATTTAACAAATTACCATTTTAACCTTAATTAATAAACATAAAAATCATCTAATATATGTCCATTATTGTCCACTTACTGTATCAATGGTATAATTTCATCATAAAGACTTTCACTTTTCAATTTCAAAGCTATTAAGTACTTTAAACTATTAGAACACTACTTTTGCATTTTATGCGATTTAATCCTTTTTACCGAATTAAGCACACAAACGATAAAATTATTTCACGAAAATTTCACATCATCATACTAACATGCTGTAAACACTTCAAATAATAATAAAATAATTTTCTAACCTTGGATTTGTGGTTCCGAAACCACTATTCTAATTTAGCTAAAAATAGGTTGTTACATGTCAAATGTGGCATATTGGTTAGGCACATATGTTGGCTGTTATAAATGATTATTTTGGTTTGAATTTGATGCTTTTGAATTGGTTTTGATGTGATTAAATGGTTGCTTGTTGCTTAAGTGGATGTAGGTTGAATGGCTTGAATTGGAAGGTATTTTTTAAGTACACACAGCTTAACACATAGTTGTGTACCCTACACGGCTTAAGACACGGTCGTGTGGCCTATAGGTTTTGGTTGATTTTTGCTAGTTTGTTACATGGCCTACGGACATGGTCGTGTGACTTTTTTTTTGAATATTCACACTTTTGACCACCCAGATGGCCTCAACCATTTCACACGGTCAGGGAACACGGCCGTGTGACCCCTATTTTTAGATGTTTCTTAACTTTTTGTTTGTGATTCAAATTGATCCTTGCTTAATATTGAATTGTTTTTTTAGCTTCTGTATGCTTAATATAAACCCGAAATAGATTGAATAGCATGATATACTTGCTCGTATGTAATAAATTGATATTTGAGATTTTGATAAATAAATTGCATGTCATTTTTTAAAATTTGTTCATAGCATTCTATTACTCGGGTTCGGTGACTGGACCGAGTAAGGGGTATTACACAAAGTTTATCGGTAAAAACACCAAGACCCTTATATACATAAGTATGAAAACAAGGTTTAGTGGAAGATTCAGATTATTCCACTAACACCATTGATTCTCATGATTAAGTGCACTTGTCATAATTTAAGTCTTACCAACTACTGTATCATAGTTCCATTCTAACCAGTTCTCACTAGACTAACTAAATAGTCTTACTAAAATAATAAACAGATCTATTAAACTATGGATTTAGCAACTTGGCCAAAACATATGGGGTGGCATATACACAATAGATGAATTCCCCAAAACAAAAAAAATTCACCAATTGATGCATATAGGGAATCCTATACTTAGTCATAACTAATACTTTACTTACTCAAAACTACACTTAGTACAATAAACAATAACCAGATATAAAGACTTCACCGAGCAAGCTATTATATATACGCCCAAACTTTAGACCCACTAGATTTAGGGTGCTACACTAAATCCAGAACTTGTTTTAGGATTTATTCTACTTGGGTACTATCTGATTTACTGTCAGTCCAATCCGTCACATTTAGGTCTCTATCTTTTGGGAGTTATCTGCTCTAATGCTCAAGATAAAGCATTTCTCTAATTGAAATTGGTAGACAATATATTGGTCTTTCAATCGGTTTGCTCATTTCTAATTAGACTAATAACATTTTTAGGTTCATCTACTAATATAAGTTGTCTTCTGGTATTACGACCCGACTGTCGAAATCATTTTTTTAAAAATGGGGAATCGACTTTGATTTTGAAAATGAAAACGAAAAACGGGAGTCGCCACCAATCTCTTTTTTTATGAGGTGTGATCGGATCACCTCAAAATTCAACCATTTTAATAAAGTTTAAATTTACCAAAACGATGATTTTTGGACTACGAATTTTAGAAAATGGGTTCGAAAGTCGGTTACGCACGAGGAAGGATTAGCACCCTCGATACGCCCAAAATTGGTACCTCATTGATTAATAATTGTCCTAATATTGAAATTTGAAAAGATTTAAAATGCAATCCCTTTTGAAGAATATTTGAACACTTCGAATTGGATTTTAAGATTCACTCATTTTGGAGGAATAAAATATCACATCCAGCGCGTTAGGATATGACATTTAAATGCTCGAAACTGAGATCATCTTATAATTTCTAAAACATGCAATTAAAAGGATATTTAGTTATTTGGTCAAACGAAAAAAAAATAGCAACCCAGCACGTTAGGGCACAATTTTTCGAATTCCCCAAACACTAAATAGTGCCTTATAATGATTTCAAATAAAATTGACTTAACAAGCGTTTCTTCGGTTTGCTTGGGATAAAAATGAAATGACCAATATCGATCATATACATTGGAGTTTGATTCACAATACGATAGCAAGAAACGAGAGCATAGTTGCAAGCATGAAATAGCAATAATATTATACAGGTGAAAACAAATAATATGCAAATGCAAAGAACAAATTAAGATACAAACCATGGTAAAAGGCTCACATCATACATCATTCAAATACTAACATTATCAATCAAAGACTTATGAATTAAAAACAGTTTTAAGAGAAATATAAAGCAAATCTAACACAACAAGCTTTCAAATGATAATCAATTAATTTAAGATAAATAATGAGAAAAACCCGAAATCTTAATATATATAACAATTTAAAATTAGATTATGTATAAGTTTTGAAATGAGTAATATACTTGAAAGTTTGAAATAGATAAAAAAGAAATGAAGATAAAAGATAAATAATATATAAAATGGTAATATATGAATGAATCTTAAAATAAATATTAAGAAAAACGAAGCAAGTAATATACAAAATAATACATGTGTCAATCTAAATAAGTAATATATCTAAACTAAAAGTAGTTTAATATAAATAATATGTATCTAAAAATAATAATGTGGAAGAGTATTTAAATTAAGCATCATGTAAATCTTTAAAACATAGAACTATATAAAAGGGAATTTTAAAATAAAATAACTATATAATAAAACAATATATATATATATATATAAATAAAAATGTAAGGATAAAAACAAATTAAGAAATGTAGAATCAAATAAATAATACAAAATAACTTGTTTAAAACAATTTTAAAAAGGATGAATAAATAAAATAAAAAACAATAAAAGGATTACAAAGAAATAATAAACAAAGTGGACAACAAAGAAAATATAAAATGAGATAATAAAAATACTCAATTGAAATAAAAATAAAAGCAAAAGGACAATTTATAAATAAAAAATATTAAAACAAAATAAGGATTAAAACACGACACGCTCAAACAAAAAGAGGGTTAAAAGCGCAAGTAACCCAGAATTCTAGACGTAGCATTTAAGCATCATTAGATTTAAAACTACAGAAAATTATTGGGCTAAATTTAAAATAATAGAAAGAGATGAAAAGGGGCAAATCGAACAGCCGCGCGAGGTGGATGGATCAAATGCGCAAATAAACCATTTGAGGTAAAAGACGCGGATCTGGGTTGCACGTTGGGTTGATGCGTGGATCCCGTATCTCCAAACGGCACCGTTTTTGAAGAACCACTTGGCCCTTAGTTTTTTGATGAACCACTGCAGGCTATTAGAAAACCAAACCCCCAAATCACCCTATACTAGGGTTCCAACTTGATCTAGGGGATGCCGATGGTTTCAACCTGATCTAGGGGCACCGATTATAATCACTGCCGCACCACCACCATATCTGGTGGCTGGCAGTGTAATAGATGAGCCCTTTGTCCCCTTAGAACCACCTTTGAGGGCTTAGCCCTGGTTCCAAGAAGAGAAACTAACAGAGGTTTCAACCCCTTTTGGACCATGAATGGGGCGAGGGAAATGACCCAACGACGACGCCGCCGGTTTATTAAGGTAAGAATCTCCTTTATATTATTTGCTATTTGCGGAAGTAACAAAAGAAAGATTAAAAATAAACAGAAATGAAATGAAATCTGAATTCAAAAAGAAAGAAAAAAAATATAAAATCACCTTCAAAGTTCAGTTCTTTTTTATTTCTTCTTGGTATTTTTGTAAGCAAAAATGGGGATCCACCTTTTTTACAATTGTTTTCAGCCTCTGTTTCTAGCCAAATGAGATAGAAAAATAAAAATTTGAATTCCCCCTTTACAATAATTGGTTTTGGCTCTTATAGCCGAAACTCATTACAAAATGTTCATTGTTTGTTCTTTCCTATCTTTTTCTTGTTACTATTCTCTGCTTGCTATTTTGTTCTCCTTGCAGGCCTACGGGGAAGTCAACGGGGGCGAAAGAGGGCTACTTTGGTGCTAAACCAACGGAGAAGAAGAGTCTCGAGTGACGTACGCGCCGGTAGAGGCATAAGGGCAGCGGCGCACCTAGAGCTACTAGGGTTTCCTGCTTAGGCTTTTGGGCTAGATTTTAGGCTTAGATTTGTATTTGGGTTTTCTTTTGCAATTGGGTCAGAAATCGGGCTTGTGTAATAGGTTTAGGTCTTGTGTTGTTTTGAGGTTTAATGGGCCTGGGCATAAATTGGGTTGTACAGCTGCCTCTCTTTGCTCATTGTCGTGTAACAGGGATGGAGCAAAGACTTCAAAAGGGCCAATTTTGCCTGGGCCTACTGGATCTCGACTTCTATTAGCACTTCTTTTCTTCAGGTAGCCTTATTCCAATCCATTACATCTTCAGGGGCATATGAATTGGCATCTCGATCCACTCTAAGGTGACTTCAAGGAAAAGAGATTTGTAGCTTCGATCTTCTTCTCTGTGACTATAAGAAGATAAGATTTGCTTTCTTCATTCTGTTCCACTGGGACTTCAAGGAGATAAGGATTGGTAATTGATCCTGATCCGCTGTAATTCCACTGGGACTTTAAAGAGATAAGGATTAGAAATTGGTCCTAATCTATTGTAATTCCATCGAGACTTTAAGGAGACGAGAATTCAGGGAGAAGAGATTTGTAACCTCAATCTTCTCTAATGAAACTTCAAAGAAATATTGATTGATCCTCAATGTAAACTCAGAGAGAAGGGATCTGTAACCTCAACCTACTCCACTGGAACTTCGAGGAGATGAGAATTCAAGGAGAAGAGATTTGTAACCTCAATCATCTCTGCTGAAACTTCAAAGAAATATTGATTGATCCTCAATGTAAACTTAGAGAGAAGGGATTTGTAACCTCAACCTACTCTACTGGAACTTCGAGGAGATGAGAATTCAGGGAGAAGAGATTTGTAACCTCAATCTTCTCTGCTAAAACTTCAAAGAAATATTGATTGATCCTCAATGTAAACTCGTAGAGAAGGGGTTTGTAACCTTAACCTACTCCACTAGAACTTCGAGGAGATGAGAATTCAGGGAGAAGAGATTTATAACCTCAATCTTCTCTGCTGAAACTTCAAAGAAATATTGATTGATCCTCAATGTAAACTCAGAGAGAAGGGATTTGTAACCTCAACCTACTCCACTAAAACTTCGAAGAGATGAGAATTCAGGGAGAAGAGATTTGCAACTTCAATCTTCTCTGCTGAAACTTCAAAGAAATATTGATTGATCCTCAATGTAAACTCAGAGAGAAGGGATTTGTAACCTCAACCTACTCCGCTGGAACTTCAAGGAGATGAGAATTCAGGGAGAAGGGATTTGTAGTTTCGATCTTCTCTACTGATCTGCTGTCTTCGATTTGCTCCCTACCAATACAGGGATTGCCAAATCTACTTCTTTCGATCTACTCCCTGCCAATACAGGGATTGCTAGATTTGCTGTCCTCGATTTGCTCCCTGCAAATACAAGGATGCCAAATCTGAAATTTTCAATTTCCTTCCTTACTATTTCAAGAAGACTTCAATCTTCAGTCTGCCTCACTGCCATCTCGAGGAGACAGAATCTGAACTTTTTAATCTGCTTCCTTGCTATTTCAGGAAGACTTCAGTCTTCAGTCTGCCTCACTGCCATCTCGAGGAGATAGAATTTGAACTTTTTAATCTGCTTCCTTTCTATTTCAGGAAGACTTCAATCTTCAATCTGCCTCACTATAGTCTCGTGGAGACAGAATCTGAACCTTTCATTCTGCACTCTTCAGATTGCTCCACTACCATCTCGAGGGATCAAAATCTAAATTTTTTAGCCTACTCCACTACTGCTCAAGGAGATAAGACTGGTGTTTTCGATCTGCTTCACTTCAACTTCAGGAAGACAAGATCTGTGAATTTATCAATGTTGCTACACCGTCCTCTGGGGGATCTGTCATGTAGAATCAGTTTATGTGCTTATACTTATGCAAAATGATTAGGAAGCTATGATCGGAATGAATCAAATGCTCCTAACTAAATGCGTTATGAATAATATATGTATGAATGCAAAATGTCATGAGAATGATCCTTTTTAATGTTTAGGGCATCATCACTCTTTGCCCATCAGGGCTCTATCACCAATGTAGTATGCTACCCCCTTGCTCGATCGGTATCTTGACCCAAAATCCGAAGAGATAAACTCAATTTAAGCTTAAATATTTCCAACCTTTACACTTGGTGAGCTCTTAAACAACAGTCCTATTTCAGGTTCCTGTACTATTTAGGAGCTTCTAGAATAATATACAAAACTCTTTTTATGAAAGTATGATTAGTCCATTAATCGATATTTCAATGCGAAATGCTTGAAAACAGTCATACCAATGGACAAGAAAAAAAATTAAATAGTAGCATAGCTCAAAAAAGCAAGCTAAGCAAAGATAGCAAACGTAATCAATGATGAAATTTATTTGGGAGTGCATTTTGAAATGAATAAAACAATCAAAGATAACAAATTTAGAACAGATAGTGTGGAAACTAGGTGTCCCAGATATCATAGCCTGAGCTTCTCTGTTCAAACTTCTTGATGACCATTTTGAGCTCAATATGTGTTTAGGGGTTCCAAAGTACTTTGTCGATGCCCCAAGATACAGCATACTTCTTCATTGTCAATTCAAGCATAGCAAGAATACTGCATGCCCCACTTTCAATCAAAATTTGAGCTGCCCTTTTTGGGTTTTCAACTCAAATCCCCTTTGGTCTCAAAGCACCCTTTGTGGGTTTTTGCCTTGGCCTCTCCTTTTCCTTTTCCTTTTCTGATTGATTTTCTTTGTTTTTTTGATTTTTTTGATTTTTTGATTTCAAGGCGCCCTTTTTCCTCTAAAGTTCCTTTTGTATATGAAGGATCTTCTTCAATATCAGGTCCCATCATGAAATTCTCTTAGGTGAACCTTTTCATTGTAAACTCGTATTATCTGACCGTGACAGATTGCTATTAACTTTTCTTCTTCAAATTTGATTTATCATATCAGAATTAGATCCATTCTGCTTCATCCAGCTTTAGCTCTGATAAAACTCAAAAGAAAGGATCTCAACTTCAATGGGCAAGACCGATAAGAAATGTGTTGCCCCAGCGAAGGTCCTGGCCAACATTTGCTAAGTATAGAGGGTAAATGGTAACTTCTCTATGCCAACCTTTACAAGTATCATTCATCTTTCAAAGTGTTTTTGGACGGTTTTTGGTTACTGATATGGCGTCTCATCTTGGAACAGACCGTAAATTTTCTCTCTTTTTTTTTGAATTTGAATTTGAATTTGAATTTGAATTTGAATTTGAATTTTGAATTTTGAATTTGAATTTGAATTTTGAATTTTGGATTTGAATTTAAATTTAAACTTGGATTTGGATTTGAATTTGGATCTGATTTCGAATTTGAATTTGGATTTGGATCTGGATTTGAATTTGAATTTGAATTTGACGACCGTCTACTTTGTAACTTTGGCATATAAAGCAACCTTACCCTCTTAGTAAGTGACAACCACGAATTGATGTCGGCGATATTGACCCTATAACATTCATGTCCCACATAGAGAGTCCGTGAAGAAACAGAGGAGACTCATAAGTCTTTTCTTATTTCTGCGGTGAGCTAGGTTTCGATCTTCATCTCTTTCGTAAGCTCGCAATGTCAACTGACCCTTTGTAAATTGGGATCTGTCTTTCATCTCGTTCTATCATCCTTAACAAATCGAAAGATAGGTACAATCTCTACCATCTTTGAAGTCCTCAGATCCCTCTTAGACACATATCTTACTCAAAAGGGAGTTAGTAACAGCATCGCTCATGACATTGATATCTGGGTACCTAATGTAGGTATGAAGGCAAATTCCAGAGAATAAATAATTCTAAGGACGATCATTTGCATGGTATGATAAAGAATGAAAGAATATATGAATGAAAGTCCAAGAACAAAGGAATCTGTATAAAAGAATAAAAGATTATTTGTTCAAAAAGATGCATTTTATTGAAATAAAAATTCTGAACACAAGCCTATTTCACAAAAGGACTCTTATTGCCTCTAGGCTTAAGGAAATAAGTAGGTTCTGAACATTACTCTAAGTAAGCCCGAAAATGTCGGTCTCTTCCACAGTTCCATTGTTGAAAACACTCTCAAGTGCATAAAGGAAAATGCTTGGAAAACTTTTATTCCTCGGTTCCCTCTTTGGATACGCCGTTGGTGTTCTGATTTCTTAATTTCTAGGCTTCTGATGACTTCTTCAAGGAAACGCAACTCTTTTGCCCCCGCCTTCAACTATCACATTTGCTGCTTTGTCCGAGCGATTAGATTTTAAGGAATCGTCAAACTTTACAATTCCCATTTCAATAAACTTTTCGACCAACTTTTTGAAAACAAGGCAATTTTCTATTGAATGCCCTGTAATCCCAGCGTGGTACTCACATTGAGCGTTTGAGTCGTACCATTTGGGATATGGGGGTTGCATTGGTTCCACGTAACGAGGAGATACAACACACGCATTAAATAAGTTTTGATAGAGCTCCCGATATGTCACTGGGATGGGTGTAAACTGGAGCCTTTTCGTATTTATCCTCAAGTTGGATACCTGTTTTGAAGGTCCTTGATAGTTAGTGGACACAACCCTCAACTGGCCTACAATCACTGATTTAGAACGCCCTCTATTATGCATACTCAGGTTATTCACCTCATTTTCTTTGTTCTTTGGGGTTGCTCTTTTAACATTTTCCCCCGCATCTATTTTCCCACTCCTTATTGTGATTTCGATCATCTCGCCGGACATTACTATATCTGAAAAATTCATTGAAGCACTTCCCAACATATGGTTGATGAACGGAGATTTTAGAGTGCTGGTAAAAAGCATTGCTGTTTCTTTTTCGAGAAGAGGTGGTTGGACTTGTGTTGTAACTTCCCTCCACCTTTGAGCATATTGCCTGAAGCTTTCATTCGGTTTCTTCTCCATGTTTTGTAGAGTAATTCTATCCGGGATCATATCTGTCTCGTGACTGTACTGCTTCATAAATGCTTGTGCTAGGTCTCTCCATGAACTGATCCTATCACGGCTCAATTGATTGTACCACCTAGATGTTGCCCCCACCAAGCTATCCTGGAAGCAGTCTATTAACAATTGATCATTGCTAACATGGCCAGTCATCCGTCTACAAAACATGGTAATGTGAGCCTCGGGGCAACTGGTCCCGTTATACTTATCAAATTCTAGCGTTTTGAACTTATGCGGAAGTACCAAATCTAGGACCAAGCTTAAATCTTTGGCATCAATCCCACGGTAGCCATCAATACTTTCCATCGCCTTGAATTTCTCCTCTAGCCATTTACACTTGTCCTCCAACTGTTTTGGCAGTTCTATCTTTGACCTTTCTCCTTCAGCTATCTCATCTAAATCAGGGACATTGTTTGGGTTATCTCCTGAACCTGAGCCAGTTTGATGATTCCCTGGTATTGACATACCCGCTTGAAGTTGTTACGGCCTAATAGTAACAGAAGGTGCACGCGGGTATGCTTCATGCTATACCTATGCATTAGTTGGGGTAAATCCCGGAGGATAAAGTGGATCATCATTTTCTTCAGTATGTACCGCAGGACCTTTTCCCTTATCTAATCCCTCAGCCAACAACTGAGTCAGCTGATTCATCATGTCCCTATGTGATTCCAACATTCGATCCATCATGTCCTGCTGGCTCTTGACCAGCTGCTCTTGCATTTGATCTTGCATTTCCTTCTGGAGTTGTTCCAACCTTTCTATCCTTTGATCCATGTTTCTTGACTTAGTACGAGTACCGTAACGGTGTTTGGTTGATTGACTTTTATCGGTTCCTAGGTTAACTGAAATAGATTCACCTAGTTAGGGTCCTTTTATGAAAATCTAATGTAAATGATGCAATACAAATAATGTAATGCAAATGATGCAATGCAAATGTATGAAATGCAAATGCAAGAAAGAGAGGCGTTGATTTTGAATTCAATTCCATTAGAACAACTTTTCTAAAAAACAAATTTCTTTACATAAAATAGATTACATATACGGCACTTTCTCAGACTCTAGACGACGATCTTTTTCTTCATATCCGGATGTTATGGTCAAATCTCGTGAACTTTCTAATGGATGCCTCTACTAGCTCCTTTTTGCTTGATCTGGGCTGTGACTTTTTATTCACTTATCCCACGATGTCTATTAGCTTCTTCAAGAAAATTTCAAACCATCTTTGTTGATTTGAATCCTCGAGCAAAGCAGTGTCGCGTATTCCTCCACAGATTTCTCTTATTGTGTTTCCTTGTGCCGCACACGAACGACCGTATTATAATCCACTTTATCAAAAAATCCATTTTCTTATGACAAGTTTTTCTATTTAGTAACCTAATTTAAATCAACATCCCCTTTCTATGATGAGAATGCAATGCAGTCAAGATAAAAGAAAACACGTTAGAATAGGAAAAAATAGATAACAAGAAAACGTACCTATCCGGGTGACCACTAGGGTTTGGTGTGGCTCTACCTAGGGTCTATGGTTCACTATATGTGGTTTATCTCTAAAGAAAAGGGGTATCTGAACCTGTAGATTCCTCAATCCTCACCCATCATAGGCTCATATGGATCGAGTTCAGTTCAGGGGAACACATTTCCCTATGGCCATGCGGAGATGAAAATCTCACGGAGCACATAGGTATGGATGTGTTCCGGAAGTGGTCCACTAGCCCATGCGGAGCTGAAAACCTCACGAAAGC
This sequence comes from Gossypium stocksii, assembly GCA_020496765.1. Classification (NCBI taxonomy): domain Eukaryota; kingdom Viridiplantae; phylum Streptophyta; class Magnoliopsida; order Malvales; family Malvaceae; genus Gossypium; species Gossypium stocksii. The sequence continues at coordinate 49,836,218 of CM035628.1, forward strand.
GTAGTTTCTCACTCCCACTTAAGGGTATGACCACAGCGGTCATGCAAAGCAATGCAAAATTATTCTACAAAACTATAACAATAACACAAGCAAATGCAACAAAGAAATCATGATTTTTAAAATTGATTTTCAATTTTCGACAATAGGACAAAAATTAACCAATTTATGGCCTAACTCTCAAAATAGTCCTCAGGGGAGTCGCCAAGCTGTCGAAACCATTTTTTTGAAAACAGGGAATCGACTTTGATTTTGAAAATGAAAACGAAAAACGGGAGTCGCCACCAATCTCTTTTTTTTTATGAGGTGTGATCGGATCGCCTCAAAATTCAACCATTTTAATAAAGTTTAAATTTACTAAAATGATGATTTTTGGTCTACGAATTTTAGAAAACAGATTCAGAAGTCGGTTACGCACAAAGAAGGATTAGCACCCTCGATATGCCCAAAATTGGTACCTAATTGATTAATAATTGTCATAATATTGAAATTTGAAAAGATTTAAAATGCAATCTGTAACACCCCTATCCCGTAACCATCGCCGGAACAGGAAAAGAGCGTTACCAAACATGTAATCAGACTGAATCAATAAAATTTTGAACTTTTTAATCTTTAACCATTATGTATTTTCAAACATCAAAGCATGCTTTAAATGATCATAAAATGATGCATATAACTATTGAGGATCAAATTGAAAACATAGTAAAAGATATGAAAATAATCATAAATTTTCAAGTTAGGGACACACGGCCGTGCCCCTTTGCCCGTGTACTCTCGCACGGTCGTGGCTATCCAACATGCCTGAATTGCATGACCCGTGGTTGAAACTGACTTACCTCACATGGCCACTAGACATGCCCGTGTACAAAACAGAGCAGACCGTGTGACTATACTGCCAAATTTCACACGGCTACAAGTTACCAGATACGCCCGTGTGTCTAGGCCGTGTACAAAAACTGACCAAACCATTTAAGGTGCAGGTGACACACGGTCGAAATACACACCCGTGTTCCCTGGTCGTGTGGCATAATATAGGCTCGGTTTAAGCCAAATTGCTACCCAAATTTTGGGTCATTTCTACTAGCCATAATTATGTAACATCTCATGCCAATTTGTCAACCAAAAACATACCAATTCAAGCATATAATAGACCCAAAATCATCATAAATCTTGCACCAACTAGGCATAATAATTCAATAGCTAAAATAGCCATATTCATGAACTCATCCACACATAAATATACATAATCATTCCTTACCATTTCAGCTCATAAACACATCTTGATCATATAATTTACCAAAATATATCATGTTCATTAACAACTAGCCTATACATGCCATGACCATTTCATTTACAAAAGGTTCAAAAGTACCAAAGCTTGATAGATAGTGTGATGGCGATCTCCAACACGTCCGATTATCGAGCTAGCTTCCGAATCTATAAGACAGTGTAAGAAATAAACGAAATAAGCTTCTAAAGCTTAGTAAACTCGTAAAACTTAGAATTAAACTTACCAATTCATTAAGGTAATCCTTACATATACAAGTAAGGCCAGTTCTATTCATATGCTCTTATAGCCTATTTCACAAGCTCACACATGTTAGTCCATATGATTTCATATACAATCTTATACAAGAGGTTAACATATAATTCATATGACATATAATGCATTCACTATCATGTATCTTATGTAACATATAAATCCTATGTATTGGATCATACCTTTCAGGTAGTTCATATATGCATATATCCATTCCATCTTATAATTCATGTAACTTATATCGGTATTGCCCGTTGAACTTATAAGAATATCGAGGATACCCAGGTGATACACACACAGTGTATATACATATAACCTGAAAACCGTCAATACGTCATGTATGCTCTTACGAGCCTGTACGGTAAGCCTCAAAGGCTGAACATGTAATCTCGAAGGATGAACGGTAAGCCCATAGACTGAGCGGTAAGTCCGCAGACTAAGCATATGATCCCGAAGGATTAACGTGTAGCTCATGAGCACGTGGTGAGTCCGCAACAAATGCAGGAGCTCGAACCACCCTATAGCCCTAGTGACATGTCACTTGTATCCTTACGACTTCTACGGTTCTAACGGGAACTCAGTATTCATGTATTACTTGAAACATTTAACAATTCCATTCCAAATCACATGTATATACTTAATAGGCAATCCATTCAGCAACTTTATACATATACATGATCATTAAACAACATTTATAAGCATTTATAAGGTGAATTCCAAATTCTACGAACTTACCTCATAATCTCGATATCTACTCGTCTATTTTCTGTTTTCCACGATCAAGTTCCGAGATTCGATCGTCTTTATCTAAATTAATAAAAAATTCAGCTATTTACTAACTCACATATTCAATTCAACTCCAAAAACATATATTTTGACATATTTGTAATTTAGCCCCTATATTTTTAATACTTTACAATTTAGTCTTTTATCACAAAAATGACAATTTACACAATTAATCCACAATTTCCCTTAGCCAAATATTCAAGGGACTTATACAAGCATATATCTTTCAAATAATCACAAATTTAACCCCCAAAATTCTATCTTTTTGCAAATAAATCCTTAAACTCATTTTCATCAAAATTTACTTTAAAATTCTTGTATTTCCTCACATAATATACAATAATTCATCAAAATCTATCAAAATAACATGAATTCATCAATAGCATTTTTCAAGGACATGTTCAAAATCAGAAATTGAGGTACGGGTCAGCTAGTATACGAAACAACGATCTCAAAAACGTAAAAATCACTAAAAATCGAAGCCAAAACATACCTCAATTGATGCTTAGAAGTAGCCGAATGAAACAAAACCTTTAAACCCTTATTTTGTTTATGAGAATCGGTGAAGAGAAGAAAAATTAAAGCTATTTCTATGTTTTGTTTTATTATAAAACATATAATAACCAAATGACTATTTTACCCTTTGTAAAATAATTATAAAACATTATAAAATATGGACATAATGGTCCATTACCAACCACTCCAAATAAAAATGGCATAATTGCCATGCAAGTACCTCCTTTTATAAAGCCATGCTCAAATAAGCCATTTATAAAATAGAACTCTAATTTATCGCTTTATGCGATTTAGTCATTTTGCTCAAATTAACCAGTCAAACAATAAAATTTCTAAACGAAACATTCACACGGTAATTCTATCATGCTGTAAAACATATTAAAGTAGTAAAAACGATATTTCAACTCGGTTAAGTGGTCTCGAAACCACCCGTTCCGCTAGGGTATAAAGTGGGCTGTTACACAATCCCGTTGAAGAATATATGAACACTTCGAATTGGATTTTAAGATTCACCCATTTCGGAGGAATAAAATATCACATCCAACGCGTTAGGATATGACATTTAAATGCTCAAAACCGAGATCGTCTTATAATTTCTAAAACATGCAATTAAAAGGATATTTAGTTATTTGGTCAAACGAAAAAAAAATCGCAACCCAGCATGTTAGGGCACAATTTTCCGAATTCCCCAAACACTAAATATTGCCTTATAATGATTTCAAATAAAATTGACTTAACAAGCGTTTCTTCGATTTGCTTGGGATAAAAATGAAATGACCAATATCGATCATATACATTGGAGTTTGATTCACAATGCGATAGCAAGAAACAAGAGCATAGTTGCAAGCATGAAATAGCAATAATATTATACAGGTGAAAACAAATAATATGCAAATGCAAAGAACAAATCAAGATACACACCATGGTAAAAGGCTCACATCATACATCATTCAAATACTAACATTATCAATCAAAGACTTATGAATTAAAAACAGTTTTAAGCGAAATATGAAGCAAATCTAACGCAACAAGCTTTCAAACGATAATCAATTAATTTAATAAATAATGAGAAAAACATGAAATCTTAATATATATAACAATTTAAAATTAGATTATGTATAAGTTTTGAAATGAGTAATATACTTGAAAGTTTGAAATAGATAAAAAAGAAACGAAGATAAAAAATAAATAATATATAAAATGGTAATATATGAGTGAATCTTAAAATAAATATTAAGAAAAACGAAGTAAGTAATTTACAAAATAATACATGTGTCAATCTAAATAAGTAATATATCTAAACTAAAAGTAGTTTAATATAAATAATATGTATCTAAAAATAATAATGTGGAAGAGTATTTAAATTAAGCATCATGTAAATCTTTAAAATATAGAACTATATAAAAGGGAATTTTAAAATAAAATAACTATATAATAAAACTATATATATATATATATATATATATATAAATAAATATAAGGATAAAAACAAATTAAGAAATGTAGAATCAAATAAATAATACAAAATAACTTGTTTAAAACAATTTTAAAAAGGATGAATAAATAAAATAAAAAACAATAAAAGGATTACAAAGAAATAATTAAAAAAGTGGACAACAAAGAAAATATAAAATGACATAATAAAAATACTCAATTGAAATAAAAATAAAAGCAAAAGGACAATTTATAAATAAAAAAAGTATTAAAACAAAATAAGGATTAAAACACGACACGCTCAAACAAAAAAGGGGTTAAAAGCGCAATTAACCCAGAATTCTAAACGCAGCGTTTAAGCATGGATTAGATTTAAAACTACGGAAAATTATTGGGCTAAATTTAAAATAATAGAAAGAGATGAAAAGGGGCAAATCAAACAGCCGAGCGAGGTGGACGGATCAAATGCGCAAATAAACCATTTGAGGTAAAAGGCGCGGATCCGGGTTGCACGTCGGGTTGATGAGCGGATCTCGTATCTCCAAATGGTGCCGTTTTTAAAGAACCACTTGGCCCTTAGTTTTTTGATGAACCACTGCAGGTTATTAGAAAACCAAACCCCCAAATCACCCTATACTAGAGTTCCAACTTGATCTAGGGGATGCCGATGGTTTCAACCTGATCTAGGGGCACCGATTATAATCACTGCCGCACCACCACCATATCTGGTGGCTGGCAGCGCAATAGATGAGCCCTTTGTCCCCTTAGAACCACCTTTGAGGGTTTAGCCCTGGTTCCAAGAAGAAACTAACAGAGGTTCTAACCCCTTTTGGACCATGAATGGGGCGAGGGAAATGACCCAACGACAATGCCGTCAGTTTATTAAGGTAAGAATCTCCTTTATATTATTTTCTATTTGCGGAAGTAATGAAAGAAAGATTAAAAACAAACAGAAATAAATGAAATCCGAATTCAAAAACGAAGAAAAAAATCTAAAATCACCTTCAAAGTTCAGTTCTTTTTTATTTCTTCTTTGTATTTTCGTAAGCAAAAATGGGGATCCACCTTTTTTACAATTATTTTAGGCCTCCATTTCTAGCCGAATGAGATAGAAAAATAAAATTTTGAATTCCCCCTTTACAATAATCAGTTCTGGCTCTTACAGCCGAAACTCATTAGAAAATGTTCATTTTTTGTTCTTTCCTGTCTTTTTCTTGTTACTGTTCTTTGCTTGCTATTTTTGTTCTCCTTGCAGGCCTACGGGGAAGTCAACGAGGGCGAAAGAAGGCTACTTTGGTGCTAAATCGATAGAGAAGCAGAGTCTCGAGCGACGTGCGCGCCGGTGGAGGCATAAGGGCAGCGGTGCATCTAAAGCTGCTAGGGTTTCCTGCTTAGGCTTTTGGGCTAGATTTTAGGCTTAGATATGTATTTGGGTTTTGTTTTGCAATTGTGTCAGAAATCGGGCTTGTGTAATAGGTTTAGGTCTTATGTTGTTTTGAAGTTTAATGGGCCCGGGCATAAATTGGGTTGTACGCTGACCATATAGTACCACTTAGTACTAGTTAAACATTAGATAATCAGTGAGCTAATATTATCTTCTATTTTACTTTACATGCAAAAACCACATGAGGATAGTATACAAAAGGTATTAATCTAATTCATGAATAATTTTATTAAACCAATCTATTCGAAAAAAAATATAAGTGTACATTGATGAATATACTACACTTAGGGCACCAGATCCGAAACTTGGGACTTATCCAATGTACTATCAGTCTAGTCAGTCACATCTATGTCTCTATCTTCAGTGAGTTATCTGCTCTGATGCTCAAGACAAAGTATCTCCCCAATTGGACTTGATAGACGATATAACAATCTTTCAATCAGTTTGTTCTTTTCCTATTAGACTAAGGACGTGTTTAGGTTCATCTACTAATATAATTTTTCTTTCATTATTATGATTCAACCACGTATTACTACTTAGTATTAGTTAAAAAGTAAATAACTAGTGAGCCAATATTTACATTCATTTTTCTTTGTGTGCAAAAACCATTGAGGACAATATGCAAGGGCATTATTGTAATTTATGGATAATTTTATTAAATCAATTTGTTCAAAAAATACTTGTACATAGACAAAAATATTACTCTTAGACAAAAATATTACTCTTAGGGCACGAAATCCAACATTTGTATCATTACCATATCCCAAAAATCATGAGGAGGGGTATTAAAACTTGCAAAACCACAGTCTATGCTTTCTATTGGTGTATGTCAAAGACCAATAATGAGATGATTGTAGTAGCATACTTATTTACCTCATTTACTAATGAAGACATTGTCATTATTACTTTCCTTTGTTATTTTTTGCATTAAATAAACTAATTAATAATAATGTTATGAGAATAATGTGGTTATTCTTAAAGTTTCATCAATCAAGTATTATTTTGAGCTTCGACAATAATAATACATAGAAACTAATGTGTTGTTGATTGATGAAAACATGTTGTCATATATAAGAGATATTAAGTCAACACATGGGTATATGTCAGTAGAATAGTATACTAGACTGACCCACCATTAGAATGTTTCTTGGATTATTATGTAATAATTACAACAATTCCCATAGTGACAATGGTGTATAAGACCCTTATACTCGAGGTCATCATAATTCCAATATAGGGAGTTGTATACTTTGACACAGTCAAACGTTTTCCATAAGTGGTTGTACTATAAAGATTTTTTTTCCTTTTTTGAGGTTCTCCTAGATCGTTTCTTAACAACCATCCTCGTCTTATACTTCTCACTTTCAAGCAGACATGACCACTACTCCTCCCTTACTGGTTCATTTTGTGGCATCTTGTTAATCGTGGTACCATCGAACATGCCTCCTTCAAATGACCATAAGTTCCACAATAGAAGAAAATGTACGACAATCTTTCATATTCAACCCTTTGTAATAAAGTATCAACCTTCATTTTGGAAACTAGTAGCTTTCTATAGGCACTGCCAATAATGCAATTTGGCCTCTCATTCCAATATTCATATTAATATAACTTGTATAACCTTACCAATAGTCTCCCTAATGGTTCTTAAGAAGCTTTATTTAATATAACTCACTAGGTAGAGTTATTAATTTGATCCAAGTAATCACGTTGTGAGGGCATGGTTACAACTTAGAGAATCTTGGACACCATGGTTGAACACAGTTAGGTAATGGCCACAAATCACCCCAAGGCCCCTCTAATAAGACATTATATAATTATCCATCGAATTGAATTATGCCATGAAGTGGTTGTTTCAATGTCCATAACTTGCATTGATTGTATAAGCTTCCACAACATTAAAATTCTATTCAAGAATGTGTTAGAACCTATTCTCCTGCTTAATAACAACTATCTGAGACATGCTCATTTCTACCAAAGAATGAACTCGTTCAGAAAACCAGATCGATGTCCATTGGAATTGAATTCATTAGTGCATCCCTGAAAGATGCCCTCTCACCCTCCAAAAGTATCATTATTGAATCTCCATCATCAAGGGGATTCACCACTCATTTCTAAATCTTTTTCGTAGCCCTATCGATACTACTTTTAAACATTGTCTCCCTCTTAGAATCATAAGCAACCCTTCGTCACCATTTTACTATTTTTCCTTTCTACTCCAACCTTAAATTCAATTTGGTTCTTAAATATGTCTTAGGTTGTTGTTAACTTAGTGTTTAGGTAGTGTTTGGAAAACTACTAGTAATTGGATTTGAGTGTAATTACTTTTAATTACAGATGGTTGACATGTTTAGGTAATCACTGTAATTGGTGGGTCCCATTGAATTGGATGTAATTGGAGTATCCTAATTACAATTTCTAATTTTTCGGAGAAGGTAAGAATTGGAGTAATTATATAGGTAATTACACGCAAATTCAATTTTTTAAAAGTATTTTTATACAAGTTTAAGTTTTTATATTATTAGAATAAACATATATTAGTGTTTGAGATAGTTATGGCCAAAAAATTATTATATTATAAATTTTTAAAAAATAATTTAAGTGTATTTTATAACGTTATAATAAAAAATGGTATTATTTAAATCTTAATTTCTTTTTAAAGTTATGGCAAAGAAATTGTTATAAAAATAATTTATATGTTATTTTATATGTTATAAAAATGTTATTATATATTTATTTTAAAAAGTTATAATTTTTTTATAAATGATATATATTATAAATTATATATATTATAAATTTATTTCTTCAATTTAAGTTTATTTAAGTTTTTATGATTAAAGGTACATACTATTTGCACCATGAACTCAAATATTACATGGTAGATGTTAATTATGCAAACAAAAAAGGTTTTCTTGCACTATATATCGGGGTATGATACTATTGGAGAGAATAAAGCTAGAGACAAGCATTAGAGACGGCTCGCGAACTCTTTAATTTGAGACATTCAAGATTTCAAAATTTGAGGGGACATTTGTTATTCTAAAAAAATATTTTCTATATTAATAACATCATCTTTGTATAGCATAAAAAAATAAAGTTGGATTGTACTAGTATATTGCATAATTTATAGCTCCATTCTTTGGTGGATTTGGGATGATCCATACTTCGAAGAGTACATGGAAGAAAGAGATCTTGATAATTTTAATATACAAATTCAAATGATGAATTTGACAACATTTGATGAAAATGAGCTTATGTTAAATGTTAAAGAGAGAATAACCCAACAAATATGGAATACTAGCACAATTAAACAAATTGCTTATGGTGTTTATTTTTTCTTGTTATTTTTACAAGTAATTATATTATAAACTACTTTTTTGGACCAACATGATAAATATGATGATTTGATTTTAATTTTGGTTACATGTTTAGAATTTTTTAATTGTGCTAATAATTTTTTTATAATAATTAATATTTTTAAAAATATAAATTATGTAAGTGTATAATTACAATTTGTACTACCAAACATGACATAAGAAATTACAATGTAATTACAATTTGATAGCCAAACACGTCTAAAGAATTACAATTCTTTGTAATTGTAAAAAAATATAATTACGTTTTGTAATTACACTTTCATTCAATTATTTGATGTTTTTCAAATATATGTTAAATAGTTTGTTCCTATTAAAAAAATGGGATAAATTAAAAAGAAAATAAATATTACCATATGTAGGTATCACAACTTCTTATATAAGCTAGCCAATTATAATCAAGCTAATGGCCGAGTTGACTATTAAGACCTATATATAATACAGATCGATCTATCCTCAAAATACCCGGTCAAGCAAATGAATCTAGCAGGGTCTAGTTTCCAAGGAAAAGAGATGGTAGGTTATTAATTTGGACAAGTTGGGATATAATATAATATAGAAGGATTGTGTTAATGGAATCTTGTATTCCTACTAAATTTAAGTTATTATTTTATGGGTAATTGTCTGCTCAGTTTATGGTTTACATGCTTTGAACCAAAACAAAGGAAAGAAAAATGAAAGAGTTGGTTACATTCCAGGTTCCAGCCGTCGTCAGCCACACAGCCGCACCCATGCATGGTTTTGACATTTAACAATTCCGAATCTCTTTCTTTGTGATTTCTTTGACAAAACTTAAACTTTTACTGTTGCATTTTCTTTGACATACCAATGAACCCCGAGAAATAATACTTGTGCACATTAATTATTTTCATTTCAGCTGACAACCAATTCCTTATCCGCTTTTATGGAAACATTGACTAGGGCTTAGCTGTCTTATTCAATTCTAATATTATATAGTACATTTTTGTTCATTTAATTGACTAGGGCTTATGTAAGGTATCTAGATCACTTTTTGAAATTTGAGCTCGGTCCGACCTAAAAAATACGCATACTTTTTTATCCAAGCTCCCGATTTAAGGAAAGTAAACACGGATTCGACTTGGTCTGATCATATTTTAATGTTTTAGATTAATTTTTATTTAAAATTAATTTTTTTAGAAAATATAATGCACTAAATGCACTAAAAAAGGCTAAAATAAAAATTTTCTAACACATTAAAAAGTATTTATATTATAAAACATTACCATAAATATAATAAATGTCATATTATATTAAAAACACAAATAAATATAATAAACATTTTATTGTATTAAATATAATTTTTATATTTTGGGTTGGGTTATTTGGTTGGGTAAGTTATTTTAGGATTTGGACAACGAGTTTAACTGTTATTAGATTATGATTTAATATAAATATAAATATATATAATTATTATTTAACATATATAATTAATATAATATTGTTTTATAACATAATATTTGAGCTGGGATAAGGCTAAAAAAACTTGTCCAATGCATGACCCATATAGAAAATGAGTCTTAAAATTTGCCCAAGCCCATTTTTCGAGCAGGCCTTTGAATTTGAGCGAGTGACCCAACCAATAAATAAGTTTAATCTTACATAAGTATTATATTATCGGATACAAATTACATTTAAATTAAATAAGTTTAATTTTTGTAAAAGTTTAAAAAATAAAAAATACTTCAAGATATATGAGGTATGCATGTGATACATAATTTTGAGATTGTCATAAATAAGAATAATTTGAGCACATTTAAGCTACAAAAGCTATTTTAGCATTAGAAAATAAAATGTTTTAGTGTTGTCTAGAAATAAAGCTGGAAATAAAGCTGGATGACTTAACTAAATCAAAATTTTGATACTAATCATCATCCATAATTAATAAATCAAATGCAATTAATGATTGTAATTACATGGACCATATAGATATTTTAAATTTATCTCAATTATTTGAAAACTTTTAATATTTATACGATGATAATTATAGTAAAAACTCTTATAATGGGAACTAAAATATTTTTAGCTATGAGATCAAAATATTCTTTTAAATCCTAAATTTATCATTTATCTATCTCATTAAAATAAAATAACTAACACTCTATTTTCTATGACACTGCGAATAATGAAGAATAGATAAAAAAAAATTCAGAAAAACGAAAGGATAAAATGAATTTCACAACTGTATTCAATTTCCTGTATAAAAAAAGTTCCATGAAACAATTCAATATATTGAACACATATCCAGTATATGTCCTATTAATTCGTTGGTGATTTTTTTACTAATGCCAAACATTTTAATCGTTTCGATAACTTTTCAAACAGTCGAGATATTCAATATATGAAATTGAATAATTATTTTCCATGAAAATTCGTCATACACAATTAATTTCAATATTTATATTTGTGGAGCTATGTATATTATTTTTTGATTTTTTTCTTCCGAGTTAAATTATGGTTTTAGCTTTCCACTTAAACTTTGATTAGTATAAGTTTTTTTAATATTAGTTTCTCACGAACTCTTATTAGTGTAAGTTATTTTAATATTATTTGACCTACGAATTTAATCTATAAATATGCCTTTTTCCCACCCTACAAAAGTAACCAATTACACATTTAGGTATTAACTTTTACAAGCTTTCAGAGAATTTTGTGTTTACGTTTTTTAGGGTTCTTATTTCGGGTTTTAGGGTTTAGTTTTATCTCCATATTTTGTACTCTTCATTTTTTAACGTTTTGGTGAATTTATTTTTTCCCATGGTTTTTTATCCTCTTTGGAGGGCTTTTCTACGTAAAATATTTGTGTTCAATCTTCTCAATTTCTTCATTATTTTACTTGTTAGTTGTTTAATCGGGTTTATCCCCAATAAACTTGTATTAGAGCTAGTTCGATTTTCACATTCAACCTGTTCAGAGATGACAACAACAATGTTTGATACTGATAAATTCGATGACTAAACAAATTTTAATCTGTCGCAAGTTCGTATGACAACAATTTTGATTTAGAGCAATCTTGATAAGGTCTTTATAGAGAAGAAGCCTACAGACATGGATAAATCAGAATGTGATAAGTTAGATAAAAAAGTTCTATTCATGATTCAATTATATCGAACAAATAATGTGTTGCAAGAGGTTTTGATGGAGAAAACGACATTCACCTTATTGATAAAGTTAGAACCCCTTTATGCGACGAAGTTTCTGGCTAACTGATTGGTGTTGAAACAACGTCTATACACATTCTGCATGGACATATGTGAGCACCTTAGAGGTCACAATAGTCAATTTATTACTCTTTTGAATGATTTAAAAAATGTTGAGGTTCAAATTGACGATGAAGATTAGACTATGCTATTATTGTGCTATTTACCCCCTTTATACAAGTCTCCCTAGTAGAGAGAATCTCTCATTTGAGGATGTGAAATGTCATCTATTAAGCAAAGATAAACTTGGTAATGAGTTTGGTTCAGATAAGCAAGCCTCGGTTTTGGTAGCATCAAGGAAGTGAGAAGATGTCACTATTGTTAGAAGTTAGGTCACGTCAATGCAGATTATTACAAACTGTGAAATAAAAGGGCTATTGAAAGCAACGAGGAAGATTTAGCTGGTGCTAATTTGGCCAATGACAATGGTGATGATTTCTTGTTGGTGTCAACAAGTGAAAGCTTCAAGCTTACGTTCGAGTGAATCTTAGATTCAATATGTTCTTTCAATATATGTCCCAACAAGGACTGGTTGTCTATATACAGTTCAGTTGAAGGTGAAGTTGTGTGCATGGGAAATGGTTCACCCAATAAGGTAACCGGTATTGTTATTGTTTAGATTAGGATACACGATGGGATAATTAGGACACTGTCAGATGTCAAGCATGTGCCATACTTAAAGAAAAATCTAACCTCCTTGGGAAATTTGGACTTAAAGGGTTATAGAATTAACATTAAGTCAAGCGATATTAAGGTATCCCGTAAGGCTTTTGTTTTGATGAAAGGTAAAAAGATTGGCAATTTTTATGGTCTGGAAGGATCAATGGTGATCAGTGAAATTAGACGTCCCTCGTCCGTTAAGGAGTTAACTTGTTTGAAGTGAAGACAACTTGATCATAGTAAGGAAAAATGTTAACGTCCCAAAATTCATATTTTTGTTTCTATGGAATTAGGACACAAATATCTATCTATTTTAGTGGTAAAGTGTTCTAGGTGTGTGTGTGTGAGGTCCAAAGTCTAAGCCAAGACTTGGGCAAATTTTGGTATTTTTATGAATAAAGTTCTATCTTTGGTTAGTAGGCTTTTAAGTAAAATTTGGTAAATAATTAACAGAATAGGCACGTTGGTCTGGTGGTTAAGAGGAGTGTTGGTATGCGTGAGGTCTTGCGTTCAAATCCCTGCATGAGCGTGGGAATTAATTTTTGCTCTGTTGAAGGATAGAGTCTCAGTCAAGTTGGGATTCTAAGAGTGAAGGGTTTGATGGAGTAAAACATGGGATGTGGAAGTTATCAGAATGTTGGTAACTCATTTTCGATTTTCTCTCTAAAAAGAAAGAATTTTTAACGTTGGTTCTTCCGTTTTTCCCTTGGTCAAATTTTTTTTGTTTATCCCTCCCCTCTCTGCCTTTTTATTTCCTTTTACTTGTTGCCTAATCTCGTGTTTGACTCCCCATCAAATTATTAGTCGCTGCGACTCGTTATCTCTGTACCTTGCACATTATTGGTAGGTTTTGTAAATATAAATACTATTTTAGATTGATGATTCATTGTCTAACGGAGACTTAAATCCTATTGTGGTGGCCATTAATTAGCTATGGAGGTTCAATCGGTGCTATAGAAGTGGGAAATCGCCATCGTTCTTTCAAGGTAAGGATTACCAATGGTTTTTGAGAATTGTCTATTCGTAATATTTCAATTTAGGTGACTAAAATTGGGTTTTGGATTGTCAATTTTAGGCTCTGGAGTGCTCAAAGTGATTTGGCAGCGGATCATAATCAGGTGTGTACCCGAATCACAAAAAACGGGGTTCGACAAAAAGTCAAAAAAGTAATCTGTCGATGCCACACAGACGTGTGGTCGCCCGTGTGGTAGGCCGTGTGAGGGGACAGGGCCGTGTGATCAACGAGGCCAGCCCGTGCACGAGGGACATGGCCGTATAATGACCAGGAGAAGCTGTGTGGATCACATAGGCATGTGGAATTCTGGACCAGGCCGTGTGATCTACACAGCTAAGGCCTATTTGGACCGTGCAGGCCACACGGGTGTGTGAGCCCACACAGGCTGGTCACTTGGGCGTGCGAGCCCATTTTCACTGAATTGTTTGCTAAGGTTGCACGGGTTGCCTAAATCAACTGTGGACTTACTGTAGGGTCGGTAAGCACTACTTAGACCCATATATGTCTGAATTGTCTGTTTGATTTCTATACCAAGCATGATTAGTGATCTGTATGTATAGATTATTAACTGTATGATAGCATGACATTTAAAATATGTTGCATTGTATCGGGGTAGGTTGATGATATCTGAAGGAAGTATTTGAAAGGCTTTTAAAGCCTGTTATCTGGCAGCACAGCTGCATATTTTTAATTATGTGCCGCATTTCGATACAAGATGGTGTGTAGGGATGGATGGGTGTTCTAAACCCAATATGATGTGCAAGGATAGGTAGGTGTTCTAAACCACACATGGTGTGTAGGGATGGTCGGAGATGGTGTGAGGGTTGGTCGGTAGAACTTTTATTTCTGTTACTGCATGCTATATTTGAGATGGGCCAAGGCTCTAACGTATACCTGTGACTGTTTCTGAATGGGCTAAAGCCTAAACTGAATCTGTGATAGGGTCAAGCCCCAGACTGTATATGACTGATTCTGATATTGTAATTTGTGTATGTTTATTACACACTAAGTTTGTGAAAACTCACCCTTTTTCTATTTAATCTGTTCAGGTAATCCTCAGACTTGACGAGTTGGTACAGCAAAGGACCCGACGGTGGCCACACGTAATTTTAAATTATTTTCTGGTAGTTTCAGATTTATTGTTTATTTGGGTAATTTTTATGTAATTTGGACTTTATGGACTGCTTACTTTTAATTTTGAGATTTTAACTACTTTTATGGTTTGACAATTTTGATCACAACAAAATACGATTTTCTAAATAAGTAAAACCGAAATTTCATCAAATGGAGATGATTTTCTTAAAATAAATGGTTGTCAAAGCTTCCGCTAGAAAGAAATGATTTTGACTTAACAAAGCTTGCGTTTTACTCCAAATTAAGATAAAAGCTAATTAAATGGAATAATTTTAAACTTGACATCTCACTTTCTAATTCCCTACCATGTGACATTACCAGATTCGGCCGTAACATCTAGGCCGGGTTTGGGGTATTACATTTAGTAGTATCTGAGTCAAGCTATAAAACTCGGCTGTGGATTTTTGGTTTTAAAAGTATGGTTTCAAAGAGCTGATTTAGAAATGATTTTTAATAATTTGATTGAGTATATGGTACATCGAGTCTCCAGCGCTGATTCTGTAAATATTCTGTATTTTGAAAATCTGTTATGACTCTATAGGCGATACTAAAACACTTTAGTTAGTGTACTCTAAGACTGTAGGAAAACTGATAAGAGACTGCGTTTTGCGATAATAAACTTGAAACTTCTGATATTGTTTTTCATAAAATATTTACTAATAAATATCGAAACTATAACTAATTCATAAAATGGTTAATACAGATAAACTGTGAACTACGATGAGGGCACGAGGTATCCACAAACAAGGTACTAGAGGCCGAAGTAGAGGTCGAAGAGGGGCTTGAGATGGGTCATCATCATCTGCCAATATGCCTAGTTTAGATTCTAGTGGGACGCCGATTTCACCTGCAACTGAGACTGGGTCTTAAGAACGTATGGTGGGGGACGATGCATCATCCCAAGCTGTGCTAAGGATATTAGATAGGGTCTCTAGGCCCAACACTGAATCTGGGGGCCGAGGGTTGATTACGGAATGACTCCAGTCCAATAGGGCTGAGTTATTTAGGGGTGTCACTGGAGTCGCCCCTAACATGGCTGAGTATTAGATAGAGACCACAGAGATGATCATGGATGATTTGGATTTTACTCCTGAGCAAAAGCTGAAGGGTGTCGTTTCTTTACTTCGCGATGAAGCATACTAGTGGTGGCTAATTGTAAAGGAAGGGACTCAACCAAACCGATTGACTTGGGAGTATTTTAAGATAGCTTTTCAGAGTCAGTATGTGGGGGCCAGCTATATAGATGTTAGGGGACGGGAGTTTCTGAATCTTACGCAGGGTGACCATTTAGTAGCCGTATATAAGGCTGAGTTTATGAGATTGAGCCGTTATGCGTGAGGCATAGTGGCGAATAAATATGAGCGGTGTGTTTGCTTTGAGGATGGATTCAGGGATAGTTTGAGAGTTCTAATAGCTCTGCAAAGGGAGCGGGATTTTGCTACACTGTTCGACAAGGCGAAGATCACCGAAGAAGTGAAGAGTGCTGAGAGCCAAAATCGGGATAAGAAAGAGGTAAGAATAAGAGGGATTCAGAGCCCTTGAGTTCTGCAATGAGGCCTAAGAAAAAGGCCAAATCTGATGGACCTGTTAGAGTTGGGCCCCCTGATACACTTATTGGGATTTTGCCTTGTGAGCATTATGGTAGATGCCATTTGGGAAAATGTTGGAGGACGACTAGGGCATGTCTAAGATGTGGGTCTATTGAGCACCATGTTTACGAGTGTCTGCTGAGGGCCGCTCAAATGCAAGCCTATGGTTTTGGTACTGTACAGTCTCCGAAGGTAACTCAGCAGCCACCTAAGGGTTGTGGTTAGGTAAGAGGTGGTAACGACACAAGCCGAGGACAAAGAGCACCGGGTAGAGGTACTTGACAGACTGAGGTGAGGCAGCCTGCCCTTGTTTATGCTGCTCGTCCCCGTGAGGATAGAGATGCTTCAAACGTCATCACGGGTACATTTTTAATTTATGATGTACCTTATCTGGCATTGATAGACATAGGTTCTAGCATTCATATGTAGCTAGTACTATGTCTAAAACTTTGGGGATTTTGATGAAAAAGGGTGACTATTCTAAGTTCTTTAAGGCAATCTGTCTGGGTTAGTAGATTGTTTAGAGATGTTTCGTTAGAGTTTAAGGGATAGTATTTCTGGCTGATTTGATAGAGCTTCCGTATGGGGAGTTCGACTTGATTCTGGGAATAGACTGGCTAGTCAAGCACATGGTAAGTTTGGACTGTGTGATAAAGAGGGTCATTTTGAGGACCGAAGAGGACAACGAAGTAGTTGTGATTGGATAATGATGGGACTATCTAACTAATGTGATTTCGGCTTTAGTGGTAGAAAAGTTGGTGCGAAAAGGATATGAGGCATTTTTGGCCTACATTAGTGTTTCTAATTCTAGGGACTCTTCGGTTAAAGACATTAGAACTGTAAGGGATTTTTTGGATGTCTTTCCTGATGAAGTACCATGTTTGCCTTCGAGCCAAGAGGTGGAGTTTGGGATTAAGCTTATTCTGGGTACAGCTCCGATGTCTATTGCTCCCTATAAAATGGCACCGAAAGAGATTACGGAGCTTAAGGCTCAGATTCAAGAACTGTTAGATCGTGGGTATATTCGTCCAAGTGTGTCTCCATGGAGAGTTCCTGTTCTATTTGTGAAAAGAAATATGGGACAATGAGGATGTGTATAGACTACCGACAGTTGAACAAGCTAACGATCAAGAACAAGTACCCACTTCTGAGGATAGATGATCTATTCGACCAGTTCAGAGGAGCTTCTGTGTTTTCTAAGATTGATATACGTTTGGAATATCATCAGTTGAGAGTTAAGGAGCCTGATGTGCATAAGACAGCATTTAGGACTCGGTATGGGCATTATAAGTTCCTAGTTATGCCTTTTGGGTTAACTAATGCACCAGCGGCATTTATGGATTTAGTGAACCGAGTGTTCTAGCCCTATCTGGATCAGTTTGTGGTGGTGTTCATCAACGATATCTTAGTGTATTCTAAGACTGAAGATAAGCACGACGATGTATTCTAATATTGAAGATGAGCATGACAAGCATCTTAGAGTGGTATTTTAAACTCTTCGTGAGAAACAGCTATATGTGAAGTTCAGCAAGTGTGAGTTTTGGCTCCCCGAAGTGACCTTTTTGAGACATGTAATATCTACTGAGGGGATTGGAGTCGATCCTTGTAAGATTAAGGCTATGTTGGATTGGAAACAGACGAAGAATGTGACTAAAATCTACAACTTTCTAGGGTTGATAGGTTACTATCGGCGTTTTGTGGAAGGGTTCTCTGTGATTGCAGCATCATTGACTAAGCTTCTGCGTAAGGGAGTTCCTTTTGTCTGGACTGATGTATAGCAAGAGAGCTTTGAGAAGCTCAAAACTGTTCTAACTCAGGCTCCTGTTCTAATATAATTTGAGCCTAGTAAAGACTTCGTAGTTTACAGCGATGCATCATATGTCGGTTTGGGTTGTATGTTGATGCAGGAGGGTAAGGTGGTAACGTATACATCTCATTAGCTTAAGACTCATGAAGTAAACTATTCGACGCACGATCTGGAATTGGCTGTCGTAGTATTTGCTTTGAAAATCTAAAGGTACTATCTGTACGATGAGAAGTGTATTATCTACACTGATCATAAAAGCCTCAAGTATCTTCTCACTAAGAAGGAACTGAATCTTAAGTAGCATAGATGGGTTGAACTGCTTGAAGATTATGATTGTACCATTGAGTATCATCCTGGCAAGGCTAATGTGGCGGCCGATACATTGAGCCGTAGGGCTATGGCTGATTTGAGAGTACTGTTTGCTCGACTTAGCCTTTTCGATGATGGAAGTTTGTTGGCAGAACTTCAGGTTAAACCGTCATGGATTGAACAAATTCTAGGTAAACAGTTAGGGGATAAGTCTCTTAAGTTGCGATTTCGTCAAGTTGAGAATAGTGGCACTGCTAATTTTGGGGTAAATAGTGATGGGGTACCTTTTTTCTGCGATCAAATTTGTGTACCGAATGATGAGGATTTATGACAGTCGATTCTAAGGGAGGAGTATAGTAGTCCCTATACTATGTATCCTGATGAAAATAAGATGTACCGAGATCTTTGAGAGTTTTTTTGGTGGCCAAGACTAAAACAGGAAGTTACTGATTTTGTAGGTAGGTGTCTGACTTGCCAACAGGTTAAGGCTAAGCATCAGTTACCTTCGAGTTTTTTGCAGCCTATTATGATTTTGCTCTAAAAATGGAAACAAATAAAGATGGACTTTCTTAGTAGATTACCTCTAACACCAACTAAGAAGTATATTGCCTAGGTCATCGTAGATCGATTGACCAAGTCTGCTCACTTCATCTCGGTTAGGACAGACTTTTCTTTTCAGAAATTGGCTAAGCTCTACATACTGAAAATAGTGATACTACATGAGGTACCTGTCTCGATTATTTCTGATAGGGATCCTCGCTTCACATTTAGATTCTGGAAGAAGCTACATGAGGCTCTAGGGTCAAGGTTGGACTTCAATATTACTTTCTATCGTCAGACAGATGGTCAGTTGGAGATGGTGATTCAGATACTGGAGGATATGTTGAAGAGCTGTGTGATTGATTTTCGAGGTAGTTGGGAGGAGTACTTGCCATTAGCAGAGTTTGCCTATAATAACAATTTCCAGTCTAGCATCCAGATGGCACCTTACAAAGATCTGTATGGTCATAGGTGTCACATTCCTCTATGCTGGAGTGAGTTGGGTGAATGACGTGTTCTGGGTCCCGCATTAGTTTCTGAGATAGAGAACAAGGTTAGGCTGATTCAGGATCGTCTGAAAGCGGCTTCTGATAGATAAAAATTCGATGCAGATTTGAAGAGAAAGGATATCTAGTATTCTATGAAGGACTTAGGTTTTCTTAAGGTCTCGCCATGGAATAAAATTCTGAGGTTCGGTCGCAAAGGTAAGCTGAGCTCTAGGTTTATCAGGCCATACTAGATTTTGAGACATGCAGGACTTGTTGCGTATCAGTTGGAGCTACCTTCGGAGTTGGATAATATTCATGATGTGTTCCACATCTCAATGTTGAGGGCTTATCACTCTGATCCTAACCATATTATTCCGATTGAGGAGATTAAGGTTAGGCTAGATTTGACCTTCGAGGAGAAGCCAGTTTAGATTCTGGATCGTGACGTTAAGGTCCTGCAAAGGAAATCTATCCCCTTAGTGAAGGTGTTGTGACGGAACCATGGCACTGAAGAGGCTACGTGGGAGTCTGAGGATGTGATGCGACAGCAGTATCCTTATTTATTTTGATCAGGTAAATTTTGAGGCCAAAATTTTCTTTTAGGGGGTAGAGTTGTAACAACCTAAAATTCATATTTTTGTTTCTGTGAAATTAGGACACAAATATCTATCTAATTCAGTGGTTAAGTGTTCTGGGTGTGTGTAAAAAGTCCTAAGTTCAAGCTAAGACTTACGCAAATTTTGGTATTTTTATGAATAAGGCCCTATCTCTGGTTAGTAGACTTTTCAGTAAAATTTTGTAAGTAATTAACAAAATTGGCCTACTGGTCTGGTGGTTAAGAGGAGTGTTGGTATGCATAAGGTCTTGTGTTTGAATCCCTTCACGAGCGTGGGAATTAATTTTTGCTCTGCTGAAGGATAGAGTCTCAGTCAAGTTGGAATTCTGATAGTGAGGGGTTTGAAGGAGTAAAACGTGGGTTTGAGGGAGTAAAACGTGGGATGTGGAAGTTATTAGAATGTTGGTAACTCATTTTCGGTTTTCTCTCTAAAGAGAAAGAATTTTTAATGTTGGTTCTTCTGTTTTTCCCTTAGTCAAATTTTTGTTGTTCATCCCTCCCCTCTCTGCCGTTTTTATTTCTTTTTACTTGTTGCCTAATCTCGTGTTTAGCTCCTCATTAAATTACTAGTCGCTGCAACTTGTTATCTCTGTGCCTTGCGCATTATCAGTAGGTTCTGTAAGTATGGATATTATTTTAGATTGATGAATCATTGTCTAATGGAGACTTAAATCCAATTTAGGTGGCCATTAATTGGATGTGGAGGTTTATTGGTGCTGTAGAAGTGAGAAAATGCCATCATTCTTTCAAGGTAAGGATTGCCAATGGTTTTTGAGAATTGTCTGTTTGTAATATTTCGATTTAGGAGACTAAAATTAGAATTTCGATTGTCAATTTTAGGCTCTGGAGTGCTCAATAGTGATTTGGCAGCAAATCATAATCAGGTTTGTACCCGAATTGTAAAAAACGGGGTTTGGCAAAAAGTCAAAAAAGTAATCTGTCGACGCCACATAAGCGTGTGGTCGCCCATGTGGTAGGCCGTGTGAGGGAACATGGTCGTGTGATAGACGAGCCTAGGCCGTGTACGAGGGACACGGCCGTGTGATGGCAAGGCTAGTCCTTGTGCGACACATGGGCTCGACTAACTAGGCCGTGTGGGCCACACAGGCGTGTGGGTCCATACGGGTAGTCCACACGAATGTGTAGGATTCTGGGCCAGGCCGTGTGGTCCACACAGCCAAGGCTAATTTAGGCCATGTGGGCCCACACAGGCTAGTCAGTTAGGCATGCGAGCCTATATGTACTGAATTGGTTGCTAGGATTGCACGGGTCGCCCAAGTCGACTGTGGACCAACTGTAGGTAAGCACTACTTAGACCCATATATGTCTGAACTGTCTATCTGTTTTCTGTACCAAGCATGATTAGTGATCTATATGTATAAACAGTTAACTGAATGATAGCATGACATTTATAATATGTTGCATTGCATCAGTGTGGGTTGATGAAGTTTGAAGGAAGTATCTGAAAGGCTTTTAGAGCCTGTTATTTGGCAGCACAGCTGTATATTTCTGATTATGTGCCGCATTTCGGTACAGCATGGTGTGTAGGGATGGGTGGGTGTTCTAAACCCCATATGGTGTGCAAGGATGGGTGAATGTTGTAAGCCACACATAGTGTGTAGGGATGGTCAAAGATGGTGTGAGGGCTGGTGGGTAGAACTTTGATTTCTATTATTGCATGCTATATCTGAGATGGACTAAGGCACTAACGTATATCTGATACTGTTTTTGAATGGGTTAAAGCCAAAACTGAATTGTGATAGGGTGAGGCCCCAAACTGAATATTACTGATTCTGATATTGTAATTTGTGCATGTTTTCTGTAGAAATTACACACTGAGTTTGTGAAAACTCACCCTTTTTCTATTTAATCTGTTTAGATAATCCTCAGACTTGACGGGTCAGTGCAGCGGAGGACTCGACGGTGGCCATATGTAATTTTAAACTGTTTTTTGATAGTTTCAGATTTATTGTTTATTTGTGTAATTTTTATGTAATTTGGACTTTATGTACTTCTTGCTTTTAATTTTGGGATTTTAACTACTTTTATGGTTTGACAACTTTGATCACAACAAAATACGATTTTCTAAATAAGTAAAACCGAGATTTCATCAAATAGAGACAATTTTCTTAAAATAAATGGTTGTCAAAGCTTCTACTAGAAAGAAATGATTTTGACTTAACAAAGCTTATGCGTTTTACTCCAAATTAAGATAAAAACTAATTAAATGGAACAGTTTTAAACTCGACATCTCGCTTTCAAATTCCTTACCATGTGACATCGCCAGATTCGGCTATAACATCTAGACCGGGTTTGGGGTGTTACAAAAAATGTATGATCATTTCACATAAGAGAGGTTCTATTTTGGATGCAGGTTTTGAAAAGATAGGGCACTACATTCGTTGAAATCAGACCGGGGTGAATTTTGATTTAGCAATGCACAAGTCGAAGACTAGAAGTCTTTAAGCTTTTGAGCACAACTTCAACTCAGTTAATAACCTGCATAGTTTAAGATAAGCCCGTGATGAGTTTTGGCAAAGAAGGTATTATGGAAATACGAGTCAATGTAGAGGTTTGTGGAGTTATGCCTCATATTTTTCTATTTTTCTTCTCCCAGTTAAATTATGTTTTTCGTTTTCTACTTAAACTCTGATTAGTGTAAGTTATTTTAATATTAGTTTCCCACTTAGACTATGATTAGTGTAGGTTATTTTAATATTATTTGACCTACGAATTTAGCCTATAAATAGACCTTTTTTCCACCCTAAAAAAAGTAACCCATTACATATTTAGGTATTAGCTTTTACAAATTTTCAGAGGATTTTATGTTTACGTTTTTACGGTTCTTATTTTGGGTTTTGAGGTTTAGTTTTATCTCCATCTTTTGTACTCTTTGTTTTTGCCGTTTTAGTGAAATTATCTTTACTCATAGTTTTTTATCCTCTTCGAAAAGATTTTTCATGTAAAATATTTTGTGTTCGATCTTTTCAATTTCATCATTATTTTACTTATTCTTTATTTAATCGAGTTTATCCTCAATAATATTTTTTATATAGGGAATTGAATATAAAAATAGGGTGTTGAATTTTTTATACAAAAAAATTCGAGTGCTAGGTATTTTATTTTAGTAAGATATGATAAATGATGAATTTAAAGCTTAGGAACATCTATTATAATCTAATGGTTAAAAATATTTTAATTCTCATATAATGATTGAGACTATTTTAATTTTCATAATTCTTATAAGCACTCTTATTTAATTATCACCTATTTATATAATACAAGTTTTTTTAAAAACATAAAATAAAACATAATATTTTATTTAGTTTCATGGGTAAGGCTGACAAAAATTATAAAAAGAAATGTTAAAATTGTCAAAATAATTTTATTACCCAAAAAGATGTGATATTTGAAATTATTTCTTATATTTCAAAATTTTGATATAAATGAAAATGTTAATACTCAAAGTACAATTTAAACATGAAAATATTATACTAAAATCTCTCATTACTCATCAAAATTTTACTAGGAAAAGGTTTTGCCGTCGAACCATTTAACAATGGATCTCATCTTTGATTTTTAAAATTTATTAAACTTAATTAGTCTTGAATTTAATTTGGCTCGGTCCAACGATCATTTTCATTAATGTGTATTTGATAAAATATTAAAAATATTTGATTAAAATATGAAATAATTTTTTATATTCTTAGAAAATTTAAAATTTATTTTTTATATTTTTATTTTCAAGAATTTAGTTTTTTTTTTTTACTTTTTTATATTTCAACATTCAGGTCTACTTATAAGCATTGTTAATATTTTTGCTAAATTTGTTAATGTGGTAATTTCAAATAAAAAGGGTAAGCTACATTAGTATTCATCCAATTATGAAAAGTTACAAAATGGACTGTCATTTATTCAATTTTGTCTTTTTTTCTCACTAGCTAACTAACAGTAGTAGCTTTTAAAATTGGCATAATAGTAACTTTAACCCTCAACATTTATATATTGTGTCAATTTCTTAATTCTAAAAAAAAATCTAACTCTCAACATTTACAAACTATGTAATTTGGTTTTTTTTTTTTTGCAATTTTGTTTTTCTTTGTGACCCACCTAAAAAGCTTGTCGAAAATATTTTTTTTTTAAAAATGGTCGACTTCATATTTTAAAAATAAAAATAAAAAATGAGAGTCGCCACCAATATTTTTTTATTAGGTGTGATCGGGTCACCTCGCAATCTGATCATTTTAATAAACAATTTTGATTTACTAAAACAACAGTTTTTATCCACAAAATTCAAGAAAACGAGTTCGGGAGTCGGTTATGTACGAGGAAGGATTAGCACCCTCGTAACGCCCAAAATTGGTACCTAATTGATTAATTAATGTCTTAATGTCGAAAAGTTGAAAACTTGAAAATTTTAAAATACGATCCCTCCTTTTTAATGTTAATTATACTGAAAAAGCTTGAATAAATTGAAACGAACGTTAAAGATTATCTCTCCTCGAAATAACAAAATGTCACATCCCGTAAGTTAGGACACGACATTTTGAACCCTCGAGAATGAGCTTGCCTTTTAATTAATTTTTAAAAAAAACTTGTATATTTTAATTTCAAAGGATATTCGACCATTTAGATTCAACGAGGAAATCGAAAACCCGTAAGTTAGGGTACGACTTTCTCGAAGCTCCAAATACGGAATATTGCCTTTATTTTCAAAATTTTCTTTTTACAAATTTGGATAAAAAATTAATGTAATATTTAAAAATGACAAAAAAGGTTACGCTAATGAATGACAACAATATAAATGAATTAATAAGCGATTTATAGTACATATAATGACAATAATTATATAATATGTATCACTTTAATGATGATATTAACAATCAAAGAGAAATAAAATATATGACGACAATGATAACAATAATATCAATAATGACAAAAATAATGCACATAAAAAGACAATACCAATTTTTTTTTTAAATATGGACAAGAGAATTAATAAATAAATATGCAAATAAACATTAAGGAAAATAATTCATGAAATATTGAAAATAAAGGACCAAATAAAAAAAACTGAGTGGCTAAATCTAGAAAAAGAGCCTAAATAAAATGCACGCAAAGGGCCAAGGACTAAATGGGAAATAATTTCTAGTCCTTAAAGTGCGCCGTTTTACAAAGGACCAAAATCAAACGAAAACAAAATTATGCAGACAAATTTAAAAAGTAAAAGAAAACAAATAGGACTATATCAAAAACAAACTAAAAGACGGAAGGGTTAACTGCAAAAATATCCCTTTTAAACCAAAACACATGGATCCTCCAGGCAGGTCGGGTTAGCCCAAAATGACACCGTTTTAGGTGTTCACCCTTTTAAATGTCTAAGGACCAAATTGCATAAAAAATAAAGGTTTGTGGCCAAAATCGAAAAAAGAAAAAAGGGCATGACTTAATCGAAATGCGCCGCAAAAGCGGAAGGACCATTCGTGCAAATAGCCCAAAAAATGAAAACATGCAGATCCCCTGGAGCGAGTCGGGTCATGCGCGGGTCAGGCTCAAAAGGACATCGTTTTGGGGATATTGAAGCCAACCCTAAAATGGCATCGTTTAAGGGGTCTATTTAAGCCAACAAAATTTTAGAAAAAATCATTTCAGCCCCCTTCCTTAAAAATAAAAATCGAAAATGCTCCCCTCTTTTCTCTAAAATCCCCCTTGGCCGGCCATGGCTCCGGTTGTTGGCCACCGTGGTGGCCGCCTGTCGCCGATGATGGCGTCGCTGTCCACAGTGGCCAAAAATAAAAAAAAAAGTCCTATTTTTTTGGGTTTTTTTTACTTCCCGAGCCTAAAGGAGTCGTTTTTCATCGGAAGCGACGAACCTTGGCCACCCACGGCGGCGGGATACGAAAAGTTAAGTAATTTTGACACCTTCTTTTCATTTTTTTATTTTAAATAATAAGTAAAAACAATAAAAGGATAAAGATAAAAAACCAGCTTTAGAACTTTTAATTTTTGATTGCTTTTTGTTTTCGTATTTTCTCTGTGAAAATTTTTTGTATTCAATCTCCTGTGTAAAAAAATTACAACTTTTTTAGTGTGGCTTTATAGCTGATTATACATGCTATTTTTTTTGTTATTTTGCTTGCTTTCGTTTTTTGTTTGCTACTGCCACTCTACTTCCTTTTGTCTTGTCTGCAGGTATGGGGAAGTCCAACTATTTTGGTGCAAGGCCACAAGAGTGGTAGGCCTCAGGCATTGAGTGTGCTGTGGAGGCACAAGAAGGGGAAGGGTGCGACACATTAGGGTTTCTTTCTGTTTTTTTTAGCTGAAAATGTTTAGTCATATGGGCTTGTAATTTTTGGGTTAGGTTTTTTAATTTCGGACCTGTAAAATTTGGGTTTTGTATTTTGGACTTTGGACTGTTGATATTTTGTTTTGGTTTTAATTTTTGTATTTGGGCATTACCTCGGGCTAAATTGGCCTACTACAACTGCCCCTCTTTGCTCGTTGTCGTGTAATGAGAATGGAGCAAAGACTTTTAAGAAGGACCAATTTTTCTCGGTCTTGCCGAGTTTCAACTTCTTCAGTACTCCTTTTCTATAAGTAGCCTCATTTTAACCTACTACAACTTCAAGGAATTGAGATTTGTGGGTTTAATCTGCTCCTCTACAACTTCAGGGAGATAAGATTTGCTATCTTCAATCTACTCTACTGCATCTTCAGGGAGATAAGATTTGTAGCCTGTAACTTTAGTCTATTCCAGTGCAACTTCAGGGAGATAAAACTTGCTATGGTAGATTTAATTCGACCTACTGTAACTTCAGAGGTATAGGACTTATCGTTTCAATCTTCTGTACTACAACTTCAGAGAGATAAGATTCACCAAAATAAGTTCAATCCTTCCCACTACAACTTCAAGGGTATGGGATTTGCAACTTCAATCTACTCCACTACAACTACAGGGAAATAAGATTCGCTATTTTCAATCTGCTCCACTGCAACTTTTGGGAGATAAGATTAGAGGCTTCAATTATCTTCACTGCAACTTCAGGGAGATAAGATTCACATGATAACTTCAATCCATCCCATTGCAACTCAAAGGTATAGGATTTGTGGCTTCACTGATGTGTTAGACCATTCTCTAGGGAACATGACCTATAAAATCCATTTCATGGGCCTATTTATGCCAAGTGATTAGGATGTCATGACCAGAATGAATCAAATACTCCTAACTAGATATATATGCATGATATTTGCATGAATGCAGAATGTCATTTTTTAAGAACGATCCCCTTTTTAATGCTTAGGTTGACATTTCTTGTTGTTCATCAAGATTCTATCGCTGATGTATTACCTTGCCTTCTTGCTCAGCTGGTATCTTTGGCAGAAAACCCGAAGAAATAATCATAGTTTAGGCTATTCTGTCCCACATGTTTCCAACTCTTAAATTTGGTTAGTTCTAACTAGCGGTCCTATTTCAGGTCCTTGTACTATTTATAAGCCTTTCAAAGTAATATGCATAACTCCTTTTTCTTGATATTATTAGTCCAATAATCATTATTTCAATGTAAAATGCTTGAAAAAGATTATAACAGTAGACAAGATGGAATTTTTTTTGGAAGCAACGCTCGAAATAAATAAATTAATCAAGATAAGAAATTTTGCTAAGATACAAAACGAATAAGATGAAAATAGGTGCCCTATATATCGTAGCATAAGCTTCTCCGCATAAACTCTTCAAGCATCCTTTGAACTTGATATGTGCTTAGAAGACCTAGAGTACTTTCTTGATGCCCTAACATGTAGCATCCCTCCTTCTTGTTAATTTAGAAAGGACAAGAGTACCTCATGCCCTACCTTTGATCAAAATTTGAATTGCCTTATTCTTGGGTTTTCAATTCAAAACTGCTTTGGTCTCAAGGAGCCCTTTGCGGGTTTTGACCTTAGCCTCTCCTCTTTTTTTTTTTTTAGGAAAAGTACTTCTTGACTAAATTGAAATTTATAGGATTAGGCAGGTTTTTACCATCCATCTCGATCAGAATCAATGCTCCTTCATAAAAGGCTTTCTTTACCACATAAGGTCCTTCCCAATTTGGCATCCACTTCCCTCTAAAGTTTTTTGTATGGGAAGGACCTTTTTCAATACCAGGTCTCCCTTATAGAATTCTCTAGGACGAACATTTTTATTGTAAGCTATCATCATTCATTTTTGGTACATCTGACCATTATAGATAGCTTTTAACCTTTTCTCTTCAATCAGGTTCAATTGATCATATCAAGATTGGATCATTCTGCTTCATCCAACTTCAGCTCAGCCAATACTCGAAAAGAAGGAATCTCGACCTCAATAGGTAAAACTACCTCCACTCCATAAACCAATAAGAAAGGCGTTGCCTCGGTAGAGGTTCTGACAGACGTTCGATAGGCATAGAGAGCAAATGGTAATTTCTCATGCCAATCTTTGTAGGTCTCTGTCATTTTCCCTACTATATTCTTGATGTTCTTATTGACTACCTCAATTGCACTGTTCATTTTTGGCCGATATGGTGACGAGTTGTAGTGTTTGATTTTGAACTGACCGTAGACCTCCGCTATAGTACTGTTGTTCAAGTTTAATGCATTGTCAGATATGATCATTTCTAGCATTCCATACCGATATATGATTTCTTTCTTTAAGAACTTGCTAACTGCTGACTTTGTGACATTAACATATGAAGTAGCTTCTACCCACTTGGTGAAGTAGTCAATAACCACAACGATGAATCAATGTCCACTGAAAGCTTTTGGCAAGATCGGTCCAATGACATCCATGCCCCTCACAGAGAAAGGTCATGGTGAAGTCATAACATGAAAAGGTGAAGGAGGCCTGTGAATCTTGTATCCATAAATTTGGCACTTATGGTATCTCTTGGCATAATTGATACAATCTCCTTCCATTGTGGACTAATAATATCCAAACCTCATAATTTGTCTGGCCATCGTAAAACCGGTAGCATGTGTTCCGCAGACACCCTCATGGGCTTCTTTTAGGATTTCCTTAGCCTCACAGCATCTACACATCTTAGTAGTACTTGATCCTTTCTTCTTTTATATAGGATCTCCCTATCTAAGACATATTCACTGGCCAGTCTTCTCAACATCCTTTTATCATTCTCAGTTGCTTTGTCAGGGTGTTCACGATTCTTTACATATCATAGTATATCGTGATACCAAGGGTGATTACCTTTTTATTCTTCTTTTTCTTCTTCTTCGATGTTGTAGCAATGAGCTGGTGTCTCATAAATACTCATCTAGATAGGTTTGAGATCTTCCTGTTTGTTTATCTTCACCATGGAAGCCAAAGTAGCCAGGGCATCAACCATCTAATTTTCATCTCGTGGGAGGTAACAAAAGGTAATGTTGCCAAACTCCTTAATTAGTTCAAGGACCAACCTTCTATACTCAATCAGCTTGGGATATCTTGTCTCCCACTCATCTTTGAGTTGATAGATTACTACCATAGAATCTCCATATTCCTCTAACATTTAGATTTTATGTTCTATGGCTGCACGGATACCTATGATACATGCTTCATATTCTACCATATTATTCGTGCAATCAAAATCCAATTTGCTATTAAAAGGATAATGATCTCTGTTTGGGGATACTAGGACTGCCCCAATTCTATTACCCACAGCGTTTGATGCTCCGTTAAAGTTTAGTTTCCAAGGATGGCCTTCTCGAGCGTCTTCTTCAATGGTTGCCACATACATTATATCTTCATTCAAGAAATAAAAGTTCAAATGCTCGTAATCTTCTAAAGCTCTACTAAGCTAGAAAATCTGCTATTGCACTCCCTTTTATAGCCTTCTGATTCACATAGACTATATCAAATTCAGAAAGCAAAATTTTCCATCGGGCCATCCTTCCATTCAAAGCAGTCAACTCTATCATGTAGTTTAGAGGGTCCAGTTTTGAGATTAGCCAAGTTGTATGGTACAGCATGTACTGTCTCAATCTTCAAGTCATCTAAACTAAGGCGCAACACAACTTTTCAATTGGCAAATGTCTTGTCTCACATTTAGTAAACCTCTTACTAAGGTAATATATCGCTATTTCTTTTCTTCCTGATTCGTCATGTCAGCCTAGTACACATCCTATGGAATTTCCAAATACTGCTAAATGTAGTATCAATGGCTTATCTAGACTAGGTGGCATCAGCATTGGGGCATTAGACAAGTAATTCTTGACCTTGTCAAAAGTTTTATGGCACTCCTCATCTCATACACCTAGATTGTGTTTCTTAAAGAGAGGGAATATGGGGTCACACTTCTTAGTTAGTTGTGAAATGAACCGAGCAATGTAATTTAGTCTTCCTAGGAAACCTTAAACTTTCTTTTGAGTGTACTACGGAGGCAATTCTTGTATAACCTTGACTTTGTCTAGGTCAATCTCAATCCCCTTTTCACTGACTATGAACCCTAACAGTTTTTCTGACCTAGCCCCGAAAATACATTTTGCTGGATTAAGCTTTACTTGGAATTTTCTCAACCTTAAGAATAATTTCCTCAAGACTTGTACATGCTCTTTTCTCATTTTGGATTTTGCAATCATTTCATCGACATAAACTTCAATTTCTTTGTGCATCATGTCATGAAATAAGGTTACCATGGTTCTTTGATAAGTTGCTCCTACAGTTTTCAATCCAAATGGCATCACCTTATAGCAAAATGTTCCCTACATGGTTACGAAGGTGGTCTTCTTCATGTCTTTAAGATGCATCTTTATCTGGTTGTATCTTGAGAAGTCATCCATGAAGGAGAAAAGTGAGTAAAATGCCATGTTGTCCACTAAGGTGTCAATATGAGGCAATAGGAAATTGTCCTTTGGGCTGGCTTTGTTCAAATCCTTGTAGTCTACGCACATTCATACTTTCCTATCTTTTTTAGGGACGGGGATGATATTGGCTACCCATTTTGAGTATTTAACCACTTCTAGGAAACCAGTATTGAATTGTTTCTTGACCTCCACTTTTATTTTTAGTAAGATGTCGGGCCTCATTATTCGAAACTTCTGTTGAACTGGCTTGTATTCTTCCTTTATGTAGAGCCTGTGTACCACGATATTCAGTACTTAACTTGGGCATATCTTGATATGACCATGCAAGGGCATCTTTAAATTCTCAGAGTAACTCAATGAGGTCTTGCTTTGTCTCTGCGGTGATACAAACTCCGATCTTCACCTCTTTCCCTTCTCATAGGCTTACAATTTCCACTGACTCCTTGTAAGATAGGATTTGTTTCTCATCTTATTCTACCATCCTCAACAAATCAGGAGATAGGCTACAATCTCAATCATCTTCAAAGTCCTGAGGTTCTTTTGGACACATATCTCGGTTAAAAGGAGATTCTGAGTTAATAGCAGTGTTGCTCATATCATTGATATTTGGGGACCTGCTATAGGGGCGAAAGAAAATCCAAAGAACAAAATAATCAAGAATAACTATTTGTGTGGTATAATTATGAATGAAATAAAAGAATAAAAGAATATTGGCTCAAGATGATACGTAAAAATGTATTTTATTAAAATAAAGATGTTGGACATATGCTTATTTCACAAAAGGATTCTTATTGCTCCTAGGCTTAGAGCAATAAGCGTGTTTTAAACATTACTCTAAATTAGCTTTAAAAACTACAGGAATCTCTTCCGTAGTCCAATTATTTAGAACACTTCCAGTTACATAAGGGCACATGTCTGACAAATTTTCTCTCCCAATCCCTTCTTCGGATATGGCATTGATGTTCAATTTTCCTATTATTTCTTTGGTTGACTGTTTTCTTGTCATCTTCTGTTCAAGGTGAATAGTTCGTCCTGACACGAATGTTCTGGATAAATGAGGAAAGGCCATCGGTTCTCATTTGACCTCTCCCCCGCTTAATCGTGCTCTTCTCTTTTCTTTCTTCTTCTCCAATTCCTTCTTCTATTACTTCACATTTAGCTTATACCCCAAGCCAAAGCGATCTTATTTGTTCGTCAAAATTAGTACCTTGGCTCTTCTTTAGAGGTATTTCTTAAGTCCCCTTCCTGTTAACGCTCCTTTTCCAACTGTTAGTTGCAGGCTCATCATTGTAGTTTTGGATATTTTAGGCATGGGGATCTTGTTTCCTTCGATGATGAAGGTTGCATTCACAAATTCCAACAATCAAAAAGAACATTCTATCGCTTCATCATCTACCCCTATGTCTGGCACATTATTGGTAATAGATGCAATAATGCCTTCTTCCGCATTTATCGTTACCAGTTGACCCATTGTTACCAATTTTAGCTTTTGGTGTAGTGATAACGATACTGCCCCCATTGAGTGAATCTAAGGCCTCCCCAATAAGCAATTGTAAGAAGGCTTGATGTCTATCACCAAGAAGTTTATCTCGTACGTGTTTGGACTAATCAAGAGGGGTATCTCAATCCTCCCCATTACCCTCCTTTCGGTGCCATCGAAAGCTCTTACTATATTTTGACACGTCTTCATATGAGAGCTATCTACAGGCAACCTATTCAGTGTGGATAGGGGTAAGACATTCAGTGTAGATCCATTATCAATTAATATCCCTGGAATGTATACCCCTTGCAACAGGTGGTGATGTGCAGAACCTTTGTAGATCCTATGCCTCTGGGCGGTATTTCATCATCATTAAAAAAGATGAAATTATCAGCGCTTATGTTATTGGTCAGACGATCCAACTTGTTTACGGAGATATCATCAGCGACATAAGTTTCATTTAACACTTTCATCAACGCGCTACGATGTGCTTCCGAGCTTAAGAGTGAAGCTAGCACTGATATGCGAGCTGACTGTTTGTGTAGCTATTCTACGATGCTATACTCGCTTTAAGAATTTCAAGAATTCTTTAGCCTTTTTTTCAGTTACTGGCTCATTAGCAGGTGATTCCAGTCTGGCCGTCTTTTCTTTCTTTTATTCAACTTCTAAGGCTTTTCCTTTTATAGGCTTCGCCCTTGCATTTGATGGATCGTAGCACCTTCCACTACACATGTAGAAACCCACATCTTGGCCCTCTTCTGAAGCATTAACCGGGTTCTCTTCTCTCAGGATCGTCATGTTGCAGTCATAGTTCCACGAAACCCTTTTACTATCCTTGTAGGGAAAAAGCTACAGGTTTCTGAATTATGACCCTTGGTGCTATTTGTACTCTCACTTCATTACTTCTTGGTCGTGAAGTAATCACTATTGGGTGATTAACTTTATAGACTTTCTCTATTGATCCTTCATCTGAAGTATAAACATCTCCTCTTTCCAAACCCTTGACATTTTCATAAAATTCAATTTCTTTATTGTCCATTAGATTTTGCACTAAAGCCCTGAGCTTAATGCACTCTTGGATCTCATGGCCCTCTTCAGCATGGAATTCACAGTAGTTCCTCACTCCTTTTGGTCTCTCCTCTGCTTCTTGCATGATTAATCCTTCATCTACCATCTTCTTCCAAACCCATCTCAATGGGGTTTTTATTTTTGCCACATCAGTCTTGGTTCTTTTACCTCCACTCTCAATTATCGCGTTTATCCCTTTATTAGAATGATTGGGCAACGGATTTCCTACCACATTAAGTCTCGATTGGTCGTCGAACTTCACAATGGCCATCTTGATGAACCTTTCGATTAATTTTTTGAATGCGGGAAGTTCTTAATGGAGTGCCCCGTTATTCTCGCGTGGTACTCGCATTGAGCATTTGCATCATACTATTTGGGGAATAGAGGTTGTATAGGTTTCAAGTAGAAATGAGATACCACATGTGCATCAAACAGACTCTGATACAGCTCCCTATATGTCATTGGGATTGGCGTGAACTGAAGCCTTTCTGTATTTGGCCTTAGGTTATATTCTTGCCTTGGGGGTCCTGATGGTTGGTGGTTACAGCTCTTGGCTGGCCTACAGTGGCTGGTTTGGAATATCCTTTATTATATATGCTTGCATTATTCACCTCATGTTTCTTTTTCCTCTGGACAGGTCTTTTTTCCCTGCATCTATCTTATCCCTTCTCATTGTGTTTTCAATCATTTCGCCAAACATTACTATATCCGAGAAGCTCTTAGTAGTGCTCCCCAACATATGGTTAATGAACGGGGCTTTTAAAGTATTGATGAAAAAGTATTGTGGTTTCTTTCTCCAGAAGAGGTGGCTGGACTTGCGTTGCCACCTCTCTCTATCTTTGGGCATATTGTCTGAAGCTCTCACTTTGCTTCTTCTCCATATTCTGTAATGTGATTCTATCAGATGTCATGTACGTCACATGACTATATTGCTTCATAAAAGCCTGTACCTAGTCTTTCCATGAACTAATTTTGGCACGGCTTAGTTGGTTGTACCATTTGGTCGCAAACCCGATCAGTCTGTCTTGGAAGCAATGGATTAATCATTGGTCATTATTAAAGTATCCTGTCATCCTTCGATAGAACATCGTGATGTGAGCTTCAGGAAAGCTAGTCCCATTATACTTTTCAAATTCTGGAGTTTTGAAATTTTGTGGGAACATTAGATCTAGGACCAAACTCAAGTCCTTAGCATCGATTCCACAATGGTAATCAGCATTTTCCATTGCTCTAAATTTTTCTTCTAACCATCTGCATTGATCTTCAAGTTGCTTTGGCAGCTCCACCCTCGCCTTTTCCATTTCTTCTATATCACC
The DNA here is from genome assembly GCA_020496765.1 of Gossypium stocksii. NCBI lineage: Eukaryota > Viridiplantae > Streptophyta > Magnoliopsida > Malvales > Malvaceae > Gossypium > Gossypium stocksii. The sequence continues at coordinate 49,871,361 of CM035628.1, forward strand.
AAGATCATGGACAACGGGATTGATTAGATTATCCCTCAGATTGGACCCTGAGCCAGTTGGGTGGTTCATCGGTGCCGAGGTACTGGCCTGATATTGTTGGGGTTTGATAGTAACTGGTACCCTTCTTGGATACACGTCTGGTTGGGCCTGGACATTTATCGGGGTAAAACCTGGAGGATAGATAGGGTCTTCATTATCATCCTTATCGTTGACCATAGTACTCTTCCCTTTTTCGAGTCCTCCAACCAGCAACTGCGTCATTTGACTTATCATACTTCTTTGAGATTCTAGTATTTGATCCCTCATGTCCTGTTGTACTTTTGCTAACTGTTCTTATAGCTGCGCTTGCAACTGATCTTACATATCTTTCTGAATTTGTTCTAATCTCTCTAATCTTTGATCCATTGCTTTGGTTTTGCCACGAGTACCGTAACGATGTTCAGTTGGTAGATTTTTATTGGTTTCCATGTTAACTGCCATTATTTTAATTAATCAGGGTCTTTTTATGGAACTTAATGCATATGATGTAATGAAATGAATGCAAAAGAGGTGTTGATTCTGATTCAATTCCATTAGAATAACTTTTCTAGAAAACGAATTTCTTTACATAAAACGGATATTTACATATATGGCATTGCCCTAATACTCAAGGCTTTGACTTTCCTAAGAAGCTAAGCTAACTCTCGACCCCGGTCTAATTTTGACTTGTATTTTAAGCTTAGCACATTAGCCTAAACTGCCAAGGTTTGCAAATGATCGGTTATCTCTCGTATTTAAGCCACAGCTTCCTCCATAATATGATCCCTATCCCTGACCTGATCTTGAGAATGATGAAGTTGCTCTTTTCAATGTTCACTATTTGCTTCAAGGAGTTCAACTTGAAGTTCATAGTTTTATAGTATGGTCTCAAGCTCTTCTATCTTTCCTTTCAATTCTTCACTCTTGCTTAAGTTGGCTTTCAACTCAATTTCGGAGTTGCAACTACGATGCTGATGTTGTTGCTTTTCTAACTCTACTACCTAAGTTCTTAATCCCACCTTTTCATTTTGGCTTTCTAACAAACTCCTTTTTAGTGCATTTTCTCGAACTCGACCATCTTGAAACTTCTTTTGCCACTGATAGACTCTAACATTTTCTTCTTTGATTTCTTGCCACCATTGCTTTGATGTTTTACCAAAACCAGCAATTCTTATTGACATACGTAACTTCTTGTAATCCATTTTTAAACTGTCTGAATCTTCTTCGGCCTTGTTCTTTCCATTCCTCAATTTCTCGACCTCTAGATTCTAGATGTCAACGTCTAATCCTAACTGCATCTTTTCCTATTCTAATTGCTCTATCTTCTTTCCCAATTTTGAACTCCTTTTTTCAAAATCTTACTTGATGATCTCTAACTCATACGAGATTACTTGTAGATGCTCTTCTATTGGCCGAATGTTTTCTTGATTTGACGTAGGGACATTGTCGTTGACTCTTTGACCCCACAACTGATCATACTTGGGGGTCGTTGATAAACTGTAAATTATACATATTTTTATCCCACATTTTAGCACATTTATGGAAGAATTATCATTGAATTTGTGGAATTGATGCTCCTAATCCTTTAATTTCATGTTTTATATTTAGGAGAGCATAAGGGAGTGAAAAGAACAAGAAACGGGCCGAAAGCGGAGAAAATGGGCCAAGGTGTGGAATCAAAACGGCTTGAAGTTCAGTACACGGCCAGACCGCACGACCATGCCACATTAACAGGCTCAAGCACGGCCTAGACTCAACTCACACGGGCGTGCCACACGGGCGTGTCCCTATCGTGATGAAGTTCAATTTCATGAAGAAAAAGCTACTTGGGGGCTAAGAAAGATATTTGAAACTCTATATAAAGACCCTAGGAGGCAACTATAAGGGTGTATAGTCTTCCCGCTAAGACGGAGAGCTAAAGGTAGGGAATTACTAGAAGGAAAGCCGATTGATCCATCTCAGAATCCAGGATCTACATCAAGACAAATGATCTCCCTTTAATCCTTTCAGGAGTTTTGGTTTTTCTTATGTTTTGTTATTTTTTTTATTCTGAGATATTTCTTTTTATAAACATGAACTAAACCCCCAAATACCTGAGGAGGATGAAACCTAAGACAAATCTTGTTATTGTTATCTGAACTATATGATAAATATTTGACTTGCTCTTAATTGTGTTTTTAATTCTTGAATTGATATTTCTGAGATATTAATTTAAGTCGAATATGCTTAGGCAGAGGACCAAAAGTCCCTGTTTAAGAGTAGATCCAACACAATTAAGCGGAGTTGATCGCAATCCTAGACATAGGATGACGAAAATCTACCGGATTAGAGTCAAATCTAATATGGGGATCCATAGATAGAGTTAATGCAAGACTAGGGGTTTTAATTAGAAAGAGATTTCAATTAATCAATGTAGGATTAGTTGTAGAGATTTCAATTAATCAATGTAGGATTAGTTGTTCTTACTCTTAACGGAAATATTAACATAATTTAGGTATCTCTACGGGTCAAGTCGAATGAAGAAATCGTCTAGTTCAGAGTTAGATAACAAGTGAAGTCTAGGTGGATTCTTCCTTAGGTATTGTCTTTATCATTTAGTTTGCCCAAAGCAATTCCCAATTTTGCTCTTTGTCGCATCCTTATTTTAGTTTAGAGTTAATTAGTTTACACAAATCCCCTCTTTATTTTTAGGCTAGATAATAGGAAGAAAGTCATTACTAGTACTTTTAGTTCCTTGGATTCGATATTCCAGTCTTGCCACTAACTATGCTACTATACGATAGGTGCGCATGCCTTTTATCGTGATAATAGTTAGTTTATAAGTACGATCAAATTTATTACTTTATCACATCACGATCAAGTTTTTGGTGCCGTTGTCGATGAACTAAAATATTAGAAACACTCTATTGCTATTACTTTAGCCATTACTACTTTTATTTATTTTCAGTTTTTATACTAGGTTTTATTGATTAAATTTTTCTTTCTTCTTTGTTTTTCACTGGCAGGTATTTTTAGTTTATGACTAGAAAAAACCCATCAAGACCATTGCTTTTTGACGACGACTTAGAAGCTACAGTTTGCAGAAATCGCAAAGATATAAGAAGAAGCCTTCGATACCCAGAACAAGGACAAGAAGAAGAAACTGAACCTATTGAAGAGATAGAGGCAAATCAAGATAATCAGCTACCTCCTGTGTTTGCTGCAAATCCTATTGAGCAGAATCCTGTTCCTCGTACTATATATGATTATGCTAAACCTAATTTGGCTGGTACTGGATCTAGTACTGTTAGGCCTACTATTGCTACAAATAATTTTGAACTAAAACCTAACACTATTGAAATGATACAATAGTTTGTTCAGTTTGATGGCTTGCAGGATGAAGATACTAACGCTCATTTAGCCAACTTTTTCGAATTCTGCTACACATTTAAAATAAATGGCGTTTCTGACGATGCCATTCGACTACAGTTATTCCCATTTTCCCTGAGGAATAAAGCTAAACAGTGGTTAAATTCTTTACCATGAGGGTCTATCACTACATAGGAACAAATGACTGAAAAATTTTTACTCAAATATTTTTCACCGGCTAAAACGGAAAAAGTGAGGAATGATATCTCTTCTTTTGTGCAGATGGATTTAGAAACACTTTACGATGCTTGGGAGAGATACAAGGACTTATTGAGAAGGTGCCCTCCCCATGGGTTACCTCTATGGTTACAAGTTCAAACTTTTCATAATGGTTTGAACCCTTCAATGAGACAAATGATCGATGCAGCCGCCAGTGGAACAATCAATAACAAAACACCAAAAGCAGCTTAACGAGTTTATAGAGGAGATGTCACTAAATAACTATCAGTGGCAAGTCATGAGAATAAAGCCACAAAAAGCTGCCGGGGTTTTTAATGCTGGTGCGATCACCATTCTTTCTAATCAAGTAGAACTCTTAAATAAAAAGATTGACGGTTTAGTTGGTTCTATGTAGGTACACCCAGTGATGCAATGTGACTCAACCCAAGGAAACATGAGCAATTCTGGGTACCCCACTTATGAATATGGCAAAGAAAACGAGCAAGCCAACTATATCGGTAATAATTCTAAATCTCAAAATAACCCTTATAGTAACACTTACAATGCAGGTTAGAGAAATCACCCCAATTTCTCATAGGGAGGACAAGGTAACCAAGGAAATCAGTGACCACAACCTCCTCCAGAATTTCAGCAACCACCTTACCAGCAAGAGAAAAAGCCAAACCTTGAAGAGATGCTCACAAAATTTATCGTTGTATCAGAAACTCACTTCTAGAACACCGAGACGGCATTTAAGAACCAGCAAGCATCTATTCAAATACTCAAAACTCAAATAGGCTAGCTCGCTAAGCTAATTTCTGAAAGACCACAAGGTGGTTTACCAAGCAACACCGAAACTAACCCTAAGAAGTAACTCCATGCCATCGATACGATTGATGAAGAAGGGTTAAGTAAGGATACTGTGGTAAGCAGAGATAAGGATGAGGTAAGTCACAAAGAACCAGTTGTCAAAGAATATAAGCTTCGTGTCCCATATCCTAATATGATAAGGAAAGACCGCACAGATGAACAAGTAGGTAAATTCCTTAAACTTTTAAAGAAATTACATATTAATTTACCGTTTATTAAAGCTTTTTCGCAGATGCCAAACACTGTTAAGTCTTTAAGAGAGCTTCTGACGAACAAACAGAAGCTAGATGAGACATCTCATGTTGAATTGAATGCAGTTTGCTCAGCTATTTTGCAGATAAGCTACCCAACAAACTAAAAGATCCAGGTAGTTTTACAATTTCCTTGTTTACTTGGTAGCTTAGATGTTAAAAATGCTTTAGCCGATAATGCCATATAAATTATTCAAACAACTAGGTCTTGGGAAACCTAAACAAACTAAGATGAGCATCCAACTGGCTGATAAAACCATTAGATCTCCTAAGGGTATAATCGAAGATGTGCTTGTCGAAATTGATAAATTTATATTCCCAGTCAACTTTATTATTCTAGAAATAGATGAAGATACCAATGTACCCCTAATTTTAGGGCCACCCTTTTTAGCAACTGCTAAAACCATAATTAATGTAGGCACAGGCGAGCTCACACTTCGTGTAGGTGATGACAAAATTACTTTGCTGGCTCATAACTCTAATAAGACTGTCAATGATAAAGATATTATTACGAGTCCTTGTAATAAGAATGATCTCACCGTCCAACCTTCTTTGCAGGATACCCTTCACATAAGTGTGACCAAACCACAGATGAGTCCATCCAAGGAAAACGCCCATGAAAAACAAATGCTACAGATTGAAGAACTGGACGAGTGGCTGAACTACTACAAAGAGAAACCCAAAATATGTCACATCGAATCGAAGCATCACCATGATGACCCTAAGGTAAAAACGAATCAATTTAAGGTAGGGGATAATGTATGCTTAGAGGAGGAAGATCCTCGAATTTTGAATCCAAAAGCTCATACAGGTGACACCCCTCTCTTCACGATAATGAAAATTTTCCCTTATGGTACAATCGAGATAACACATAAGATATTTGGCACTTTCAAGGTAAATTATACTCGAATCAAACCTTATTTTGATAGTGAGACTGATAGCAATAGAGAGGAGTTCGAACTCCTCAAACCACCATGATTGTGCAAGCTTGGAAAAAGTCGAGCTTAGACTATAAACAAGCACTTCTTGGGAGGCAACCCGAGCACTAACTTAGTAAATTTCTTTTATTTAAGTTCTCAAACTCTAATTCATCAACTAACCTCTTGAATACAGGTTTTCCAAGTCACACGGCCATGCCCACAGGCGTGTCTATAGCCGTGGAGACACCATGGGCAAAGATACGGCCGTGTGAAAATAAAGTAAAAATTTTCCCCAAAACACGGGTTTCGACAAATCACCACGGCCGTGCAACATGGTCTTGGATGAACCTGCCGAATCAACACGGGCTTGGAACACCCCCGTGCCCATAGGCCATGGCTGAAATTGAGAGATTAGCACGGGCGTGCGACATGCCTGTGCCTAGCACCCGTGGCCACACCATAAGCCCACTAACACACGGGCTAGACCCAGGGCACAAAGGCGTGCGCCACGACCGTGTGCCCAATACCCTATTCCTTTATTTTAAGTTTCAATTTTCTTTATATTTTTCCTTCTCCTTTTATTTTGCACTTCATTTCTTATCGAGTAATACTTGAACTCTCCACACAGTTGTGCTTATTCTCTTCAGTCACCCAGAATCATGAACTTCAAGTAAGCCCTTTCTCTAATTCAGCTTTCACTACTCAAGGAGTTCATCCAATATTCAGGGAATTTCACTTCTCTCCTTATCTTATAATTTTATGCTTCTATTTTCACTAAATTTATCTTTGTACATTGAGGGCAATATACATCTTAAGTGTGGGGGGAGTTCACTTTCATTCTTTGCATTATCCTCGAACCCCTGAAATTTTTTGCCACTAACTTTTTGCATTGTTCTTAAATCCCTGAATCTTGGCCTTAACAAATAGAATGAATTCTGATTGATTTATTATTTTTATTGATATGTTGAGAATTAAGACATAGGTACTTATGCTTTGATTATTCAAACTTTAAGACATTAGAGAATCAAGTATGATAAGTTGAAATTTTTGAGAATTTAAATTTTTGTAGGTTGTTTTCCCTAATTTTAAGTGTTATTTTGAAATTTGAAATTCATAGGATTGACATCTAAAACCATAATTCTGGTGAGATTTTTGAGCCTTTTGAGCATACATCCTTTCGTGCTCACTTTTATTGTTGCTTTGAGTGAGTCAATATTGATCTGTTATTCTAGAACTTGCTTCGATTATACATGTCGAGACCACATCATTGACTTGATATACCAAAATGATAAAGGTACTTGGGTTTTAACCCACTTATTCCATAAAAGCCTACATTCATAATTAACCCCTAGTGAACCCTATTGAGCCAAACAAACCATTCATTGACTTACCCTCAATATTAACCTATAACCTATTTTTTGTTGAATTCCCTTCAATTATTATCCCTATTTTTGTCAAGATTTGAGTTGAATAATTATCTAGCTATATTCTCCTTTTCAGCTTGTAAAGTTTATAAATATCCAATTTGTTCTTAAAAAATGTATGTATATTTCAATTGTGATTCAATTTTTGCATATTTCCATGTAATTTTTGAGCTTTTGTTCTTAAACGATGTCATCCAAAAGGCTTTATTCTAGGAATATGTTTCAGTGATAGAGATTTTCCTAGTTAGATGACTTTTCAAATCGATCTCGATTCTAACCCTCCTTTTCAGCTTGTGACCATACCCCTAACCAAGGCCATGTTGCAAACCTTGAAAGACCTCTTGATCGATATATCATGTCAATACATAATGGTAAAGATTTGATTTTCTTGCAAGCTTATGGTAATAACTTTTCATGTTGACTAATGAGTGCTTAATTTTGAACCCTAAACACTTCGAGTGGATAGAGTGAATCTTTAGTGAGGATGTCAACTCTTGTTGATTTTGAGTTTAAGGTAATTACCTAGAAGAAGGGAGGAAACCTATGTTTCTGTGATAAAATTCTCAACTTAGATTGTTTGAGACTTTAATTTTCTTTCGGTTGAATTGTCAATGTATGATTACTTGTGGATTAATTTGAAACATTATTGATAAAGATTATAAGTTGAGAAGAATGATTTTTAATGGTAAGTTGAGATTTTGCTTGAGGACAAGCAAAGGCTTAAGTGTGGGGGTATTTGATAAACTGTAAATTATACATATTTCTATCCCACATTTTAGCACATTTATGGATGAATTATCATTGAATTTGTGGAATTTGATGCTTTTAATCCTTTAAGTTCATGTTTTATACTTTGGAGAGCATAGGGGAGTGAAAAGAACAAGAAACAGGTTGAAAATGAAAAAAATGGGCCAAGGTGTGAAATCAACATGGCCTGGAGTTCAGCACACGGGCAGAACACACGGCTATGCCACATTAATAGGCTCGAGCACGGACTAGACTCGACACACACTGGCGTGCCACACGGGCATGTCCTTATCGCGATAAAGTTCAATTTCACGAAGAAAAAGCTACCCAGGGGCTAAAAAAGACATTCAAAACTCTATATAAAGACCATAGGAGGCAACTACAAGGGTGTACAGTCTTCCCGCCAAGACGTAGAGCTAAAGGTAGGGAATTACTCGAAGGAAAGCTGATTGATCCATCTCAGAAGCCATGATCTACATCAAGATAGAGGATCTCCCTTCAATCCTTTCAGGAGTTTTGGGTTTTCTTATGTTTTGTTATTTTCTTTATTTTGAGATGTTTCTTTTTATAAACATGAACTAAACCCCCAAATACCTGAGGGGGATGAAACCTAAGATGAATCTTGTTATTGTTATCTGAACTATATAATAAATATTTGACTTGCTCTTAATTGTGTTTTTAATTCTTGAATTGATATTTTTGGGATATTAATTTAAGTCGAATGTGCTTAGGTAGAGGACCAAAAGTCCCTGTTTAAGAGTAGATCCAACACAATTAAGCGGAGTTGATCGCAATCCTAGACATAGGACGATGAAAATCTGCTGGATTAGAGTCAAATCTAATATGGGGATCCATAGATCGAGTTAATGCAAGACTAGGGGTTTTAATTAGAAAGAGATTTCAATTAATCAATGTAGGATTAGTTGTTCTTACTCTCGACGAAGATATTAACATAATTTAAGGATCTCTACAGGTCAAGTTGAATGAAGAAATCGTCTAGTTCAGAGTCAGATAACAAGTGATGTCTAGTGGATTCTTCCTTAGGTATTGTCTTTATCATTTAGTTTGCCCAAAGCAATTCCCAAATTTACTCTTTGTCGCATCCTTAGTTTAGTTTAGAGTTAATTAGTTTACACAAATCCCCTCTTTATTTTTAGGCTAGATAATAGGAAGAAAGTCATTACTAGTACTTTTAGTTCATTGGATTCGATATTTCGATCTTGCCACTAACTATACTACTATTCGATAGGTGCGCTTGCCTTTTATCGTGATAATAGTTAGTTTATAGGTACGATTAATTTTATTACTTCATCACATCACGATCAGTCATCATTGGGTTGGCGACAAACCTTTTCATTCTATGAGTTTGGTTCCAAGCGTTCAATATTTCACGAACTTTCTTCTTGTAACTATCACCCTTGTTTGCAAACCCGCACTAAACTAGCCCTTGCGTTGCCGGCGTAAACTGTCTTGATCTATACTGTCTTAACACGAGTAGAGGAGCATATCCAATAGCTCCCCATATCCCAAGTAAGGGAACCCAATCAAAGTCTCCACACTGATGCAAAATCTCATCAGGGACCATCTAAGGGGCTCTCTATTCGACTTCTTCGTCTTGTAGACTTTAGAGAATTTCCATCCATTTCTGCTCTGTAATGTCGTCTCGTCTTGGCATAGCCACTAACTATTTCAGCAGAAAGTAGTTCTCGGAGAAGATTCGATATGAGACTTTTTCTACCTTTAAAAAATGGCTGTGAAACCAGGCTAGCAAGAGTTGTGCGCACCTGATGAATCTTCCCTCACCCACTTTTCGGCATGCATTCAAAGATCTGAAAGTTTCGGCCAAAATCATGGGAACGGACGTGACCCTTTTGTCAAGTCGGTCAAATAAATCTGAGACTACCTCATCTACATGCCTTAATGCTTTGGGGAAGATGACCAACCCGTAAATGCTCAAAGCAAAAATGTCAACCTTTTTCTTCATATCTGGATGCGCTAAGATCAAATCCCTCAAATTTTTCCAAGGGATGCACTTACTATCTCCCTTTTACTTGATTCGAGTTGCAACCCACTGCTCACTCATTCCCGTGATGCTCATTAGCTTCTTTAAGAATGTGGGACGTTGACTTTAGAATAAGCCTTGTCGGCTTGAATCTTTGGGCAACGAAGCAAGGTCGTGTACTCTTCCAAGGTAGGTACCAAATTCACCTTCCCAAAAGTAAAGCAACTATAAGCAGGGTTCTAATACTGGGCGAGAGCTTAGAATAAGTGCTTGTCCACTTTGATATCAAGTAGATAAGATAAATCACCGTAGTTATAGTAGAATAACTACTTGATCTTGTCTTCCTATTGATCCCATATTTATTTCATCTCTTGAAGATTATTCTGAGTCACGCTAATGCAAGTGAAATCCTACAACTCTAACACATACCCCTCCGTAAAACTATCAGCCTTCTCTTGCTACATTTTTTCAGACCAAATTCGAATGGCCGCATTATCCTCCACTTTATCAAGAAACCCTTTTTCCATGATAAGCTCACTATTTAGTAAATGATCATGAATCAACACCTTTTTATGATGAAAATGCCATGCAATCACAGACAAAGCAAAACAAAGCAAGTCAGTATTATATACAAAGCTAGATCTCAAAGCAAGCAAGAAATAATAAGGCACCTATTTGGGTAACCACTAGGGTTCGGTGTGGTTTTACCTAGGGTAGGCTCTTAGGGCTCATTACATACGGTTTGGTTCTAAAATAAAGGTACTTGAACCGGTAGATTCCTCGATCTTCACCCATTATAGGCTCATATGGACTGAGTTCAGTTTAGGGGAATATATTTTCCTATGGCTATACGGAGATGAAAATCTCACGAAGATATAGGTACGGATGTATCCCAAAAGCGATCCACTATCCTATACGGAGGTGAAGACCTTACAAAGGAATAGTTTCTCACTCCCACTTAAAGGGTAAGATTGAACGGTCGTGCAGTGCAATATGCGGAAATAAGCCAAAAGATTCAGACCAATTAAAGCAAATATGAACAAAGTGATGAAGATTATAAAAAAGTCCGATCAAATGCAACGAAAGGATTGTAAATTTAAAATGGATTCTCAATTTTTGACCAAAAGACAAAAAATAATCAATTTGTGGCTTGACTCTCTTATTTGTCCCCAGTGGAGTTGCCAAGCTGTCAAAACCTTTCTTTTTAAAAAAGGGTCGACTTTATATTTTAAAAATGAAAATCAAAAATGGGAGTTGCCACCAATCTTTTTTTATTAGGTGTGATCGGGTCACCTCGCAATATGATCATTTTAATAAACAATTTTGATTTACTAAAATAACAATTTTGGTCCGCAAAATTCAAGAAAACGGGTTCGGGAGTCGGTTACATATGAGGAAGGATTAGCACCCTCGTAACGCCCAAAATTGGTACCTAATTATTAATTAATGTCGTAATGTTGAAAAGTTGAAAACTTGAAAATTTTAAAATACGATCCCTCATTGTTAATGTTAATTTTACTAAAACAGCTTGAATAAATTGAAACGAACATTAAAGACTCTCTCTCTCCTCGAAATAACAAAATGTCACATCCCGTAAGTTAGGACACTACATTTTGAACCCTCGAGAATGAGCTTGCCTTTTAATTAATTTTTTAAAAAAACTTGTATATTTTAATTTTAATGGATATTCGGCCATTTAGATTCAACAAGGAAATCGACACCCCATTAGTTAGTGTACGACTTTCTCGAAGCTCCAAATATGGAATATTGCCTTTATTTTCAAAATTTTCTTTTTACAAATTTGGATAAAAAATTAAAGTAATATTTAAAAATAACAAAAAAAGTTATGCTAATGAATGACAACAATATGAATGAATTAATAAGCGATTTATAGTACATATAATGGCAATAATCATATAATATATATCACTTTAATGCCGATATTAATAGTCAAAGAAAAATAAAATATATGACAACAATGATAACAATAATATCAATAATGACAAAAATAATGCACATAAAAAAACAATACCAAGTTTTTTTAAAAAAAATATGGACAAGGGAATTAATAAATAAATATACAAATAAACATTAAGGAAAATAGTCCATGAAATATTGAAAATAAAGGACCAAATAAAAAAGAAAAAAAATTGAGTGGCTAAATCTAAAAAATAGGGCCTAAATAAAATGCATGCAAAGGACCGAGGAGTAAATGGGAAATAATTCCCAGTCCTCAAATTGCGATGTTTTACAAAGGACCAAAATCAAACGAAAACAAAATTATGTGGACAAGGTTAAAAGGTATAAGAAAATAAATAGGACTATATTAAAAACAAACTAAAGAATGGAAGGGTTAACTGCAAAAATATCCATTTTAAACCAAAACACGCGGATCCTCCAAACGGGTCGGGTTGGCCCGAAACGACATTGTTTCAGGTGTTCACCCTTTTAAATGCCTGAGGACTTGCATAAAAAAATAAAGGTTTGTGGCCAAAATCGAAAAAAGAAAATAGGGCATGACTTAATCGAAGCGCGCCGTAAAAGTGGAAGGACCATTCATGCAAATAGCCCAAAAAGTGCAAACATGTGGATCCCCTGGAACTGGTCGGGTTGCACACGGGTCAGGCTCAAAACAACGTCGTTTTGGGGATATTGAAGACAGCCCTAAAACGGCGTCGTTTAAAGGGTTTATTTAAGCCAAATTTTTTTAGAAAAAATCATTTCAGCCCCCTCCCCTAAAAAAAAAATCGAAAATGCTCTCCCCTTTTCTCTGAAATCCCCCTTGGTCGGTCTTGGCTCCGGTTATTAGCCACCGTGGCGACCTCCGATCGCCGATGACGGCGCTGTTGTCCACGGTGGCCGGAAAACAGAAAAGTCTCATTCCTTTGGGTTTTTTTGCTTCCCAAGCCTAAAGGCGTCGTTTTTCATCGGAAACGACGAACCTCGGCCACCCACAGCGGCGGGATTTGAAAAGTCAGGTAATTTTGACACCCTCTATTCATTTTTTTTTAAATAACAAGTAAAAAAAATAAAAGAATAAAGATAAAAATTAGAACTTTTAATTTTCGATTGCTTTTTGTTTTCGTATTTTCTCAGTGAAAATTCTTTGTATTCAATCTCCCGTGTAAAAAAATTACAACTTTTTAAGTGTGGCTTTATAGCCTATTATACATGCTATTTTTTTGTTCTTTTGCTTGCTTTCCTTTTTTGTTTGCTACTACTCCTCTGCTGTTGTGCTTTTATTTTGTCTTGTTTGCAGGTACAGGGAAGTCCAACTGCTTTGGTGCAAGGCCACAAGTGTGGTAGGCCTCAAGCATTGAGCGCACTGCGGAGACAAGAGAAGGGGAAGGGTGTGACGCATTAGGGTTTCTTTCTTCTTCTTCTTCTTTTTTATCTAAAAATGTTTAGGCATATGGGCTTGTAATTTTTGGGTTAGGGTTTTTAATTTCGGGCCTGTAAAATTTGGGTTTTATATTTTGGACTTTGGACTGTTAATATTTTATTTTGGTTTTAATTTTTGTATTTGGGCTGGTCGATTTGGGCTTTTATTGCCTCGGCTAAATTGGCCTACTACAAAGCTAAAATAGAAAATTACACAATGTCACAAAAACAAAATGACACAATGTGTAAATGTTGAAGGATAAATTTTTAGATACAAGGCTAAATTGACATAATTTATAAATTTGAAGGTTAGAGTGACTATTATGTAAATTTTAAAAGTTCCCAACCATTAGTCAACTGTTAACCAAAAAAAGATAAAATTGAATAGTTGGCTGGCCATTTTGTAAATTGTCATAATTGGGTGACCAAAAAAGAAATTTTCTATTGGATGGTCATTTTGTAACTTTTCATAGTTGGCTGACTAAAAAAAAAATTTACTAATAGTTGGATAACTACTAGTGTAATTTACTCTAAAAATTACTCATTCGATATTCATGTAACTAAAAAATTAATTTTGTAATGAACTTAAATTCAACAAAAATAATATTAATACTGATGAATTTTCAAATCTAAAAACTGTAAATTTTAAATCCTATCATTTTAAAAAATACAAAAAGTTATGAGACTAAAATATTTGTAAGTAATTTTAAATCTTTTAAATATTTTAAATCAAATTTTGTACGGGGTCAAAGTCATCAATACGACGAATCATGGACATTCTGAAAGGAGCATCGTGCTTAATATATACTATACATAAAACGATGAGCACAGAAGTGGTATGATCAAAAGGCCATTCCTCTTAGTACTATTTCTCAGCAATACCGATAGGACGGAATTTGTCGTCTTCGATTTGGAGCAATCATCGGCCACGTTATCGGTTGGGTACTTTTGTGGAATTTTCTAACCCCAAGTACACATATAAGCTATCAAAATTCGAAACCTAAATTTTATCTTCACAATCAATTAGTAAAAATAAATTAAAAATATGGAATAAAATCAATCTGTTACCAAACGGAAAATTAAGCTAAAATCAATGTTAGTTTTTCTTATAATTTTAAGATTTAGCATCATTATAGGTCTATAAGAGTTAAAATTGGAATGATAGCCTAGGTGTTTAATTTTTTCAAATTAAAATTTTGTTTTGTCCGTGATAACTCGGTTTTTGAGTTGGTTGTTAGTTGTATTTCTTCAATAGTATTTTTTAATTTTTATTTTGTTTTTAATTTTAATCTACACTTTCGTGATTTTTGTTTTGTCCATTCTGTTTTCTTTGAAATCTATAGTTTTAATTTTTAGTTCCTATTATGTTATGATATTTATATGAGATTTACTAATGTAAGGATATCATTAAATCTATTGGGAACCATTTTTGGAGCAACTTATCATGATAGAGCACACAATGAAGATGATTGTAAAATTGAAATATGAGATGAGGAATAAGAGGATAGACCATATGAACTTGACATTATTGACATTATTGATGCAGTGTATTTCTTGGGGTTCTTGGTAGTAATTTCTTTGGTAACCAAAGTTCACCATTAGTTGATTAGATTATAGTGAGCTAGGATGCAATTTTCAACGGTTTTATCAAGGTGATGCATCTTTAATTTGTTTCAAAAGTCTATCAATGTTGTGCTTACATTATTTGACAGACATGATATTTGTGCATTAGTTTATAGTGTATTATTTATCGCTTGCATTATTTGCGATGTCTTTTTATATTCTTACTATCCATAGTTTTTATTAATGATAATATTTTCTTAAAATTGAAATAATATTTGACGAATACATTGTAGTTTTGATTGCATAAGATTGATGAGTATAGTCATATCTTCTCAACAAATCATTTCATCAAGATCATTAGATGTTTTGATGTTATATTGTTTAATTATTTTCTAACCTCTTGTATCTTTTCCTTAAAAATTCCCACTCAATCTAAAAAGATGGCTAATCAATTTAAATACATGAAGTTCAAATAAAAAAAAAAAACTCAAATTATTATAAAAAAATAAAGCATTAAAAGAAATCAACTGTTCAAAAACTATTGTAATTCTAAAAAAAAAAAAAAAAAGCTCATGATAGTCATTGAAAACAAAAAAAAAATGAGTCTAACCATCATCAACCATACAAGAAAAATAAAGAGAATTAAAAAAGAAATAAAAGATTAAGGTTTATATTGGTATTAAGAAACATATGTTTTTTTTTTTTAAGTAGAAAACATTGTAAAACATGTATAGTTGGATTTTTTAAAAATATTTTTTGAAAAATTAAAATATATGAAAATAAAAAAATAAAAAAAATGAGTTTCAGCATCATCAACCATACAAGAAAATAGAAAGAATTAAAGAAGAATTATAAATTTAAGGTTTTTTTATTTCAAGAAAAATATATTATTTTTTAAAAGTAGAAATCATTGAAAAACAATTTTAGTTGAAATTTTTTAACATATTTTTTAAAAAATAATAATATATTAAAATTAGAAAATAAAAAAGTTGTTTTCATAAAAAAAATTATAAGACTAAAAAAATTGAAAATAAAGTTTTTAAATTTAAATAAATTAAATCTAATTTAATATCATAAATACAAAAGTATTCAAGTTTTTAATAATTTAATATCAAATTTGACCAAGGCTCAAATTCATATAAATAGAATAAATTTTATTTTATTTTTTATATTTCTGTTATAGGAAGATAAGTACCAAACATGTTTTAGCCTGGTTCATTTTTAGTTAAATTTGTTTGTGTGTTGTAATGTTTTGACTCTACTTTGTGGTTGCTCAAACATATACTTGCATTAGAAAAACATGTTGTATGGTTTGTTTCTACTTTAATAAATGAAATTACTGTGAGGATTGAGAACAATATTTACAAGAATATTTGACTAGTGCTACGTGTAGTGCCAACTGCTTCAGGGACCGTTGATGAACAAAGATGAACACAGTAATATATTTATGTAGCTTGGTTTCTTTACATCTGTGAGGTGTAGCCCAGAGAGATAATCCACTTTCTTAGCATCTTGTACAACAAGTGATCCAAGTTTTAACATTCATCAATTTGGCCACCTCACTTTTGCACCTAAGATCTAGATCTCTCTTCTCTAAGCTCCCCCTGAAAACGTCAGTTCTAGACCAAGTAATTCATTTGTGTTCACACTCAATATACTCTCAATTACAACTTCCTTACTGAACTAATAATTGCTAAAACTCTTAGTACAAAACCTATACAAATCTCAAGTATTTAAATTGCTTTCAATTTGCTAACATACTCGACCAATTGCAATAAATCTGCCTATCAAAGTAGTAAGATAATCAGCACGGAGAATTTCTTCAAGAAGTCTAGGATACATCATGATGTGTCACAAAACTAACTAAAAATTTGACTAAGGCAAGTACTCCTATCAATTAATAGTATAGATACGGTGAGCAAAGATATCATTCCCACGAAGACTAAAAGTACTAGTAATTACTATCTTTCTATTATTTAACCAAATAAATCGAGTGATTGATTAAAAATTAAAATTAACTAAATCAATTAACTAACGAACACAACAACAACAAAACACAAAAATAATCAAGTAAAAACCAATAAGCGAAACAATACTTGGGAAAGAATTCACCTAGATTTCATCTGTCATTATCAATCTAAACTACACAATTTCTTTACTTAGTATCTCGACTCGTAGAAATCCATGAATTATGCTAATATCTCTTTCAAGAGTAAGAGCAACTGACTCTAAGTTGATTAATTGAAATTTCTTTCTAATTAAAACTCCTATTATTGACATTAACTCGATTTATGGATTTCCCTATTATATTTTACTCTAATCTAGTAGATTTATGTCGTCCTATTTTTAGGATTGCATGCAACTCCACTCAATTATGCAAGATCTACACTTAAATAGGGTCTATTCCTTCTTTGATTTAAGCACATCAAATATGGATCAATAATCTAGAAATATCAAACCAAGAATTAAGCACACATAATTGAGAACAATGTAACACCTAAAACCCGGTCTAGATGTTATGGTCGAATCCAAAAGTGTCACATGAAATGAGGTTGAAAAATGTTATCGCTAAGTCAAAACCATATTTAAACAACAGTTTGAAAAGTCCAATTTTACATAAAAGTACCCAGAATTGAATAAAAAATTAAAGTAAAAACCATAGCCGAATTTAATCCTTGACATGTGGTCACCATCGAGTTCTCCGCTACACCAATCCGTCTAAGACTGTGGATTACCTGTACAGATCAAACAAAAAGGAGTGAGTTTACGTAAACTTAGTTTGCAACCCCACAAAATTAAGCATGCACACATATAGAATATCAGATATCAGACGGACACAGATTCGGGCCTAAGCCAATTACAGATATAGATGTAGATTTGGGCCTAAGCCCATCTCAGATACAGATACAGATGGGCAAGTCAGAATCAGAATTCAGAAATCCTACCCCTATCCTCAACACACCATCTTTGACCACCCTCTACATACCATGTGGGGTTTAAAACACCCACCCAGCCCTACACACCATGATGTACCGATGCGGCACATAACATATATAATGCAGCCTTACTGCCAAAATATAGGCGATAATCGCCTTTCAAAACGCTTCTTCTGTATATAACATCATCCCACCCTATTAACAGAAACAGAAATAGATATGCAATTTAACATGCTCAACATGCTAATAATCATATAGCAGATAGGCATACAAAATAGTTATCAGACATGCACAAAACTATCATGCTCAGTACAAAATCTCAGTCCATCGAATTATCCTAGCTTATCGAATAGGGTTTATTTAGCCTTTTCCGACCCTACAGTAGGCCCATAGTCGTGAGGGACGACCTGTGCGACCTTAGGGAAAAATTTAAATAAATGGGCCTACACGCCACATGTGGGCCCACACACCCAGATTGGCCTTGCTTGTGTGGATCACACAGCCTAGCCCAGAATCCATATGCTCGTGTGGCGTGCCTATGTGGGCCTACACGTTTGTGTGGCTCACACGCCCAATTTGGCCTAGCCTATATGGCTCACACGGCCACACTCCGGTAGATCACACAACCTTGTCTTGCACATGGCTTGGCCTTTGTCGATCACACGGCCATGTCTCGCACACGGCTTGCCACACGCCTATGTAACGTCGATAGTGGCCTTTTTTGGCTTTCGTCAATTCCTTTTTTTTGCATTTCAGGTACACACTTGGTATCGATTTACCGTGAAAACACACCCGAGTCTTCAGAACCTAAAAACTGACATAAGAAACCCCAATACCAGTCTTAAAACCAAGGTTAATCCAAAACCACCACACCAAGAACCATCTAAAATGACCACTTAGTGCATACCTCGATACCTCATTCGATTCCAACTACAAAACGGCACTAAGACATCCCCGTTCCACCCGATTCTCTGCTGTTAAAATAGAATACATAAGCCTCAAATCAGTAACTAAAAAATCGAGACTACAGTACACATAGGTCACTTACCAACTAACGACGAAAATAAAGAATGGATTCCAGAAAATTAAAAAATCGAACGAACAGAAAGGGGATGACAACAATTGAGATCAAAAAGCTAAAGTGGAAGGAAAAGAAAAGAGTTGCCGTAAGAAATTTTTGGAAAGGGAGAGAAAAGCCGAATTTTGGGAAAAATAAAATCAAATTAGATTAATTTGATAACTCTCCACTATCCCCTCAACCCCCAACATCCCAATACATACTAACCACCTCACCACTCAGAATTCTAGTAAAACCAAAATTCCTCCACAAAGCCAAGCAAAAATAATACCCATACTTATGCAAGGATTCGAACACAAGACCTCTAACACACCAACACCCCTACCACTTGAACCAGCAGGCTCATTCTGATATGGTTTTACAAACAATTAAATATAAGTCCACTGAGAAAGGATAAGGCATAAGTTAGAAAAATACCAAAATTTACCTAAGGGTAGAGCTTGAACTTGGGACCTCACACACACACCCAGAACACATAACCACTGAAGCAGATAGATATTTGTGTCAAATAATTATAGAAGCAGGAATAAATTATTTGAGGCATTACAAACAAGATCTAAGTATTTATTACGTAAAATAAAAATCAAACGACAGAACCCATCATAGGATTCATCTCCCTAGGTATTTAGAAAATTAGTTCATGCTTGAAAATAAAAACATCTAAGACATAGTTTAACTAAAAGAAATAAAGAAACTCATGATAATATCCGAACAAATCAACTGGGAATCTTCAATCTTGATGGAAATATGCTTCAGAGTCGACTTCAATGGTATTTTTCGAGTTATTTTGTAACACCCTTAACTCGTATCCATCGTCGGAATAAGGTTACGGAGCATTGCCAGACTTATCACATAATTAATCATACATTTCACATTAAATTTACATATCCAAATATAAACCATTCACAAAAAAAATCATATAGTCCCTAACACGATCCCTCGTGGCCCAAAACAATCTTTAAAATAAATTCAGGACTAAATCGAAAACTCATGGAAATTTTAGGAAAACATTTAAAAATTTCAAATACAGGGGACACACACCCTTGTAGCCAGGCTGTGTGTCTCACACAGCCAAAAGACACGCCCATGTCATAGGCCGTGTGGACATTCAAAATGGGATCACATGGCCGTATCCCAAACTGTGTCCGACCTCGTGTAACCCTCTGACTTGTGTCACACGGCCAACCACACGCCCGTGTGACTAGCCCGTGTAACTCACTGACTTGCTTTCACTAAAAACTATAGGGGACACACAGCCATGTCACCTGACCATGTGCCACACACGGCTGAGACACACGCATGTGTCTCTGACCGTGTGAACGAAAATAGGCTATGTTTTAAGCCACGTTTCTCACCCAAACTTGTAGCAACCTAATCACTTTAATTGTCATCTAACCATAACAGAAATAGGCCTTCAAATCAACCAATATCAAGCTTGAATCATACAATTTCAATACCATTGACTTAATTACTAACAAACGTCACAAATGACCATTATAAACATACCATTATTACTTCCAAAGGTTAACTAAATGATCAGTGGCATATATACATCATCTTAACTATAACATAACATACACATACAATTTCAATTTCAACCATTTGATCCTCACCATACCAATTCACAACCAAGGTAAATTATAAGACAACCATCAAGCATACTCTAAGTAATTATATCTCATACAAAATAGGCCAACTACTCATATGTATATATATACCAACATATATGGTAATCAAGCCAAATCCCATGGCTAATACAAAATCAAGATATATAGGCTTCATTAGCCAATAGACCTATACATGCCATATAACCAAAATACATTGAGTCCAAAAGTACCAAAACAACTGTTTGATAGTGTGATGAGATCTCTGATGACTTCTAATTTGAGCGAGCTTATGATTCACTATAAAACACGGGAAAGAAAGCAAAATAAGCTATGAAGCTTAGTAAGCTCGTATGGCTAATAGGTATATCATACTATTCATACACAAATTTAAAGAAACATAAGTAATTTTCATTCAATTCCAAGATTTGCATAATAACTCAATCATATTAATCACATATATGAATTCATCAAATATCACTTACTTGTCATATGAATTTATTAGTTGTCACTTGCTTATCGAACTTACCACGAGCATTAGAACTGATCCATACCATCTTTTATACCTTCGTACTATCATCTTTGCCCATTGAACTATTTGGAATAATATTGGATACTCAAATATCTTGCACACTAAGTGCCATATACATGTTTAAACCACCTCTATCACATATCTCATATAATGCTCACTCTCGAGCCATCACTGGGTCTGCTTACACAAGTTGACGGTCAAGACGTAGCTACACGGTGCTGCTCACACAAGCTGTCGAGTATTCACAACACATTTCAGAAAACTTAGCCACCGGTAGGATGTACAGGACCAGCACCCGAATCACATAATCACGGTAAACACTAATGACATGTCATTTTGAATCCTATCTATTCTTAAGGTTCAAACGGGATCTATTCTTTGTCGATGCCTCGTCGATAACTTTCGCAATGTCATTTTTATCACAAATTACATAATTTAAGCAATTAAACACATATGATATAATACTTATTAAACATAAGAACTTGCCTCGAATTTAGATGACGAATAACTGTTTAGTCTGAAACTTTATCTTTTTCCCGATCTAGATCCGTACTTTGGTTTTCTTGATCTATATAATCATATTTAACTATTTTAATTCATATTCATTTCAATTCAATCCAATTTCACATTATGGTAAAACTACAATTTTACCCCTAAATATTTAACCTCTTTACAATTTAGTCCCTATCTCATAAAAATGCAAATTCATGCAATTTAACCGTAACCCATGCTAGCTAAATTTCTTCTATGCTTATTAAAGTCCATATTTTTCATTTATTCACACATTTACCATATAATTTTCATTTTTCTCAATTTAATCCCTAATTGACATTTTCAACCAAAATCACTTTACAAAACTTGTTTAACTTTCATCAAACATTCATAATCTATCATGAAACTAAAAAGCTCACACATATTCATCAATGGGAAAACTCACATACTTTAAAAATTTTGCAAATTAGTCCCTGGGCTAGCTAGGTTAAGTTATAACGACCTCAAAAACATAAAAATCATTAACAATCGAGTCAAAAATCACTTACATGCATGGACTTAATGTAGCTGAATGTTGGAGCTTCAACAATGGCTTTTCTTAAGCCTAATTTTGGTTAAGGAAGATGAAGAAAGATGGTGACTATGTTTTATTTTATTATTACTTTGTTTATTTAACAATTTACTTAATTAACCTTGATTATAACATTTAAAATCATCTAAATTATGTCCATATTTGTCCACTAAACATATCAATGGTCTAATTACCACATAAATCCTTTAACTATTTAATTTCATAACAAATTGACACATTTATCTTATAGTACATAACTTTTACATTTTATGCGATTTAGTCCTTTTTTCACAAATTAAGCACCCAAACGATAAAATTTCTTAACGAAACTTTCATGCAATCCTACTATCATGATGTAGACCACAAAATAAAATTAAAATAACCTCAGATTTGTGGTCCACAAACCATTGTTTCGATTTCACTAAAAACGGGTTGTTACATATTTTCTTGAATATTTTATGAAGTCTAACTCGTATCTTCTTATTTTTGTCATATATACGTCTTAGAATGCCTGAAAAACCAAAAAATTGCGTTTTCCACTATTCAGAGTACAAGTTCGCGAAATCGACACGACTTGCCACATGGTCGTGTGGCTCTTACAGCTATGTGTCTCGGCTGTAGTGCTCCAATTTTTGCTTATGTATTTTATTTTGTTAAACTATTTTAAGAAAGGTGATTTGTCCTAGTGGGTGACTGCTTCAGTGTGGAGATTGGGGTTGTAGTTGTTGGTTTGAGTCACTAAGAGAGCATTTTGGGAATTTTTGTGCTTTTGAAATAGAAGAGGATGAGTTAAAATGTAACTCTTAGAAATGTGTGGATATGGATGGGTTTTGGAGGTTTGTGGGTAGTTGGAGTTGGTTTAAATTTGAATTAGTGGCTAAATTATAGGGGTTGAGGGGATACGGGATTAGTCAATTGTTTTTTATTTTTATTTTTTCCCAAAAATTCCTTTCCCAATTTGCACGTTCCTCTCCTGATTCCCACTTTCTTTTTTCTCCATATTTTCCTTTATTTTTTTCCTTTTTCACTTGATTTCCTACCCAAATTGTTCCACGTGAATCAGCACTTGGGATTTGGTTCTACTCTTTTTTGGGCAACTGAAATTCTCTAAGTGTTCATAAGTAATGGTTTTTGTTGTTTTGGTAGGAGTTTTGTTAAATGTTTTGTTATTGGGTTTGGAGTGTAAGTTGACTCCGTGTATTATCATTGCTAGGTGATATTCAAGAAATCTAGGATTCTCTTATTGTGAGTTAAGTTATTTAGGGGCTAATGTGGACGTTGTAATAGCCCGTTTTTAGTGAAATTGAAATAGGGGTTTCGGGACCACAAATCTGAGGTCGAAAGAAAATTTATTTTAATATTATTTTATGGTCTATAGTATGATAGAAATATCATATGAATTTTTTTTAAGAAATTTTATCGTTTACATGTCTCATTTGATGAAAAGGACCAAATTGCATAAAATGCAAAAGTTGAGTTCTAGTAGCTATAGGTATCAAATAGCTATGGAATTCAAATTTGGAAGTCCTTATATGGCAAATAGACCATTAAGAGGAGTTAGTAGATAAGTATGATTAGTCATCAATGGAAAATTAAATAAAGAAAAGGATGAAATTGGAAAGTAAATAATAAATGATAAAATAATGAAAATATCATCATTTTCATCATCTTTCCCAAAATTAAAACATGGAAACCCTAGCCATGGAAACCTAAGCTCAAGACGACTTATCTTACTTAATTAGGTATGTTTCTTTATCTCATTTTTAGTAATTTTTGTATTTCTGATATCATAATAACATAATCTAGCTATCTCGGGAATTAATTTGCATAGTTATCAAAGTACTAGGGTTTTTCCATGGATGATTGTGTATGAATTATGAAGTTTTGTGATAGAAAATGAAAGGTTGTTGATAGATAAACAACTTTTGTAAAGGGAATTTTGATGAAATTATGATTTAGGGGCTAAATTGAAAAGATGTAAAATTCATGGAAAAATTATGAATTTTATGAAATAAATGGGCTGCTAATGTTACATGTAAAAATCAGCTAGACTTGGAATAAGGATTAAATTGCATGAATTTTATTTTCCGAGCCTAGGGATAAAATCGTAATTAATTAAAAGTATAGGGGCAAAATGGTAATTTTGCCTAAGATATGTATTGGATTGAGTTGATTATGAATTGTACTAAATTGATGTTACATTCATTCATATAGATTCGGATAGACTAAATACAAAGTTAGGTTGAGGAAAAGAAGAAGTGTCGAATTAGTAGGTTTTGCGTACACGAATACTTGTCGAGGTAAGTTCGTGTAGCTAAATTGTATAATTATATGCTTGAATTGAATGTTATGTATGTGAATTGTGTAAATTTTCATGTATGAAAACCAATCACATATCCAACAATGTTCAACAAGTATAAAGTCCTGATTGAACAAATGAAAATTCGATGGATACAAGGTTCTTAAATTGGTTGTGGTCTTGCATGTATTACGAACATGCCACAGCTCGAAAGAGCATCCCCTTATTAGCTCTCATGAGCTTCCCGTTATATGGTTCTTGTGAGATTCCTGTTAATAGCTCTTCGAAACATCCCATTTGGTCGTGATCCTACATGTGTTGTGGACACACCATAGCTCTTATGAGCGTCACGATATATGGCTTTTCGGAGCTTCCTGATTAAAGGCTCTTTCATGATCTTCCCAATTATTTAGCTCACCAAAGCTTCCTAATATTGGCTTGCTTGAACCTTCCTGTTATTAGCTTGTATGAGCTTCCTGTTAATGGCTCTCTAGAGCTTCCCGTTACATGGCTCCTATTAGCTTCCCATTATATGGCTCGAAAAAGCTTCCCGTTTATGTGCTCATATGAGCATACCCGAATATAAATTGATGGATTACAGATTTGTACACTTTGTGTGTACCACCCGAGTATCTATCGATATTTTAAATGGTTCAATAGGAAAAGTTCTGACAAGAAACAACATGAAATTGAAATGAACTACGTCTGTATATACTTGAAATATAGGAGAATAATATTACTTGATTTATTGAAAATAAATTGGTTACTATACGAATATGGAACTTGTTTGATGACCTTGTTTATCCATGATTATGATTTATTACTTGTGATTAATTGGCTAATGTGACATGGATATGTGTTTAGGCTTTTAATCAAGTTGTTTGGAATATGTTGTGTATACTTACCTTATAAGTGAAATAATGGTAAGTTAAATTCCATGTTATACGAACTTACCAAGCTTTAAATGCTTACTCTGTTTTATTTCTTCTATTTTATAGTATTCAGAAGCTCGTTAAGGTTGGAAGCTGGTTAGAGCTACATCATACTATCCATCGGCCTTTTTGGTATATTTATAGTAGACTCATTTTGGTTATAATGGCATGTATAGGTTAAATTTTGCCAATGATGGCATGTATATGATTGGTTTGAGATAATATAATTAGTTAAATATGCCTATATGTTTGTATGGTTATTTTGGTAAGTTGCATAATTGAACATATATTTTGATATTTTCTGAAAAATTCTTTGAGTACCCAGTTTAGTCCCGACTTGTTTCTAATGTGCATTTTGGGCCTCGAAGGCTCATATAAGGGACAATATGGTTGATTATGATTAAATTCTGATATGAATGTGAAATGATATGAAATGTCAGTATTTGATCTATAAATTTCGTTAATGCTTTGTAACCCTATTCCGATGACGGATTTGGGCTAGGGTTGTTACAGATGTGGGTAAGTGTTGGATAGTTATGAGTACAATCCTTTTTGTTGAAATTGCGTATGGATGAATTGTAGTCAAGTGGTTACTTGATAAAAATTGAGGGTTTGAGATTGATTTTGGGCATTTTATTGTCAATTTTTAGGTACTGTTTACTCTGAATGTGCAGTTGTAGCAAAATCGAATCAGGTGTGTAGCGAGAAACTCAAAAAACGATGACTGACGAAAGCCAAAATTGGGGCATGTCGATGCCACATGACCGTGTAGCTAGCCTTATGATAGGCTGTGTGTGACACACGACTGTGTGATACATAGCCTAGGTCAATTGGGGCCGTGTGGGCCACACGAGCATCTGTGGGTCGTGTGCCAGACCATGTAGGCCACATGGGCAAGGCCAAATTAGGCTGTGTGGGCCACACTAGCATGTGTGATCCTAACAGGCAAGCCATTTTGGGCCGTGTGGGCCATACGGGCTTGTTGGCCCAAATTTCAAAATTTTTCCCTATGGTCATACAAGTCATCCCGATCGGCTGTAGGCCTTCCGTGGGGTCATTATGTGTTTAGAAAAGCCTTAAAGTATGAAATCTGATAATCTGTTTGTATGGAAGTTGATGTAAATAACACCTAAATGCATGTAATGTAATGCGAAATGTTTGATCTGTTATGTATTTGCATGTTTAATTTTTGTTATACAAGCATGCTTGATATATTAATTCTGGTATTTGTTAATTCCGTCATATCTGGTATTCTATTTTTATCTGACTATGGGGCAGGATATGTGTTATGTGGAGAAAGTATTCTGTACGAGGCGATGTTTTGCCAATATACTAGCAGCACTATTGCAATTATTCTGAAAAGTGTCGTATGGGCACTATGCAGTGTGTAAGGTTGGATGGGTGTTTAATACCTCACATGGTGTGTTGGGATGGTTGGAGTTGGTGTGTAGAGGATGGGGGCAAGATTATGCATATCTGTATCTGTACAATTCTGTAACACCCCAAAACTCGGCCTAGAAGTTTAGACCGAATCCTAGAGGTTACATTGATCACCGAAGTGATCATGGAAAAAAATTAGTTTAACAACCTGAAAATCATTACAGTATTTAAGTTGCATAAAAACTTTCAATTACCAAATCCTGATATTTCAAAAACCGTCCACAAGGTCACTTATGTGTGTAAACCCAACATTCATACCATAATATTCAAAATAAAATTTACAGTTCAAACTATTTATTAATAAAAATAGAATTTATTTCAAATTCTTTTAAAGTTGATTCTAACAGTGGCTATCCGAGACCTCTAGCATGCTGAGTCTGAGCTATAGAAAATAGATGTGTACCTGAAAGGGGTAACACTAAGGGGGTGAGCTACACGAGCTTAGTGTGAATTCAAAATGATAAACAACATATTTAAAGAAGAGAACTCCAGATAGCAATTCAGTAGAAAAACATAATTATAGATATATGCAGAAACAGAAATCTAACACGGAGCCAACGCCCCAACACATGTAATAGTCAGAGCACACCAAAAACACACAAATTACTCAACACAAATGTTGATCAGTCAAATAGAATACAGTCAAATAATCTAACACCCAAACAGATGCATATGAATGCAGTCAAGTACTAAAACCCACCCATCTAGCTAACACACCTCTCCGTCCCTCGATCTCACCCCAAAAGAGCTATTTAAGCTCATCCAACCAAACACACCACATAGAACCTCAAAAGGCTCATCCAACCCTACACTACATGTATGTGGACTGAACCACTCAGATATAGATACACTGTAGAGCTGGCGTATATGTGATACAGTGCAATACGATAAATAGCTATACCGATAAGTTACAGTTAAATTGCCAGATCAGATAATAGTACATAGCAAAGCTGACGTACATGTGGTACAATGCTGTAAACCGCTATATCGATAAGTTGCAGTTACACTGCCAGATCAGATCTAAACCAGTCTTCCTTCTCTTCTCAACCAACCCAAAACTCACTTTATGCAAGTGTATATATGCTCACAACTCACAAACACAATGAACAAATCAACAGACAGTCAGACAGTAACAAGTACACATACATACACCTAGCTAAGTGAGTTCAGAAATCAGACATCTCACATACAACTGTCACAAATTATGCATAAATAGAACACATAGCCATAGATATTGAGATTTTGAGTACCCTCACTAAAGCCTAGCCAAGGGTTGGAATAAACAGACATATCTTGAGCTCAAAAAATACACAAATCAATATTTGGTGTCTTAAAACAGGCTATGTGGAAAAACCTAGGCTGTGTGGGGGTCAAAACGCCTGTGTAGAGGGAGGCACACGGCCGTGTGGCAGAGGCACACTCCCGTGTGAACCAAGAATATGGCCGTGTGAGCAAGCGGTGTAACTCTCTGTCAAAAAGTGCCACAAAGAGTGCATGGTAGTCACGGCTGTGTGAGGGCCTCACACGCTCTTGTGCCCACTAAACACGGGCGTGTGTCCAAAACACACGCCCGTGTGGGATCTCCATATCCCCGATTTAGCCACACAGTTGTATGGCCAAGTCATGTGGCACCAAATCACTAAATCCCTAATTCACAACCATACATGCCCGTGTTCTTAAGGGACACGACCATATGAAAGTCGACAAAAATCCTTAAATTGACCACACAGCCGTGTAGCACCAAAACTTGCTAGAAAACCCTAATTCTTAAATGCACACGGCCATGTGAACTGGTACACACCCGTGTGGCCACCTGTCTGGTCACGAAACCACCCTAAAATAGTCTAGGAAATCATGCTTTCACCCTCGAAGCACTTCCCATCCCTCGATAACTTGAAGCTACACCAAAACAAACAAGTTCTAAGCATAAAATAGTGGTACAACATCAGAAATAAAAAAATTGTGAACATCCACACAAACCATCGACTTTTCACAAAGTTGAATTGAAACTTGCAAATAAATAAGAAAAAAGTACAAAACCCACACCTGATTCGCAATTGGAGATGCCCAGACACTGACTTGACGACGGGGGAGCGAAATTCCCAGAATGAGCTAGCAAAACCATTTTTGAGAAAATAATAAAAAGAAACAGAGAGCAAAAAGAGAGGGGAACATCCAGTAGAAAGAAAAATAAGAAGAAAAATAAATAAATAAATATTTATTTTAAATTAAAACAAAACAAACAAAATAGTATAAAAAATATTCCTCCAAAACGTACACACAAGGACTCGAACCCAGAACCCAGAGGTACACTAATACTCACTCAAACACCAAACCAGCAGGCCTATTCTGCCACTTAAACGTGCAACTAAACACAATAGCACCACCTACTCCTTGACCCTAACCACAAAACTCAAAACTTTTAACCCCAAAATTTAGGGTGTTACAGATTTTATTATAATTCTAATTCTGTAAAGGATTTATGTCTGTATCTATTCTTCCATGAGATTGAATCTGAATTTATGTTTCTGTTGAGTTACACACTAAGTTTTAAAATTCACTTTCTGTTTGTTTGTTACTTTCAGGTAACCCTCAGACTTAGGCGAGTCAGTATGACGAGAGCTCGTATATGCCATGATTTCGTAAAATGGTTTTTACATTAATTCGCTTATTAAGAATTATGTTTTGAGAGTTTTTTAATTTTAGGACTCTCTGGACATTTGGTTTTTTATTTTGGATTTGGATTTTTAATTCGAGATTTCTAGCATGACGTTTGATAAAATGATTTTCAAAAATAACCGTTTTTTTCTACAATCAACCATTTTTGAGAAAACAAACTTGAATTTTCAAAATACAACAATTCAAGAACTTTCACTGCAAATTATTTGGTTTATTTAAAAATGTAAACAATTGACGGTTTTTAACTAATAAGTATGGCAACATGTTTTTAAATAAAGTGGGCGCTTTAGTAACAAAGATATACGATGCTTTCAAAAAGAAAAGGTTAGATTTATAACCTTCCTTCGTAACACTTTTAGGGTACGTTTGGTTCACTATAATGGAATAGAGCTGTAATTGAATAGAGTTGTAATAGAATAGAGCTGTAATGGAATAGAGCAGTGATCAATAATTCAATTGTTTGGTTGAATAGAATGGAATAGAACTGTAATAGCATTCTTGTGTTTGGTTGAATGGAATGATGTTGTAATAGAATAAGAAAAAAAACTAAAATGACCAGAATACCCTTAGCAGAATTTTTTTTAGGTAGATGATTATTGTTATTAGTGTTAAATTTTAATAAGATTATTATTAAAAATAAATTAATAAAAATAATAAATAATTTAATCATATTTTAACATAATTATTACTAAATATAATTTAATAAAATAATATATAATTTAATAAAATTCTTAATATAATTATTATTATATGAATTAAAAAATCATAATATATAATACTATAAAAATAATATATAATTTACTTTATTATTTTTAAACTACACCACATAATGTGCTAAAATATCATTAGTGAAACAAATAATTTAATTATTCTACAATAAAAAATAAAATATAAGAAGTAATAAATAACTTGAGAATTATATTTCACATCCAAACATAATATTCATATATTAACAAAAAATGACATGATTTCATTAGTTTATATGTCATAATCCACATGTTATAAAATTTTACAACCTCAAAAAGTTACAACAATATTGTAATGACATTCTATCATGTCATTATACCATCCAAATATTACAAACACAAAAAGTTACCAAAATATCATCAACACAACCATGATATTTAATGGTCAGCAAGAAATCTTCTGACCCATTCCAATCGCACAGAAGAAGGTAAACTAAAGAAAATGACCATTTGCATTGGATGATCTGGAATTTTGCTCAATGCGCGATAGAGCTCATCTTCAGTTGAACCTTCTACTTCACATAATGTTGGATATAATTTTAGAGCACTTTCTTGAATGGTCATTTCTGACTTTTGTTGAATTAGCACCTCGGAGGCAATACTCCTACTGATTTCAACGCCAATGGTCTCGATCTTTTCCGGCAATAAAGTGGCAGCATCATTAAATGAAGTAGAAGAAATATGATCACTTGCATCAGAAATCTTTTTTTTCTTCTTTGAAAATGTGGAATCACCTTGGTTTTTAGCTGGATGCTATTGTGTGCCTGAAATATCCACATCATTCAAAGAAACATCAGCTTCGCATTCGTGGAAATCATTTCTTTCTTCATGAGTATTTGTAGTAGCTACATCCTCAGCATCTATTTCTTCAATAATATCAACGGCTGTTTGAGCATCTTTCCCAGTGGCTCAATCTTTTGCATAGATGGCAGTAAGTTGGTCATAATAATGGAAACTACGATGTTTGAATTGAGTGGCTTCTTTATGACTTTGTAAAATTAAGGAATTTATATTAGATATAAGTTTGGTCAAAATAAGATAATAAAGACTTAAAATAATTCTTACATTTATATATGAGTTCCACACCGCATCTTCATCAACAACAAGCTGCCTATGCTCATCCCAACCAAAACTGCTATTGTTTCTTCCACTGAGCATGTCATAAACGATTGACCACTCCCTTTTCAATGTCCTAATCCTCGATTCAAGATTAGGTTTAGCCTTCAACTTGCCATCGGGTAAAACTTTTTCTAACATTTTTTCCAACTCATTTAAATAATCGGCTTTAAATCACGTATCAGCATTAAATGTTCCAACATTGTGCAAATCGACCATACAGGCAACTAACGCAGCATCTTCTTCTGGAAGTTATTTCCTTTTGGTTCCTCGAGAATTTTGGGAAGAAACACTTGATTGTGAGAAACCTGACATAATTATCTTAAGGAAAAAAATTTAAACATAAGTTCAATATTATGAATCAAAAAGTCAACACTTTATAAAATAATAACACATGATGAATCAATACAGAATAATTTATAATTCAAGAAGTCTAGTAGAATACAAAAAACAATTTAAATTTTATGAAAATTAATAATCAAACTCAAACCAAAATCTTAATTTTATATTTCACCCTACTGTGGAAAAACAAATGATCAAAATGAAACCTATACAGATTCTATTCTTAAAAAAACGAGACAAAGCATAGTGTGGGAAATTCATTTTAATTTCAAAGAAAGAATAGATACAGGATGATACATACAACACTTTTGACATGATTTTAATTTCATTTGTTTAATCTTTTTCCCAATAACACAAATTTGAAATTAAACTAATAAGATGACATAATAAAAAATCTTTCTAAAAAAGTACTCTATAGATCTACTTGTCAGTAATCATGTAGCAAATGGCTATCAAATCAAAGCTTGTTATTTTATTTTTCTGTATATAAACAAATTAAGCATGCTTCCACATTTTCGTTTTGTTCCCATAGATTTTTTGGCTAGGTAGATAAAAGAAATAATTTTTCTTTCTTTTTGGCCTAGGGATAATGAAACAAGTTATGGAGGCTTAGAATTAAACCCAGGGGTAAAATGTCTAAAAATAAAAGAAACTAGAAATTAAACAAAAGAGTACTTTTAGTACTATATGAGTGAATTATTACTAAGATGCATAACAAAATCAATGTGAAATCTAATATAAAAGTTTATGCAAAATATATTTTTAATTTTATTCATGCTACTTGAGTCCATAACTAGTATCTATATTTTCTTTTTATCTTTTATCACATAAGGTTTTTGTTTTTTATCTATGGATTTTCTGTAACCAAGATCCATGGTTATTTAAGAGAAGATGATATGAAAGGTTATATAGTCCACCACCAACAACAAGAAGTTTTGGAAGAAAATATGTCTAATTTGACTTGTGCATCTGGTGAAGCCAGTATTTCTTCAGCTGCTGGTGGAACCAACTATTCTCAACAATATTTTAGTAACCCACCAGCTCAAGCTCAGCCAGTTAATAGAAAGAGGAACCAACCAGACAATCCAGAAATGAACAAGAATTTTTTTTAATAATAGCTAAATATGGATCATTCTACCACTTCAAAAATAAAATAATAAGTTCAAATTTTAAGTTTTTGTAGCAACACTTACTTAAATATTTTAACCAAATTGGTATGGAACATATCATAAGCAAAAATGAAAAGGAACCATCATTTAGTTTCGAATTCTTGTTGAAAACTTGGTCATCGACTCATGGCAGAATCAAAATGTAAACTTGACATGTAGTATAGAAGAGAGGGAAAAATGCACAAAAATCGGCAAAAGTATGCATCTATAGTTGAAATAACTTATAGACTGTATCATGCTCTAACTGTCCTTTAAACATTTCCTTTCTGACTCCAAGTTGTCTATGCCTATGACCTTATAGAATCCAACATGTATTATTTATTGAATTCCTTTAAGAGGCCTCTAAATCGGTTTATGTATGCCAAGCCATATACTAGGAGATTATGGTACAGAAAAAAAAGAAGCCAACAGATCAGAATCATCGTGCTCATACAACAGATAAAACTTTTCAATCTTCAGCCAAAAAGAAGAATATATACTGAGCTATTCTAAGACTCAAGCTAAAGAAACTTACTTTATCCTTAGGAAATTTGCAGGAATTTAAAGGAGGGGTGCCTCTCCTACCCTAAAAGCATTGACATTTAAGTTTATTAGCAAGACAAAATAATCTTAAAATACCAAAAGCTTGAGAATTTTTTTAATAGCAAAAGGTTTTTAATAAAGGTTGTAAAGTAATCCTTTATGTTGAAAGATAAAAAATAGATAATCCAGAAATGGGCAAGAATGAAGGGACATGACTAGGCTTGGAAACGCTGATTTTTTTACCGGTTTTAGTGAGAACATCGAGAAACTCTACTTCTTCAAGGCTTTGCCATTGTTTCTTTCAATGAATCAGCCCGTTTAACCATAAAACAAAAATGAAAAGGCAAAAGACAAAGTTCAAGTTAAGATGATGAAGGAAGATGATATGAAGGAAGCAAAAGAAAAAATATTTACCTGACCTTAGATAAATGGGAGGAATGTCGGAGTCGAAGGGTACGTGAAATGGCTGCCGATTGAGAGTGTTTTTGAGGTGAAATTTTGGTAAGGGTAGAAGAGGGTTCTTTAAGCAATGAATAGCTAAACAGTGAAGAGGGAATGGAATAGAAATCCCCAAAAATCTCTGCTTAAGCCCGGAATGGAATACACCTGTAATAGGGTATTCCATTGAACCAAACGCCGGTTTATGTGGGCCTGCAGAATAGGCTGGTAATAGGCATGTAATGGCTTAGCCATTACCTTCAACCAAACATGCCATTAGATTCAGCTGCAACGTTTAGGCTAGGTTTGGGGTGTTACACTTGTCGTGTAGAAGGGGTTAGCCCATGTGGCTTTTGTACCTTGCTCCATTTTTTTTGTTTTTTGCTCCTTTTGCTCGAATTTAAAGTATTGGGAGAATAAAATTGACCATTAACATCGAATAATCACCCAAAAATGCATTAAGAATGAGATTAAAACATATTACTTTTGGCACTTATCACATTTTCAAATATTCAAGATATGTTACCAAGTTACTTGATTTGATATAATCTCTTTAAAATAAGAAAGTTGATGTACTTGATCTAGGCCAAACGAGTCTTATGCATATGTTTCTATAAAAAGTTTGGTTTTTAGATATGGGCTTGCATACATCCAAAATATCAGCAAAGATTATAGCCTAAAGATATTGTTTCCTCATATTGTCAACTTTAAAAATCACAAGTTATATGGTTAAGTAGTACCAGACTTGGTGGGCGCTACTTATGGCACTTCTCTTGACACTCTTTTCATAACTTCCTCAACAATCTTTCCCTTTGGTAATTTTTTTGAATAGAACAAAAACAGGGAGACATATACATCAACGAAAAAATCTCCCTATAGAAAGTTGCCTCTAAGAAACTCTCCCTTAATCAATCAAACTAAACTACAAACATAACCAAATAAATCATCCATTAATGCCTTTAAGTAAACATATGCATTAACAATCAAAGTACTTAAATTATATTATAACAAATTGAAAGATAAATGTTCAAATAAACACCTACCACATTAAGTAAGTTCATCACTAAAAAACCTCCCCAAGTAAACTCTGAAACAACAACAACAACAACAACAACAAAAGAATGCATCAAAAGCACCATATCATCATCATTAGAATCTTTTTCATTCTAGTCCCCCTTTTTGTTTAAACAAATAAGCCAAGGTGCTATAAGAATTTCTAAGCCAAAAGATCATCCTAGAGCCTTGGCACACTGAACATTGGCCTTTAGTTGAGAAATGACCTTTTCTTGAGAGGTAATCTTAGCATCTAAATGGTGAAGCTGTAGGAAAACTTCGATTAAGAAAGCAATTTATTGTAACAGTGGTAGTTTAACTCTCTCTCTCTCTCTCTCTCTCTCTCTCTCTCTCTCTCTCTCTCTCTCTCTCTCTTTTTAAATCAAGCCAACTCGTGATATTTATAGCAATAAACTTTTACTGAAAATTACTTGTGATTTTTGCAAAATGGATTTGAATCGATCTTGGCTTTCAATCAAACTAAACACAAAACAAGAATTGCACCAATTGTAGGCTCGAGTAACACGAAGCAAACACAAAACAAGAAATGACTTTATTACTTTTAGTGGGAAAGTAATTCTCTCAACAGAAACCAGTAAAAATCGCAAATCCCCAAAAATAGAATTTATTCTAAGGAAACAAATTATCACTACTTTTGGCAAATTAACGATATATTAAACTTGTGTTAATAGCTTTACCATTTCATATATTTATAGGGAGAGATAAAAGAATCCTAGTTGAATAACACTTACACAAATAATATTTATTTAATAGAAAATGTGCTCCTACTCCAACTAGAGAAGGGGTGGATGACACACCCTAGTAAAAACTACTAGTGTTACCCTCTTATCTTGAATGAGGGGATTTGGACCTCATTTGTATTGGGTCTAATTATATGTGCTTCTTGGATTTTTAAACTAATACATTATAATTTAATCCAACTCAATACTTGTTTTCTATTTCCCAAAATGAATATTATTTATTCTAGTAATTTAATTAACTAAATTAATTTCCAACTAAATATTTTTTCAATCAAATTCTAATTTTGTTAAAGTCATAAAAAATTACCATAAAAGAATCTATGAGGAAATATATTTAATTTCCTTATTTAATGGATTCATAATGACTATTAATTTAATTCCATTTTCAAACTTCAATTATTTAATTATAATTACTTAAACAACAATTCGAAAATATTAAATTAATTCTCAAGTGATTTTTGTACTTAGTGAGAAAGTATATTCATTTGTAAATGTGAGCAATTTCTTAACTTCATCATTTCCATTCATTTTTGTTCATTTGGTTCTAGATAAAATTCATTTTTATTTCAACATGCAAGTGGAGACACCAATTGGACATATATAACTAAGGCTCAAATAATTTATAGATAAGTTTCAACTTTTTGACTATTAATTATAAACTTATTTAGTCACGAAGTCGTTCCACTATAATATTATGATTGAGCTCTCCATAATTACATATCATTATGAAAGCTACTTAATAAATGATCATCTAATGACCTTGTTATAAGTGTGTTACCCTCATAGGATATCCTTAATATGTTTTTGGTAAATCGTTTCTCCAAATATGATCTCATTCTATTTCATGGTAACTATTACATTTTCCTTGATGAAAAGTCAATTACTATCAAATAGTATTAAAGTCATTTATCACAAAGACAAATGACCCAGGATCACGTTTACTTTTCATCTATCATGCAATGCCGATGAGAGGATATCATTTACCCATTAGTTGGACTATGAATTCCACTATTGTGAATGATGCTACATACTGAAAAAGTGATATACCCAATGCACTAGCTTTCAGTTCCTTATCTATTTAAACTTAGGCTTTTACTTACATCAAAGCATACCACTTATGCATACATAGTCCATCATCCACTTAGGATTAAGGTATGTCACACTATGAACGTCACAAGTGAATAAATGCATAAACGGATCTAGGATCTATTCTACTTGGATCATGTTTGATGTACTATTAGTCTAGTCAGCCGTATTTATGTCTTTATCTTCTAGTAGCCATCTGCTCCGATGCTTAAGACAAAGCTTCTCCCCAATTGGACTTGATAGACAACATATTAGTCATTTAACTAATTTGCTTATTCCAATTAGATTGAGGACATGTTTAGGTTTATTTACAAATACAAGTTGTCATTCCATGTTATGATCCGGCCATGTAATACCATTTAGTTAAACGTTAGATAACCAGTGAGCCAATATTTACTTCTATTTTGATTTACGTTCAAAAACATCAAAGATAATATACAAAGGGTATTAGTGTAATTATTGGATATTTTTATTAAACTAATTTGTTTGCAAAATTACAAGTATACAAAACAAATATACTACACTTTGGGCACTAGATCAATAGTCTCCCACTTCCCCTAGTTAAGTACATAAGTCATATTTTGCTTTCCTATGCCCTCTAAATGTTTCCCAAAACTCTTAGCCACTTGAGTCTTGATAAACAGGTTTGTAAAGTTATCCTCCGACGCAACTTTGACTACATCCATTATTTCATTTGCTACTGCCTCCTTCATGATGTGATACTTTCTATCAATGTGCTTCGTCCTCTTGCAGTTTCTGGTTTCCTTGGTGTTAGCTATTGCTACATTGTTATTGGAATATAGTGTAATAGATTTCTCCATACTATGAATGACTTCAATATGATCCTATTTTGTCCTATGGTAATCATTACATCTTCCTCATGGAAAGTCAATCATTATCAAATACTGATCAAGTCATTCATCACGAAGACAAATAACCCATGGTCACATTTACTTTTCATCAATTATGTAATGCCAATGAAAAGATATCATTTACTCATGTGCTGAGCGATCAAATTTCACTGTTGTGAATAACGCTACATACTGTAGAAGTCGTACATCCAACGCACCAGCTTTCGGTTCCTTATCTATTTGAACTCAGACTTTTACTTACATCAAAGTGTACGAGTCATGCATACATAGTCCATCATCCAATTAGGATTTAGGTATGCCACACTATGAACATCACAAGTGAATAAAATCATAAACAGATTCAGGATCTATTCTTCTTAGGTCTAGTCTGATGTTCTGATGTATTGTCAGTCCAATCAGTCACATCTATGTCTCTATCATTTGGGAATCGTCCGCTCCGATGCCCACGTCAAAACATCTCCCCAATTGGACTTTCAGTTTGCTCATTTCCAATTAGACTAAGGACATTTTTAGGTTCGTCTACTAATGAAGTTGTCTTTCTGTATTATGATTAGAGCACGTAATATGACTTAATATTAGTTAAACATTAGACAACCAGTAAGCAACATTTGCTTCCATTTTGCTCTGCTTGCAAAAACCATGTGAGGACAGTATACAAAGTATTAAGTAATCAACTAATTTGTTTTATTAATCAATTTGTTTGAAAAAATTACAAGTTTCTTAACGAATATACTACACTTAGGGCACCAAATCCAACATTTCTTCTTTTGTTTCTTCTCTTTTGGAAAAAAAGAAGAAGGAACATTTGGTCTTTTTGTACGTGCCATACCTCCTATATATAACTTGTTCAAAGTCACGTTGTCATCAATGTTAGTTTTTCTTGTAGTAGATTTAGCATCATACAAGTCAAAATAAAGTTTTAATGTAATTTAATCATATCTTTCAAAGTGTAAATCTATCCTCTTGTATCAACTCCTTATATGTCTCGAGAAATTAAAATTAGAACGACATTTTACGAATAGACTAAAATTTTGATTGTATATGATTCATAGGTAAATCAATTCATCAAGTTCATTAAACGTCTTGATATTATGGTGTTTAATTTCTGTCTAACCCATAAACCATCTTTTTTTTAGAACTACTTAAGAAATCCAATTCAATCTAAAAAGATGATTACTCAATTTAGATGCATGAAGTACAAATGAAACAAGAATAAAAAAAATTCATTAAAAGAAATCAATGATTAAAAAATCAAGTTAAGTGTTAAAACCCATTGTAATCATAAAAATAAATAAATTTAGTTTATGATTTTCATTTCAAACAAAAAAAGTTGAGCTTCACAATTATTAACAATCCAAGAAAAATAGAGAGAATTAAAGAACTAAAAAAAGTAACGAACCAATTTGTTTTAAGAAAATATTAAAGAGTGAGTTTGATTGAAAATTTAATAATAATTTTTGAAAAATAAAAAATATGTGTAAATTAGTAAATAATAAAAAGTTGTTTTTGATTGTTTTTATTAAAAAACTTGTAAAATTAAAAAATTAAAAAATTAAAATTCTTAATTTTAAATAAATTGTTCAAATTCATATAAATACAAAAATATTCATTTTTTTCTACAGACTAATATCGAATCTATTATTATCGTTTGAATCATGTAAGAATTTTTACTCATATATTTAATATTGAGAACAATTTCTTGTTTCTGCTCTTCAAATTCGTTTTTAAAATCTTCAAAAAATTAAAATGAGAATTATTTTTTAAATGGAAATGAATGAAAAGAAAAAGAAAAGGAAACAATAATTTTTATTTCGAATTTCTCGAAATTTGCTTTCGATTCTTATGAGGGTTTGTTGACAGCTTCACTTTAATAAAATCTAAGTTACATTTCTTATTAAAATAATATTATTAAAATTTTAAGAATAAATTACATTATTGGTCACTTGATTATTAGTAAAAAAAAATTTCCGTCATTGAACTATGAAAAATGACAAAATAATCACCGAACTATTAGTATTTTTTTTAGTTATCCAACTATAAAAAGTTACAAAATGATTACTCAACTATTTAATTTTGTCTTTTTTTGTCATCAACTACCTAACCGTAACAGTTTTTAAAATTGACATAATAACAACTTTAACTCTCAACATTTATACATTTTTTCAACTTAGTCTTGTATCTAAAAAATATAACCTTCAACATTTACATAGTGTAATTTGATCTTTTTTGCAATTTTGCTTTTCTTTGTGACATTGAGGTTAATTTTAAAAGAATGAGAAATCTCAAATTTTTGGGTGTTTCCTCTCTCTTTTTTTCAATAAAATTTAGCTGATAAATTATTTTAAAAGCTTTTTAGATGAAAGGGTCACAAAGAAAAGCAAAACTACACACACACACACAAAAAAAAAAGAGAGACCAAATTACACAAAGTGTAAATATTGAGGGTTAGATTTTTTAGAATCAAAACTAAATTTACACAATGTATAAATGTATAAGGTTAAACTTGCTACCATACCAATTTTAAAAGCTACCATCGGTAGCTAGCTCGTCACCAAAAAGACAGTTGAATAGTTAGGAAACTATTTTGTAACTTTTCATAGTTAGGTGACCAAAACAAAATACTAATAGTTGGGTGATTACTATTGTAGTTACCCCAAATTGTAACACCCCGAATATTTTCGTTTTTGATTTATTAAATTTTATCAAAGCTAAGTATTTGCTTTAGTGATTAAGAACTTTGGTTGTGTGTGTAAGGTTGTGGGTTTAAAGCTCACTTTTGGAGATTTTGCTATTTTTGTTCCTATCCCTAACTCTGTTCATTTGGCTTAAATATTATTTTCACTCAACTTAATATAGAATGAGTCTGTTGATTTAGTAATAAGATGTTAGCTTATTTTTTGGTTTTGTGTTCGAGTCCCTACGAGCACAAACAAAAATATTTTTGTTATGACCCCGTCTGTTTCGTTTTCATGGTAGAGTTTCTATTGAATTAGAATTTTGAGGGAATTTGAGTGGTTATTAGAAAATTTGGTTAGTGGGATAATATGGTTATTAATTTTTAAAAAAAATAGATATTTTTCCCAAAAAATTCTCCCACTTGTTTCACATTTATACCGTTGGTTTTTCCCCAAAATTTTTCTTTTCAATTTTATGTCCATCTTGTTCGTTTTTCTTCTCTTTTGATTTTTTTATTTCCTTCTCTCTTCTTTTCTGTTGATTATACGTTTGGATTCTGGGGTTGTGTCTTGGTGTGGACTCAATTTTTGCTGTAGGTAAGGTTAAATTATAATTTTGGTTTATTTTGATGTTATTTCGTGGAGGCTAAAGAAGGTTGTCATTCTAATGGTGGGTTGTGTAATTAATTACTTTATCGTGTTTTTTTAGGAGAATATTGGGAAGTGTTTGGTGATCCACTAGCAATTTAGGTGCCTCAGTTAGCCCTTCTTTAATAGTAAGGACTCATTCACCATTGAAAAGGGCTATTTTGTTTTGGTATTTAAGTTTGATTGATTGTTGGTAATGCCGATGAAAAATCATTTTGATTGGTGCATTAACTGAAATTTTAGGTTCTAGAAGTCTCATGAGTGAATTCGCATAAAAAACAATCAACATGTGTAACGAAAACCTGAAAATCACGAACGACAGAAAGCTAAAAAACTAGAAATGTAGATGCCACGCACTGTGTGATAGGCCGTGTGAGCCACACGATCTTAGTTAATTGGGTCATGTGGGGCACACAGGTGTGTGGGCCCAAATTTAATTTTTTCCCTCGGGCCGTATTTGTCATACGAATTGAATGTAGCCCTTTCATAGGGTACAAATCGGTATATAAATCATGATTTCTGATGCTCTGTTAGTTATAATTCATGAACGCTTGAGTAGTATGTTATATATGATAGCATGATTTGTTATATGTTAATATTATTTTAATCTGATGTGTAAAGCATGTATGTCTTACACTTATCTGTTATCTGTTTAGTTCTGAATGTGCATTGGGGTGAGATTATATTTATGAGGGAAGAGTAGGCAGTTTAGTTTATCTGTTGTATTTGGTGGCTCAGCCACACATTTCTATTTCAGGCTAGTTAATGCATTTTGATTTGGCAACTGGTCTGCATTTATTCTGTAAAGTGACATATGATCACTTAGTGGTGTGTGAGGTTGGATGGGTTTTTAATACCCTAATTGGTGTATAGGGGTGGTCAGAGATGGTGTGTAAGGGATAGGGGTAGTATTTGAATTTGTATCTGCTACACATGCGAATCTGTATCTGCTATGCATCTATATTTGTATCAGTTCCGTAATTTGTTTAAGCATGTTATTTGATTTATTGTATGTAATGAGTTACACACTAAGCTCGTAAGCTTACTTTCTGTTTATTTGGTTCTCAGGTAATCCTCAAACATAGATGAATCGGTGTGACGGGAGCTAGGTTTTACGTATTTGCTTTGCATTTCCTTTGTTAGAGTTGTGTGACCCAAATTCTAAGAGATTTCTTGCAAGTCAAGTTAAACAAAAAATATTTTCTTACTAGTTTATTAGTATAATATATTTAGCATTTATTAGCATAGTTTATTTGACTTACTAATTTAGCCTATAAATAGGTTCTTTTACAACCTTAGAAAAAAACACCCATTAGAGATTAGAACTCATACCACATTTAGAGAATTTTGTGTTTACATTTTGAGGGTTATTTGTTTTTTGAGTTTTTTAGGGTTTAGTTTTTTATCTCCATCTTTTGTACTCTTCATTCTTTTTCCATTATAGTAAAATTATCTTTTCCCATGGTTTTTTATCCTCTCTAGGGGGTTTTTCCACATTAAATTTATGTGTTCAATTTCTCAATTTATTTCACTATTTTTTTCTTATTGCTTAATCGGGTCGATCCTAACAAGTGGTATCAGAGCTAGTTTAACTTTCATAGATTAGCCCGTTTAGAGATGACAGCAACAAGGTTTGAATTTGAGAAGTTCGATGGTGAGACAAATTTCAATCTGTAGCAAGTTCGGATGATGGCAATTCTAGTTCAAACTGGATTAAAAAAGGTTGCTACCAGGAAAAGGCCTGAGAATTTAAATCAAATAGAATGGGAAAAGCTTGATGAAAATGCCTTTTCTGCAATCTAGTTGTACCTCGTGAATATGGTATTGCAGGAGGTATTGATGGAGAAGACATCATCCACCTTGTGGAAAAGATTAGAAACTCTTTATACGACTAAGGCTCTAGCTAACCGTTTAGTGTTGAAAAAATGTCTATTTATGTTTCGCATGAGTGAAGGTGAGCTTCTTAGAGATCAAATCAGTCAATTCATTACTCTTTTAAATGATTTAAAGAATGTTGAGGTTCATATTGACGATGAAGATCAGGCTATGCTATTATTGTGCTCTTTACCCCCTTTATACAAGTCTTTCAGGGAGACCCTGATTTATGACAGAGACAAACTCTCGTTCGAAGATGTGAAGGGTCATTTGTTGAGTAGAGACTATAACACTAGGGTTTGTGCAAGTGTACATAGTTGTTATCAAGTAGTAAGTAAGTATCGAGTTATCGTCTTCACAAGGATTATATTTGTGTTAAGTCATTTAATTGTAAAATTATAATAACAACTTGGTAAATAAAAACACAATATGATTTGGAAGTGTTAATTGATATTAAGTATATCAAAATAAATGCAATGATCCCTAATGCAATTTATCCTAAATATGCAACTATATGAATAACATAGATTTTAGCAGAATTAAACACAATTTGCAACAATTATAACATAAATAAACGAGGACAATTACTTTAAATAAACTCAATTTATCATCAACATACTTAATAATATTCAAAAAAATATTCCATGGCAACTCGATCTTTCATGAGTTTGGAAACCACGCTAGCTCCTTTCAGAATCCTTTACTTAGTAAATATGCATTTTACTCATCCTTATTTACTAAGGGTTCCTTAGCATTCGTGTGAGCTAACAGGGATGTGTTAGATTTGAAACAGTTTAATCACATAAATCTAAAAACTATGCAGATAACAGAGATTGGTTAGAGTTGTTATGCAACCTACAATTTAATCGGGTCAGGATCTAAATTGAGCATACACATTTCAATTATGTGTCCATTAGCCGTCGCCTGGTCAGGATCGCTCAACTAATTCAGGTGCATTTCAATCACGTATGAATGAGATACAGACTTGATTTTAATTGAAAACATGATCGATTAAGGCACAGACATTATAAGCATGAATTTAATAAATATTATTTAATCAAAGCAATCATCCTAGCTTTAAAATTAAGCTATCATTGTTGTAAACAAGAACAAAGAACACATAACAAACATTTTTAGATTAAATTAAAGAAAAGAACGATTAAACCCAATTCAAAGTGGTTGTTACCCAAGACTCTGAAAGATGAGGGCTTCTTCATTCCTTCGCTTTACTTCTATGCCGATGGCTCTCCAAGGTGGCCGACTAAGGGCTCTTTAAGAGGCTTAATTGCTAAAATCTCTATGAAGAGATGATGCTAGGCGTGGGAAGATAAAAGAATTGAAAGAAGAGAGAAAGATGAGAATGAGAGATGATTGATGAAATGATGAATGATGAGGGATGAGTAGAAATGTGTGAATGAGGTCTTATTTATAGGTGAGGGGAGGACGATGGTTTACTAAAAATAGGAGTTTTCATCTCTTCAAGTATCTTCACTATGTGGCTAGCCATAAATTGAGGAATTTGAGCTGATTTTTGCTCAATTTAAGTGCCACAACAATTCTGGACTGAGACTCGGACAAGTGCAAACCTTCAAGTAAATCTCTAAATTCTTCAACATTGCAAGGACTTTGTGCAATTAAACCAAAAAGTTGTTTATGGACAACCATGTGCAGCCAAATTTTGGGTTGACTTGGTCCTCAATTTGGACAGTTTTGTAATCCAATAAAGCTACCAGACCTATCCAAAATAAATCAATAAATTAGAGGACCAAAGAATAAAATTTATCCAATTTAATTAATTAATTAAAATCCAATTTATTAATGAAATATTTACAAATGAATTATTAAATATAATCTTATAATTTTTTATTTAATTTAATCATGCATGGCCCACTTTATATCTTAAAAATATATTATGCTTAAAATAAATATAAAATAAGTCATTTTATGCATGAAAACTATATAATAAA
The DNA here is from genome assembly GCA_020496765.1 of Gossypium stocksii. Taxonomy (NCBI): domain Eukaryota; kingdom Viridiplantae; phylum Streptophyta; class Magnoliopsida; order Malvales; family Malvaceae; genus Gossypium; species Gossypium stocksii. The sequence goes on from CM035628.1 coordinate 49,915,937, forward strand.
GCACAAAATCACATTTTAATAATTTCTATGTCCTATTTTCATATTTTCACATATTTCATTAATTTATTAAACAATTACTTAATTTTAGCAATAAATTTAAGTAAAAAGGTGATGATTTACATAGGAAAAATCCTATATATTTTTCAGTTTACACACCTCCAAACTTAAATCATTGCTCGTCTCGAGTAATGTTTATGCACAGCAAAAGGCCTTGCTAAAGCAAATTTGCTAATAGTGTAAGCAGAATCAGTTTTTGTCCCATAATCATGCATTAATAACTTCATGTTCATAGATCTTCTTTATTAACAAGTAATTCATATGCAAACATTTTGAGAATTTTATACTAACTTTCAAAATATGCCAACATGAATCATAGTTTGTATGTATGTCACAGACACAGATAATATTTTTCATTCAACATAATTTCTCATCAATCAAGCAAAACAATCATCAGGTTTATTTATGATCTTCATATGTTGAACTTAATACTTCCTCTCCACGAATGTAGGTGATATAATCATCAAATCAATAGGTCTTTTATAAGGTTGTAATAGGGCTTGGTTAAAGGTAGGGACTTTAAGAGATGAGATATTTCAGTTTCAAAATCTTAATCTTTAACTTTGTCTTGGATTTCTCAAAGTACAACCTTTTTCTTTAAGTGATCTTTTGGATCACCCCCAAACTTATTTTGAACTCATGCTCATACTTTTTTCTTTGTGGAAATTGAGCAAACTTTTCTTCGCTTTTTTTTTTTAAGCATGAACACATATATCTTCTGAAAATTTCCTCACACCAAGACAACTTTAGTTAAGATGAGTGCAAAAAATAACTTCAAAAGATGGAGATGTGGCTTATAAAGTATGTTCATTGCAATAAACAGGCCTTTAAGCTCAAAATTATAGTTTCAAGTGTCTAATATCACAAGGTTTGCTTGAACAGGCTCAAACGATCCAAAAAAATAGTGTTTATATCATTTTAGATTTTTTATGTCTCTTAGGATTTCACCTCAAGAAAGTTACTAAGTCAATTCTAAAGATATAAACCTTCATGCATGTCTAATATCAAAAGAAACTAAGTTTTCATGGCAAGAATTACCTAAGGCTAAGATCATCTAAACATTCCCTTCTTCAGGATAACATACAATCACTTAGATAGAATCAACATTAATGCTTGCATACAAACTATCTCATTAAAAAAATCTCTAAACATTCATTTATGAAAACATACTTATGAAAGAAATGATTGAAACATACTTGAAAAAATTTGAGCAATTTATTTGCCTTACCCCCTTTAAAAAGAAGCAATGTCCTTATTGTAAGAGTAAAGCAATGAATGAAAACTAAACACCAAGTAGGGTTGTAAAGAAAGAGAGGTGAGTCATTAAGACTACTTAAATACCAAGTCTTTCCTCAAAACCCAATCCGAGACATGTTCATTCCTATTACCACATCACTTAGTCTTTTTCTTCCTAAAGAAGTATTTATTCATGCTTACTATGTTTTATTCAGCAAAAATTAAATCCTAATTACAAAAGAAATAAATTCCTAAAGACCTAAAAACAATTAAATAAATAATAAGAGAAGAATCCCCCCTTTTATTGGCTCATTCCTCTTGTCTTCTCCAGCTTCATTTCTGCTTGCATAGTCAGCATCCTCCGTCCATGTCTCAAAGATAACATCTGGAAACTCATGAACAAAAATGTTAGAGATATTCTTTAAAGTATTTCGAATTGAATCATCTCTAATTTTTTCATATTTCCAGTAAGCTTGTTGTTGATTATGCATGAACTTGCACATATCCATCATAATTGACAACTCTGATTTCTTTGAAGTATTTGCAGAAGTTGGCATTGGTGTTGTAAATTCAGGTTCAACGCTTAGCTTGATTGTTTCTTCTTCTAGCTCAACCCTAAGTTCAAGATTTGCAAATCCTTCAGCTGGTCCAGGACTACCCGGTTCCTTATCAGATTCTTCTTATTCAGTTTTTGTAACTAGATTAGCTTCAGTTTTAGTTTCATTTGTTGACTCTTTAGTATCTGGCTTAGTTGGCTCTTCTTGCTTGCTTTGATTCAGCTCATGCACCTTTTCTACTAACCTTTCAAGATCATGATTTGTAATGCACCTTTAAACATATTGCCCATTCAGATTTGCTTGTGTTTTAACACAGGCCCTTAAGCAAAGTGAAGTGATTAATGATAGGAAATAAGCACTTTCCGTTTTCTTTTTAGCACAATCATGAATATCCTTGAGAATAATTTTCCCAACATTAATGGACTTTTCTGTCAAGATTGCATATAACAAGAGCATCCGTTCCATCCAGATGGTGGAACTGCGTGAGATAGGCATAAAATTGTAGCGAACGAAATAAAACCATACCTTTGCTACCAGTTTTAGGTATTCCCTTCTACAAGAATGACTCCCATACTTTCTTATAATCTATTGGGATCCCAGATTTGTCACAGCGTCAAGCACTTGTTGGAGAAAATCCCAATTGATATTGTTCATCATAGGGTAGTACTCATCTTTTTCAACATCGGTAAGTTAAACAAATCATTGATGGACTTAGAAGTAAGAGGTACCTTTTTCTTTCGAGCGATGACCTCAGTAGCATCTTATGTAGTCAAACTCGCATAGAATTCTCAAACTAGTTCATCATCGGGAAGTGAACGAGCGTCACAAAATCATTCCCACTTGAGAGCATTGATTATCTTTCTAATTGGCATAGGAACAACCATCAAATCATTACTTTTCAAGTTAAAACCTTTTTTCAGCATCATCGGTTGATCCTTGAAAATTGAATCAAATCTCTCTTTCACTTCTTTATCAATCAAAATCGAGTTTTATGAGTAGTTTTTGACGATCTAGTTCTTTTGCAAGACATGGTATCCTTTCCCGAAATTTTGGCAAAATTTCTACACAAAGGGGAAAAAGAGAAATTAGCAAGGTGGCTAGGACTTGCTATGGCAAACACCTTGTAACAGAAAAGAGGGTGCGATGGCGACGACAATGTGTGACAGCAACGACGGTGTGCGGCAGCAATGGTGGTGCTCCATCAATCTTCTTGCGGCAGCTCTAGGTGATTTCAACAAACAAAAGGAAGAGAACTAGAGGTTTCTTTCAAGATTTGAGGCTAACGGCACAAGAAGGAGATTTAGGGATTTTTAGGGCTTAGCGAATTGCTTTGAGGAGTATGAAAAATAGTAGAATGAAGAGGGGTTTATATAGGGAAAAATTAAGGCAACATGTAACAAAAATTTAGCTACATTAGGGTTACTTGGGCAACAAGCAATGGAAGTGGCAGCAATAGGTATAGAATTTCCCCCTCCTTTTTGCTGTCTTAGGCCTCAAACTTAGACTGTATCTACAGACTTATTCAAAAAAAAAACTAATTAGTACTTGGGCCAAATTTTAACCCTCTTTATTAACATAAAAATTTAAATTTAAAACAAAACAAATTAAAAATTTTTAAATCTTAATTAAAAAAATTTTTCTTAACAAATTACATTAAATTAATTCCCAAGAAAGGTTGGAGGGGTTACTGTGGTCCCGCTTAAGTTCCAATATCCTTCGACAAAATTATTAAATGTACTAAATTAAGAAAATAAGTTCTAACTATTTATTTGTTTATAAAACAAGTTCATGAAAAACCAAGGGTTTGTTAATTTGAATGAGGATTCAACTCGCTCAACTTCACCATCCCAATAATGTTTGAGATGTTGACCATTAACTTTAAACATACCTCTAAAATTGTTGTATAATTCAACAGCTCTATAAGGATACATTTGGTAGATGGTATAGGGTCCTTTCCATCGGGATTTAAGCTTCCCAGGAAATAACTTCAACCTCGAATTAAATAGTAAAACTTTCTGACCTTCTTTAAATTCGCAAGGTTGTATATGCCTATCATGCCATCTTTTTTTATCTTCTTTACACATTTTGGCATTCTCATAGGAAAACACCCTCAAATCTTCCAATTCATCAAGTTGTAACAACCTTGTCTCACCGGCTTGCTTAAGATCAAAGTTCAACTGCTTCAAAGCCCAATGAACTCTATTCTCCAACTCTAATGGCAAATGGCATGCCTTTCCAAAGACTAACCGATAAGGAGTCATTCCCAAGGTGTCTTAAATGTTGTTAGATAGGCCTATAATGCATCATCGAGCCTTTGAGACCAATCTTTTCTGCTAGGGCGTACTACATTTTTAAGGATACCTTTGATTTCACGGTTCGCTCTTTCAGCTTGCCCATTAGATTGGGGGTGATAAGCAGTAGCAATCTTGTGTTTAACGTCATATTTTTCAAGCAACCACTTGAGCCATTTGTTCACAAAGTGAGAACCTTCATCACTAATAATAGCTCTTGATGTCCCAAATTGTGTAAACACATGCTTATGTAGGAATTGCATGACTACCTTAGCATCATTTGTAGGGTATGCTTCAACTTCAACCCACTTGGATACATAGTCCACAGCAACTAAGATGTATTTGTTCCCATACAGAGAAGGAAATGGGCCTAAAAAGTTAATGCCCTATACGTTGAATAATTCAATCTCTAAAATGTTTGTTAAGGGCATTTCATTCCTTCTTGATATATTTCTAGTCCTTTGGCATTTATCACAGTTCTTCACATAAGCATAAGCATCTTTACATAACATAGGCTAAAAGAAACCTGCTTGCAAAATCTTTGCTGCAGTACATGAACCACAAAAGTGTCCTCCACTTGGAGATGAATGGCAATGATACAAGGTCTCAGCAATCTCACTTTCAGCTACACACTTTCAGATTATATTATCTGCACAATATTTAAACAAAAACAGATCCTCCAAAAAAAATACCGACTATCATGAAGGAATTTCTTCCTTTGTTGGTATGTCATTTCTCGAGGAATTATTCCACATGCAAGATAATTGACAAAATTAACAAACCAAGGTGTTTCATGAATTTGGCTTACCTCAAATAAGTGTTCATCTAGGAAGTTCTCGTTGATAGGCATACATGATCGAGTTGCCTCATCTTGTTCCAACCTCGATAGATGACCAGCTACTTGATTTTCAACACCTTTTCTATCTTCGATCTAAAGGTCAAATTCTTAGAGTAAAAGTATCCAACGAATTACCCTCGATTTTGTATCTTTCTTTGTGAGCAAGTATTTAATGGTCGCATGGTCAGTAAATACTGTAACTTTGGTACCTATAAGATATTAGTGGAATTTGTCAAAAGCAAAAACTATATCAAATAGTTCCTTTTCAATTACCGTATAATTGAGTTGGGGTCCCGTCAAAGTTCTACTTGTATAGTAAATAGGGTGAAACCCTTTGTTTCTTCTTTGGCCCATCACAACTCCAACGGCATAATCACTTGCATCTCGCATTAACTCAAAAGGTGAGTTCCAGTCGGGTGTAACGATTATTGGGGCTGAGATTAACCCTTTTTTTAGATCTTCAAAAGCTTCTAAACATGCTTTGTTGAAATCAAACATTGTATCTTCCTCTAACAACAAACACAACAGTTTAGAAATTTTCGAGAAATCTTTGATAAATCTTCGGTAAAAACCGGCATGGCCTAAGGACATTGGGGCTGGTAATCTTTCAATTATGTCCACCTTTGCTTAATCGACTTCAATCCCTCTCTTTGAAATTTTATGCCCTAAGATAATCCCTTCCTTAACCATAAAATGGCATTTTCCCAATTAAGGACAAGATTCATCTCTTCACATCTCTTTAGTACATTAGCTAAATTACTCAAACAATTATCATGCAAGTTACCAAAAACAGAGAAATCATCCATGAAAAACTCAACAAAATTTTCAACCATATCACTGAATATTACCATTATGCATCGTTGAAATGTTGTAGGTGTATTGCATAAATCAAAAGGCATTCGCCTAAAAGAAAACATACTGTACAGACAAGTAAAGGTTGTTTTATGTTGGTCCTTCGAAGCTACAACTATTTGGTTATATCCCGAATAACCATTTAAAAAATAATAGAATTCATTACCTGTCAGTCGATCTAACATTTGATCCATAAAAGGCAACGGAAAATGGTCCTTCCAAGTGACATTATTCAACTTTCTGTAATCAACACAAATTCGCCAACCAATAACAGTTCTCGTTGGAATCAACTCGTTCTGCTCATTTTCAACAATCGTGATTCCACCTTTCTTCGGTACACACTGCACCGGGCTTACCCACGAACTATTTGAAATAGGATAGATAATTCCTGCATCTAACCATTTGATACTTCCTTTCTTACAACTTCTTTCATAATAGGATTGAGCCTCCTATGCCCATCAATTCAAGCTTTTTCACCTTCCTCTAAAATAATTTTGTGCATGCAAAAAGAAGGGCTTATAGCTCGAATATTAGCTATGGTCCAACCAATTGCTTTTTGAAATTTATCTAGAACAGTAATTAGTTGCTCCTCTTGATCTTTAGTCAGTTCAGCTGAAATAATCATATGTAAAGTAGAGTAGTCACCTAAATAAATATATTTCAAATGGGAATGAAGTACCCTTAGTTCGAGTTTAGGTGGTTCTTTAATTTACAACTTGCGTTGCACAACTTCTCTAACTTCTAACTCCAACGGTTAAAACCATGTGAATTGAATAAAATTTCTTGGATTGGCTTCCATCAAACCCATGTTTTCTTCGCCTTCTTTACCCTCAAAAGGTCAAACTCTAAGGTTTTTTCCAATGGATTTTCTTCAAAATTGCTTTCCATAGAAACCACGGTTTCTATTTCTTCCATAACTAAACACTCTTCTGTCGGATCAGGAAATTTCGTCGCTTTAAGAATGTTAAAGGTTACCTAATCGTCTTCAACTCGCATGGTAAGTTCTTCTTTCTGCACATCAATTAACGTTCTTCCTGTGGCTAGGAAAGGTCTTCCAAGAATGATCGGCACTTCCTTATCTGCTTTAAAATCAAAGACAATGAAATCAACAGGAAAAATAAACTTATCGACTCTTACCAAAACATCATCAATCTTTCCCTCGGGATATGCTAAAAATCAATCCACTAGCTGAAGTGTCACAGTTGTAGGTCTTACTTCACCTATCCTTAGCATCTTGAAAATAGACTTAGGCATCAAGTTGATACTTGCTCCTAAGTCATACAAAGCTTTACTATAGTAAGATTCACCAATGTTACAGAGTATCGTAAAGCTTCCTGGGTCCTTCAATTTTGATGGCAGCTTGTTCTGCAAGAATGCACTGCACTCCTTTGTCAAGGCAACAGTCCTATACTCACTCACTCTTTCCTTCTTGGATAGTGTATCCTTCATAAACTTCACATAATTTAGAATTTGGTCTAAAGCCTCCACCAACAGAATATTGATGTGTAACTGCTTCAGAACATCCAAAAACTTCTTGAATTGCACCTTTTGTTTCTGCTTGTGTTGTTGCAACCTTTACAGATAAGAAGGTGATGGAACTTTTAGTTTAATCAGACAACTCTTCTAAGTAGGTAAATCTACATCCAAAGAAGATGTTAAAGTATCTAAATCACTAAGTTAGGATTTACCTTATCAGTCTTCGCAAATTCTAACTCTTTTGATGTAGGAGCTTCAACAGCGGGTTGACTTTCCTCATTCTCGACAGGCTCATCTTCAACATTAATTAATCGAGACTCTAGAATTTTACCACTTCACAATGCCACTGCCTTGATATGCTCTTTACCTAAATTTCTTGGATTCTCAGTATTGCTTAGCAAGGTTCTTTGTGGTCTATCATGAAGCTCCGTAGCTAACTGACCCATTTGGTTTTCCAAATTTTTCATTGTTGCTGCTTGGCTCTGGATCAAAGTGTCATTCTTTGCCATGTACGCTTTCAACAAGTGCTCCAAACTGTTTGATGACTCAGCTTGAGGTGGTTTTGGAGCTTGCTAATTAAACCCTTGAGATTGATTGGGTCTATGCTGCATAAAGTTGCTTGGTCCATTTCCTTGGTTGCTCCAAGAAAAGTTAGGATGATTACACCATGAAGGATTGTAGAAGTTGGACTGGGGACCTTGTCCAGTCCTATTTTGATGTTGATTCCCCACATAGTACATTGACTCAGGATTCGATGGATAATTCTCAAAAGAATGACCCTCACCACAGTACACACAGAAAACAACTTCAAATGGGCTTGGTGGTTGAGCTGCAAAATTATTAGCACTATTAGCGATAAACTGTTTTAACATAGAGGAAATAGACGATACCTGAGCTAATAACGAAGTGTAGGCGTTAACTTTATGAACTCTGGCTACACGTCTTCCTGAAGCTGTTCAATCTGTTGGCCATTGATGGTTATTACTTGCAATCCTCTCGATGATCTCATAAGCCTCATTATAAGACTTAGACAAAATTGTACCATTTGTAGAAGCATCTACCATCAATCTTGTATGCACATTGAGACCATTATAGAATTTTCCAATTGGATGCAATGAGGAATCTCATGATGAGGACACTTCCTAAGTAACTCTTTGATTCACTCCTAAGCCTCATACAAAGACTCATCATCTAATTCTTGAAAAGTTGTGATCTTGTTCCTCAACTTAGCGTTTTTGCTAGGCGAGAAATACTTAACCAAAAATATCTTTGCTAATTCTTTCCATGTAGATATGGAACTTAGTGGCAATGAATTGAGCAATGCTTATGCTCAATCTCGCAATGAGTACGGAAACAACTTCAACCTCAGTGTGTCTTCAGTCACATCGGCTATATTAAATGAATCACTCACCTCCATAAATAATCGAAGGTGGAGATGTGGATCTTCTGTAGGCATACCACTGAATTTGGCCCACCGATTGGAGTATTTGAAACATCACTGGTTTCAATTCAAATTGAGTTGCCTCAATATTTGGCCTTCTAATTCCTAGATTTAACTCACTGAAGAGTTACACAGCATATTGTTTATGCATCGATCCCTATTATCGGCAATGAGGATGGGATTTCGTACATGATCAGCTTCATTACCTTGGTCTTGATTCTGATTTCCAAGGTCCATCTCGACTTGTCTTTGAATTGTTCGTTCACATCTTCTTTGTCTAAAAGTTCACTCAATTTTAGGGTCTATAAGGAGTAAGTCGATAATCCGATCTATGCTTATAAAAACCTCAAAAGAAAATCACAAAATTAAAAAGAATAAGTTGGAAATGTTAGAAATAAACGAAATTGAAAGTAAATAATTTCACAAAAATAATGACTATGGCAACAGTTAACAATCCCCGGCAACAGTGCCAAAAACTTGTAATGCTAAGGTTTGTGCAAGTGTACACTGTTACTATCAAGTAATAAGTAAGTATTGAGTTATCATCTCCACAGGGATTGTATTTGTGTTAAGTCACTTAATTGTAAAATTATAATAACAACTTGGTAAATAAAAACACAATATGATTTGGAAGTGTTGATTGAAATTAAGTATATCAACGAAATGCAATGATCCTTAATGCAATTTATCCTACATATGCAACTATATGAATGAAATAGATTTTAGCAGAATTAAACACAATTTGCAACAATTATAACATAAATAAACTAGGACAATTACTTTAATTAAACTCAATTTATCATCAACATGCTTAATAATATTCGGAAAAACATTCCATGGTAACTCGATCTTTCATGAGTTTTAAAACCACACTAGGTCCTTTCGGAATCCTTTACTTAATAAATATGCATTTTAATGATCCTTATTTACTAAGGGTTCCTTAGCATTCGTGTGAGGTAACAAAGATGTTGTAACACCCCTATCCTGTAACCGTCGCCAGAATAGGTAAGGGGCATTATCGAACTTGTAAATCAGCCTAGAGCAGTAACACTTTAAACTTTTATCAAACATCAACCCATTTTGACAATATCAATCATATATAAGCATAACGTGCTTAAAACAGAACTATAAAGCTTCAATCATACAACAGGGACTAATTTGATAACATATAAAGGATATGAGAAAATTTAAGAAAATTTTCAGAATAGGGTCACACAGCTGTGTGCCCAGACCGTGTGCCTCACACAGTTGTCAGACATGCCCATGTGTCCAGGCCGTGTCAAAACAAGGCATACATACTGACTTGTGCACAAGGCCACAAGACATGCCCGTGTGTCTTGGCCATATGGCATCCTGACTTGGCTACACGGGTAGCAGACACACCTGTGTGTCCAGCCCGTGTGCAATACTGACTTAAAAAGCAACAAAACTAGGGTCACACGATCGAGACACACGCTCGTGTGCTCTGGCCATGTGGCACGATAGGCTTGGTATAAGCCATTTTCACACCCCATTTGCTCATGTACCTACAAGCATTATTTTGCAACAATTCATATACCAATTTAGCAACTAATTCAGCCAAAACAAGCATATTTATACCAATTCAGCCAAAACAAGCACATTTATACCAATTCATAATCAATCAAAATTCATACCAATTTGCTTCATCAAACATGGACCAAATGAGCCAATTCCAAACCTATTTCAACTTACCAATTCAATCCCAACAAAAGCTATCAATTAATCATATTTAAACATCACATGTAACATGTACCACTCACAAATTACCAGATAAAAGACATAACATATAATGCATTCACATGTCATATAAAAGACTTATCATATAAAGTCTTCATACCAAAATATCCATTTCAAGATCAAGCCATATCACATAGCTTGATTAGGTGCAAAATCATACCGCCTTTATTAACATAGATAGCCAAATACATCAACTTATAAACTAGCCTATACATGCCATATTTACAACATTTACAAAGATTCAAAAGTACCAAAGGTTAACTTGGATAGTGCGATAGCAATTTTCGACTTCGTCCGAATCGAGCTAGCTTTCGAATCTATGAAACACGGGAAAATAAACAAAGTAAGCTTTAAAAGCTTAGTAAGCCTGTAGAATATAGAAACAAACTTACCAAAATATTAATAAGCATTTAAAGCAATATAAACCAACTCATAAGCTCACATTGCCTAATCACATGATTCAACCACATGTTAGTCACATTGCAATCATGCATTCATCTATTCAAAAGATGAAAGACATATATAACATCCTTGTACTTATACTTCATGTGTCAATTCATTTATTCAACAAGTACTCATATAGAATAAAATCATATAACCATGTAACCATTTATCAAACATATCACATATCTCAAATAACATATAAATCATGTATCATATAACTTGTATTCTTATAATTGTAACATATAATTCATACCATTCGTGTAGTTCATATATCATATACCCTGTAATCATATACCTCTCGTATCAAAGAATCTTATACATCTTGGGTCATTTATAACATGTATTCACTTCGGTATAATGCCCGTAGAACCTTTGGAAACATCAAGGGATACTCGGGTGATACACACACAGTGTATATACAAACATGTAATCCTTCAATTCATCATGTATGCTCTTACGAGCCATGTACGGTGTGCTCCTCCTGAGCCGATAACGATAAGCCCAAATGCTGAACATGTAAGCCCAAAGGTTGAACGGTAAGCCCGAAGGTTGAATGGTAAGCCCGAAGGCTGAACATGTAAGCTCATGAGCTGTGGTGAGTCTGCAACAAATGCAGGAGCTCAACCAACCTGTAGCTCTAGTGACATGTCACTTGTATCGTACGACTTTCTACGGTTCAAATGGGACTCGATAATCAATTTACACATATAACCAATTGGCATTTCTATCTTTTATTTCCTATATACACATTTATACAATATGTAATTCAAATATGTATTCAATAGTCAATTGATGTCATAATTCATTATACATTCATATAACATTAAAATAGCAATTATAAATATAATACAAGTTTGATTCTAATTATACGAACTTACCTCGATTTAGCTCGTCTACCCGATATCTACTCGTCTACCTTTTGTTTCCCCCGATCAAGTTCCGAGATTTGCTTGTCTTGATCTATATTAACTCAAATTTAACTCAATTATTCACTAACACATCCAACTTAGTCCAAATACATGTATTTTAGCCATTTTGCAAAATAGCCCCTATATTTTCATAACTTGACATTTTAGTCTTTAATACACAATATAACAAATTTCACAGTTTTAACTAAAATTCACTATAACCGAATTTTCCATAGTCTCTACTAAGCCCATATTTTTAATTATTTCACATTTCTAACTGCAAAATTTGTATCTTTTTCAATTTAATATCAAATACTCAATTTTATCAAAAAGTACTTTATAAAACTTGTATACCTATAAACAACCATTAATAATCTTTCAAGAAATATCAAATTACACATGTATTCAACAATGTTAGATTTCAAAAACATCACAAATATCAGAAATTGAGGCATGGGCATGATAGATTACTAAGCAACGATCTCAAATACGTAAAAATTATCAAAAACTGAGTTTAATACATACCTAAATCAAAGCTTATGAGTGCCGAATGTACAAACTCCTCCAACCTTATGTTTTCATTCTTTTATTCGGCCAAAGAGAGCATAAAATGAACTATTTCATGCTTTTATTTTATTAAACATTTAATAATAAGCCATTTACTAAAATAGCCTTTATAAATCGACTAAAAATTCATATTAAATATGGACATGAATATCCACTAGCTTTAATAAAGGAATATTATCAATTTAAAGCCTTCCATTTATAAAGCCACATTAAATTAAGCCATTTTACTAATTAAACTCATATTTATCGCTTTACATGATTTAGTCCTTTTTACCAAATTAACTATTTAAACAGTAAAATTTCTAGACAAAACTTTCACACAGTAACTCTATCATGCTGTAAAGCATAATAAAATAATAAAAATAATATTTTGACTCGGTTAAGTGGTCTCAAAACCACCTATTCCGATTAGTGTCACAATTAGGCTATTACAACTCTCCCCCCTTTAGGGATTTTCGTCCCCGAAAATCTTCCCGGTAAAAAGGTTAGGGTACTGTTTTCACATAGCTTCCTTGGGTTCCTACGTAGCTTCTTCTATCCCGTGTTTACACCAAAGAACTTTCACAAGTGCTATACAATTATTTCTTAACTCTTTGATTTCTTGAGCCAGAATTCTGATCGGTTCTTCACCACACGATAAATCTGATTGTATTTCTACATCAACAGGAGATATTACATGTGACGAATCAGATTGGTATCGATGTAGCATCGAAACATGAAAAACATCGTGTATCTTTTCAAGTTCATACGGTAATGATAATCGATAGGCTACAGGCCCTATTATTTCAACTTTTTCATATGGCCCGATGAATCGCGGACTTAACTTTCCTTTCTAGCCGAAACAAAGAATTTTCTTCCACGAAGATACTTTCATGAATACTTAGTCTCCGACTTGAAATTCTATTTTCTTTCGTTTCAAATCTGCGAATGATTTTTTTCTATCCGAAGCTACTTTTAAACTATTACGAATCACTTTCACTTTTTCTTCGGTTTCACTGATCAATTCCACCCCGTGTATCCTTTTCCCACTCAATTTTGTTTAGTATAACGGTGTTTGACATCTACATCCGTATAAAGCTTAGTACAGAGCCATTTTCAAACTCATCTGGAAGCTGCTATTATACGCAAATTCAATCAGAGGCAAGTATTTCTCCCAGCTATCTTCAAATTCAAGGATGCAACATCGTAACATATCTTCTAAAATCTGTATAACTCTTTTAGACTGTCCTTCTGTCTGAGGATGAAAAGTTGTACTGAAATTCAATTTTGTTCCCAAAGCTTCATGTAGTTTCTTCTAGAATCTATATGTGAATCTTAGATCTCTATCGGATATAATAGACAATGGTAAACCATGTAATCATACAATCTCAGATAAATACAATTCAGCTAATCTATCTAGGGAGTAATCTGTACGTAATGGTATAAAATGTGTCGATTTCGTTAATCGATCAATGATAACTCAGATTACATCTTTCTTTTTCAGAGTCAGGGGTAATCCCAATCGAAATCAATCGTAACTCTATCACATTTCCATTCTGGAATCATGACTGGCTGTAATAAACCTGATGGTACCTGATGTTTGGCTTTTACTTGTTGACAGACCAAACATCTCGATACAAATTCTGATATATCCCGTTTCATTCTAGACCACTAGTACAATTGCTTCAAATCATTATATATTTTAGTGCTACCCGGATGAACAGAAAAGCGACTAGCATATGCTTCATGTAAAACTTTCTGAATAAGCTCGGTATCTTTCGGTATGCAAATTCTATTTTGGAACATTAAACAATCATCAGTTCTAATACTAAATTCACAATCATCAGTCACCTTTCTAAGCTTCGCAATTTTGTTGCAGAAATACCGATTTAACTTTTAACTCAGTTAGAATAGATCCATCATCACATAGCATCATTTAAGTGTTCATAGCTCGCAAAGAAAACAACGACTTTCGACTCAAAGTATTTGCTACAACATTAGCTTTTCTCGGATGATAATCAATTACAAACTCGTAATCTTTCAATAGTTCTAGCCATCTCTGTTGTCGCAGATTCAAATCTCTTTGTGACATCAAATACTTTAGGCTTTTATAATCTGTGAATATTCAACATTTTTCACCATACAGATAATGACACCAACTCTTTAATACAAAGACTATAGCGGCTAACTCGAGATCATGCGTTGGATAATTTTTCTCGTGTGGTTTCAACTATCGGGAAGCATAAGATATAACTTTTCCATCTTGCATCAATACATAACCAAGTCCATTTAATGACACATCACTGTAAACCACAAACTCTTTACCCGATTCTGGTTGAACTGAAATCGGTGCCTCTATTAACAGTGCTTTCAATTGTTCGAAACTTTGTTGACACTTTTCAGTCCACTCGAATTTCATATCTTTTTGAAGTAATCGAGTTAACGGAACTGCAATTATCGAGAATCTTTTCACAAATCTTTGGTAATAACTCGCTAATCCCAGGAAACTTCTAATCTCAGATACATTTTTCGGTGGTTTCCAGTCTAATATCGTAGATATTTTGCTCGGATCAACTCTGATACCTTCCGCTGAAACAATATGACCTAGAAATCTGACTTCCTGAAGCCAGAATTCACATTTGCTGAATTTAGCATATAATTACTTATCTATCAAAGTCTGTAGCACAATTTTCAAATGTTCTGAATGCTCCGTCTCATCACGAGAATAGATCAGAATGTCGTCAATGAACACAACAACAAATCTGTCTAAATACGGTCTGAATATATGATTCATCAAATCCATAAACAGCGTAGAAGCGTTAGTCAAACCAAAAGGCATAACTAAGAATTTATAGTGACCGTACCGTGTTCTGAAAGTAGTTTTCGGTATATCAGAATCTTTAACCCACAACTGGTAGTATCCCAATCTCAGATTGATCTTTGAAAATAATGTAACCCCTTTCAACTGATCAAACAAATTGTCTATTTGCGGTAGAGGATACGTATTCTTTACGGTCACTTTATTCAATTGCCGGTAATTTATACGCATTCTTATTGACCCGTCTTTCTTTTTCACGAAAAGCACTGGAGCACCCCAAGGTGAAAAGCTCAGTCTTCTAAAGCCTTTATCAGTTAATTCTTGCAATTGTGCTTTTAACTCTTTTAATTCAGTCGGTGCCATTCTGTACGAAGCTATTGATATCAGTGTAGTGCCCGGTAACAACTCAATGCCAAATTCAACTTCTCTGATCAGTGGTAAACCTGATAACTCTTCAGGAAATACGTCCGGAAACTCACAGACAACCGGTATAGATTCAATCTTTAATTCCGCCAACTTAGTATCCAGTACATATGCTAAGTATGCATCACAGCCCTTTTTCACATATTTCTGAGCTTGCATAGTAGATATCACAATCGATAACTCATTTGAATCACTTGATTCAATCCGAAGAATTTCACTGTTCTGACACTTCAACTCTATACTCTTTCTTCTGCAATTAACAATCGCTTCGTGGATGTTCAGGCAATCCATGTCCAATATCACATCAAACTCATCAAATGGTAGGAGCATCAAGTTAGCTGAAAAACAGTATCCCTGAATCATCAATGGACATTTCTTACATATTTTATCAACTAATACAAACTTGCCTAATGGATTTGATACTTGAACCATAAATTCTGTAGACTCTACATGTAAACTCTTTTTAAACACTAGTTCGATACATATATACGAATGAATTGATCCAGGATCTATCAACTCAACTATATCAGTGTTAAAAAGAGAAAAAGTACCGGTAATGACATCAGGTGAAGAGGCTTCCTCAAGTGCATGTATAGCATAAGCTCAAGCAGGAGCGCATGTCTCAAATCTAACATTTGAATCTCGTATAGTACTGCAGTTTCCACTCTGATTCCCAGCATTCTGGGGTGGTCTACTTCTAGCAACAGTATTGCTAACTTTTACGGATTGCTCTTTAACAGCAGTAGATTTCTCTAGACAGTCTCGGAGATAATGATCTAGTGACCTACATCTGAAACATACTCCACTTTTCAATTGACATTCACCAAAATGCTTTCTGTTACAATGCTTGCAATCAGGTCCCGAATTTCTCACACTACCCACACTAGCAATAGATGTTGTCTAGGGCTTCGGATTAAAGGATCTTACATCTCTATCTCTAATCATTACACCAACAGAAGCAGTAGAACGGGGATGGAAGTCTTTAGCTTTCTTTGATCCAGACTGATACGACTTACTCGCAAATCTCTTTCTAGACTCTCTCGATCTAAAATTAGCTTTTTGTTTTTCTTTAGCAAGTTCCTCGGCTTTACAAGCCCTATCAACCAGAACTACAAACTCGTTCAGCTCGAGAATCTTGACTAACAATCGAATATCTTCATTCAATCCATCCTTGAACCTTTTGCACAAAATAACTTCGGTAGAGACACACTCGCGAGCTTACTTACTGAGTCATATGAACTCTCTTTCATATTCGGTTACCATCATACGACCCTATTTTAGATCAAAGAACTCTTTTCTTTTCTGGTCGACGAATCACTGGCTAATATATTTCTTCTGAAATTCGGTCTGAAAGAAACCCCAATTAACTCTTTCACGCGTAACAACTAATATTAGAGTATTCCATCACTAATATGCAGCATCTCGTAACAACAAAATAGCACATTTTAAACATTCATCCGGTGTGTAAGATAGTTCATCGAAAACTCTGATCGTATTTTCAAGCTAGAACTCGGCCCTCTCAGCATCATCACTAGCTGAAGCTCGAAATTCTTCGGCCCTGTATTTCCGTATCTTATCAACAGGTGGTTTATTAAATCTCAAAAGATCTATACCTCGTATAATCTCAGGGTTTGGTTGGGGAACCAGAGGGGGTGGAGGTTGTGGAGCAGTCGGGTTTGCTCGCACAAATTCAGAAAACCATTCAGACATCATTTGGCTGAAAGCTTGTTTAGCTTCTCCCTAACTGCCCGTAGCAGGGCTCGATTCAGAAGGCACAACCCCTTGAGCTAGAACTGGCGCATTACTTTTAACATCGTTGACTATTGCTCGATTTAAATCCATTTACTATATAAAACATAATTCAGAAGATGTCAGGAGATATCGCACTATTACAATTACGTATATGGCATATATAGCTAGACTCGTATACACTATGGTAGTCCTAGAATTGACTAAACCGTAGCTCTAATACCAATAAAATGTAACACCCCTATACTGTAATCGTCACCAAAATAGGTAAGGAGCATTACCAGACTTGTAGCTCAGACCAGAATAGTAAAACTTTAAACTTTTATCAAACATTAACCCATTTTAACAATATCAATCATATATAAACATAATGTGCTTAAAACAGACATATACAGCTTCAATCATACAACAGGGACTAATTTGATAGCATATAAAACATATGAGAAAATTTAAGAAAATTTTCAAAATAAGGTCACATGGCCGTATGCCCAGACCGTGTGTCTCACCAAGTTGTCAGACACGCCCATGTGTCCAAGCTGTGTGAAAACAGGGCATACATACTGAATTGTGTGCACGGCCACAAGACACGCTAGTGTGTTTTGGCCGTGTGGCATCCTGACCCCGCTACACGGGTACCAGACACGCCTGTGTGTCTAGCCTATGTGCAATACTAACTTAACAAGTAACAAAACTAGGGTCACACGGTCAAGACACACGCCCATGTGCTCTAGCCGTGTGGCATGAAATAGGCTTGGTATAAGCCATTTTCACACCCCATTTGCTCATGTACCTCCAAGCATTATTTTGCAATAATTCATATACCAATTTAGCAACCAATTCAGCCAAAACAAGCACATTTATACCAATTCATATTCAATCAAAATTCATACCAATTTGCTTCATCAAACATATACCAAATGAGCCAATTCCATACCTATTTCAACTTACCAATTCAATCCCAATAAAACTTATCAATGAATCATATTTAAACATCACATGTAACATGTACCACTCACAAATTACCAGATAAAAGACATAACATATAATGCATTCACATGTCATATAAAAGACTTATCATATAAAGTCTTCATACCAAAACATCCATTTCAAGATCAAGCCATATCACATAGCTTGATTAGGTGCCAAAATCATACCGCCTTCATTAACATAGATAGCCAAATACATCAACTTATAAACTAGCCCATACATGCCCTATTGACAACATTTACAAAGATTCAAAAGTACCAAAGGTTAACTTGGAAAGTGCGATAGCAATTTCTGACTTCGTCTGAATCGAGCTAGCTTTCGAATCTATAAAACACGGGAAAATAAGCAAAGTAAGCTTTAAAAGCTTAGTAAGCCTGTAGAATATAGAAACAAACTTACCAAAATATCAATAAGCATTTAAAGCAATATAAACCAACTCATAAGCTCACATTGCCTAATCACATGGTTCAACCACATGTTAGTCACATTGCAATCATGTATTCATCTATTCAAAAGATGAAAGACATATATAACATCCTTGTACTTATAATTCATGTGTCAATTCATTTATTCAACAAGTACTCATATAGAATAAAATCATATAACCATGTAACCATTTATCAAACATATCACATATCTCAAATAACATATAAATCATGTATCATATAACTTGTATTCTTATAATTGTAACATATAATTCATATCATTCATGTAGTTCATATATCATATACCCTGTAATCATATACCTCTCGTATCAAATAATCTTATACATCTTGGGTCATTTATAACATGTATTCACTTCAGTATAATGCCCGTTGAACCTTTGGAAACATCGAGGGATACTCGGGTGATACACACACAGTGTATATACAAACATGTAATCCGTCAATTCATCATGTATGCTCTTACAAGCCATGTACAGTGTGCTCCTCCTGAGCCGATAATGGTAGGCCCAAATGCTGAACATGTAAGCCTGAAGGTTGAACGGTAAGCCCGAAGGCTGAATATGTAAGCTCAAAAGCTGTGGTGAGTCTGCAACAAATGCAGGAGCTCAACCAACCTGTAGCTCTAGTGACATGTCACTTGTATCGTACGACTTTCTACGGTTCAAACGGGACTCGATAATCAATTTACACATATAACCAATTGGCATTTCTATCTTTTATTTCCTATCTACACATTTATACTATATGTAATTCAAACATGTATTCAATAGTCAATTGATGTCATAATTCATTATACATTCATATAACATTAAAATAGCAATTATAAAAAAAATACAAGTTCGATTCTAATTATACGAACTTACCTCGATTTAGCTCGTCTACCCAATATCTACTCGTCTACCTTTTGTTTCCCCCGATCAAGTTCCTATATTTGCTTGTCTTGATCTATATTAATTCAAATTTAACTCAAGTATTCACTAACATATCCAATTTAGTCCAAATACATGTATTTTAGCCATTTTACAAAATAGCCCTTTTATTTTCATAACTTGACAATTTAGTCCTTAATACACAATATAACAAATTTCACTTTTTTAACTAAAATTCACTATAGTCGAATTTTCCATAGTCTTTACTAAGCCCATATTTTTCATTATTTCACATTTCTAATTTCAAATTTTATATATTTTTCAATTTAATCCCAAATACTCAATTTTATCAAAAATCACTTAATAAAACTTGTATATCTATAAACAACCATTAATAATCTTTTAAGAAATATCAAATTACACATGTATTCAACAATGGCACATTTCAAAAACATCACAAATATCAGAAATTGAGGCATGGGCATGATAGATTACTAAGCAACGATCTCAAATATGTAAAAATTATCAAAAACCGAGTTTTATACATACCTAAATCAAAGCTTATGAGTGCCGAATGTACAAACTCCTCCAACCTTATGTTTTCGTTCCTTTATTCGGCCAAAGAAAGCATAACCTGAACTATTTCATGCTTTTATTTTATTAAACATTTAATAATAAGCCATTTACTAAAATAACCTTTATAAATCAACTAAAAATTCATATCAAATATGGACATGAATGTCCACTAGCTTTAATAAAGGAATATTATCAATTTAAAGCCTTCCATTTATAAAGCCACATTCAATTAAGCCATTTTACTAATTAAACTCATATTTATCGCTTTACATGATTTAGTCCTTTTTACCAAATTAACTATTTAAATAGTAAAATTTCTATACGAAACTTTCACACAGTAACTCTATCATGCTATAAAACATAATAAAATAATAAAAATAATATTTTGACTCAGTTAAGTGGTCCCGAAACTGCCTGTTCTGATTAGGATCAAAATTGGGCTATTAGAGACGTGTTAGGTTTGAAACAGTTTAATCACACAAATAAAAAAACTATGCAGATAACAAAGCTTGGTCAGAGTTATTATGCAACCTATAATTTAATCGGGTCAAGATCTAAATTGAGCATGCACATTTCAATTATGTGTCCATTAGCCGTCATCTGGTCAGGATCGCTCAACTAATTCAGGTGCACTTCAATCACAGATGAACAAAATACAGACTTGATTTTATTGAAAACATGATCAATTGAGGCGCAAGTAGTATAAGCATGAATTTAATAAATATTATTTAATCAAAGCAATCATCCGAGCTTAAATAAAATTAAGCTATCATTGTTGTAAACAAGAACAAAGAACACATAGCAAACATTTTTAGATTAAATTAAAGAAAAGAAAGATTAAACCCAATTCAAAGTGGCTGTCACCCGAGACTCTGAACGATGAGGGCTCATTCGTTCCTTCGCTTTGCTCCTATGTTGATGGCTCTCCAAGGTGGCCGACCAAGGGCTCTTTAAGAGGCTTAATTGCTAAAGTCTCTATGAAGAGATGATGCTAGGCGTGGGAAGATGGAAGAATTGAGAGAAGGGAGAAAGATGAGAATGAGAGATGATTGGTGAAATGATGAATGATGAGGGATGAGTAGAAATGTGGGAATGAGGTCTTATTTATAGGTGAGGGAAGGAGGATAGTTTACTAAAAATAGGAGTTTTCATCTCTTCAAGTATCTTCACTATGTGGCTGGCCATAAATTGAGGAAGTTGAGCTGATTTTTGCTCAATTTAAATGCCACAACAACTCCGGATTAAGACTCGATCAAGTGCAAATCTTCATGTAAATCTCTAAATTCTTCAACATTGCAAGAACCTTGTACAATTAAACCAAAAAGTGGTTTATGGACAGCCATGTGCAACCGAATTTTGGGTTGACTTGGTCCCCAATTTGGACAGTTTTGTAATCCAATAAAGCTATTAGACCTGTCCAAAATAAATCAATAAATTAGAGGACCAAAGAATAAAATTTATCCAATTTAATTAATTAATTAAAACCCAATTTATTAATGAAATATTTACAAAGGAATTATTAAATATAATCTTATAATTTTTTATTTAATTTAATCATGCATGACCCACTTTATATCTTAAAAATATATTATGCTCAAAATAAATATAAAATAAGTTATTTTATGCATGAAAACTGTATAATAAAGCACAAAATCACATTTTAATAATTTATATATCCTATTTTCATATTTTCACATATTTCATTAATTTATTAAACAATTACTTAGTTTTAGCAACAAATTTAAGTAAAAAGGTGATGATTTACATAGGAAAAATCTTATATATTTTTCAGTTTACAGAGACAAACTCGACAATGAGTTTGGTTTGGATAGCGAGGTAGATAGGCAAGCTTCCATTTTGGTAGCATCAAAAAAAGGAGACAAAAGGTGTCGATATTGTAAAAGGTTAGGTCACATCAAAGCAGATTGTTATAAATTGTGAAATAAAAGAGCTACTGAGAGTAACAAGGAAGATGTAGCTGGTGCTTATTTGGCTGATGAAAGCGGTGATGATTTCTTATTAGTGTCAACGAGCAATCCAAGCTCACGTCCGAGTGGATCCTAGATTCGGGATGTTCTTTTCACATGTACCCTAATAGAGAATAGTTCTCCACATATAGTTCGGTTGAAGGTGGAGTTGTGCGCATGGGAAACGATTCATCTAGTAAGGTAATTGGTATTGGTACTGTTAAATTAGGATACATGATGGGACGATTAGGACACTCTCAGATGTCAGGTATGTACCTGATTTACGAAAGAATCTCATCTCCTTAAGTATTTTTGACTCGAAAGGATGCAGAATCAACATCGATTCGAGTGACATTAAAGTATCTCGTGGAGCACTCGTTTTGTTAAAAGGTAAAAGAACCGACAGTCTTTATATTTTAGAAGGTTCTATAGTAACGGGTGAAATCAGACGTCCCTCGTTCGTTATAGAGTCGAAGTCAACTCGTTTGGAGCAGAGGCAACTTGGTTATAGGAGGGAAAATGTATGATTGTTTCATTGAAGAGAAGTTCTCATTTGGATGCAGGTTTTGAAAAGTTAGGGCACTATGTTCGTGAAAATCAGACCCGAGTTAGTTTTGATTTGGCGGTGAACAAGTCGAAAGGTAGAAGTCTTCCAGCTTCTAAACACAGCTTCCACTCAGTTAATTCCCTGCATAGTTCAAGATAGGCCAGTGGCGGGCTTTAACAAAGATGGCATTGTAAGAATTCGTGTCAAGGTGGAGATTGTTAGAATTGTGTGACCCAAATTCTAAGAGATTGCTTGCAAGTCAAGTTAAAAAAATATATATTTTCTTTCTAGAAGATTTAGTATTTATTAGTGTAGTATATTTAGCATTTATTAGCATAGTTTATTTGACTTACTAATTTAGCCTATAAATAGGTTCTTTTACAACCTTAGAAAAAGCACCCATTAGAGATTAGAACTCATAACACATTTAGAGAATTTTGTGTTTACGTTTTGAGGGTTCTTTGTTTTTTGGGTTTTTCGAGGTTTAGTTTTTTATCTCCATCTTTTGTACTCTTCGCTCCTCTGCCATTGTAGTAAAATTATATTTGCTTGTGGTTTTTTATCCTCTTTGGAGGGGTTTTTCCACGTTAAATTTATGTGTTCAATTTCTCAATTTATTCCACTATTTTTTTTTCTTGTTGCTTAATCGAGTTGATCCTAACATCCTTAAATTTGGTTCAATTTAGTCTATTTTCATTCCGTTGGACTATTTTATACTTTTGGAACTATTTTGGACTTTTGGGATAGTTTTAAAATCTAATTTTATTTTTATTTTTCATTTAGAACCGTTTAAACATTTTAGATGACACCATATCTTTTTGCAAATGTTGGATTTCAAAATCAACTCGTGTTTTCCAAAACTTTACTTAACTAAGAAATTTCGTTGCGAAACTAAGCGATTTTACTAGTGATCATCGGCAAAACTAATAAATTATTTAAAAGGAAGTTTTTTCTCAAATAAACAGGAGTTTTATTTACTGCATATTGTTTTAAATTATTTTTCTATTTCAAAATGGGTTTTAGATTTTCGAATGAACTTAGATAACACCTCTAGATTCGATCATAATATCTAGATCAAGTTTGAGGTGTTACACAAATTTTAAATGCTACAAAAACATTAATGAAAACAATAATTGATTCAATTTTAATTTTATTAGCACAGTTACTGCTATAACAATAAAAAGTACTTGAATTTAAACATGATGGAATACATCTTTTCTCTAATTTTAGGCTTTGAGAGAATTATGAATCAAAGTTATTGTATAGAAAAATAAATAAATAACCATTTCTATAAAACATTACTAATAATCCAAAATTATATTTTATCATTTTATTAAGAAATTTATTATTTGGCGTTTTAATTTTTATTAATTTCATAGGTAACAAATACCCCAAAAATTTTGATTATGTATATTATGTTTAATCGTAATATTTTATTCTCACATTATCGTGACAATGATAATTATATTTGAATATAAAAACATTAATTTTAAAGTCACAATTACATTATCCAATGACTCAATATAATAATGAATCTTACAATGATTATTACTTTTAATCACACGGGAATAATTCCACCGCCCACGGCACATTAATCTTTGTTTTTAACACAAATTTATTTTTAACATTAGCTGTAGGGAAAAGAATACAACTAGACTCGACAAACATGGCAGGTTTCGAATCTAACTAAAATCACATGGCACAATTAAGTTTGACCACAGCACCTTCTTTCATGACACCCGCTTTATTTATCCAAACGAAACAATCAGATGAATAATCTTAGTCCAAATTGCGTTTCTTATAATGACCTTATTTTGCATTTCAACAATTCTAATACTTATGTGATGAATCCTAACATAAAGGCAAATCCGGCGGTGGTGCTGGAAGAGACTGTAAATCTCCAACTCCATTCTCAACCAGGAAAGCCATAGCCAAACCCCATGTGATGTGAACATCCAAGTGACAATGCATTAGCCACACACCTGTTAGCAAAAGAGTTTAGATTCAACCATCAAATGAAGGATTCATTGAGAGACCATTTGAAAGAATCTGAATACCTATTTAGTACCATTATTACCTGGGTTATCGGCAACGAATCTAATGACCGCCCATCCATTCGCAGGGACTGCAACCGTATTCCTTAGAGGTGGATCAACAAGGTTGAACTTAGATGTATCTCTTTTAGGATTGAAGTTTCCAAAACCTTCTGCAATGATGTAGAAATCGTATCCGTGAAGATGAATTGGGTGGTTCTCAGGTGCGATAATGCTTGTGTCTTGAAGCACAACCTGTACCCTTGAACCGAACTTCAATTTGTACAATTTAGTTCCTGTAATTGGTTGGAAGAGAGTTCGGCTCACATTCCCGGTATAATCGAATTTCACTGGTGGGGTTCCTGGAAAATCTGTGGTGAACACCCCTGGAATTCCCTGTTGGTGAGCTTGTAACAATGAGATGCTCCGAGGGAGCACGAATGAGACATTGTTCACGCTAGCAGCCAAACGTGTACCGTTTGGTCCTTGGCAGCGACTTCTACGAAAATTTGGTGGGCAGTTGTTGAGTCCTAAACCAACTGTGAAGAAGAGGCTTTCGTCGATCTCAGTTGGGACTTGGACCTTTCGGGGACTTCTGAAGCTTCGGCTGAAGGCTGTAACGGTGTTGGTATCATTGTAGGCTGGCAGAGAAGGCATAATTGGTTTGGGTGCATTGCCCTTTTTAGAAGACTTGTATTCAAGAATGGCTGTTGTAGTAGTGTTGTCGAAGGGTACGTTTTGGGCGCTTTGGTAGGCTCGGGCTGCCATGTAGTATCTAGCCGGTCGCCGGTCTGCTTTGATCAGTACATCAGTGGTTTGGCCGGCACCTAGCATGAGTACTGACGTGGTGAAGGGTTTGATGTAAGTGGCATCAGCACCAACAACATTGAGCGTATGGTTTGCCACTGCAAAGAAAAGCGGTTGGTTCAGGGCTGCATTGATGACTCTCAGGAGGTTGGTCTCACCGGCGTGTATGGGGATGATTGTGGTGTCTGCAAAAAAAAGAAAAGCATGTCAATCTTATGGGAAATCATATCATATATATATGAAACTCAAGTTCAAAATTTGAAGAAGCAAACCTTTGCTGGAGCATTTGTATAGATCACCAGGTTGAGCATTGATGGTGTAAGCATCAGAGACATTTGGAGCTGCCCCTGTCCTTGTTGCTTCCCTCACAACATCGATGGGGTTTGCATTCCACCATTCACCTTGTAGTCATAATCAACAATAATTAGATTATTCAATCTAGGCATAGCCCTCATAATCAATTATCATTTCTCCAGCCTGCTTGCTAATTAGGACTCATCATGTTGTTTGTGAGTAATTAAAAGTTTATATATTAATTAATTACCGAGTACAATTAGTGTTTCGAGGTTTGGCTTAGGAAAAGGGTAGGATTCGCCTAGTCTGGGACGGATGATGAGAGCTCCATAAACAGTGGCTCTAAGCCATGAGCTGTGAGCATGCCACCACAATGTTCCTTCTTGTCCTTGAATAGTGAACCTGTAGGTGTAATTTCCACCTGGTCTAATTGGGCACTGAGTCACGAATTCTGGTCCATCTGCCCATCCGGTTCTCATTTGCCGAACACCATGCCTATAAATGAAAGTGGTTATGGTAATTCAAAATATATACATACCAGCGGCTGATACAAATGTGTAAATGAGTATATATATATGTTTATAGACTTAATTAGTGCTACAATAAATTATACAGTTAACCATTTTCATGATATGAAAATTTATAGTAATATTTCCTGTTAAAATATTAATTTCGAAACCAATACTTAGGCTATACTATATTATATATTATCGAATGTGCAATAACTGAAATACCAGTGAATGCTGACATTGTATCTGGCTTTGCTAACAACTTTAACTTCAAGGGAGTCTCCATTCCTGACCTCCAAGGTAGGTCCAGGAAACATGCCATTTACAGTGATCCTGTTGTGAGTGTTGCACAGCCTCTTCACTGGTGTTGCTTGGATCTGTTTCATTCATAGTTTAGTTAAGCAATCAAATTAAAATAAACAAGAAAGACTCGCTAGAAAATATAAAGAAATAACATAGAAACAAGCAAAGCCACTTGATAAACTAAATAGCTAGGAAACAAGAGGATCCAAGAATAAGGAAAAGAAAACACACGACAAATTGATGTCGTTGAATTTCTCCACTTGTTAAGGACAATAATGTAGAAGAAATGAGAAGGAAAAGGCCGAGGAACATGATGGAAAAGTTCTTGAGAGTCTCCATATGTAGCTAAGTAGCTAGATCGAAATAATTGCCTTTTCTGTTCGAGGATAAGTTGCTCGCAGAGACAGGTGCTTTTTATAGGAAGATACGTTGTTTGAACAAAATGGTTCCACGCAAATGTTGTCAAGTGGTCGACCCCGGCTTAAGTGGTTGTTGCACCCACTAGCCTGTGTATTAAAAGTGAATAATTAGTTTCATGAATGCAGCCTTTGCTTTCTTCACAAACTATTTTTTTCTGTTACTGTAAATCAGAACTTTTAATTAATCAATTAATTAATTAGTAATATTTTCCATCTATATTCTAATGCACGACCCGTTACATGATAAAACTAGAAAAGCTTCAACATTAGTGAACAGGAAACATATAATATTCTTCTGACTTGGATTTCAGAAATCTAGTTAATGTTTCCTAAGTCACGGAGAGAATGTTCTTGAATTTCAGAAATTAAAAGTGTTCAAGACTTGGCTATTACCAATTCTTTTAAAAAGCTATTTGCTCAAAATCGACCGAGGATGATATTGAGTAAATATTGTGGTTTCTTTCATTATTCAAAAAATAATAAATTTATTTAATAATTCATTATAAGCCAACTCAACTATACCTAAAAAAAAATTAATAAGAATCAATATCTTATAATTTAATTAATAAATATTTACTAAATTTGACCTAAAATGTGTAAAATTTTTTGAAGATTTGAGGATGAAAACGTAATTAATCTTTAAAATTGAATGAGAATTTTGTGTTTGGAGAGCTTGAAAATAAAAAAGAATTGACTACTTTCAGAAGAAAAACATTAATTTGATGTTTGGCAAAATTTTTAAAAGAAATGTAGAATGGGAGGGAAGGAAATGATGGGCGGTTTAAATAACAAGCCAAATTTTAAAAATTTGGGTTTTTCCCCTTTGACTACCTACAGTTTCTTCCCTTTTTCAAATTGGTCCTATTTTTTAATTAAAACCAATTTTAAAATTATTTTCAAATCAAATCTCGTTTTTAAAATTTGTTTTAACCAAATTAATTCTCAAGCTCTTAATTTTAACCTCTTAACCTAAAATTTTTAATTCTAATTATTTTAATATTTTATTTAATTATTCTTAATTATTTAATTATCTAACTTAATTAAGGTTTCTGGTTCACTAACCCCCAGTTCACTAACCCAATTTTTGGGATGTGACATGTTTAGAAGCCAGGATGTATATAGCTCATAAGAGTAAGATCTTCTCCAAAATACACAATCATATAATCCATCGTTCTTCGTAAATACTTGAGTATATGCTGAACTGGTTGCTAGTGTTTTGGATCGGGGTTTGTCTGATATCGACTCACCAACCCTACTGCAAAATAAATATCTAAATGTATGCATGACATAAAATACATGAGACTTCCTACTATTGAAGCATAAGGAACCTTTCCCATGTATTCTCTTTCTTCCACCGTCTTAGGATAATATTCCAAAGAAAGATGAATGCTCGAGATAGAGGGTTGAGTTCCCTTCTTTAAATCAATCATTACATAATGTTCTAATACCTTATTTATGTATGAAGCTTGTGATAATGCTATCACCTTATTCTTTTGATCAAAAGTTAGTTTCTCTCAAGTCCTTCATGCTAAATTGTTGAGTTAACCGTAGTTTAACAGATGACAATGTCTGTAACACCCCTTACCCGTATCCACGTTGGAACAGGGTATGAGGCATTACCAGACTTAAACACAAACACAAGCATAATTTCGAGCCATAAATTTCCATCCAAATTTAAAACTTTTCACAATCTTTCACCTCATCCCTAAAATGAGCCTACGAGGCCCAAAACATACTTTGGAAGCAGTTCGGGACTAAACCGAGAACTTTCAAAATTTTTTGCAAACTTATAAAAATTTTGCCCTAAATAGGGGTCACACGCCCGTGTGGATATGGGACACGCCCATGTGGGTAGGCCGTATGGTCACACACGCCCGTGTCCATACTTCATGTAACTCTTTGTTTATGACGTCATCAGCTAAATGAAACCATAACTGTACCACATCATCATACAAACACACATATTTTCACATTTTTTGTTATTTTTCCCGTAGAACACTCGAAATACTAATCGATACCCAGATGGTTTGCACATAAGTGCCACATATATGTAGCCGAAGCTACCACTTATCACATTTCACATAAATGTTTGTTCTAGAGCTAGTCACGGGTCTGCTCACACAAGCTGACGGTCGAGATGTAACTACTCAGTGCTACCCACACAAGCTGATAGGTGTCTGCAACAAATGCAGGATTACCTAACCACTAGTAGATGTATTAGACCAGCACCCGAACATCACTTAATCATATAATCACACTCTTGAGTTCCTAGTGACATGTCACTCGTATCCTATTCTATTCTTAGGGTTCAATCGGGATTTTCCGTTCACATTTATCACTTATCGAAACTTCGTCAATTATATCACATAATATCATTCACACATTTTATACAACATTAAAAAATCAGCATTTAATGAAATGATGCATTATTTACATGCAAACTTACCTCGATACCAAAAATGGTGAAAAAGGACCTAACCGTCAAACACTTATTTTTTTCTCATTCTAGGCCCGAATCTCATTTTTCGTGATATATAATATCAAATTTAACTCACTTATTAGTCACATTATTAAATGTGACCCAAAAATCATATTATGGAAAAATTACATTTTTACCCTAAACTTTCACATATTTACAATTTAGTCCCTAGGCTTGTAGAAAAATTTTCCTTCAATTTCTTTGTACTTTAAGCCTAGCTGAACCATTTTCATGCTTATAGCAGCCCACATTTTCCATTAAAACAGAGTTTACAACACTTTTTATACTATTTTACAAATAGGTCTTTTTATGCATTTTCACCAAAAATCGCTTAGTAAAAGTTGTTTCTCTAACCATAAACATGCATAATCTACCATTAATCATCAAAATACACAAATTTATAACATGCACCAAACCCTAAACCTTCATCATATCACAAATAAGTGGTAGAAATAGATAGATCTTGTTACAAGGATTTCAAAAATATGAAAATCATTAAAAACAGGGCTAGAACGGACTTACAATCGAGCTTGGAAGCTTGAAAAACCCTAGCCATGGTTTCCCTTGTGAAATTCGGCCATGGGGTTGAAGATGGACAAAAATTGGCTTTTAATTTTGTTTTTAATTCATTTTAATCACCAAATAACCAAAATGCCCCTAACTTAAAAATATTCTATTTCACCTATTTCATGTCTATTTTTGTCCAAAAATTTAATCAATGGTCCAATTACCATCTAAGGACCTCCAATTTAAAATTTCATAGCAATTAGACACCTCTAGCTTCTAGAACTCAAGTTTTGCACATTTATAATTTAGTTCTTTTGACTAAATTGAGTGCCCAAACGTCAAAATTTTCGAATGATATTTTCATGAAACCATTCTGTGAAATTTTAGACCATAAAAATATAATAAAAATAATTTTTTTCCTCGTCAGATTTGCAGTCCCGAAACCACTGTTCCGACTAGGCCCAAAATCGAGCTGTTACAATGTTAATACATCATTTTCAATGAGTAGAATCTCATTGACATATAAAAGAAATACCACGCTTTCATTCCCAATATGTCATCGACATATAAATCGCTTAATTAAATCTTTGATTCCATGAGCGGGATACTTACTTAAGCTTATATATGATATAAGAAGTTTACAAACTTTATGTTAATCTCTTTTAGTTATATATTCAACGGATTGCATCATATAAATGCTCTCTTCAAGATAGTCCTTCAAGAATGTTGTATTGACATCCATTTTCCAAATCTCATAATTAAGAGTAGACACAATGGATAATAATATGTGGATCGAATTGAGCATGTCAACTAGAGAGAAGATTTCTTCATAATTGATACTTTCTTTCTTAGTGTATCTTTTTGCTACAAGTCTAACCTTTATAAGTTTTG